>CM044399.1:41425000-42910000 GCA_024322285.1 Musa beccarii | reverse complement strand
ATAATTCACTAAAAGAAGTTAATTGTTCATCTACTACTGGAAGCTTTCGAGTAACACACTCTGCTGGCCGTGGGCTCTGCTAGAAAGTACTTCACGGTCGACTTCTCTACTCCTAGAATGCGACATCAAGAGGGCTTCTTTGCTTTTGGGTTGGGACTTCCTGTGCGAACTCTTTCTGTGGGAACCCATAGGTGCTGGAGCAAACAATGGCCATCAAGCCATTTCTCTTTTGAATCATTACAGAATATCTTTGGTGTCTACTCGCAGACACTCGAGAAGAACAGTGACAGACATCAGAAGACATGTTACGGTGATTACAAGCGTCATGCCGTTTAACATCAAGGTGGAGCCACTTGTAGCCGGAGGAACGGATCCAAAGACTGTTGATCCAGTAGGAATAGTCGTGTTGAGGACAGATGAGCTTGTGCTGTCAGTGCAGGTATAAGCAGATAATTCTTCGGTCAGTTGTGCTGATCTTTAAGGGAACTGGATTCTGCTGAAAAGAAAATTGTCTACAGGGAGGAGATTTTACCTTGTTGATGGATGCTGACACGTTGAAGTACCTGCGAGAGCACACAGTGAGAAGATTGCCGAGAACTAGATGTTACCTAAATGAGCACCTAGATCCAATACAGGTGGATGTTCTTGACTGTCAAATCGTTGTTGCTTTCGGAATTTGATTGGCCTAAGCAAAGCTATCGTTATCTGTAGTATTGAGTGGTAGGATAAGGTAGAACCTGATACCATCAAGTTATATGCAGACGTTTGGCACATTGTGACAATTTTCTCTCTCAAAAAACTCCGAGTTACAGGATTTGAATCACTATTAGTCATGAAGTATAAGATTTGCTCAAATCTGTGGTGCAAGAGCAATGAGATGTGATGAAACTTACTTGGATCCACATTGGTAATCACAGCTGTTCCTCCAAAATCACAGCTAGGAGGAATTGGGTTCTTCTGATAGTAGTCATTGAATGCATACGATGCATGATCACGGACTGTATTAGGGTTGTAGCAGCTTCCACCTTCCTGAATTGCCGAACAATCTGCGCCGCCATATCCACACGCATAGTCTAGAGCAACCTGCAGTGCAGTCTTGGATGCAGTCTGGCTTGCAACACACCAGCTTTGGCTTGACGATGATGATGATGATGATGGGGTCACCATCGCCGGAGTGGAATATGGGTCCGTAGTCGGAGTGGTCGATGTTGTGGGAAAGGGATTATAGTCGGGAGTCGTAGTAGTTGGGGTGGTGGTTGTGGGGTTGAGCACCGGAACTGTAGTTATCGGAGTGACAACATCCATTTCCGGCATCGTCTTCGACGATTGCAGCTTGGCTTCAGCTACTAGAAACCTGATGAATTGTTTTCCAGGTTCATAAACCATTTCTTTGTTAGAATCGGTTGTCCGTGCGAGAGATGGACCGGATGACAGACCATCCTCTGATCCTTTAGCGACTACTCCTGCAGAGACAATATGGAGTTCAAGCAGTTGTAAGAACTGATGGTAACAAATGCAACTCACAGTTGCAAGAACCATGTGCAGAGCTTTGAAGATTTTATTGCCATGAGAATGATAAGAGTATGGTCAAAGAGTTTCTTTTCCTCTCAGGCGTATGGTGAGTGCTTCATCCTCGAAGAGCTGAGTGGACTTCGGTTCTTCTTAATCCTGAGGCTTCTCAAGTTTGGTAATGGTGGCAAGAAAAGTATCTATCTTACTTGCTTAACCAATATGGACAGGGGGAAAACGCAGAGAATTTGTACTGACCCGAGTAAACTAGTCCCAACGAGAAGACGAGCCGCCAGATGACATCGACACCCATATCTTTTAATGTCTTCCTCCGATCTTTCTTCACCTTCTCTTTTCCTGCTTCTCTGTTTCAAGTGCTCTTGCGAAGAGTTGCGCTTCAAGAGGGACAAGCAAGTCTTCTTAAGCAGTGAAAAGGAGTAATTTTACCTTCATCTCACGATACATATCCAACAGGACACAAGTTCCCTTCATGATTGCAGTGGGGGAGAATATGAGGAGACTTGGGAGGGGAGGATGGGAGCTCGGGCGGCGCACGCAAGAGGAGGTGGTGGAAAAGAGCAGAAAAGAAAAAGGTTGCAGAGGAAAGCAGCAGCAGCAGCAGCAGCAGCGACTCCAGCGGCAGCAGCGGAAAGAGGAAGGTGGTGTGAGAGTGAAGAATCCCTGCGTGGGTTGGCTGATGATGGTCATAATGATGATGAAACGAAGGGTGGTTGGTGGTGGAGGTGGGAATCTCTCCTTTATCCCACGCTTTTACTATGTCCATGGGACTAAATCATGTGGGAAAGGTGGTCTTGAGCTGCTTTGCTTATTTTCCTCTTTTTGGACTCTCTGATAGTGCCATCTCTTTGGTCTCGAGATCGTCTTCGTTTCTTGCGGCCTACCCGTGACAGTAGATTTAAGACCCAGATGCTTGACTTCCCAACGAGTCGAGTCAACCTGGCGCGAACTTTAAGATCGAAACCTTAGAGACACAGGTGCATGGTTGCGGACACTGATGTGTGTGAAACATAGGTAAACAAAAAGCCTAAAGCGCATGCACGCCTTATGTATGGCCTGAAGCCGATTCAGCAAAGTTACTTGAACGGTGTAATGTACACAGGATTGGGTCAATCTTACCAGTGTAGTAGGACCCGTTGTCCCTCTAAATGATTCGAATCTGACACATCCAACTTGATCCACTCCATGACGATTACATTCCACCTGATTCATTTGGTATAATGTTTGGATCAATCGGATCCATTCGTTGTGCCCAACCAATCCCAATTCGCATGCGGTGGCAATCCGTGCGGGTAATCCCACACGGGTCCATTCCAAACCTACTAGCCCTGTACTAGCGTCTCTCCGAAGCCATCCGCGTTCTCCCGCCATGAGAACAGATCAATCAAGCTTCGGAAGCTCCTCCTCCCCTTTCTCCCCATCTCTTCCTCTCATCCGGCTGCCGAAGCACTCCTTCTCCACTCCTATGCCGATGACATCTTCGGTCTCCTAAACACCCACGTCGGGGCTCGCTCCTTCCGACATACCTCCTCTTTAGCTCCGTATTCCGCACCCCAACACCCCGGGCTGCAGGCAATTTCTCTTTCCTCCTCGCCTCCGACAGTCTCCTAGTGCTGGGCTTGATCCAGCCAGAGCAGGCCACGGTGTGCGCAATCAATTTTGGGCTCGAGACCCGGGTGTCCGTTTCCAATGTAATGATCCTTATGCATAGGAGCTTTGGGTCAGTCCACGAAGCCTCTATGGTGCCTGAAGCGAGAGCTGTTCTCAGAGGACTTGTTGCATCGGTTGGCATGGGCATATGATAATATCGACCACGCTAGCGAGTTGTTCGACAAAATGCTGCAGAAGGATGCTGTTATCTTGGAGTGGCAGATGATGTGCTGGTAAGAATTGTCTATTTATGGATGCAATTAACAAATTTTATACTTGAAACAATTTTAATTTTGTTCAGTAATGTTGTCTTGTCATCATACATATGCTTGGGCGGCCTTCAACTTAATTGGGCAGTTACCTGGGTTATTTCATGCAGTAGATCTTGTTAGAGAATGTTGAACTTCTACATTGTGTTTCTTTTTTTCTTTTCCAGTACTTTGTGATGATTAGGTTGGTCTCTAAGCGAGGCTAACTTGTGAAGTGACTCATCCTCGGACTAGCGTTATTTTATCTGTAAACAATTCAGACATACATCTTAGCAGCTACAATTTGACTGGGACTGCCACCAGTCAGAGGAGCTAAATTATACTCTTTCCCATTTCCAGAGTTCCATATCCAAACTAGTTATCGGGCAACAAATCATCATATTTTGTTGACTTAGTTTTTGAAATTAGAGAATTCTACAAGCTCATCAAACCTGATTCAATATCCTTAGTATAAATTTACTAAACCTGATTTAATATCTTTGTTATCCTATATATGCTGTGCGATTGAATTTTTTGAAACAAAGCCTTCAATTGTCATATCTTCCTGATCATCATCATGCATGCAAACTTTAGAAGAAACATGTTTAGTTTTGATTTAATTTTTAATAAGGCCACCTGGATGTTCACTTAGATTTTTACGCCATTTATAGGAGGGTTGGACGCAATGGAGCTGTTCCGCAAAGGCTGGCTTTCAGGTGCTGGACCAGATGAATTTACACTTACCACTGTACCAACAGCATGTGTTAATGTGGCATTGGATCAAGCACGATGGATCAGCATGTATATAAAATAGTGTTCAGTGGAATGAGAGACTGGTTGTTGGTTTCATTGATATGTATGCAAAGTGTGGAGAGATAAGACTCTGCATGGAGCATACTAAACATTTAAAACAGTTTGAAATGCACTACCTGGCCTTGGAATCTCGTGCCTAGTGGCTTTACTATTCAAGGAACATCTGATGATGCATTTAAGGTCTTTGAAAGAATGAAGGCAGTAATTGTCGATCTAGAAAAATTGTTTGACTTTGCTTAATGCTTGTAGCTATTGGAAGATTGGTGGACCAAGGAAAATCTTGTTTTAATCCGATGGAATGTTTACATGGTAAATGTTGTCAAGCATGGTGTGATGTTAAAAGAAGCAGAGGAGATGATTTTCAGCAATGGTAATGTCTCCAGAATTTTCCATATGTAGGTGGCACTGCTTGATGCTTTTTTCAGATACATGGAGATATCAAGATGTGATATCGGATCGATGAGATCAATGAGTGGAGCCTGCACATGTGGGTTATTTTTTATTGGCAATCATGTTTTTGGGATCCAGGAGATAGAATGATGCAAGATATGTCAGAACGAGTGTCAAAATTGGTGGTGGAAGAAAGTGATGCCACTGCAAATTGATGGTATGTTTCATCAGTTACTCATGGGAAATCGACCTGGCCACAAACTAAACACATCTATTTATCTTTGTATGAGATGCTTATCAAAGTTTAGCTTGCTGGCTATGCGCCAGAAGTTGGAGAGGTGCTGCTTGACTCCTATCAATTGGACAAAGAGACTGTTCTGTGTATACACAGTAATATATTAGCCAATGCCTTTGGGTTGATAAACACAAAACCAGGATGCCAATAGCAGTTATGAAAAATCTGACTGTCTGCGGTGACTGCCATCATGCTAGAAAGTTCATCTCCAAGGTCCACTATGGAGAGATACTTGTTCAGGACAGGATCATGTTTCATCACTTCAAAGCAGATTCCGTTCCTGCAACTTGCAAGAATCACTGGTAAACGATTGAATTTGTGCCAACAAAGAGAATCTATTAGATGACTACAACTATTCTTTCTCGTCTTCATGTGGTAAAGTTGCCTTCAGCTATTCTCTATATTTAATAGTATTGCTCGATTCCATACTAAATCATTTAGCTCTGCTACTGAAAATTGTGCCTAGTTGCCTTTTTTACTGACTATTTGTGCAATAATTCTCAGGAACTAACCTTTTTTCAATAAATCTTATGAGCTAACTGTATTCCATTATCACAGGCATTTAGATATAAGTTTAGCCATTAACAGAATAGAAATAAATGAAATCTTTATCTTGGTTTGTGGTTAATGACTAGGAAGCATGTCTTCACTTTGACGTGCATACTAGTTATTTAGCTCAAGTCCAAAAGTCTAAAATGATATATGTTATAGAAGAACATTAGTGTTGTGTCAGCCAAGGCACACTAGTTTTGAATATAACGTCTACATGCAAGAACTAGTAATAGATAAAATTGCAAACTGCAGCAGCACAATTAGTTATTTGGCTCAAGTACATTATGATTTTATGTGGCATGAAATATTTGGTAATTTTATGTGGTAATACGTCAGCATGGACTTAAGCGTAAATGGAAACCGTAATAGATTTCCCAGCCGGCAATCTTCAATGACACAATTGCTGAACACCTAGCAACATTGTAAATCCTTGTGGTTTATAATCCATGTAAGAGAACTAATGCTGTATCAAGTGGACATCCATTGGAAGATATCTGATAGAGTCAATGCGGTAAACATAAACTGTAGACCTTTTGATATATTTGAGTAGAGTATCGGACATAACATCTTGGATTGTGCTTTGGATAAACATGGAGTAGAAGCAAAGTAAGATCAAGTATGATGCATCAAATCTTAAGTATAAGATTCTATAAACAAATTAAAATATAAGATGTTCCCACATGACAATACAAACAATAGCTAGCTGGCATATTTGTTTTCCTCCGAGTACTGATAGATGATTAATTGTGGATGCTATGATTGATGACAAACTCACTATGACAATCCATTATATCTCATCCAATTTTCTTCTTGAATGAATTGCATGCATGTCTTCAGCCTGGTAGAACATCAAGGATTAAGTCACATATTCATATTTGAGATATCAAGCGAAAGAGAACATATTTCTGTACCTGCTCTGATAGGAACAACAGGGCGAAGCTTTTGTGCCATTGCACCCGGAATAGGACAAACCGAAAAAGAACTGCTGTGTGACCTGTCCACAGGTTTCGCCAAGGATTGTTCTCAAAGTAAACGAGAACAACACGTTTCCTTCTGATGTTTTTGTATTATATATATGTTCATCGAATGGTGGTAAGTAAAGATTGGATTTGTGACACTTTACAGAAGGTACTACTGCAGGATTTGCAGAATGATGCCTCTGCATGACCGTAGTAGATGAAAGGTCATTGGGAACTTAGCCAAAAACATGTTAAACCTACCCCCTACTCCCTAACGACCAGCCACCACCGTGGTGGAGAATTACTTTATTGTAGCAGCATAAACTAAAGGGGTGTTTATTGTGCAAGAGGATATGTGAATACTTTTAAGTTCCTTGTGGCTGTCGGTCTGGGAAAGGAGTGTAAATAATGTGAGGCAGAATCGGCCGTGGCGTAATCCACATCACATAAAAAGGCCATGACAACCTATGCTTGGTGGTGGAAGCCACATTGTTTAGTACTTTATCCGGTCCAACTTCTCCAACATCCACATCCATCCTCCGACTGCAACCAAGACAAGGCCGAAATGCTCTGAGGACATGATCTTGCACAATGAAAGGAAAGGTTTAAAGAACTGGGACAACCACCATTCTTCCTTGATTAGCTAAGCACAAGAAAGAGAAGGGTCAACCAACCCTCATTAGCTCAACAATTCCAATCCTTATTGTTACTTTTTATTTCAGGATGGATTAGGAGTTCGTCAGCTTCTATGACAACTGTTAAGTTAGTAAGTGCATTATCGCACTATTAATAGGTCTTAGAATTTTTTTTATCACAAAAAAAAAAAACTGTGGACAAAATCCATGAGACAGCTTCTGACTGCACCATTCCATGGAAGCTCCCGGTGGAGTCACCGAGGTGGAGTGGGCCTCGCGGATCCGGCGAAGCAGGAAGCCACCACGAAAAGGACTAGACCAGCAGCAATAATGGCCCTCACCGACCAGACACGAGGATCCCAAGGCCTCCTTCCCACATGCAGCCCCCACGGCGCTGCAAAAAGCGATAGAATAGAATCCCCCCACCACGCCCAGCGCCGTGCGGGCGCGAGGGAGCGGGCCCCGACCGCCGAAGGCCTACCGGAGATGTGGTGGGTCCGGCGACGTGGTGCGCGCCGAGGCCGAGCACATGGGCGGTAGGTTCGAGGCATCATGTGACGCCATGTTCTCTCGCTGCTGCCGTTGCTGTTGCTGCTGCTGCTGCTACGGGCCTCGACCCGCCTCCTTCGGCTTTATTCTGGCTGCGCAGCGGCCCCTGAGACGTCGTGTGGGCGGGCGGCTTTCGTGGCCTCTGCGGTGCATGTGGAAGGGCGGGGATTGGGTAGGCGTCGAGGATGGTGCGCGCCGTGAACTGTAGCAGGGGAAGGGAGGGTTCCCGGGTTTGGTACTGCGACCGGCACAAAAGTGTTCGACCATCTTACTTTTGGGATCATGTGGGAGATGTCATAGCGGTCACATGGAGAGACCGGGTGTGATCGAGAGCGGAAAGTAGGAGGAGCACTACAAGTGGTGACAGAGGATGTGACGGTAGACGGGGGGCCCCTCTCTCTCGCATAGCATTCTTCCTGAATGAACATCCACTGTGCCCCGAAAAATACTTGTTAATATGATGCTAAAAGAGTGAAGGCAACATTATGTGTTTTTTCCTTGGAAATCCACTGTAAACCTTCTCTGCTTTGTTGTCTCGATTGGACCATGTGTAATATCCAGACCAAACACCAACAGGAGTGAAAGCCAAGCACCGGCAACCACCCGCTGAGCCAAGCCACGGCCCCCCCCTCCCCAGCAAAAGCCGAGACAAAGCACATTAATCTGCCGCAACATGCTCCCCGCAGAAACTTTTCACACAAACCCCAGAAAACGATTGCAATCACCTCCGACCCTCTCTCTCCCTCCCTCCCTCCTCGCTGGCATTTGACATTTCCTTCGAGAATTAGACCCCCAACATTCTTAAATGTTATGTTCCATCTCTCTCTCTCTCTCTCTCTCTCTCTCTCTCTCTCTCTCTCTCTCTCTCTCTCTCTATTCAACATATATATACATATATAGATATATATAGTGCTCATCTCTCTCCCTGCTCCTCAACAACACACCTACCGTCCCATGGACAAGAAGCACGACCACCGCGCGATGTTCTCGTCCGAGCGCGGCCACGACGGCCTCGTGGAGAGGAGCAGGCGGATAAAGATGGCGGCCGAGATGGGCCTCGCCCGGTCCTCCCGTGGCCGCCACTGGAGCCGAGCCCTCCACCGCCGCCTCCTCCGGAGGAAAGGAGCGACGAGGGGCGGCTCATGCGGGTGCAAGGACGAGGCGTTGACCTCCTCCAAGGCGGTCGAGGAGCTGGGGGTGGGAGAGAACGAGGACGACGCGGTGGAGGTCGAGGCCCGGGTTCACGCTCTCCAGAGGCTGGTCCCCGGCGGCGAGGAGCTGAGCGTGGAGCGGCTGTTCGAGGAGACGGCCGACTACATCGAGGCGCTGCAGGGGCAGGTGAGTGCCATGAGGGCGCTTGCGTGCTTGCTTGATGAGTTGGAGCGGGACAAGAGGGTGATGGGTGGGTGATGCATGGTTATCTCGGATATGTATCATCTTTGGATTGTCCTCTCTCTTTCTTCTTTTTGTGTTTTTCTTTTCCTTTTTCTTTTTATGATGTACGAACACTGAAGAGAGATTTGGAGAAAAAATAATTCTTAGTTTTTCCTTGGCACTTTATGTTAATTTCTTCGTTATGACTTTTGCCACATAACAATCTCAATTTTAGCATTATCATTCTGATGCTTATTACATGAGTGAGATGTAGATCTGACCTCTTTTATCATGGAATTAAGTGGATTAGTGAAGGGGTCTTAGGAGGTCAAAACAAAACAACACTGCCCTCTTCCACTTGTTTAGGATTCTTGGCATGCTCTAAGTAGGCAGACATCAACATCAACAGTGTAGAACAACACAGCAAGATTTTTCTCCTTAATCAAACAACAAATGTGAGTGATTATGGCAAGGTGCCTTCTCTCGATGATCCAAATCTCTATTTCCTATGATTGTTTTGGGGTGAATCAATTTCTTCTTTCTTATTGTTATTCAAGCTATACAACTTGTTTCAAGTTCATGGTTTCTTCACATAAAACACAATCAATGGTAGCTCAGAACACAGATGGATTCAATTAAGGCAGATAATAGCATCATCGTCGATACAGTACAAAATATCGTATAAATACACATTCAAGTAAGACGAGAATACAGCATGAGATGTGCCCCCAGTTCCATTCTAGCTACGAAATTAATACACGTGTCGTGTATTTGTACCCAAATACGCGGCGTGGATCGGTACTGCGGAACGGAACGATCGTTATAACTGACTCCTCCCACCATCTCTCTCTCCTCTCTACTTTTTCTCTCATCGCAAGAAACCCCAATGCCCGACGCCTCTCTGTGCCCCCTCCTCCTCCTCCCTCTCATCGCAAGAAAACCCCGGCATAATGGTATGTTTGAAAGACTTCGATTCTGTCTTCTTTGTCATCTTCCTTGATGTTCTTTAGTGTTTATTGGGATGATCTTGCTGTTGATGATAACGAAGTTGTGGCTGCGGAAGCCGTGATTTAAGCGCGGAAGAGATCGGATCTTGGGGGGAGGCGACGTTGCAGAACACGAGCAGGCGGCGGGGATACCTTTCTCTATCGTCGCTGTGGTCGGCGTTACCGGGCTTGTGATTCGTGGGCCGGATGTGGTTTATTTCTCCGTCGGCCCTTCGTTTCTGAGTCCGATCCGTGTGGGTAAGTGTGCCGGCGAGGAAGCGTGGCGGAGACGAAGAGGTTCTTGGATTTCTTGGAGTTTGAAGAAGAAAATGCTGCAAGATCATCGAAAGACGGTCAGGGTTTCTTTTCTTGATGTGAGTGCCGTTTCCGATAATTTCTTTCTGTGGTTGAAGTTGGCTGTGTATCTTTCGTCTTAGGGTCATTTGTAGTGTCCATAGACGGATCTTTTATGTTTCTTGATTCTGCACCAGTGCAGGCTATGAAATGGGTCTTCTAGATACATGATCGTAGTGCAGCAATGCTTATTCTGCTTATGTTATGCAACGTGATTGATCAGTTCAGACGACAATTTGCTCACCTTGAGAAGGATGATAGCAGGAGGACCCAACGATCACAATAGACGAGAAACATGGTTTTCTCCTTTGGTAATATTTTCCCTCAGTTTCATTGTGATCGTTTATCCTCCTTTTTTTCACATATGTTTGACCTTTTTTGAATAAGATCGATGCATAGAAAAAACACAAAAAAGAATAAGATCGATGTAGTCAAATGCATGCAGTAGTTTGACATACTGATACGCTCATCAATTTAAAGATATTTTCTTTATTCTTTACATTTATGTTCGGTTGAAGTGTGAAGAGCATTTTCAGTGAAATGGGTAGGATAAGCTGTTTACTTATCTGTGCCTTTTAAAAGCAGCCGATGTTCGTATTGAATGCTTTGTGCAGTGTGTTCAGCGTAAATTTCATTATTGTCACGGAATTTAGTTCTACAATGACTACTGATGTTATTTCCTTTTCATTCGTAAATGATTGAAATCTGAATGTAGGTTGACTGTCTTCGGATTCTAATTCAGCGTAAACTATGTTTTGCTGCGTGTGTGAGAGGGATGGTTGGTAAGATGTCAATCTAAATTCTAAGCATGCTGTTTCGCGAGGCCGAGAGGCACGTCGGGATAGTTCAGGCAGGCACAGAGAGAGAGAGAGAGAGAGAGAGAGAGAGAGAGAGAGAGAGAGAGAGAGAGAGATCTGCATGCAACGAGCGCCGAGCGGAATCAAATGTCAAACTTGGGAAGGTCGAGAAACGAAAGCTTTTCAGGAAAGCATGTGGGTTCTGTGAAGAATAGGCACACTTGTGTTGAATTCTGGATAAATTAATTAATAAATTTATGAATTAATATATTTTGAAGATAAGTGATATAAAGAATACATTGATCAAAAACTCAAATTATTAAAGCAAATTATCAAAATAGAAGAGTATCATGTCAAAAATTGATCGACGTATCGAAGATTGGACTTCGTATTATAAGTTTGGATATCGTGTTGGAAGGATTGGGTATTATGCCAAAAGATCAAATTTATAGAAAAGCTAACATGTCGATAGATATTAAAAGTTTAAATGAAATGTCGAAAGATTGGACGACATATCGGATTGGCATGCAACATGCTGAAAGCTTCGTAATTGTGCTGAATATATGGTTGGATTGTTAGAGTCTTGTTTGAGATTTTTCTAGATCAAATTGAATTGGCATTGTGCCGGAATCATGCCAACTTATCAAGAAAGCTAATAGGCTTGGACTCGATCCGAGTTGGGCTCGTTAGAAGGCCAAAATAATGATTTGAGCATGCCTGGGCGATGGTACTGCTTGAGTCAACCAACTGGCTCAAAAAGTACCTGTTAGCATTACCGATGGTGGTATCGCCTATGTAGGCGGTGGTACTACCTAAGGTGACGGTGGTATCGTCCAAAAGTTTACATTTGTGTCATCAAAAGTTATCAGCGATAGTATCGCCCGTACTCCAAAATTTTCGAAGATTTAAAATTTTTAGCCTTATTTTGAAGCCTTTTGGGGCCTATAAATACCCATTGAGATTTGGTTGATAGAGCATCAAATTTTGAATTTGTGAAGGGTTGTAACTTTTTTTTTTTAGCATCGTTTGAGTTTATTCTTCCTTTTTGAGTTTAGAAATTATCAAAGTTATAGGAGGTGAGAGATTTTATAAAAGAATGAGTGTGGAGGTTCTCTTAAATTTGTTAAAATGAGAAGAGATTTAACAAGGGTAGTTGATCTTCGTTCGTAGGAAAAAAATCAATAGTGAAAACTAATGGCCTCAAGAGAAGAGGAATCGCATTTTTGGTTAATTACATTTTCGATGCAGATTTATCGAACAAACTTTAAAATCGATTAAAGCTTACTATAACACTAATTTACCCTCCCAAACTGCACCACCACCCGCGCCTTGCACCCCACCCCCACCACCCCCCCAACACACCCTCATCTTAGTGTCATTACAATCCTAACAATTAATATTAGAGCCTGGTTCTCCCAATTGAATTAACACTTAAAAGAGATCTAATGATTTTTTAATTTTATCGAGTTTGAATTTCAAAAATTTTCTAAATCGATGGATGAATGGAATAATTTTGAAAAGAGAATATTTTCTTTAAATATTTTATTTTATGCTTTAGATAAAAATAAGTTCAATCGAGTTTTTACTTGTGGCATCGCATATAATATTTGACATATACTTGAAGTTATTTACTAAGATCAAATAAAGTAAAAGAATCTAAAATTAATCTTTTAGTTCACAGTTATAAATGATTTAAAATGAAGCCAAGCAAATCCATTAATAACTTGTACACTTGTTTTACGGATATTGTCAATGGGTTAAAAGCTCTTGATAAAAATTATACTAATCTTAAATTGATGAGTAAAATTTTAATGTCTCTTAAAAAAAGTTAGGATTTAAAGGTGACGATAGTCCAAGAAGTAAAAGATTTAAACAACTTTTCGTTTGAAGAACTCGTAGGATTTTTAATAATCTATGACATGACTTCTAAAGCACATGATGAAAAAAAGGAAAATCTTTCAAAGAAAAGAAGGATATTTCACTTAAATCTAAAGAAGGTTGCTCAAGCTAAAGCTCACATAGTGATAATGATGATATTCAATTCCTTACAAGAAAATTCAAAAAGTTTATGAACAAAAACAAGATAAATCCTATAAGACAAGAAAATAAAAATAAATCAAAAAAAGATATAGTCATATTCTATGAGTGCAAAAAGACAAGATAACTTAAAAAATAAGTATCCGTAATTAAAAAAAAGTCATCAATTCAAAAAAAAAACACTCGAAGCAATATAAGATGAATCAAGTAAATCAGAAGTTGAAAATCAAATCAATAAAGATGAAGTGACAAACTATGCCTTAATGGCCTTCAACGAGGAAGTATTTGACTCTCTCGAAATATCTTTATCATATGATAAATTACCTGAAGTATTTCATGATTTATATGATGAATTTAAAAATATAATAAAAAATATAATCTGTTAAAAAAAGATCGTCTCTCTCATTAATGAATTTAATGTATTGAAAAATAAGTATAACAATTATATGCTAACATGGTGCACTAAATGTAAAGAGTTAGAATTTCTTAAATATATATATATATATACTCCTATGACAAATATTAGAAAATTTTAAAATTAAAAATAAATCATTGAATATGATTCTTGCTAATCAAGGTTGTGTATCAAGAAAAAAAAAAGGCTTTGTGAGTAGTAACACTCATCAAAATCCAACAAAATCTATAAAAGAACCCACATTGCATATTCCTAAAGTTAAATATAATTTTTATAAAAAAATTTGATCACTATGCTTACACATGGTTAATTAAAAAAATATAATTATCATAAATTAGTTTGGATTCCTAAAGGAATTATAAATGATTTAATGTCAAAAGTCAAGAAAGATAGATCTAACTATAAAAGACTTAAAAGTTAAATAAGCACATGAAGCAAACCCCTCTTTCTTGTAGGTATGTCTCCGAACAAGAGCTAGGATAAAACATAAGATTTTGATAATGGATGCTTAAGACACATGATCGAAGATTCAACATACTTCTCAAAGCTCACTAGTTGAGATGAAGGATATTTTATTTTCGAAGACAACAATAAAGAAAATATCATTGGCAATCAAATCTCTTGATTGAAGATGCGTTTTTGGTTAGATGGTTTAAAACATAACTTAATAAGCATTAGTCAACTTTGTGATAAAGGATATAATGTTAAATTTGATTTCCATGCTTGCATCATAGAAATACCAAATAAGAATAAATTGATGATTGCTTTAAGAAATGATAATGTTTATACTATTGATCTCGGTGATTTTCATGATGAAACTTACTTTTGGTTTTGAATAATGATGCATGACTTTGGTATAGGAGACTAGGGCATCTTAGTATAAAATTAATCTCACAAATTGAAATTAAAAACTTGTAAGAGAAATGCCTAAAATTAAATTTGTCAAAGAAAATTTGTGATGCATACCAACTAAGAAAACAAATAAAGAGTAGCTTTAAGCCTAAAAACCAAGTGAGTACCTCTAGACCATTACAACTAATTCACATAGATTTATTTGGACCTATTGATATAACAAATATAGGAGGTACCAAATACGCTTTTACGATTATTGATAATTATAGTAGATATACTTAGATATATTTTTTTTTATATAAAAATAATTATTTTAAATATTTTATCAAATTTTATAAATAAGTTCAAAATGAAAAAGATTTTATGATTTTTTTTATTCGTAGTGATTGCTAAATTTAAAAATCATAATTTTTAAGAATTTTGTGATTTGAATAGGTATGACCATAATTTCTCCACTCCAAAAAATCTATAACAAAATGAAATTGTTGAGCGAAAAAATAAGAATTTATAAGAGATGCCAAAGACCATGCTTAATGAACATAGTCTACCCAAATACTTTTCGACCAAAACCGTTAACACAACACGTTATGTCATGAACAGGGTTCTTATAAGACCTCAATTATCTAAATCTCTCTATGAATTATGAAACAATAAAAGACTCAATATTTTATATTTCAAAGTTTTTGGATGTAAATATTTTATTTTAAATGAAAAGGATGTCTTAGAAAAATTTGATACAAAATTCGATGAAGGTATTTGCCTTAATATTCATCTATCTCTAAAGCTTATCGAATTTTCAATAAGAGATCCTTAATTATTGAAGAATCTATTCATATTATTTTTAATGAATCTCTCGAAGTTAAGAAAAATAATTTTGATGATGATTTTGAATTCGATAAGTTGAATTTGTAAATGCATCTATTTCTAAAAAAATCTCTTCAAAACAACTTAGATACATCTACTTCTAAAAAAATCTCACACAAGAAATAGAAATATGTAGATGCACATCTTAATGAGCTAATTATTGGAGATACATCAAAAGGTATTTAAACTCATTCTTCATTAAAAAAATATTTATATAAATGTTACATTTTTATTTCAAATTGAGCCAAAATGCATTGATGATGTTCTTAAAAAGAACTAAATCGATTTGAAAGAAATAAAGTTTAAACATTTATTCTTAGACCTAGTGATCATCTTGTAATTAGCACTAAATTGATCTTTAAGAATAAGCAAGATGAATAATATATCATGGTTCGAAACAAAATTAAATTAGTGGTCAAATGTTTCAATCAAGAAGAAGATATAAACTATGAAAAAACCTTTGCTCCTATGGCAAGATTTAAAGCCATAAAGATACTCCTTACTTATGCATACTTTAAAATTTTGAATTATTTTAAATAGATGTCAAGAATGCTTTTCTTAATAGTTTTATTTTCAAAAAAATTTATATTGAGCAATCACTTGGATTTGAAAATAATCTTTTTCCAAACTATGTTTATAAATTATCAAAGGCTCTTTATAGTTTGAAGCAAACCCTAGTATAAGAGGCTTAGTTTCTTTTTTATTCAAAATAACTTTTCGAAAGGCAAGGTCGATATCACATTATTTATTAAATATTTTAAAAATAATTTTTTTTATTATTCAAAATTATGTTGATAATATTACTTTTGATTCTACAAATAAATTTTTATGTGAATCATTTGTTAAGAGTATGAGCTAAGAATTTAAAATGAGCTTGATGGATGAATTAATATTTTTTAAATTAGAAATTAAGTAGCTAAGTGATGAAATTTTTATTAGTCAAACTAAGTATACTTTGGATCTATTAAGATGATTTTATATGGATAAAGAATTATAACAAGGGTAATTGATCTTCATCCATTGAAAGAAGATCGATAGTGAAAGCCGATGACCTCGAGTAAAAAGAAATCGAGAGTAAATGTAGATTAAGACAACCGAACCACTATAAATCTGATTTACATGTATGTTTATGCTTTTCATTCCTATTGCTTACTGATTTAGTTACTCATTATTTTTATGCACATTGTAAGTATTTTCAATACGAGTTTGATCGAATGAGTTTTCGAATCATCATGATTTACCGAAGATTGGACTTCTACTACAAGTTTGGATATCGTGTCGGAAGGATCAGATATTATGCCAAAAGATCGAATGTTGTGGAAAAATTGACATCCCGATTGATCGAATGATATGCCAAAGAAAAGGATGACGTGCCAGAGGTTCAAACGAAGTATCGAAAGATTGGACGATATGCCAAATTAGCATACATGCTGAAAGCTTCATAATTATGCCGAATATATGATTGGATTGTTAAAGTCTTATTTGAGATTTTTTTTAGCCAAATTAAGTTGATATTGGACTAGAACCATGCCAACTTATTAAGAAAGTTAATAGACTTGAATCCAAACCAAGTTGGGCCCAACCGACAGGCTCAAAAATCAGCCTATATAGTCAATGGTACCATAGTAGCACCACCGGTTGTTAGTAGTAGTATCACTCATTCTCTAAAATTTTTGAGAATTTAAATTTTTTTGACTCCTGAGAGATTTTGTAAAAGAGTACGTGTAAAATTTTCTCTTTTAAACTGGATAAAAGAAAAAAAATTCTAATAAAAATAGTTCTTCATCCCTTAAAAAAAATCAATAATGAAAATCAACAATGATCTCAAAGGAAAAGAAATCTAAATCGAAAACATCGAAACACTATAAATCAATTTACAGTACTTACATTTGACTTATTATTACATGCTAACGAACTTCTCCAGAATCTTAACGGCCTGCCATTAATGCTGATTGCTAAATCTTTTGATGAAAATATAATTTCATATTTCAAGATTAAAAAAACTAGGCGTCATTTTTGGGTGTCAAATGGAAATTTAATTCAGGACAATTGGATGTGCACCAAACTGCGGGCGTCAAATAAACATATTTCACAAGAACATTTTCACTCCCCGGCAACAAAATATTACGCCACCAGATGGGGGGCGGTGAAGGGAAGGGACAACGCTACTAATGTTAACAAGTGAGATGGTTTATTTTTCAATGCAAAACACCAGTGTTGATGGGAAGGATATACAACCTTGGATTTGGTTACAACTTTCAATCATCATCCGCCAACCTCAAGCAAGTGAGAAAACAAAATAAAAATAAAAACTAACTAATCGGATAAATTATTCACAAGTATGGTTACCTTTTGAGGAAGAATCTCGAAGTTTATGGGTTACTATAGTGAGATCTCAACAAAACTGCTGCTGCCGCTGCTCCTCGTTATTGCCGAATTTCTTTGCAATAATTGGACGGACATCTTCAGCACCGACCAGCGTCTCAAGGAAGTGTAGTATTTGAACCAAAGCATGGTCTGATGGGTCATCAAACCAACTCTCGATTGGTATGCCGTTGTTAACATGCAAATGGAAAACCTGAAAATATGGGGAGATAAAAAGGGAACCAATCACCCCTTTGTTAAAAAGATATGTGATTTTATCCTACTGTGAAACAACCAGCAAAAATATTCAACTACCGACAGTGTTAAAACTGTAATCTAAAACACAACCTAATGAAGGAAGTATTGATACCTGTGGGGAATTGTCAATTATTGCGACTTTTGCAAGGTCAATCCCCAAAATACTAAGGTCCTTGGTGCAGGTACCATCTGAGAATATGCATGATTCCCGATACATACGTTTAGAAATTATCTTGTGTTCTGGATCCAGCATGTCAAGTAACCGCGCAGCATATATGCTTTGACTAGCCGTAAAAATAACAATTTCAAACATTTGAGCGACTCTCTCAAGGAACATATGTAGAAAAGGCCTCCGTCTTACATATACAGTATGAGCTTGCATGTCCAAGATAATAGGAAAGGTGAAATCAGCATCATCACAAGGCTCGAGTGTAGAGTGGACAAGAGTTTCTGCAGACACAAGATGGGATTAGTTTTAAAACATTCACAGGAAACAACAAGACGACTAGATTAGATCAGGTAAATAAATAAAAAAGTTCTAATGATAATGGGAACAAGGGTAGGAACAAAACTAACATCAATATAAAATCTCCAAAGAGAAAAAAATGCAACAGAAGTTGACTAAACTTGCCATCTAAATCAAGCACCAGAGTTATGGGCTTCCTTTGCTGTTTTTCCTTCGGCGATAGCGTGGGACAACTAGATGAAACTGCCTGCGGGAAATCAGGTGAGATTCTGGACAGTAACTGTTGATTAAACCACTCTGATACTTGCAAATCATCAGATGGGCAATTTACGTCAAATTCTTGATGAGTAGCTAAGTAGAAGCATGCATCATTGGAGTTCATCATGGTTCCTCGATTTGAATCACTATCAAGAACATCACTGGTTTCCGTCATCCTCTCAAGGAATGGCAGCATCATGCATTTCTCCGCCGCATCAATCAGTATGTCACAATTGCTATCTTCATAATGAGGACAAAACACATCTGAAAGATCTATGCTACCATCAAAAGGTAACCAAGAAACACTCTCTGAGGGGAATTTCAATACTGTGTAACCTTGGTATTCTGTGGAGCCACGGTTTTCATCCTCTCCTTCATCCGCAATCAGATTAGGCAAATTAGCACTTCCATGATTAACTGAAAATAAGGGAAAATTGGTGTTTATTGCATCAAATCAGAAAAGGGAATTTACTACTCCTTATGTCAAGAAAAGATTCATATACCATGCCTAATTTTTTATCAGTACATCATGTGCTATATTAAACTAAAAGGCAAGGCATATAGAATATTTTTCAAGAACTAGTACCTTCATCAATGATATTAGTTGGTTTCAAAATAGAATCACCATGCTCAAATTTTGTTGAGAAAATTGTTTCTAACTCGTGTGGCATAGTAGCTGACGGTGAACCCTGCAGCAGTAAGTGAAATAGTCACAGGAAAACATAAAAATAAATTAATCTACATATACATGACAATTGAAAGCAAGCATCTCTACCAGAAATTTAAATACTAGCATAAAACAAACATAGCCATTCAACATCATAACTTCAATGACCAAATACCAAAACACTTATGCCAACAGTGAACAATCCCCATGAGCCCTCATAGAAGTCCACATGCAACTGTCATCTACCTGACAGCACTGGACAAGAGCCATTTGACCCATTCCTCATCCTTTCGTTTGACAATAACTGCACCTGTATCACTTGAACCTATGACAAGTATATGATCTCACCATATAAACAAGAAAATTCCAAAGTAATTATATTTTAGTGCACAATATTTATGAGAAGCTCCCATTATCTTATTCTTCTGTGTCTCTCATGTATAGCTGAAGTGTATATCTTTGACAACTATGATCCTACATCATTGTGTAATACAATCTTCAAACTGTTCATCTCCTAATCCATGTCCACCTACCACAGAAACATTAAATATAGCAAATTACTATTTAGTTTTACTATTATTAAACATAAACAAGTGAATATGTCCAGCAAGATCTTCCTGGAAACAGGAAACATTTGCCGGTACCACATTTCCTCCTCGGCTTGACCAGCATGAGGACCATATAACAGCCAGGTATGGATTATATTGAAAATTAGGGCCAGCTTGATAATTACCTGGTGGGTCGGGTGGGAAAATCCCTAAAATTGGCACAAATTAGATAAGTATGGATCTTTCTCCGGTGCCTCAAAAGGGAAAAAGAGACAGGAAGGGTGTAGCTTTATTGTTAGACCCCCTAATGGCTCTCTGTTATTTGCGTGGAACTTCACTAGGGAAATTCTAATCGGTGCCCTGAAAGAGGAATCAACATGGGTTGTAAACAATGAGGCCCAAAATACTTGTGTTGAAAATGAATAGAGGAATCTTGTCATTTTGTATTTTTATGTTAAATACTTGTAACGACAACAGGAAAATACATAATTCTGAGAGAAGCTATCTGGTGGTTGATTGGCTGGCTGATCATGGGATGATGTTTGGGTCTTTATTTTTGGTCTTATTCAGTCTAGCATGAGTTAGCCTTAACTTAATAACTTTATTTTATAAACATATAAAAATAAGAACATAAGAACATGGCTTATTCAGACACCTATATTAAATCTCAAGAAATTTCAATGTTTTCTGAAATTTAAACCCTATCCAAGAAAACCCATCCCCATCAATGGTCACGTCCATATGTCACCTATTAGTGGTTTCCAGGATATTTCATTAGCACCCTTGAAGGTTAAAAGTTAAAACTAATGAAAAATTTGGATTTATCTTTAAAAGAAGGATACACGATTATGATATTCCTCTAAACTTTAAAAATATCATAATTCATAAATATCCTTCTCAGGGATATATATAAAAAAGAATGGCTCAAAAAAATTATAATATGCCACTGAAGCCTTGTATATAATGACAGTATGTGCAACATTAGAAAAATGTAAAAATAGGGTCTTCTGCATGGGTACACACAATTCTGCCTCTGATTTGTTGCAATATAACACTTCATCGTATTTTCCCAATTGAACAACTAATCTAATCACCTCATGCTTGTGCTCTATTTGCTCAAACAAAAAAATAGCCATTCGGTCATTCCAATCTCGTCCTTTTGTCCAAATGGAAAGGAAGGCACTTTTAAAGGTTATTTTACCAAATAGCTTAACATATTGTTTTCTTTACTGTGGTCATTGTCTCCCTTTTTTATTGATTTTTCAAGTCTAAGAATGTCATAGAGCAATAAGAGTGGCGAATAAAAACAAATTACCTGGTAGTACTAAACATCATAATATAATGACTCGACTCTCATTCTCATTTAAGGCTAATGCAGGAACTATCTATAATACAAAATTAGTTGACAGCCAGGAGTTATAAAAACCAGAGGCCAGATCCAAGAGGCAGGTGAATTTTACAAGAAAACTATAATAAAAATCTCGGTGTCTAATAAATTAAAAACAAACAACATATAAGAAAATGATGTCGCAACCATAGAGTTGTACACAATGTCTAGAAAAGAAAGTAGGTACCTGTCTTCCTACAGGTAAAAGATCAGGTGACAATAAGTTCCGCAGTTTAGTAGAGGTTTCACTAAATCCAGTTACCACAGCATTGCATCCTGATTCTTCAGTATCAGAAGGAACTGTGCTTAAAAGGTATCCTGAAGGAACTACGCTTGAGAGGCACCCTATAATATTAAAATGTAACATAAAACAAGCTTAGCTAGCACATATATATCTATGGGACGATGTACTTCAAAATAATAAAGGAAATAAAATAGTTGTTTGCTATCAGATAAATAATAATCTTCGATGCAAAAAAGATGGGCAATATGATATTTAACATGTGTTAGTCTGCACAAACAGAATGATGAAAATGAGGTTAACAATGATGAAAATGAGGCAGATTATGTCAAATGGAAAAGTGCATCAGCAGATACTATGTCCTAACATTTGATTCCACAGTCATGTCAGGGAAATTAGAGTGACCCCATATTCTACAGTGGCTCTTGGATTGTTACTTAAAGGTCAAATGATTTTAAGAGTAGAAACCTACAGAAACCGGGACTTATCTTGAGAATAAATGACTTCATCATAGCCCTCGGATTTAAGTTTCACATGGGAAGTGACAAGATGAAGAAAAGGCTTGACAAGATCAGGCATGCAATAGCTCACCATCTTGATGAAATTGAATAGAAGTGTTCATCTCTGTCTTGCCTTGAGATGCTGAGCTTTGTGAGGTCTTAATAAATTTATAACGAGCACGGGCACTGCATAATCTTACGCGACCTTTGTTTGATTTTCTTTTCATTCTCAATGCTGCCATTTCAGCAAATAATATGTATCGAAGTTCACCTCGACAGGTACAAACTGCAAAATAGAACAATACGCAGTCTACTATTCAGCGTCAGAACGAATTATAAGTCATATAACTTGTGCAATAACACAATTTTCAGATATAAATAGGACAAACCAGGCACAAACATGTCAAACCTGGATAAATTTATACAAGAATTAACTGCTGGACAAGAAGGTCACATACATTATCATGAATTCTTTTTCATATACAAGAATTAACTGCTAGACAAGAAGGTGACATCATGAATTATTTCATTCCCTAAGGAGCAAATAGAAGATTTTGCGAAAAGCAAATCCAAAAATGAAAGGGCCAACAGAAAGAAACCATCACGAACAAGAAAAACTATCGGATTTTCCATCTCGGCGCGATCATGCATGTTCTGTCTCGCAACAAGTGAACTCCAAGCGAGCTTTAATTGAAAGAACAAGTAGACATCTATAGCCCGCAACATGATGGCGCAAGAAACACATCAAAACCAAAACCCTCAAAACAAATCGACAGACATAATCATCAGGTGTCTGAATCGAGACTAACAAGCACCAAGGATCGTCCTGAACATTACCAATTAAACTGCATAAGTATAAAGAAAGAGCTTACCAAACCCTAACGAGAGAATAAACATCGACGAATAAACAAAAGAAATATAGAAAAAATAGAAAAAAGAAAATCAACCAAAAACCCACACAGAGCAGCAATTTTGAAATCTTTTATCCCTCCAGCAAATTCAAGAAAATCAAAAGAAACGAAAGAAGAAAAAAAAATACCCAAACAAACTTCAGCTAATCAGCATACAGAAATCACAAGAAACCACAAATCAAATCCCCGAGACAAAGTAAAGAAGAACAAGAACCGCCCAACAAAACCGCGAAGAAGCCAAAGAATCCACCCAAGAATCGATCGAAGCACACACGAAACCCACACGACAGGAGATGAATTAGACGCATCGGAGCTCCTACGAGGCAAGAGAACAAGCAACACAGAGCGGACGGTCAAGAAGGAACAAGAGCACGCACTCGAGGCAGCTCTTCGCCCGCCCTTTCACGCTCTCTCAAGCTCGAGGGGGGTGGGGAGAGAAAAGAGGCGAAACGAGGCGACCGAAGAGAGAGAGATCTTAATCTCCAGTTTCCGTCGCGCATAGAAAGAAGGGCCGACCGACCCCGGGATCGCCGACGGACGACCCTGATGCGGCGTGCTCTACTTCTCCTGACCATTAGATTCGCGACACGTCTTCGCTGCGCTCCGAGTCAGCAGGAGGTCGCTTGGCACATGCGGGCGCTTCACGGATTAAGAGGCGTCCGCCGCCTCGCGGTCGCAAAACGGTTCACGCTTTCCCCTAAGAAAACAATAGACAATGCCCCACAGATAACGAAACGTGTCCCTTGGACACGTGTCGATGGGGGTAAACGGATTTCGAAGCGATGGTATTCGCTGAGAGCGGAGGGAGAGCAAGGGAGGTTGATAGGTTCACTCCACTTTGTGGTTTTCTTGCATCGGTTCTACGCCTACTCCGCGAGGGAAGAAGATGAGCACGGGTGAGAAAAGAACAGGAAATCACGAGAGCCGCAGTTGACCATCGACGTGCACAATGTCCCACCTTCGTTTCGCTGTTCTTATTGTACTCAGCAAAAAAAAGAAAGTCAAGTACAGAAAAGAAACATATATGCCATGGTGTTGTCTTGCTGCTACACTATTACTCAGCAAAGACGACCTATGCTCGCCTTTAGTACGACATTGCAAAGTTGTGGTTGAGAAACGCATATATGCATGTCTTTTAATCACTTGAAAAAATAAAATAAAAGGGATTTAAGTCATCTCACAGGAGACTTGTTGGTATGAGGAACCCAGTGTTCATCAGCTCGTTAAAAGCTCGGTCGAGGTCATTATTGAACCAAGATTTAAGTGTCCTTCAAAATCCTTATTTTTCCTAAAGAAATAAAATTATATGAGAATATATATATATATATATATACATACGAGTTAAAGTTAACGCGATTGAATTTATAGTTTGATCCACATAAGTGTTCAAAAAAAAAATTTATAAATATATGATTGGTGAAATCTGGATTTTTCTTATGGCATTGAGCTCTTCTCCCCGACATAAGTAAATTATTTGGCAAATTTATAGATTAATTTAAGCATATGTAGATAGTGGTAATTGAGTTGTATTAAATATGATAGCACTCCGGGACCATCATCAATCAATCTCACACCTGCCACGAACGCCACCATTCTCCTCCGGGCTGATCCCTACATTTGTATGCTGTGATTGACGGTCCTGATCTGGTCGCTCGGGCTCATTGCTCGGGGTTCCTTTCCGTATCGTAGGACTCATCTGACGAAGCTAATCGGACTCTACAGGCCAGATTAGGCCCCGCCCATTTCGTTCATCTAGGAACTAACCCAATGCAACCCATGCAAAAGCAGTTAGAATTAGGGCTTACGTTGTGAAAGCCAATCCAATCCGGGATTTAATTTTCCCTGTATGGATCATAGAATTAGGGTTTCTTCATCTATTGCGTCGAAGTATGAATCCTAAACCTTACAAAGCTAGCTATACATGACATGTTTTATGTTCATGATCTCAGATGGTAGCAACTGAAAGGATCGTTCCCAGCCATAGCAAGCATATATTAATTGCATCTCCTTAACATGCATGAAGAAGATGCTGCAAAGAATTCATGGAAGCACAGGACAACTACATTGTGTGGGCGTCACCTGTAGCCATTTGATCTCTTTTACTTCGGAAACTAGGAACGAGTTCTGGTGAAGAGTTTGCATGTAAAGAAGCCATTTATGTCAATCGAACAACGACTTGAGCTGTGACTACCTCTCCTGTCTACGGGCCGCCGATGGGAACGTATACTGCACACAACAAATACAACCAGCTGATCATACATATATAATAATTAAGGGTTACATATGGGAAGATAATGATATCATATGTTACTTCATTTGGCGTCTCACCATGCCAACACTACAGATGAGGAAATAATGTGTCATCCACAAAGAAATCAAGCAGCCAAAGTAAATTTTTTTGAGCTTCCGGAAGCACAATCTCTGCGGTAATCTCATAGACATGAACACGCCACAAGAACTCCGTTTACCAATAAATGCCAGAAGACGATCGTGTCGATCTCATCATCCCTTTTTCCAAGGAAACTCTCGCCATTTGCTATTGCAGATGAAATGTGAGATGAGCTCTCAAGCGTAGTGGAGAAGAATTAAGCACGCAGCTGAGTCAGAAGATATCTCAGCAGATTTTAGCGTCCTCTATACCTCGAGAGTTTGCTACGTTATCTCAAGATATTAAAACTAGATTCATGTACAAGAAAGCGGGGGTCATCGCATCGTACAAAAATAGAGGTCTAAAACAAGAAGCTGCAGTGGTGAAGCCGTGTCCATATCATGGTTGCCCGCCGTGAATGAAGGAAGGAATTATGTCTTGCAGGAGACCGTAGTCGGGGAGTTGGAGCTGCTGGAGAGAAGGCGGCAGGTTCGCCGGATACACATTAGGGTTTATGTTCGCTTGCAGGCTATTGTCATTGTTCAGTTGGTTCATCTGGTGCATCATAAGATTCTGGCAGAAGCTGGTCGACATCGCCGAAGGAGGAGGTAACAAGTGTGCGCTCCCTCTGACTGTTGCGGGGCATTCGTGAGTATGTTTCCCTTCGTAGGTGGTGATCACGATTCTTGGATTCTGATAAGATCTCTCCACCCTCTTCTTCACCGGGCACTTCTGTGTCGTGCAACGATAGTAGCTCCTGCAACGCAGACGACACGAGCATCGTCACAAGAAGCGATCGCTTCGAGAAGCAGATGAAGATATATGTGGTTGACTAACCTTGGGTACGGGCTGTTCTTGACTGCTTTCTGGCCGTATTTCCTCCACCGATAGCCGTCGTCGAGATGATCAACCTCGCTTTCGGTCACGAAAGCAAAACGGGGATCCCTTTGCCTTTTCTCTCCTTTCTTCTTGCTTTTGTTCCTGCTTCAATGATGTCGCAGCAACCACGAGACAGAGGTGAGTGATGCAACTGCTGCCGGTTAATTCTTGTTCATGGACATACGCCAGAAATGAGAGCGGATTGGCTAGAATTCATGTGGTTCTTTTAGTTTGTTGGCTTCGAGATTTTGAGATCCATATGCATTGGTGATCTCTGATTGAATCCCAAAAAAGGGCCTCAAGGGAAGACCTTTGGGTTCGACAGCAACAAACAAGTTCCAGTCAAAAGGTTTATAGCTAAGATCCCAAAGGTGAGAAGGAAAGGGGGAGGAGACCTTTTTGGCTTCGAAGAACCCTCAAGGGTCTTGTTTTGTCAGGTAAGGTGGGAAGCCCTTGAAATTTTATGCTGATAGAAGAAGGATCGATGGAAAGGTCTCCAGAAAAAGAAAATCATGCATGCTATTGAACTTTTCTACTTCAATCAACCCACCTATAGAAATCGATGTGCGTGCAGGAGAAGAGAAACTGAAGCTTACACTTTCTCGGACGTGTCACCCCCTTCCTCTTCCACCTTGACCCGTTGCTTCTCCACCTCCTCCTCCTGCTTCGGCTCATCCTTCCTGCACCGCTCGGCATCTTCTTCGCCGGCGGCCTCGGTGGACGACCAGGAGGTCGAGGAGTTAGGCGTCATCGGGGTCGCACTTCCACCGCACCCGGACGACGGCGTCAAGCTGTTGCCGGCATTGCCGACGTCCGCCATCGGTTCACGGGGCGACGCCATCCCGCCGGGAGCAAGCACATCAGATGTCGCCGAACACGGTAAGCCGAAAGCTCGAGCGAGAGCGCCGTAGTCCATCATCGAGCCACGCAGCACGTCGGTGAGGCTCACGGGCGGCGGTACCGCCCGGGGGCCGAAACCGCGTGGATCACCAGTGCTGTCGGTGGCGCCGCCGGCTGGCTTCCAGGAGACGAGCGACGACAGCTCGTCATGCGACGGGAAGCTGAAGTGACTCCGCTCCTGATCTCCAGACATGGGGAGAGCCGGGTGTGATAGAGATCGGAAGAGAGTACTGTTGTGTGGTTTCGGTGCAAAGAAGGCGGGGAGAAAGGAAATGGGCGGAGGGGAAGGACGACGCCTCGAGTTCTATAAATGTCACCTCATTCCATCCAATTTGTCATTTGGGTTTCATTATCTCGTCGGCCTTTCTTGACACGAGGTGGCAAAGCTTGGGAATGACCGAATCATCCGAGAAATTTTGCCGGGCGGTACATGCCACGGGCCCCACCGCACCTGTGTCTCGCCGTGGGAATGGAATAATCGTCCCCGGGCACATGGGCCTGAGTCAACGACGACGGGACAACCGGCTATCGTCGGTGGCGTGGAGCCGGGTGGGTTGAGCGCTCGAGAGAGGACAGCGGTCAAAAGAGGTTACCACCGTGCTGCACCCTTTCCGCGGCATCGACCGACGCGTGCAGGTGGGGAAGCACCGTCATTTGACTGCCCCCTTCGGCTGACGCTGACTCGACGCGTGGATCGCGTCGCGGACGACCTTGGGGGGCGTCGTGGTCCCCCACCGACGCGAGCGCCCGGGAGTTGACCGCGGAGCGCGCTCCAGTCCCTTCGATCGCACTCGGACGGTCCTGACGGTGGATCCAGAAGGCGTCACACCCACCCCACCGGCTGCGAGTGTGGATCACGTGCAAGCAGACCAGTGCTATGGTCTCGGCCGCAGTCAAGAACGGGCTGTCTCCGTTGGGACGTACAAGACAATGTTTGGGTGGGCAATTCGCTGGGTTTCCATTGACCCAACCACGGAGCTCTCCCAATCACAAATAATCCCATCCCCACTGGTCTAAAGCGTACAAAAAGATAAATGGATTTCCCTATACATGCTCGTGAGATATTTCCATGTAGTTCCACTCATTGATGACACAATTGAGCTCGACTAAAGTACTCTTATCCTTCTCAACTCGTGACCAATAATTCATTTTATTCAAATAATCTGTAGCCAAGGAATCAATGTTGCGAGGTTTCTAATGTTTTTTAGATGTCGAATTTCAAGAAATAATATAATATACAAACAAGACAAGCCTCTGTGACGGCCAATTTCTTATCCATGCATCTGAAACATAAGTCAACCGATGCAGCAATGCAATCTTGCTTTGATCTCACACCACCTGCTTAAACATGTTTAAATTTCACGAGAAGAATAAAATAAACATCTTCAAAATTCACGAGCAGGCATTTATTTTGAACTTACTAGTGCTTAGGTTTGACTTTGTTGCACGGTCATGCAGGTCTCAGATGTTTAAAGTATGCATGATTTCCCAATTTAATCGAGTGCGAGGCATGCACCTGTTCCTATCATTATAAATGACTAGAATATGCTCTAGGTATATAACAACACTTTTCTAGCGGCAGCAGTTGCATGCTGTAACTCATATTGTAGTTGATAGTGGGGAGGGGGGGAAATTAACCTCATAGTCTAAATAGGAGACCCCCCTAAAAGGAACAACAAGATCACGTGACACGGCAGCATGAACAGTAATTGATGATATAGGTCTTGCATAAGGAGGGCCAATGGATTGGATTTTGAGGGATGCTACCTAGGCAATCTTGACTTCTTGAATTAGCAGTGCATGCAGCATAATTAGAGGATCGAGACTGAAGAGTAGCAGTTCATCCATGTGTTTGGCTCCTTCTAAAACCTTGTAATCTTCTTGTCTAGCCCCGACTGGATCTACCCAGGCCAGTACTGTTCTCTTCCAGATCTACCTAAGTCGAGTTCACTCTGTATGCTTCCATAGCATCTCAGATCATGGAGGTGTTTATCGAGTCGAAAGATGCTGTATTCATGTAGCTGCTACCTCTCGACACCGGAAGATGAGAGGGAGTTGCGGTCTATCCTGTGGAATCATGTTCATGGTGTTCGTCATTTCCATGTCATTGAATTCTCGTCCTGGGTAATTTAACTTGGAGTCCAGACATGCCATCGATTACACGACCAGTAGAGCGATGGAAACCTAACAGGTAGCGACACAGCGATCGACGCGTCCAACTCGAACCTACCCTCGGCCAACCTTTCCGAGGACGGATCACATGCAGACATGACGTATCAAACTGCATCCCCTCCCCTCCATATTCCATATGTATATTTATTTGCCTGTTCTGGTGAGAAGCCATTTATGCGACGGCAAGAGACGTGTATTCCCTGATGTATACCTGCAACTTGGGGCGGTTGCTTCGGCTCTACGTCTACGTCTTCTTCTCTCTTTGAGAGAGAGAGAGAGAGAGAGAGAGAGAGAGAGAGAGAGAGAAGAGCCTGAGATTGTTGACCGAGTTGGATAGGGTAGAATTTGGCGGTGGTGTTTGGTCTGAGGACGTCTCCGTCGGAGGTGGAGCGCAGGTACGTACTTGTTAGGCTTTTGAGCGACCACATCGCGCAGGAAAGAGGTGGGAGTATTGATCATGAGATGGACCGCTTTTGTGGCTTCTCCCAAGCCATCATTGTTGTCCACGGTTTTGGTGGCCACGGTCAAAGCAAAGTTGATGCAAAAAGTCATGAAGGCTGATGCAGATGGCAATCAATAAATACATTGTTGCCTCCCGATGATCTCGAAGTGAGAGTGAGAAGGGGGTTAAGGTTTTGTTTTCACTCCAGTCTGCTAATATTTGATATGGTGAATATTACATCTCTACTGCATCTAAACCTATTTAGAATTTAGAGAGAGAGAGAGAGAGAGAGAGAGGGCTGAACTAGCAACAGGATCATGTGATATCAATTGTTGGGTCTTTCTTCTTGGTTCTAATTCAAGGCTTATCCTGCTATTGGGAGTATGAAATAGCTAGGAGCTTTGACAATGGTATTTTTATGGTACATTTTGGCAAGGAAATGAGAGAATTTTCACAGCAATGCTGCAAAGAAGAGCATAAACAGCAAAATCTACTACAGAAGCCTGAGCCTTTTAGAAAGATTATGGGTATCAGGACTCGGGAGACCTTGGCATGCACATAGTGTCATTCAAGTGGTAAGCTTGCTAGGTGAAAGGAACTCTCATCAGCTTTTGCAAAATTGTTTCATCATCGACTTCCCACAGTGGCAGGTGGATTGAAGGTTGACATAGCTTCGATCATCCTTCGACTACTTTGCAGTTCATGCATCTGTGTCCCACCACATCCCATTTGTTTTATGCTGCTGAGGTCTCTCTTCTCAAATAACTGCGCTATGGAGTATGAACTAACAATCTGATTCTCAGCAGCAGTAATGGACCATAACAATGGCTATTTCTAATACAAAAATGCTGAGAGACCATTCATCAAGCCAGTTAGCCAACTTGTGCAGTTTAGACCATGTAAAAAGGATACGTCTTCATCAAGTTTTGAACTGTGTGCGAGAGTGAGTGAGTGAGAGAGACGGCATGGACTTGGTCTCAACCCTAAAGAGCGGCATAAGAATGCTCCCACCTAATCATCTTTTACAATGGCATAAAGCAGAACATGTGGTGTTGGGCAGCTTGGACTAACAAAGGCTGAAGGAAGAGAAGACCCTCCGCACTGCTTTGCATTGAAGACAGTTCAGTGGCCTCCAGGGAACAGGACAAGGACACCGAAAGTCAAGGATGACCCCTGCAAAGGTCAGCTTGCAGCTCATCCCTTTCTCACCTCTTTCTCCCCAATTATTCCTTCACACCAAAACTGCTATGTCAAACCAGTAGCCGCTCCAAACAGGGCTCTGCTCGCCACGGAAAACTTGCATTTCTTTACTGGGGGAGTCCATACGCGGCTGCACAAGCTTACACGATGCACGTCAAAGATCGTTAAAGGTATCAATAATATATGCGTAGCAGGTTGGTGCCGTTCCCCATAATAAATAAGCACCTTTGACGACTCCTTATCCTCAAGGAAATTGAAGGACGAAGAATCTTCCCTGTAGACGCCTCCCGGTGATTTCACACTGCAGCGAGCGCTCCAATGATTGGAGCAGTTCAATATCTTACACTGGCCGATCTGTAATCCCCTTCTTTCTGGTTCCTGGCAATATGATTTGGATCAGAGAAACGCCAACAAAGTAGGCGCTGCTGCTGCCTCCAATTATATGGCACACCGATCGATGTGGTCGAACGTCGAAGCCTTTTTGTGTATACGTGCATGTGAATCCAATCTCGCAATCCGTTGAACTCGCCGGTGGGAGGGGCACCCTGTACTTTATCCAGCATCTGATTCGGAATGCCAAGACTACAAGGTGTCTATCTCCCTCTCTACTCTGCATTGGATTCCGGATTAGGAGGGGGTCACCGTCAGCTTTCTTTAGATAAATATCTTGGTACGTCAGTCCACATTGTTGAAGGGAAAAGATGTGGCGGGGTCGAAGAGAGAGAAGAAACACGAGGAGTGAGGTGATGATGATGTAGCGCTGCGGTCAGCGTGCTGCCAAGGAAGAGCGTGCGTTGGTCTTCGTGGAGACGCCGCCGCAGTTCTGCCTGACGCAACGTTATCCGGTGCGGCAGGAAGCAATGAAGAGGCAGCACCTGCAAGCACAAAATTAGTGTGAGAAGGACGAAGAAGCAATGGATGTGGATTTGTGGCGTGTCTAACAAGAGCAGAGCATTCTTCTGTTTGATTGAGTCAGCAGTTGGTGGACAATACCTCAATTCATCTCTGGAGGATTCTGGTGGTTGATAGTATCGTTCTGCCAGGACTTGCCCACAGCGTCGAGTGTTTAGGCCGCGGCAGATTATTGCAACAAGTCATTCCAAGAGAAACATATCTGCAGCACTCAATCTTACATTCATGCAACCCAGACATTTAATTCTTACAACTTGACATGAGAACATATATTTGTGCAATGCGAACCGGTGCATTTGAAATGTGCAAATCAAGAACGGATGGCAAGAGCTGAAGGTACAGATATACACTTGTTCAAGAGTGAAAAAACATGGAGACAGCAGCTCAAGCTTCCAATTCTAATAGAACAGACAAATATAATTTACAAGCAACGAATTTTCATCTCTCCATCTCCGGGTTTCATCCCACTTACTCATAGTCATCAGATTCCTCAGAAATCTCACCGCTTTCCTGCAAGATCATATAGAAAGGGCATTAGGGCCATACGAGAGAGAGGCCGTTAGGAGGCAGGCACACAACTTGGAAAGGGACCTCTTAAAAGCTCACAATAAAAGATCACCAACCTTTCTCTTGATATATGCTGCCATGGCCTTCTCAAACTCGGCTCGTTTTTCTGTAGCTATATCATAGTAGGCAACCTTTTCCTAGCAAACAACGTAAAATAAAACTCAATGAGGTCGAAACTAGCTTTGCCTAAGCTGCTTAATTCCGCTAAACATGACATGTAGCACATCTGACCCCTGAGAAATATTATTTTCCAGAGTTACAAGGATTCTAACCAAAGTCACAATGTTCCCTTTTCTTACGTATCATTTTGTTTTGATAGAAAAATCAATAACTAATGTAATCCTCATCTCTGTTGGAAATGACATCATAAAAATACTTCAAAAAGCAACACGAATCATTGAGTTAATAGCCTAATTATAACTTGGTTGTTAAAACATGTTCTGCCACTTCTTGATCCAAATTGATTCGTACATCAGAGAAGCCACATTCTGCATTCAAGCGTAATCAGTATGAATCCAGTTTATGTTGGACTAAATCATCAATTTCATATAAAAAAATAAAAAAGGTCAACTATTCCGGTTGCCACCAAAATCTAATAAATCTTTATGCTCAATAAGTGTCTTTATCAAGATGGGATAGACAATCTTGGCTGTTCATGTTCCACAGAAGAAAATCAGCGGGAGTACACATATCCTTTATGTGGAAAAGCCTATAAAAGAAGTGGTGATGAATGGTTGACAGTAGAAAGAAGGATTTCACTTGAACTTAAAATTCATATAAATCATAAATGATTCTTATGTATTACTTCTTCAGAACTTGCTGATACCCCAGAGTCACTAAATACTGCATATATAGCCCACTGCCTGCTCTTGTTTCAAATAATTCCGTCACAATTTAACTGTACTTTGTAAATCGTCATGATGAATCTTCTTATCCAATATCACAATGCTGCTCTTCTTTTTAACTCACCATCAAAGTTTATGCATCATGAGTATTTCACTATCCGTGGTTTACCAAGGACGGATAAGTTACATATGTATTTTTCATCTTGATTTGTATCATATACAAATCGATTGCCTATATCTGCAGAAAAGATGTCAAGAACTAACCTCGAATGACATTGTTTTCCACTTCTCCCCACATGCCTTACCAATCTGAAAGTTAAAAAAACCAAAAACTGTCATGTAATATAAACAATATAACTCAAACCAGTTGAGACATAATCTACAAGTATTATGTACATACATCCCGCATGGATTTGACATTTGGATTTTCTTGTTGGTAAGTCTTCCGAAAATCTTCCCTTCAAAACAAAAACATGGTTCTTTTAACACATTTATTCGATTGAAACTAATTTTTCACAGACCACACCTCTAAAGCAATTTAACATTCAGATTAAATACAAGGAAGTGAGAATTATCATCAGTTGACAAATCGGAATAAGGAAATGAGGTTAAACATACCAATATTAGAGTAACAAGTATAATCAAGAACTAAAAGATTAAGGATGAATTATATACAATATCCACTTATTGTGACTGGTTAAAAGGCATGTTTTATCGTAGGAAATTAGAAAGCAACAAAACATATAATTCATATGGAAGAAGCAGCATACTGAGAGCAACATTCATAAGCGAAAACCTCTCCCCTGATATTAAGTCCTAATCTTGATCCGTAAGCAGAAAAAACAATTAGTCTCTAGTTCCATCTACATGAATCCTATTATAAGAAAAGTTATTAGCTTGTTTCTTCCTGTACAACAACTATTTCTTTAAAGGCTTAGAAACTAAGGACAATTATGTAAAAATTCCACATCTCATCAACAACCTTCAAGATTAAATTTTCAAGGATCTTTATAAAAGAAAAAAAAAGTAGAACATGAAGCTTTGTATCTAATTGCAACAGCCTTTTGCATGATAAAGTAACATATATACCATTAGTGGCATTTATGTCAACTCAGTTCATCATGATGATAATCACCAGTAGCTCCAGAAGAATCTTGGTTTTCACATTTACGACATACAAGTCATGGAGACTGCTTAGCCTAATCTCATCCTATTATCCTCTAGTTCGAAATAAAACATACAACCCACAAAAAACAAACCATCATGGAAAAATACCTTAGCCATTACCCACCTGACATAGAAGTGTATATCTGTCACATATGATGTTATAAAGTGTCGTATATATTCTGGCAAAATGCCAATGTCAAAACATAAAGCACCACACAGATATCATATCAACACCTTAGCCATGGGGAGAAACTGAGTCGGATGATTTGTCTCTGTTTTTGTATCCACTCAGAGCTGGCTATCGATGTATAAATGCAGAATACAGTACTTATCTAATGCAAGCTTTTTTTATTGTTTTTCCTAAGTACAAAATATTCCCTCTTTTTCCCTCCAATTTCTTATCGCACTTAATGTGAAGCCAACCTGACCAAGACACATGCTTGTAACTTGTAAGTTCGACTTTTTGAGTAAATGCCTTCTTTGTTACTAACTCATCTGATTAATGCATATTTTCACATAGCTGTTCACCTTAAAATCATTCAGTTTCATGTTTATCAATCATCAGATTTGTATTCATATTCATGTTAAACAAATATGGATACAAAAATTAATATCCATCTGATATACATGTCCAGATCTAATCTGCAGACTAAAAATGGGTACCGGAAATGGGCAGGGGTTTCCCAATTCCAATCCATTTTTACCCCCAAATTGGTTTCATACATCATAAGTGTGGAGAGAAGTTGTAATGGTTTATAGGGTTTGATGTGTCTACCGTTATAAGTAGTAACATGCCATATCTCTTTCTTAGGTCTCGCCAATCAAATCTATATCCAACCAATCTCAAGATAGTGGCAGTAAAGTCTTATATTGTAGCCAGCTTAGGTTGCTATAATCGTCTCAAGAATGAATCTTATCATGTTTATTAGTATCTGTATTGTCACGAACTTAGCTGAAATTGCCTAAGTCGTAAGGTAGCCTTGCGGCAAAGTCACGGACTTAGCTAGAGTTGCTTAAGTCGTGATGCACCATTACGCCAACTTCTCGGACTTAGCTGGAATTACCTAAGTCATGATGCGCCCTTGCGATATGCGTCCGCCAAGGGTCAACCAATTTGCAACCTCACTCCGGTCCCGTAGGACCTGTAAAATGATAAAGTTGATTAGTTCGAAAGCGAGTGACGGATAAATCCCGACATCTCGCGAAGAAGGAAGCTTTATAAGCAATTCAGCAAGTACTTTGAGTGCAAGAGAGAAAAGAAATGAAGAAGAAAGCAAAGACTTTAGAAGGCAAAACGAACAATCGCAAGTCCATAAACGATTGCTCACTGGGTGTCGAGCGCGATGGCAAGTTCCCATCAAGTTAACGTGCGAACTTGTGTATACCGATCAACGCCCAACACTACCCTAAAGCCCCACCCCCCCCGGTGCCACCTGAAGGGTTCCAGGGGTCTGAGATGGCTAACGTTTCGTGTGCGGCTGCGGTTTGTAAAAAACTGGCTATGGCACGCGAAAACGAAGCCATTTTGGGGCAGTTTTACCTGGTGCAATAAGTGATCACACGGTAGCACTGCGAACTATCATCGCTTACATTTTCCAAGCAAAAACACACAAAACCAAAGCAAAACATGCTACCAAGCATCTATACAAGCATGCAAAAGCAACGAACAGTTCGTTGAGAGAAGATGTTGCAGGTGCCGACGATCGTTCATGACATTCTCCCTCACCTAAATTGTCAACACCCTCGTCGACGCTTGATGACTGCTTCTTCGTGTCGTAGGGCGTCTTCAGGCTCCCAACTAGCTTTTGTTCGACGAAGTTTTCGCCACTTCACCTGGTATTCGGTTTGCTCTGCTGCGTTGGGTAGTTTTGTCGTACGATCCACTAAAATGGTTTCAACTCGATTTTCGTAGGAGGCTTTGGTGGGGGGTAGCCGAGTTAGAATACTTCGAGAAGCATCTTGCGGATTTGAGTGGTAGGTTTTCAAGTTGCTTATGTGGAAGACAATGTGAATTTTGAGCCACGCCCGCAGTTGCAACTTGTAGGAGACATTGCTTACCCTGTTGATGATTGCTAAGGATCCTTTGTACTTGCACACCAATCCCTTGTGCACTTTTTGCTTGAAGAACTAGAGTGATGCTAGTTGAAGCTTCATCAACACCAAGTCACCAACTTTAAACTCTTATGGTTGCCTTCCCAAGTCTGCCAACTTCTTTATCTTTTTAGCTACCTTCTCCAAGTAAGCCCACACAATATCTACATTTCGGTACCATTCCTTTGCAAAGTGATATGTTGACGGACTACTCCCGATATACCTAATCGCCGAGGTGTGAGGAGTCGACGATTGTTATCCCGTAATGATCTCGAAGGGGCTCTTGTTACCGTAGATCTTTGCTGCAAGTTGTAAGAGAATTAGGTAATGTCCAATAGTTTCATCCAATCCCATTGGTTGGCACTCACGTAGTGCCGAAGATATTCTTTTAATTTGGCCATCCGTTTGGGGGTGGAGGCTTGTAAAGAAGTATAACTTGGACCCTAGTAATTTGAATAGCTTGGTCCAGAATTGTCCCAAGAACCAAGCATCTCGATCACTGATGATATTGTGCGGGACTCCCCAATACTTCATCACATTCTTCATCATCAACTTGGTTACCTCCTCTATTGAACAGTATAGGGGTGCAGCAATAAATGTTGCATACTCCAAAAACTGATCGACCACAATAAGTATCGATCCAAGTCCCCCTACTGCCAGTAAGCTTGATATGAAATTTAAGGTAGTGATTTAAAAAGCACTAGGCACCAAAAGGTGCTAAGATCTAAAATCGCCCGAGACGCTAGGCGCTCGCCCAGGTGCTCACCCGAGCGAAGCGAAATGCTAAAATATAAAAATATATAATATAATTAATAAATATAATTATTTAAATAAAAATATACTATTAAATTAAGAAAATCTAAAGTATAAAATCACAATGTCACATTACTAAAAAGTCTCAAAAACCAAAACAATAAAATTTTATATCAAAGTCATTCATCATAATCAATATTATCGTCATTTTCATATAAATCATCTTCATTAAATTTATCCTCTTCGTCTTGTCCTTTATCTTTATCAAAATATGTTTCATTTTCAATGTCTTCAACAATAGTAGAAGTCGAGCTTGATGCTTTTGCACTTATTTTTCTTTTCGTCATCTGTCTTGTATATGTTTGTAATTTTCCAACACCTGAAGCACTTGCCACATCTCCCCATGTCAATCTATCATCTTCAAATACAAGCTCGTCTTCGGCATTTTGCAAGTTGACACCCATTTCTCCCACCAATTACTCATTTAAATCATCAATATCTTGTAATGAGATTGGATTAATTGTATTTCACAAATTATGACGAGCCTTTAAAGCTTGATTATACTTTATGTAAACAAGATCATGTAATCGTTGATGTTCCAACCGATTCCTTCACTTTGAGTGAATCTGTCATGTCATAAATTTAAAAATATATTAATATATCTATCTAAATAAATAAATTAATTGAAACAAAAATATTTATTGATTCTTACATGTTCAAAAACACTCCAGTTTCGCTCACAACTCGAAGCACTACATGTCAAACTAAGTACTTTAATAGCAAATTGCCGTAAGTTCGGAGTAGAATTTCCAAATAGACTCCACCATTCAGCTACAAAATTTATATTATTATTAGCAATAACATAATAACATACTATAGATGAAATTAATTATCTCAAATTATTAATACCTAAAGGCGTAGTTGTCTTGGATCGAACTGCCATTGGAATTCCAAAAAGACCTTCGGCATTTTTATACAGAGATAATTCACGAATAATCTTATCTTGTATCTCAAAGCTTAGAACTAATCTTACAACGCACTGATATAACCCATTCAAAACTTCTGCATCAAACCCAACAGATTTAATCGTATAATAGAATTCAGGATTCAAATAATATTCTACTGTATATAAGGGACAATGAAGTTGAAAATTCCATCTTTTGTCAATGATTATAAAAATTTTCTCGTATTTTTCTTAATTTTCATTAAAAGACCTTTTAATCGTCTCCTTTGCTTTATTCATAGTCTTATAAATATATCCCATTGCAGGCTTATTTTCATTATCCACCAATTGAAGGACTCGAACAAGAGGGCTCATTACCTTTAATATATAAACCACATGATTCCAAAAGGATGGCATTAAGATGATATCAGTAGCCTTCTTGCCTTTTGTTTCTTTTGCCCATTTGCTTGTCACCCATTTCTCAGAAGTAAACATGTTTCTCAGATTATGTTTATGACGATGTATACTCTGTAATGTCAAGAATGAAGTAGCAAATCGGGTGATACCAGATCTCACTAATTCTTTATTGTATGTGAATTCTCTCATCATATTCAAAACCCCAATATGATTATAAAGAAATCCAACAATAAAAATTGCTCTTTCTAAAGTTTTCTTAATGTTTGGGATCTTTCTAATATCCTCCAACATTAAATCAATATAATGTGCCGCACATGGAGTCCAATATAAGTGTTGTCTTTTTGTTTCAAGTAATTTAACTGAGACAAAAGATAACAAAAATGATAAGACTTCTGAGTTTAATACATTTAAAATAATTAAAAATTCAAAAGATGAATATTACCAACTAATACATAATTGCTTCTATTGTCAGTTATGATTTGAACAACATTTTGTTCTCCAATTTCTTCAGCAAACTTGTCAAGTAAATCATATATCTTATCTTCAGATTTTACAAAAGATGAAGCATCTATTGACTTCACAAACATAGTCCTTAAAGAACAGTTAACCATAAAATTAATTATACTCCTCCGTCTCTTGTCAGTCCAAACATCTGACATAATAAAGCAACCATGTGTTGCCCATGATTCTTTATGATCCTTTTGTAAGTCATTTATATAATTCAACTCTTTTTGCAACAATGGAACTCGCATCTCATAATAACTTAGAGGTTTTCATCCCGCACCATATCTTCCAATAGCTTCAATCATTTCTTTAAAACTATCTAAACGAGTAGTACTTAGAGGAAGACCAGCCTGATAGAAGAAGCGAACAATGTGCTGAATTGTTCTTCCTCTTATTTTTTTATCACAAGCATCACTTATATTTATTTGTCTAAATTTTGAGCCTCTTGCTTGCCCTTGTTGCTTCCGTGATCCTTGAAACATATACAGATCCATCGGTCCTTTTTTAGCCTTCTTAGTACTCACAACTTCTTAATACTCATAGAATAATCTTCTTCTTCGTCCCTGAGATGTTCAACATCATCTTCTAGTAAATTCCCGTAAGATTCATTCTTTTATATCTTCTTTTCATTCATATAACTCGGCAACTCTTCTTTTACCTTAAGTGGACACTTTTTATAAGCTGTTGTATTCTTGAAATTTCCTACTAGATGTTGTTTTGCACAAAAAATACCACCTTTAGTAGTCTTATCGCAAAACATACAGGTCACTGCATTAGGATCTTTCGGATCCTTTAAATAATTATACTTCCATACAGGATCTTTTTTTGATGTCATTGTAAAATCAATTGAGTTGCTCTGTACACTTGTCATTTATCCTGAAACCTAACAATAATTTCAAATAAATAAAAATTAACAGTATTAAAATCAAAATAATATATTATTAATTTAATAAATAAAAATACTGTTATTAGTATACGATAGAAGCGTGATATCGTTAATATATTGTTAATGATGATGCTATCGGTTAGAATCGAAATGATGAGCGACAATGAGTATAGGAAGCGACAGCGGGATCGACGAGCGGCGATAGTGACAACGGCAGCAGACACCAGTGGTAGCGGCAACAGAGACCAATCGCGAGGGTTAGGGTTGGGGAAGTCGGCGAAGTCGCGAGAGAGGATGATATCGGTGATTTAGTTGGTTCAATCGAACCAACTAAATCATCGAAGACCGAACTAGACCTAAAATTCTGATTCAGTCGCCTGGTTTAACCCGGGGTCTCGCCCGAAGCGCCCAAGCCTGGGCTCGGGCGAGTGCCGAAGCGGCGCCTCTTTGAAGCGCGCCACTTGGAAGTGAAGCGAGGCGCTCGGGCCTCGCCTCGCCTCGCCCGAGCGCCTTTTGTAATCACTGGTTTAAGGAAATGCTCTCCCACGACCTTTTCGGTACGAGCAACGGCTCCAAAAGCCCCATTGGCTTCTGCTGCTCTACCTTATCTTGTTAGCAAGTAAGGCACTTTCAAACATATTTCTCCATATCAGTCCCCATCTTCGGCCAATAAAAGGCCCTCTCCACGAGAGCTAATGTTCGGTAAATGCCCGGATGTCCAGCCCAAAGGGAATTGTGACACTCTCTCAAGAGTTCACGCATCAAATTGTCTACTTGAGGAACATAAGCTCTATTCTCTTTGGTGCAGACGAGTCCCTCCTGGACCCAAAATCGTCATACCTTGCCTTCTTTAATTAGTTGCATCAGGATTACTGCTTGGGGATCACTATGCAGTCCATCCCTGATCCTGGAAAGGAAGTCGGAGTGTCACTGACTTGCTTGGCCTCCGCCCTCAAGTTGCATGGCATTCATCAGCTCCACTTTTCAGCTCAATGCATTGACCATGACATTTGCTCTTTCGAGCTTGTACTCTATTGCTATATCAAACTCTGCCAAGAAGTCCTGCCATCATGCTTGATTGGGGAGAGTTCCTTTTGAGTTTGGAAGTAACTCAAAACGATGTTGTCCGTCCTTAGCACAAATCGCGATCCGAGAAGATAGTGTCGCCAAACTTATAGGCAGTGGACCATCGTTATCATCTCCTTCTCATGCACCGGATACCGTCACTCGGTCTTGTTGAGCTTATGACTCTCGTAGGCCACCGGGTGACCCTCCTACATGAGTACTTCCCCAATAGCGAAGTCTGAAGCATTTGTATGGACTTCGAAGGACTTCTCATAGTCCGGTAATTTGAGCACTGGTTTTTCCAACATAACAGCCTTTAGATCTTGGAATGTCGCTTCACATTTGTCGGACCATCGCTAAGGCTACTCCTTCAGCAACTCCGTCAGTGGAGTTGCGCACTTCGAATACCTAACTATGAAACACCAATAGTAGTTGACGAAACCAAGGAAGGATCTCAGCTCTAACACCTTCTTTGGTGTTCGCCATTCTACCACAACTTGCACCTTTAATTTATCCAGCCATATAGAACCGTCACTAATTCAATACCCCAAGAATAGTAGTACTCATTTTCCACGAACAAAGTGTTTTTCCTTAAGACCTTGAAAATTGTTCGAAGGTGCTCGACATACTCCTCGAGCGTTTGGCTGTAAACAACGATGTCGTCTAAGTAGATAACCACAAACTTATCCAAATATTCCTTGAATAGTTGGTTTATGAGAATACAAAATGTGGCTGGAGCATTGGTTAAGTCGAAAGACATCACCAAGAACTCGAATGCTCCATACCTAGTTACACAGGTAATCTTCGCTTCATCGCTTTCAACAATGTGCACCTGCCAGTACCTTGACTGAAGGTCGAGTTTTGAGAAATACTTTAATTTGCCCAGTTGGTCGAACAAGTACGCGATGAGTAGGATGGGATACTTGTTCATCACCGTCACCTTGTTTAGGATCCGATAGTCAACGCATAATCAAAGGCTCCCATCTTGTTTCTTTTGGAAAAGGACTGGAGCTTCGAATAATGCTTTTGAACGACGGATGAGACCACCACTTAGCAGTTCATCAAACTCTGGAGGGGCCATACGGTATGGTGGTCTTGCTGGAGGCTTCACTCTCAGCTCCAACTCGATACGATGATCCGTGCCTCTGTGTGGTGGCAGAGTTTTTGACAACTTGGGCGGCATGATGTTTATGAACTCCTTCAAAATGTTTGCCACCATAGCAGGTTCATGAATGACCTCCTCGTCAAGTGTCTCCATCTTTACAGCGACCACGAAAGTTAATTCGTCTTTTTGTACCCCCTTCTTCAGTTGTAATGTTGAAAACTGTTGTGGGTCCTTAGTTCCTCCTAGAGAAACATAAATCATGCAGGGGTCGTCGCCTCTCATTAGACATAGAGTTTAGGAACAACATTGGCACCAACTTTGCTGCATGCATGAACTTCATTTTGAGAATCACTTGTAAGTCGTCCAATGGCACTGCTATTATGTTTGTGCTTCCGCTCCATGTCCCGATCTTGATGGGCACTACTTTTGCCAACCTGGAGATCCGCTTAGCCTCCGAGTTCACTACCTTCATCCGACTTGAGTTCTTCTACAAGTTTAGCCCAAGTCGTCTCACTTCTCTATCGGCAATGAAATTATGGGTGGCGCCTGTATCCACCATAGCACGGGTTGTTCAGCCATTGAGCTTGATGTCCACGTACATCAGCTCGCTGCTCCCCGCTTTCTGTGGTTTCGTCTTCAAGTTCTCCCTCACTTAACCACGCAACACATTGAACAAACGCATTGCTCCCATCCGAGGTCCTCACGACTCCTCATCGCCGTTGTTGGATTCCGAACTACTTGAACTAAGGGTGATGGCCTTGCCCTTATCCGATTTGCGAGGGTGTATTGAAGCTATTATGGTATTAAGTGCTTGTTTTTGTGGGTACTCTCTCACCATGTGCGGTCCTCTGCACAAGAAGCATCCGCCAGGTTTTGGGCCCTTGCCTTTTAAGCTTGACCCTTTGTGAGAACTCTTCTTCCTTTGTTTGCCCCCAAGTTTCTTCCTTCGAGAATATTTTCAAGGGCGATTTCCGAAAGATATTTTTTTTTCCTCGAGTCCTCCGAGGAAACAAAGTCAATGAGCCTTTTTGTGACCGCAATTGCCTCAATCACATCGGTGACATTCCTTCGATGCAGTTCCTATTATGCCCACGGCTTTAGGCCATCAAGGAAGTTGAATAGCTTATCCTTTTCGGACATGTCCTGAATGTCCAGCATCAGTGCAGAAAATTTCTTCATGTAGCCCCAAATGGAAGTACTTTGGTGGAGTTGTCTCAGCTTCCTTTTTGCGACGAACTTTGTGTTCTCGGGTAGGAACTAAGTTCTCAACTCCCGCTTCAAGTCCTTTGAGTGCAAGAGAAAAAAGAGAGAAAGGAGAAAGCAAGGACTTTAGAAGACACTTGACGAGGAGGTTCAGAAAGGAGAAAATTTCTCTTGCACTCAAAGTGCTTTCTCCTTCAAAATGTGTCCACTCGACACGAATCTTATTGAATCTCCTCCCATCGGGTTCGCCACCAAAGTTTTACATCCCCATTCAAATACATAGATGCTATCGAAACTTTGGTGTCTTTAGAATCGGGCCTTTTAGCTCGAAAGTATTATTCCATGTCGAACGAGAAATTCTCAAGCTCCTTTGCATCCTTGGCACCCCCATAGCAATGTGACTTCGGTGCCCTCAAATTTTATGGCAGCACAACATAGGTGTTACTCCCTCTCGCATTCAGCGCCCTTGTGAGCAATGTCACTTTGGAAGTGAGTTCCGCCACGACTTTATGCAGATGTTGCATAGTCTTTGGTGTCTTCCGTCAGCCGATTGACTAGGGACTTAACCTTGTCGATCCGAGATTCAACTTCTTCTTGCAAGCTCTCTACCCCAAGAAGCCTTCGTTGGCCTTGGTAGAATTCCTCCAAGCTCGCTTCAAGAACATCAAGGTGGGTTTCCACTGCTGTAAGTCTCTTCTTGTGGCTCTTTTACTCGGTCGGCACCCTAGATTATGCCTCCTTCGCTTGCAGAGAATACCGAACTTCTCGCTTATCATGTTCACTACCACGCTCCTCCTGAGCAACTCCAACAACATGCGAGTGAATTTGCACTTACAGTGCACCTACGACTGCTTAGAGCAATGGTTCGGCTTGCCCTGTCTTGCTCGATTTGCCACGATGCTTCGCCATGGCGAGATTGCGAAGTTTCTTCACTGTTTGCTCGAAGTGCTTGCCCGCTTTGATACCATAATGTCACGAACTTAGCTGAAATTGCCTAAGTCGTGAGGCACCCTTGCAGCAAAGTCACGAACTTAACTGGAGTTGCCTAAGTCATGATACACCCTTGTGCCAACTTCTTGGACTTAGCTGGGAATGCCCAAGTCATAACGCACCCTTGCAATGTGCATCCGTAAAGGGTCAGCCAATTTGCAACCTAGCTCAAGTCCCGTAGGACTTGTAAAAAGATAAAGTTGATTAGTTCAAAAGCGAGCGACGGACAAGTCCTGACGTCTCGCGAAGAGGAAAGCTTTACAAATAATTCAGCAAGCACTTTGAGTACAAGAGAAAAAAGAGAGAAAGGAGAAAGCAAGGACTTTAGAAGACAAAACGAACAATCATAAGTCCACAAACGACTGCTCACCGGGTGTCGGGCGCAATAGCAAGTTCTCGTCAAGTTAACGTGCAAACTTGTGTATACCGATCAACACCCAACACTACCCCGAAGCCCCATCCCCCCTGGTGCCACCCAGAGGGTTCTAGGGGTTTGAGATGGCTAACATTTCGTGTGCGACTACGGTCTGCAGAAAACAGGTCGTGGCACATGAAAACAGAGCCATTTTAGGGCCAATTTGCCCAGCACGATGAGCGATCGCACAACAGCACTGCGAACTGTCATTGCTTATATTTTCCAAGCAAAAACACAAAATCAAGGCAAAACATGCTCCCAAGCATCTGTACAAGCATGCAAAAATAATGAACGATTAGTTGAGTGCAAATGTTGTGGGTGCACGACGATCGTTCATGATAGTGTGTTCCACCTAAAATATAAGTCGATGCAAAAAACCGAACGGTATGATCTCAAAAGTTGTCCGCAAGTATAGCCATTCATTCCAGAAATCATTGCTAAGAAAACGAATAACAACCAACTCTAAACCTCAATTGACCTATGTTTTTTTTTCCAATTAACCTATGTTGCATTCAGTCAACCCAAACAGAAAAAAGACCAACAAACCAGCCACTACTCACTTGGGGTTGTTCTCTCCCGTACATATGCAGCCCACAAGTGCAAAATCTATTTCTGAAAATTTGAATTTTGAAATTACGAGCGCCTTATCCATTTTTTTAAATTAATATAACACTTTTTTTTCCTTGGGAAAAAAATTACGAGCACCTTTGTTTACGTAGGCTGATAATTTGGTCAAAAAAAGACAAAGCTATGAACTTGTAGTGAGGCTAACGTGTGTGGTTAACTCGGACATGACAAAATCACATAATATGGGGGACAATCCTAAACTTTATCAAACCCAAGAACGTATCATACCCGCTCCATGCAAAGATATGATATTATACATGAGACCTCTGATCACTCAGGCTACGATAAGGAACATAATCTGGTCGTTGTCACCATTTATCTCACACGGCAAACAAGATTTCAGCGTAGCGAAGTCAACTCCATCAACGACCTATCGAGATGCATTTTTCAACCACGAACCAACAGTGTGCCGAGTTTCTCAAAATGAGATATTTAACATGAGAAGTCAATACAACTACAACCACGTCCCTAACACGTTCTTTACCCTCGCTAGACAAGCAAACAGATCACGGAAGTCGGAATGGCCAAACTGCACACAACAGGTGTGCTCAGAGAAATTTCATGCCCCGACAGGGAATCGCAAACTTTCAACAGAAGCAGGAGCGGAGAAGCAAGGGATTAGGGTCAAGAGAGGCGTACAGGTAATAGAAAAAAGCGGTGGGAGGCTTCTTGGGCTTGTCGCGGTGGTCGTCCTTGGCAGAGGAGGAGGCCGACGGCTTCTTCCTGGATTTCTTCTTGGTAGGGGCAACTTTGGGCTTCATCGCCGTCGCGGTGGCTTTGGCTCTCTTTGCCCTCGTCTTCATCTCCTCCTCCAAGCCGGCCGACTCGGCCTGCCTCTGTACGCGACATAACTTTATCTGCGGGCTCGCCCGCCACCGCTCGAGCCATAATTATTAGGGTACACAATCTGTTCGACCGAAGGCACCAATTAAGCCGACGGAGCTGAGTCCAAAACGACATCTCGCCTCAATAGTGTTCGAAGAAATATCCCACAAGAGACTCTGAACTGAGTACGACCAAATTTGTTTCATTTCAATATCTAATTACAAATAATAAGAAAAAACAGCCTCAACTTCATATATATATATATATATATATATATATATATATATATATATATATACACGTCAGAATAGCAAAAATTTCCTGAGCAAATTGGAAGTGCTACAAGAAAGGACATCAGAGAAAGCAGTACCACTTAACCAAGGATTTTGTCAATCCATATTTGGTTACCATGGATTCGACTTTGAGGAATGGTATTAAGATTACAAGTGAGCATAAAAAAAATGTAAGATATACATCCACATAAAACATCAAAGTGATATCTGAGGAGACACGATGCAAAATGCTGCAGAAGGAATGGACTTCCATTTGTTGCGCATGCAAATCCTTTTGTACTATTATATGTTTCAGTTTCATGGTTCCGAGGACTCTATTTGACGAATTCCGAACTATCACAGCCTTTACACGTACATGCAACAGTTTCTGATAGCATATCAGATACATTGTTCAACCAACAGATTCCAAGATGGCAATTATTAAGAAACACCATTCATGCTTCTGAGGAATCCATTTAACTAATTCTAAATTATTACCATCTTTAATGAAGGTTGTACAGCATAAACTTTCCATGAAGACATTTCACGGGAAAATTTGGAACTGGCACAAGAACACAGGCATCCATCTATTTCTGAGAAACCTCAGCACTCACAGGTTGCGAGCAATTCTCACTTGTGGCAATTTGTTTGGCAGCAGTCAATTTTTCCAGCTGTTTCCTGAGATAAGCCTGCCTAAGTTTCTCACGACGTGCAGCTTCCTGCTCCTGCCGGCGCAACTTTAGTGTTGTTGCCTTTGCTCTTGCCTGGCTTGCCTCCTCGTGGATTTCCCTGATGGCATTCAAGCACAGCACAAGTAGTGGACAAGCCAAATAAATGATTTCTCTAACTACATAAATGTGGCTCCGTCCATCTGGAACTAGGGAATATCATTTCACTAAATATATCAATGTGAAAAGAAAGTTAACTATATCATAATATGGAGACATATAAATCATTTCACTGACTAAAATGATGCGCTCAGCCAATCCCCAACCAGGAATGTCACACATCTAAATATTATGTTAGTACCACTAACATATAGGCACTCTTGACACATTTTAAACAAATTAAGATGATGAACAAATTCTAGCACTATAGAGTAAATTATTTCACTGTTAAAAAGAAAGGTGACATACTTTGCCTGGGAGTATTGCTATCATGCTAAGAGCTGTATATGAAGGAATCTGCTGATTATAAAGTGCATTCTTAACTTTCTTTTTTAATGCAGATAGAGTAACTCTTGCGGATCACAGGATTCATCAACCTAACTTGTTAAAATAGAACTTATTTACAGTATGTTCCATCAAACATAAGTCCATCCCTTAAATTGTCCGTGCAAACTTTGCTACTTATTTCTCTATGTATGTATGTACTGGGGTTCATAAAAGTCTGCTACCAGAACTAAGAATCTAATGTTTCGTCAATTAAAGATTGACAAGATATCACTGAAGAATAATAATTATTGCTGAACATACCTTACAAAGCGTTTATGCTCATCCTTGTCCACATTGCCACTGGTATGACCAAGACCAAATGGTCTTCCATTTAGCAGCAATTCATCATCATTACCATCTTCCTTTTCTGGGGTTACACCATTATGAGTGTCATGATCTTCTGGCTGCTGAGGTTCATCTTGCTCAAGGGTCTTGCGGAAAAAGTCAACACAATACTTCTCATTCTCCTCTTCATCAGGGAGCTCACCTCTAGCTAGTTTCTCATACAGTTCAGCCTTCTTCTCTAAAGCTGAATAAACAGCTGAGCCATCTTCCATAGCTTTCAGCTCCAGCTTGTCTCTGGATTATCACAATAACTAAACCATTAATAATTTAACAAAATTTTAGATCAGAAGAAATTATCAACAATTTCCCTGCCAAAAGAACAAGAAACAAGGTTAAACTTTCATTGGGCATAACCAAACAGAAACAATATATTATCTTCATTGCTGGACAACATTCAAAGGAGAGATGTGCAAGCATTGTTTGAAGTGATTAAATTACACAATCAAAATCATACACCAAAAATATGCTAGTCTGCTAAAATGCTTAGTGACCATTACAGAAAAAATAAGATGAATACTTTGTGTCTAAAAAAAATAGCAATCACTTGGTCTCATCAGACTAAACAGAAAGAAAATATCATCTTCATTGCTGGATAACATTTAAAGGAGAGATGTGCAAGCATAGTTTGAAGTGATTAAATTACACAATCAAAATCATACACCAAAATTTATGTTAGTTTGCTAAATGCTTAGTGAACATTACAGAAAAAATAAGATGAATATGTTGTGACTGAAAAAAAAAGCAATCACTTGGTCTCATCGGATCAAACCTAAAAGAGGACATCTCCAGTCAGAATACACCATTAGCATACAAAGGAACTCTTTAGCATTCATGATTCTAGCATTGGCCTCATGATATGGAGATGCCAACAGCACTATTGACAAGCTAGTAAGAACGGTTTTTTGTTTTGCCACACGCCCCTTAAATTAATATCAAATGATTCCAGCATAAGCATGGGCCATCTATATAACATATTTCTGAGTCAGCTTAGTATGCTCTTGACTTTCCTAGACATGCACCCGCTGTTCCTTGCCTCATGGTAGCAGCCTGAAATAGTACATGCCAGTCAAAACTGGTTAACATGCCAAGCACATGTGATCCTTTCCAGTTGGTATATTCATCTCATCCTAATAAATTTTCACAAGAAACAGGATAAGCATGACAAAGCATGGCACATATTGTTGATAATGTATCTAATTGGTTGCATCTGGTGTTAGTGATCTACGTAAAGCTATGCTTCTGCCTGAGTCTAAGTTCAGCTTCAATCTAAATTCAGGTTTGGAATCTGTTTGGTCCATTTTCTCACTACAGATTCTTAGAATTTAAAGGCTCCAGAATTATACTTGACAACCAGAAATACAACTAAAGTTCTATAAGATACAAACAAAAAAGTTTCCACTGATGATCAATCTCTTCCTCCCTCTGAAGTGAGATATCTATTTCCTTTGCTGTTTACTTCTGCATATTTCAAAAATAAAGATTATTATGTATACCTTTGTTCAGATAAGCAGTGCATGGCTTTCCTCCATAAGCTAAATACATTCAGACTAGTATCTCTTAAAAGCCATTTCGGAGACAATGTCATCAATTTCCTAATGCTGTAACTTCAGTCAATTAAAGACAGGTTCCAACATTAAAAGACGACAATATCACATGTGCTTTTTGTAATAATGGAGTCTCCTTTATGTAAAGTTTTTTTTCCGGTTTCTTTTCAAATTTTTTGCTAAAAATTAATAAATCAGATCATTTGCCTGAAATCCTTAGTCGAAAGAACTATTTTTAGTTTAAAAGATATAGGTGACTCAAACTGTGCACAGTGCATTTTCTTACTATTCTTCTCTTTTGGCAACTTTCAATTGAAGCATCATTGTCATGTCCATCTATCTAGCTAAAATGTGTGATCATGGAGACCAGTTCGCTATCTTCCCCCATTATTAAAGATTTGAAAATAAATTAGTGGAACAGATATGACAAAATCAATTTCCAAAGCTCGTTTCCCCAAGCATTAAGCAAAATTAAATTGAGTTCATAATTCATAAACTAAGACAACCTTAACGTCAAACAAACTCCTAATCTTCAAACATAGAGCTACACCAACTGCAAATTATAGAATTATAAAGGTTAAACAATCAAAGTTAGATCCTCAGTTTAGGTTAACCAACCATATACTCAACAAATTGTGTTTTTGGTGCTTTTCATCCCTCTCACACTATCACCGTGATAAAAAGTATAAGGTGTTCTCCATAAATTAATAAATGATTTAACAAATTTGTTAATGGCTCTACAAACTCACAATTTCATTGCCCTGGTTTCATGATACAGTAGAAGTTAGGTTTGTGATGTCTTACAAAAAGGAATATGTCATTTTATATACTGCACTAGACTAGTCATATCAGGATGATTGTAGACATAGTCATACTAGTGGCATCAATTGAGTTCTGAATCCTGGTCTACCCACCTTGCTACTCAAGCAACAAAACTGGAACTTGTTAATTAAAGAATCCTTTAGCTTTTCGGTCAGTACATCAACAAACATTTTAAGATCACACACCATACCAAGTATTGCTCTTATGATCTTCCTTTGTTCATTCTAAGCAGGAAAAAAAAATGGTATGAATCATCTTGTCCAATATGCTCATGTGCCCACTACCAGTTTCAACTTTATATTTACCTAGGTTTAATATTTAAGCAAATCATTCCTAGTTCTGATGCAAACAAAAGGAGCATTGATATGGGTGTGCCAAAAGATTGTTGGAAGGTACTAATTCACATGCGTGTCCAACAGATGTCTTAAGCTAGCAGTCCATTTTTCTTATGCAAAAGATGGACTCAACACAATGCTCAACGCTGTTTTTGAAGCCAAAATTTCATTTTTATGATCTGAATTCTAGTGTATTATGATTACTGGGTTCAGTAATGAGTACCATATTGTCATTCTCATGTTAAAGCAACATGTCCATATCCACATGTTCATTTTAACATGACATACATATCCGTATTTCATGTAAACGAACTAAAAGAACTTAAAGAGACCATCCTCGCATTGCGATCAATACTCATGATCTATAGGGTTAGGGTTTAATCATACAGCAGGTTTCATGTGCTAGGTATGTGATTTTGATTAATCTTTTGACAACTGAATGTATAAAGGGCACAACTAATCCTAAGAAGAGGCCTGAGGGTTCTCGAACCCACAAGCAACCAATATTCTGATTCGTCTAAAAAATAGGGACATGTCAATCTTGCCCTAATGAATCCAAAATTAACGAGGCAGGCATCGAAAAGAAAGATAGCCCGGAGATCCAACGGGATGGAGGCACGCTTACTTCTTGGCGCGGCTCTCGACGCCGGCGTTCTTGTGAGAGAAGAGGTCGGAGGGGAGGGGCTTTTTCTTGGCGCGAAGGAACTCTGCGTCGGGGACTGCTTCCTTGGCCTTGCGGGCCTCCTCCTGGGAACGGTACAGCTGGGCCTTGAGTTCGACGATGGAGGAGGCTCCGACGCCCTCGATGGCCTTGTGCTTCTTCGGCATCACCGACGACTCCGTCAGCCATCCCAGCGACTCCACCCGCTTCTTCCTCTGCTCCTCTTCTTGCTCTTTCCCCATCTCCGATTCCTCGCTCTCCCTACCTCTCGATTGGCATGGAAAGGGAGGAACAAGTAAGGATTAGAACGCGAGAAACGACAGCAGGCTTCGCTTGCAAGTAGGAAGGGCGAGGGCGTGGCCGAGGGCGAGGTGCCGCGCTTGCGTTCACGCAGCGAGGGCCCGCTCGGGGGAGAGTCATATGTTACTAAGCATGGTTGATCGGGACCGTGCGATTCGATGGCGGTTTACCTTTGTCGAGCAAATTACATACATACCCCTTGAAATTATTTTGGGCGAATTTTCCTTTAAAATTGTTCGAGCCTCTGTTTTTTGTTTTTACTTATCCGGAAAATATCTCAAGACAATTCGGTTTGCAATCTTTTGCATTAGATAAATAGTTCAATTATAATATTTTTGTATAGACTTCTTATAGCATTTTTGTGGAGATATAAAAAAAATATATAAAAGTTAGTTTTTTATTTTTATTTTCTAAGTCAATTAGAATATTTATTTATATTATATTTTAAGCCTCAACACTGCCATTCTACATGTTTTGTTTAGGCAGAGGATAGAATAGATAGACAGAAGCCTCCCTTCAAAGGTAATTCCCTCTTGGATTCCATAATTCCCTGCTTGGTGCGAGCAACAATGATATGACCACTGTGATCCCTGCAACAATGATATTAAGTCCGTGATCCCTAAAAACATAGCTTATATCTGCAGTTGCCATCACACGGAGAGTAGACGGCATATTTTCTGCCATCTTCACAACTTTCAGTCAATGGATCAACTGAAATCCCTTCATATAGGCACTTAAGGCCACAGAGGAATTAACTACAAGCATTGACAATGTTAAATGCAGACAACTGCAGTGTTAAGTTGCACCTACCGACAAGAAAATACTGGCTCTACATCTGCTTGAGTTCTATATATTTAATCTCATTGCAAATTAGAAAGTGCATATACATTTTTCATCCACCATTAAAAAGGATATCATAACATCAGCTTTTGAAAGCAGAAGATAACCAGAGAATATAATTGGCCACCATCAAACACAGGTGCAGATGCCACAACTATCGATATTTTGTAAAAACCTTGATAGAAAGACTGGCACAAGTATGGATTTGTAGTTGAACTGGCTAAATTGCCTTGCATAGAGGTCCTTGTCTTACCAACTCTCCATATATACAAGTATAGACACAAAGGTTCCATAATTTTTCCTGCACCTGTACAATTGTGGCATGAGATGTGTGCCAACCAGTAAACAGGCGCATCTATCTTTTAGAATCATTACAGTCAAGCCACTCTACATCAATTACCGTTCAAATGTCATCGTTATTTGGAAAAGTCTAGCCTTCAAAATGCAGCTTCTTGTTCTAAGGTGATGGCCGCGTATGCTGACCCCAAATAACATTATCAGATTTGATTGCATAACCTTGTGGATAATTAGACCAAGGACAGAAAAGCATGCCCTTAGATAACATAAAATCAGTTCAGAGAGATGAGTCAGAAATCTCTGATTATGAAATTCATGCTGCAGTATCTGCAGCTGCCCATGATTGCATTACTTACGTTATATAATCATCATTGAAGCTCCCAATTGAATAAACATATTGGTGACTGGGCCCACAAGCAGAATTCTTGTTCGACGGATCCACCTGCTCAGAAGCATGAAACACACTTGCTGTAGTTTCCTGTTGATTTGCCACTACTGAAGTTGAATAACTATTTCCAACGGTATCCTGATTTACTTTTGTCTTATTCTTGGTAATCTTCTTGTTGTCCATGGACTTGTTCGAGTTGAGCTTTACCATCTGCTGTTGAAAATCAGCAAGTGGATTGCTAGTCAATTTTGCTTTGGCACCTTTCTTTGGATCAACAAGCTTAAATTCTAGCCTGTATAAGGCAAAGGCATCACAGTTGTTGATTTCATATTCATACATATGCCACTCGAAGTTGGTCAGAGGTTGCGGATCCATGTAATAGGACCTTTTAAAACCTCCATATTCTTTCAAAATCTGCTTCCTGGATTCATGCCAACCACGACCACAATAATCTGGCAATGACCTTTGCTTCCGATTCCCACTCTCAAATGCCCTCCTTGGCTTGTCAAAGAAGAGCCATTCTCTAAGTGATTCTCCTTCGAGAACGGAAAGATCAAACAACTCTGTATCATAGTAAGAAGATGTGACACCTTTGGAGTCAAGAAAAGAAAAAGAACCTTCAACCAAACTACCTGGAGTTGGTTGATTCGTCTGAACCAAATATTTTGTTTGGTGGTTATCATAGCAGTAAAAGAATGAAGCAATGAAGAAAAATATGAATGCTTCTGTAGTAATACAAACATACCTGGGGCGTTCCAGGGAGACTTTGCAGTTGCAGCACCTTCACATACTGGAATACCAACGTTTTTTCCTTCTGTCCTTGCATTAAGAGCAGCAAAAAGTGGCCCATCCTTCAGATCAATACCTCCGGGACGCAGCACTGGAGTCATACCAGGAGGGCCTTCACTTACTGCTAGGTTAGCATGAAAGTTGCTACAGTAATCTTGGCACCATTCTGATCCCTGAGCAGGACGTGGACAGTCCCAAAGTGCACACTTTGGTCTTAAAAATGCAGATGGCGGAGGACATATAGTTGGCAGTAAGTCTGACATATGTGGAAAAACATCAGCCCCATCATGCTCTACTGAAATGTTGTCATACAGATGATCAGCCATTTCCTGTTGCAAATTGTACAGCTGATAATCCAAATAAGTTGTCCCCTCCAAGCAATTCACTACAACATCATGTGGTCCAATAGGAAGGTTGCTTTCATATTGGTAAACTTGTGGGAACTCATGCCCTGCTATTTCCTGATTCACATAATAATCCTGAAAGAAGAGGCAAATTGGCATATTTTCACATGGAACATAACTTTCAGAAATTAATATTTAATGAATAAGCAACTAAGCAAATCACCACAAGACAGACTCGAACACCAATTAAAAAAAGCAATGGATCTCACTTGCCAGATTATACAATGATATCTATGCTAAATTATGATAGTACCACAATAGTCTGACACCCTGTGGCATTTACAAAAACTTGAACAGATGTATCCTTACACTTGTTACTTTTTGTGAATTTAGCACAGAGTAAAATTAAACTATATGGAAGTTGCATCTTTAACATTTAGAATTATCGACATTTCACAAGACACAAATCCATCTTTAACATCTGTACACTATTAATTTCATGTTATAGGTCACATGTGAACTTTAAAGAACTGAAAATGAAAGTTCAAACTGCTCTGGTTTTTCTCTAAGATATACAACCAGCAGGAGATGATACGTGACTTGATGGAAACCAATAAGTGTTTTGTTGTTAGTGGCAACTAATATAATTTACAGTCTGTAGGGAGAATGCCCAAAATGTGCTTTGAAACTACAAGTCTATAACAGATATCTATAGCAAAATTTGCCATTTCTTCATGCTTATGTGAATGTTTTCATATATTGAATAGTTTCTAGGTTGCTAACTTGTCTCTTAAGATTATATTTTTCCAGCCAATCGGCAAGCCTTTCATGTGTAAATTTGGCTTATATGATTGGATAGGAAATTGGCATCAAAATGAAAGTATCGATATGCTAGTGATATTCACTTGTGAATTGTGAATCTCTGTCAATATTACCTATAGCCTTCAAAATCTCTATTCATCTTATACAAGTCTACAAACAAACTGCAAACCTGGGGGACAAGGAGCATCAATCATACTAGCGCAGAAGCAATTTTAACTCAATATGCATTTGGATAGTTATGATATCATTCAGTGCGAATAGATTAAGGATATTGTCTGTAATTCAGGACAATTGTGTGTGGCGGGTAGCTTTTAACCACTATTATAGTAACCAATAAAAGGGCTGTCATGGTGCATGAGGCTTCTACCAATGCAAGGTCCACGAAGGTCCGATGTACAAGCTTACATTAGCAAGCAGTTCCCATAACTCAAAAAGTAATCACCATGCAACTTAGCAATCAAACGAGTACACTGTAAAAGCATAAGCCAAAGAAAATACGTAATAGCCTGAATATCAAAGATTTATACATAAGCAAACACCAAGGTTAATAAAAAATTACACAGATTCTCTCACATGTATATTCTTCAAAAGTTCCAAACATTGTCAACAGAGTGAAACGAACAACAACAAATGTTGGATGATAAACATATGCAGAATACATTGACTAACATTTTCAGAAAAATGATTCAGTATTCTCAATTTCATGGGTATGAGAACAAAATTTGGATGTTTCCTCTTTTTCAATTATAGTGATGTTGTTCTTAACTGTACCCAAACTAGACACTTCATGGTACCAAGGTTGGTTTGGGTATGTGTGAAGTTCAGTTCCAAACAGACCTGAACAAGGGATCCAAAATGACCCAAAGCAATATTATCAAATGAGCAATTAAGTAGCAGATGATAGTGGGGCAAATCCCTTCTCTGACATTGATTAAAAATTGAGGGTAATTGGAAAATCTCCATTCATTTAAGTCCCAGATCCACATCTCTCTCCTTTTGTTACCTCTCTCCAAAAATCTGTTCTCAAAAGAAACTTGTCCATTCCACAACTCAAAGCTCTTTCCTCCCACCTTGTTACAATGTTGTGGCAAGGCCTTTCTCTTCTTTATTGTGAAAATTTCTTGAATGGTTATTCTCAGAACATTCTGCACTAATGGGATAGTGCACGAATGGCTCTTGGGAATTCAGGCTGATGCGCTTGGCATGGAGATTTCATCTATGCTTTGCTGAAATTTTACACTTCTATTTGGATCTTTTGTTTGAGGTGATGAATTTTTGTATATGCACTTTCAATATTATTTTGATGATTGCTTCTTTGATGTTGGAACTTAAGGATTTATTTGTTGCAATATCCTATTATTTTTTCAAGTGCTTGGTTGATGTTTCAGCTTAGTATAAGCAATGATCTAATTTATTTCTTTGAACTGATTATGTAAGAAATTTTATCATAATCCTATTTTTAATACATGGTTTTGAAATCTTAGAAATGGTTTATTAAGGTTTGAAATGATTAAATTATATTTAATTGATGGTACTCGATCACTAGTAAGCATCTGGATGAAGCAGATAAGGATTGGTCAATCACCAGATACTCAACAATTAACTGTGCATAGCCAGACACTGAGGGCTCCAATTCTGAAGGGATCAATCAAAATCTTCTTTTTTTTAGCCAATGACCATCCACCATGCCTAGCAGATTGGGTGATTGGGATTCAGCAATTCCACTTGGAAACATGATTTGGATTGCTCGAATCATGATGCCTCTGCCTCTGGATTTACAATATATCCATGATGCAGAAAATGGGGGACCAATCTCAGACATAAACCAGAAAAGCAAATAAAATTTAAAGGCATTCCTACTCTAGAATCAAAACAATAAAAGCACTAAATAGTAAAAAAAAAATCAATGATTTACTAATAATCACTTCTTCCAATACCAGTACTTCTTGAACCAATTAAATGTCTGGCTCAATTACTTAGACTGAATAGCTTACCTAATAGCAAGTTATCTAACACAAGGAAAAATACACCATCTAATAACCCCAAATACCAACTAAACTTTTATATATGTTCAGCTACCAAAGATGAATGGCTTATGGTTAATGCGCTAATGCTATATGATGTCAGTAATGTCATTTACTTTTATGCTTTCTTCAGAAATATACATTCTTTGATTACTTGCAAAATTCAACTTCTGACAATTTCTAGCAAACTTCTCCATAACTTTTTGCTGAAAACTTCATGACACTTAATAGAACGTTGAAACACGATGAAAGTCATTACATTTTCATGCAAGTTTGTAACATCTTGATTTTGATCTAGTGCATAACATCTTCTTTTCCTTTTAGATCTCCATTTGACATAGAACCAGACTGCAACACTTCAATAGGAGGTTGGAAAGAAAATTGACCTCGAAAGATATAACTGAAAGAACACCATATCACCACACATTCCCACAGAAACAAAAGATAATCACATGTATCGAAGTTAAACAATATGAATGGGAGCCACACTCACATCTTGAAAGGCCGCATTTTCTCTGCCTTGAATGTACCCCACACCAGGTTTGGACACATCCAACTCCTCAGGCTTTGGAGTGCTCCTAAGTGCCAGCTCAGCTGGCTTGCTCGTGGCGTCATCCTCCTCCTCGCTCAATTGCAACAGCCGTAGGGTCTCTGAGAACAGATCCGAAGATTCCTTGACGTTCCCCTGCCTCAAAACCAATCGATCAAACACCAGAAAGGAAGAATACAGAACAAAGGATTCGACGATTCAGATGGTTAGGCGAACTCACTTGCAAGGAGCAAGCCGGGGAGACCTCGTTGAGCTCGGCCTTCCACTCGCGGAGCATCTGATGGACCTGCTCCTCGAGGACGGCTATGTCGGCGATGCGGCTCTCCTTGCGGGCGGACTGGAGATCATTGAACATCCCCTGGAGGTCGTCCACCCGGTTCTTCGCCTTCGCTTTGAACAGCCGGTGCGACCCCGATTTGCAATTCTTCCCCATCGCCCCTTTTCGTCCTCGCGACCTAATTGATTCCTCTCACCTAATGAAGCACGGATCAAGACGAAGGCAATCGACGGGGATCCGAGGGAGATCTGACAGCAGCAAGGAAGAGAGGAAGAATCGAATCGAGGAATGGAGAGAAGCCCTAGAGTTGGAGTTGGGAAGGGTTTGAAAGAGAGACAGAGAGAGAACGCTAGCAGCGGAACCAGCAGTGCGTTACGGCTGCCTCTTACTTTTGTTCACGCCGTCTCTTTGGCCGCTAAAAGCGGGTCCTTTCCTTTCCGCACCATTCGGCTATTCTCGACGACGACGAAGACGAAGAAGAGGGTAAGGGAGAACCCCAAAAAAGGCTGATGACGCGGCAAAAGCGAAGGCGGCATATGTTTATTCCTTTACTTATTATATTTATGTGGGGAATTTTACTTGCACACCTTTTTCTTACCCGTGTAATCTACCCGCACCCCCTTTTTCTTAGCCGTGTAATCTACCCACCACCGTACCCGTCTAGTTCGAGCAACGACGTAGGAGATGGCCATGGGCCCCACAGAATGTGAGGCTGTAGTGGTTCGCAGACGCGCCGCTTAAGTCATGCTACGTGGGCATGGTTGATACGGTTCAACGACAACCATGAAAAATGCTTCGACTAAGGAGGATGTGGCTGACACCAACCTGCACACTCCCTCCCCACCGTTCCTCCACGTATTGCCACTCGCGACTGCACTCGGGACGCCCTTTAAAAATCATATACGTATTTTTTTATTGGTTTCTCTACATCTTTTATGCAGCTCAGATGTACAGCAACTTAAATAAAATGGTTGACCATATGCACATCAAATTAAATTTCGTTCACAAACACACACACACACACAATTAGAGAAAGGATTGATCGCTAGAAGCTAACTTCAAAGTCAGAGTTGGCTCCTAAATGAGGCATTTGATCGAACTCACGGCACCTTTCTCCATTGAAAGTAAATCACTTTTATCAGATGTACATGCGACTGCAAATGAATTTACAATTCAGGGAATATTACATGTCATTATAAGTTGGAATGCAAGTCAAAGGTACGCTTTCAGCATCCCTCTCATGTGTTGCCTCATCATAGATAATCCTCCTCTTCGTTCATGCCATCCATTGTTTCCTTCTTGAATCGTTCATCGATCCAAATAGATGCAGAAAATCAAAATAACTGTATCCGCAATTGCTATTTACAATACTTGGTTCTTGTCTAGGACCGTCTTTGTAAACATTTCCAATTGCAAGACACCAAATGTTCCCAAAATAAAAGGCACAATAAATGCATGGATATAAGTTGACTATGCTGCTAAGCATTAGGAAAATATAGATTTAGAAATCAAAATTTTACCAACTACATCTAAACAACCAACCTTTTTCTTGAACTTTCCACTTTGTTGTGGTTCCGGCAGTGTGAAGCCAGGCTTTTAATGGCGATCTCCTGTACATGTCGCAAATGCATAGTCTTAACGTATACTGTCACACAGGTGATGAGCTGAAAGTATATGCCAATGTAAGGTTGATTGTCCAAGTACATAAGCTGACAATGTGAGTCAGGAAAGTATTTTGCAGTAGATTCCTGCGCTTGTTCTACTTAGCTAACGTTAAGAGAATCCACGATTGCAGAGTTACGTCAGCTCTGGCTCCAAATTAACTCATGTACTGAGTGACAAGAAAATGGGGATCACTTCATATCCTTCGGCAAAAGGAAGAACAGACAGGCAACCAAAAGCTGTTATGTTTCAGGCTGTAACGAAAACTCTGTAACTAAAAACTGTATCTTGGGAAAAATTAGAGATAAACACGGTTATGCTTGTGTATACGGTATTCTATGGTTTTCAGAATAAGTGGTTGATCATGTCATAGCATATTAAGCCTTTAGGAAAGATCTACAATTATAAGATTTCAGAACTATAAGTTGAGTTTTGGAATATTTCATTTTTGAGCCACAAATGGTAAAATAAGACCCAAAAATAAGACAGTTGCGAGTATTGCTGGAAGACTCGCAACTCTCTTATGGTTCACAAATTGTAAAATAAGACCCCAAAAAACTGGACTAAACAGCATAAAATTGCTATTGTCATATATTTCTACTGCATTCAGATGAAAAAACCATGCTTCCAGTGCCTAGTCACAAATCAACTTCCTAAATACGTATTGCTGATATTGCAAAAAAGAATAAATACAAGAACCTTTAAAAAAAAAAAAAAAAAAAAAAGAATGGGACTGTCACAATATTTAGCAAATTTAATGTGATAGATAGAATTATAAATAGGATGTTTGATGTAATGCTCTTGTATATCCATATCTTTCGGTTTTGTCCATGTTGGGTCTCGGATCGTGATGATGAAATTAATTGATTATGTTTTATTATCTAACTATGTTTTGAGTTACGCAGATCTATTATCAATCAGAATTAGACAGTTGACAAAGGATGAATCAGCGTTGCGTTGGAGAAAATCACGTCAGGAGATTGGACGTCGAGCCGGAGGTCCGATCGACAATCGACAGAAGGTTTCGAACAAGGATATCGGGCATCCGACTAAGAAGAGTGGTGTTGTACCAAATATATCGGGGTTACGAAGGTCAATCGTCGATTGGGCAATAGGCCACAAGAGAGGACGATGCACCAAAGAACCGAACGAAGCGCCGACCAATGATGTGCCGGGCAACTGGAGGTTGATTCGTGTAATTGACTAGATCGAAGTAGAGTTAAGGTTTATGTGTGCAGGATTAACTACGACAATGATAAAGACAAAGCAAAACAAACTACCGGAGTCAAGTACGATGGAATCGTTGGGAGTTCGAGAGTTCGACAAAAGTCCGAAGATTCGTCAAAGTGCTACCGGAACTAGTCGAGAATGAGTAAGGAGCTTGTCGAAGGGTTTTCGAAAGTTCACCGGAAGGTTCGTCAGAAGTTCGCGAAGCTCACCGAGAAAGATCGAAGCTTGCCGAAGAAGCTCACCAAGATAGTCGTAAAGTCCAGGAGCTTGCCGGGAGTCCGCAGAATGATGTCGAGGGTTCGTCGGAAAACCACCGAAAGTTTATGGGAAGTTCATCGGAAGAAGTCTTGACTTACGGAACATTGTTTAGCTTAGGAAATGTCTTTAATTTTATAGTTAGCACATAATTATGGTTAGGATTAGGTGTTAATCCTATAACCTAGGTAGAGGCTAATTGGGCTCGTTAATGGACTAGTTTGAGTCGGATTTAAGGCCCAACTAGGAGTGCTGGACCCTATCTGGCGGTGGCACCGTTAGACTGGAGCTGTGGAACCACCTGGGTTCAGCTCCTTAGGTTGTACTGGGCGGTGGTACTGCCTAATACACTGACAATGTCAGTATGCCCAGGCGGTGGTACCGCCCAATGTTAGGGTCAAACTAGTGGTGGTACCGCCAGTGACAAGCGGTGGTACCACCAGTACTCGGTAAACCCGGGATGGAAAGGTTTTTGGCTCTAAGTTTGAATCCAATTGGAGCCTATAAATACCCCTCCCATCCCTGGATTGAAAACATAAGCATAGAGAATTTGAAAGAAAGAAAACGCTGTAAAAATATTTTCAAAACTTTCCTCCTCTAGCTTAGATAGATTTCAGCCTAAAGAGAAGAGTGTGCTTGTAAGGGTTACCTCCTAAGCCCGTTAAAAGGAAAGAGCGCTGTGTAAGGGAGTTGGTCTTCGCCCATTGGAAGGAAGACAACTAGTGGAAAAGCCGATGGCCTTAAGTAAAGAGGAATCGAGAGTGGACGTAGGTCGAATGACCGAACTACTATAAAAATTAATTTACATTTACTCCTTACAAATTTACTTTACTACAAAAGCATCTTTACTTTGCTGCTCTACTTGCTTACTATCTTTTTTTATCTCCAAATGCTTTCAAGTTAATTATGTTTCTGATACGCTTTAATCGAAATTGGTTTTAGTCAAAACATAATTTTTATCATACGAAGTTTTCAAAATCTTTTTAAATCATCAAAATTTATCATTCTTAATTGCTGCACTAATTCACCCCCCCTCCTCCTCTTAGTGCCACTCTAGATCCTAACAATTGGCTCTTCACGACTTTCAAGAGGGTTTTTCGATTGTTCGTCCTCCATTCTTTACTGGGTCGGACTATACATATTGGAAAACTCGAATAAGAGTTTTCTTAATTTCTTTAAATTTGGATTTATGGAATGTTATTGAAAATGGTTTTTAACTTCTCTCTAAACCGATGAACGAATGGTCAGATTTAGAGAGAAAATATTTTTAATTAAATGCAAAGGCTATGAATGCCTTATTTTGTGTTAGATAAAAACGAGTTTAATCAGATTTCAACATGCGAAACAGATTTCGATATTTGGCACACACTTGAAATCACGCACGAGGGAACTAGTAGAGTCAAATACTCGAAAGTAAACCTCTTATTGCATGATTTTGAGCTTTTTCGAATGGTAACAAGCGAGACTATTGGTAATATGTACACCCACTTCAGGAATGTCATCAATAGTCTAAAAGCTCTTAGTAAATCTTTTTCGAATTTTGAACTCGTTAATAAGATTTTATGCTCTCTTCTAAAAAATTGGGATTCTAAAGTAACCAATATACAAAAATCAAAAGATTTAAATAACTTTCCATTGGAAGAACTAATTGGGTCATTATTAACATATGAAATGAGTTTTTTAAAATCCGATGAATATATGAATCACCTTTCAAAGAACAGGAAGGATTTGAAATTTCGGACAAATGAATACCACTCCATTGATGACTCAAGTGATGAGGACAATAAAGATGACATTAAACTTTCAATGAATTTTAATAAGTTCATCAAATAAAAATAAAAAATAAAAAATGAACTTCAACGGAGGAAGAGACTAAAGAAGAGAAAGACACCCAAGAATGAATCAAGTGCATCTGAAAGCAAAATGACAAATTGGGCTTTGACGGTTTTCGATAATAAGGTAACTCACCCATTATGCTTTTATCTTATTTTAAAATTACATGATATTTTTCATTAGTGCTTAATTTAGATAGTAGGAAATAAAAATTATTTTCAGAAATTATATCATGCTTTTCTTTTTAGTGTTTTTGAAAATTAAAATGATACTTGCATGATTTGTGTACACTTAATAGGATTAACCATGCATGTGTATTCTAATGGATTTGTATTGCTTTCGGTTTAAAATAACAAGCATAGTTTTTAACACAAAATGAATTATCATGATGATTGCATCTCACGCTTGTATACTTAATTATTGTTGGTTATAGGTGCTCTACAAGCCAATCATGTGAGTGGTGGCACCTGTGACATGTTATGTCGATCTCTTCGTATATTATTATTGATATTTTCTCACATTATCTGGATGAATATTGTGATGTCCATGGATCTGTGCAATGGGAATCGGATCAAGATAAGATCACGATAATGAGACCGATATACCTTTAAGCACAGATCCTAAATCATCCTGGTCATATGTTACTCGATGAGGATATCAAGATAACCGGATAGATTGGTGCGCTGTATACTCGTCTATATGATGGAGGCGACTGGTCTTATAGTCACTTATGTGGGGACACTAGAGGTACAATACAAGTACTCATTAGAGAATGAGTTTATTGATTGATCTACTTACAGAATGCTGTATGGTTAATGATACCTAATGTCAGACAGCGATTCCGTAGTCCCAGTAGTATATCTGGTCCTTAGACTTGAGGCACCAAAGATGCCTTGTTTAAGTACTCCATTCTTTGACGCCGGACTTATAAGTTTGGAGAGCTCCAAATCTGGTATAGCCGGTTCTCGGGAATGGTAGCCAACCTTACGAAGGTAATTGCGTGGCAATAGAGGATCATCCATTCTCGGTATCGTGAGAGATATATCCTACGTGTGCTCGCTCAAACAAAATCCTCGGCCAGGATCGTTCGGATTGAGAGAGGAGTTCTTCGGAAGAATCCGATTAGAGTGAGACTCGAATAGGATTCCGTATGGACCTAACTTTACTATGCCCAATATACGGTCTTTGGGATATTAGATGGATGAGGGACTATAGATACATAGTAATTGACGACAGACAGGTCTGATAGATTATATCTCCCTGTACCGTCTGGGGACTATGGCGTAGTGGCCTAGTACGTCCATAGTCGATGAGTTGAGTGAATTATTATGGAAATAATAATTCACTATATCAGAAGGTGTTCTGAGTCAGAAGGAGTTTTGATAGGAGTGACTCACGGCCAACTAGGTATCGGGCCTAGAGGGTCACACATATAAGGTGGATGTTGCGATGAGCAGAGGTGCAGATATGAGATATCCGCGAAGCCCCTAGTTTGGATCTTATGGATGAGATCCAATTAGGTAATTGGATGAGATCCAATTAAATGATTGGATAAGATCCAATTGGATGAGATCAAATTCGATCATATGGATAAGATCTAATGAGATCCAACTGGATAAAGATCCAGTATGAACAGGATCTGTTGAGGATAAGCTTCCTCCACTTCTATAAATAGGAGGAACCTCCTGGTTCATAGGCTGAGAGCTCTTGGTAGTCATCATCCTATTCTCCTCAGTCTCCTCTCCTCCTCCTTGGCTCTGGCAGCCTTGTGGTACACGTGGAAAGAGATCCCGTAGTGATATGAGGAGTGTTGTTATTGCGTTCGCTGTGCGGATTACTGCTAGAGAGGAGTACGCTAGTGCTCCTTCATCCTCTTCATCAGATCTGAAATTTTCTAGGATATACGATCTCCCTAGGTAATGCTTCTGACATGAAACATGTGGATTTTTTGGATTTTTGATTTTTGCGCACCAATCGTCACACGATGGTCAAGTACGTAACTATGGAAAATTCGATCTTGATTTTATTTTTTGCTATGCATGAGATGCCGAATCTCTCGATTTTCCAACAGTGGTATTAGAGATAGGTTCGTCATGCGATGATTGGCTTATAAACTGCATGTGTCGTGTTTGATCGCGTAGAATTGTTTTACGCGTTGTTGCTACGTTTGACGTGGTTTTCAGATCCGAAGAATGATCTTTCTGCTTCAAATTTGTTAACGCAAAAGGAGGTAAAGGCAACAACTATTGCTGCCCGGTGGATCGATCGGAGGTGATGCATATGAAATAGCCCCTGCACGTGTGACACGACGGTCACAATGGTTATGACCATCGGTGTGCGAGGCGGCAGCTTCCTGCGTGCACAAGGCAATAGCCACAAGGGGTTGTGGCTGCTGGTGCACGCAAGGCAGCGATCGCTGCGTGTGCGGGGTGGCTGCAGGCGGCAACCACTGCGTGAGGCGAGGCTGCATAGCCCACGGCCACCGCCCCTGCGCAAGCTGTTGCACTGGGGCACAGGCGGTGGCCGCCGGCAACCGCTTCTGTGAGGCGGTTGCCCTCCACCTCATAAGGTGACCGCCCATGCACGAGGGAGCCGCCTGCGCATGAGGCGGTAGCGCCTTTGCGCAGGCGGCTGTGCACTGCCAGCATGAGGAGGCGCCGCAAAGAAAGGCGGTAACTGCCTCTATATAGTGGCGACAGCGACCAAGGCGATGCCGCACACATGCCGAGGGATGCTGCACGCTTAGCAGGTGGCGACCGCAAGAAATTACGGTTGTTACACACCTGCAAGGCGATGGCCGTAGCAGGGAGGCGGCTTGGGGGAGATTTAGGAAAAAAAATAGTTTTGCCCCTATCAATTTCAAAAATTCCAAGGCATATCCCGATAAAATTATGAAAATACACTTAACATTTCTAAAAATTTCTTGTATGTCCCTGATTTCAGAATTTTAGTTATTTAAAAGGTTTAAGTAATTATTATTATTTATCTAGTAATCCTACATGATGTATACATGCGATGTGTGATATAAGAAGATGATCATAGACTTTATGATGTGTGTATATGATTATTGGAGCCCGCGAGCCTTCATATTTGTTGATTGTCAGGCCTGCGTGCCTATAGTTATGTTGTAATTATCCTAGAGGCATAGCAGAAGCCTAGAGGTAGTAGCGGGACCCCTGATGTCGATTCAGACGATCGCGACGTATGGAGATGCGTCGAGGTGCCGGCAAGTCCGACAATGACAAGATGGATGATCACCGTGCATAAAGATGCACTAATATGCACATAGATCTTGATGTAAGTGATTAGGCCTACTAGCTTAGGCCTAATCATATTAGGTTGAAGTTCATAATCATCTGGTGTGCTTGTGCATGTGAATGCTATACATTATACCCTACTAGATAAGTATATATATATATTTGCATGCGATATAAATATATTAAATATGTATGTGTGTGATACATCTATCACGTGACCGAACCTAAAACCTCTCCTATGATAATATTAATTTAGTAAGCGTGAGGCAGTAAGATTGACCCACGTGGCCTTCCATCATTAGGGGCAAGAACCGATTCCCGACATAGGCTGAGTTGGTCGAGTCCCTCGAGGCTCACCTATTTTGCGTCTCGCTATCTTGTCTTCGATATAGAGATGTCATCGGTAAACTGAGGACATGGTATGCTTGGCCGAGTCCCTTGAGGGTATATCACCGAATCAGACTCATCTTGTAATAATGGTGATGACTTAACTGGACATCATGGTTGGTCGAGTCCCTCGAGGTCATGATGGTTCGGAGGCCAAATATGATGGGAATCACAAGAAGTTATGATTGGCAAGAGTTATCTACCTTTTGGGCTTAGTGTGATTGGTTGAGTCCCTCGAGGTTGCACTAAGATATCGATTGGATCCCGATCCCCACTAGAAGTCTGTCGAAGACTTCCATTTCACGTGCATAAGGGTGTCATATGACTCGCTAGAAAAATTAGTGGGAGCATGTCAAGATAGAAGTCCATATCTTGATTGTTTAATTTTTACGAAATCTGTATGTTATTTACTTATGCTATATCTTCTGTTTATCATAAACAAGTCGTCATCAAACCCTCTACGTGGTATACTTGATGCCAACTACCTCACTGGTCCAAATTATATGGATTGGCTCCGTAACCTAAGAATAGTTCTTAAAATCACATGTCTTAGATACGGTCATGCCCCAACCTGAGGCAGAAGCTCCTCAAGAAGAGTTTACCTAATATGCGAAGTATATAGATGATTCCACTCTCGCTCAGTGTTATATGTTAACCTCTATGACTCCTGAGTTATAGAGACAACATGAAAACATGGATGCTCATTCCATACTCCTGCACCTCCGCAAACTGTTTGAGGAATAGGGAAGAACTTAACGATATGAGATATCCAAGAGTCTCTTCCATGTCAGGATAATTGAGGGGACACCGATTCAAAACCATGTCCTAAAGATGATAGAGTGGATTGAAAAACTCATAGGTCTAGGAATGGTCCTAGATGATAACCTGTGTATTGATCTTATACTTCAGTCCCTACCAGATTCCTTTTCTCAATTCATCATAAATTTCAATATGAATAAACTTAAGGTATCCCTCCTTGAGCTCCTTAATATGTTGAGGGAGGCAGAGAGCACTATCAAAAAGAGAAATTAGTTCTCTATATTGGTGAGACCAAAAGGAAAAAGAAAGCTGTGAAGACCCTTGAGAAGAGTAAGGGCAAGGGCAAACGGGGTAAGGCAAAGGTTGTCAAAATTGACTTAGCAAAGGATAAAGGCCAGTGCTTCCACTACGATCAAGATGGGCATTGGAAGAGGAACTGCAAGGTATATCTTGCAGAAAAAGCAAAACAGAAGTCTGGAAAAGCTTCAGGTACTTTCATGATCAGTCTTCATATGTCAGATTCTTATGATAATGCATAGGTATTGGATACCAATATTACTTATCATATCTGTAATTCGTTGCAGGTTCTGATAAGGCATAGGAGATTGGAAAAAGGCGAGACGGACCTTAAGATGGGTAATGGAGCAAGAGTTGCTACTGTTGCTGTTAGCGAGGTCACTCTACACCTACCTAATGGAGCTATTATTGCATTAGATACATGTTATTTTGTTCTTTCTATTATCAAAAACGTTATTTCTATTTTATGTTTGATGTTAAATGGTTATAAAGTGCTTTTGAGAACAATTGTTGTTCAATCAGTAAGAATGATAATATCATTACTAGAGAGACATTGCATAATGGTTTATTTATTCTAAATACTACTTCACACATCATGAATGTAAGTATGGCTAAGAGGAAATGAGAAGAGGTAAACAATATATATTTGTGGCATTGTAGGCTAGGTCATATCCATGAGAGAAGGATTCAAAAGTTGTTGAAAAATGGATACTTAGATCAATTTGACTACAAGTCATATATAACTTGCGAGCTTGCCTTCGTGGAAAATTGACCAACTCTCCATTTAGTGGAACTGGAGAGAGCCATTGAGTTACTAGAACTTATACATAGTGATATATGTGGTCTTATGTCAACTCATGTCATAGGTGGCTATTCCTACTTCATTACTTTCACTGATGATTTCTCTAGGTATGAACATGTGTACTTGATGAAGTATAAGTCTGAAGCCTTCGAGAAATTCAGGGAGTATAAGAATGAAGTAGAGAACCAGACTGAAAAGAGTATTAAAACTCTTCGATCAAATCGAGGAGAATACTTAAGTGCAGAATTCATCTAGTTCCTCAAGGATCATGGGATTCTATCCCAATGGATACCTCCTTATACACCATAGTTCAATGGTGTATCAAAAAGGAGAAATCGCACACTATTAGATATGGTGCGGTCCATGATGAGTTTCGCTGACCTACCTATCTCATTTTGGGGATATGCCATACAAACCGTAATTTACCTTCTAAACAGAGTTTCATCTAGATCAGTAGTGTCTACACCATATGAAATATGGAGAGGGAAGAAACCCGATCTTAAGGTTGTTAAGATTTGGGGCTACCCTGCCCACGTTAAAAGACATGACCCTGATAAGTTGGAATCTAGGATAGAATGGTGCAAGTTTGTGGGATACCCCAAGAAAACTTATGATTATTATTTCTATCACCCTGAGAACCAAAAGGTCTTTGTTGCTAAAAGAGCAGTGTTTCTTGATAAGGAACACATTCTTGATGGAAATAGTGGGAGCATGATAGAATTGAGCGATGTTGGAGAACCTAGCTCAGGCACCATTTTAGAGATCGAGTTTGTTCAGGTACCTAATACACAAGTTCCAATTTTACATAGGACTGATAGAGTGTCATACTCTCCTGAAAGATATATGAGACATATTAGTAGAGAGGACATTTAGAACATTGATCCTCAGACCTACGAGGAGGCTATTATGAGTATAGACTCCGGGAAGTGGCAAGAAGTCATGAATTCTGAGATGGAATCCATGTACTCTAATAAGGTTTGGAACCTTGTTGATGCACCTAAGGGTATCATACTTACTGGCTGCAAATGGATCTTCAAGAAGAAGATTATATAGATGGAAAGGTGGAGACCCATAAGACAAGGCTAGTGACTAAGGGGTATCGTCAGAAGCAAGGTGTTGACTATGACGAAACCTTTACACCCGTAGCTATGCTGAAATTCATTCGAATTCTATTGACTATTGTAGCACATTATGACTATGAGATCTGGCAGATGGACATAAAAACTGTATACCTCAATGGCAACCTCGAAGAGAAAGTGTATATGATACAGCCTAAGGGATTCATGTCCAAGCATAATCTAGATAAGGTATGCAGATTACTTAAGTCCATTTATGGACTAAAGCAAACTTTCCAAAGTTGGAACATAAGATTTGATGAGGCGATCAGATTTTATAACTTCGTTAAGAATCAAGATAAGCCTTGTGTGTATAAGAAGGTAAGTGGGAGCGCTATCACCTTCTTGGTGTTATATGTGGATGACATCTTAATCATTGGGAATGATGTAGGAATGCTCTCCACAGTAGAAGCTTGACTATCTAGACACTTCTTCATGAAGGACTTAGGGGAAGCATCCGATATTCTGGGGATTCAGATCTATAGAGATAGATCTAAGAGGATGCTTGGCTTGTCTCGATCCAAGTACATAGACTCCATTATCAAAAAGTTTGGCATGAAAAATTCTAAGAGAGGTCTCATACATATGAGACATGAAATATTACTTTCTAGAAGTATGTCCCTAAAGACTCCTGAAGAAAGGGCATACGCAGATAGAATATCATATGCCTTAGTGATAGGGCCTATCATGTATGCTATGCTATGTACTAGGCCTAACATAGTGCATGCTCTGAGTGTCACGAGCAGGTATCAGACAGATCCAGGCTTGGAGCACTAGAAAATAGTAAAGTGTATCCTTAAGTACTTGAAAAGGACTAAGGATCTTTTATTGGTATATGGAGGTAGTAGCCTCAGAGTTAAGGGCTACATGGATCGAGCTTTCAGTCCGATGTCGATAATAGCAAGTCGAATTCAGGGTATGTCTTCACCCTGAATGGAGGAGCAGTATGCTGGAAAAGTTTCAAGCAAGATACTACTCTTGACTCGACCATAGAGGCGGAATATATTACTGCAGTAGAGGCAACAAAGGAGGGAGTCTGAATGAAGAAGTTCATCGCAGATCTAGAAGTCGTGCCGAATAACGAGGAGCCGATTACCTTATATTACAACAACAATAGAGCAATTGCTCAAGCAAAGGAACCTAGGTCTCATCAAAAGTCAAAGTACATTCTGAGGAGGTTCCATTTGATCAGAGATATCGTGGCCCGAGGAGATATAATAGTGGAAAGAGTTTCATCTGAAGATAACATTGCAGATCTATTGATAAAGCCATTGACTCAGATTATATTTGAGCGTCACAGAGGTCTGATGGAGATCAGACACGTAGGTGATTGGCTTTAGGTCAAGTGGGAGATTGTTGGTTATAGGTGCCCTATAAGCCAATCATGTGAGTGGTGGTACTTGTGACATATTACGTTAATCTCTTCGTATATTATTATTGATATTTTCTCATATTATCTAGATGAATATTGTGATGTCCATGGATCTATGCAATGTGAATCGGATCATGATGAGATCACGATAATGAGACCGATATACCTTTAAACACAGATCCTAAATCATCCTGGTCATAGGTTACTCGATGAGGACATCGAGATAACCGAATAGACTAGTGCACTGTATACTTGTCTATATAATGAAGGCGACTGGTCTTATAGTCGCTTGTGTGGGGACACTAGAGGTACAGTGCAGGTGCTCATTGGAGAATGAGTTTACTAATTGATCCGCTTATAGAATGGTGTATGGTTAATGATACCTAATATCAGACAACGATTCCGTAGTCCCAATAGTGTGTCTGATCCTTAGACTTGAGGCACAAAAGATATCTTGTTTGAGTACTCTATTCTTTGACGCCGGATTTATAGGTTTGGAGAGCTCCAGATCTGGTATAGCCGATTCTTGGGAATTGTAGCCAACCTTATGAAGGCAATTATATGTCAATAGAGGATCATCCACTCTCGGTATCATGAGAGATATATCCCGCATGTGCTCGCTCAGACAAAATCCCTGACTAGGGTCGTTCGAATTGAGAGAGGAGTTCTCCGGGAGAATTCGATTAGAGTGAGACTCGAATAGGATTTCGTATGGGCCTGACTTTATCATGCCCAATATACGGTCTTTGAAATATTAGATGGATGAGGGACTATAGATACATGGTAACTGAGGACAGACAAGTCCGATGAATTATATCCCCCTCTACCATCTGGGGACTATGACGTAGTGGCCTAGTACGTTCATAGTCGATGAGTCGAGTGAATTATTATGGAGATAATAATTTACTATATTAGAAGGTATTCTGAGTCAGAATGAGTTCTGATGGGAGCGACTCACGGCCAACTCGGTATCGGGCCTAAAGGGTCACACACATAAGATAGATGTTGTGACGAGTAGAGGTGTAGATATGAGATATCCGCGAAGCCCCTAGTTTGAATCCTATGGATGAGATCTAATTGAGTAATTGGATGAGATCCAATTAAATAATTGAATGAGATCCAATTAAATAATTGGATAAGATCCAAATGGATGAGATCAAATTGGACCCTATGGATAAGATCCAATGAGATCCAACTGGATAGAGATCTAGTATGAATAGGATCTGTTGAGGATAAGCTTCCTCCACCTCTATAAATAGGAGGAACCTCCTGGTTCATAGGCTGAGAGCTCTTGGTAGTCATTCTCCTATTCTCCTCAGTCTCCTCTTCTCCTTCTTGGCTTCGGCAGCCTTGTGGTGCATGTAAAGAGAGATCCCGTGGTGATCTAAGGAGCGTTGTTACTGCATCCACTGTGTGGATTACTATTAGAAAGGAGTACGCTAGTGTTCATTCATCCTCTTCATCAGATCTGAAATTTTCGGGGATATACGATCTCCCTAGGTAACGCTTCTGACATGATACATGCGGATTTTTCGGATTTTCAATTTTTGGGCACTAATCGTCGCACGACGGTCAAGTACGTAACTATGGGAAATCCGATCGTATTTTTGTTTTTCGCTGTGCATGAGATGTCGAATCTCCCGATTTTTCAGCACTAACAAGATAAAATCAATGAACATTTATCTTGATGATTTTACATTTTAAAACTATGCATAATGAGTGAATCTTATGACTTGGACAAATGTATATGTCAATGCTTGGCTTTAGTATAAAAATTTTGAGGATGTTTTATGATATCATGCTTGATGATGCATAAGGATTTGAAAATTGAAATCCTACATTTTGGAATAATGTGTTAATGACTTTTGACTTTCAACATGATACATGACTTTTATATGAAAACTTAAACATGCTTATATGAGGTCAACCACATAAAACAAAATATATAAAAATTGAAAATTTGCTATCATGATATTTTATTTTTGATGTGTTTGGTCTTGACGGTTTTATAATGAAACTTATGTCTCATTTTTAAATGTTGATACATAAAAGACTTGAACATGCTCACATGAAATCAATTGCATGAAATGAAAACGTATTTTCTATCCTATTGAGATTAATGAATTCATGAATCTTGTAAATCTCTTAAAGATAATCATGATGAATGTTTTGAAAATAAATGTGTGTATCATGTTCTTGGTCTCAATGATTTCTCTTGAACCTTACTTTTCGAATTTATACGATGACAAAAGACAAAAGCATGCTTATATGAAATTAATCATAAAAAGGAAATGCATGCTTCTTAAAAAAAAATTATATCTCTAAAGTTTCAATTTTTGATGAATCCATGTGAATCTCTTGAATCGAATCTTTTGGAAAATGTCACATGCTTAATGTGATTCGACTTAATGATCTTTATGACAAAATTTACCTTTTCATCTTGAATATTGACATTTGTTTTTATTAATGGCAAAAGCTTGCATGTAAGAAGCAAATCATATATAAAAACGAAATGTAATCCTCTATCTCAATCTTATTGATTTTTCTATAAAAAATTCATGAATCTATGCTTGTCATTTATGAATTTCTTGAATGTGATCTTGAGGATGATTTCGGATTTGACAAATCCTTGATTCATGTTTACGACTTACGATTATTTTAAATATGAATCATATTCAATGCTTTAATCATGTTCTTTCTCCCTTAATTCATTTTTGTTCTCCTATATTTTTTACTAAAGAGGAGAACCTTCCAAATGAATCATGAATTTGATGATTTGATTATGAGTTTCAAGTTAACGAATTGACTTGAATGAAATGATATCTTTAAATGAATCACTTATCAATATTTATGATTGCGATATATCTTACTAATGTGATTTTGATAACCTAAGATATCTTTTGGAATTTTTGACATGATATGATTGAATCATTGATTTACTCCTTTTTATCATGGCTTGAAAATGAATGTTAAGAATCATGCTTGATGAGTTGTTTTATGAAAATTGCCTTTAGGTCTTCAACATTGATGCTTGTTTGACATAAAAAGGACAAAGGCATGTTTATATGAAATCAATGCATGAATTAATATCACAAAAAGAGAAAAGCATATTTTAAAATCACTTTATATCTATCTTTTCGATTTTCCAACATATGATTTGTTTTGAGAATCTCGTGAATTTCTTGAATGTGACTTTGTCGATGAGTTGTTGAATTGAACTAGAATGAGTTTTCTTAAAATGATTTATGACTTCTATTTTTAAACTTTCGAAAACACAACCTTATTTTGTTGGAATCATGACTTATCGAGTAATGACAACTTGAATGCATGAATCAATAATTTTTTATTCCTTACTCGAAAATTTTCTTTGATCTTAATGACTTGATGCATGAATCATATTCTCATATGATTATTTCGCAAATGAGATAATATGAATCATGTCTTGATCTTGATCTTGCTAAAAAAAACACTTATGAACCATGAATGATATCCTTTGGTATTGATCTTTGTTGATTTTTTATATTGATACCTTTCATGACATGATTTCTTCAGCTTGCATGCCTTATATGATGATTGAAAATTAATTTGCTTTAGGATGAATCATTGATATGTCATTTGACCACTTGTATGCATCATGTGATATTGATTGATGATTTTTTTTTTAAACAATATGAAAAGTTGATGTAAAAAGGAAAAAAACTTTGTCCTCCCTTCTTTTTGACAAAGACAAAGGGGGAGAAAAGTTGCTCTCTTAAACATCACGAAGAGAAGCAAGTTGCTATCTCAAAAGAAGTAAAATTTTGCTAAATTTCACAAAATGGCTAGCTTGCATATCACAAAGAATGCTAGCTTACTTATCGTCAATTTTTCTCATATCATGATTTATTTATGACTCCCTTGAATTTATGATTTTGATATGATAAAAATTCATGACTATTTTTGTCATGATTAATTTTTGTCATGTTAGCTTAAATGTTAAATTCATATTCATTACTTGAATTTTAATGATTGAAACATTTATGTCAATATTTATTTTTGATATCTCATTTATCATGATTTAAAATTTTAATGTAAAAGGAAATGAATTGCAACATTGCATTCTTCCTTTCTTTTGACAATGATAAAGGGGAGACAAAATTATTAACTTGGCATATTACGGAGAAAACTTGCTAGCTTGAGTATCACAAGAAAAAGTGGTTACAACTTGCAAAGAATTGCAATCTAAAGAGAAGTAAAGAGGTGCTATCTCAATAGAAGCAAAAATGCAAAACCAAAAAAATTTACAATCTTATACTTGTTATGCTTCTATGTTGTAATGAAAATTTAGCTTGTATATTTAAAATGATGAAAATTTTATAAGATTGTCAGCTCAATCATTGCAAAGGCACAACTTTCTTGTACTTTTCAAAGGAGAATAGAAAAACTTGCTATCATGAACACCATCACAAAAATTACTACATTGTAATTTCAAGAGAAGCAAAGTACAAACTTGCACAAGAAGCCAAGTGTTGAATTGCCATGATTACACATCCTTAAAAACTTATCATAATTGAATATTTTAAAATGATGTATGTTGAACATCTAGATTGATAGCTAGTATGATTGTACAACTTGCATATCTTTTAAGCTAGTTACGATGCAACTTCTCCTTTTTGTTGATGACGTAGGGGGAGAAGTAGATTGATGACTTTATGCATTGTATTGAATATTTTATATATTTGTATGATGGTTTGATGTTTCTCATAATATGTGATGAATGTTACTTGGATTTAGAATAATCCAAGGTTTCTATCAATATTACATATTGATAGGGGGAGCTTGTTTAAACTCTGGGGAGTTAAGGTTAACTCCGTCAACAATTAGTTGTCATCATCAAAAAGAGGGAGATTATTAAGTCTCCAATTTTGATAATGAAACTAATTGATTGTGTTTTATTATCTAACTGTGTTTTGAGTCACCCAGGTCTACTATCGATCATAATTAGATAGTTGACACAAGATGAATCAGCGTTGTGTCGGAGGAAATCACATCCGGAGATTGGACGTCAAGTCAGAGGTTCGATCGACAATTGATAGAAGGCTTCAGACAAAGATATCGGGCATCAGGCCAAGAAGAGTGGTGTTGCGCCAAGGATATCGGGGTTACGGAGGTCAACCGCTGATTGGGTAACAGTCGCAAGAGAGGACTGTTAGGGATCGAGGGGAGGGAATTAGTGCAGTGGTAAAGAACGATAGATTTTCGATGATTTAAATAAGTTCAAAACTTCGTATGATAAAAATCAACGTTTCGTTTGAAACCGTTTCGATTGCGTATAAACTTAAAATGATACGTATAAAGATGAAGAGGAAGTTGAGTAAGTAAGGCAGCAAATGAAGATGGTTTGCAACAAAGTAAGTTGCGAGAAAGTAAATGTAAACTGATTTATAGTGGTTCGGTCATCCGACCTACATCCACTTCCGAAGCCTTCTCCGATGAGGCTCCCAACTTCCACTAGCAAATCCTTTTGAAGGGGAAGGACCAAACACCACTCTTACAACCCTTTTACAAAAAATTCACACTCTTATAGATTTTTCAAAGAGAAAGAAGGAGGTGAACACAAGCTATTGAAAACTAGACTTTTCCAGGCCTTTTGCTCAATTTCTAACTCTCAAAGGGTTACCCTTTCAGCTGAGAAAGGGGGGGGGTATTTATAGATCCAAAGAGGATTCAAATTTGAGCTCCAAATTTGAATTCAGTTTGGGTTTCACTTGGCGGTACTACCGCTTTGTCGCTTGTCGGTGACGATTGGTAGTGTGGTTCCACCGCCTAAGGTAGGTGGTGCTATCGCTGTGCCTTCAAGGCGGCGGTGCTACTACTAGGTTGGCGATACGACCGCCCAGCACTTGACTAGTGGGTGGTTCCATTGCCTAGCACAGGCGATTCTACCGCCTGGTTCGGCCACTAGGCGGTGCCACTGCCCAGGTCATTTCAGCACTGGTTTCAACCGAAAACTCGATTGAAACCGGTCCAAATGAAGTCCAAATTAGCCCAAATTTAGTTTATAGGATTGACACCTAATCCTAAACTAAATTATGTGCTAACTATAAATTTTAAAGATATTTTCTAAGCTATTACAAAGTCCATAAGATAAGACTTCTTTCGGTGAGCTTTCGACGAACTTCCGATGGTCTTCCGACGAACCCTCAAAAACCATTCTGCGGACTCCCGATAAGCTCCTAGATTTTACGATGATCTTGGCGAGTTCCACCGAGCTTCTTTGGCAAGCTCCACGAACTTTCGATGAACCTTCTGGTGAACTTCCGAAAACCCTTCGGCAAGCTCCCTACTCGTTCTCGGCTGGTTCCGGCAATACTCCCAATGAATCTTCGGACTTCCGTCGAACTCTCGAACTCCCAACGATCCATCACACTTGTCTTCCGGTACTTTGTTTCACTTTATGTCTTCATCATCATTGTAGTTAATCCTGCACACACACAAACAAAAACTCTACTTCGATCTAGACAGTTATTACAATGCGAATTGACATTCAGTTGCCCGGCACATCATTGGTCGATGCTTCGCCCGATCCTTCAGCACATCGTCCTCTTTTACGGTCCGTTGCCCAATCGACGGTTAACCTCTGCAACCCCGATATCCTTGGCGCAACACACTCTTCTTGGCCTGATGCCCGACGTACAAAACCTTCTGCCGATTGTTGACCGAACCTCCGGCTCGACATCCAATATCCTGACGTGATCACCTTCGGCACAATGTCAATTCCTCCAGCGTCAATTATCTAATCCTGATCGATAGTAAACCTGCGTAACTCAAAACGCAGTTAAACAATAAACCATAATCAATTAGTTTCATCATCAAAATCCGAGATTCAATAATCTCCCCTTTTTTGATGATGACAACTAATTGATGACTAACGGAGTTAACCTTAACTCCCCAGAGTTTAACCAAACTCCCCCTATCAATATGCCATTGATAGAAACACTTGGATTATCCCAAATCCAAGCAATATTCATCACATGTTTTGAGAAAACAACAAAACCATAATGTAAATATATAAAATATTCAATTCAATGCATGAAGTCATTAATCTACTTCTCCCCCTATGTCATCAACAAAAAGGAGAAGTAACATCATAGCTAGTTTTCAAGGATATACAAATATTACAATCATATTAGCTATCAATCACATCATACAACATATATCACTTTAAGAGATTCAATCATAGCAAGGTTTTTAAAGATGTCCAAGCATAGCAATTCAACACTTGTTTTTTGTGCAAATTTATAATTTATTTTTCTTGAAATTGCAAGGTAGCAATTTTTGATATTTAAGTTCTTTTCCTCTTTTGTAGGCTAGCAAGATAGCAAGTTTGCATTTTGATTTCTTTGTGATATGCCAAGCTAGCAATTTTCTTCCTCTTGAATGAGCTAGCAAATTTTTCATTTAAGATTCAAGCTAGCAATAAACTTTCTCCCCCTTTATCAATGTCAAAAAGAAAGGAAGGATCAAGTATGATGATATAAATATTTCACATAATTTTACATAAAAAAGTTTACATCAATCTAATGGATCAAGTCATGATTCGTGATTCATCATAAAAGATATCAAGAAGAATACAATTTCATTTACTTTAATATTCAAATCATGACAAGTGATACATATCAAAATTCTACATGAATATTTCAATCATTAAGTCATTAATATGAATTTAACAAGCTAGCTCCCCCTTAGTTTTTGTCAAAATGAAGTGGAGGACTCAATGGCTAAAAATTTCAATTTCATCCACTTTTCATATCAATATAAATTTGTATCAAAATATACATTAGTTATCATGTCATGAAGGATATCAATATGAAAATTCAACAAGGATCAAAACCAAAAGATATCATTTATGATTCATAACTTTCTTTTTAGCAAGATCAAAATTCATATTTATCAATTTTTAATTCAAGATAAATGTCATACAACCAAGAATCATGATATATAAAAGCACATCAATATTAAGGATCAAATCATGATTCATTGATTCATCATAAAGTAAATTTCTTTTATATCAATTCTTCAATTGCCACATAAGGCATACAAGCCAAAGAATTCTTGTCATTTTAATATCATGCAAGATATGATGTCAAGGCTCATGATTCATTTGAAAAGATATAGCACAAAGAGCAACTTGATTCATGCATAGGAATTCTCATCAAGATTACATTTCATGAGAAATTTCAAGTATCAAATATCAAGTACACGAATTCATTCAAGTATCAATTATCGAGATATCAAGACTTGGATTGTATTCCTCTTTAGTTAATGGTAAAAGGAAGCAATCATAGAGGAAAATATTTTGATTCGCAAAGATATCTCAAGTCAAGAATTCAAAGTCATAATTTCAAGAGATCAAGAGATTCACATAAATGAGTTCATTAATCTTTGATTAGATTAAAAATTTAACACCATCAAAATCTCATTCATAATTCAAGTGATTCACAAAATATCATAATGAATTCATCACTTGTCTTTTATGAAAAATCAAAAACTTTAGAGATAGAAAGATGTTCAAGAAACATACATTTCTCTTTTAGTGATTTACATTGATTTCATATGAACATGCCTTTGCCCTTTTTATGTCGAATAAACATAAGCATAAATGTTCAAGACATAAAGACTAAATCTCATAACACAAATTATCAAGCATGATTCATTTAGAAGGTTCTCCTTTTTAGTAAGTAAAAAGGAATTATAGGAGAACAAAATGAATTAAGAGAGATAGAGCATGATTCATATTTAAAATGTATCTTATACCATAAATACAAATCAATCATTTTTTAAATCTGAAATCATCCTCAAAAATCATATTCAATAAATTCATACATGATAAGCATAGACTTATTGAAGAATTGAAAAGATAGAGGATTGCATTTCGTTCTTGTAAATTTCTATTCATATGATTTGCTTCTTATAAGCATGCCTTTGCCTTAAAACAAAATGTCAACATTCAAGATGGAAAGGCAAATTTCATCATAATGATCATTAAGTCAAATCACATTAAGTATGTGATATTTTCTAAAAGATTTGATTCAAAAGATTCACATGGATTCATCAAAATCGAAAGTCAAACTTTATCATAAAAATTGTCAAGGCAAAAATACAACATATTATTCCAAGACATGAGATTCAATTTATCATGATAATGTGTTTCATTTTGAGTTATTTATTTCGTATAAGTGTACTCATGTTTCAAAAGATGAGTATCAAATTTTAAAACCGAAACATGAGTTTGTCATCAAGATATAACAACTTCAAGTCCTCATGATATCATAAAATCATTAAGCATGATAATAAACTTTTAATATTTTCATTTCATCATTATCAATGATGATTTCATAAGGTATGTTCAAATATTTATACGGAAGCCATCATTGTATAAATTCAAAATACAAGTTTGTCATTAAACCCATCAAGATTAAATGTATAAAAATCTTTCATTCGAAAATTTTAATAAGAGTAACATAAATTGATTACATGTGAGCATGTATCAACAATTCAAAGCAAGACGTAAGTTTCGTTATAAAAACCATTAAGACCAAACACATCAAAAATAAAACATCGTGATTAAAATATTTTTAACTTTTGTGTTTTATTTTATGTGGTTGATCTTATATAAACATGTTCAAAACTTTCATGTAAAAACGAAATCATCAATATGCTTGCTTCTATCTTTTAATCATATTTGGTGTGCAAGCATTATCTTGAAACATGCTATTAATTTTTTGTATAAAAAATCATGCATCTTGTTTGAAATCAAAAGTAATATAAAATCATCAAGATTCATGAATTTATCATGATCATATGTATGGAGCATTTTCATTATCAAGCAAGATTTCACATAAGCATGCCCAAAAACTTTTTGCATGAAAGATATGTATCAAATTTAAAGCCAAAAAGTGATATGAAAATCATCAAGATTCATGGATTCATTATGAATATATTATTTCAAAATATGAGATTTCAAGTCATCAAGTATGATACAATCATTAAACATGTTTTCATGATACATCATCAAAGTCATTTTAATTCTTTGTTTCATTTGTTATAACAAGATGATCAATGCTCAAACTTTTGCTAAAATCATATATCATTTTTAAAATCTGAAAAATAATTTTCGTCATAAAAACTATTAAGTTTAAATATAACACAAGGCAACATCAAAACCATATTTCTTTCATTTTGAAAATTCGTGGGTTAGGTCTTTTAGTTTTACAATTGATTTCATGAAGACATGTATCATATAAAAACTTCATCATAAGAAGGATTAAGACACATTAATCCAAGATAGATGTTTTTAAATCAACATTACTTCAAATCCTCATTGCATGAAAACTGAAGTACACAATCATGGATTAACCCTATTAAACATAATCATGCTAATTAACTTTTGTGTTAAACCATGCATCAACAAACGATATGGAAATCATAAACTAAGCAATCATCATTCATAATCATTCAAAGTTTTGAATCATAACATGCATGAAACTTTAACAATATAGTTTTTCATGATCATTTTTATAATTTTTCAAAAATGCTAAAAGGAAAAGCATAGCATAATTTTTTTAAACAATTTGTTTTAATTTCAAAAAAAAAATCCTACTAACTAAATTAAGCATTCATGAAAAGCATCATGTAATTTCAAAATAAGGTAAAAACAACTTGGGTGAGTTTCTTACCTCATTGTCGAAAACCGTCAAAGCCCATTTCGCCTCTTCTTTACTTGATTCTTCTTCGTAAGTCTTCTTCTTTTTCTTTAGCCTCTTCCTCCGTTCAAGTTCATTGTCTATTTTAGATTTTTGTTTAATGAACTTATTAAGATTTAGTGTTCGAAGTTCAAAGTTCTTATTGTCCTTATCACTTAAGTCATCACTCAAGTGGCATTTCATAGTCCGAAGTACCAAATCCTTCATGTTCTTTGGAAGGTGGTCTATGTGTTTATCGAGTTGTATTCCAAGAAAGTCATTTCATAGGTCATTAAAGACCCAATGAGTTCTTCAAGAGATAAGCCATTTAAATTTTTAGCTTCTTATATTATCGTTACTTTTGGATCCCACTCTTTTGGAATGAATCTTAAAATCTTGTTTACTAAATCAAAACTTAAAAAAGATTTACCAAGACTTTTCAAACTATTAACGACATCCGTGAAACGGGTGTACAAATCGCCGATAGTTTCGCTTGGTGTCATTCGGAAGAGCTCAAAATCATGCAATAAGAAGTTTACTTTCGAGTCTTTAACTCTACTAGTTCCCTCATGCGTGATTTTAAGAGTTCGCCAAATGTCAAAAGCCGTTTCATATGTAGAAATCCGATTGAACTCATTTTTATCTAAAGCACAAAATAAGACATTCATAGCCTTTGCATTTAAAGAAAACGATCTTTTCTTCAAATTCGATCATTCGTTCGTCGATTTAGAGGGAAGTTGAAATCCATTTTCAACGATGTTCCATAAGTTTAAATCGAGAGAAATCAAGAAAACTCTCATTCAAGTTTTTCAATATGTGTAGTCCGAACCATTAAAGAATGGTGGACGAAAAACTGAAAAGCCCTCTTGAAAGCCATGAAGAGCTATTTCTTACGGGTGTAAATCCGAATGAGAAATAACGTGGCTCTGATACCAATTGTTAGGGATCGAGCGGCACTAAGAGGGGGGGGGGGTGAATTAGTATAGTGGCAAAGAACGATAGATTTTCGAAGATTTAAACAAGTTCGGAAACTTCGTACGATAAAAATCAACGTTTCATTTGAAACCGTTTCGATTATGTATAAACTTAAAATGATACGTATGAAGATGAAGAGGAAGTTGAGTAAGTAAGGCAGCAAATGAAGATGGTTTGCAGCAAAGTAAGTTGTGAGAAAGTAAATGCAAACCGATTTATAGTGGTTCGGCCATCCGACCTATATCCTCTTCCGAAGCCTTCTCCGATGAGGCTCCCAACTTCCACTAGCAAATCCTTTTGAAGGAGAAAGACCAAACACCCCTCTTACAACCCTTTTACAAGAAGTTCACTCTTACAGATTTTTCAAAGAGAAAGAAGGAGGTGAACACAAGTTTTTGAAAATTAAACTTTCCCAAGCCTTTTGCTCAATTTCTAACTCTCAAAGGGTTACCCTTTCAGCTAAGAAAGGGGAGGTATTTATAGATCCAAAGAGGATTCAAATTTGAGCACCAAATTTGAATTCAGTTTAGGTTTCCCGCTGCTGATGGTGCTACCGCTTTGTCAGAGCGGTGCTTGTCGGTTGTTAGATCGACAAAGGCACAAAGTGTTCTATCGCTTAAAAGCGGCGGTGCTACACTTTGTGCCTTCAAGGCCGTAGGCGGTGCTACGCTTCAGGCTAAGCGATCGACCACCCAAAGACTCGGTACTGGGGGCGGTTCCATCACTCGACACAGCGATTCTACCGCTGGTTCATCTTAGCGGTGCCATCGCCAGTCATTTCAAAGACTTGTTTCGACTAAAAACTCGATCAAAACTAGTCCAAATAAAGTCAGAATTGGCCCAAATTTGGTTTATAGGATTGACACCTAATCCTAAACCAAATTATATGCTAACTACAAATTTTAAAGACAATTTCTAAGCTATTACAAAGTCCATAAGACAAGACTTCTTTCGGCAAGCTTTCGGTGAACTTTCAGCGGTCTTCCGACGAACCCTCGGAAACTATTTTGCAGACTCCCGGTAAGCTCCCGGACTTCACGATGATCTTAGCGAGTTCCACCGAGCTTTTTTGGCAAGCTCCAATCTTTCTTGGCAAGCTCCGTGAACTTCCGACGAACCTTCCGGCAAACTTCCAAAATCCCTTCGGTAAGCTCCATACTCGTTCTCGGTCGGTTCTGGCAACACTCCCAACGAATCTTCGGACTTCCGTCGAACTCTCGAACTCTCAACGATCCATTACACTTGTCTTCTAGCACTTTATTTCACTTTATGTCTTCATCGTTATCATAGTTAATCCTGCACACATACAAACAAAAATTCTACTTCGATCTAGATAGTTATTACAACTCGAATTGACATTCAATTGCCCGGCACATCATTGGTCGACGCTTCGTCCCATCCTTCGGTACATCGTTCTCTTTGTGGTCCGTTGCCCAATCGACGGTTGACCTCCGCAACCCCGATATCCTTGGCGCAACATGCTCTTCTTGGCTCGATGCCCAACGTACGAAGTCTTCTGCCGATTATCAATTGAACCTCCGGCTTGACATCTAATATCCTGATGTGATCACCTCTGACACAACGTCAATTCCTCCAGCGTCAACTATCTAATCCTGATCGATAGTAGACCTGTGTAACTCAAAACGTAGTTAAACAATAAACCACAATAAATTAGTTTCATCATCAAAATCTGAGATTCAACAAGGACGATGCGCCTAAGAACCGGATGAAGCGTCGACCAATGATGTGCCGGGCAACAAGAGGTTGATTCGTGTAATTGATTAGATCAAAATAGAGTTAAGGTTTATGTTGCTAGTTATATGTGCCCTACAAGCCAATTACATTAGTGATGGCACTTGTAACATATTGCGTCAATCTCTTTGCTTAAGATTACTGATATTTTCTCAGATTATCTGGATGTATATTGTGATGACCTTGGATCTATGCAATGAGAATCGGATCGTGATGAGATCACAATAATAAGACCGATTCACCTTTAAACACAGACTCTAAATAATCTCGATCATAGGTTACTCGAGAGGGACATCGAGATAACCGGATAGACTTGTGTGCTGTATACCTATCCATATGATGGAGGTAGCTGGTGTCATAGCTACTCGTGTGGGGACACTAAGGGTACAGTACATGTGCTCATTGGAGAATGAGTTCACTGATTAATCTGCTTACGGAATGCTGGATAGTTATTGATACCTTACGTCAGACAGCAATTTCGTAGTCCCAATAGTGCATTTAGTCCTTAGACTTGAGATACCAAGGATATCTTGTATGAGTACTTTATTCTTTGATATCAGACATATAGGTTTAGAAGTTTCAGATCTAGTACAATCGATTATTGGGAGTGGCAGCCAACCTTACGAGGGATATTGAGTGTCAATAAAGGATCATCTACTCTCGGTATCATGAGAGGAATATCCCATGTGTTCTTGCTTAAGCAAATCCCTGGCCAGGGTCATTCGGATTGAGAGAGAAAGAGTTCTCCGGAAGAATCTGATTAAGCGAGACTCTATTAGAAACCATATAGGCCTGATAGCACCATGCCCGATATACAGTCTCTAGGATATTAGATGGATGAGGGACTATAGGTACATGGTAACTAAGGGCAGATAGGTCCAAAGGATTGGATTCCCCTGTATCGTTTGGGGATTGTGGCGTAGTGGCCTAGTATGTCCGTAGTCGATGAGTCGAGTGAATTATTATAGAGATAATAATTTACTGAATCAAAAGGAGTTCTGACAGGTATGACTCACGGCTAGCTCGATATTGGGCCTAGAGAGTCACACACATATGGTAGGTGTTGCGACGAGTAAAGATTCGGATATGAGATATCTGTCAGAGCCCATATCTTATTAGATATCCAATAAGCCCCTGTATTATTGGATCCCATGAATGAGATCCAATAAGAGCTAGATTATTGGGTAGAGACCCATTAATTTAAGAGGCTTGTGTAATTGGATAGAGATTCAATACCCAATAGGTCTTGATCTATTAGGGTTGATAGGGGGCCTCTATAAATAGGAGGGAACCAAAAGTCCATAGGTTGGGATTTTTTCTTGTGGCCACCTCTTGTTCTCCTCTCTCCAGAGAGGAGCATCGTCGTAATCCCTGTTGTGTGGATACCGCTAGAGAGGAGGACGCTTGACCTTTTTCATCCTTCCCCATAGATCTGTAGGAACTCAGGGATATATGATCTCCCTATGTACTTTCTTTTTACACGTAGTTTTCAATTTGTGGATTTATTTTTTCACATCGATCTTCACACGATGATGAAACCTTTCATGGAAATCTAGGATGTTTTGTTTTTCTGTTCTTCCGCTGCACATGAGATGTCGCCCATATATTTTCCAATAGTGTTATCAGAGTCAGGTTGTTCATGTGAAGATCGGATTTTAACTGCGTATGTTGTGATTTAGAATGACTTTTGTCATCAAAATTATTGACGTAATAGCAAAAAAGGGGCAGCAACTGTTGTTGCCCTTGCAGAATAGCCAAAGGCTGCTTGCAGCCTTGGCTACCCCGACGGTCTGCATGCAGCCGGTCGGGGGGCTGCAGGCCTCAAGCAGGCAGCACCTGTAGGCTGCCTATGCCGGCGGCCTATGGCCTGCCTGCAAGGACCGACGTTGCCTACGGGCATTGCGACCACAAGATAGTGACGGCACCCGCAAAGGGGGCATTAGCCCACACCGACACCCGCAAAGGGGGTGCCGGCCCGCACTGGTGGCACCTGCGGGGACAATGGCGCCACCCGTGGGCACACCACCCACAGGCATGGGCGACAGTGGCGACGGTCGCAGCTGCAACATAGCGTGGAGTAGAGGAGTGAATTAGGTTTTCGGCCAAAAGATAGTTTTGCCCCTAGTAATTTCAGAAATTTCAATTTTATCCTTTCTACCGAATGATCAAAATACCCTTCAGAATTCAAAAAATTTCCTATATATCTTTTTTTAAAAAAACAATAATTAATTAAAATATTTAATTAACTATTATTATTTATCTAGTAGTCCTATATAATAACATATACATGTGATGTATAATATGGATAGATGATCATGGGCGGTGTGATGTGATATATATATATATATATATGATGTGATCATTATTATTATTGGGGCCTGTAAACCTCTATTTTTCTCGTTTATTGTCGAGCCTGTGTGCTTGTAATTATGTTGTAATTACATGAGGAGGTGCAGCGGGAGCGTGGAAGCGATAGTAGGACCCACGGGGTCGAGACGAATGATCCGACGCATGGAGATGCGTTGAGATACCGACGGAACCGCCAAAACGAGATGGACGATCACAGGGCATAGAGATGCACCGATGGACACATAGATCGTGATGTGAGTGATTGGACCTACTAGCTCGGGCTTGATCACATTAGGATATGGTCCATGATCATCTTATGTGATTACTCAGGTAATGTGTGATTGCTTATACACCTACTATATATATATATATTTATATGCGATGTAAATATATATTAAATATGTATGTGTGTGACACATCATATTAGGAAACCAAGTTAAAAAATCCTCTGTCTCAATAATATTAAGTCGGTAAATATGAGGCAATTAGATTGACCCACGTGGCCTTCCATCGTTATAAGTAGGAACCGATTCCCAATGTAGGTTGAGTTAGTTAAGTCCCTCGAGACTCACCTATATCATGATTCGCTATTTTATCTATGACATAGAGATGTCACCGGTGACTTAAGGACATGGTATGCTTGGTCGAGTCTCTCGAGGGTATATCATCGAATCAGACTCATCTTGTAATGATGGTGATGACTTAAGTTGACATCATGGTTGCTTGAGTCCCTCGAGGCCATGGTGGTTCAGAGGCTGAATAGGATGAGAATCACAAGGAGTTGTGATCTGTAAGAGTTGCCTACCTTTTGGGCTTAATGTGATTGGTCAAGTCCCTCGAGATTACACTAAGATGTTAATTGGATCTCGATCCCCACTAGAAGTTTGCTGGAGACTTCCGTTTTACGTGTTGAGGGTGTCGCGTGATTCGTCAGAAAAATAGTGGGAGCATGTCAAGATAGAAGTCCATATCTTGATTATTTATATTTCTACAAAATCTACATGTTATTTCTTTGTTGCTACATCTTTATTTTTTTTAGAAAATATTGCTATTAGACTCTCTATGTGGCATACTTGATGCCAACCACCTCATTGGTCCAAATTATATGGATTGGCTCCGCAAGCTGAGAATCGTTCTCACGACGGAGAAAATCACATATGTCCTTGAAATAGTGATGCCTATGCCCAAGGAAAGGGCAAGCAAAGATGAGATCGTTCGCTCTATGAAGTAAGTAGATGACTCTACTATTGCTCAGTATTATATATTGGGCTTCATGACTCTCGAGTTACAGAGATAATATAAAAAGATGGATGATAAATCCATACTCCTACATCTCCACAAATTGTTTGAGGAACAGGGAAGAACTCAACGATATGAGATATTGAAGAGTCTCTTTTATGCTAGGATAATTGAGAGGACACCAATTCAGAATAGTGTCCTTAAGATGATTGAGTAGATAGAAAAACTCACAGGTCTAGGAATGGTCTTAGAGGATAACCTATGTGTGAATTTTGTGCTTCAGTCCCTACTCGATTCCTTTTCATAGTTCTCTATGCTGGTAAGACTAGAAAGAAAAAGAAGACAGAGAAGTCCCTTGAGAAGGGCAAAGGGCAAGGGCAGATGGGGTAAAACAAAGGTTGCTAAGAAGACCTGAAAGAGGACAAAAGCTAGTGCTTCCACTGTGACAAAGACGAACACTGAAAGAGGAACTACAAAGATACATTGTAGAGAAGGCGAAACAGAAGCTTAAAGAAGCTTCAGATATGCATTCATAATTAGTCTCTATTTGTCAGACTCATATAATAACACACAGGTATTAGATATCGATAGTGTTTATCATATCTGTAATTCGTTATAGGTTCTGGCAAGACCTAGGGGATTGATGAGAGGCAAGATGGACCTCAAGATGAGCAATAAAGTAAGAGTTGCAACTATTGCTATTGGCGAGGTCACCCTGCATTTGTCTAGTGGAGCTAATATTGCATTAGATGCATATTATTTTATTCCATCTATTTTTAAAAATATTATTTTCATTTCATGTTTAAGATTGTAGTTTTTGAGAACAATAGTTGTTCAATTCTTAAGGATGATGAGATCATCACGAGAGGAACGTTGCATAATAATCTGATTATGCTAGACACTACTCCATATATCATGAATGTAAGTGAGTCCAAGAGGAAATGAGATGAGGTGAATAGTATAAACCTATGGCATTATAGGCTGGGTCATATCTGTGAGGGAAGGATTAAAAGTTACTATTAGATTGACACCTAGATCCATTTGATTGTGAGTCATATGCGACTTGCGAACCTTATCTTCGAAGAAAAATGATCAACTCTCTATTTAGTGGAACTAGAGAGAGAGCCACTGAGTTGTTGGCACTCATACATAGTGATGCATGTGGTCCCATGTCAACTCAGGCCATCAGTGGTTATTCTTACTTCATTATTTTCACTAATGATTTCTCTAAGTACAAACACATGTACTTGTTAAAGTACAAGTTAGAAGCTTTCGAGAAATTCAAGGAGTATAAAAATGAAGTAGAGGTTCAGAATGGAAAGAGTATCAAAACACTTTGATCAGATCGAGAAGGTGAATACTTGAGTATAAAGTTCACCCAGTTCCTCAAGGACCAAGGGATTCTATCCCAATGGACACCTCCATATACACCCTAGCTCTGATACCACTATTGAGAAATCTAGGAGGCAACATCTCATGTGTGACAGAAGAACAAAAAATAAAAATCCTAGATTTTCACGAATGATTCTATCATCGCACGAAGATCGGTGCATCAAAAACAAATCCATGAATCTGAAAACTGCGTGTGTAAAAGAAACGATAGTACCTAGGGAGATCATATATCCTTGAGATTTCTATAGATCCATGGGGGAGGATGAAGGAGGTCAAGTGTCCTCCTCTCTAGCGGTATCCATACGGTAGAGACTGTAACGATGATCCTCTCTAGGGAGAGGAGAATAGAAGGTGGCTACCAAGAAGACCCCAGCCTATAGACCTTTGGTTCCCTCCTATTTATATAGGCCCCTTGTAAACCCTAATGGATCCTACCCTATTGGGTATTGGAACTCTATCCAATTACCTAAGCCTCTTAGATTAATAAGTCTCTACCCAATAATCTAGCTCTTATTGGATCTCATCAATGGGATCCAATAATATAGGGACTTATTGGATATCTAATAAGATAGGGGCTCTGACGAATATCTCATATTCGAACCTCTACTCGTCGCAACATCTACCATATATGTGTGACCCTCTAGACCCAATATCGAGCTAGCCGTGAGTCATATCTGTCAGAACTCCTTCTGACTCAGTGAATTATTATCTCTATAATAATTCACTTGATTCATGGACTACGGACTTACTAGACCACTATGCCGCAGTCCTCAGACGATACAAGGGAATCAAATCTTTTGGACCTATCTATCCTTAATTACCATATACCTATAGTCCATCATCCATCTAATATCCCAGAGATCGTATATCAGGCATGGTGCTGTCAGGCCCATACGATCTCCAATCGAGTCTCGCTTTAATCGGATTCTCCCAGAGAACTCTTTCTCACAATTTGAATGACCCTAGCCAGGGATTTGCTTGAGCAAGAACACATAGGATATTCCTCTCATGATACCAAGAGTGGATGATCCTTTATTGACACTCAATTACCCTCGTAAGATTGGTTGTTACTCCCAATAACCGGTTGTACTAGATCTAGAACTTCCAAACCTATAAATCCAATATCAAAGAGTGGAGTACTCATATAGGACATCCTTGGTGTCTCAAGTCTAAGGACTAGATATACTACTAGGACTACGAAATCGCTGTCTGACGTGAGGTATCAATAACTATCCAGCATTCTGTAAGTAGATCAATCAGTGAACTCATTCTCCAATGAACACTTGTACTGTATCCTTAGTGTCCCCACATGAGTAGCTATGAGACCAGCCACCTTCGTCATATGGATGGGTATACAGCACATTAGTCTATCCGGTTATGTCGATGTCCCTCTTGAGTAACCTATGATCGGGATTATTTAGGGTCTGTGTTTAAAGGTGAATTGGTCTCATTATCGTGATCTCATCACAATCTGATTCTCATTACACAGATCCAAGGATATCATAATATACGTCTAGATAATATGAGAAAATACCAATAATCATAAGCAAAGAGATTGATGTAGTGTGTTACAAGTGCCATCACTTACGTGATTGGCTTGTAAGGCACCTATTACTAACAATTGATCCTCAGACCTACGAGAAGCCTATTACAAGTATAGACTCCAGGAAGTGGTTAGAAGCCATGAATCCAAAGATGGATTCCATATACTCCAACTTGTTTGGGACCTAGTTAATACACTCGAGGGTATCGTACCCATTGGCTACAAGTGGATCTTCAAGAAGAAGATCGGAGTAAATGGAAAAGTGGAGACCTATAAAGCAAGGCTAGTGGCCAACGGTTCTCATCAAAGCCAAGGTGTTGACTATGATGAAACATTCTCACCTATAGCCATGCTAAAATTCATCTGAATTCTATTGGTTATTGTAGCACACCTTGATTATGAGATCTAGCATATGGATATGAAAATTGTGTTCCTTAACAGCAATCTCGAGGAGGATGTGTATATGATACAGCCTAAGAGATTCATGTCCAAGGATAGTCCAGATAAGGTGTGTGGGTTGCTTAGGTCTATCTATAGACTGAAGCAAACTTCCTAAAGTTGGAACATAAGATTTGATGAGGTGATCAGATCTCATGAGTTCGTTAAGAATGAAGATGAGCCTTGTGTGTACAGGAAGGTAAGTGGGAGCGCTATTACCTTTTTGGTGCTATATGTAGATGACATCCTAATAATTGAGAATGATGTAGGAATGCTTTCCACGTTGAAGGCTTGGCTATCTAGACATTTCTACATTAAGGACTTAGGGGAAGCATCCTACTTATTGGGGATTCAGATCTATAGAGATAGATCCAAATGTATGCTTGGCTTATCTCAGTCCAGGTACACAGATACTATTATTAAAAGGTTTGACATAAAAAATTTCAAGAGAGGTCTCATGCTGTTAAGACATAGGCTATCACTTTCTAGGAGTATGTCCCTAAACACTCTAAAAGAAATGACAGACATGGATAGAAGACCCTATGCCTCAGTGATAGGATCTATCATGTATGCTATGCTATGTACCAGGCCTGATATAGCATATGCTTTGAGTGTCACGAGCAGGTATCAGGCAGATCTAGGCTTAGAGCACTGGAAAGCAATAAAGTGTATCCTTAGGTACTTGAGAAGAACTAAGGATCTTTTTATTGATTTATGGAGAAAGTAGCCTTAGGATTAAGGGCTACACGGACTCGAGCTTCTAGTCTGATGTTGATGATGGCAAGTCTAATTCAAGGTATGTATTTACTCTGAATTAAGGAGCAGTATGCTGGAAGTGTTCTAAGCAAGACACTACTGCTGACTCGACCATAGAAAGGCGGAGTATATTATTGCGGTAGAGGTAGCAAAGGAGGAAGTCTAGATGAAGCAATTCATCATAAATCTGGGAGTCGGGCTGAGCAGTGAGGAGCTGATTCCCTTATATTACGATAAATATAGGGCGATTGCTCAAATAAGAGAATCTGGGTCTCATCAGAAGTGTTCTGAGGAGGTTCCAACTTATTAGAGAGATCGTAGCCCGAAAAGATGTAGCAGTGGAAAGAGTTACATCCAAAGATAACATTACAGATCCACTAACAAAGTCATTGACTCAGATTATCTTTGAGCATCACAGAGGTCTAATGGGGATCAGACACAAAGGTAATTGGCTTTAGGTCAAGTGGGAGATTACTAATTATAAGTGCCCTACAAGCCAATCGAGTGATGGCACCTGCAACACGCTGCGTCAATCTTTTTACTTATGATTATTGGTATTTTCTCATATTATCTAGATGTATATTGTGATGTCCTTGGATCTGTGCAATGAGAATCGAATCGTGATGAGATCACGATAATGAGACCGATTCACCTTTAAACATAGACCCTAAATAATCTCGGTCATAGGTTACTCGAGAGGGACATCGAGATCACTGAACAGACTGGTATGCTATATACGTGTCCATATGATGGAGGTGGCTGGTCTCATAGCTGCTCGTGTGGGGACACTAAGGGTATAGTATAAGTGCTCATTGGAGAATGAGTTCACTGATTGATCTGCTTATGGAATATTGGATAATTATTGATACCTCATGTCAGACAGCGATTCTGTAGTCCCAGTAGTATATTTAGTCATTAGACTTGAGATACTAAGGATGTCCTATATGAGTACTCCACTCTTTGATATCAGACTTATAAGCTTGGAAGTTTCAGATCTAGTACTACCGGTTATTGGGAGTGGCAGCCAACCTTACGAGGACAATTGGGTATCAATAAAGGATCATCCACTCTCGGTATCATGAGAGGAATATCCTATGTGTTCTTGCTCAAGCAAATCCCTGACCAGGGTCATTCGGATTGAGAGAAAAAGAGTTCTCCGGGAGAATCCGATTAGAGCGAGACTCGATTGGAAATCATATAGGCCTAACAGCATCATACCTGATATATGGTCTTTGGGATATTAGATGGATGAGGGACTATAGGTACATGGTAATTGAGAGTAGATAGGTCCAAAGGATTGGATTCCCCTGTATCGTCTAAGGATTACGGCATAGTGGCCTAGTGTATATCCGTAGTCAATGAGTCGACTGAATTATTTTGGAGATAATAATTTACTGAGTCAGAAGGAGTTCTGACAGGTATGACTCACAGCCAGCTCGATATTGGGCCTAGAGGATCACACACATATGGTAGGTGTTGCAATGAATAGAGGTTTGCATATGTGATATCTGTCGGAGCCCCTATCTTATTGGATATCCAATAAGCCTCTGTATTATTGGATCCCATAAATGAAATCTAATAAGAGCTAGATTATTGGGTAGAGACCCATTAATCTAAGATGCTTAAGTAATTTGATAGAGATCCAATATCCAATAGAGCTCGATCTATTAGGGTTGACAGTAGGTCTCTATAAATATGATGGAACCAAAGGCCCAAATGCTGTGGTTTTTTTTTAGTAGTCACCTCCTGTTCTCCTCTCTAAAGAGGAGCATCGTCACAATCCCTGCTATGTGGATACCGTTAGAGAGGAGGGCGCTTGACCTCTTTCATTCTTCCCCATGGATCTGTAGGAACTCAGGGATATACGATCTCCCTAGGTACTTTCCTTTTACACATGCATTTTTCAATTCATAGATTTATTTTTTCACACCGATCTTCACACGATGACGAAACCTTTCATAAAAATATAGGATATTTTGTTTTTCTGTTCTTCCACTGCACATGAAATATCGCCCCCTCGATTTCCCAACATATGTTTGCAGGATTAATTACGACAACGATGAAGACATAAAGCAAAACAAAGCACCGGAGTCAAATACGATAGAATCGTTGGGAGTTTGAGAGTTCAGCAGAAGTCCGAAGATTCATCGAAGTGCTACCGGAACTGGCCGAGAATGAGTAGGGAGGTTGCTGAAGGGTTTTTGGAAGTTTACCGGAAGGTTCGTCGGAAGTTCACGAAGCTCATTGAGAAAGATCGGAGCTTGCCGAAGAAGCTCGCCAAGATCGTCGTGAAGTCTATGAGCTTGTCGAGAGTCTACAGAATGGTGTCTGAGGGTTCATCGAAAGACCGTCAAAATTTCGTCGGAAGCTCGCCGGAAGAAGTCTTGACTTGCTGGACATTGGTTTTGGCTGGATTCAAGGCCCAACAAGGAGTGTTGGACCCTGTCTGGTAGTGGCACTGCTAGATTGGGGCGATGGAACCGCCTGGGTTCAGCTCCTCAGGTTGTACTAGGCGGTGGTACCATCCAGTATGCCAATAATGTCAGTGTGCCGAGGCGGTGGTACTGCTCAGTGTTAGGGTCAAACTAGTAGTGGTACCGCCAGTGACAAGCGGTGGTACCGCCAATACCCGGTAAACCTAGGATGGGAAGGTTTTTGCCTCCAGGTTTGAATCCAATTGGAGCCTATAAATAACCCTCCCATCCTTGGGTTGAAAACATAAGTACAGAGAATTTGAAAGAAAGAAAATACTATAAAAACCTCTTCAAAACTTCCCTCCTCTAGCTTAGATGGATTTCAGCCTAAAGAGAGGAGTGTGCTTGCAAGGGTTACCTCCTAAGCCTGTCAAAAGGAGAGAGCGCTGTGTAAGAGAGTTGGTCTTTGCCCGTTGGAAGGAAGACAACTAGTGGAAAAGCCGATGGCTTCAAGTGAAGAGGAATCAGGAGTGGACGTAAGGTCATAGAATCATAAGGCTTTTTGTTCTCTTTTCATGCATCTTCATGGAGAAAAGAGTGGGGTATGTATAGGCTCCAATGGCTTTAAAAATGGAGCTAATAAAAGGTTTCATCTTGGGTTTTAGGGATACTAACGGTACCACCTCAACACTGGGCAGTACCACCGCTTATAGCACTGACAACTGGTGGCACCATCACTCAATCTGGGCGGTACCACTACCTATCAGTCTAGTAGTAGGTGGTAGTACCACATCCCAATCTGACGATACCACCGCCTGCAGCCTGACAACATGAGAGACCGTATTGTCCAGCTCATAGGTAATTCCCCTGCTAGTCTGGCGATGCTACCGCTTGACTCAAATATTGGGTTACTGAATGAGCCTTCCAATGGGCCTAAATCAGCCCCAACTCAGAACCAATTGGCCCCAAATTGAGTTAGTAAGGCTACACTTGAATCTAATTTAATTAAAACCTGACTACGATAGTTAAGACTTAAACAATTACAAGTTTAAAATCTAAGTTGTTCGCTAAGTCATTGATTCATCCGAACTCTTGGCGAACGTTCGGCTCATCATCCGAACTTTCGGTACATTGTGCTTTCCTTCGGTGTAATGCTCAATCTTTTGGCATGTTGACTCTCGCAACTTTTGATCTTAGCATAACGTTCGATTCTTCCAGCCCAATGCTCGATTTTTTACTCCGGCCAAATGTTTGATTTTTCTTTAATTGTTTTACCTTTTCTGATCGATTTAGTCCTGCATCACTTATCTCGAAGCACAAATTAGATCGTAAACTTGTCAATTAATTTCATCATCAAAATCTAAGATTCAACAACTATGACTTTCAAAGAATAGCAGTTGTACAGCCTTATAGTCATATTAAGGCCAAGCATCTGAGTGCCTACTCACAATTAACAATATGCGTCACTTCACCACCATTGCCCATCAATAAACAAAGCATGATTACTCACTAATGACGAAAGGTCAAGAGCAAATGTTCCAAATGTTAGATGTTAGAAAATGTATAATTGGATAAGTTATATAATAAAACTAATTAGATTTTGATGACAAATATTCGTCAATAAAAATGAAATGTATATTATAATATGATTTCTTAGGAGATACCAGGAGGAACTCTTCTAATAATTTATCTTAGACTCTTTGTTCTCGCCTATAAATAACCAGAACCGTTAGAGAATAAATGATGTATGTCAAAGAGAATATAGTTGAGAGATTGTGATTTCTCTTAACCTCTCTAAACCATCAATAATAGTGATCATATGAAAAGATAAAAAGAGAGGAGTGTATAGTTCTCGACGTTAGTATGATATTCAGATCCGAAAGATAATGCCTTTGCAGATTAGACAGAGATCTTTTTTAGATAGCATCGAAAGATACTAAATGATGTATGTCAAAGAGAATGCAGTTGAGAGATTATAGTTTCTATCTCAATCTCCCTAAACCATCAATAATTATGGTCTTGTGAAAAGATAGGAAGAGATGAGTGTCTAGTTATCGACGTTAGTGTGATATTTGGATCGGGAGGATATTGCATTTGCATATCAGGTAGAGATTTTTTTTCAAATGGTATTAAAAGATATGCATTGTAAATCCGATCTAATATTATTTAAATTCAATCCTAGCGTAAAAGTTTTCCACGTAACTTATAGTATATTGCAGATTTTAATTAGTATCAGAGCCTAAGTTCTTGAGATCAAATACATTAGATTTGTTATTTTTGTTTACGATAATTCAATGATCCATATATTTTATCGATCTAAATTCCTATCTACTTTGTCTTGTCTGTTTGTGGGCAATGATTCATTTATGAACTTCGATGATCGTGAAGTAGTGACGGTTGCTATGCAGCATCGTTACTGATGGCAGTCACAACAACCTCGTTGCATACGGTCGCTACGATGGATTTGCTAATGGCAGTGACTGCACTGGGCAACGCATGTACACTGCAACAGCAACACCGACCATGGGCAGCTCCCAGGCGACGAGCTGTACACCGTGATTGACCTCGCATCGCGACGACCACATTAGCGATGATAGTGGGTCGTGGGCCAGGCTGGACACGCATCATGGCAGCTGCACAGGCGGCAAAACACACATGTGACGACCGTATAGTGATGGTTGCATGCGAGTAGAGGCCACGCCCAAGCAACAATCGCACAAGCGGTAACCGCCCACAGGTGGTGGTTGCACTCACGACACCCACCGGCACGCACCTTGGGGTTTTGAATCTTTACCTCTATAATTTCTATTAATTCTATTTTAATCATTTTGATAGTTCTACCCTTTACAAATTTCATAATTTTAATTTATATCTTGTTAACAAATTTACTATTTTACCTTTTAAATTTAAAATTTATGATTTATATTGTTAGGACTCTAGCTATGAGAGTCCTAATTTAGTTTCATTGATAAGGGCATTCATGTAAATCCTATCTAGCCGACCCTTATTAAAGAGGTGAAGAGGCCGGCTAGGTTAGAGTTAGGTTACTTCTTAGGAAAAGAGTCCTATTAAAAGTAGGAGTCCTATTAGGAAAAGAGTCCTATTAGAAGTATGAGTCCTATTAGGAAAAGAGTCCTATTAGAAGTAGGAGTCCTATTAGGAAAAGAGTCCTATTAGAAGTAGAAGTCCTATTAGGGAAAGAGTCCTATTAGAATTAGGAATCCTACTAGAGAAGGAGTCCTAATTAGAAGTTGGTTAGAAGTAGGAGTCTTGAGTAAGAGTCCTATTAGGAGTTGGGGCTTAGAAGCCCTATAAATAACCATGTATTCATCCTCTTTAATCAATGAATAGATCAATCCTTTAGCAGCCTTTGTGCAGCAACTTGGAGGAAGGAACCTCTATAGAGTTCCAAGGAGGCCGATCCCCTATAGAGATCAACCCCAAGCTTAGAATCTGCAGAGGGTTCTAACACTTGGTATCAGAGCAGCGTTCTTGGCGTCTCGCTGCCCTTCCACAGATATCCACCAGCCCTCCACAACCACAAGCATAAAGCAATTCCCACAATTGCTTAGAAGATCATCAAAATTCGCCGTCATCTCCACCACCGTAGATCATCCTTTGATCTTCCCGTGAATTGCAATAGGTTCTGGTTATCTACCCTACTGCTGCTGCAATTTAGTTATCCTTATTCAAAAAATCTAAAAAAATTCGTTCCTATAATTGCTGCATAAACTTTTCATCGCAAAGTTTTTATCTCTACAACGAAAGTCGCACTACAGAATTTCAGCCGCATAGCACTGCCTTTTTGATCTTGCTACTGCGTTTTTTCTATCCAAATCTCTATGAAATTTTTACGGTGGCTTTGACACTTCCTAACAGTGGTTTTCCCTTTGGTTTTGTTGAAAAATTCTCAATAAAACCACTTATCTTTTACGTCCAATCTGCTGCACTTTAGACGTAAAAATCTGCTATAATACCTCTCCGTGATTCTCAATTTTGCCAAACCTCTTGCTGTCGTTTCTTCCTACGAAATTTTTTATAGTATTACCTCTTCCTTATCAGTAGATCCCCTTTGAGTTTTAGTTGAATCTCTTTTGAAAATTTCTGAAAAAATTACATCTTTACTGCTGGAATTTTTTCGGCGAAAAATTTGGTATTACGCCTTGGTCCTTTTTTCTTCTCCGTAACCTACCAAACCCTAGCCACCTTGCTGCCACAAACCAAGATGTCTTTAGGGCATCCCTCTAGCCTCAAGATGCAGCTATCATAACCTAGTTTCATAACCCTAACAGCATAAAAAACCATAGCCCAAAACAGTAAACCATTACAAAGAGAACCCTTCATCACCGATCTATTGTCCGAACCTTCCACCACCCCATGCCATTAACCCATCAACAGAAAAAAGACAAGGGCATCTCTGATCTACAGACATATGCTATGGCTTCTCAAGATCTAATTGATGCCAAATTTGAAGCATGGGAATCTCGGATTGAATCACGGCTTGAATCGCGCTTGGAAGACAAATTGCGCTTTGTTTGCAAATTAAGAATTGGACAACCATCGAGTCCAACCAAACTGCAGCAAGGAGAGAATTTAGAAAGGACCCCGAGAGAAGGAGGGATAGCCCTCGGACATGCTTCAGCCACACATGAGGTGGACTTCCCACGATGGGAAGAAGGAGACCCAGCGGGTGGATTTGTAGCGAACGTTACTTTATTACTACGAGCGTCGGATAATGCTATGGTGGAGATTGCTATCATCCACCTTGAAGGAGATGCTATTCAATGGTACAATTGGCTAGAATATAATCATGGGGCTCCGACATGGAATCAATTTAAGAATGCACTGCTGAACCGTTTCGGACCTATGGAGTATGAAAATATCGACGGCCAACTCGCAAAGATTCGACAAACCTCTACGATTCAAGAGTACCAAACCAGGTTTGAGAAGCTATCTTACCTTGCTCGAGATTGGACTTACCCGCCAGCTCCCGAATCCATCCAGTCTTCCATGTATCATGTTTGAAGCTCAAGTTGGGAGAACACGAGACAGCCCAAAGCCATCTACCAAATATAACTACCCAAGGAGAGCTCCAGACCCAACCAAGTGCCATTATTGATCGGCGAATCGTGACTCGGCGATGATGACCTGCTCATCTTGAAGTGTTAATACAAGTGGGCAAACCTACCAGCGAAGATGCCACTTGGGAGAACTACGACGACTTGAAAGATCAAATTGCCGGAATTCATGAAACGTCGACCTCGAGGACAAGGTGTGATTTGAAGAGGCGGGTCTGTTAGGACTCTAGCTATGAGAGTCCTAATTTAGTTTCATTGATAAGGGCATTCATGTAAATCCTATCTAGCCGACCCTTATTAAAGAGGTGAAGAGGCCGGCTAGGTTAGGGTTAGGTTACTTCTTAGGAAAAGAGTCCTATTAGAAGTAGGAGTCCTATTAGGAAAAGAGTCTTATTAGAAGTAGGAGTCCTATTAGGAAAAGAGTCCTATTAGAAGTAGAAGTCCTATTAGGAAAAGAGTCCTATTAGAAGTAGAAGTCCTATTAGGGAAAGAGTCCTATTAGAAGTAGGAGTCCTATTAGGAAAAGAGTCCTATTAGAAGTAGAAGTCCTATTAAGGAAAGAGTCCTATTAGAATTAGGAATCCTACTAGAGAAGGAGTCCTAATTAGAAGTTAGTTAGAAGTAGAATTCTTGAGTAAGAGTCCTATTAGGAGTTGGGACTTAGAAGCCCTATAAATAACCATGTATTCATCCTCTTTAATCAATGAATAGATCAATCCTTTAGCATGACCTTTGTGCAAAGAACTTGGAGGAAGGAACCCCTATAGAGTTCCAAGGAGGCCGATCCCCTATAGAGATCAACCCCAAGCTTAGAATCCGCGGAGGGTTCTAACATATATCCTCAATTATAAAATTGATCAATATAATTTAATTAAATTTAATCATGGTTATATTTTGACTAGTTATTAATTGAATTTGATTTTGATGAAATTTAGAAAGGATTAAATTTTGATCAATTTTTAGTTTTGATTGACCTCATTAGTTGGGGCAATATTTAGCTCAATTCTAGACTTGCCCAAATTAAATAAAATTGATTAGTTTAATTTAATATTTTATATAAAAATAAAAATTATAAATTATTATTTCTTTTACAGTTTTCTCTTATGATTTATTGATTACATGTGATAAATAAAATTTAATTATTATTCTTGGATATTTATTTAGTTATTTACATATATAAATTTGAAATTATGAAATAATATTTATCTTTCACCTTTTATTATTTATATTTCATCATATGAACTTTTCTTTTTGTTATAATTATCATATGAACTTTTCTTTTTGTTGATTAATGTTCAATAATTATTATAGTTGTTATTCTATTGTTGAATTATTTGAACATAAATTAGACTAAAAAAATTTGATTAATATTATTTATAACTCATCTCCCTAAGTTTTATGTTACCGGTAACTACCAAAGTAGCCTAGGTTGATAGACTTATGAGATATAAATTATAATAAAAATTTTATCATTTATAGAATATTTTAAACTATATTTTATATTACTGTATTGGCCTTATAATCACCAAAGTGACCTAGATCAATTATAAACTATATTTCGCCCGTGGAAGCAGAGGAAGTAGGGGGCGGAGGGGATTCGGTGAGGAGCTCGCACGGGGTGCTCGTTTGATGTGGCTGGACGTAGCTCCTGCGCTACCGACGACTGTGGGTCTGGCCAGGTGGAGTGCAATGATCTCGGAGTTCACGCTCGTTGGCAGTGAGGGAAGGGGGACTTCTGGAGCCGCAATTGCAATGGCAGCAAGAACGCAACTTCGAGAGGTGGTAAGACTCAGGTGAGAAGCGATTTCTATCGTCGGACAGCGAGAAGAAAATTTGCTCTAGGCAAGAGGCTCTGATACCATGATAAAAAGTAAAAGTAATATGAAAAGCATGCTTCAATCAGGTGAATACAATACCTATTTATACCGGTTGAAGGAGAGGAATTTTCTCAACCAAACATCGAGATTTCCTCGTACGGTTGGGGAAAATCTCATCTTCTATCTCAGGTCGACAACGAAGAGAGGCGAGAGGAGGTTGTAGGCGCTCGGCCTGCTTTTGTGCAACAGCCGAAAGGAGGGGGCAGCCACTCAAGGGAGCAAAAAATAGGTCACAGACGCTCGAAGGGGGGTGGGGGGCACCTCCGACTATCTGAAAGTTGGAGGACAGGAACTTCGCTAGTGCCAAATCCTGACCATAAACTATGGTTATGCCAAGATCGTCTCATCCTCCAAGCAATTTAAGCATCGGTTGCCGGATCCCTCGCCCCACTCATATCTTCATGTGACACTGTTGCTGAAGCCTGGTGTAAGCTGCAAACCACCTTAGCAAACCGTTCACGTACTTACATACTCAGTCTTCTATCCAGTCTCATGAACACAAAACAAGAGGGAAGTCCTATTACTAATTATTTACAAAATATAAAAGTTATCATCGATAACTTGGCCCTCATAGGTCATTACCTCAATGATGAAGAAGTCGTTGTCTACACCCTCAACGGCCTAGGAGACGAGTATAAGGAATTAGCGGCAGCAATACGAGCACGCGACTCACCAATATCATTTGAAGAACTCTATGATAAGTTGACTAGCTATGAGTTATATCTCAAGTGCGAGGACAAATTGCCAAGACCATCCATTACAGTTCAATTTAGTCAAAAATCCAAGAAGAAGGGCAATCGGTATAATAAGATCATCAACAAAGGTTTAGACAGAATGCCTCCTAAACCTACGAGCTCCAAACAAGCATCCCCTCCTCCATATCATCAATATTTTAGTTGCAACTGTCAAGGCAGCTACTTCAATTATTCTCAACCTTGGTGTCCTAACCACACAAATCAACAAAAAGTTGTCTGCTAGTTGTATGACAAAGTCGGCTACTCTGCCAAAGTCTATTAGTTTCGACCCAGACTTCCTCCTTCATCACATTGGCCTCAAGCAAATCTCACGACTACTTCAAATGCTAGCTAACAAAATTAGATTGTGGACTCCGGCACATCTCATCACATCACCTCTGATCTACAGAACTTGTCCATCCACAATAACTATAGTGGAAATACAGACATCATCATCGGTGATGATAAAGGAATCCCCATTACTCATACTGGTTCCACAATACTTAGTTCGCATTGCACAACCTTTACACTCGATGATGTTTTATGTGCACCTCACATTAAACGAAATCTCATTTCTGTTTTTCAGTTTTGTAAATATAATAATACCTCAATCGAATTTATTCCTAATTTTTTTATTGTCAAAGATTTAAGCATGGGGACATCCTTGGTCCGAGGCCGGAGTAAGGACAACATCTACGTATGGGCATCCATTCTACAAATCAACCAGCCCACTACTTACTCTTCAGTTGTAGCTTCAATTGATGTGTGGCATCGTCGTCTTAGTCATCCCTCATCCTTTATCCAATAAAAATTACTTTCTCATTATTCTCTTCCTACTCTTAAAACTAGTAGCGTTATAACTCATTGTGATGCTTGTTTCAGTAATAAAAGTCGTAAACTTCCTTTTGAAATATCCTCCATATCTTGTTCGAAACCATTTGAAATTATTTATACTGATGTTTGGGGCCCTGCCCCAATCATTTCTTTTGACAATTTCAGATTTTATGTTATTTTTGTAGACTATTTCACCAAATACACATGGTTATACCCTCTCCATCATAAATCTGAAGTTTTAACAATCTTTACCAACTTTAGAAAACTAGTCGAGAATTTCTTTCAGTCTATAATTAAAACAATTTATTCTGATGGTGGAGGTGAATTTCAAGCTCTCACATCCTATCTCTCAGCTTGTGGCATACAATACCTTAAGTCACCTCCACATACTCCTCAACTAGTTGGCTCTGCTGAACATAAACATCAACATATCATTAAAACTGGTCTCACACTTCTACATTAAGCTTCCATGACAGCCACCTTCTGGTCTACAGTATTTCAAACTACTATCTACCTCATTAATCATATGTCTACTCCAGTCCTCTAATACCAGTCACCATTTGAAACACTATTTCATACATCTTCAAACCTTTAAAAACTTAAAATATTTGATTGTTTATGTTATCCATGGCTACATCCCTATTCCAAACATAAGATAACATCAAAATCTAAGCCTTGCATTTTCATAGGATACTCTCTTGAACATAATACTTTCTATCTTTCTTTTACATTTTATCATGGTATCAGAGCCATCCGAAGAGTTGGCATTGAGTTCTTTGAGGAGATTTATGACCCAATTGAGTTCAATAGCGACGATGGCGATAGCACGATATTCAGCTTCAGTTATAGATCGAGCGACTGTCTTTTACTTTTTGGAACTCCAACTGATTGTATTAGCTCCAAGAAAGACAATATACCATAACGTAGATGTTCTATCATCAAAATTTCTTGCCCATTCAGTATCAGCAAAGGCATGGAGATTAATTGGGTTATGTTTGTGGAGAAAGAGACCATAATTGAGGGTCCCTTTAAGATACCGTAGAATTCATTTGACCACAGACCAATGCATAGTGGATGGCCGATGCATAAATTGAGATAATTTATTTACTGCAAAAGAGATGTCAGGACGAGTGAGAGCTAGATACTGTCAGGAGCCAAGTACTTGTCAATATTAAGTAGTCTGTAGCAAGGCTTCCATCACATAATTTGAGTGATGCACTAGTAGTGAGGGGAGTTGTAACCGCTTTTGTATCCTGCATATTTATCTTTGATAATAAGTCTTGAATATACTTTCTTTGTGATAGAAGAAGACTGGAAGATGTAAATGTTGCTTCTACTCCATGAAAGTAACTCAAGGGTCTTAGATCTTTAAGAGAGAATTGATCAGCCAATTGCTTTAGAAATGTTTGAATCTCCAAAGGATCGTTGCTTGTGACAATGATATCATCTACATACACTAGAAGATATAGTGTGTTACCATTTTGTTGTCACAAGAATAATGTGCTAGTCATATGTGCCCTGCAAGCCAATCACATGAGTGATGGCACTTATGACTTGATATTCACTTTTTCTCTTTATATATTAATAGGCATTTTATCACTTTATTTTGCGTGTTGCATATATTGTGATGTCCATGGATCTGTGCAATGGGAATCGGATCGTGATGAGATCATGATAATGAGACCGATTCACCTTTAAACACAGACCCTATATTATCCTGGTCATAGGTTACTCGAGAAGGATATCGAGATAACCGGATAGATTGGTGTGCTGTATACCCGTCCATATGATGGAGGTGGCTGGTCTCATAGCTACTCGTGTGGAGACACTAAGGGTACAGTGCAGGTGCTCATTAGGAAATGAGTTCACTGATTAATTCACCTACGGAATGCTAGATGGTTATTGATACCTCATGTCAGATAGTGATTTCGTAGTCCTAATAGTGTATCTAGTCCTTAGCCTTGAGACACCAAGGATGTCCTGTATGAGTACTCCACTCTTTGATAACAGACTTATAGGTTTAGAAAGTTCCAGATCTAGTACAGCCGGTCATTGGGAGTGATAACCAATCTTACGAGGGCTATTGAGTGTCAATAGAGGATTATCGGCTCTCGGTATCATGAGAGGAATATCCCATGTGTTCTTACTCGAACAAATTCTTGGCCAAGGTTATTCGGATTGAGAGAGAAAGGGTTCTCCGGGAGAATCCAACAAGAGCAAGACTCGAGGAGAGACCATATGGGCCTAACAACACCATGCCCGGTATAGGGTCTCTAGGATATTAGATGGATAAGAGATTATAGATACATGGTAACCGAGGACAGATAGGTCCAAAGGATTGGATTCCCCTGTATCGTCTGGGGCTACGGTGTAGTGGCCTGGTACGTCGGCAATCGATGAGTTTGGTGAATTATTATAGAGATAATAATTCACTATGCTAGAAGGAGTTCTGACAAGTATAACTCACGGCCAGCTCGATATTGGGCCTAGAGGGTCACACACATATGGTAGGTGTTGCGACGAGTAGAGGTTCGGATATGAGATATCCACTAAACTCCTTATCTTATTGGATATCTATTAAGCCCTTGAATTATTGGATCTTGAGATGAGATCCAATAATTGTTAATAAGAGATTATTGGGTAGAGACCCACTAATCCAAGAGGCTTGGGTAATTGGATAGAGATCCAATACCCAATAGGACAAAGATCCATTAGGGTTGACATGGGGCCTCTATAAATAGGAGGGAACCAAAGCTCTATAAGATGAGGGTTTCTTTTGGTAGCCACCTCCTATTCTCCTCTCCCCAAAGAGAGAGGTGCATCGTCGCAATCCCTGCTATGTGGATACTGCTAGAGAGGAGGATGCTTGATCTCCTTCATCCTCTCCCACAGATCTGCAGGAATTCAGGGATATACGATCTCCCTAGGTATCTTCTTTTACACGTGCAGTTTTATAGATTTATTTTTGACGCACCGATCTTCGCATGATGACGAAAACTTTCTACGGGAAATCTGAGGTGTTTTGTTTTTTTGTTTTTCCGCTGCGCATGTGATGTCGCTCCCCTGAAGGATCTCCCAACAGTGGTATCAGAGCTAGGTTGTTCGTGCGAAGATCGGATCTTAAACTACGTGTGTTGTGTTTTAGATTTGCTTTTGATGCCAAAATCATTGGCATGAAAGGCGAGAAAGGGCAGCACCTGTTGCTGCCCGGTCGTCTGGCAAAGTCGTAAAGTGCTTGCGGCCTTCTTGCTACCTGACAGCAACGACCACCGGCCGACGGGCTGTTGGCGCGGGAACCGGCGGCCAGTCTTGCGCCACCAAGCAGTAGGCACCGACGCGCTGCGGCAGCGCCAAGCGAAGGCACCGACGCCATGAACCAACGCCACGGCGCGCCACAAGCGCCGGCGGCGCTCACTCGCGAGCGATGGCGGCGCCGTTGCCTTGCCAGCGCGGCGCCCGCGAAGGTGGCGTGATCGCAAGCACATTAAAAGGTGATGGATTAGGGTTTTAGGGCAAAAGATGGTTTTATCCCTTAGAATTTCAAACATTCCAAATTCTGTCTCTTTTGACAGAATTACTAAAATACCTCTCAGAATTTCAGAAACTCCAGATTCTGTCCCTTTTGACAGAATTACCCAAATACCCTTTTGGTCGAATTACCAAAATATCCCTGGAAATTTAAAAATTCCCTTTGTGTCCCTGATTTTAGAAAATTAAATATATTAATTAAATAGTTTAATTAATTATTATTTTTTTTATCTAGTAGTCCTATAAAATAACATTTACATGTGATGTATGATGTGGACAGATGATCATGGACCTGTGATGTGATGTGTATACATGTGATTATTTTTATTGGGGCCTGCGAGCCTCTATTCTTTTCTCATTTATTGTCGGGCCTGTGTGCCTGTAATTATGTTGTAATTACATGAGGAGGCACAGCGGTAGCGTGACTCACGAGGCCGAGACGGACGATCCGACGCATGGAGATGCGTTGAGATGCTAACGGATCCGACGAAGCGAGATGGACAATCACAAGGCATAGAGATGCGCCAAAGTACACATAGATCTTGATGTGAGTGATTGGGCCTATTGGCTTGGGCCTGATCACATTAGGATGTCATCCATGATCATCTGGTGTGATTGCTCATGTGATGTGTGATTAGATATATACCTACTAGATATGTATATATATATATATATTTTGCATACGATGTAGATATAATACGTATGTGTGTGACACATTATGGTAGAAGATCAAATCAAAAATCCTCTCCATTAATAATATTAAGTCGGTAAACGTGAGGCAATTAGATTGACCCATGTGGCCTTCCATCGTCATAGCTAGGAACCGATTTCCGGTGTAGGTTGAGTTGGTCGAGTCCCTCGAGATTCACCTATATCACGTTTCGCTATCTTATCTACGACATAGAGATGTCATTGGTGACCTGAGGACATTGTATGCTTGGTCGAGTCCCTCGAGAGTATATCACCGAATCAGACTCATCTAGTAATGATAGTGATGACTTAACCGAACATCATGGTTGGTCGAGTCCCACAAGGCCATGGTGGTTTGGAGGCCGAACAAGATGAGAATCACAAGGAGTTGTGATTGGCAAGAGTTACCTACTTTTACGGGCTTAACCTGATTGGTCGAGTCCCTCGAGGTTACGTTAAGCCGTCGATTGGATCCCGATCCCTACTAGAGATCCGCCGGGGGTCTCCAATTCACATACCAGAGGGTGTTGTGTGTCTCGCAAAAAATTAGTGGGAGTACATTAAGATAGAAGTCCTTATCTTAATTGTTTAAATTTCTGCAAAGTCTGCATGTTATTTATTTCTGCTATATCTTTTATTTCAGAAAAATATCACTTTCAAATCCTTTACGTGGCATACTTGATGTCAATCGCCTCACTGGTCCAAATTATACAGATTGGCTTCGCAATCTGAGAATCGTTCTCACGGCGGAGAAAATCGCATATGTCCTTGATACAGTGATCCCTACGCCCGATGAAGGGGCAAGCGAGGATGAGATCGCTCGTTATGTGAAGTACTTAGATGATTCGACTCTTGCTCAGTGTTATATGTTGGCCTCTATGACTACTGAGTTACAGAGACAGCATGAAAATATGGATGCTAATTTCATACTCCTGCATCTCTACAAACTGTTTGAGGAACAGGGAAGAACTCATCGATATGAGATATCAAAGAGTCTTTTCCATGTTAGGATGACTGAGGGGACACCAGTTTAGAACCATGTCCTTAAGATGATTGAGTGGATCGAGAAACTCACAGGTCTAGGAATGGTCCTAGAGGATAACCTATGTGTGGATCTTGTGCTTCAGTCCCTACCAGATTCCTTTTCTCAATTCATAATGAATTTTTATATGAACAAACTTGAGGTGACCCTCCTAGAGCTCCTCAATATGTTGAGAGAAGCAGAGAGCACTATCAAGAAAGAGAAGCCGATTCTATATATTGGTGAGACCAGAAATAAAAAAAAGGCTGGGAAGATCCTTAAGAAGGGCAAGAGCAAAATGGGTAAAGCAAAGGTTACAAAGAAAGACCCAACAAAGGACAAAGGCCAGTGCTTCCACTACGACAAAGATGGACACTGGAAGAGGAACTACAAAGAGTATCTTGCAGAAAGGGCAAAATAGAAGCTTGGAGAAGCTTCAGGTACATTCATGATCAGTCTCCATTTGTCAGAATCTTATGATAACACATGGGTACTGGATACCGCGAGTGCTTATCATATCTGCAATTCGTTGCAGGTTCTAGCAGGACCTAGGAGATTGAACAGAGGCAAGATGGACCTTAAGATGAGCAATGGAGCAAAGGTTGCTGCAGTAGCTATTGGCAATGTCACCTTACATCTGCCTGGTGGAGCTATTATTGCATTAGATGTATGCTATTATGTTCCTTCTATTATCAAAAATATTATTTCCATTTCATGTTTGACTTACAAGCCTCAAAGTGATTCAAATTTGGAGCCCAAACATGGAGCCAAAAATTTGAATCTTTTGAGTTTTTCGATCTTTGTCGATCTGGCAGATTGACACACCAGCGGTGCTACGCCTCGGCCAGTGGTGCTATCGCCTCGGCCGGCGGTGCTACGCCTCGACCAGGTGGTGCTACGCCTCACCAGCGGTGCTCTTTGCACGGCTTTCACGCACTAGGGCGGTGCTACCGCTGCTACGATGAATCGGGCGCTGCTATAGTAGGCGGCGCCTACTACGATGGCCAGGCGGTGCTACCGCTTCTAGGGCTCAAGCGGTTCAACCGCCGCCCATTCAAATTACCAAGGCTGAATGGGCCTGTTTAAACCCAACTCAGCCCGAGAGGCCCGGTTGGCCCCCACTGAATTTAAGCAGGATATTTTCTAAATCCTTGCCCTACTCATGTGCAAACTATGAACTTAAAGACATTCCTAAGCTGTTACAAAGTCCGCAAGTCAAGTCTTCTTCCGTCGAGCTTCCGGCGACCTTCCGGCGGTCTTCTGACGATCCCTCGAAAACCATCCTGCGGACTCCCGACAAGCTCTCAGACTCCACGATGATTTTGGCGAGTTCCCCCGAGCTTCTTTGGCAAGCTCCGATCTTTCTTGGCAAGCTCCACGAACTTCCGACGAACCTCCCGGCGAACTTCCGAAAACCCTTCGGCAAGCTCCCTACTCGTTCTCGGTTAGTTCCGGCAGCACTCCCAACGAATCTTCAGACTTCCATCGAACACTCGAACTCCCAATGATCCATCGCACTTGACTTCGACCCTTTATTTTGATTTATGTCTTCATCCTTATCGTAGTTACTCCTGCACACAAACAACAAACACTCTACTTTGATCTAGACAGTTATTACAACACGAATTGACATTCAGTTGCCCGGCACGTCATTGGTCGGTGCTTCGTCCGATCCTTCGGTACATCATCCTCTCTTGCGGTCCGTTGCCCAATCGGTGATTGACCTCCGCAATCCCGATATCCTTGGCGCAACATGCTCTTCTTGGCCCGATGCCCGACGTACGAAGCCTCCTGCCAATTGTCGACCGAACCTCCGGCTCGACATCCAATATCCTGATGTGATCACCTCCGATGCAACGTCAATTCCTCTAGTGTCAACTGTCTAATCCTGATCGATAGTAGACCTGCGTAACTCAACACGCAGTTAGACCACAAATCACACTTAATTAGTTTCATCATCAAAATCTGAGATTCAACAATCTCCCCTTTTTTGATGATGACAACTAATTGATGACTGAACGAGTTAACCAAAACTCCCCGGAGTTTAACACAAACTCCCCCTATCAATGTCATTGATAGAATCCTTAGATTATCCCAAATCCAAGTAACATGTATCATTTATGTAGTGAGAAAACAACAAACCATCATGCATATATAAAATATTCAATCAATGCATGAAGTCATCAATCTATTTCTCCCCCTATGTCATCAACAAAAAAGAGAAGTAACATTATAGCTAGTTTTCAAGGATATGCAAATATTACAAACATACTAGCTATTAATCACATCATACAACATTTAGGTATCGCATGTTTATCATGATAAGCAAAATAGTGCTTGTCGTGATGATGGCAAGTTTTTCTATGTTCTTTTGAGAAGTACAAGCAAATTGTGCATTTTCTTGACTTCTTTTGCGATATGCATGCAATTTTATAATTTCTTTCTTCTCTTTTGAGAAGAGCAAGCTTATAAGTTTTGCTTTCTTTGCATACTAAGACTTTTGCATTCATTTGTAAAAGCCTTCTCCCCCTTTATCAATATCAAAAAGAAAATGAGGGTTAATACTACAAATAATCTTGCATGAGATTCAACAATAATTTGTAACAAAGTTGCAAGCAATTTTGTTGAAAAAAGTGAAGTTGAGCAAGATTTTTGCCTCTCTTGAGATAGCAACTTTTTGCTTCTCAATGTTTAAGCTAGCAAATTCTTCTCTTTTGATACACAAGTTAACAATTTTTCTCCCCCTTTATCAATATCAAAAAGAAGAGAGGAACCAATGAGAAAATTGCATCAATCAATATATCAATCATCACATGATGCATACGAGATGATATTGAAACATGAGAAATCATGTCATGAAGGATATCAATATGTAAATTCAACAAGAATCAAAACCAAAAGATATCATCCATGATTCATAACTTTTCATTTTAGCAAGATCTAGATTCATATTTATCAATTTTTAATTCAAGATAAATGTCATATAACCAAGAATCATGATATATGAAAGCATATCAATATTAAGGATCAAATCATGATTACAAGTGCTAACATATTTTCTTTTCATTCATTTTAAGCCATGATAAAAGAATAAATCAATGATTCCAATATTAAGCACAATTCTTTTTCATCAAATTTTCAATCATCACATAAGGCATTTGAGGAAGTATTGAAACAATAATAAAAAAAAATCAATTTTAGCATATAATGTTTCAATCTTCAATCTTGAGTCATGAATCCAAAAGTCATAAATCAAAAGGTTCATGAATTATTTTGACAAATCTCCTTTTTAGGAAATAACAAGTGGAAGTCTTAGGAGATCAAACACAAGATCTTGATTCATACATAAGAATTTTTTACCAAGATCATATTTCATAAGAATCACGACACGAATTCATAAAAATTCAAGTATTAAATTTCGAGAAATCAAAAGACAAGTTGCATTTCATTTAAAGAATTTTCTTTTGATAAGACGGAAGGAGCATGGTAAAAGATCTTGATTTATAAAGAGTTTCAAGTCATAGTTGTCAAGATCATGATTTCAATAAAATTTCTTTATAGCTAAATGAAATCTTTTAAAACTTGATTCAAGCATTAAATATGTCTTAACAAGTCATAATTCCAAAAGATTCAAGAATCGTTAAAAGAAAAATCATTCAAGCTCAATTTGTCAACTCGAAACTCATAATCAAAATCATTTTAGAGATTTAAAATTCTAGCTATATGCATTAATCATGACAAGTGATATATCAAAAGTCTACATCAATATTTCAATTATCATGTCATGAAGCATACAAAGTGGTATTGAAACATGAGAGAAAAGTTCAAATTGCACATACAATGTTTCAATCATCAAAACATATTTCCTCAAATTGAGTATCAATAAGTTAAGAGAAAATAATTTATATTTTTCTTCATATAACATGGGAGAAACATAAGAGAGTATAGAGATAAAAACTCAAGTTATCAAGATGATAATCTCATAAAAGTAATTCAAACCCATAGTTTCGTGAAACAAGAGATAAGTTATATTTCATTTGGAAATTTCTCTTTTCAAGTAATTTTTTCATCTAAATATGCCTTTGTCTTTATATACCAAGAAAAGCATGAAAGTTCAAGATGTAAAGGCAAAATCTCATAAGGCATTATCAAGACAAAAATGTAACACATTATTTCAAGACATGAGTTTCAATATATCATGATAATGTGTTTCATTTTAAGTTATTTGTTTCATGCAAGTGTACTCATGTTTCAAAAGATGAGTATCAAATTTTAAAACCGAAATATGAGTTTGTCATCAAGATATGATATCACAAGATCATTAAGCATGATAACAAACTTCTAATATTTTCATTTCAATGATGATTTCATAATGTATGTTCAAATATTTATACGGAAGCCATCATTGTATAAATTTGAAATACAAGTTGTCATTTAGCCCATTAAGATCAAAAGCATTACACGTAAAGCATCATGATAGTGCAATTTCTCTTTTTTTTATGTGTTCCATTTCAAGTGATTTGACGTTCATATGAGTATACTCATGTTTTTCATATAGGTCCAAAGAGCATGTTTCAAGAGAAATCATTAAGACCGAAAACATGAGACATATTTTTTAAAATATTCATCATGTTTATTTTTATGAGATTCACAAGACTCATAACATGAATTCATTCACCTCAATAGAATGAGAAAAAATACATTTTCATTTTAAGCAATTTGATGTGAGCATATTCAAAATTTTTTATAAAAACATATATCAAAATAAAACACAAGCTTAGTTATAAAACTGTCAAGACCAAATACATAAAAATGATACATTATGATAGTGCATTTTCTTATTTTAAAGAGTTTCAATTTACGTGATTTGATCTTTCATAAGAATGATCAATGTCATACATCATATTTAAATATGAGAGCATCATCATATTTAGAAATGAATTCATCATTAAAATCATTTCTCATCTTTCTTTCATTTGTTATAACAAGATGATCAATGCTCAAATTTTTGCTAAACTCATACATTATTTTTTTAAAAATTTGAAAAATACTTTTCGTCATGAAAAACATCAAGTCCAAATGTAATACAAGGCAACATAAAAATCACATTTCTTTCATTTGGAAAATTTATGAGTTAGGTCTTTATAATTGATTTCATGAAGACATGTATCATTTAAAAATTTCATCATAAAAAAAAGGTTAAGACCCATTAATCCAAGATAGAAGTTTTTAGATCAACATCACTTCAACAACTCATGCATGATATAAAATCATCAAGCATCATGTTTAGAGACAATGTAAACCATCAAGATACTCATGCATGGTTTAATCCTAAGCATTATCACAAATCTTACAATCGTCATTCATATTTTTACTTTTCAAAAATACTATAAAGAAAAGCATAGTATAATTTTAAATTTTTTTTAATTTCTAAAAACATAAGAAAAGCATAAAAAAAAATTCCTACTAACTAAGTTAAGCATTCATGGAAATCATTAAGTAATTTCAAAATAATTCAAGGAAGTTAAGTTACTTACCTCATTGTCGAAGCCTATTAAAGCGTAGTTTACTTCTTCTTTCCTTGATTCTTCTTTGCAAGCCTTCTTCTTCTTCTTTGACCTCTTTCTCCATTCAAGTTCATTTGTGTTTTTTAATTTTTATTTAATGAACTTGTTAACATTCATTGTTATGTGTTCAATGTCTTCATTGTCCTCATCACTTGAGTCATTACTCAAGTGGCATTTCATAGTTCAGAGTTCAAAAACCTTCTTGTTCTTTAGAAGATGGTTCATGTGTTCATCGTGTTCATCATATTCATCATGTTCCATTTCATAGGTCTTTAAAGACGCAATGAGTTCATCAATAGAATAATTATTTAGATCCTTTGATTCTTGAATCGTCGTTATTTTAGGATCCCACCATTTTGAAAGGGATCTTAAGATCTTGTTAGTGAGTTCAAAATCCAAAAAACTTTTACCAAGACTTTTTAAGCTATTGACGATATCCGTGAAGCGGGTGTACATGTCGTCGATAGATTCGCTTGGTGTCATTTGGAAGAGCTCAAAATCATGAAACAGAGGTTTACTTTCGAGTCTTTAACTCTACTAGTTCCCTCATGCGTGATTTCAAGAGTTCGCCAAATGTCAAAAGCCGTTTCGCACATAGAAATCCGATTGAACTCGTTCTTGTTCAAAACGCAAAATAAGACATTTATAGCCTTTGCGTTTAAAGAAAACGACCTTTTCTCCAAAACCGACCATTCGTTCGTCGGTTTAGAGGAAGGTTGAAAACCATTTTCGATGATGTTCCATAAATCCAAATTCATTGAAAGCATGAAAACACTCATTTTCCAATATGTGTAGTCCGAACCGTTAAAGAACGGTGGACAAAAAACCGAAAAGCCCTCTTGAAAACCATTTAGAGCCATTTTTCATGGGTGTAAATCTGAAAGAGAAAGAACATGGCTCTGATATCAATTGTTAGGGATCGAGTGGCACTAAGGGGGGGTGAATTAGTGCAGCGGATAAAACGATAGATTTTTTTTAGCGATTTAAAACAAGCTTCGGAAACTTCGTACATGTGAAAGCAACGTTTCGTTTGAACCCGGAAAGATTGCGTTTTAACTTTAAAGCATGCGTACGAAGATGAAAAGTGATGGGAGAAAATAAAAGGATAGGTAACAAACAATAACTTTTGTCTATGAACAAATACTAGCAGGCCGTAACACAACGGAATTAAATAGAAATCACAATCAAATAGAACACCAAGATTTACGTGGAAAACCCCTTCAACGTGAAGGGTAAAAACCACGGGACAAACCAGAGAAAATCCACTATAGAAATAATGAATGTACAATTCTTGAATCTCTTGCCCAAAACCCAAGCAACAATCACAAGAGAATAACTAGGATACAAGGATCACGTCACTGTGCACAATATCCAAAACCTCGCTCAAGCAATCACAGAAAAACTCACTTTGTAGATCGATCTAACTTTGAGATGAAAACTGTTTGGATGAGTGAGAACAATTTCTAAGTTTTCCTTGTCTTCTTCCCTTTCTTTTTCTCTTATTTTTTTGCCCTTTTCTCCTCTCTTTGAATCCCTAATGTTGCTGCAAATTTCTACCCCTTGCTACGATGTTAATCTCCTCATTTCGTAGCCACCATAGCCCCTATATATAATTAGAGATTAGGTGAATTAGGGTTTAAGGTTAATAAAGAGGAGGGCTATGGGTTGCTAAAGCCCATATGGGCTGAACTAGGCTCTCAGCCCAACAAAAAGGAAGTGGAGTAAGTAAAGTAAAGACTTGTAGCAAAGTAAAGAGATAAAACAGAAATTTAAACACTCACACAATCAAGACGCAGTGATGTATAGTGGTTCGGTCAAAGTGATCTACATCCACTTCCGAAGCCTTCTCTGATGAGGCTCCCTTCTTTCACTACCAAATCCTTTGAAGGGGAAGGATCAAATACCCCTCTTACAACCCTTTACAAGTGGTTCACACTCTTACAAGATTTTACAAGAAGAATGAGGTGAACACTTAGCAAGAACAAGACTTTTCAAAGACTTAAAACTAATATTCTAACTCTCAAAAGGGTTCACCTTTCAGTTGAGAAAGAAGGGGTATTTATAAGCCTCAAAGTGATTCAAATTTGGAGCCCAAACTTGGAGCCAAAAATTTGAATCTTTTGAGTTTTTCGGTCTTTGTCGATCTGGCAGACGACACACCAGCGGTGCTACCGCCTCGGCCAGTGGTGCTACGCTGGCTTTCCACGCACCAAAGTGCTATCGCCCCAACCAAGCGGTGCTACACTTTCACACGATAATCGGGCGGTGCTCACACTTCTCAAGATGTCGGCGCACACTTTCTGATGGCGGGCGCTGCTATAGTAGCTAACGCCCCTTTCTCTGATGGCAGGCGGTGCTACCGCTTCCAGTGGCGGTTCAACAGCTTGGCCCATTCACCAAGGCCGAATGGGCCTGTTTAAACCCAACTCGGCTAGTAGAGGCCCTGGTTGGCCCCACTCGAATTTAGACAGGATTTTTCTAAATCCTTGCCCTACTCATGTGCAAACTACGAACTTAAAGACATTCCTAAGCTGTTACAAAGTTCGCAAGTCAAGTCTTCTTCCGTCGAGCTTCCGGCGAACTTCCGACGGTCTTCCGACGATCCCTCGGAAACCATCCTGCGGACTCCCGGCAAGCTCTCGGACTCCACGATGATTTTGGCGAGTTCCCCCGAGCTTCTTTGGCAAGCTCCGATCTTTCTTGGCAAGCTCCGCAAACTTCCGACGAACCTCCCGGTGAACTTCCGAAAACCCTTCAAGCAAGCTCCTACTGCGTTCTCGGCTAGTTCCAGCAGCACTCCCAACGAATCTTCAGACTTCCATCGAACACTCGAACTCCCAATGATCCATCGCACTTGACTTCGACCCTTTATTTCGCTTTACGTCTTCATCCTTATCGTAGTTACTCCTGCACACAAACAACAAACACTCTACTTCAATCTAGACAGTTATTACAACACGAATTGACATTCAGTTGCCCGGAACGTCATTGGTCGGCACTTCGTCCGATCCTTCGGCACATCGTCCTCTCTTGCGGTCCGTTGCCCAATCGGTGATTGACCTCCGCAATCCCGATATCCTTGGCGCAACACACTCTTCTTGGCCCGATGCCCGACGTACGAAGCCTCCTGCCGATTGTCGACCGAACCTCCGGCTCAACATCCAATATCCTGACATGATCACCTCCGGTGTAACGTCAATTCCTCTAGTGTCAACTGTCTAATCCTGATCGGTAGTAGACCTGCGTAACTCAACACACAGTTAGACCACAAATCACACTCAATTAGTTTCATCATCAAAATCCAAGATTCAATAGATATCAGGCAGATCCAGGCTTGGAGCACTGGAAAGTAGTAAAAAGTATCCTTAAGTACTTGAGAAGGACTAAGGATCTTTTACTAGTATATGGAGGTAGTAGCCTCAGGGTTGAGGGCTACACGGACTCGAGCTTCCAATCCAATATCGATGATAGCAAGTCTAATTCAGGGTATGTGTTCACCCTGAATGGAGGAGCAGTATGCTGGAAGAGTTCCAAGTAAGACACTACTACTGACTCGACCACAGAGGCGGAATGTATTATTGCGACAGAGGCAGCAAAGGAGGGAATCTGGATGAAGAAGTTCATTATAGATCTAGAAATCATCCCAAATAACGAGGAGTCGATTCTCTTATATTGCGACAACTATGGGGTGATTACTCAAATAAGGGAACCCGGATCTTATTAGAAGTGTTTTGAGGAGGTTCCAACTAATTAGAGAGATCGTGGCCCGAAGAGATCTAGTAGTTGAAAGAGTTCCATTCGAAGATAACATTGCAGATCCACTAACAAAGCTACTGACTCAGATTGTCTTTGAGCGTTACAGAGGTCTGATATGGATCAGATATGTTGGTGATTGGCTTTAGGTCAAGTGGGAGATTGCTAGTCATATGTGCCCTGCAAGCTAATCACATGAGTGATGGCACTTATGACTTGATATGCACTTTTTCTCTTTGCGATTATTAGGCATTTTATCACTTTATCTTGCGTGTTGCATATATTGTAATGTCCTTGGATCTGTGAAATGGGAATCGAATCGTGATGAGATCACGATAATGAGATCGATTCACCTTTAAACACAGACCCTATATTATCCTGGTCATAGGTTACTCGAGAAGGATATCGAGATAACCGGATAGACTGGTGTGCTGTATACTCGTCCATATGATGGAGGTGGCTGGTCTCATAGCTACTCATGTGGAGACACTGAGGGTACAGTGCAGGTGCTCATTAGGGAATGAGTTCACTAATTGATCCGTCTACGGAATGCTGGATGGTTATTAATACCTCACGTCAGACAGCGATTCTGTAGTCCCAGTAGTGTATCTAGTCCTTAGACTTGAGACACCAAGTATGTCCTGTATAAGTACTCCACTCTTTGATACCGGACTTATAGGTTTGGAAAGTTCCAGATCTAGTATAACCGGTCATTGGGAGTGGTAGCCAACCTTATGAGGGCTATTGAGTGTCAATAGAGGATCATCCGCTCTCGGTATCATGAGAGGAATATCCCATGTGTTCTTGCTCGAATAAATCCTTGACCAAGGTTATTCGGATTGAGAGAGAAAGGGTTCTCTAGGAGAATCCGACAAGAGCAAGATTCGAGGAGAGACCATTTGGGCCTGACAGCACCATGCCCGGTATAGGGTCTCTGGGATATTAGATGGATGAGAGACTATAGATACATGGTAACCGAGGACAGATAGGTCCAAAGGATTGGATTCCCCTGTATCACCTGGGGGCTAGGCATAGTGGCCTGGTATGTCTGCAGTTGATGAGTTGGGTGAATTATTATAGAGATAATAATTCACTATGTTAGAAGGAGTTCTGATAAATATAACTCACGGCCAGCTCGATATTGGGCCTAGAGGGTCGCACACATATGGTAGGTGTTGCGACGAGTAGAGGTTCGGATATGAGATATCCGCTGAACTCCTTATCTTATTGGATATCCATTAAGCCTCTGAATTATTAGATCTTGAGATGAGATCCAATAATTGCTAATAAGAGATTATTGGATAGACACCCACTAATCCAAGAGGCTTGGGTAATTGGATGGAGATCCAATACCCAATAGGACAAAGATCCATTAGGGTTGACAGGGGGCCTCTATAAATAAGAGGGAACCAAAGCTCTATAGGATGAAGGTTTCTTTTGGTAGCCACCTCCTATTCTCCTCTCCCCAAAGAGAGAGGTGCATCGTCGTAATTCCTGTCGTGTGGATACCGCTAGAGAGGAGAACGCTTAACCTCCTTCATCCTCTCCCACAGATCTGCAGGAATTCAGGGATATACGATCTCCCTAGGTATCTTCTTTTACACGTGCAGTTTGGCGGATTTGTTTTAGAGTATTCAATCCATATGAAAAGAAATTAGATCCAAGAACTATTTCTAGATATTTTATTGGTTATGTAGAAAAGTCCAAGGGATACAAATTTTATTGTCATAATCATAGTGCAAGAATAGTAGAATCTGGTAATACAAGATTCTTAGAAAATAATAAAATCAGTACAAGTAAAAAATCTTGAATGATCAATTTTGATAATGAGAATATTCAGGTTAATTTTTCTATAACATCTCTTATTCAAAAAAATTATTATTTATCAAATCAATAAGATAATTGATAGAGGATATTATAGAACTTTCAGACTTATAAGTCTAGAAGTTCTATATCTAACATAACTGATCATCGAAAGTGATAACTAAACTTACTAGGGTAATTGAGTGTCGATAGAGGATCATTTACTTTTGCTACCATGAGAGGAATATTATATATATTTTTACTCAGGCAAATCCCTAACTAGGGTCATTCGAATTGAAAGAGAAAGAGTTCTCCGGGAGAATCTAATTAGAGTGAGACTCGAGTAGATTCTATGTGGGCTTGACAGTACCATGCCTAGTATACTGTCTCTAGGATATTAGATGGATGAGAGACTATAAATACATGATAACTAAATACAGATATATCTAATAAATTGGATTCTCTTGTATCATTTAGGGCCTATAACTTAGTGGCCTAGTATGTCTGTAGTTGATGAGTCGAGTGAATTATTATTGAGATAATAATTCATTGAGCTAAAAGGAATTCTGATAGGTATAACTCATGGCCAACTTGATATTGGGCCTAGAGGGTTACACATATATCGTAAATATTACGACAAGTAGAGATTTAGATATGAGATATTTGATGGAGCTTCAATTTTATTAAATATCTAGTAAAATCCTAAATTATTGGATCTTGTGAATAAGATCCAATAAGAGCCAATAAGAGATTATTGGGTATTGATCCACTAATCTAAAAGACTTGGATAGTTGAATAGAGATCCAATACCCAATAGGGAAGAATCCATTAAGGTCAAGTTAACACGAGCCTCTATAAATAGGAGGGAACCAAAGGGGCAAGCTATACCCTTTTTAATTACCACCTCATGTACTCCTCCCCAATGATTGAAATTTCGCATTGAACTAGAGATTTGAGCATCACTCGGTATGATACAGTATTGTGTACTGAGCGATACACTAAGGCGTACTAAGCAGTTTAACTCAAACGACTCTAACGGTCAATTTGACTATTAAAGCACTATTACTGATCGGTAATAGTCGAAATCGAATGTTATCGAGCTGTGTCGAGTAGTAACGATCAAAATTTCAACCATTATCGCTTGATATAATCGCGTATTGTCCGATACGAGGCGATGTTAAGCGTTTCGCCCAGTAACAGGTGATTCGAGTATCGGTATGTTGTTGGACCTATATCTACCGCCCGTACCAAGCAATATTATTTGAGATTGTAAACCTTGCTTCTCCCTCTCTCTCTCCTCAACCAATAGTCTAGTTTGGGGTGTATGGACAGTAAGAAGAGTCGGCCCCTTCCTGATCACGTGGTACATATGAAGAGAAGAATCGTGTAGCAATTTAATATGCATCTTCGTCGCATCTGTCGTGTGGATCATTGCTAGAGAGGGGGACATCTGGCCTCTTTTATCCTCTCTTATAGATCTAAAAAATTTTAGGGATATACAATCTCTCTATGTAACATATCTTTCACGTATGCGTAGTTTTCAATTTTGTAGGTTTTTGCGCACCAATCTTTGCACGACAATGAGAAACTTTTTTTTCTATAAGAAATATAAAATTTTTATTTTCTATTCTTTCATTGCATATATGATGCCTACCCAGGTTTTCTAATAGATATCACCATTAATAATCTTATAGAACAATCATAATTAGTAGCTTTGAAAAGATCTCAAAGAAAAAGAAAATATATAATTTCTAATTATGATATGATATATTTACAAGAATCAAATTATGATATAGGAATAAAAAGATACTCCTTATCATTTTCATAAGTTTAAAAAGTTATGATTCTGAAAAATGGTATGATACAATGAAAGAAGAGTTAAAATCAATGGACCAGAATGATGACTAGGAATTCGTTTAATTACCTAATAATTATAAAAGAGTTGGTTATAAATGGATCTTTAAGACAAAATATGACTTAGCAGGCAATGTCGAATGATATAAAACTAGACTTGTGGCTAAAGTTTTTCTCAAAAAGAAAGCATCGACTACAATAAGACATTTTCTCAGGTTTCTATAAATGACTTATTGAGAATCATCATGGCATTAATAGCTCATTATAATCTTGAGTTACACTAAATGGATATAAAAATAATATTTTTAATGGGGATCTAAATTAAAAAATCTATATAGAGTAATCTAAAGGATTCATAAAAAAGAGAAAAGAAAGTTAGGCTTTTAAACTTAAAAAATCCATTTATGACCTTAAACAAACTTCCAAACAATGGTATATAAAATTTCATGATACAATTACTTTCTTCAGATTTAAGAAAAATACTATTAATCAATGCATATATCTAAATATAAGTAGGAGTAAGTTTATTATTTTGGTCTTATCTGTGGATGATATTTTGCTTATCAATTGTCATCTTTATTTATTATACGAAACCAAGGTATTTCTTAGCAAAAACTTTAAGATAGTTAATATGAATGAGACAACATATATTATTGGCATTAAGATATTCAGAGATGGATCTTAAGGATTATTAGGACTGTCTCAGAAAGGATATATTAATAATATCTTGGAGAGATTTAATATGTAGCTTTACTTAGCTAATGATATACTTATTACTAGAGGTGAAAAATTCTACCAAAACTAATGCCCGAAAAATGACTTAGAAAGGAATCAATTGAAGAATATTTTTTATGGGTGAGTAGTTAAAAATCTATTATATGCTCAAACCTGTATAAGACTAGATATCAGTCTTATAGTTATAATGTTGGATAGATACCAGATAAATTCAAGAATTATACATTAGAAAGCTGCAAAGAAAGAAATGAGATATATATAGGGGATAAAAAATTATATGCTCACATATTGGAGATTAGATCAACTTGAAGTGACGGGATATTCATATGCTAATTTTGTAAATTGCCTCGACAACAAGAAGTTCACTTTAGGATTTATATTCTTATTAGCTAGTGAGATAATTTTTTGAAAAAATATAAAACAATTGCTTATTGCATCATCAATAATAGAAGTTGAATTCGTGGTATGTTTTAATGTCAGAAATCAAACTTTACAATTGTGAAATTTCATCTCAAGACTTAGTGTGACCGATTCAATTGTCAGACTGCTAAAGATATTTTGTGACAATACTATAGTAATTTTTTCTCTAAGAATGGCAAGTACTCTAGTGGTTTCGAGCGCATTAAGATAAAGTACTTAGTGGTTAGAGAAAGAGTTTAGAAACAACAAGTGTTAATTAAGAACCTAAGCACCACTATGTTGATTGTTGATTAATTTACCAAAGTTTTATAGTGTAAAATATTTAAAGAATATGTTCTTAGAATAAGGCTTATGAACAAGCCATAAAATATATGGTGATGTATGTTTAGGTGAAGATATTTCTTTTACATAATTCAAGTTATTTGTTTCTGCTCTCATGTTTATATTATGTTTATGCATATTATTGTTGAATACAATAAGATGATTATCTTGACAAGATAAATTATAAGGGTCATTATGGATTATATAATAAAAGACTAATAATATTGTAATACCTAGAAGAAAGTGTGAGATTAATAACATACAATCGCTATAATTCACATTGATAGTTGAATTAAATATAGCATTACTGTGCTTATTAAACTTATTGGCTTATTTTTAAAATTGATGGCTATGTATAAAATACTTTTTAAAATTTTTCAGAATCCAATTAGGTAAAATTATTTTAAAATAAATTTTATTTTATTTATTTTAATTTTAAATATATTTTAATATCTTATCAATTAATAGGCTAAGCGGGAGAATATTATATTATGTAACCCTTTATAATTGGATACAATATATAATACAACTAATTGAATTTTGATAACAGATATTTGTCAATAGAAAAGAAATTCATATTATAGTAGGATTCCTCAGGGGATGTCCTTGATGAAAAGAACTCTCTTAATAACTTATCCTAGATTTTCTGCTCTCGCCTAAAAAAAACATAACCTCTAAAAACTGAATGACGTATGTCATAGAGGACACAATTGAGAGATTACGATTTATCTCTCAATCTTTTTAAATCATCAATAATAATGATCCTATGAAAAGATACGAAGAGAAGAGAAAGAATGTTTAGTTCTCCTTACGTATCGACGTTATTATGATATTCGGATCTGAGGGACAGTGCCTTTATAGATCAGACTGAGATTTTTTTCAAATGATATCGAAAGATATACATCGTAAATCTTATCTAATATTAGTTGATTTAAATTATGACATAAAAATTTTTCATGTAACTTATAAGATTTTATGATAATACCACAACCAAGATTTGTTTTGATAAATTCTTGGCTTCTTGCTTGTCCTATTTATTTTCACCTATCACTAGGACACCATAATAACTAGAATATCAGATTAACTGGATTTTATACGACAACAAGCTTCTGCATGAAATATCACGTTTGCCTTCTTAAAATGGGAAGAGATTGCATCAAGATGAAAGAGGACAAACCTGTAGTGGTTGGTTTACCATCTCGCATCTGGCAATCATCTCACATCCTCTTACTCCGTACAAACATCCATCACCTAATCTGGGAAAAGATTGTGGTACGGCCCGGTCAGGCAATTCCCAGAGCAGTTGGTGCGCGTCGGGCGGCATCAGCTGTTACGCCAGGCAGCACGGCGCGTCCGGCCCTGAGGAGGTACGCGGTGCAACACGTCAATACAAACACGCACCCAGTGAACGATGCGTCTCCCCGCCGGGAACGAGTCTACTTGAAAGCACCGTACATAAACGTCGAATTCCTTGGGTCGTTGCAATCGTGCGATGGCTGCCTTCTGAAGGGGTTGGCGGGTCGAACGAGCAGAGTGCATATAACTATTAAACCATATCTTTGCATCATTTTCTTTGAATAAAGAAACAAAAACATTAATCTGGATCACCATGCTGGATGTGTGAATAAACAAAAAAAAAAAGGAAGAAAAGATTACATACAATTGCAACTCTTTCTTAAATAATAGTAACAAGATATTACTAATCTAAGAAAAAATCAAATAAAAGAAAAAAAATCAAAACGAAAGTTAAAAAGAAAACTATATTCAACTTCTCAAAAAGTAAGTAATCTTGAATTATTCTTGAACTAAACTAAACATTTGGACTCAAATAAATTTACATGTAGATGTCGTATGAAGTAATAATTTAAACCTAGAAACCCTTATCTCTGGTACAATATAATAATTTAAATTTTTTTACAAGTCTTACTTTAAATCTTAACACGATCAGCATCTTGCTCCCCACAAGCTATCAGCAATTTGACGATTTCATTCATGGTCAACCTTTTGCTGCGGTCTTCCTCCAAGCAGGACACTGCAATCTTCACCATGGCCGTCGCCTGCTCATAATTGAACTGCCCACGCAACCTGTGATCCACCACATCTCTCACCCATGACGCGTCGCTGCCGCCCAGTTGCTCCTTCAGCTCGGCCACCAGCGACCTCAAGCTCTTCTCTGTTCCGTCCGCTTCCACCCAGTCCGAAACCCGTCTCCCCTTCAGTATCTCCAGAAGCACGACGCCGTAGCTGTACACGTCGACCTTGGCAGTGATCGGAATGTTCAGCGCCCATTCGGGCGCCATGTACCCCTTCGTTCCTCGCATCCGCGAGATGTTGAAGCCGGGGCCGTCCCGCTTCGACAGCTTGGCCAGGCCGAAATCGGCGATCTTGGGTTCGAAGTCGCGGTCCAGCAGGATGTTTTCGGGCTTCACGTCGCAGTGGATGACCCACTCCAAGCATTCATGGTGGAGGTACGCGAGGCCTCTGGCCGTCCCCATTGCGATCTTGAACCTTTGGTTCCATCCCAGCGAGCTGCCGCTGTCGGCGCGGCCGAACAGGTACTTGTCCAGCGACTGATTCTCCACGTACTCGTACACCAGCAGCCTGCGCTGGGTTTCGGAGCAGAACCCCCACATCCTGACCAGATTCATGTGGTTGATTCTTCCGATCACGCTTACCTCGGCCCAGAATTCTTCTTCTCCCTGCATCACGTCCGTCAGCTTCTTCACCGCCAACACCCTCTTGTCATCCAATACTCCCCTGTATACCGTACCCGAGCCTCCCCTGCCGAGCTCCTCCTTGAATTTGCCGGTCGCCTCCCGGAGCTCGCGGTACGTGAACCTCCTGAAATGATGGCTTATCATCCGGTAACCTTCCTCCACTGACTTGCTTGTATCTCGGCCCCGGAAAATGCACCACCAGCCTGCGAAGATGAAGAGAAACTCTACTGCTCCCAGTGATGCAGCAAATCCGTAGAGGTAGACCCACTTGGTGTTGCTTCTGTTGTTCCCGTACCAAAGCGAAGAGCCCGTTGTGACAGTGGAACCATCGGAATTGCAGGTGACCGCGGATTGATTGGAGCCCGAAGAGGACACTATGCTTATAGGCACTTTGAGAAAGATACTACCTGGAAAATTCGGTGACTTGTAGCCATTGAACAGCGAACTCTTCGGGAAACACAACCCATTGCCCGCCAGTCGGTAGCCAAAAGCCCGGCAGTCGCAACTCTGGATGCATGCGTTTCGGCAGGCTTCAAACGAGATCATTGTGGAGTAGGTGCTCATGTCGAATCCATAGTAGTCCGTCTCCTGGAGCTCGATGAAGTGGAGCTGCTGCAGAGTGTGGTTGCTGCAACTGAGGTTGAACTTTGGCTTGCAGCCACTGTTCCAATCGGCGGGATCGGTCATCTCGTAGCCCGGAGGACATGAGCACCTGATGCCCGGAGAATACTCGCAAATCCCGTTCCTGCCGCATAGCCCATGCACGTTGCAGATCTGCGACAGAGCTTCCCAGGTGATCGACCACGTCCCGGTCGACTCATTCAAGCTGTAGAGTCTGAGGTTACCATCGTAATCCATGGTCAGCCGCCTTCTGATGCCAACACCTAAATCGGAGGCTAGAGCTTTGAACCCGTCGCTTGAGTGGAACTTCCCTTTCTCATCGAGAAATGCGATTCTCGTGCTGTTATAGTTTGATCTTCCGTTTTGGTACAAAGTTCTGTCCGGGTTTGGCCAGTAGATGCTGGAGATCTCCGGTCCATCATACATGAGCCTGAGGACGTTATCGTTGTCGAAGTAGAGGGCATAATAGCCCGATCTGCGAGCGCCCTTGGCGATCGGTGATACAAGCCGCTTTCCTTTGGTCAGAGGCTGCCAAGGAACCAAAGTGTCGGTAGGTGAATCGAAGCTTTGCCAAAGGACATGACCATCGCCGTCCTTCAAGACAAGGTTGCCGGTGTCGAGGAGCTCGGCAGTCGAAACTCCGGCGCGGCTGGTGTTGGTGTCCCACACGGTGGATCCGTCGACGTCGGTGAGGGCAAGTTTGCCGTCTCGACGCAGAGAAACCTTGGAGCCGCGGCCATTCACGGGGGCGTCGCGGTTCGCGGTCCAGACGACGGCGTCCTCCTCGGAGTTGGTGAACCAGATGGAGAAGCAGTAGGCGTTGGTGCCTACCTTGCGGAAGCCGCAAGAGAAGGCGCGGTCTGGTGAGGTAAGAACGTCCTCCTCGTGCTGCTCTACGGAGAGAGAAGAACCCCTTTCCAAGGTGGAAGGATGTGTTGCAAGAGAGCAGTGGAAGGCAAAGCTGAGGGAGAGAAGGATCAAGGGAGAGATGAACTTGATTCCCATGCCTGATGCGGTGGGAGAGATCTCAGGCTGCCTGTGGAATACCTCTATATCAATATCATTTCCTTTGCTACCGACAGATAAATAAGCTCTCTCTCTCTCTCTCTCTCTCTCTCTCTCTCTCTCTCTCTCGCGTCAGAAGAATGATTGCTGTCGTGGGTCACTCAAACAATTAAACTAGACAACCATCGAAATGATACAAAGGTGAGTGAACGCGACCGGCAGTCGGCTTTCCGTCATCCCATTTCTGTATCTTACATTCGTGTTTGTCTCCTCACGAATGTTTTGAGGCCTTCACTATTCGTTTTCCTGGGGATCTTGGCCGGTGAAGTCTATATCCAGAAACTCATATTAAATCTTGACCTTGTACGAATCTGTCAGATGATGGCGGCATTGCAGTCACGTTGGAAGAAATGGATGTCGAATGGAACAGTTTTCTACGTCATCCTGCTTGTTTTTATATGTCAACTTGCCATGTTACTCCATGGTCAAGTTGGCATGAAAGCAGCTGCGTTCCACTCCGTGGAAAACACCAGCCCGAAGGACGGGGAAATAATTGTGGATAGCATATGGCCACCGATCATCTCCTTCGAATGATTTCTCCGGACACGTTCATGTCGTGTTAGAAACGTAACCGACTGGTCCGGAAGACGTAGAGTTGCAGTGGATATACACGGGAATATGTTATCAGAAGGAGGGACTCAGACAGATCGACCTGCATCGTTCACTCCATCCAGCCTCCTGGTTAGGGTTCTCTTATCCGATCAATGATGGAATGAGAAATCTGTGGTTTTGTGAGAGAGGAGGCGACGGCACCCAAGCAAAGAATGGCCAATCCGGCTGAGGCCAACACCGTCTCTCTCTCTCCCTGTGTTTCTTTGGGAGCGTTTGCATTGAAAATTCAATGCATCTTTTAATATTTAATAATTAGACATTATATTAGAAATATTTGATAGTATTAGCATTTCGGTGTTTTTGTAAGATGTTAATATAATTCCTTTAAATTATCAAAATATCTTATAATTTTATCTAGGATTATAAGCTTATCAAAAATGATTTAGTAAGAAATTAATATGATTTATATTTTATATAAAATTATTATTTTATTTATTTACATATTTATTTTCAAAGATTATTTTATGATTATATTATTTATTTATTTATTATATATCTGGGCCATATGAATTTTTTTTTTAACGTAAGGCTACGTACATATGTTCATTTATTTATTTTATTTTTACATATTAATTTAAATAAAAATATGTATTCGCTTTGAAATATATTAAAAAGGTAAATTTATCATAAAATATTTCATGAACTTTTGAAATATAATCTTATCTAATGTACATTTAAAATATAATTTTTATTTATTGTTTATCAAACATTCAAGCATTTCAAGATTGCATGCATATTCACTCAAATCATTTTCTCTGACTACACATTAAAAATATAAATATATTTCCAAGTACAGTCTCTATCTTCTTCTTTCCTGTTTCAGCAATATAATAAATTTTATTTTTTTGTCAAAAAGAAAACACTAACCAGGGGCTACAAAAACCAGTGGGCTGGGCGTCGCTTCCCAACACGGCACCCCGACAACCACCCGAAACAGCTAACTTAAGTGCATCTTCTCGATTCAAGTTGCAACGCGCAGGCTCAAACTATTCCTGAACGTGGAACTCGGGAACCGAGATGCCGGTGCAACCTAGTTAGAAAAGTTGACGCGTTCCTCATGGTCAAAAAATGATTTTAATATCGCTCCACCCCTCCGGTTTTGACGCTCGACCCTTTTCAGCGCGACGGCTGATGTCCGAGCCCTTCAGCTCGAAATGGATTTCCCGCATCATCGGTGGCAATCAGCCGTCCCTCGTCATCTTTTACCACACCTGAAGCAAACTTATCTCGGTTCAAACATTTAATCTTACTACAATACTACACGCATGATCTCTTGGCTCAAACAAGCATCCCACGTATCCCACGATTGTTTTAACTAACGTAACTAACTAATTAATCCGAACAATAACAAATTTTGCTCCTACTTTTAGGGTTTTTGTGGTCCGCAAAACCCTAGCCGCCGCCCTTGTCCCGTCTCTTCCTCTCGCCAAGGTCGTTGTCGCCGCCAGGTCCGTCCTCCGGTCGCCGTCGCTCCGGGGTGGGGCGGCGCGGGTCGCCGCCCAAGCCGTTGCGGCCTCGTGCCTGCCCTCCACTTCGCTGCCTCCCTAAATCGAGGCCCGCTGTCGCCGCTCGTTTCCTCAGGTATCACCTGTTGTCAAGAAGAAACCGGTTAGCGTTTCATACACATGGGCTTGGATCCAGGAGCTCTTCTTGCTCCGTGTTTGTGCAAACAGATTTTTACCGTGACCCGGGGTAGTGTGTTGGAGAAGAAGGGCATCCGGGGTCGTCTCGATAAGGTTCGGGGCTCGTCGAGGGCTCCTGCTCCAGCTGAATCCCGGTCGATCGTGCGAGTCGGGGTCACCGGGGACGGTACCTGCACAAAGGCGGGTCGGAGGATGCTCCGCTCGACCCCTCCGACGCTCAAGTCAGATTCCCTCTCGAGGGTCCCGGCGCTCGGTTGGCCGACCTTGTTCCGGGCTCCAAGATTCAATCCTCAGTTCAGAAGAGACTTACCCCCTTCACCTTACTCTGTGGTCGCTTAAATATGTCGAGCCATGGCGCGCTTCTGGTTGCGTCTGAGGGGTGGTATACGGACCTGGTCTCGCAGGCCGATGCCGTGGTCAACTCAGCATGATCGTGAGGCAGTGCAGAGGAGAAGTGACGTCGGGTGGTCAATCGTGGGGGGGTAATTGAGCGCAGGAGGGGCGCCGACGTCATCAGGACGCAACGCACAGGATCCAGTGTTGCGTCGCATTTAATACCCCCATCACTACCCCCCCCCTCAAAAGGCCACTCCTGCGGGACTTACCTCGATGGTAGGAGGGGTGTTCGGGAAAACCCGGTTGCACATGGATGGCTGGCGGAGACCTTGGTCGAAGCCGTTCAATATAAGGGGTCGAGCCACCGCTCAAGACCCGGAAGACTAATGGTCGAGGCGCCGCTCGAGACCATATACACCGAACTGCCGTTCGGGATGAGGGGCCGAGATAGTGCTCGAGGCCCAGAAAACCAATGGTCGAGATCCGCTCGAGACCATATACGCCGAACTGCCGTTCGGGATGAGGGGCCGAGATAGTGCTCGAGGCCCAGAAAACCAATGGTCGAGATCCGCCGAGACCATATACGCCGAACTGCCGTTCGGGATGAGGGGTCGAGATAGTGCTCGAGGCCCAGAAAACCAATGGTCGAGATCCGCCGAGACCATATACACCGAATCTGTCGTTCGAGATGAGGGGCCGAGATAGTGCTCGAGGCCCGTAAAACCAATGGTCGAGATCCGCTTGAGACCATTTACGCCGAATAGCCGGGATGACGGGCCGAGATAGTGCTCGAGGCCTAGAAAGCCAATGGTCGAGATCCGCTCGAGACCATATACACCAAACCGCCGCTCGGGATGAGGGGCCGAGATAGTGCTCGAGGCTCGAAAACCAATGGTCAAGATCCGCTTCGAGACCATATTACGCCGAACTACCGTTCGGGATGAGGGGCCGAGATAGTGCTCGAGGCCCAGAAAACCAATGGTCGAGATCCACTCGAGACCATATACGCCGAATCGCCGTTCGGGATGAGGGGGCCGAGATAGTGCTCGAGGCCCGAAAAACCAATGGTCGAGATCCGCTCGAGACCATATACACCAAACTAGCCGCTCGGGATGAGGGGCCAAGATAGTGCTCGAGGCCCGAAAGCCAATGGTCGAGATCCGCTCGAGACCATATACACCGAATCGCCGTCGGGATGAGGGGCCGAGATAGTGCTCGAGGTCCAGAAAACCAATGGTCGAGATCCGCTCGAGACCATATTACGCCGAACTGCCATTCGGGATGAGGGGCCGAGATAGTGCTCAAGGCCCAGAAAACCAATGGTCGAGATCCGCTCGAGACCATATACGCCGAATTATCGTTCGGGATGAGGGGCCGAGATAGTGCTCGAGGCCCAGAAAACCAATGGTCGAGATCCTCTCGAGACCATATACACCGAACTGCCGTTCGGGATGAGGGGCCGAGATAGTGCTCGAGGCCCAGAAAACCAATAGTCGATTCGGAAACCGTGCGCATAAGTACGGTTGCAGGAATCGAGAAGCCGTTGGCGTGCCGGCCAAGTAACCCATCTGGATGACGACACGTCACATCCTCATTAATACCGCTCCATCGTTTGGACTGCCCGATGCGATGCGGTTGGGCGGGATGCACGGCGTCATGCTGCCGCCCACATCGGGAGGTGAAAGGACGATGCCTTTCTTCCTTTAAATAGTGCGCATCGCGTCACTCTGTAGCCTTTTATCGACGAAGTTTCTTCTGCTCCGAATCCTGCTGTCTGCTTCCTTCAAGCCTTCTTCCTTGACCTCAGAGTCTCTTGGCTCCTTCCAGTCGACCCCTTTTGCCGTAGGTCAGTGCAAAAAATGACTTCTTCCTCCTCCGCTTCTTCTTCTTCTTCCCCTTCCGTTACTACTCGTGTTGTTACCTCTCTACCATCTCCATCCCCCAACCGTTCCTCCGATGGGGAAGCGGTGCGTGCGCTAGAGGCCATGATGTGGCCGCACGACCAGGATTCCACCCTGGATGAGTCTTCTGTAGGATCCTCCGGAGCGCTATAGAATCCCGGGAATACATCCTTATCGCCCGACTGAGCGGGGCAACGGGGCCTTCGACCCGATTCCTAAGGGCTTCGCCTGACTCTTGATGCCTTGGAGGCTGGTCTGCGCCTCCCCCTACACCCTATTATCACATCCTGTATATCTCTATGGCGGGTCTCGCCGTCGCAGATCACTCCCAACTCTTGGCGGTATTTAGTGGCTTTCCTAGGGGAATGCCACTACGCCGGTATCGTCCCGACCCTCAACCTTTTCCTTTCCTGTTTTCGCCTCTCCAAGGGGTCGGGGGGATATTTCTTCGTCGCCCGGGCAGGGTTCCGCGTTAGCGGCGCTCCTACCAATAATAAGGGTTGGAAGAGGCGCTTCTTCTTTGTTTGATGGGAGAAAGACTGGGGCTTCGGGGTTCGATGGTCCTCAAGGGTCATTGATAATACAGTCCCGAAGCTCAACGCCGAGGAGCGGGGACACCTGGAGAGGCTGAGGGCCATCCTTCCCTCTCTCAAGCCATCCATAATATGTCGGAGCAGTGGCTAGCGGAAGCGGGGCTTAGCCCGCGCTCTCGGGGTATGTCACCGTCGTTCAGCCCCTTTGAGGTTATGGCCTCTTTCTTATTCTGACCGGTTTCCTTTTCATTTCCTGCAGAAATGGTGAACTTGAAGTCCTTCCATGGCGGGAGCACCCCAGTCGGCTCGTCTCCGAAGGCTTTGGTGGGGTCCAAGCGGGCGGGCGAAGACTCCCCGCTAGTGGTCGAGTGCGATCGACCCACGAAGAGGTCCAAGGCAAAGGAAGTGCTGGACCTCGAGGCGGTGGCGACCCCTACCGCCGAGGCGACCGGCCAGGGTGCCGGCCATTCGGAAGCTCCTGCACCGCCAGAGGGTGCTGAGCCCAGCCAGGGGGCGACCGGCAAAAGCCCTTGCCGCCCGGCCTTGAAAGACTTGTACCGGATCCCTCCGGGTAGGGACGAGCCCTTCTTTACTCGGGTAATGGGTGAGATCCCACCCGGGGGGGCGAGCGACCCTTTGGTCGCCCGTTGGGGAGGCTTGTCCCGCGGGGACAAGGTGTGGACCGGAGGGATCCCCTCGGCCACTTACCTCCGGGGGGCGCTTCATCCCGACATGGCCCGGGACTTATACACGCTCCCCTCGGAGGTTCTGATCGCCAAGGCGGCGAAGGCGGCGCTGTGGGTGAGCACCATCTCCAATGTCTTCTTCCAGACTTCTTCTTCCGCAGTTGCTCATCGTCTTTTATATGCAGAATGTCGACTATTCCATGGCCTTGATTGACCGGGCCCATGATGCCGGTCTGCTTATAGGCAACTTGGGCGAGCGCAACCTCGCTCTGCGTCGCCAACTGGAGGAGGCCTACGCCGGCAATGGCCCGAGGCGATTCTTGCATGCGTCGAAGAAGCGACGATCGACTCGGGCGGAGGAGTGACCCGACTGACCGCCGAGCTCACGGCCTTATCCGCAAAGGAGGCCAGCCTGCAGAAGTTGCTGCGAACTGAGAAGCTGGAGAACCGGCTCCGCAGAACCGAGGCCTCCGACTTGGCTGCGAAGCTAGCTTCCAAGGAGGCCGAGGCGAAGGCTTCTCAGGAGGCCCTTGCGGCGGAAGAGAACCGCCGTCCGGAGAGGGACCGGGAGGCGATCGGGCGGTACAAGAAGTTGGAGGGCTTCCTCCTCGGTTTGGACCGATCGGGCAGGGTATCCTATGAGTATGAGTACCGGGTCGCCTTGGCGTGAGTTCGGGCCTGCCCTTCGGGTTCCATGGTGGAGGAGGATCCCTTCACTTCTCGTCCCGAGGACCAGGGGGTGGGGATGCCCGACGAGGTCCCTTTTGACGACAGCCTTCCAGGGGCCGACTCTTGAGGGACTTCTTTTTCTTCTCTTTCTCCTTTTGGAGGTCTCCCCTCGTCCTCATGTATAGCTCCTTTCCCTCTCCAGGGACCTATTTTGTATCCGAGAGGTTTTATTAATGAATTTCCATTTTTCATAAGTTGACCTTACTGACTTGCATCCAGCGCTCCATATTTCTACTTGGTTCTCTCATTTGTCGCAAGAGATTGAGAATTCTCGATGAAGTACCTCTTGAGGTTTTGGATATTCCAAGTCCTCGGCACTTGACGTCCCAACATTGTTACGAGTCGGAACGTACCCGGTCGGACGACTTTAACGACGCAATATGGGCCTTCCCATTTAGGTGTAAGTTTGCCCCCCGCCCGAAGGGGGTTACTCACTTCCATCTTGCGCAACGCCAGATCTCCCACTCCGAGGAGTCGAGGGAGAACCTTTTTGTTGTAACCTCTGGCAACACTCCGGCTGTAGGCTAAGGCTCTTAAGTGCGCGTCGGCCCTACGTTCCTCAAGCAGGTCCAGACTGGCCCGAACTCCCTGGATCGACGTTGGCTCCTCGTAGGCTTCTACCCAGGGAGTCAGGATTACCAACTCAGCCGGCAAAACTGCTTCCATGCCGAATGCCAGACTGTACGGGGATTCACCCGTGGCTGTTTTTGGGGTGGTCCGCAAGGACCACAGGATGCTTGGCAGCTCGTCGACCCAGCTTGATCGGGCTCTTAGAGTTCTCTTCTTGAGCCCATCCAGGATAGACCGATTGGTCACCTCGGCGAGTCCGTTGGTCTGAGGGTGGGCTACTGAGCTAAACCTCAACTGGATTTGATGATTCGCGCAGAACTCCCTGAACCGAGCGCTGGAAAACTGAGTACCGTTATCGGTGACGATAACGTTGGGAAGGCCGAATCGGGTGACAATATTCCTCCACACGAACTGCTCGACCCGCCCGGCCGTGATGGTAGCTAGGGGCTCGGCTTCCACCCACTTGGTGAAGTAGTCAATTCCCACGATGATATATCTTCGCTGTCCCGACGCCGGGGGGAACGGGCCCAAAAGGTCCATCCCCCATTGTGCAAAGGGCCAAGCGCCGTCTATGGAAGTGAGTGGAACCGCGGGACGCTGCGGGGCTCGGGCATGGCGCTGGCATGCGTCGCACCGCCGTACGTAAGCCCTAGCATCTCGGTGTAACGTGGGCCAGTAGTAACCTTGGCGCAGTATCTTGAAAGCCAAAGCCCGACCGCCCATATGCTCCCCGCAGATCCCGCCATGGACCTCGGCGAGGATTATTTCCGCCTCGTCGGGATCCAAGCATCGTAAAAGTGGGCGAGAGAATGACCTTTTGTAGAGCCGATCGCCAATTTCGCAATACCACACCTGCGTCCGGCGGAGGCGTCGCGCCTTGTCGTCATCCGCGGGAAGGATGCCCTCGCGCTTGTACCTCCGCATCTCCTGTATCCACGTGAGTGGAGGGGTCGGGACTCCGGACCCACCTATCTCTGTGGTAGCCACGGTCCGGCACTCTAGCTCCTCGACCTCGGGGTACTCCCCGAGGTTGGCTCCCGAGGCTAACTTGGCCAGCTGGTCCGCCCGCTCGTTTTGGGACCTGGGGATTCGAGATAAGGTGAAACGGGAGAAGTTAGCGGCCTGGGCCTTTACCTCCCTTAAGTATTTCAGCATGGTGGGGTCCCGCTCGTGATATTCTCCGCCAACTTGTTCGGCGACCAGTTGGGAGTCCGTAAGGACGTGAACCGCTCTCAGCTGCATGTCGGCCGCCAGACGTAAGCCCGCCAATAGGGCTTCGTATTCCGCCTCGTTGTTGGTGGCCTCGAAGCCGAAGTGGAGAGAGCGCTCAAATGTGCGCCCCTCGGGGTCCTCGAGGATGAGTCCAGCTCCGGCTCCCCTCGATCCGGATGACCCGTCCACGTGCAGGACCCAGTCCGGGCACTCTTTTTCTGCGCCTTCCATTTCCGGCCGAGTCAGCTCCGAGACGAAATCGGCCAGGGCCTGTGCTTTAATGGCCGTTCTTGGTTTGTAGTGGAGGTCAAATTCGGATAGCTCCACCGCCCATTTTAGAAGTCGCCCTGCCACATCGAATTTAGAAAGAACTTGACGTAGCGGTTGGTCGGTCATTACCTCGATTGTATGGACCTGGAAGTAGGGGCGCAGCTTGCGAGCCGTTAGGATGAGCGCTAACACCAACCTTTCAATTGAGGGGTAGCGCTGTTCTGGACCACGCAGGACATGACTGATGTAATAAACCGGATGCTGGTTCTCTGTAGCCTCTTTTATCAGCACAGAGCTTACCGCGTGTTCAGACGCGGCCAGGTATAGGCGGAGTGTTTCCGGGGCAGACACCGAGGCTAGGCGGGGGAGGGCGGATAGGTGCTGCTTTAGGCGTGAGAAGGCCTCCTCGCATTCCACCGTCCATTTGAAGTTCCTGGGCTCCTTCAGGGCTCGGAAGAAGGGAAGACACTTGTCTCCCGATCGGGACAAAAATCGGGACAAAGCCGCTATCCTCCCGTTAAGGCACTGAAGCTCCTTTACCGTCCTGGGGGATCTCATGTCGACGAGTGCTTGGATCTTTTCCGGGTTAGCATCGATTCCCCTCTCGTGTATGATGAGCCCCAGGAATTTTCCTGATGCTACGCCGAAAACGCACTTAGCCGGATTAAGGCGCATCCCGTACCTTCTTAGCGTGTCGAAGGTCTCCCTCAAGTCGTCAAGGTGGGCGGTTCCCGTTTGGCTTTTTACAATCATGTCGTCAGCGTAAACTTCCATGTTCCACCCTATCTGGTGGGCGAATATCTTGTTCACCGTTCTCTGGTAAGTGGCTCCTGCATTCTTCAATCCGAACGGCATGACCTTATAAAAATAAGCTCCCCGGGGGGTATGGAAGGTGGTGTGTTGCTGATCTTCGGGTACCATCCGAATCTGATTGTAACCGGAGAAGGCATCCATGAAGGAGAAGCGGGCGTGCCCCGCGGTTGAGTCGACCAGTTGGTCAATCCGGGGCAAGGGGAAGCAATCCTTCGGACAGGCACGATTCAGATCGGTGTAGTCGACACACATTCTCCAGCTCGCATTAGGCTTCTTTACAAGAACTACATTGGACAACCACTGGGGGTACCTGACTTCCTCAATGAAGCCGGGCGTCAGAAGCTTATCCACCTCTGTTGCACAGCTTCTTTGGGCGCTCTGAGCCTGGGCCCGAGGTCTTTGCTTCACCGGGCGGGCGGTCGGAGAAATGCTCAGGTGGTGCTGGGAAACTTCAGGGTTGATCCCCGGGAGGTCGGCCGTTGTCCAAGCAAAGACATCGGCATTCTCTTGGAGGAGGCTGATGAGCTGAGCCTGCTCCTGTTCGGCTAAATCCGAACCGATCCCGACCGTCTGGTCGGGGCGGTTATCTCGCAACGGAATATCGACTGTCGGATTCGCCGGCTCGGGATGTTGGGTTGGGTGTCTCGGCCCGCGCGGGTCTTCCAGGGGCTGCTCTGGCCTCTTTCTCTTACCTAGGGAGATTGCCGTCAAATAGCACCGTCTGGATTCACGGGGATCTCCCCGGGCCTCCCCGACTCCGGCGCTGGTAGGGAACTGCAAGGTCCGATGGTATATGGAGACAACCGCCCTTAACTTGTTGAGGGTGGGCCGGCCTAGGATGGCGTTGTATGCGATGGGGAGGTCGACCACCAAGAAGGTCACCAACACTGTTTTAGTCTTTGGAGAGTCACCGAGAGTCAAGGGCAGGGTGACCGCGCCCCGTGGTGAGACCGAGTCGCTAGTGAATCCGGTGAGCGCCGAGGGCTGGGGCTTCAGGGCCTCCTTCGGTAATCCCAACGCCAAGAAAGCGTCGAAGTAAAGGATGTCGGCCGAGCTGCCTGTGTCGACCATGATCCTTCTGACTTACGCGTTGGCGATTCGGGCTGATACCACCAGGGCGTCTTCGTGCTCCGGACGCCTCGAACCTTCCGAGGGGAAAGTGACTTCTGGCTCGGAAGGGGAATGGTGCTCCTCGGATGCGGCAGCACGGGCGTACGCTTTTCGTCCCGAGGTGCTATTCCCGTCGGAGGCGGGTCCCCCAACGATGACATCAATGTGTTGCTCGACCGGACCCTCAGGGCGCAGGGAAGATTCCCGCGGGCGTTGGAGGTATTGATCTAAGTGTCCCCTCCGGATCAGCTCCTCAATTTGCCGCCTCAACTCATAACATTGCTCTGTGTCGTGCCCATTCTGTCGGTGGAAATGGCAGTATTGGGTACGATCGGTCGACTCTCGCCGCATCCTCATCGGGCGGGGAGGCCTAAGCATCCCCCTTTCCTTTATCTGGAGGAATATCCGCGTGCGAGACGTATTTAAGGGGGGTGATGGGAGCTCGGGCGCGGAGTGGTCGGGATGTCCCGTCTGGCGTCCCCGCCGCGGAGATTGTCATCTCGTTGCCGCTCCCGTTTGGGCTGGAGTTGGATTCCCCCTTGGCCGCTCTTCCTTTCTTCCCGACATCCAAGTCTCGGCCGCCACATAATGGTTCGCCCGCTGAAACATCTCTGCGATGGATGTGGGGGGTCGTTCCACCAAGGACCAACAAAATCTCGAGGGTCGCAGCCCTGTCATAAACGCCTGCATCAGCAGCAAGGGGTGAGCGTCAGATAATTCTCGTACCTCCGTGGTGAACCATCGCACGAAGTGAGAGAGGGGCTCGTCCTCCTTCTGCTTCAGTCCTAGGAGGAGCACGACCGATGGCTTCGGACGCGCGAACGCCAAAAAGTGTAGCTCGAAGTCCCTAGCGAGCAGTTCGAAGGACGTTATCGTCCCGCTTTTTAAAGTATTGTACCAGGAGCGGGCGGCTCCCTTTAACGTGGTGGGGAATGCTCGGCACATCAAAGCGTCCGAGGTTCCATACAGGGCCATCTGAGCTCTAAAGGCGGCGACATGATCCGCCGGGTCGCTGGCCCCGTCGTAAAGATCGATTGAGGGGAGGCGAAAGTTCAGAGGTACCGGGTACTCTTGTATGTCGCTGGTAAATGGTGACTCCCAGTGAGGGTCCGGCCTCTGTTCCTCCTTCGACTTCCGAACGTCCCTTTGCACTTCGTCCAGGCGCCGGGAAATAGAGCGGACCTGTGCTCGAAGTAAATCCGTCGAATCCGAGGATATGGCCTCGGGCTCAGGGGGAACACCTGGGTTTTCGAGAACCCTGGTTCTGTCCGGGACCTGGTGGGATGCGGGGGAGGACGGTGCCGTGGGGAGCACCTCATGAGCTCGAGGGGCGGGACCGGTTCTTCGGAGGTCCGGTCCCCCTGAGCCCGAAGGAAGATGAGGGACGGCGGCCTGGACGGCGCTCGTTAGATTTTGGACCTGCTGGGATAGGTCTCGAAAGGCCTCTGCCGTAACCTGGGGAGGGAGCGAAGAAACCCCGTCGGGTGGGTGAAGCCCAGGATCGTTAAACAGATTCCAATAGCGTTCCGCAGTTGAAGCGGGATCCTCCCTCCAGGCTCTGGAGGGGAGGGGGGCTTCTGCTGACATCCCCCTTAGATGCGGCCTCTCGTCCATGTGTTATTTTGGGGGCGTAGCAGGTGCCCTCTCGAGGGCCCTCCTTCTAGCGCCAATCTGTTTGTGCAAACAGATTTTTACCGTGACCCGGGGTGGTGTGTTGGAGAAGAAGGGCATCCGGGGTCGTCTCGGTAAGGTTCGAGGCTCGTCGAGGGCTCCTGCTCCAGCTGAATCCCGGTCGGTCGTGCGAGTCGGGGTCACCGGGGACGGTACCTGCACAAAGGTGGGTCGGAGGATGCTCCGCCCGACCCCTCCGACGCTCAAGTCAGATTCCCTCTCGAGGGTCCCGGCGCTCGGTTGGCCGACCTTGTTCCGGGCTCCAAGATTCAATCCTCAGTTCAGAAGAGACTTACCCCCTTCACCTTACTCTGTGGTCGCTTAAATATGTCGAGCCATGACGCGCTTCTGGTTGCGTCTGAGGGGTGGTATACGGACCTGGTCTCACAGGCCGATGTCGTGGTCAACTCAACATGATCGTGAGGCAGTGCAGAGGAGAAGTGACGTCGGATGGTCAATCGTGGGGGGTAATTGAGCGCAGGAGGGGCGCCGACGTCATCAGGATGCAACGCACAGGATCCAGTGTTGCGTCGCATTTAATACCCCCATCACTCCGCTTCTTCTAACGGTTTCTTCGTTTAAGTTCTCCCGTGGAGGCGAGCTTCTGCGTGGAGTCACTCATTCCGATCTACGGTGCGACGGCCTCGGCTCTGATGACCTCGATGCTCAATGTTTCGCTCAGGGGATACGGGTGGCTGTCCCAAGGTATCGTCCTCCGCTTCTTGCTTCTTTGAGCATTTTGTCGAGTGGATCGTGTGTGGATGTTTAAATCGATTCTATTTCTTGCCCTTGAGTTGGTTGATATGGTGGCTTACTGTATGTACAATTAAGGCATGTTTCGTAGTTTCAGATTCTCCCAGACATCAATCATTTTATGCATGCCAACGGTCAGATGAGGGCTGGATGGTTATTGAGTTCTTGACTCATCAATCATTTTGGCCAGCATATTATAGGAAGAAAAGAGACATTTAAATATTAGCTACAGTGTCAGAGGAATCTAATGCTGTGTGTTGTTGGAAGCCTTGAGGCAATGGACAGATATCAATAATTTTCCTTCATGTGCCCATTTAGACATGCAGAGATGTGGACGGTTGCTACTAGGCTAGGACAAGAAGTAATGCATCTCCATTTGTTTATTATTGCGCAATCCTTTATTCTAATCGTCTCCCTCTTTACCTCCTGCTGAGCATAATTCCTGGAATTATGCCCTTCTCTGTGACTTGCACAAAATGCAAATTACTCCAAAGCTCTGTGTAAGGCCTGTTGCATTTTTCTATTCTACCTTGTTCTCTCTGCTGCTGAACAGCACATTCACTTGTGTACCTTCTGCTTTTACCTATAAGCCCGCAACTTGTAATCCTCATTTTTCTTTCCAACGTAGAAAGCATAAACTAATCCTAATGAAGGAAAGAGAGACTATATCTTGGAATTTGTCCTGTTTTATGTTTTTGAATCGATGTACTTCTCGAAGTGGCAGTGGAAGTAGCTTAACTAATTGTGGTGAATGTACTAGGAGTAGCTTAAGTGATTGTGTAATTAGTTGTTGGAGGCGCTCTGTTTTTATGAAGTTGCTCTTGGCATTTTTTTTTTAGTTTATTTACAAGTGTGAAAATAGTATGGTTACTTGTATGGGATTAGGTTTAGAACATTAAAAATTGCATTATAGTGAAGCCCTTTCCCTTTGAGGCCCATCCTGTAGTTTGTTTTAGGTAAGATAGTTTGTGTTGGAAGCAACTCCTGTTATCACCAACAGTAAGCTACCCTAATGTGTGGATAGAAATCATTCTTGGTTGTCCTATAAGTTCATACTTGTTTTAAACACAATTGTTTTTATATATGCTGTTGTTCTTTTTAATTTTTGATGCATGAACACATCTTTTTTCTCTTTTGTCTTTTGTAGGGCGAGATGAAACTAGATGAAGGCCAAGCAACAAAAGGTGATTAGCATAAAATTTACTGATAGTATTTGCATGAATGTGAGGTTCATCATTTTCTGGAAATGGTGTGATGCCATAGCTCTCGAATGATTGTATGATATACCATAGACTTCATGATGTGTTTATGTCAACGTTTGAATTACACGCGGTTTGCTCAACTTTTTTAAACTTCATTTGAGCATTCTGCATTGTTCTGTCATGGTTGATACGTCGTGCTTGTTTGACTTTCTTCCCGTTTGTTTAGGTCTGTGATATTTTTGGTATGGAGAGTTCTCTCGATTCCTTGCATTTTCGTTGATCTCCATTATGGGAAAGAAAAAAGTTGTGATAGATTATGGTTTGAAATTCTTTTCCAAGCTTCTGTTGTTTCATCACTAGTAGTTGGAGCTCAAATAGTAATCGTAGATTGAGTCGTAGGCTTCCTTGTCGTGGACATTGCATCAATGGTTACCATTGCTAAGTATTATTTAATGTTAAATTCAAGAATTTGATCTTCTTAACCTTGGGTAAAGTTGTTCCTGTATGGGAATAAGAATATATACATACATATACATATATATATATATATATATATATATATATATATATGTTGCTTTTGCAGCATGGATAAAGTGAGGTGAGTAGAGCGAAGGTAGGCGACAAGGGCGCTCGTGATGGCAGCACTGGAGAGGTGTGACCCATGGCCAAAGGAAAGGAGCACCTAAATGTGGCGGGATAGGGGCTTTATGATTCATAAGGTGGTGGCGCGGAGGATGACTAGTTGGGTGACATAAGAGAGGAATAAGGCGATTGCTATGACTACGACCTTGTTAAGGGAGGAGGACAAGGTTGGTGGTGCGGAGGGTGGCAATAGAAGAGGGGGATAAGGCAATCGCTCATGAGTGATGTTGCATAGAAGCAATAAGGAGAGAGAAAGAGGTAGAAAAGAGCGGAAGGGGAGGAGGTTTGACGAGTGATGATGACAATCAGAGACAGTCCATAGAGGGCGGAGGTGTATTTTTATGGAATTGATAAAAAAAAAATCCCTAGTTAAAAAAAAATCAATCATAAATTTTTTTTTAGCTTGTATGTATATAAGAAATCCATCACTAGATCCTAGATTAAGACTGAAATGGAGGATAAATGATCGGGAAAAAAAAAAAGGAGGAAAAGAAACAGATTGGCAATCGACACTACTGTATCTCACTGAGGTGTCTCGATGCATCAACTATGTGGGAGGATGATTCGAGCCCGATGTGTTAAAAGAGTAACTCACTTGTCGTCTAACGAAACTGAGACATCAAGGCATTTCCCAGGGGCACTACCATTTATGTACTTCTAGAACTCACCAACCACAATATTTACCACAATGATCACTGCATAGCATTGCATGAGATACCAATCTATTAAAAGAAAGCAAATCTACTTGTGCTACAAGAAATGCGGCGACCGAGAGAATATAGTTCCCAGTTTTCCACAGTACTCGTCGGTCATGACATCTGATACGTCGTGGTCTCGAACTGAACTTTCACCTGACAAGAAATGTTACGAGAAGGATCCTGTTTGTCACATGGGTAGCAATTTTTATCTACAAACACCCAGTAATCTCAGGATAGAAATGAAAAGCCAACGTCGGCTACTCACAGCGTGAGTTCGTCTCACCATGCTCGTGCAGGTGCTCCAGCGGCTTGTCCATTCAATCTATCGAGCAGCGAATTAAAATCCATAGGCTGACCGCTCTCGACCATCCTCTGAACAACACCTATGATCTGATTTCTATCGTATCCCATACCAACAGCTTTCTCAATCATCTCTCCGTAGGAGTGACTGCGCGTCAGTTGAGAGTCATGGTGGAGAGCTGCACTATTGCTCGGAGGTATTTGCTGGTTCCTGGCAACTGGAAGGTTGTTTGGTGGATAACTATAGGCAGCATTGTAACCCTGTAAATTGTAAGGTGGAGGCGGCTGCGTCGTGCTACCCCCCATGTAACTACTACCCTTGCTGAGCTGTGATCCAAAAGAGCTCTGGCTGATCGGAGACAGCATCGGTTGCTGCATATTATGTAGGGGTGGCTGTGATCCTAAGCTTCCTGTTCGTCCATGACCGAATGGCAAAACTTGAGGGCGGATCGCACCAGGTCGTGGAGCTGTCACATTTGGTTGAGGGACAGGTTGAGGTGGGTCGGGAGGATATGATGGTTGGGCCTGTGAAGCAGGGTGTTGAGGCTGTGCCACCTGTCGCGCCAAGTGCAGGGCAGGCTGTGAAGGCAATTGCTGCTGGTATTGAGAAAATGATGGAGGTCGATTCTGGTTGGCTATCAGCGGTTGCCGTGCTGGTGCCTGGACTGGGCCATCCTGAAGCAGAGGTCTTGCCTGCACAGGTTGGCTCTGTGGCAAAGTTTGACGCTGAGGATAGTATCTTCCAGCTTGACTCATTATGATTTGATCCTGTTGGATATTAGAAGAGATAGGCAGTTGATGCTGCATAGGAAGTTCTTTATATGGTTGGATTGACTGAGAAGTTCCAGCCGGAAGGAGAAGCAGCAGGACGAGATTGGGCAAGGGCCAGCTGCTGGTTTGCAACGTCTGGCTTATCCTCCAGCTTTTTGGGCTCCGAAACAGATCGTGCAACAACTTCTTCATTCTTCTCTACAGATTCTTTCTGCACCATTTGAAGCTTGGCCAGTTCCTTGCGAGTTCTTGCTTGTCTCTCATAATTTGAACAGACCTGTTAATCTGATGTGGAGAGTGCAAGGCAACTGTGTAATAGATATCAACAAAGCCAAAAAAAAAAAAAAGTATGACAGCATCAAATATAATTAAAAAGACTCCAACTTAAGGTATCTGTAGATTGTAAAATGAACCTTATATGAATATTGATGAACTAAATATGACTGGCAGGTACCATGATATCATTGCTTACACAAGGTTTGAAATTGAAGTCTTTATCAGTTTCAAGGGCATTCATTGGCAAATAACTAAGTTAATTTTACATGCAAGCCATACTTTGTACCCTTCTTAGCCATAACATGAAGAAAAGAAATATACACCAAGAAATTTGAATAGATATAAAATATAAAGAAGTATACATGCATGGCCATTAACTTAGCCACTAGAAGACTACCTTTGGTGCCGCATTGACCATAGGCAAGCATCACCCAAAGCATTTATGATTGCCATCATAAACCTTTATCGGTTGGTTGAAACATCCTCTACATGTGTATGAGAATGGCTACCCATTTATAATCCTTTCTGTCATAAAAGTTCTGTACCAATTTTGAGTGATCATCAACTTTCTCCTTGACTGATCATATCCACCATACATGTATATTATTTAAGAAGTTGGTATGTGCAAAAGCCATCTATTTTCTAGGCTTTCTAAAGATCAGAAAAATAATTCATAAACTAAAAAGAAAATACAAAAAAAAGCCTATTTTAATGTATAGCGGTTCTTCAGACACCACATAAATCTACTTATCAACATTCCAAGCATCCTACAAGGTTGATGACCTTCTGTTTCACTTCATGTGCAAAAGATCCAGTGGCCCATTAAAAAGGATCTGACAATTTATATAGTACGGTTATCGTTACAACTAAACAGCCATTGATGTTTCAATTACCTCATAAATTTGATTGGATGCCATTTATTTTCAGATAAAACTGTCTCCATGATGACAACCTGATATTATATGTTTACTTGGACAACCAATCTACAGCTATGAGTTATACTCTCAAACTATTCCACTCAGAGGACGCTAGGAAATGTTAATCATCCAGCACCGAAAGCGATAACATTGTCCATTTAATATAGATGGATAGCAAGTTTGAAATACAAGCACAAAGTATGTTGAACTCAGCGGAAAATTAAAGGGTAGGTTATGTCCAACAACGAAATCCAACCAAAACCTTAAAGGGACAAAGAAACAGTCATTCCATCTGGAGTTCTTTCTGAATCAGCCTATGCCATAATGTCTGGAGACCAAGAAAACATAACCATCTAATTTAATAAAATCAATAATAACCAGCCATAAGTGTTACTGTTATAGCCATTAAGGAGACTATCTGCAGAACCCAAGTCAAGCCACTCTAAGCGGACAGAAAGTACTATTATGAAGCATCTTCCTTTAATTGAGTCGAGAAAACAAATTACATAAACACGAACACGTATGTGGTATAAGAATTAAACTTACTTCTTGGAGATGTTGCTCAAGAGACTTGAAGTTCAGATCCTTGTCACTCTGATCCTGAATGAAATCACCTTGAAGTTCACAAAGTGATTGTTCAAGTTTGTGGACATGTATCTCCAGCTGTGACAAATGGACACTTATAGCCTCAAGCGATCGAAGTAGAGTATCAGCATATTTTTTCATGCATTTCTCAACAGAAGATATTACACTCTCCTTGAAATAACCTTCTTTCTCAAAAGTACCGACCAATGGTCTCCCCATTCTGCATTGTTGGCTATCCTGCTTTATGAAGATCAAGTAATAGAAACAATTTGAGATACAATGCCTTACCTCGTTTACATTACATTAAGGCTATCTTAGTTATTTCTCAAGGAGAGCAATAAAAATGTGATGGTCCATGGACTAAAATCCTAGTTGTTTCAAATGAATAATTAATGGGCATGTTATAGATTTTCTAGTAAATTCAACAAAATAAGGACAAGTGACTTTCGATAGACATAGATTACTACAACACTAACAAATTCTATAAAGGACAAATCACACTTCAGGGCTTACATTTACAAGTGCGAAAGGATACAATGAGTGCATCATATGCCTCAACTTTTGAGAAAGCAAACATTCTTGCAGAAGGTGCAACACATCTGCATGTTACCATCCGGATCCAACAATAGATGGCTATTCTTGATTACCAATTGAGCATAACACGATGAAAACCATCCCAGGTTGGAAACATATCAATGTAGTCACATTATAGCGTGATACCAATGTCTATCTATATAAAGACAATCCCAACCGAAACCATCAAACTGAAACCAAACCAGAAGAGATCACAAGCATTAGCAATAATAACAAAAACCCTACTTCTCCCTTACTCTGAATAATCAATTGCATCACATCTACGGTCGGCGTTCGCAAGTAAACGTCCCATGTTACAAGAGAAAATGGGATACGATGCTCATTCTAAGCATCAAAAGTCTCGTCCTGTTTCCAGTACTGACCAAATTGGCGAACCAATCCGACAAGTCTGGACATCAAGACGTGGCGTCAACAAATGAACGGAGGAAACAAGCTCAAGAAAGGAGAATACCGTCCCGGGAAGGTCCGATCGCTTCCCGATCGAGGGGTCCTGGGCGGCATAGTCACCGTAGGGGCAGAGAACGAGCTGGAGTCCGAAGCGGCAGCCCGGCCCGAGGATTCACCCGACGCCATCGAAACAGAGACCGAGGGAAGGGTTAGGGACAGAGCCGCAACCGTCTCCTCTTTTCTTGGCCGCTAGGAAAGGGGAGGAAACTGATGTCGGTAATAACGATGACGTGATGCGAGCCGGCGTCATCTGCTCTCAGGTGACGTCTGACCAACCAGACGTCGACCGAGGCATGTCGTCGTCCCATTCGTCGACCGAGGCATATCGCCGTTATGTAGGAGTCAGGTCCTCAATACAGCTTCAGACGCTATCAGAGGTACGACCCTGCTCCCAATAAGCGGATACATCAAGAGACAGTAATCTTCTCTATATAAGCCCCTGCGTTTGGAAGGACGAGGAGGCCGCTCGGACCAGCAGAGACCCCCACTGAAGACATCAACTAACTTGATCGTCGGAGGGGTCGGGCGGAGTTTTTCCGACCCGACCTGTGTGCAGGAACGAAGACGGAGCGCACTGTCACGGACTTAGCTGGTTTTGCCTAAGCCGTGCGGCACCAATGCGTATCACCGCAAAGGTCAGCCTACCCGAAATCTCCTATAATCCCTTAGGATCTGCAAAAGAGAAGACGAGACAGAGAAAGCGCTTCACACGGGATCCGCAAGCCGCTCTTTTAGCAAACACATTATAGCCAATGCAAATTCCAACCATGGATATCACAAGCTCAGAACAGTTGCACAACAAAGGTATAGATTTGGTCCACTACAGACCGAATTCTATTACAAGTATTCCCTCGACGCGTACTTTATGTACAAGCCTACAATTCTGTCAAACTCACTCAAATAGGGCATTTTGCCTTTGGCAAGCCCTTTACAAGCTTTACAAGTGACAACCAACCAAAAGGGACACGGACAAGCACAAGCATTACACCGAACAAGCCGTTTACAATTTTGTCCGTGACATTCTCCCCCACTTATTCCTTCGACGTCCTCGTTGAAGCCTTTGCTGACGCTGCAACTTCTTTTCTTTGTTGGATCTTCGATCTTCTGCTCCTGCTGCGATGCGCCCCTTTGACTCCCAATTGTTCTCCGCTTGTTGTTGTTGAGTCGTCGAACTTTAATCCGCCATGCTGCTTCAACTCGCCAATGACTCTGACTTTGGTGTGGGGTTGGCGAGTTGTCTTGATCCTTGTTGGTTCTTGCGGATACCTCGATGAAGGAAAAAGACCATCTTTGATATGCGCCAGCTCTTCAATTTCTTCTAGTCTCTTGAATTGGATAGATGCTTGTTGGAGCTTTAACGAGCATCGCCTCGCAACCTTTAAAGTTTACAAGTCCTTCCTTCGCAAAATTTGCCCATCGAATCTTCTTCCACTTAGTTGTCTTCGAAGGGTCTTCACATCTGTGCAGAGCTCCTCTGCTGGATAACTAAGAGAGCTGGGGTACTGGAGTTCCGCCCATTCTCTTAAGAGTTGAGAAGGCAAAGGTTACTTGACTTCGCCCGTCTCCTCGAGGTTGTACTTCGTGCGTCAAGTCGTAGTTCTTGGAATTCGCCGCTCTCACTCACACTTCAGAAGCACTTGAAGTGTTTGCAATCCTTACTGCGCCGAGTCGCCATCGTGATTCACCTTCTCATTGCCATTGAACTTCTGGAATGCAAGAAGTTATCACTCCAACTTGGAGTAAGTCTCCGATAGATTTGGTCGCCTTTGGGATTGTACCGCATTCTCCATCATTTCTGTCGCCAACTCCTCTGAGTAGCAAAGGTACAGCACCGCGTACTGCCTGCTCCGATCCTTGGTCATGCACTCTTGCATTGACCGGAAGTCCTTCACTCACGGCTATCTTGATGGAAAGTCTGTTGACACCGGTCTTACGAAGTTCCCTGGCTTCTGCCCTTCAGCCTTGTCTTGGTACATGGAGTTTGCCTAAGCATTCTCCTCCTCCACGGCCCATATCACGACCAAGTGCTCTCCCTCTAAGAGAGCAAGGGATTGATGACTCCCCGGAAGTCCCGCCTCAGCGGTACCATGGCATTGCGACGCCCATGGCACTACTATCCGTTGTCTCGCATCTGCATCCCTTCTTCGTGATCGGTAGATCTGCCTATGCGGCATTGTGACACTCCTCTGAGTTCACCTTCAATCTACTCGATGATTGATCTTGGGTAGCTGAGTCCCTCTTGGACTCGTCATTGCTTCCACGCCCTATTCCGACCCCCTGCTTCAACACCTCTGTTTCTCTCGAGCGATTCCGCTTGTCGATGGAAATCTGATTTGCAACTCCCATGTATGGCCACCGCCACCATGTTGCGGGTTTGTACCATTTCTGCTTCTCCTTAGCTTCATTGCTGCAATGTTCGCTTACTCGGCCTTGTCCTCGACTTGCTTAGGGCTCCTTGCGAATGTGAGCTCAAGTAGTTCCACTCTTCAGCACTCCGATCATACCTCTGTATGATCCAGTCCCCAAATGGGACTCCCGGTATTTGCATCTCAACTTCTTCCTTGAGAGTGCACAAATTTCCATAAGCGATGTCCAAGGCTTCCATTCAATGCAACATTCGGTGCACGCACGGAAGACCCGCCTCTGCGGTACCATGGCATTCACTGCTTGAATCCATAGCTCTTCTTGTCGTCGTGTTGTTCACCGATGTGGAGCTCCTAGTCGCGCTCCCGATCATACCTCTGCATGATCTAGTCCCCCCATGGGACTCACTGCGTGTGCCGCCTTGCCACGAACCATTTCACCACACCGTCGCTTTGCATCATGTCGCCTGGTGACATCTCTCTGCATTCGATCCTGTGGCATGAACTCGAATCTGCGATATCTCCATGTGTGGACTCGCCAACACATCGCAGGCCTTCGCCATCTTCGATTCTGTTCGATCTGGGCAATCGACCTTCGTCCACCCACTCTCGGGTCACACTCGACGAAGCCTAGCTCTAGGGCGAGTCCATCGCCTAGCAGCTCTCTCGATGTCCCACGACTTCGCTGAAATTGGTGCACCACTGCGGATCCCGACTCGCCCTACCGGACAATCTCCGCTGTGCACCGCTTTCATCGTGACAACTTGAATAGCAACACTGTGGCATATTCTTCAAGAGTAGCTGTCTCTGCATCCTCTTGCCCCGTGCTAAGGCCTTTTGACACCAACTTTGCCTCAGCAAACTGCGTCACCTTAGAATCTCCACCAAATGCTTCATCGAGATAAGATGTATGTGCCTCGAAGCTCCCTTCGTCTTTGGCACCATGCAAGATGAGTTTGCTCCATCTGAATATGAAACCCATGGAACGACATGATCCGATTCTTGCCTCGGCAAGAGTCCATGTCCTTGACCTCGTGTAAGGAAAGCACCAAGCCTCCGCTCCATGTTCCGTCTTCAAAGCCAACTCCCTTCACGCGATTTGGGTACTTCACCAAGTTTTCCCCAAGTTGCTCTGCTTCTCGATTAGCATTGGATTAATGGTGGCCCTCACGCCCACTATTCCACGGGTCACCCTCCGTTGAGTCCGAACTCACTTTGTCGGCTCTTAGTGTGCCTTCACTTTGTGTTGCCCTGGGTTGCTCCCCACTTGATCTCACTATCGCGCCCACCAACGCATTGCCACTTGCTTGAGATCATGCGATGACTCCTCACCGCTCACTCGATCCATCGAGCTCTGTCTTGAGGTACTCCTCAAGCAGTTCATTGCACCAGATTCACATTCTGGAGAGCGGGACTTATCCCTCATGGATATCTGCCCCGTTGGAGCAACATCTCTCTTCGCATCCTTCCCTCTGGAAGTTTTGGAGACCACCGTCCCTTTGGACTACTCCGCCTTTGCTTTGAACAAATCGCCCCATTCGCCTTTCGCAAATGCACTTGCTAGATAGTGACACTCACCAATACAGCTCGCCTTTGCACCCTCTGGGTCTAACAACATGCTGCACCTGCTGCACACTTCAGCTTCATACGAAAGTATCCTGCACATGCCGAAGAGAAAGTTTCAATGCTCCAATGCACGGACCTTCAGCCGCCTTGGGATGGCCACGGACAGTCCATCGTCCGCATGCAAGACCTTGCATGAGTATCGAATTCCTTGAGTTTGCAACTTTCCTCACCTCTGTGAGCTTTGCACAACTCTTTCGATCATTGAGCAACCCACTGCAACTTGCACGGTCTCATCCTTTGCCAAGCACCCCGCTTGCCTCGAGCACCGTCAAGTTTGGGTGTCAATATCGAGCCACTGCTCGAACTCAGCCATCCCCACCTTTGTGCGCTCCGCAATTCTTCTTAGCTTGTTGTCCTCGTGGTGCCTGACAAGGTCCCCCACGTTTGCATGCTAAGTGTTTCTAAGTGAGCTTGTCCCGCTCTGATACCAACTGTCACGGACTTAGCTGGTTTTGCCTAAGCCGTGCGGCACCAATGCATATCACCGCAAAGGTCAGCCTACCCGAAATCTCCTACAATCCCTTAGGATCTGCAAAAGAGAAGACGAGACAGAGAAAGCGCTTCACACGGGATCCGCAAGCCGCTCTTTTAGCAAACACATTATAGCCAATGCAAATTCCAACCATGGATATCACAAGCTCAGAACAGTTGCACAACAAAGGTATAGATTTGGTCCACTACAGACCGAATTCTATTACAAGTATTCCCTCGACGCGTACTTTATGTACAAGCCTACAATGGCTGTCAAACTCACTCAAATAGGGCATTTTGCCTTTGGCAAGCCCTTTACAAGCTTTACAAGTGATAACCAACCAAAAGGGACACGGACAAGCACAAGCATTACACCGAACAAGCCGTTTACAATTTTGTCCGTGACAGCACGTCGGAGAGCCCCCCAGGCGAAAAGTCTCCTCCCGGAAAGATCGGGAGGACCCGGCGCGATCACCCCGACGACACCGACCGACTCCAAGATCGATCAAGGAAGATCTCTGCGCATTTGGACCCGAACCCAGCCGCATCGGCCCCGAGGCCACGGCGTAAAGATGTTGACACTAACAGATTGGCGCTAGAATGAGGGCCTGATGTCGAGAGATTGGCAGGTCGACCCAGACGAACCCACGGCTAAGGGGTCACGGCCGATCGAGGCCCCGGGGAATTATTCCTCGCATGGTGGGCCTCGAGCGGAGGACCTCGCCGCCACTTCAGAGCACTATTGGCGGTTGTTCAATGACCCGGGCTTATCACCGCCCGAGGGCGCCTCGACCGTCCCGTCGCCCGTATCTCCCCAGGCCTTTCAGGACCTCGTTCATCAAGTCCAAACTCTGACAGGGATGATGTAGACCATTATCTCGCTCATTTCTCAATTAGCGCTGCCGCTCATGGTGCAGCCTCTACGGTAGCCAGAGCCGCATGTTGCGGCCCACCCGGCACCTTCGCTGCCCCCCGCCTTGCCTAGGGTGCGACAGGTCCCGTTCGAGGACCAAACATTGGGAAACCCAAGCGGTCGCCTGGAGCCCGAGGTGTTGTCTTCAGATTCAACGGATTCCCTTCGAGCCCAGCTGCGCTTCGTTAGCCAACGACTTGACGAGATACAGAAGGAGGTACGCAAGTCTAAGGAAGAGCCCGGGGAGGACACGCACCGGGGCTCCCCGTTCACGCCTGAGATACTAGATCAGTCGGTCCACCTGAACTTCCGACTTCCCTCTCTCGACACATATGACGGCGCCACGGACCCAGCAGACCATGTGGCCACCTTCCGTGCCCAAATGGCACTGTACGGAACCTCTGACGCCTTGATGTGCAGAGTGTTGGTTTGGCAAGTCCTTTAGTCCCACATCTGGAAAACCAGATTTCCTATCCCCTATTGATGCTATAAAAAGGGGTCTAAGCTTTCTAGCTAGATGCACCACAAGCACCACAGGCACCACAAGAAAAGCCGCTTTGAATTTAATTTCATTAAGTCCATATTAAACTTTTGGGCTTTTCTTGTTTAGTAGTTTCAGGTGCTTTATGGCTTAGAAATAATTTCCTAAGGCAATTGTAATTATCCCATTTTTAGTAAAGATTTGCTCCTCCTTTCGCTTGTGAACGTAGGTCAATTGACCGAACCACGTAAATCTGGTGTCCTTGTCTCCTCTTTTATTTTTCTGTTTATTATCTTTATTGGGTTGCCAAATTACCCTGTGGTAATTTCCTGGGGCCAGCTCTAACAAACTGGTATCAGAGCCTGGTTTTGGGATCTTTTGGCAACAATGACAATAACAAAGATTGTTGTCGAGAAATTCGACAGAAATGTCAACTTCGGCATGTGGCAGATCAAGATGGAGGCTATTCTGGTTCAAGACGGAGTTGATTTGGCACTACAGGGAGTTGAGAAAATTCCAGATGGTATGTCAGAGGAAGATTTTGCAGGTATGGATAAGAAGGCTCGATCTAGCATTATTCTAAATCTTTCTGACGAGGTTTTACGGGAGGTAGCTACGGAGACTACGGCTAAGAGCATGTGGGATAAGCTTAAAGCCTTGTATATGAAGAGGACAGTGGAGAACCGTCTCTACTTGAAGCAGAGTTTGTATATGCTTCGGATGAGTGAAGGTACATCTATAATCTCACATCTTGATAAATTTGATTCTTTAGTTATGGATTTGGAGAATATAGATGCAAAGATTGATGATGAGGATAAGGCCCTATTACTTTTGTGTTCTCTCCCCCAATCTTTTAAGTATTTCCGTGATACAATGATTTATGGAAAAGAAACAATTTCGTATCAGGAAATTAAATCTGCATTAAAATCTAAGGAGCAGATTGATAGGGATATCACTGGGGAGAATAGAGAAAATCAGGCCGAGGGTCTGGTTGTCAGGGGTAGAACTGATAAAAGAGAATTTGACAGTAGTAGATCTAAATCTAGATCTAAATCCAGATATAGAAATTTGGAGTGCAGATATTGTCATAAAATGGGGCACATTAAGGCTGATTGCTTTAAATTGAAAAATAAATTAAAGCAAAAAAAATTGTTGAGAAAACTACTGAGTCCGTTAAAGCTAGTGTTGTAGTTGATGAGAATTTTGGAAATATTTTCTTTGCTACTGATGACAGGACAAGGTCTAAAAATGAATGGATTTTAGATTCGGGTTGTTCTTATCACATGTGTCCCAGTAGGGATTTGTTTTCCACATATGAATCTTGTAATGGTGGAATTATTTTGATGGGCAATAATGCTGCGTGTGATGTTATTGGTAAAGGCACAATCCGAATTAAAATGCATGATGGTATTGTGAGGACGCTCACTAATGTTAGACATGTTCCTGATTTGAAAAAGAATCTCATCTCTTTAGGCACCCTAGAGGCTCTTGGGTGCAAATACACAGCTGAAGGTGGAGTTATGAAAGTTTCTAGAAATGCCCTTATTGTTATGAAAGCTTGTAGGTTTGGTAGCTTGTATATTTTGCAGGAACTACATCACAGGCTCGATTCATGATCTCGTCATCATCATTATCTAATTCTGAAAAAGGTTTGAGCATATTGAGCAAAAGAAGTCTTCTTTGCGATCAGAGTACTGGGCCATTGGATTTCTGTGAACACTGCATTTTTGGAAAGCAGAAAAGAGTCTATTTCAATTCTCCCGAGTCTACTAACGAAGGTGATCCAGAGGAAGAGCAATATTCCATAGCCAATGATAGACCACAGAGAGTTATTCGACCATCACAAAGATATGCAAATTTAGTTGTATATGCTTTGTCTGTTGCAGAAGAAACTGGTAGAGTTGGTGAGCCTACTACCTACTCAAATGCAGTTTGTTGTGATGATACCATTGCTGAAGAAAAGGTCCTTGTTCAGAAAATTCATACGAAGGACAATCCAGTTGATATGCTTACGAAGCCTCTTCCGGTTTACAAGTTCAAGCAGTGCTTGGACTTGGTTGGTATTCATTGTTGATGATTGCCCGTTGGGGCTTTTGTGAAGAATGTGAAGCAAGTTTTGTTAGGACATGCCAAGGTGGAGATTTGTTGGTTTGGCAAGTCCTTTAGTCCCACATCTGGAAAACCAGATTTTCTATCCCCTATTGATGCTATAAAAAGGGGTCTAAGCTTTCTAGCTAGATGCACCACATGCACCACAAGAAAAGCCGCTTTGGATTTAATTTCATTAAGTCCATATTAAACTTTTGGGCTTTTCTTGTTTAGTAGTTTCAGGTGCTTTATGGCATAGGAATAATTTCCTAAGGCATTTGTAATTGTCCCATTTTTAGTAAAGATTTGCTCCTCCTTTCATCCGTGGACGTAGGTCAATTGACTAAACCACGTAAATCTGGTGTCCTTGTCTCCTCTTTTATTTTTCTGTTTATTGTCTTTATTGAGTTGTCAAATTACCCTGTGGTAATTTCCTGGGGCCAGCTCTAACATAGAGCGTTCTCCACGACCCTGAGAGGGCCAGCCCGCGTATGGTACAGCGGCCTGAAGGCCGTAGCGTTCGCATCCTTCGATCAGCTCGCCAAGGACTTTGAGCTTAACTTCCTAGCTTATGCTCGACCGAAGCCATCTATTGCTCTACTCCTTGGACTCAACCAAAAGAAGGACGAGCCCCTCTCCCATTTTGTGAATTTCTTTGCCACAGAAATTCGGAGGTTGCTGGACGCTCATCCCTCTCTGTTAATGCAGGCATTCATGATAGGGCTGCGGCCTTCCAGGTTCTTCTGGTCCCTGGTGGAGCGCCCCCCCACCACGGTTCCAAAGATGCTCCAGCAGACTAACCAGTACATCGCAGCGGAGACTTGGATGGCTGGGAAACGTGAAGAGCACAAAAGAGCCCGCCCGAAGCCAACCTAGGTGCGCAAACGTCCACCTCGAGGCGCAGGTTAGACAGGCCCGACCAGCTGACGTCGAGGTCCCCACTCCCTGCATTGGGCACGTCCCGAACGGAAATATTTCTCCAGATAAAAGAGAAGGGGTTGCTCAGAACCCCCAACACGATGAGGAGTCCTCGAGAGTTGCGGGACCAGTCTAGGTATTGCCGTTTTCATCAGCAAAACGGTCACGACACTGAGGAGTGCCGCGACCTGAAGCGGCAGATCGAGGAGCTCATTCGTAGAGGACACCTTGGTCGGTTCCTTCGCCCGAATAAGGATCTTTCGCCACGCCCCGAGGGTCCTGTCGAGTGGTAGATTGATGTGATAATGGGCGGCCTAGCATCCAAAGGAAACAGCATATTTGGACGGAAGGCGTACGCCCGCGCGACCGCGGACGAACACCCCAGACGCACGCCTAAGCCCGAGGTCACGTTTCCGGCCGAGGGGGCCGAGCGATCTGAGCACAACGATGCGTTAGTAATAGCTGCCAGGATTGCCAACACCCAGGTAAGAAGAATCATGATGATATAGGGAGCTCATCTGATGTACTCTATCTGGATGCTTTTGAGAAGCTCGGACTAACTAGAGATGCTTTGGAACCGATGCGTTCGGCACTCACCGGGTTCACCGGTGACTCGATCTCGCCGCTAGGTGCGATCACCTTGCCCCTGACCCTAGGAGACCCGCCGAGGTCGAAGACAGTGATGGCAACCTTTTTGGTAGTCGACCTCCCCACTGCGTACAATGCGATCCTGGGTTGCCCGACCTTCAACAAGTTCAGGGCTGTCATAGCCACTTATCACCGAACAGTAAAATTCTCGACTCGCGCTGGGGTCGGTGAAGTCTGGGGAAGTCCCCGTGAATCTAGGCGATGCTACTTGATGGCAGTCTCGTTGCACAAAAGACCAAGGGCCGATCAACCCCTAGAGGATCCCCGGGAGACAAAGAAACCGACCCAACATCCTGAGCCAACGGAGTCCACCATAGGCGTGCCCCTACGCGAAGGTCGACCGGACCAGACAGTCAAGATTGGGTCAGAACTCCCCGAGCAGGAACAAAGGCAACTTGTCAGCTTCCTACAAGAGAACGCCGACATCTTCGCCTGGTCGCCAGCAGATTTGCCGAGCGTCGACCCTGAGGTTGCCCAACACCACCTGAGCATTTCGCCTGAGGCTTGTCCAGTAAGGCAAAAGCCTCGTCGACTTGCTCCTGACCGACAACTTGTCACGGACTTAGCTGGTTTTGCCTAAGCCGTGCGGCACCAATGCGTATCACCGCAAAGGTCAGCCTCCCCGAAATCTCTTACAATCCCTTAGGACCTACGAAAGAGAAGACGGGACAGAGAAAGCGCTTCACACGGGATCCGCAAGCCGCTCTTTTAGCAAACACTTTATAGCCAATGCACATTCCAACCATGGATATTACAAGCTCAGAACAGTTGCACAACAAAGGTATAAAATTGGTCCACTACAGATCAAATTCTAGTACAAGTATGTACTCGACGCAAACATTATGTACAAGCCTACAATGGCTACCAAACTCGCTCAAATGGGGCATTTTGCCTTTGACAAGCCCTTTACAAGCTTTACAAATTACAACCAACCAAAAGGGACACGGACAAGCATAAGCATTACACCGAACAAGCCGTTTACAATTTTGTCCGTGACATTCTCCCCCACTTATTCCTTCGACGTCCTCGTTGAAGCCTTTGCTGACGCTGCAACTTCTTTTCTTTGTTGGATCTTCGATCTTCTGCTCCTGCTGCGATGCGCCCCTTTGACTCCCAATTGTTCTCCGCTTGTTGTTGTTGAGTCGTCGAACTTTAATCCGCCATGCTGCTTCAACTCGCCAATGACTCTGACTCTGTTGTGGGGTTGGCAGAGTTATGCTGATCCTTGTTGGTTCTTGCGGATTGATCTGATGAAGAGAAAAGACCATCTTTGATATGCGCCAGTCTTCAAATTCTTCTTGTCTCCTGAACTGGATAGATGCTTGTTGGAGCTTTGACGAGCATCGCCGCAACCTTTCAAGTTTTCCGGTCCTTCCTCCGCAAAATTTGCCCATCGAATCTTCTTCCACTTAGTTGTCTTGCCCAAGTAGGCTCGCATCACTTCCGCTTTCGATTGGCATTCAATTGGGAAATGAAGCGGACAATCTACTCTCAGTAGCACTGATCACCGTTGGTGAGGACTTAACAACTGTTGTCTTCCATTAGTCTCTTCGAAGGGTCTTCAAATTTGTGCAGAGCTCCTCTGCTGGATAACTAAGAGAGCTGGGGTACTCGGTTTCACCCATTCTCTTGAGAGTTGAGAAGGCAAAGGTTACTTGTCTTCGCCCGCCTCCTCGAGTTTGTACTTCGTACGTCGAGCTGGTTACTAGACTTCGCCTGCTCTTAGCTCACACTTCCAATGCACTTGAAGTGTTTGCAATCCTTGCACTGAGTTAGCTACTATGATTCACCTTCTCATTGCCATTGAACTTCTGGAATGCAAGAAGTTATCACTCCAACTTGGAGTAAGTCTCCGATAGATCTGGTCGCCTTTGGGATTGTACCGCCTTCTCCATCATTTCTGTCGCCGACTCCTCTGAGTAGCAAAGGTACAGCACCGCGTACTGCCTACTCCGATCCTTGGTCATGCACTCTTGCATCGACCCGAAGTCCTTCACTCACGGCTATCTTGATGGAAAGTCTGTTGACACTGGTCTTACGGTTCTCATGGCTTCGCCCTTCACCTTGTCTTGGTACATGGAGTTTGCCAAAGCATTCTCCTCCTCCACGGCCCATATCACGACCAAGTGCTCTCCCTCTAAGAGAGCAAGGGATTGATGACTCCCCGGAAGTCCCGCCTCAGCGGTACCATGGCACTGTAACGCCCATGGCACTACTATCCGTTGTCTCGAATCTGCATCCCTTCTTCATGATCGGTAGATCCGCCTCTACGGCATTGTGACACTCCTCTGAGTTCACCTTCAATCTAACCGATGATTGATCTTGGGTAGCTGAGTCCCTCTTGGACTTGTCATTGCTTCCTCGCCATATTTCTGTTAGGGATCGGAGTGGCACTAAGAGGGGGGGGTGAATTAGTGCAGCGGATTAAAATGAATAAAGCTTGAAAACCGATTCTGGAGATTTGCTTAAGAACTTGATTCAGCAAAAGAGACTTTAACTTGAAAATATTTAGGTAAATGAACTTGGAAGTAGGGAGAAGAAATCCGATCAGTTTGCAGCTTAAGTAATTTACTGGTGCGAGAATCTTAAGTACTCACACAACAAGTAGATTTGCGATGTATAGTGGTTCGGTCAAATGACCTACGTCCACTCTTGAAGCCTCCTCCAATGAGGCTCCCAACTTCCACTAGCAAGTCTCTTGAAGGGAAGGACCAAACACCCCTTACACTTTTTACAAGAGGTTCCCTCTCTTTCTGAGATTTTTACAAGTAGAAGAAAGAGGTGAATACTTGAGCAATTGAGAGCAGGAATTTTGCTATAGCTTAGACTCAAATCGACTCTGCAAAAGTCTCTTAACCACTAGAAGTAAAGGGGTATTTATAGAGAATTTTGGGATTCAAAATCCCGCTCACAAAGGTCTCGTCAGAAATTTCGGACTGTAGGCGGTACTACCGCCTGGCACTGGCGGTACTACCGCCTGCGTGTGTCGATGTCTTTGGCGGTACTACCTCTGGCATCAAGGCGGTACTACTCGCTGACACGTGGTTGCAACCACATGTCAAGCGGTACCACCGCTTTGCACAGGCGGCATTACTCGCGACACAGTGGTTGCAACCACGTCGCGGTACCACCGCCGCTGGGCAAGGTATACTACTGGTGCTCGTGCATCAAGGCGGTGCTACTGCTGGTCCGATGGTGCCACCGCCGACCCTTACCGTAAATCAGTATGGGCCAAACCTTTGGCCCAATACACCCACTAAAGGCCCAATTGGCTAATACAGTCTAGATAGGTTTAACACCTATTCTATACCTTAATTAAGTGCTAACTATGATCTTCTAAAGCTAAATTATACCAACACCATCAAGTTATCTTTCAAGAGTTTTCCGGCGATCTTCCGGCGGACTTCCGCAATCCTTGATTCCTTCCGGACTCCCACTGGCTCCCGAATTCTATGGCGAGTTCAACGAGTCTTTCCAACTCTTCCGAACCTTTTCGGTTGTCTCCGAACCTCCGACGATCTTTCGGCGAACTTCCGAAACCTTCTAAGAAGTCCCCGATTTCATCTCGGTTGACTCCGTGGCAAGACTTCCGATGATCCTTCGGATATCCGTGGACTCTTGAACTTCCAAAGAACTTGACTTTGGTAATTTGCTCTATCATAGTTAATCCTGCACACTTATCTCAAAAATGGATTAGATCAAATAACCATCAATTGACTTCATCATCAAAATCCGAGATTCAACAATCTCCCCCTTTTTGATGATGACAATCAATTGATGACGGAGTTATTCTTAACTCCCCTATCTGTATGCCATATAATGAGAAGGTAAAGACATTTGAATTCATTCTCTTGAATTAACCAAAACGATAAGTTACCTAGCTGTTGAACTTATCATCTAAATCAACATGAGGTTTCATTCGTAAACAATATCAAAGCATAACATTTAATATCAAGTCGAAGGATGAAAACCATTTTTCATTTCACAAAAGATATCAAAAATTTGAGATTACAACAGGATCTCATGATTGAAAAGCGTGACAACATAACAGATAAATCATGAGATGAAAATTATCATATCAATCAAAAGATGGCATTTGATAAACATTTAAGGTAGGAATTTTTCATTTGCAATGCTTTTCAGGGATTGCAACAAAATATTTTGCTCATAAAAGCCACATTTAACAAATCATCAATTTCATATTTTTCTCCCCCTTTGTCATCAACAAAAAGGAGATGACAACTGAAAACCATGATCGCAAGGCTAAAGGATACATCATTAAACTCAATCAATAATGAAGGTGAGAGAGATCAAAATTCATGAAGAGATTCAAAAATAATCGTTAAAAAGAAACATCATGAAGGTAACATCATGAAAACCTTTCAATCCAAAGATGAGTTCTTCACAATATATAATGATCAATGATAGTTTCATATATCATTAAAGGTATAAAGATGAAACAATCAAAGATTAAATGTTTTGAAGGATATGCAATATTTAAACATTAAGGCAGATTTAGCATGCCTAATTCTCTTCTAATAAAGTCAAATTGTTCTTCATTTAGGGGTTTTGTGAAAATGTCCGCTAATTGGTGCTTTGTATCAATAAATTCTAAAGTGACATCATTATTAGCAACATAATCTCATATAAAGTGATGCCTAATATTGATGTGTTTAGTTCTTGAGTGTTGAATAGGATTTTTTGTTAGACAAATGGCACTTGTGTTATCGTATTTTATTGGAATGTTTTTTAAATTAATTTCGTAATCTTCTAAAGTATTTTTCATCCACATAACTTGTGCACAACATGCACTAGCAGCTATATATTCGGCTTCCGCCGTAGATAGTGCAACAGAATTTTGTTTCTTGGAAGTCCAAGAAACAAGTGCATGTCCTAAGAATTGACATGTTCCAGATGTGCTTTTTCTATCAATTCTACATCCGCCAAAATCGGCATCCACATAAGCTTTTAAATCAAAGTTATCAGATTTTGGATACCATAATCCTAGATTGGTAGTTCCTTTAAGATATCTAAGGATTCTTTTAACAGCTTTAAGGTGAGATAACTTAGGATTCGCTTGGAATCTTGCACATAGTCCTACACTAAACATGATATCAGTCTAGTTGCAAGTGAGATAGAGTAAACTACCTATCATTCCCTATATATTTTTGATCAAAGTTTTCTCCATTTTCATCCAAGTCTAACTTGGTGGAAGTACTCATTGAGTGTTGATGGCTTTAGAACTATCCATGTTAAATCGTTTTTAACAGTTCCAATGTATACTTGGTTTGATTAAGAAATATTCCATTACTAAGTTGTTTAATTTGTAATCCTAAAAGAAGTTTAACTCACCCATTAGACTCATTTCAAATTCAAGACTCATACACTTAGCAAATGATTCACATTGTGATTCATCCGACGAACCAAAAATGATATCATCAACATAAATTTGAACAATAAGAAAATTATTTTCAAAATATTTAATAAACAATGTAGTATCAACCTTGCCTTTAGTAAAATTATTTGAAATTAAGAAGGAACTAAGCCTCTCATACCAAGCCCTAGGGGCTTGTTTCAATCCATAGAGAGCTTTGGTTAGTTTAAAAACATGATTGGGAAGAAGAGAGTTTTCAAAACCGAGTGGTTGTTCAACATAAACTTCTTCGGAAATAAAGCTATTTAAAAAAGCACTTTTGACATCCATTTGAAAAAGCTTAAAGTTATTACTACTAGCATAGGCAAGGAGCATCCTAATGGCTTCTAATCTAGCCACAGGAGCGAAGGTTTCTTCAATCGATACCTTCTTCTTGGTTGAAACCTTTGGCCACTAATCTAGCCTTGTTTCTAACCACGATACCATATTCATCTTGCTTGTTTCTAAAGACCCATTTAGTACCGATAACTAAATGGTCACTTGGTCTAGGAACAAGCTTCCATACCTCATTTCTCTCAAATTGGTTTAATTCCTCTTGCATTGCGATAACCCAAGAATTATTTTTCAAGGCTTCACAATGCTCTTAGGCTCAATTTGAGAAAGAAAAGCGGCATGAGCACAAAAATTTTTAAACGAAGAACGCGTTTGAACCCCTTTCGATGTATCTCCTATGATTAACTCCTTGGGATGGGCATCCACATACTTCTATTCCTTAGGTAAGGAATATTCGGAAGAAGATGCTTCCAAGTTGCCATTTTGAGGAGAGGGTTCATTTAAATTCAAATTTTTAAAACTGAAATCATCATCAAGATCATTTTTCTTAATTTCAGAAACTTCATTAAACACCACATGAATAGACTCTTCTATAACTAAGGTTCTCTTATTAAAGATCCGAAAAGCTTTAGACACGGAAGAGTATCCAAGAAAGATGCCTTCATCGGATTTAGCATCGAATTTTCCTAAGGCATCCTTTTCATTCAAAATAAAACATTTACAGCCAAAAACTTTAAAGTAAGAAACATTGGGTTTTTTATCATTCCATAATTCATAAGGAGTCTTGGATAGAGATGGTCTTATTAGAACCCTATTCATGACATAACAAGCCGTATTTACACTTCGCCCAAAAATATTTGGGTAAATTATGTTCATTTAACATGGTTCTTGCCATTTCTTGTAAATTTCTATTCTTTCTTTCTACTACTCCATTTTGTTGAGGATTTCTTGGAGTAGAGAAAAAGTGGTTATACCCATTTGATTCACAAAATTTTGGAAGTCACGGTTTTGGAATTCACCGTGATCACTCCGAATTGATGAAATCATGAAACCCTTTTCATTTTGAGTAAGTTTACAGAATTTGAAGAAACATTTAAAAGAATCACTTTTGTGAGCTAAGAAATAGATCCACGTGAATCTACTATAGTCATCAACAATCACAAAGGCATATTTACTACCTCCTAAGCTTATTGTGTCAATTGGTCCAAACAAATCCATATGGATCAATTGCAATGGTCTAGAGGTACTTATTTGATTTTTTGGCGAAGCTAGTTTTGATTTGTTTTCCTAGTTGACAAGCATCACAAACTCTATCTTTAAGGAACTTAATCTTAGGAATGCCTCTTACAAGATTTTTAGATGTGATTTGAGAGATTAGTTTCATGCTAGCATGACCTAATCTTCTATGCCAAAGTCGAGCATCATCATTCAAAGCCTAAAACATATTTCACTACCAAGATCATCAAGATTAATGGTGTAGACATTATTTTGCTTGATTGCAATTATAGATGTATTGTTGTGTGGTTTTTCAATGATGCAAGCATTAGATTCAAATCTTACAATATAACCATTATCACATAATTGACTAATGCTCAAGAGATTGTGTTTTAAGCCATCTACTAATAGTACATTATCAATTGAAAAGGTTGATTTGTTACCTATAGTACCCTTGCTAATGATTTTACCCTTGTTGTTGTCTCCGAAGGTGACAAACCCTTCATCTTGGCTAGAGAGCTTAGAGAATTGAGATGGATCTCCAGTCATGTGCCTTGAGCATCCACTATCAAGGTACCATCTCTTGCTCCTAGCTTGTGTGGGTGTTTTTGTCTACAAAAAAGGATTGTTTTTAGGTACCCATATTGACTTGGGTGCCTCAAAATCTGATCTACTAATTCTATCATTATTCAATGAGTTCCTAATTGATCCTTTAGGAACCCATACTAATTTATTTGGGCTAAGTTTTCTATATGGACATTTGTAAACTACATGTCCGGATTTGCAACAAAAATTGCATTTGAAATGAGAGGAGACATGTAATGTTGGCCCTTTAATGAATGTGGTTTGTGTTCGATGAGATCCACTCACGAATCCAATTCCACATCTATTTCTAACATGTCCCTTGTTAGCAAGGATCATGTCCAAGCTCTTACTACCGACCTTAAACTTGTTTAAGGTCTCTTTGAGTAGCAAGTTTTCGTTTTTAATTGCTTCTAAGTGATTGCACTTAGAGCATGGGAGTAGAGGGAGAGAATCATGCTCAAGACTCTTAAACTTATCTAGTAATAAAGCATATTCCTTTTTTAAAGACTTGAAGCTTTTGTAACAGTTCTACATTCATCAAATAATTCATGAAAAGCAATTAAAAGCTCATCGAAAGATAAATCTTCATTAAGTAAATCACTTACCTCTTCTCCCAAAGCCATTAGAGCAAAGTTGGCCTCCTCTTTGATGCTTGCCTCTTCATCCTCGGAATCACTCGAGTCATCCCATGTAGCCTTCAAAGCCTTCTTCTTCTTGAGTTGCTTCTTCTTGGCTTGAGGGCATTCATTTTTGAAGTGCCCCGGCTTCTTGCATTCATAACATATGACTTGGTCCCTTTTTGGTTCAGGTTTGTTCTTGAAATCATTTTTAAATTTGCCCTTTTAATGAATTTTTTAAATTTTCTAGTTAAGAGTGCAATGTCCTCATCAAGGTCCTCATCACTTGATGTTCCTTTCAAGTGATCTTCTTGAGTTCTTAATGCCATATCCTTCCTGTTCTTTGGAAGGGGGTTCTCTAGCTCATCATGAGCATGGCATGTCATTTCATAGGTCATTAAAGACCCTATGAGTTCTTCGATAGGAAAAGTTTTAAGGTCTTTGGCCTCTTGAATGGCCGTAACCTTTGGATCCCAACATTTCGAAGAGATCTTAAAATTTTTGTTACTAATTCAAAATTAGAAAAATCTTTACCAAGTGCCTTGAGTCCATTGATGACATCCGTAAAGCGGTGTACATGTCTCCAATAGACTCACTTGGTTTCATTCAAAAGCTCGTAAGAGTGCACAAGAATGTTGATTTTGGACTCTTTCACTCGGCTAGTGCCTTCATGAGTGATCTCAAGAGTTCGCCAAATATCAAAAGCTGATTCACAAATCGATACGCGATTAAATTCATTTTTGTCTAGTGCACAAAATAAGGCATTCATAGCCTTGGCATTTAAAGCAAACACCTTCTTCTCCGACTCATTCCATTCGCTCATCGGAAGAAGGGATTTTTGAAAACCATTTTCAACGATATTCCAAAGTTCAAAATCCATAGAAATAAGAAAAATCCTCATTCGAGTCTTCCAATACGTATAATCCGACCCATTAAACATGGGTGGACGAGTAATGGAGTAACCCTCTTGCATGCCGAAAAAGGCCATCTCTCTTGGGTTTTAAACCAAATGTGAGAGTGAACCTCGCTCTGATACCAATTGTTAGGGATCGGAGCGGCACTAAGAGGGGGTGAATTAGTGCAGCGGATTAAAATGAATAAAGCTTAAAAACCGATTCCGGAGATTTGCTTAAGAACTTGATTCAGCAAAAGAGACTTTAACTTGAAAATATTTAGGTAAATGAACTTGGAAGTAGGGAGAAGAAATCCGATCAGTTTGCAGCTTAAGTAATTTACGATGCAGAATCTTAAGTACTCACACAACAAGTAGACGCAGCGATGTATAGTGGTTCGGTCAAATGACCTACGTCCACTCTTGAAGCCTCCTCCAATGAGGCTCCCAACTTCCACTAGCAAGTCTCTTGAAGGGGAAGGACCAAACACCCCTTTACAGCCTTTTTTTACAAGAGGTTCCCTCTCTTTACAGGATTTTTACAAGTAGAAGAAAGAGGTGAACACTTGAGCAATTGAGAGCAGGAATTTTGCTATAGCTTAAACTCAAATCTGACTCTGCAAAAAGTCTCTTAACCAGCTAGAAGTAAAGGGGTATTTATAGAGAATTTTTGGGATTCAAAAATCCCGCTCACAAAGGTCTCGTCCGAAATTTGGATCAGTAGGCGTATTACTCCTTTGGCATCAAGTGTGATACTACGCTGCGTGTGTCGGTCAGTGTCTTTGGCGGTACTACCGCTGACACAGTGGTTGCAACCACCATCAAAGCGACCATACATCGCTCACTGGGCGATACTACTGGTGCAATGCTCGGTCAACAAAGGGGTGCTACACTTTGGGTCCGGCATGTGCCACCGACCCTTACCAAATCAGTATGGGCCAAACCTTTGGCCCAATACAGCCACTAAAGGCCCAATTATTTAATACAGGTCTAGATAGGTTTAACACCTATTCTATACCTTAATTAAGTGCTAACTATGATCTTCTAAAGCCAAATTATACCAACACCATCAAGTTATCTTTCAAGAGCTTTCCGTGATCTTCCGGCGGACTTCCAAGAATCCTTGATTCCTTCCTGGCGACTCCCACTGGCTCCCGAATTCTATGGCGAGTTCAACGAGTCTTTCCAACTCTTCCGAACCTTTTCGGTTGTCTCCGCGAACCTCCGACGATCTTTCGGCGAACTTCCGAAACCTTCAAGCAAGTCCCCGATTTCATCTCGGTTGACTCCGACAAAGACTTCCGATGATCCTTCGGATATCGGTGGACTCTTGAACTTCCAAAGAACTTGACTTTGGTAATTTGCTCTATCATAGTTAATCCTGCACACTTATCTCAAAAATGGATTAGATCAAATAACCATCAATTGACTTCATCATCAAAATCCGAGATTCAACAATTTCGACCACCTGCTTCGACACCTATGTGTTCTCTGGGCAGTTCCACTTGGTTGCTGGAAAGACAGACTACAACTCCCATGTATGGCCACCGCCACTCATGTTGCAGGACTTGCACCATTTCTGTTCTCCTTAGCTTCATTAGCTGCAATGTTCGCTTACTCGGCCTTGTCCTCTGACTGGCCGGGCTCTCTTAAGCGAATGTGAGCTCTGAAGTAGTTTCACTCTTCAACAGCTCCGATCATACCTCTGTATGATCCAGTCCCCCTGTGGGACTCCCTGGTACTTGCATCTGAACTTCTTCCTCGATAGGGCACAGCCCCCATAAGCTGATGTCCAAGGCTTCCATTCAATGCAACATTCGGTGCACGCACGGAAGACCCGCCTCTGCGGTACCATGGCATTCACTGCTTGAATCCATAGCTCTTCTTGCCGTCGTGTTATTCACCGACTTGGAGCTCCTAGTCGCGCTCCCGATCATACTTCTGCATGATCTAGTCCCCCCATGGGACTCACTGTGTGTGTCGACTTGCCACGAACCATTCCACCATGATCCGCTGCATCATGTCATCGCCTGATGACATCTCCTTGCATTCTGATCCCTGTGGTATGAGCTCGAACTGCGATATCTCCATGTGTGGACTCCGCCAACACATCGCAGGGCCTTCGCCATCTTCGATTCTGTTCGCTCCTTTGGCAGATGACCTTCGTCCACCCACTCTCGGGTCACACTCGGACGAAGCCTAGCTCTAGGACAATCCATCGCCTAGCAGCTCTTCTGAAGTCCCCTGACTTCGCTGAAATAGATGCACCATTGTCTGGATCCTGGGACTCTGCCCCTACCTGCACAATCTCCGCTGCGCACCGCTTTCCTCATGGCAACTTGAATAACAACACTATGGCATATTCTTCAAGAGTATCTGCCTATGCATCCTCTTGCCCCATGCCAAGGCCTTCTAACACCAACTTCGCCACTGCCAGTTGTATCGCCTTAGTTAATCCGTCAAATACTTCACCGAGATAAGGTGCATGTGCCTCAAAGCTCCCTTTGTCTTTGGCACCATGCAAGATGAGTCGGCTCCATCTGAATATGAAACCCATGGAACGACATGATCCGATTCCTGCCTCTGCAAGAGTCTATGTCCTTGACCTCTATCTAAGGAAAGCTCCAAGCCTCCGCTCCATCGTTCTATCTTCTTTGCCAACTCCATTCATGCGGTTTGGGTACATCAATAAGTTATCCCCAAGTTGTTCCGCTTCTCGATTTACATTGCGTTAATGGTGGCCCTCACGCCCACCATTCCACGAGTCAGCCCTTTGTTGACCCAAGTGTGCCTTCACTTTGTGTTGCCTGGGTTGCTCCCCCACTTGATCTCGCTATGCGTCCACCAACGCACCACCACTTGCGAGATCATGCAATGACTCCTTACCGCTCACTCGATCCATCGAGCTTCGTATTGAGGTACTCCTCAACTAGTGCGGTTCATTGCACATGATTCTACCTCTGTAGAACCGGGACTTATCCCTCCTGGATATCTGTCCCGTTGGAGCAACTTCGCTCTTTGCATCCTTCCCTTTGAAAGTTTTGGAGACCACCATCCCCTTGGACTACTTCGCCTCTGCTGAACAAATCAGCGTGCCTAGTTCACTCGCTTTGCAAATGCACTTGCTAGATTGTGATACTTCACCAATACACCAGACCGCACTTTCACCCCTCTGGTCTAGCAATATCTTTGAACCTCGCTATACACTTCACCTCTTACGAAAGTATCCTGAACATGTCGAAGAGAAAGTTTCAATGCTCCATGGCGCCGACCTTCGGTCGCCTTGGGATGGCTGCGAACAATCCATCGTCCACATGCAAGGCCATGCATGAGTATCGAATTCCATGAGTTTACAACTCTTTCGATCGTTGAACAACCCACTCCACCTTGCACGGTCTCATCCTTTGCCAAGCACTCCGCTTGCCTCGAGCACCATCAAGATTGGGTGTTAACGTCGAGCCACTGCTCGAACTCGGCCATCCCGACCTTTGTGTGCTCCGCAATTCTTCTTATCTTGTTGTACTCGTGGTGCCTCGCTTCGGTCCCCACGCTTTGCATGCTAAGTGTTTGTAAGTGGGCTTGTCCCGCTCTGATACCAACTGTCACGGACTTAGCTGGTTTTGCCTAAGCCGTGCGGCACCAATGCATATCACCGCAAAGGTCAGCCTCCCCGAAATCTCTTACAATCCCTTAGGACCTACGAAAGAGAAGACGGGACAGAGAAAGCGCTTCACACGGGATCCGCAAGCCGCTCTTTTAGCAAACACTTTATAGCCAATGCACATTCCAACCATGGATATTACAAGCTCAGAACAGTTGCATAACAAAGGTATAAAATTGGTCCACTACAGACCAAATTCTAGTACAAGTATGTACTCGACGCAAACATTATGTACAAGCCTACAATGGCTACCAAACTCGCTCAAATGGGGCATTTTGCCTTTGACAAGCCCTTTACAAGCTTTACAAATTACAACCAACCAAAAGGGACATGGACAAGCATAAGCATTACACCGAACAAGCCGTTTACAATTTTGTCCGTGACAAACTGGCCATCCGTAAGGAGGTGGAGCGACTTTTGGCAGCAGACTTCATAGAAGAGATCAAGTACCCACGGTGGTTGTCGAACGTAGTCCTCGTGGAAAAATCTAATGGGAGTTGGAGGATGTGTGTTGACTACACCGATCTCAATCGTGCGTGCCCGAAAGACTGCTACCCCCTCCCGAGGATCGACCAACTGGTCGACGTGACCTCAGGGCATGCCCGCCTATCGTTTATGGACGCCTTCTCCGGCTACAACCAGATCAGGATGGCGCCCGAGGACCAAGAGCACACGGCCTTCCTCACCGATCAGGGAGTATAATTCTATAGGGTTATGCCCTTCGGGCTAAAGAACGCCAGAGCTACATACCAGAGAACTGTAAACAAGATGTTCGCCCGACAGATTGGGCGAAACATGGAAGTCTACATTGCGAAAATACAGTATGCGGCTCAACCCCTCGAAATGTGCTTTCGGCGTCAGCTCGAGAAGTTCCTCTGATTCATCATACACGAAAGAGGAATTGATGCCAACCCGGAGAAAGTCCAGGCAATCACCAGCATGCGGGCGTCGCAGATAATTAAGGAGTTGCAACGGCTAAACGGGAGGCTCGCCTCCCTATCTCGGTTCCTCTCCCGATCGGACGATCGATGTCTCCCCTTCTTTCGGGCCCTGAAGAACCCGAAGAACTTCGAATGGACTGCGGACTGCGAGGAAGCCCTCGCACGCAAAAAGCAACACCTGGTCGGCCTCCCTCGCCTCGCTTCGGTCTCCTCTGGGGAGAAACTCGCTATTTACCTAGCCACCTCCCAGCACGCGGTTAGCTCCGTCCTGATCAAGGAGGCTTCCGGGGAGCAACTACCAGTCTACTACACCAGCCATGTCTTGAACGGGCCGAGGTGCGATACCCGCCGATCGAGAGGCTGGCACTAGCACTCGTATTAATGGCCCAGAAGCTATGCCCCTATTTTCAAGCTCATCTGATTGAGGTAATTACCGACTAACCATTCCGGCAGGTTTTGTCTAAATTCGACGTGGCAGTCGCCTTCTCAAGTGGTCGGTGGAGCTTGGCGAGTTCGACATACAATATGTACCGAGGACCACCATCAAAGCCCAATTAGTGGAATGGAATGACACTAATGACTCGCCTCTTGCTCAGTTACTCAGGTAGGGCAAGTATCTTTCCCTTATATATACAAGCTTTTGAATCTCTAACACCCAAGATCAGAAGACGGAATAGATGCTCCTGTTAGCGCATACGCATAATTAGTGGATGTTGCTTCTTCCGGTATCTTCTTTAGGAGAGTAGAGTGCGGGAGACTTCACTTTAGCTATTAATTAGGTGACAAACACAGGAATTGTAATAACTTTGTTAGCGCAGTCTACTTCATACGAGACGAACTTTAACAGGTAATGATTCCGCTTGAGCAGAATTCTTATTCGGTGTTTTGAGTTTGATTTTGATACTTATGTGTTTAGTGTTTGGGTCAACTGTCTATGAGTTAAACTCTGATCTAGTGGGGGGAAAGAGCTAATTCTTTTACTGCTGGGTTTCTGATACTATTTTGTGGTCTTATTAGACTCTATTTTGTGGCCGACTTCATCTTGGAGCTAGCTCACCCCGAGGACGAGGGCTCCGAGCAGGTCGAAGCAAGATGGGTCCTGCACGTGGACAGTGCGACCAGCTCGAATGGAGCGGGAGTGGGACTAGTGTTGGAAGCCCCTGACAGACGTTCATTCGAGCGCTCCCTCCGCTTCGGCTTTAAGGCCACGAACAATGAGGCGAAATATGAGGCGCTCCTAGCAGGACTCAGGTTGGCCATAGAGATGCAGATAAATGCCATACATGTCCTCACCAATTTGCAGCTTGTAGCCGAGTACCTCAGCGGCGATGGGACCCGATCATGTCAAAGTACTTGGTGGAGGTGAGGAGCCAGACCGCCAACTTCTCTCGCTTTACATTATCTAGGGTGCCGAGGAGTCAGAACGAGCGAGCAGACGCGTTGGCTAAACCAGCCTCAAAGTCAAGTCCTGAGGTCGAGCCCGGCATTGAGGAACTCCCTTCCCGCGCAATCACAATCGCCATAGTAGCCACGGCCGACGCACCAATAACATGGGTGCAGGAGATGCTACGGTTCAAGCGCAATGGAGCTTTGCCCGCCGACCAGTCCGTGGCTCGGCGCCTGCGCCGTACCTAGGCCTGGTACTACGAAATAAATGGACGGCTCTATAAGAGGTCGTTCTCGCGTCCTCTCCAACGGTGCCTAGAACCCGACGAAGCACGGTCGATTCGGGCCGAGATCCACGAAGGGATTTGTGGAGAGCACATCGGCGGGCGAACCTTTGCGTACAAGATCCTTCGCCAAGGCTACTACTGGTCCACCATGTGCCGAGACGCAAAAACCTACGTGCAACGATGCGATGTGTGCCAGAGGCATGCCCGGACGCCTTGGCAGCCCGCGGTTCTGCTCACCCCCATAGACTGTGTGTGGCCTTTCACACAGTGGGGAATGGACCTCCTCAGACCTTTCCCCCCAGCCTCACGGCAACGAAGATATATTATCGTTGGGGTAGATTACTTCACCAAGTGGGTCGAAGCCGAGCCACTAGCAACGATCACGGAGTGTCAGGTGGAGAAGTTCGTGTGGAAAAATATAGTGACTCGGTTCGGCTTGCCCAAGGTCATCATCACAGACAACGGGGCCCAGTTTGCCAGTACCCGGTTCAAAGAATTTTGCGTGAGCTATAGGATTCAACTGAGATTCAGCTCGGTGGCCCACCCCCAAACAAACAGTCTGGCGAAGGTAACCAACCGATCCATTTTGGATGGACTTAGGAAAAGAGCGTCCGTAGCCCGCTCAGCTTGGGTGGATAAGCTCCCGAGCATCCTGTGGTCTTTGTGGACCACCTCCAAAACCGCGACTGGAGAGTCCCCCTACAGCCTCGCGTTCGGCATTGAGGCCTTCCTACCACCTGAGGTGGTTTTCCCCACCCCTCAAATAGAAAGCTACGAGGAGGGGACATCGGCCGAAGGACTCTGAGCCGGACTAGACTTGCTCGAAGAGCGGTGAGCCAACGTGCACTTAAAAGCCCTCACTTATAAGAGAGCCGTTGCCAGGATCTACAACCAGAAAGTACATCCTCGACCAATCAAGTTGGGCGATCTGGTCCTGCACAGAGCTGAGGTGAGTGACCCGACCCGAGCGCGCGGCAAGCTCGCTCCCAACTGGGAAGGACCTTATCGGGTTGTCGAGATTATCCGAGCCGGCACATATCGGCTCGCGACGATGGGGGGGCCATCCTTTACCAAGGACATGGAACGTGTAGAATCTTTAAAAAAAATTTCGTATAGGAAGACTAAGTGGGACAATACAGATTCTGAACGAGAAATTCTTTTCATTTAACAAAAAATTCGGTTACAGGACCGAACGACCATGTCTTACAAAAATTATAATAGGCCCGGACGACCACGTCTCTCGACACCCGACCAACCCCTTAGGAAAAAACTATTACAATGAACCCGACCTATTCTGCAGGACCTTCCACGCTGTCGTCAAAGGGCACCTCCTCGAGCATATCGATGCCCTCGTCGTCGGGAAAGGAAGCGAAGGGATCCTCCGCGACCTCGAGGTCAGGGTTCCGCGCTCGGAAACGGGCTAGGGCAACCCGATACCCATACTCATAGGTAACCTGCCCCGTCCGAGTGAGCCCGAGCTGGAAACCCCGGGATTCCTTGTAGGCCTCGATCAGCTTCTTATTCTTCTCCGGCCTTTGGCGGATCTCTTCGGCTAGGGCCTTGGAAGCCGCCTGCGCCTCGGCGCCCACGTCCTCTAGCTTCTTGGTGAGCACGACCACTTCGTCCTTCGCCAAGCGGACTTCGGCCCGAGTCGACTTCAGATGCACCTGAAGCTCTTTATTCTGCTCCTCGACCACCTTGAGCTCAGACTTGAGGCGGTTCGCCTCCGCCTCCAGATCGGATGCGTGTTGCTCGGCGGCCACCACCGCTTCGGGAGCTGCTCCTACATGGATCTCCTCAATCTGCTTGCGCAGCTTGGCGTTACGTTCGCTCAGGCTATCGATGACTCGACCAATGTCGCGCACCCGGTCCATCAGCGCCATGGCATAGTGCTGGCCCTGCGAGAAAAAGAGTCAGATTGATACCGCCCGGGTAATAACGGGAAGCTAGGGGTATGATACTCACCCACATCAGCAACTTGGCAGATTTGCCAAGAAGAACCTCGGAGGTCGAGGTGTACAGCTCCCGAGCCATGTCAGGATGGAGCCCACCTCGGATGAACGCGGTCATGGAATCACCGTCGGCCCACACCCGGTCCCCACGGGATAGGCTCCCCCAGCGGGCCACCAGCGGGTCAGATGCTTCTCTCGTCGGTAGGTCGCCCATCGCTCGAGCCTGATAGGGCTCATCCTTGGTGCCCGCAGGGAGTCAACAGAGCTCTCGCACGAAGGGCAGCTGAGGCGCCTTCCTCGTCTCCTCCCGGCTGGGGCCGGCCTCGCCTCGCCTGAGGCTCGCTCCCGCCCGATCAGTCGGTTCTACGGTGGCTCCTCCCGACCGGGCCACTACCGCGTCGGACCCCTTTGTGGCGCAAACCTTTGTTTTCTTCCGAGGCCGACTGGCCTCGACCTCCACTGGTGCTTCTCTCGAGCCAGTCCTCGGCTCGATCGGTGGGCGCGGGGATGAAACCGACGAAGCCCGCCCCCCGCACACAGATCTGAGATTCACCATCTCTGCAAGAAAGCACAGACATTGGTTAGTATTCTGAATGACTCGTAAATTCCCAAAACTACCTACTGCGGACATACCCCGAGGCGCCGAGCAAAGGCCTGCCTCGATCAGCCACTACTCGGTCATGCTCCGGATGACTCTGGAGGCGAGAAGGATCTCCTTCAGCCGCCGGAGGTCCCTCTGCTCTTCGTCATTTAGTCTCGGGGCGGCGTTGTCGACCATGCGTGCCGACCACCGGAGCCCGAAGCTCCAGCCCCTCGTACAGCAGGCGTAAAAGAAACGCCCCTTCCATCCTTTGTTGCTGGAAGGGGCCCCGCTAACCCAAAAACTCGACCGGGCTGACAGATAATAACCCCCCGACCCCTTAGAAAGGCAGAAACAGGACAAGAAAAAGGACCGAGTTGGGGTGATATTGGCATAGTGACATTCGCCCTAGGAATGCCACTAGGTAGCGTCAGGAGTTTGGCGCCACCTGTGATAGGGAAATGTGCCACCAGGAGATGCAGGAACTAATGACAGGGTGCAAAGGGAAACGTAACCCTACCTCGAGGGCGTCTAGGGTTAAGGCGAAACCCTTAGGAATCGGGTCGTACGCCTGTTGCCCTGGCTCGGGGGCGAGAAGAACATAATCCTCCGGGATGCTATAACGCTCCCGGAGGTTGCTGAGCGACGACTCACTCACTGTGGAGTCGAGGTCATGTGGCCACATCAGGGCTTCAAGGGCCAGCGTCGCTTTCTCGTGAGAAGACAAGTTGTGGCTTGGCGGCAGCAGGTTTACCCCGACATCACTGGAGGAAGAAGTAGAAGAGGACGAAGACGAAGAAGAAGAGGATGTCATCCCCACTGACCTGAAGAAGAAAAAGGAGTGGGACCGAAACGATCAGTGATGACGGCGGAGATCGATAGGAGCGACTGAGAAGAGAGGCGGCAAGACCCTAGAGGGACAACCAGACGGATAGCCAACAGAAGACATGCGAGGAAGCGATCACACGCTATTTATAGGGAAAATCCTGCCAACAACGACCCTTCGCCTCCCGAAAGTGGGCGACAGCCCACTAGCATGCTTGCTCGTGAAGCACGTCACGTTGGGAAGGTCAAAAGTCACCTCGCCATAAATAGGGTCTGACGTGACAGCCGGGAGGCGGGCGAAGTAAACGCCAGAGCGCGAGCTCCTTGATCTCGACTCTCGAGAGCTTGCGACTGGACACAGGGGATCGTTCCTCGGAGCTTCACGCAAGCAACGGGCTGCTCGGTCACCCCACGTCCAGCAGATAGTTGTGTCGAGTCATCACCGCCCCAAGTAACTACTCGACCGCAGTCTCCTCGCGTCTTACACCTCTGCGTGGCCTGCCCGCCTGAGCCGTGTACCTCAGCCGTAGTCTACTTGATTCCTACACCTCTGTGTGGCCTGCCCGCCTGAGCCATGTACCTCGGCTGCAGTCTGCCCGAGTCTTACACCTTTGCGCGGCTAGCCTGCCCGAGCCGTGTACCTCGGCCATCATCTGCCCGAGTCCTACACCTTTGTGCGGCCAACACGCCCGAGCCATGTACCTCGATCGTCGTTTGCCCGAGTCCTACACCTCTGCATGACCTGCCCGCCTGAGTCATGTACCTCGGCTGTCGTCTACCCGAGTCCTACACCTCTGCGTAGCCTGCCCGCCTGAGCCGTGTACCTCGACCGTAGTCTACCCAATTCCTACACCTCTGTGCGGCCTGCCCACCTGACCCATGTACCTCGACCGCAGATCGCCCGAGTCTTATACCTCTGCGCGGCCAGCTCGCCCGAGCCGTGTACCTCGGCCGTCATTTGCCCGAGTCCTACACCTCTGCAGCGGCCAGCACACCCGAGCCGTGTACCTCGACTGTCGTCTGCCCGAGTCCTACACCTATGCGCTACTTGCCCGCCTGAGCCATGTACCTCGGCCGTCGTCTGCCCGAGTCCTACACCTCTGCGCAGCCTACCCACCTGAGCCGTGTATCTCAGTCGCAGTTTGCTCGATTCCTACACCTCTGCACAGCCAGCACGCCTGAGCTGTGTACCTCGACCGTAGTCTACCCGAGTCTTACACCTCTGCGCGGCCAGCCCGCCCGAGTCGTGTACCCCGGTCGTCGTATGCTCGAGTCCTACACCTCTGCGCTGGCCTACCCGCCTGAGCCGTGTACCTCGGCCATCGTCTGCCCGAGTCCTACACCTCTACGTGGCCAGCACGCCCGAGCTGTGTACCTCGACCGTCGTCTGCCCGAGTCCTACACTTCTACGCGGCCTGCCCGCCTGAGCCGTGTACCTCGGCCGTTGTCTGCCCAAGTCCTACACCTCTGCGCGGCCTGCCCGCTCTGCCCGAGTCCTACACCTCTGCGTGGCCTACCCGCTTGAGCCGTGTACCTCGGCCGCAGTCTGCCCGATTCCAACACCTCTGCGCGGCCAGTGTTGAATCTCGGATTTTGATAATGAAACTAATTGAGTGTGATTTGTGGTCTAACTGCGTTTTGAGTTATGCAGGTCTACTATCGAGCAGGATTAACTACGAAAGGGATGAAGACGTAAAGCGAAACAAAGGGCCAAAGACAAGGTTGATGAATCATTGGGAGTGCGAGTGTTCAACGAAAGTCCGAAGATTCGTTGGGAGCGTTGCCGGAATCGACCGAGAACGAGTAGGGAACTTGCCGAAGGGTTTTCGGAAGTTCGCCGGGAGGTTCGTCGGAAGTTCGCGGAGCTTGCCAAGAAAGATCGGAGCTTGCCAAAGAAGCTCGGGGGGAACTCGCCAAGATCATCGTGAAGTCCGAAAGCTTGCCGACTCGCGGAATGGTTTCCGAAGGTTCGTCGGAAGACTGTCGGAAGTTGACCGGAAGCTCGCCGGAAGAAGTTGTCATGTGGACTTTGTAATAGCTTAGGAAACGTCTTTAAAATTCGTAGTTAGCACGTATTTTGGGTTAGGATTAGATAACCCAAAGTGGGGGCCCATTGGGCCTTGATTAGGATGAGTTTGGGCCAAAATTTTGGCCCAAACCGAATCAAGCTTACGCATGCATGCATGCTACGTGCATGCTTTGCTGTAGCCCCGCTATCTCTTGAGCGCGCCCGGCTCATGTAGCGAGCCCGTATATCGTAGCAGGCTCACCGTAGCGAGCCCGGCTCTCGTATCGCGCTCACCGTAGTAGTGCGCCGATATCGAGCAGTGCGGTAGCACCGCCCGCTATCGAGTTAAGGCGGTAGAAACCGCCTGCTGGGGCGGTGGAACCGCCACTGGGCGAGTACCGCCAAGCACACACACAAGCGGTGGAATCGCCAGGTGGGCTGTAGCACCGCCGCCATCGACGGCGGTGGAACCGCCTGGCGAGCGTGGCACCGCCCACTCACCGGATCGAGCGGTAGCACCGCCGCTCGGGCGGTGGCACCGCTTCAGACGTCGGGCCAAAGATCGACACAGCGTGGCACCGCCGACAAAGCGTGGCACCGCTTTGACCACCAAATCTGGGACTCCAAATTCACTTGGAATTTGGAGCCCAATTTTAAATCCACTTTTGGATCTATAAATACCCCCCCTTTCTCAGCTGAAAGGGAACCCTTTTGAGCAAAAAGTTTGAGTCTTGAGCTTTTGAAGAGTTTTTGAAAAGTGTTGTATTCTTTGCTAAGTGTTCACCTTCATCTTCTTGAGAGATCTTGTACAAGTGTGAACATCTTGTAAAGGGTTGTAAAAAGGGGTGTTTGATCCTTCCCCTTCAAAGGACTTGCTAGTGGAAGAGCGGAGCCTCATCGCAAAGGCTTCAAGAGTGGATGTAGGTCATTTGACCGAACCACTATACATCATTGTGTCCTTAAATGTGTGAGTGTTTATATTTCTGAATCATTTCATTTCTTGGCTGCAAGTTCATAGTTAGTTCCTTTTCACAAGCAATTACTTTCAAGTTCTCTTTCGTCGAATCGAAATCTTCCTACGAACTTGTGTTTCTTTGCGAAATCGGTTTCAAGAATACGAGTTTAATCCGCTGCACTAATTCACCCCCCCCTCTTAGTGCCTTTTGATCCTAACAGCCAGCACGCCTGAGCTGTGTACCTCGGTTGCAGTCTGCCCAAGTCTTACACCTCTGCGCGGCCAGCTCGCCTGAGCCGTGTGACTCAACCGCGTTCTGCCCGAGTCCTACACCTTGGCGCGACCTGATCACCCGACCCTTCCGCCTCGGTCGAAGGACGCTCAAGTCATACACCTTGGGCGCATTTCGCCCAGGACGCCGAGCCAGTAGTCATCCATCGAGACCTTCTAGAAAACTCTCCCAACACCGATCGGAGGACAAACCGGTGGTCTCAATGCCAGAAGCCACGCCTCAGACCCCCCTAGTAAAAGCCGATGCATGGCTTCCTTCAGGAGGGAGAATGATGTGGGTAGTAATGATGACGGGATGTGAGCCGACGTTATCTGCTCCCATGTAATGTCTGGCCAAAGCAGGCCAGACGCCGACCGAGGCACGTCGCCATCTCGCACATCAACCGAGGCATGTCGCCATCCTGTAGGAGCCAATTCTTCAACACAACATCAGACGCTATCAGAGGTACGACCCTGCTCCCAGCAAGCGGACACATCATGAGACAGTAACCTTCTCTATATAAGCCCCTGCGGAAGGACAAGGAGGCCGCTCGGACCAGCAGAGACCCCCACTGAAGACATCAACTAACTTGATCGTCGGAGAGATCGGGCGAAGCTTTCCCGACCCGACCTATGTGCAGGAACGAAAACGGAGCACACGTCGGAGAGCCCCCCAGGCGAGAAGTCTCCTCCCGGAAAGATCGGGAGGACCTGGCACGATCACCCCGACGACACCGGCTGACTCCAGGGTCGATCAAGGAAGATCTCTGCGCATTCGGACCCGAACCCAGCCACGTCGGCTCCGAGGCCACGACGTAAAGATGTTGACACTAAGGTCGGTTGCTATCTTACGACGACGGGCAGCTTATGGAGTGTAGGGAGGGTGACGAGGCGGAGACCAGTAAACCTCGACGATGGGAGCCCACAGTAACATCCATTAAGATATGCTCGCTACACGTTTCTTATAGCTAAATGCCCCCAAAATGAGACGAAGCACGAAGGCGCGAGGCAAGACCTTGGACCATATCTAAGACGTGGATTCCGTTTAAGCTAAGAGGTTACCGAAAGACATTTGATGGGTGAAGATAAGGATAGAAATATAAAAATTCATAGTAATTACATATTATCATATATGCATTTTAATTATATATTATCCATGCATTTGGACCCTCTTAATATTATAATTTTTATGAGAAGTGAAACAATTGTTTTATTTTTTTCTAACATTATTGTTGCCATAAAAAATAACATCATGCGTTGGATTGATGTCAATGAAACGATAATTTTAATATCTCTTTATTTTTTATTTTATCCAAATTAAAACTTTTTAATGACCAATTTTTATCGGTTTGATGGGTAAAAAGGTAATCCAGTTGAGTTCCGACGGCGGCGAGGAGGCGTCCTTGAACTGGCGGAGCATCTACTGCTTGTTCGGTGTGATGAACTTCCTGTGCCCGGCGTACGCCCTCTGCCCCCGCACCAGGTGCCCCATGTTTCGGCCATGCGAAGTCATGAATACGTCGCTCTTCTCGCAGACCGAGTCGTCGATGGCAGCAAGGAGGGAAGACCTATTGGCGAACGGTTGTAGTTCACCCGGGCAGTGTCGGGTTCTCTTTGATGTACAGGTTAGGGAACTCTCTCATCAAGGACAGCAGGGCGTCTCGCCCGCCGAACGGCTCGCCGCCCGCCAGTATATCCTCGCGTCCCTCGGTGCTTCCAGTGCTTTCAGCAATCTGAGTCGCAGCATCACCATTACAAGCTGAAATAGAGAACGGGCAGAGGTTGTGAGCGTACCTGGTGACCTCTGCGGCGTTCAACGGGCAAAGACCGGCGAGCTTGCGGTCGTGGCAAGCCATGTTGGACCTCCGGTGAGGAGCTCCGGCTTGAGCTTCCTCTCCGCTCGAAAGATCTCCTCGTGCTCGGGGCTGAGACCAGGAAGGCAACCAGTTCGCACCCACCTTGCTTCTCATCCTCATGGCCAGCTTGTTGCCCAGTTCTTGGACTGGAACTGAGAACCTCAGTGCATGAAACGCAACCTAGTAAGTTTGGGGACACACACGAGTCGATTCTGGTTTCCAATCGAGAGGAGGCAGTGGTTACCTTGCACCGAAGCTTTTGGAGATCGGGTGGGAGGTCCGTGGACAGCCTGGGATCCAGGCCTCTCAGGGGCAGAACACCTTCTCTGTTAAGCTGCACCAGCAATCAACAAGGAGAAACAATGAATTAAGAGTAAAGATAAGGATTCCGTTTTGTCATTTGATGAAGAACGGATCGAACGAAGAATTGTTTTGCGCGCTGAGGACGTTTGGGGTAGGAGAAGACGAGGACTGCTTCATGTATCTTGATCGAATCCAAGCAGGGGATACATGAAGAGGGGTGGGTTGGCTTCTCCTGCACCGGCCTTGTCATGATATGAGTCGAGGGCAGCGAGGGCACCACCTTAACGTCGTCGGCAAGAACGCTCATGAAGTGCTCCAGGTCGAACGCATCCGAGAGATAACTGCCAAAGCAAAGAACCAGTCAAGATGCTCCGCACAGAAGTGAACAAGGTGAATTGGGACGCAAGATGGCACCTTTCGTCACCCCAGACGACGTTGACCTATAGGACGGACACGACGAGTGCCGCGCCGAGAACGCGAGCGATTCCCACCGCGTCGACGATCTGGTTCCGCTGCTGGTTGAGCCCGCCGGAGACGACCACCAGGAGGTACTTCTTCCGGCGACCAGCCCGCGCAGTGGCCACGCCCTCCGCAAGGCCCTGCTCGCAGAAGTAGAGACAGGGAACGCATCCCATCCCGTCCGGCTGCTGCCAGAACTCCCCAAGCGCCTCCACCCCTCCTCCGCCGTCGGCCGACATCGCCACCGTCGAATCTGATGGTTCCGGGGAGGAGAGGGAGCGGCGGCCGAGGTGGGGGCAGGGGAGAAGGGGCTCGAGGTGGTGCCACGACCTCAATATCCCCACAAGCGCGAAGAAGAAGAGCACCGAAAAGAGGAAGTTTGGGCTGGTACCAAGGGCGAGGAGGCGGTGGCCGGGCGGGGAGGCCTTCTTGGTCGGGGAGAGGAGGAGGAGGCTGTGGAGCGAGGCGGAGGAGAGCGAGCGGATAATCTCCGAGGGCACCGCGATGAACGAAACCCGCCTCCCCTTCGACGTCGCCGCCATTTCTCTTCCACGCTTCTTTTCTCCGTTGCGGCAAAACAAAAAGAAACCAAAGGGCCCTGCAATTACCTTTTAACCGATGCGGTATTTTTCGTATGATATTAGAAAAAATAGGATCGATTGTTTTACTTCAGATCCCGTATAAATTTTGCTTCTACGGACTTCCCTTCTTAATGACCGGCCTGATTCAATATAAGTAATACTCTTTGATGCTCTTTAAAATGGATTAATGCATATAATCTTATCTTAGTTCTTGATTCGAAGATAGAGAAAGTAAAAATAGTTAACAAAATATAGCATTGCGTCAGTACTTCAGATAAAAATTCCCAATTGGAAATTTCTACTTCTTCCTTGAAAAATGGAAGAGAAAGGTTGGCGCAGGCACAACTTCTTTAGTGTGCCAAGACAACTTGGTTTACAGATAGATCCATGGACTAATGATGCTTGCGGTCTGGTCCGCCGGGAATCAGCCTCTCTGGCTCATAAACTCTCTCGGGCGTCTCTCCGCCCACCCACCTCCTCGCATTCAAGCTCCCAAGGGACGGAGTGGGCGGCGGTGCTCGATCGCGATCGAGAGCTCGGCAGTTGCAGCTCGAAAGCAAGGACAACATCAACACGAAACAGAGACAAGACCTTACGTTGAAGCTCCCGGCCATGACCGCTCTTTGCTACGCCACGAACGACCGCCTGTCGTAGCTTTATATAATAGCTGCCCAACCGAAGTGTTCGCCGAAAGAGAGCGCACGACATTGCAACGACAGCGGTGAGAGCAAGAAGGACAAACACCCTGTTCTGTCAATGCCTCGCCCACAATTATGCATGCCACTGAGGTCTGTAGCGGGAGCACCCAACCGTGTGTCGTAGGAACCCATTCATCTAAAGTGGAATACCTGGGACTCTTCTCCCACAACCTCATCAGCTCATCCTTTCTTGCTGATTCCAAATACTTCTGGAAACCATGGAGGCGACAGAGGTGCAGGCCTACTCACACACTGTTGTTTGGCCCTTCGCGTGTTCTGTTTGTCATGGTGCATCCACGGGTGCTCGTGCTTCGTGACTCGCCTATTCTTGCAGGCGTTCTCGATCAGCAAACAAGCAGAAAACACGATCTTGTTCGCGTTGTTCATTCTCGAGTAGTACAGGCTAACGATCTCCATCATAATGTGAGCTTATGGTTGGATGTCGAGCTGGAGGCCACCGCCGGCCTCATCATAGAAACAGGGGTTTCTTTTCGAGGATGGAAAGGCAAATGCAGATGTCCGACGGTGTCCCTGCGAAATGCTGTTCGACCACGAATTAAATCCAACAGGCATAAGCAGTTCCACTCGATCAACCATGGAGATAAAATTTATAGAAAAAGTTAAATTTACTGAACTGGAGAAAGAAAACCAAAACTCCAATCCAACCATGCAAGATAATCCAACTCGAATTTGTTCTTAGATATAAGGCGGCGCTACTTTCTCATATACATTATAAGAACAAGAAAATAAATGCCAGAAGCAATAGCTAAGTACATGAATAGATTAAACCCAGATAACGAAGCATCACAAGGAATCGACCTGCTTGCTGGACCAAATACTTCTGTAACTCGCATCTTATTGATTGTGGACTTAACATCTCTTAGCTGTTACAGCATCTCAAGCAGAACTATTCATCCAAACGAACGGATCCATCTGGTTGCAATGCAAGCAGCTAATTATCTAAGCTCTGTAAGCATTTGAGGTTCAATTCCTAAATACATATATATTAAATAATCCAGTTCTCGAAGCATCGCTTGTGTAGATCTTTAACAAATTAACTGGTTCCCACTCTTCCCAACCAGCTGATGCATCTGAAGGAGTGCAGACAACACCTGCATGCAACCAAAACAAGTATGATCCCGCAAGTTGACAGCAAACAGAAACACCCAAATTTGACCCATTTCTAAAAATCGAGCATAAAAGGCACTAAACATGCCAGACAGGGAAGCATTTTTAATGCAAAACACTGACAGAAATATCATGTAAGATGCAATAAATCTTATCAAGATTCATTGGTACCTTCCAAAAGGCCACACTGATGTTCAAAGAAGCTTCTACATAACAACATGAATTTATTCATGGCATTGTGCAATTCCCCTTAATGTAGTGAGGAATTCTGTATTTGGGCTTTTGCTCAGGGAAAGAAGGTGGCCGCTGGTAAACAATTGATGCAGCATGAATCAAGATACTTGCAGTTAAACCCCATATGACAAACTTCCTGTTCCCAGTTTCAAAGTTGAAGAAATGAACAAGAAATTTCTCCCCCATCCACTCTCGCTCCTCGGACCTCCGGTTTTGATCCTGTTCGACCAAGAGCAAAATCTTCACAAAAATTAAGAATTACAAAGGAATAGTTCAGCTCGAACCCCTGAAATAGGCAACCAAAACAAACCTCGAGGAACATCTCTAAGGGTGCATCAAAAATTGTTTCCACTTCATTAGCATTAAGTTTTGGCTTGAATGCTTGTTTGTCGGAAAGTATCCCGACCACAGGAACTACTCTGAGAAGATGCTGCAAAATAGTTTAAATAACAAATCAGTTTCTTCTTTAATTTTTCACTGAAAGAAAGGCCCAAATGCTTTTTCTACATCAAATCCTTACTACACTGTAACTCCATTGCAGATCCGCTTTCATTTGTCAAATACTGAGTGATAATAGTCATTACCTCCCAAAAGGAGGAACCTAAGATTGAACTAAGCACATTCGGGCTTGTGTATGATCAAAAGCTCGGATTGAAGTAGAAAAAACAAACATTTTATTACATCTAAAGCACATAAGCATATTGTTGTTGCACCTTTGATGTGTGAACTAATAGTTCTGTCTCATGCCCTGTCCTGTCATGTCAAATAGTTCTTGAAATAGTTCATTAAGATGATGAATTCTAGTTCATTTTAGTTGTAGCTTCTTTTCTAGACAAATTTTTCAAACCCTCTCAACACATAAGTGGCAATGTTGCTATCCACTGAGAAACCACATAGATGCTTTATATTAATAGCTCTAGTTGAAATCTGTGTTACCCAGATACTTAAGAGATTGATGTCGCTGGTCCAAATAAATATCTATAAGAAATGGATGGAGATAAGTACAAATAGATTTGATTGTTACTGATTAATAAATGAAAATTTTAAAAGGAAGGCACCGCGGTTAGTTTCTCTTTTGGGGGCTCTTGCTGATGTTTGGCGGAAAACACTTTTTCTTATGTAATGCTACTGTTAATAGGCATTTGTGCAGTACCATTCAAATTAGAACTCTCTTGCAAATCTGACTTAAGCAATGGTTCTTGCTTCTGTTTATTTTCATGATTCCACTTGCCTAGACACATATAATTGTTATGCTTTTTCCAGGATTTAGTACAAAAGTTGTATATCATATTAGAAGAGAAGACAAGTATCAGAACAGTGGAATAAAGAAGCAAACCAAGCATTAGGTATTATGATTAATTTTTTTCTAAACTTCTTAAGCTACACAAATGTCATGAGGGTTTCTATTTTCAAAGACTAGCATAACTTCTCGATGTACCTTAACACTCACAGTAATCATCAAAAGTATTTGAAAAATATATTTCAATTCGCAAAAAAGAACTCAAAACATAAGATAACACAAATATCATACAAATAGTATCATGTCGATCCAAGCTATATATAGATGTGCATATTGCATGTGTAGATGTATCAAATATTTACACACATGACTTGCAGCAATATTATCTGCAACAGCCAAGATCAAAGGCAATAGTTTTCCTGAACCAATATGACCAACGAAAAGCAGCACGGAAGTTCTCCTTCCCTTCCTGGCAAATCTAGCATAAATTTTCACATGAAAACTGCAGGGGTTTTCATAAAAAAGAACTGCACTATGCATTAATTTGACAAGCTTCAGGACATATCAAATTGCTTTATGACATCCAATAGTGTGAGATCACATGAAATCCTTTCATCTTCATGTTCTCAACAATGATAACAGCACTATGCAACAGCAGCAATCATGCTCTATGTATTGATTTGACAAGCTTCAGAACATATCAAATTGCTTTAAGACAATCTGTAGTGCGATCACAAGAAATCCTTCTCATCTTTATGTTCTCAACAATGATAGCAGCACTATGCAACAGCAGGAATTGTGCTCTATGTATTGATTTGACAAGCACCAGAACGTATCAAAATTGCTTTATGAGAATCTCTAGTGCGATCACATGAATCCTTCTCATCTTTATGTTCTCAACAATGATAACAGCACTATGCAACAGCAGCAACTGTGCCGACCAATTCAGCTGATGGCTTGAAGGCCCATCATGACACAACGAAACTAATAAGTTCTAGTACTCGGACTCCATGGGGCCTTTCCGCAATGATACACATTGATGCAAACGAATAGGTCATAGTTAGATAACCTGATGGCCACTGCTTCAAGATACCTCGTCCAATAAGTAATTTGCATGCACTAATTCAACTACTGAGAAGGCGAGGCTATAATCTAAGTTTAAATGACTAGCAACGAACGATGATTTAAGCTAAATGAACGTTCTTGAAGCAGAGTTACCCGGGACAAGAATGGCTCCAAAAGGGCAACGACCGTGACAAGCGATGGGTCGAGTCCTATTTCTTCCTTGGCCTCCCGCGTTGCGGTGTCGGCGTCATCCGTGTCGCCTTCTTCTGCTTTGCCCCCAGGCAAGGACACCTCACCTGCAACCCATCCAATGGGTTAAATCCAAAGAAAACTCCAAGAAGACCGCTTTTTCCTTGAAAAATCCAATCTCTCTCTCCTCTCCCTTCGAAACCCCAAATTGGAGGAAGAAGGAGAAATGACCGGAGTGGGTGGACAGGTTGGAGGAGCGCTTGGTGAGGATGACCCGGAGCTCGCCTAGATCACCCTCGAATAGGCAAATCAGGACGGCTGCCCTCTTGGGCCGGAATCTCTCCGGGCGGGGGGCATCGGCTGGGGCTACGGCCGCGGCAGTCTCGGCGAGTCCCAGCGAGGAGAAGACCTTCCCTCTCTCGTCGACGTCTTCCCCGTCGCAGTCGTCGTCGGACGGGGGCGGGGCCTTGTAGAGCCGGAGCCGCTGGATGAGCTCGCCGAGGCCGTGAGCCGAGTCCATCGGTTGGGCTCGGGAGGAGCGTGTTGGCGTGGCGCGAGTCCGCGTAGGAATGTAGCCACAGCACGACTTCGCGGGTCACGCCATCGCGGTCGTCCGATAAAAAGAGAGAGAATTGAGTCGGTTCGACGTGCAACTCGTGACGAGTCGAATGTAGGGAACCGGCGAGTCGTCCGCGAACGCCACTCGGTGCTCGAAAGCTGAATGATTCTGCTGCGTGACTCCGAGTCCAAGTTGCTGCGTTAAAATTGAGTATGTGTACGTGCCATACGCTGGCGTGTTTGATGATTCATGCGGCACTTGGATCGATATTTCAAGGTAAAATGGCCAAACTCGTGGGCTTCCGCGTCTGCCATCACCAAATCAGCGTCACTTGGCAGACTGCTGGCAATGTTTCATCAGCTAGTGATGGTTTGTGACAGATGAGTGGATCCATGTGCAGCGTCTCTACAGTTTATCTGAGATAGTGGGTCTGTCTCTGTGAAGATATATGAAGGATTGCTTGAAGATTCAAACGTGTATGACATTATACATTTTTTAATGTAATATAAAGAACTAAAAAGAGAGAAATCAAATAAAACTCTGCGACTCGGCTCTGCCTACTTTTGGCAGATATGCAATGGACGGAGACCAACAACACGTCGATCTATAGGTCTCCCTGGGAAGATATCGGATGATTAAATCAAAGTTTATTTTCTTATTTTTTGAAAGAACAAACAGGAAAGTTATTCAAAGTAAAGATAGAGTTAAATCACAGTCAGCGAAACTAATATTGCAAAAACTAGTATTCATTTTTTTTTAAGAAATATAAGGAAACAAGGGTATTTTTATCTTATAAAAAGCCTTTATTGTTGCTTTTACCCCAAGGCACCCTCTAATTGGTTTGGAGATTATTATTTATAACTGAATATTCGTAAGTTGTCCTTTATAAATAAGTATATATGTCTTTAATTTATAACTTAATTACAATAAATTTTTTTTTTACTTTTTGTCTATAACTCACTTTCCTTTCTTTTTTTATCCTTTATTTTCTTTTTCTCCTCCTTCCTATTAGATGAGATCGATGACGACGACATTCGCAACCAACAGGATCGAGAGCAATAAAGAGAGGAGCGTCGATGATAAGGAGCACAAGAGGCAAGGTGTGTAGGTAGGTGGGCTCAAGGCAATGATCAACAGGAGTAGATGGTAGGAAGAGTTTTCTAGATAGCATTATGGACAAATTAGGTATGGAGGGACAAGTTATGGGCGATGATTAATGATAATAAATACTAGGAAGAGTCCAGGATAACAGTATACATAACAATAAAAAGCGATGGGGGCAGGCTAAGGTGGTGATCAGCAATGGTGAATAGTGAAGAGAATCATTATCACTAGTATATAGAGACAATATGGATCAATAGTGAATATACTAAGAGTGACAATTAATGATAGAAAATAATAAGACAAGTTAAGAGCGATGAATAACAACGATAAACGATAGAGAGAGTTAGTGGTAGAAGGGTGCCCAGGCGAAAATGTAATGAAAAAAAAAAAAAGATTATAAATAGTAAAATATTATTTTATTAATTTTTAAGGGGTTATGAATAGTAGAGCGTTGAGAATAGTAAAAAGGAGGCTTAAAAAAAAAAAAAAAAAAGCTTCATTTGTTTTACTTGGAGGGTGTTTTTTTTTTTTTGTTGTCACTTTGACGTAAATACCGTTAGTCAAATCCTTAATGACCTCGATAACTCATCGGCTCCCAGATCACTCACTCAATCCCCGGCACAGTCGCCAACTCCGCCGCCACCCTTGCCCCAACCGCCGACACACTGCCACCAGAGCTGTCTCCTCGCTCTCCCTCACCCAGTCCGACCCCCGCCGTAGCACCCCGACCAGCAACGCAACCATGACCTCCACCCCGCCCCACTTCGCCATTGCCGTCAGCATTGTTGTTACCGTAGCTCTCCCACGACTTCCAGCGTCGCCGTCGTCGCCACCGCCTCACCCTTCCCTAACCACCCCCTCCGTCTTCGCCACGGCTGCCTCTCACCGCCACTGTCGTCAGCACCGTCACCTCCTCCACGACCTTCGGCTCTCTGACAACTTCAGCATCGTCGCCACTATCCCGCCTTCCAACTACGCCGACCCGAGGCGCTCTGACCCCCGGATCAGACTGGAGTGGACCGATCACCGGCGGGTTCTAATAGCCCCCTTCAATGGCTTTATGGAAATTTTAATAAAAAAGTGGCCCGGGTAAAAACAATGACATTAATTTCACAACTTTAAACGCCGTTAGAATTATGATTTTCTTCCAATAAGAAACTACAAAAAAAGGGTTTTCCGCTAACTCCGCTCGACCTTTCGCTCGGCCTCCGTCTCCTCTTCGGGTGCCGATTTCTCCATTTTTTTTCCCTTAGCGATTCGAAGGCGATCGCTGGCCACACAACCCAAGTTAACTTCTTTCACGTTCGAATTCGAGATTCTGTTCCTCTTTTGCCCCACTTCTCAGGAGCTCTCGAGGTAATCGAGTTCTTCGTCAGAGTTAACGTGAGAGAACATAGGGACGAGAGGTCGATGCCGATGGCAGCAAGAGAGAATTCGGTGTGATTAGGTACGAGGGGTGGCAGTAGTTTAAGATTTGAGATTTAAATGTATACATCATTGCTCTTACGGTACGTTTACAGACCAACTTCACACCGAGGCCATGCTTGACGATTTGGATTCCTTTGATGATATCCTTCTTCCCACGACGACCATCACAGGTAATCGTTACGTGGAAAACTTTATCATTTATCTTCTAAGGTTCCTTAATTTTCTTTATTCTTTTATTGTTCTCATGATCAATGCCTCTATGTATGTACGTGGGCAGAGCGAAGACCCGTAAAGTTTCGACCTAGAGCTCGTGCTAAAACTGCTAATGTTGCCTCTACAACCCCCAAAAACTCTGATGCTGCACAACTGGTTCCTCCATCTCCACAGCCTTTAGCTCAAGATTCTGATTTTAATCTGGAGATGGAGAGAACCGGTCACGAAACTGGCCTTTCCAATTGCTCTGGTGTGGCAGGTGGATTTTTGGATAGTTCTCTGCAGAGTCAAGGAAGTTTAGGTCAGGTAAATATGAATATTTTGTTTTGTCACTTCTATATCTAATAGATGCTGTTAGTGAGTTATTGCTTTCAGGCTGCAGATGCTTGCTTCAGCTTGTGTTCCCCTAATGGCCCCTCAAGTACAACTGGTAATTTTTGTGGTCTTCATGACTTGGATGTGTGTTCTTCCAATATATAGTTTGTTTAAGTCTCTAGCTTTTTGATGATTGACTTCACATGTTAGCAGGGAATGTTGTTATCTTTCAGCCAAAAGTTGATCAACAATGCCTAAACAAGGAACTTATGGCATCGTCCAATGATGTTCTTGGAATTGCGACGTCACTCGGTGTCTCAACTCTCAACTCTAGCCTCTCTCAACCAGAGGCTGTTCACTTTGAAATAAACACAGCTTATGCAGAACCGTTGATCAATCTTGAGGCCTCTCAAGGTGAAGTATGTGTCAAAGGTTGTGACATAGATCAACTTATCCTCACCAAGTCAAATAAACAGGCAAAATCCTTTCTAACCCTGTCTATCAAATGCTTTCATTGCTCTGTATAAATTTTCTCTTCTTATTGTCTTTTAAATGCCATGTATCAGGCATTAGCAGAGTTCTCGACCATCGAATCTCCTCGGTATACTGGTGGAACCACTGGTAAGTAGTATGATTAATTACTTAGGGTGCAGCAACCTAAGATTGACAATAGCTAGCAAACTTTGGTTTTGTTGGCATCTTAACAGCTGATTATTTTTCTACTGCAAGAGTATTTTGAGTGGTTGGTTCACAATTTTGGATTGTCTACACCAAAATCATTTTAGAATACTCATCAGTTATGTCGTGTACTATGTGCTGACATTTTTTTCTTTAAATAGATGCTATGATGGAGAAGAAAATGTTTTATCTTTTTCGATAACTTGGGGTCTGCCTTTATAAGCCACAGATCTCTATGTGAATTTATATACATATACCACAATTTTAAGTTTCAGTCAACCTTCATAGGTTATCATATATAGGCCAACTGATATATGTTCAATCTCATGGTCTTTGATCCTTACAAAGTTCATTCTTTTTATACACTTGTAGGTATTGATGGCAACACTTCTTTTTGGTCTTTCTTTTCATCACTTAGTGAAAACTTTAAAGTGCATTTCCCACCTTCCTTTTGTTGTAGGTGTCCGATGAGCAGGCAAGTTTCAACCAGAAAACATCTCACAACCAAACAAGGGAACGGCTAAGTCTATTTCTTTTATTTCTCCTGAGGCTTTTGACTCTGTCATTCCTTCTGTGGGATCCTTTCTTAGACAATGGATATTTCCTCTGTACAAATGATGACCAATGTACATGAAGATGACCCTTTACATTCAGTATCCACGATCCCAGACTGCATTGCAGGATTTCAGATGGATCACCTGAGGGTCGGAAAAGAGGTAAAATTTCTTTCTTTCGTGTCCATAGATCAGCAAAACTTGTTATATGGATATTCCATTTGTTATTCAGTCACATCAAACTAAGTTTTGAGCCTTTCAGTATTCCTTCCCAACTAGCCACAGCTTTAGCTACTTATCAAGCTTCTATTATGTTGAATGACTGTTCAAATCATGCTACTTTCTAGTCCCATATTGGTTTTCCTTTTAGATGTGGCCTAGAACCAAAATATGAGGCATCAGAAGCATTAGTTCTGCCGTTAATATTTAGTTATTGTTGCTGCCAAAACTCTTATTTTATCAGGATTCTGGTACTATTAGACTAACTCTTTGGAGTGTCATGCTTCTGGCACACCAGTGGATACTCATGCTAATCCTTCAAGAGAAGATAGACCTTATCAAGACTTGTAACCTTTGTCTAACTGTGACATCTCCTGAATCAATTAGATGGTTCAAATCATTAATATAACATTAGGAAGACATTTCAAGTTAGTGACTTACCATTGAATATTTCATTTATTCTAGATGAATTATGTGAGTCACTACTTGTTTTATCACATCTTCTGGAGTATATCATCTGTTTTTTTCAGAAGAGAGGAGAAAATGGACTTCCAAAAATTTTAGAGGATATCCATATTGAGTCTCAGTCTCAAGATGTTCAAGACCTTAAGCAGCAGATCCAGGAGGGAAGTCCTATTCTGGAAAACTATATAGATGCTGGAGCTAGTAGACCACCTAAGAAATGGAGAAATGGGATAGCCAAGTGCAGTATTATCAAAATGAAATGTAGAAGCAATGATGTCTGGCAGATGGATGAGGGTCAGATTCATGAAGAACATAGGGATGAAGATAATATGCCCAATCTGAAGAACCCCAAAAGAATATCAAAGAAGCAGACAATTGAAATTGAGAAACCGGCAAGGAATTTTCTGAAAAACCTGATTTTGCCATGAAGGATACACCTAAAAAGAGGTTTCCTCATGCCACAAGGCGAAAGAGAAGGCATGGTAATTGAATTCCTAGATCTGCCAGTGTCTTTAAAAGTTCATTCTGCACTATCAAATGAAATTTAGTTGACAATTCATTAACTTTTATTTCTTAGTGAACAAAGTTTTGCTGCAAATACCTGAAGATGAGATCTACCCAAGACAGATTAGCATGAAAGACCTAATAATGATTGCATAGGCTAAGGAGAAGATATCTGTACGTGATTCTTTTGGCTATTGAAATGTTACCTTTTATGAGATAATGTCTATTGATGTTCTATTGAATGTTGTACTGCAGAATAAAGAAGCAGTAGCAGTGAGTAAATTATTCTCAAATCAGAGGTGTGGAATTTATCTTACAGGGCCAATAAATGTAGTTTTCCTTAAGCATGTCTTTTATATTTCATTACATATGTTGGGATCTCATGCCACTGTATGTTTCTTGAAACATATAAAATATTAAAACAAAATTTGAACACCCATAGTTGAGAACAAGAAAGCAAATAGCTCATCATGCGATAGATCTAATGAATGATGATGAAGAATGGAAATGGTGTACGATAAAGAGTTTATAAACAAAAAAGATCATGGAAAAGAGGGCTTTGGAGGGACTTCTCCGTGGTCGAGCAGTGACATTAATGATCGGATTTTGTAGTTCTAAACCCTGCTCGATGTGAAGTAGCATGTCTACCTCTGTGCTTGTGTACAAATGTCACATGACTTGAGGTATTTCTCTGTTTAGTAGTTGTTCTTGGTGTTTTTCTTTGTGGTTTTCAGGAACCTAATTCTTTCTTAAGGTCTTGAGAATAGAAGGATTGCTCATCTGGAATGGAAGAATGGTCACAAGTATTTGTAATCTGCACTAGATACTTAAATTTGTCTTGTATACATGATTGATCTTCAAGCTCAAAGATTTTGCTAGTAACAATATATAAAATTCAAGTTTAACACAAATACTGTAGATTACGTGAACATAATCCAATATTATTAAATCTCATGTACAGTAGTAGATTTGAAAATTTGTGCATTATATGACCATAATTTACTAGCCTGCTAGCCTTTAAAATCTTTAATAAAAATATTAAAGAATCAATGAGGCAGTGTTATATGATAAGTTGAATATTAAAGGTTGTCTATATAGTATCATATTGCCTTAAAGTGGGAATATCAATTATATTTTATTTTCTTGTTAAGATTTATAGTTTTGTTGCTGTTCTTGAGACTAAATGGCTAAAATAGCAATGGGGCACAAATACTACATGAGAGTGCCTCTCATCAATATGTCAATGAGCAAAAATCAAAGTAATATGTATATATATATATGTACATATATGCACATATATATGTACACACACACATATATGTACATATGTATACATATGTGTGTGTATACATATATATGTATATATGTATATATATGCACATATATATGTACACACACACATATATATATATACATATGTATATACATATGTGTGTGTATGTACATATATATGTGCATATATATACATATATATGTACATATATATATGACAAGCTTTAACATTTTGAAATTTGCTAAGAAGGAAATTCTATAGCTGTGTCCTAATTATAAGTGATAAAAGATTACAGCACTAGCATCCTTAATTTGTTTGGTGAGAAATAGGCTTTTTTTTTCCTACGAGATACTCTTATGAACAAAAACTGTAAAAGTTCATATGGAAAATAGTATCATTACAGGTTTTAAGCCAAACATCCTTGTTCATCATGTATAAGAGAATATTCATTCTTCATCTTGTTCGTTGTCCATAATTTTGAACAGTCTTCTTTTTCTTTACAAATGTCAATGCCAAAATGTGTAATCTAATGACATGTTTTATTTAACAGTTTCTTTTCCAACAACGAAATTGCTCTTTTTGAAGAGTATCAAGAACTGAACAATTGTGGCAAAGAAGCAAATCGCAACATTCAGCCAGCTCCCAAGAGACTGAATTACCATACTTACATGGACAGGCCAGAGACTCTTAGATGGTCAAAATCAGAAACAAAGTTGCTCTATGAGGTGTAGTGATCTTGTTAGACTGTGTTCTTTTTTCTTACTTGGTTCATGATTGATATATGGAATAAGAAATGCTAAGAACACATATCTTTAAAATTGCTGCTGATGCCTGGTGTTCATTATGATGGTACGTCAAACCAGTGGATATCATCAGCTGGTTTCCACTGCTTTAAACTTTGGCCTTTAATTTTTTTGGCGTTTTTTATGCAACTCTTTCATATTGTCCTCTTTGTGATTTCTTCCATGGTTTCTGGATTCATTATGTACAGGGTATGTCATACTGTTTCAATTGTGGGCAGCTTCAGTTTCATTTTAGAGTAGGACCTTGTCAGCCTTGAACAGCTTGTAGCGTCAATCATCCTTGATTTTCTAAAATTTCTATGTATGTAGCAACATATTCTCTTTATATTTAGCTGATCTAGAGTTCAATTTACTTGTCATCTCAAGTGACATTCCTGAAAAATATTATTTATATTTAGCTGATTTATTGTTCAACTGATTCTCAAGTGACATTGCTTGTCATCTCAAGTGACATTCCTGATCTATAGGCTATTCAAGAATTTGGAACAGATTTTGCTATGATACAGCAGTTGTTTCCTACCTGCACACGTCACCAAGTGAAACTGAAATTTAAAATTGAAGAGCAAAGACATCCGTTGCAAGTCCGTGATGCTTTACTTCATCGATCCAGCAGTACGTAATTGATTGGTTGCTGCACTCAATTTTGTCAAATTCTTCTAGCTTTGTGCCAATCAGGTGATGTTTTGTTCTGGTTTTGCTTGAATGAGGAGTCTCTTCAAAACTGTAGAATATTGCATCAAGTAGAGTTAAAACCCCATTTTGCATTGAAATTTTGCAGAAATATTTTATGGGTTCTCTCTTGCTTTTTTGATAAATTAATCCACTTATTTGTGATCGAGTGGGAAGTCTTTGTTCTTCAATAAGGATTAATAATTTGACACTAGAAAATGGACGTTAGCTTTTCGTATCTTGTTGGTCAGGATTAGTGATTAAAATGTATGCATTAGTTAAATTATGAAGTAAGATGATCAAATAAATATAAAAATTCTTAAGGTTAATTCTACCTGTGATGGTGATTGGTTAGATTGGAAGGGTAGTTGGTGAGATTTTCTTGCTAACATTGATGCTAAAACTGGAACTTTCATCACCTCCAGAGGAACTATGTTAAGACAAACCATAATGAGGTTTGGTACTTCTTGACTATGCTGGCTGTGGAAATTGGTATTTCTGACAACCATTGGTTTCTCATCCAAGTCTGGCCCTTTCTTGCTGAAGGGTAGCTTGTCGGTTGTGTCATGTTTCAGATACACCCTTCTGATTTTAGAAAATAAAAGGAGATAAACTAAAAATCCCATAGGTAAGTGAAATCATGCATCGAGACAGATGTAATCTGTCTTGATGGATGTCGTCTTTCTTAAGCAGACAATGAAGCCTTTTTTTGAATTCGCTGACAACAGCACACGGAAATAAATGGTTTATCGGTGTATTTGGAGTGTTGCTCTCCACCTGGTCAAAATGATGAAAGGAGAAGTTTCAGTCTCCTATTAAGATACTGATGTGTTATTTTACTTGACTTGCACCACATCAGTATTGAAATTCGAAGTGGTTCTTTGCTTGTTATTGCTTATTAATTTGGCATTCACTTATTTTGGGATTCACCTCAAATGAATCTTTTCAATTATCCATTGTGCAAGTGCACTTGCAGTGTGATTAATAACAAATCCTTTTACAGATCATGCAAGTAATTAAGCAGCTCAAAACTCAGAGTTGACCAATGAAACGATAGATGATGGTCTAGTGATTATATCACATGATACGGCTGGTAAAAATTGAGTTTTCCTTTTTCTCAATCTGTCCAAAACTGAGTCTGCTTGAACCCCTGAACCCCACGCTTGTATGTGATATGTTGTTTATGCAGGAAGAAATTGGGTGGGGGGTATTTAGAAAGAAGAGCAACAGGAGAATGGTTGTGATGTTGAGCACCCTGTGGAGTTCAATGATTCAAAATGTGAAGTTAACAGTTCATCAAATGTTACCGAGTATCAAAGTCTTTTTGATTGTGATGGCTCTCACCCTGAAGACCCGGAAATATGGGAGATCTGAAGCATAGAGCAATTATTCTGCCTTCCTGTGGAGTATGCTACTGATCGATAACCAACTTGGAGTTCTTTCCATGATGCTTGCATCAAACTCTTCCTTTGAGAATTTCTTTTGGGCGCAAAAGCCAACCAGAACAAAACAACATTCTTGTGTTCTTTGCATTGCCGGGGGACAAGTGTTGACCAGGTATGACTCCGCTGATATATATATATATATATATATATATTCATGTCTCCAGATACCATTACTTTGAAGACGACTAAAATGCTTTGCTGCCTGCACACTCTAGAAACCTATGAAAGCCATCCATTAATATGTATATTTATACATATTAATCGATGGCTTTCATCAGTTGGACCCATGCGCACTTATGCTGTTGGCATCGACGGCATGAACATTATTGACTGTGGAACCCATTCCCAGCCGAAAGAAGAGCTCATCTATTGTTGATCCATATTTCTACGGAAGCTTTAATTATTGCACTCGAATCTTCTACACAGAAAATTAAACAACCCGTCCAACTTGGACCGGAACCTGTCCATCAAATAATTGCCACACCATGAATGAGCTCTAGGTTGAAGACCGGACTTCACTGTTCCTCGATGCAAGATTTCTAGACATTAAATGTCACATATCATGTATGAACGAGAACAGATGAGTAGGGTTGCGAGATTAACCGGGGAGAAAGTCTAAGAAACGACATAAAGTGGAGTATGCTTGTAAACATATATTTGTTTTCCTCGGTTTCATTTGCTTTCACGTTTAGAAGATTACAGCAACACACAAAAAAGAAGGCAAACGGAACACAAACTCCTTTCCTGGACTGTCAGTACGCAAACGAGTATGCACGGATAAGAAGAAGGGAATCATCGATATGGGAGGGTGGCAGAGGGGAACGCACCAAGTGAGTTGGAAGAAGCGAGGGGGAAGAACTCGCTCCGGTCCTCTTCGTAATTAGACCGGTTCATCACCCTTGTGGACGAGATGCGTCGGTCCGCCGCCGCCGCCGCTCAACGCCCCTGGCTTCCTCTCTTCTGCATGCTTCTCCTCCTCCTCTTCTCTCTGTTTGCTACAGCTGCGGTTGAAGATGGTAAGTCTCGTTTTCGGTTCCTGACTTCGTCCATGGCATCCAAGGTCTTGTTCGGGTACATATTGTACCCGATGTCTTCGTTTTATGATAAATGATGCAATGCAGCCCTCGAAACGATCTGTGAGTGCAAGTCCTGAGATTATTTATATAATGTAATTTGCCTGGTTGCCTTTGTGCTGCTGTTTTGACGGGAGAATGTGGTACGTTTCTTCCTCCCAGAGTACGGTGAGAGGAGAAGAAAGACAGCTCTAAAGTTATTTAGGAACGCAATGCTTTTAGATGTAGACATGGATGGTAATCGCAACCGTCATCGCTCACTCTGTAGGTTTGCTTAACAATGGAGATTTCGAGACAGTAGGTGAGGTCTCAACCGGTGGCAGGGGTGACGGAATCACCTCCCTCCCTGGCTGGACTGTCGATGGGACGGTGGAGCTCGTCGAATCTGGTCAAAAGCAAGGCGGCATGATCCTCATAGTCCCCGAAGGTTAGCCATCGAGTCCTTTCGTTTCAGGGCGCAAGATTTGGCTTTGGAGGAGGAGGAAGGTGAGTGGGGAGTGAATGCAGCATGATATGGATGCAGGGGTGCACGCGGTGCGGCTGGGGAACGACGCGGAGATAGCGCAGGGCCTGCAGCTGGAGAAGGGGGCGACGTACGCGGTGACGTTTAGCGCGGCGCGGACGTGCGCGCAGCTGGAGACGCTGAACGTGTCGGTGTGGCCGGCGTCGCAGACGGTGGACCTGCAGACGCTGTACAGCGTCGAGGGGTGGGACGCCTATGCCTGGGCGTTCCAGGCGCCGGCGGAGGCCGAGGTCGACGGGACGGAGTCGAGGCTGAGCTTTAGGAACCCCGGCATGGAGGACGACCCCACCTGCGGTCCCATCATCGACGATGTCGCCATCAAGAAGCTCTTCTCTCCCGAGAGACCCCAAGGTATGCTGAATGATCCAATTCCCCTGATCTCAGGCTTTACGCCCGCATGGATGGTTGATCGTGCTCTGAGTGCACTGCAGACGATGCCGTCGTCAATGGCGACTTCGAGGAAGGCCCGTGGATGTTACCCAACTCCAGCCTCGGCGTGCTCCTCCCCACCAACCTCGACGAGGAGACGTCCGCCCTCCCCGGCTGGATGGTGGAGTCCAACCGCGCCGTGCGCTACATCGACTCCTACCACTTCGACGTCCCGCAGGGGAAGCGCGCCGTCGAGCTGCTGTCGGGCAAGGAAGGGATCATCTCCCAGATGGTGGAGACAACCCCTCAGAAGCAGTACAGCCTCACCTTCACGGTCGGGGCCGCAGGCGACTCCTGCCAGGCGCCCATGGCCGTCATGGCCTTCGCGGGGGACCAGGCGCAGAGCTTCCACTACTCGCCCACGGGCAACGCGACCCACCAACCTGCCAACGTCACGTTCACGGCGCGGGCCGAGAGGACGCGCATCGCCTTCTACAGCGTGTACTACAATACGAGGAGCGACGACCGGAGCTCGCTCTGCGGGCCGGTGGTGGACGAGGTGAGGTTGCGGGGAGTCTCCAAGGCAACCGCGAGTAGCTCCAATTGGGTTGCATGTCTTCTCAGTCTGGCCGTGCCCGTGCTTATGGCGTTCACCTGAGTCCTCCCTCTCCTCCGAGTCAAAAATAATATTAATGGTGATCCTATTAATCAACCATCGTCAACCAACCGACGACGCTTGTCATTGCAGTGAGCTATGGGCCGGCCCATGACTCATGTCGGTGGACCTTAGTGGTCCGGCCCAAATCGAGTATCATTCTGACACGACGCCCACTAACGCGTATTGATCCGAACCAAAAGTGAAAGCTCATCCGATTCAAATCATGGGATTCAACCCAATAGCATTTGGAACTTAGATTAAACCGAATCCAAATGCAACTCGAGAATAATCCACATTTCTATTCGAACCATCTCAATCTCAACTAAAAGACAGCCAAACTCGTGTGTCTGAACTCAAATCGAAATCTGACTCGAGTACTAAAGGCAATTCGGACCCGGTTCGGATACTCTAGAAACCTAGACGTACACCTGAGCAACGTGGAACCTCACAGGTCAATCTAGGGACCCACTTTCGTGATTTCATATGCGCCGGTCACTTGGCATCGGGACCGTACGAGTCACCACGTCACCCTGATGAAAAAATCCAGGTTTATTCAGCCCATTGAAATTGCTTCAGCGCTGCCTCCGAGCATATCGACGTCGTTCGGTCCCATGCAGTGGTTCTTCTTCTGTTGCGTGTGCCTTCTCGTGCTTCGCTTTCAAGATCCTCATCCACAGCACCGTCTCTCCATTCGCTGAACCAGCTCACTCCTCCCCTCGGGTCTCTCTGAGACAGAGAGAAAGATACGTTCGCACCGGAGAAGCGAAGACTCTCCATCTCAGTCGTCTTCTCCAACTCTATGGCTTAGGAAGACGCTGTCGTCCACTTGGGAAGATATTTAATAAACGCAATGGTGGAGTTTGTTCTCATGCACTGCAATATTCACTGGCTACTCTCGTTGCTGCTCCTGTCTTCTCCTGCATGCTTCGGCAATCTCCTTACAGTTCACCGCTAAGAAAGCAAACCCGTAGACACTACTATATCGTGATTTCGTCTTCATCTTTGCCAATAAGGTATCACGCAGATCTCTCTCTCTCTCTCTCTCTCTCTCTCTCTCTCTCTCTCTCTCTCTCTCTCTCTCTCTCTCTCCCAAAGAATTTCACGTAGCATTAATTGTAAGAAGACCCAAGTGTCCACAAGATGATCCACGCACGTCAAAGAAGATCTGCTTTCAGCACCTTTCGGAGAACTTGCAACAGTGCCAAGAATGCCTGAACTGCATGTCGAAGATGACACCTGAGTCAGCTTCATCTCTTCAAAACGCTCGATTGATATGGCTCGCAAAGTCTCAGAGATCAATTTGCGAGCATAACCAGCCTCGGAAGACGTGCTTCCTCACGGAACCAAAACAATGGATGGGTAAATGTTTCCTCACGATACAAAAGATTGATTCATTAACATGATCGAGGGGCAAATCATGATCCGATAGACGACCATTCACAGGAGCAAATCATGATACAAAAGATTGATGACCAATTACCTGATTCATGCACACGATTGACCGGCAATCAAACCCTCCTCGACATATATGGATACAAAACAACTTCGTAGTATATTTCTTCATACTTCCCAGCGTAGCTTAATGATTCAGAAGAAACTAATATCTTTTATTACTTATTCCTCGAATCATTCCAGATCCGTCAAATTAATCAGGATCTCGCTATTTGATATATCTAACCATCTCTCTCTGTCAGGGTCAATTATCTTAGACATATATAATTTCGCTTTTGTGGGGCATTTTTCTTGTAGCTATTTATCCTTATTTTTATTTGTCTTTTGGATTTTTGAATTAATTTTTTATTCAACTTAAGCTCCTTGTCTAAGTTTCCTCTAATTATGTCTCCGTGTCGGCACCTAATCAACAAAAAAAAAAAAAAAAAAAAAAAACGTGCAGTAAGCCAAATAAAATGGACCCGAGGAAACCACCTTGCACTTTATATATCCTTCCTTGTATTTATCTGGAATAAAAAGCTTCTTCTTTTTTCAGAAAAAAAGAAAAGGAGCATCTTGAGAGAGATGGCCGACTCAGTTGCTGCTCCTGCTAATGCTTCGGTCAGCATGACTTTTTTGTTTGACTCCATCTAGTTTTTCTTCATGCGTACCGCAATCATGTCCGAGTACTGATCTCCTCGAGTTCACAATAATGCACTGAAACCTGACCGAGTCACATCGCATCCAAGGCCACTCTTGCGGATCCACCTTCTCTCAAATTATTGCTCTCATGCGCTCACCAGATGAGCACAATGATACAACTCAGGTCCTGATGCTATGGCAGATCAACCACATGCACTCGCCTCACCAACTGTAGTTTTCTCCTTGGAGTCTGCTCGTACACAAGCCCACCGTTCCCTCCTCAACCGTAAGCAGAATAGAACACAGGGAAACACAAAAAAGGGAAGGAAATATGCAGCTAGCAAAAGCAAGTGATATGCCGTTCCCTCCTCAACCGTAAGCAGATTAGAACACAGGGAAACACAAAAAAGGGAAGGAAATATGCAGCTAGCAAAAGCAAGTGATATGCAGAAGGAGCTGCCCAATCTTCACAACAGATCTGGACAAAACACATTGAGAGGATATGTGGTGGGAGAAGGCGAGTTGCCCACGTACCACGATTCCAAGCCATTCGTGAAGTAGAGAAGGGCATGCATGCATGCACCTAATCTGCTCACCCTTTCAGTTCTTCTCACATTGGAGCGTCCTTCGTTTTTCCCTCTTGTCTTCCTGCGAAGCTGTGAATGATGATGAGCACTTCGGTCATGTCTTCTGCAGTGGCCATGATTGGGTCGGCTTTGTCTTCGTTGGAGTGTTGCGGCCACCCCCTACAGCTTACATGCATTGAACCGAAGCACCTCCATGGGGACTACCTGACCAGCTGCTGTCATCCTTGCGAAGGGTTCATGTGCACGTGCGAGCTTGGAGCCTCCATCTCCATGGACCGGTTATGAAGGATAGATTCCATTGTACTACTGTTATGCAAACATGCCATCTCTACGCATCGGGACAAGCGATGCTCGAGTGGGTTGAAACCGAGGAACCCTATATTCTGTGGTCGCTCATGCATTAAATTCGATATATCATCATGATTTTTTTTTATCTGATGTTATAATTAGCAATGGTACGATGGTTTGACTTCCGAAATTAGGGAAGTCAGTCAATTACTGAGACAATTTTGAGAGGAAACTAAATTTACTCCTTTTTTTTAGAGAGAGAGAGAGAATGAGTAGGAGAAGCTGTTCCTCGTGTCTTTGTTTACGTAAACGAAATATTTCTATCAAAAGGAAATTGCTAAGTGAATCTTGAGAATTCATTTTCATGCTATATTGTTAAGAAGTAGAAGAGTGAAAAATGCGTCTGGTTTTCAATCTTGATAAACTTGAAACTATATATATACATATGGAAATAACAATTACACATTAATAAAACCTTATGAATCGTTCACTAAATTTTGTTAGATTTAGTAAAGCTCCACATAAAACACCAGAATTAATCTTTCAATAATCAAGAGAAATTAGTCGAATAATAACCAACTTGGGGAGACTTACAACCAAATTGACAAGCCAGTAGATTTGTCTATTATTTGTTATATGTGAGTGCTTTGAATTCCTTTCGCCCGTTATCATATGAGAAGTAAGCTTTTCAATTTACATTTTCAATATATATTTTCTTTAAATTTCTTTTCTTGCGAGAGAGAAAAAAAAAATTATGCTAAGGCATCGATCACAGAATCATGCATTCTTTTTAGATAGGATTCTATCCACTTAAAATATCCTCTCTATTTTGTCAAAAGTATCAACAAGAATAATAAAAGTCTTTTAAATACGTAATTTTTAATTAAAGTTGTTGTTCGATAGGCTATATACTATGACTCAGCGGTAAATACATTATTTCCATGTTTTTTTAGAGGTTAGATATGTAAAAACTCCTTAAATTAAAATGTCAATATTAGTGCATATTTATGGTTAATTATATGGAAGTACATCGGCTTTAGAGAATATTTATAAAAATTTGAAATTTACATATTTTAAATGTAGGATTGTTACATCCCAACAATAATTGCATAAAATATCAAAGAAGAAAAGGAATATAATTAGAACGCATCGAAATGACAACAAATTATATATATATATATATATATATATATATATATATATATATATATATATATTCACGATCTCATGTACTCCAAATTCCTTCCAAACCTAATTTGGATTTTTATTTTTCTGCAAATATACATTCCAAATCGATTGGCCTTTCCTTCTTGAAAAAAAAAAAAAACCTTACCTATATCAATCATATCAGTGGAGTTTATCGGCTACAAGTCTGGTGATGGACTCATCCGTGTGCTTGATTTCTCTTATCTATCCTAAGACAGTTTAAGAACGAGAGGTTCTATGATACGATGGACCAATTTCAGGATGTGCAGTTTCGATTATGGAATCGATGATTTCGATTTTGAAAAATTGAGAATCGGAATCGAGTCGCATGGGGGGCCCGGTTCAGAAACTGGAATAAGAATTCATGGTTTTGATTTTTTACTTCGAACCGTTAGCTTTAAATATTTTTAAAAAAAAATAAAATAATAATAATAATAATAATTTTAACGATTCAAAGAATCGTCGATTTCGATTCCTAAAAATCAGAAACCTAACAAAACCGTCATTTCGATTCGGTCTTCGTCGAATCCGTTTGGTTGGTTATACACAAGCGAAGAAGAAGAGTATTTCCGACGATGTCGCTCGTCTCGAGAACGTTCGAGCGGGCCGCGAGTCACCACCGCCCCGTGTGCGAAGACCGTCACACGTACAAAAGACGGCATCCCCGCGATGGAATTCGCATGCAGCCGTTCTCGGAATAATTCTTCTCCGTGAGTGGTGACTTGGTCCACCTAAACCGGAGATCGCCCTCCATAATTCATTCATGTTCTCCTCCACGGTGGCTACTAAATGCCAACGGATACACCTTTGAAGCACGTTGCATCGGATCATATTCGACACTTCACCGAACGGTTCAACCATTTGATTCTTCTTTCTTTTATCGAACCGGGCCAACCCCATGTCATGGCTTGAGACATGCGCACATAAATATATGGAATCATGAGACTGGCCTGCCAAACCGCGTGCACATTCCCGGTGGGGCGAGTTGCTTTGACCTTTGCGCAAAGCAAGTCGTGGAATGCTCGTCAGCGACCGTGTGCAGCCGGCTCAAGGTTCATCGCAGGTCATCGAACCTTTGTTGCTTTGATGTTTGTGCTTCAGAGGCTTTCTCCAGCCGGCTCGAGGTATGCAGTAACTTAATGATTGCTGTGATCATCATCGCTTGACAAAACGAGCCCATGAAGAGGAAAGCAAGCCTTTGTTTAATGGGAGATGCCCATCCTTTTCTTCGCCGCACTCTCGGGGACAATGTACACGTGACGGGTTGGAGGGTGAAGAGGAGGTGAAACGTTTGACTACCATCTTAAAATGCAGGCCTTCTTGCTCAAGAACCAGTCCACAGACCTATTACATCACCCATAAAAGGTCAAGCGGATTGACAGAACCACAAGGTTCATGTATGAAAACATATTAGCCATCCAATCATGTCGGAGCTGAAATGAGGGTCTCGAGCTTATCAGCCACGGGACACTTTAGATGGAGGACCATCGCACGATTCCAAGCCTAGGTTCCAAGTGGAATCCTAGCAGGAGCAGCTATCACTGTGCTCTTGGAGGCGGCCTGGTCTATATAAATCCACCTCCTCATGCAATTCTACTACACAAGCGGTCCCCTTGGATTTGGAAGCGACCCCCCAAACCCCCTTCTCTTCTCATCTGCTCCCTCTCTCTCCACAAAGATGGTGGTCTTGACTGATCCAGCGCTAGATCTGATATCCCTCATTAGATCGCCGAAGCCCGCGGCTTGCTTCTCCGGTGTTCCCGTCGTCGACCTCTCCAAGCCTGACGCAGCAGCGCGCCTCGTCGAGGCCTGCAAGGAGTTCGGCTTCTTCAAGGTAACCGACCATGGGATTCCGGTGGAGCTCATGCGGAGACTAGAGGCGGAGGCTGTCAAGTTCTTCTCCTTGCCTCCGGCGGAGAAGGAGAAGTCGGGCCCTGCCAAACCGCTCGGTTATGGGAACAAAAGGATCGGTGCTAATGGCGATATGGGCTGGGTGGAGTACCTTCTCTTCGCAGTCACCTCGAGGCCATTGTCTTGCACTCTGATGGACTTTCTTCGAGAACCCTCGGCATGTTGTTTTCGGTAAGAACAACAAAAATAGATATTATAACGATTCTGTTTCCGTTTCTAATAGTATTCGGTATGTTCTTTTCGGTAGGAACAATGAAAGTAGATATTCCGATGATCCTGTTTTCGGTTCTAATAGTATTCATGAGCGTCTTGCAATAGAACAGATGTGTGCTTTTTTTGGCACTTTCTTCTCTACTTGAGAAGCTTTTGTCCTCTCTCTTAACGAATAGCTTTGCTCTGGTTTTGGTCGGTGTGATGTGTTGCAGCTCTGCATTGAAGGAATACCTATCAGCCGTCAGGAAACTAGCTTCTCAGGTGCTAGAGCTGATGGCCGAAGGGCTAGAGATTGAGCCCAGAGATGTCATCAGTCAGCTAGTGACAAGTGAGGCGAGCGACGGAATCTTTAGGCTCAATCACTATCCTCCATGCCCAGTGCTTCGAGGGTCGAACTACAGCTTGACTGGCTTCGGGGAGCACACAGACCCACAGGTCATATCTGTACTGAGATCAAACAACAGCACAGGCTTGCAGATATCGCTGACGGATGGCAGCTGGGTCTCGGTTCCTCCGGATGAAGAGTCCTTCTTCATCAATGTTGGTGATTCCTTGCAGGTGATCATGCCCCTTCCTAGCTCTTGCACTGATTCGGTTCATGTAAATATCAGTGAGGAAGAATCCTCCAAGCAACTTACGCTACTGGTCTGCTATATCTCCCACAAATACAAAAGAACTCGCATGTCGTTGTCACATAAAACAGCACTCGAAAACTTCATGCATCTTGCTGAAGTCTAGGGATCATAATTCTGCGATACTCAGACTAGGATTGTTTTCTGTAGGTTCTGACAAATGGGAGATTCAGGAGTGTGAGGCACAGGGTGGTGGCCAACGGGATGGAGTCCAGGGTCTCGATGATCTATTTCTTTGGTCCACCCTTCGCCGAGAAGATTGCCCCGTTGCCACAGCTGATGGGGGAAGGAGAGCACAGTCTGTACAAAGAGTTCACATGGGACGAGTACAAGAAGGCTGCATATAAATCAAGGCTGGCTGATAACAGGCTTGGACTGTTTGAGAAGTGAGAGGTCACTGACGGAGGAAGAAGAGCCGGTGAGGTGACTCAAGAAGACGAGCTGGCACAGCTTCCCTTGCTTTTCTATCCAGAAATGGTATCCGGAGAAGGTTATACGCTGCTGCCTTTTCTTTCTTTGTTCTCGGTCCCAACTCTTCTCATGTGCAAGCCACCACCTTTCATCGATGTCAAGCAAATGTATCTGCCTTGAGAGCCATGTCCCAGTCTTTTCTACCTGGTATCTTTCGGAGCTTTTCCCTGCTGCTGCTGCTGCTGCTGGTTGAGATAGTCCTGTTAATAGTACTGCTACAGTGATGCATGTCAGTTTCTGTATCGTATACAGGCACTGCTACATCTGGGCAAGGCCTACTCGTACAACCTCCTGATGTGGATGGCATTTCTCATATATGAATATATACAGAACTAATTGAACCCTTCTCATGCTACCTCCAAAAGCTCACGAGTGTACATCAAACTACAGGATGATCTACGATGTTTTACATCATCAGAGCTCCTAGTTCTATTAACTATCTTTTACCATTACCACTAATCGTAATGGTAGATCTTCCTTACGTGGAATGCATCCATGCGTCCTTTTGCCTCGTGTTGAATGTTCTCCTTCCCCCTCCGTTAACGACGTCGTGGATAGCATTGAAATCCTAGTCGGCTACTCGAAGAGGCAACGCGATTCCATGGGCTGTAGAGATCTTCCCATCAATGCTTGTGCAAGTTCAATGAACGCACCCCCCCCCGTCACCATCAATGAAGGCGCATACGTACTGCTCGCTTTATCATGTTCTTTTCCCCTCTTCTTTATCTTCTGCTACGAGGATGCGCATTTGATTGGCGACATAAAGATTCGTGTATCGTCTCTGGGACTGGAATTTAGCTTCGCTCGTGTAGCTGCTCTACGTATTCATGTGCTTAAGCTTGCTTAAGGATGTGGAACAGGAACAACTCCGGCAAACAGCTGGGAAGCAAGTTGCCCGCTGCTACGAGCAGTCAGAAACGTGCAGTGAGTTGCAGAGCTTGGAATTGGTGATTGAGCAATGGAGTGAGCACTCGGAGGACCTCCTTGACACCGTTGGCCACAGCACGACATCACAGGCATCCAGTTTCTGGCGCATGGAATCAATGTCTTGCGGTGCCACGGCACATGAGGAAGAAGAAGAAAGAAGGGGAGACGCGAGTTGTCACCCTTCGTCGCCGGCCTTGCAAGTCCCAGAAGTGCAAGCTGTGAGGCCCATGTGAACCTGCCGCTGGAGGCGCAGTGACATGACCTACGTCTGCCATCGACCCTCTGTCATCGGCTGCTCAACCTCAACGTGACTTCACTTGAGGAAGGCGAAGCTTGCTATCGAATGATGTATTGCGACAGTCGATATAATTATCCATCACATGAAATGATATATTTCCAACTTCAAATTATGTTCTTCTGGGAGAACATTTGATTCTCTTATATAATCTTAGATTTTATCTGATCCATTGTCGTCAAATCTGCAACACTGTATGCGGTGTAACAGCGGCATGGGAAGAGACGCACATCCAACCATCCATCCCTGGAGGCAACACGCCAACACCAAACCAAAGCAAACAGACACGGCACGGCATCAAAAGGCAATCCAGAAGGCTGATCCGATCTCTACTTGCGCTGACCTTTCTTCTTCCACAGGTCACCAAAGACCCGAACACCCGCCCCCTTCCGCTTCCCCACCGCCCTTTCCTCCCCCATCGCATCCCCGTCCATCAGCGCCGGACCCCATTCCTCGTGCCCGACATCGTCGCCGGCTGCCAGCGCCGCGGCGGCTGTTTCGGCGGCCTTTCGCCACTGCTCTGTCTGCACCCTCAGCCGCTTCATTTCCTCATCGAGCATCGACTTCGCCCCTACTGCCGCTTGCAGCTGCTCCGTCAGCAGCTCCGCTTTCTCCCTGCTCTGTTTCAGCTCCTCCTCCGTTGATCTCAGCTTCTCTGCGAGCTCCTCTTCCTTGGCTCGTGCTGCGGCGGCAGTTCTCACGGGCTGCGACTTCGCTGTCGTCTTAATGAGCACGTTCTCCTCCAGCACAATTCCCACCACTGTCGTGTCCTCGAGTTCGACCAAGTCGAGCAAATTCGGAAGCTCTACCCCGTCGCGCTGTTGTTCCTCTTTCTTGTCTACCATTTGATCATTCCCGTCTTTCTCGTTCTCGACTGCTGTTTTAGCTTCCTCCTCCTCTTTCTCGGTTACTGTGGCTTCTTCTCCGGGCTTGCGGTGATCGTCATTCTCTACGTTTGTCGGTTCGGTCGGTGCTACGACTTCGAAGACATCAGCAGTGCGCGCGGAATTGACGCTCTCCTCTTCAATCTTCGCCTCGTGCGTGACTTCTGAAGTCTCTTCGGAGTCCTGCTGAAGCAGAAGATTCTCCTCTTCTTCTGCTTTCACGACTGGGATAGCAGAGGGTATCTGCTTCGTGGCCATCTCGAGAGCTTGTTGAGCATCGAGCTTCGCGGCTTCGGCCAAAGCGAGCCGGTCCCTTAGCATCTTGAGCTCCTCCTGCGCTTCGCCAAGCTTGGTCTCCATGTCGGAGACTCCAGTGCCACGCTTATTCTGGATTCACGGAAACAATAGCCACAGAATTGGATCATAGATGTAGAGGTCATCGAGATGGACAGGGATAGTGGGAAGCTTACCTCGTGCAAGGGACTCCGAGGGGATCGGCGATCTTCCGGCTTCGCACGGCGGTCGACCGAGCGCCGGTGGCTGTTGGCCTCAGAGTTGGTCTTCAGGTGGAGAGGCGCCGCTCGCTGCGGCAGCCTCGGCGGCAATTCCGACGCTCTGTTTCCCAACAAGCGATCAATAGGTCTGACAACAGAAAACAAATCCATGAATCCGATTCTTATCAGTACCTCGACCTCGGCATTGAATCGAAGCTCAATGCTGCGGTGGCTTGTTACGAGATCGCCCACCACCTGCGTACAAGCTCAGCAGTTAAGGCTTTGGCTTGAGAACCGGTAAGATCAACACTGAAGACTCGAAGGATGAAGCAAATTGCATGGTTTTAACACGACGTCCCCACACTCCATATTTAGCTTCTGGCGCTCAGCACCTCGTGGCTCGATCTGATGACTCCCATGCAATAAACCTCTGCGTGATTCGAAGCCTACTCACCACTTAAGAAGGTGGTTCAGAAGAAGCGAGAAGGTGAGGGCGAGAAGACCATGGAACATGGATCGGCCCCATTCAATAAATGACTGGCTGATGGAGGGAAGAAAGACAGCTACGCATGGCCAACTCTTTCGTTCCTTTTTCTCCAAAGGATGATTGATGCTAATCATGACGAACTTGGATTTGTAGAAAAGAAACCACAAGATTTGCTGATTCAAAGCAGAAACTGAAGGAATTCCCAGAGCTGGAGATTTCACACAGCAGGTTTGGGTACACGCTGAAGGAGACCGAATGATCACAACTGCGGCTCTCCTGAAACTTTTAATCTGCTTTATAACGTGAGACGTGAAATCAAACGGTGGAATATCTCTGTTTGGAATGGAAGAGATGAAGCACTGCCCGAGACTCGGGCCATCCATGCATTTTGAACTTGAGAATTAGGAGAAAAGAATGAAGAGCGTTCGTCTCTCCCTTCTTCCATGAGACACTACGATCGGTCTCTCTACTTCGTTGGCGTCTCATGATGAAGTCGAAGAACTCGTATCGTTCTTCAAGTTTCTCTCAGCTATATACTCCGGTATTTTGGCATGCAAGGAGGATTTACTCCAACTGCACCTCCAAATATTTCCTTCTCAGATGATTGATACTGTTGGTTGTCACTTCTACGAATTAAGGCACTTGGGGGAAGAAAAAGGAACAAAAAACAGATTGGACAAAATTATACTTTGGTGCTATTTCATAAAGACAAATCCAAGAAGTAGCATCCTCGACCAAAACACCTGAAAACTTGGTCAATGATTGTTAGCTTACAGCACCTAAGACTTTTATGTTGGCACAGTTGATCTTCTTTTTTTTTATTTTTTATCAGTGTATATGGTGCATCATAGCACATGATTTCCACTTCATATAGAAACGGAAAAGCTTTCTTTTGAAGAACAATAGAGCCTGCAATGCAGTTCAAGGGCATGCAAATTGTTGGTTTAGAAGAAAGATTATGATTGGGGAGGCAACAGTTGGGTGTGATGATGCTGAAAGCTTTCAAGTTTCAGGCAAACATTGCATGCGACCTCACTCTCTGATCAGGGCCCAATGTCTGCATCTCACAGCCTCCCAACTAAAGTTTCAATGACTAGCGAATTCTAGGACTCGCCCAGCTTATGTTCCATCGCTGTCTGCAAAAGCGTCCCCACAACGCTGCGGGGGTCGAGCCTCGACGGATGGTAAAAAGCGTCACTTTCCACGCCTGTGGGGTTTGCTTCACGTGCCTGTTTGGAGTTGAGACTCCGGAACGACGGAGACCATCGGAGAAGATGATCTCTCCAAACATTACGATAGACAACCGAGATGGTTCTCCAAAATCGCTATTTGTTTTCCAGTGCAAGAGGCCAAAGCATCACTGATTTATAATGTCATCGAGTTTCTGCGCAGAGACTGACTAAGAAGAACATCACTCATCTATAAGCCTGTCGGCGACATTGCTGGCAAAGGGAACTTACATCGCTAGTCTATGAACTTATTGACATCGGAGATCCAGAGAGTGAGGTTATCCTTCAGTAACTTCAAGATCAAAGTGCTATCCTTGCATGGTTCTCCTGGATCCATCAAGTCGATCCCACAGATAGCTTCATCAAAAGCCCGATGCGCTACGTGGAATGCCCTGAAATTATTAGTTCAGGAGTCATACGAGGACGGAAACAGCAAACCAAAGCTGGAAATCAAGCTCTGCTGTAGCATACCGGACGGGTGAGTCCATGATTTCGTAATAGAAAACGGAAAAGTTCAAAGCCAAACCCAGGCGAATCGGATTTGTAGGAGACAGCTCTTTTTCAGCCACTTTAGTAGCAGCCTGAAACAGATTTAGACTACCATAAGCAAAGTTACACATGCCCGCAGTTCTGCAGCGCATGAAACGAGATCAAATCAGATCACTTTTCCTCATGATAAAAGCAATAATAAATAATAATCGTGTGTCAATATAGAATTTCAACGTGCTAAAACACGATTAGTAACGCCGATCTCAAATAGACGACACTAAAATCTACGAAATTTCTTCTGTCAAATCGAAAAGACAAGTCCACAAGACAATGTTTCTACTTGATAAAGGATAAGATAACAGTGGCTTCTACTTCAGAGATCCCAATCTTCGAAGGAACCAGTAAAGATAGAACGAGCGCCTGTGACACATCCAACTAAACAGGATCTCTCCAGTATAGTAGAGGTGTTTGACTGCCTCTCCGACTATTTAATTTAGACTTATTATTTTCGGTTCCAAATGTCTCTAACATAACCTCGATCGACTCTCGCTACAGAACAGCTGACCAATAGGAAAGTGAGCTCTAAGACTTAAACAGTGGAGATGATTAATCAATGTTCAGACCAATCTACATCACAACACATCTTTGATATCCTGAAGAAAGCAGAAAAAGACTTGTGTTCAAAATAATATATTAGATGAGTTTCCACCACGAATCACAAAACATGGATTTCGAAGAAGGTGATGATCTATTATTACCTGATAAACTTTAAGCGACTTGTCCGCAATCTCTTTCTTTTCATTGCCCGTCTCGGATTCTGCGAGGTATCGATAGTAGTCCGCCTTCCTATAGCAATTATCGTGATGCAAAATCACATTTTTGGTCCTTGGAAACCTCAAACTGCCATGAATATATACCGACGAGACAAGTCGTTGTCGCACATCTTGTGGTAGAATACAGACGATTCGGCGTCGGACGAGGAGGGAATGAGGTGGTCGTCGACCATGGCCAGCACGTCGTTGCAGATGCTCGCGAGCTCCGCCTCCACCTTCCGGCGGTACTCCCTGATCACCCCGAAGAAGCGCCCCTTCGCTTTCGCGTCCTCGCCGTCGATCGAGGCGAGGATCCTCCGCGAGTCCCTCCTGGCCGCGGCCACCTCCTTGTACGCCGCCGACAGCAGCCTCTTCTCCTCGGTGGTGAGCTCCACGTCGAGGTGCGCCAGCTTCCTCATCAAGTCTGCCATCTCTGCGTGACAAGCAACAGCGGTGCGTAAAACCCTAACCGAAGAGGCAAGATGGCAACGACGTACCGTCGTATCTGTGGACTTGTTCGGCGAGCTTGGCCATGAAGAGCAAGCGCTGACGTTCTTCATGGGACGCCATTGCGTTGACCTCTTTGATCTGGGGTCAAGGAAGCGACGTCGGTTCCTCTTCAACTTATAAGGCCTGTAGATCGAGTGTCCCCCACAATCTCGGACTCTTTCAGGATACGAGATGATGAATCTCGAGAAGATCATACGAATCCCTGAATCCTCGCCTCTCTGAAAATAGATAAGCAAGATAGGAGGCCGGCGAATCTACATTCGATTCATATGTTGGACTCACCAGCATAAACTACCGTATCACCTCAATCATCTGCATGATTTGATGCACGGAATCTCGCTTTCCGATGATTATTTCGGACTTCTCTACTAATTACCATCGATTAGTCTCGAATTATTCAGGACTCTCGGAGTGAGACTACGAAGTTTGGCTGATGTCCCATCTCCACAGTTACCATGTAACGCATGACAGCAAAATCGATCGCAATATCTATGGTTGATGATCAAGGAAAAGAGAGAGTTTGGACTGAATCACTAATCCGCTAATTTTTTTTTGCTGGATTTATTCTAAAATTAAGAAGTACGATTCGATTAGGTTGGAATTTCTAGGCCATCACCCGATCTGTTTGCACATGATAACAAGTACAATCGTTTGATCGCAGCACGTAGAAAAGACAGCTCAATTCCCAAGTGTTGCAGGTTCCAATGGAACACAGATCTCCTTTCTCGCTGAAAGCTGAACACATTAATCATAACAGAGCATAAAGAAAAGGAAGATGCACATCATGAACACACGACGACCGGAAGTCAACAGAGTCCACCGTTGAAAGTGCTGTAGTCAGTCCTCGGAGGCGCCTCCGGCCGCAGCAGCCAGCGCGCAGCCAGGTAGGGAGGGGAAGGGTGCTCCAAGACGCAGGTGGCGGGGCCGGCGGTGGCGGAGGCGCCGACGTGGGGGGTTCGGCGAACCTTGCGGCGGCCGGCGCCCACGGGGACGTTCCGTAGCGTGCCCCCGGCCGTCCAGTAGCGGTGGCAGGCCTTGCAGAAGTGCCGCGGCTGGTTCACATTGTAGTTGTTGAAGTAGCAGAACTTGGTCTCCTTGCTCTTGCACCGCGGGCACGGCAGCGCCACAGCGGCCGCGGCCTCCCTGGCCGCCGCCGCCTCGTCCTGCGCCTCCTTCTTCTCCTTGGCTTGTCTGTCTTCCTTTAGGATCACTGCCCCGAAAAGCTTAATACTTGCTGCTTCGTCAACTTCGCCCATCATATGTGTGTCTCTGAGAGAGAGAGAGAGAGAGAGAGAGAGAGAGAGAGAGAGAGAGAGAGAGAGAGAGAGAGAGATGGGAGCAGGGTGGTGAGAGGAGGCAGAGTTGAGTCTATATAAGAGGAGGCAAGCAGTTCATTCCTTTGCATTAGTGTGCCATCTCAAGCAAATGGATAGAGCAGCCAAAGGAATAAAAAGCAGAGAACTCAGTTTGGAAAAGGCGCGTTCGCTTTGGAGGCGAGGCTTTGATGTCCGCTTCATGACAGCAAAAGCTCATCTCTTTCACCACCATCACCTTTAAATGCAACCAAGTCCCCACCAAGGAAGGAAACGCAAATGTGATGTTGGTCCGAAATGGTACTACTGCCGCTGGTTCGCCTCATCTGATCCTGCGAGTCCACTGTTCACGTCAATTCGGACCATAATTTTCACAAGGAAATGTATTCGTATCAAAACAATTCATATATGAGTCGAAGATCGAGAGAGAATTATTCACTAAGAACTGAAACGACCGAGTGAGTGAGGTAGCTACTGAGTGAAAAAAAAAAAGAAGAATAAAATCAAACCATAGTTTGGGCATATCCTCGTCGTGAGTATGGAAGAAGGACAACTCCAGCCGACTCGAGAATAAAAACAACGGTATAAAAATATTCATTCGATATGAAAGATGACTAAGCAACAATAGTTTCATATTGTTGAGAATCAGGATGTATTTGGAGTCTTCACCGGCCATAAGAATAAGTAGGGTGACTAAATTTGCATGTCCTCCGATGAAGAGATTTACTATGGAAGCTAAAATGTTGTCGTCGTCCATGTAGACTTTATACGAACCACATCATATGGTCTTCTTGTTTGTTGGTCCTGCTTCCAACCAGGTTGCTTTATCCACGACCTTTTGTCAAGTGCTTTCCTGACTCACATCGAAAAATGCCTCCAACTACTTGAGAACATCAAAAGAACAGTTGCAGTTGAGTGGGTTAGATTCTGCTATGAATCAAAAGCTGGGAAAAAGCTGCAGTTAGCAGCAGCTTTGGATCTCTCAGCACAAAGGATTCACCTCGCTTTCCTAGCACATAATCATTATCTCTGCCATCTGGTTCTGCCAAAAGACCCGCAAGGAAGGAGCAGGTGCCTGATAGAGAGAGAGAGAGAGAGAGAGAGAGAGAGAGAGAGAGAGAGAGAGAGAGAGAGAGAGAGAGAGAGAGAGAGATGGGATTGATAACACAGCAATTAACATGGAGTAGCAATTTAGGATGCCGGTGATGGGTGTGGCTGCCAAATTGGAACGAGAGGGTGTCATCTAAACAATGCAAAGGCCTCCCTCGCTGCTTTAGTCAATGGCTGGCTTTGCACCAAATAATTGCAAAAGGCGCATATCGCTTTATCTTTTGCTTGGAAAAAGCATGTGCTTTTCTGGGTTCGCACAGCTCTCGCTACATTATAAAAAGCCTCCCATTACTAAAAGTTGGAACTGATTTGGTTGGAAAGGCCACGCTGCCATGTCGCCCACTTTCTTTCCTAGTCTTCTGCTTATCCTGTGTTTACGACTCTTTATTAGAAGTCGTCTTTGAGAATAACCAAATCATCTTTAGCTTTTTCTGTGGCTCATCCCACCCTATTAAGCATCACAAAATGATTGAAACATTAGTGCTCTAATTTTCCTTATCAATTTTCTTTTCGGACAAGCTATTATAAACTGTAATTTTCTCCACGAGTTAATCCAATCTTTGAAGGATTTCTCTCGCCGTCTTTAGGTAGATCAGAAAGAAATTTTAGCAACACCGAGGTGCTTAACGACCAAGCCATAATTCACGGACCTCTTTCTTTCATGTAGATGATGTTTTCTGAAGTAATTTAGTTGTTTATTCTCTAAATAATATGGCTCGGGGATTTAAAAATACTTATCAAAACCAACAAGCACTTCATATCAATTTGTATATGATGAAAGTAATATAAATACGTACACATTATAAATATAATTATTAGGACACAAGCTGCTTCTTTGCTAACGACAGGTAATGTGGGTACGACCGGTTCTGCCATATATAAATACAGCAAGGTATGCCACATGCCATCTCTAGTTGTTCAAATGAAGACTTTTTCTATATGCAGAAATCTAATGATGAAGACGGGACGGGTTGTGGCTAGGAAACATGAGGATTTTGAGGTCAAGCATGTAAGAAGAGGAAGCAATGAAGCAGCTCACCTTCCTGCAGCAATCTGCTGCTAGCGTGGAAGAAGAGAAGGTTTGGTTTGGTATGGAGGTCTACCAAATGGGACTCTTAAAGCAGCGCCCAATGATGTTATGTTGATGACTTGAACTCTTTCGTGAAAGCCTACCTTTTATTTCTTTTTCCTCGCCCCTTTACTCTTTGAGAAAGATATGCATGAACGGCCGCTTTTGGTATTTTCCAACAAAAAAAAAAAAAAAAAAAAGGAGATCAAACAAATGTAAAGGTCGATGGTTGAGAGGTTCACCTGTTCCCATAGATTTTCTTTAAGTATGCGCCGGGACCATGGCTCACGGACTGGATATGATGGAATGGACATTGCGAAAGATGAATTACCATATGTGAGCTTCGAGGTTGATTCGCTCCGGCCAAATAGCAATGCCTGCATGAGAAGGGTTTGCGTAAGGCTGCAAAGCATCTTCGTGCGAGGCTGTGAAGTTTCTATACAAAACGAGATGGAGAGCATTCACTGTCCAGCGCAAAGAGTGGTCTTTTGTTCTGAAAGCAACACAGTCACTTTTGGAATAACGCATGCGCAAAGTGGACATTTGAATAAAGGATGGTGGGTTGTTTCACTATTTAGGTCTTTTCTTTTATCGAAAGGCATCGAAGGGGTGAAAAGCATAACTAAGCAAAATGGAACCAAATACCGATTTGGTCGAGTCTTGACTTGACCTTGATAACTTTTATAAATTAAAGGCATTTTCTTTTTTCTTTTTTTTTTCTTAAAGAATCAAATGGTCTAGCTACTAACCAAATCTGATTTCCCAGTCCGATCCGGGATTTATAAAGTTGAAGCTTTGAAGACGACACTCTATTTCTGATAGTAATCTACAGTCAAAGCCCAAACTTCTTTAAAACAAAGGCCAGGCCTCTTCGAATTATACAGTCCAAGGAACAACCCATAAATTCGAAAGCTGTTAATTATCATTAAAAAAAATCACAAAAATAGAACAAAGGAGCAATTATTAACGAATCCATATCTCAAGAGCCACTGGATTGTTATCCTGAACCCCTCGTGATTTCCCAACAAAAAGAAATGATCACATGAGTGAGTGGGACACATAGCAAAAGACACCTAAGGTGGCCCACGTAGATGTGCAACTGGACTATTGAGTTTCAAGCTTCACCAAAAGGCAAAAAGTATGCACCGAATATATTAGATGTTGAAACCCATGGCTGGAGGAGGATCCTCGTAAATGTCGAGATTGAAATCATACGTTTGGAACAAATGGGTAGAAGTTGTAACCTGGCCGATCTACAAAGGAGGTGTGAGCCTTGTTTAGGACAAGAACAGGAGGCGCACTCTGGGATAAAGATGTCTCTGTTTTCTCTGTACAGATGATCAAATAACCAGCTATAACCTGCAAAAACCAATAATAAAACTTGCCAGTGAGATAGTCAATTAGGTGCAAGTTTGGGATTCAACTGTCGACGTGCATGACCGACAATTTTAAGAATGGTATTGTAAATGTAACATTTCGAAACCAGAAACTGAGTAGCTATTCCTAGAAGGTCCATCACTCCAACTACACGTGAATAACTAGGATACTGATATTGAATTGTTTATATGATGACGATTGAAACCTAAGATGTTTGAAGCTTCTGTTACAACTTAGTAGAAACACTAATTTACAGCAAAAACCTGCAGGAACTAAATTACAGTTGCTGTACATGTCACCGTCCACATAAAACATCAGCAGAGAGAGTATTCGCAGTCAAGCAGGCGGGTGAGGATTTCCTGACAGCTTGGTCGCTCATCAGGTTCTGCCCAGCAGTCTACAACGGATATGCAAAGTAGCTATTAGTTGATTAGTAAATAATAATCTTGGATTTCAGAAGCAGTTATAGCTTCAAATTTGATGTACCGGAAATTAGGCTGCTGAGAGGACCTTCAGGTATAACCAGCCTTTTCCCTTCATTAGCAATGGCATACACCACCTGACAGCAGAAAACGACATGACGATGGCAGTTCCTTTAGACAATTATGTGGCAACAGAACATATTTTGGACAAGAACTAAACCATAGCTCACCTGAACAGGTGTCATGCCTTCCCATGGTCTATTCAGAGTGCAAAGTTCCCACATTATGACTCCAAGGCTAAATATGTCGCATTTCTCTGTGAATGGTTCATTGCGTATGAGTTCAGGAGCCATCCATTCTGGGGTTCCCGCAGAGGAGTTATCTCTCATTGGACCAGCTTTCATTACCCGCGAAAGACCAAAATCACAAATCTTAACTGTCCAATGTTTATCCACAAGACAATTTGCACTTTTTAGATCACGATGTACTATTTTCATACGATGTATGCACATCAGCCCCCTTGAAACCAAGAAACAAGTAATCAGGTAATACTAGAAAAATGCTTGTTCCATAATTTTATTACGACAACAATAACAAAGTCGTAAGTCCCAACTATTTAGGGTCGACTATTTTCCATAATTTTATTACTAGCATAAATTCATGAAAAATCTATACTATAGAAAGGATAATTGGAAGCAGAAAATGTCATTGAATAGTTAATCATTCTAGGTGGACCATAACGGATAATTTACTTGTGGGAATAACTCTAGCGATTCACATGTCTTGACCGTTGAATAACTTTAACAAATAAAAGGAGTGGGAAATCACTTATAAACTTTCCCAAAATGAGCAAGTGGAGCCAAATGGTAAAACATTGCCAAGTGGAGTCAAGTAGCATGTGCCAGTATGGGTGACAGATATTTGGAATGGGCCATGCCATACACATGCTAGAGGTGCCAACTTATGGCAAGAATCTTTCGTCTAAATTGGGTGTAATACTATAAATGTATTAGCCTGCCCCCATGACACAAAATGGCAATCTTTTTAGTAGCATTGGTAGCTAAAGAAACAAGGACGGCTTAGAAGGTCAGAGAAAAAACATCACACGACAATAATAGAGTGCCAACCTCGAAAATTTTCAACATTTAGTAGATTATGCACATAAAACATTTAACTTGAGATGGTATGTAGGCTGCAGAAAAGGAGAACAAGTGATGCCTTACTTTTGAGAATGGAGTAAAAGAATTTAAAAGGAAGAAAAGACAGACTACAAGAACAAAAAAGAAGAAAAACTATGAGAATCTTGGAACCTAATGTGCATCTACCAAGAAAAGGTCAGGAAGTCATCCTATCCTAGGGAAATTCTATACAAAAGAAAGGTGATATAGAAAAGGAATTATGGAAGAGAGAACCAAACAAGAACAGAAAAAACAAATATGGGAGGTAGAACAGTGCACAACCACAGGAAAGAAGATAAGTAGGCAATTCTTGATACTTGCCTGCAAATATCACGTAGCATCTTTAATCTCTTACGCCAACTTAGTCTCTTTTTCTGACCACTCGTATGTATAAGGTAATATAAAGATCCCATCTCCATGTATTCTGTAATCAATGACAGGTGTGGAGGCCTCATGCATGCACCAAGAAATAATATAACTGCACAAAAAGAATATATACAACAGAATTGAGTGAAGAAAGTTGTATGCAAAAGATTCATTGCTCAATCTATCTCCCAAATCACTATCAGGTAGTAGAAAATCATTACCATTAGGATGCCGAAGACGGCTGAAAAGAGAAAAAGAATGCAGTAAGAAGAAAAGCATCTAAAAACAGAAAGACCATGTTAAATCTTTATATATGGCAAGAAAGTGATACCTTAGTATGGATATCTCATTGCAAAAGTCTTCCATGTTTTCAGTTGTCATATCTTGTTCTAGAAAAACTTTTATTGCAACATCAGTACCATTCCATATGCCACGGAAAACTTCCCCAAAGAAACCTAAACATAAGTAAAATAATTTATTAAGCAATATTGTCCTCTGATTCTTAGCAAGACAATAATATCCCATTAATAAATAGTAGGCAGCATGAATTCTTAAGATCAAATAATTGCTGAAAATAGCTTCACATTTTCTAGTTCTGTCCAGCTAAAGAAACTTGAGACCAACTCTTTTGCAAGTGATAGGCGTTAGAATTCAAACAGTAAGAGCAAATGGATTTAAGTAATAATACTAAAACCCATACTAGAATCTTCTCTGACTGATGCATATGTTGCGGTATGATATTACATGCTCGCACACAAATAAAAAATAGCAAGGACTGTTTGGTATGTCATCATTGACTGACACCAAAAGTACACTGGTATACATAATGAAAGATATTCCTAGAACCATTTATGAAAAAGAAAGGGAAGGGTACCCCTAGGACCTCAGATGAGTCTTCTATTAAAAACTTTGATGTACCCGAATGTTCCTGGCTTTCGATACCTACTTGTTAACTATGAGTTCTTTTGCTTGGCTTGCATATTGTTAAGTCACTTCAAGAAGTTAACTGCTTCCAATTGGAGATGCATGTGCAAACCATCATTTAACATGGTAAGTCTTGTATATGCATCAAGATTAAACTTCTGCATAACCCTAATGATAGCATTATAAGATAGCCTCTTTGAGCTAGGGAATTTTTGGGTGCTAAACGTGATTAATTTGTACATAGAAAATATATCTTATTGGCTTGCACAATTATAAAGACAACCTGCAACTGATTGCTGTAAAGATGTAATTGATTGACACAATTTTCGCTTCTCCCTAGTTGCTCACAGTACACAACTCAAGTTATACATTTGCAATGCACTTCAGTATCTTGATAATACATAATTAAGCAATCACTAAAAAGAAAGATGGGAATAGGTCATTTGCTAGATTTTGGTAATGCAGTGAAAGAGCAAGGAGTGAGGTAACATGCAGTTGCAGATAAGGATAAGAAAGGTTCATGAAAGAAGATTTGAGCATGGACAATTTAACTCAAAAGTAAACCGTAATCAAAATGCAGAAATGATATGCAAGAGAAATATATTTCTTCAAGTTACTTGCCTATTCCAACACGTGTCCCAACAGTTAACTCTGAGAATACAATGTTCCATTCATCAAAGGGTAGCAAAGGCTTATTCAGAAGGGAAGATGACTGCAAAATTTTGTTCCATTTTGACTCCATGACTTCTGTTCTTAGAAAATCCCCACTTATATCTGAAGTTTGACCCCTATATACATGAGGAGATGAAGGCAATGATATAGCCTTCTGAGTCGAACCTGTTTGCTTTCTGAGATTATTACATGTACTAGAAAGTCTGCTGGATGCTTCATCCTGCCAAAGAAAGTGATATTAGGCTTAAAATTAAGTATGCAGTTGAAATTCCACACATTTAGTATATGAAAAAGCAGGAATCACTTTAGGCAAAACCAAACAAAAATTCAAAGAAACATAAAGTAAGCAAAGTACAGAAAAAAATGCAATACATCTTAAAGACTGCATATCCATGGAGTAAGCACAAGAGACACAAAGAAAGTAGTATGCTGAATGAGCTAGACATCAATATTGAATAGCCTCATCAACCAGTGATGAGGAATTTATTAAGTTAAAGGTACACAGAAAAAAGCCAACCAGGCTTAGCCTCTACATTTCGAAGAGATTCTGATTTGAATCCTTGTAGAGGTGGTACCCACATAATTCTCAATGTGGGCGTCACACCCTCCATTATTCCCAAGTATGTGTGGAGGCCTGGAGTAAGAGTACAGGTGAACAACAGCAGGATCCTAATCAGGTTTCAATAGTATATACTCGAATATGGTGCAGGGTTCACCTTTTCGTTGCCATGCAAGTATTGCATGTAGCAGTTGACATGCTATGACATGGTTCGTATACCAACTGGCACAAGCACATTTACTAGAGCCAGCTACCAAACCTTCAGCATGGTACAAGGCCCCATCCCAATATCTTATCAAAAGGATGTCCCGACGAGTACAAGAATCTTGTTAAGGTTAGCATGGTAGACCTTCATAGTACTACCATACATAGGAGAAAAGATCCATATAGCTGTAACAAGTCAAGAAAATGAGAGATAACATGATCTGAATTTGGGCAGCTTTAGTCTCAGTCATATATTATGAGTATTTGAACCAGGTAATCCAATAAATTATCATACAATGTGTATCAATACATATCGTAAATTGTAATGTGAACTATCTATGAGAATATGGTGTCTACATAAAAATGAGTGAGAATGCAAGAACAAGAAAGCATTAGCAAACCTTGGAACTAGGATACATACATTACTTGATGGATCATTCAACCTGTGTTTATCATTCATAGAGAATGAGCCTGAAGCTTCAACAACATGATCTCTCAAGAAACGTTTTTGTTTTAAAGTTTCATTCATTGCTCGAACAGTCCTGCAAAAGAAGCTTTATGAGAAAGACAAGAAATTATCAAAACATAGGACAATTAACTGAATTCACACAAACAAGTAGAAGTATATGTTTCACAAAAATCACAACTAGAAGAACAAGACATGTTTCCACATATAGCAAGGAACAAACAAGATATAAAATAAATGAGAAGGTATAGCCATATAGGAACATGACAACCAATATACAAGATATCATCATCCAGGAATTCATAATTGCACAATGCAATAAACTGAATATATACGCTTTGCGTTGTGGAAACAAAATTCCCATTTATAATAAGATAAGCATATAGTGTTTGGTTCATATTAATCATAAAAAATACCTGGAGGAAAACCATATTTGTAATAATAACACCAGATATACATTTGAAGAATTACATTGTCAAAATAATATAGTAACCTGGAACTCTGTTTCAGAAAACAATTCTAATGGTACTTATATCATAAATATAACAAAATATACAGAAAATAAACATGTAGAGATGAAGATTGAATTGCGATTCTCAATGAATTAAAAGCATGAAGTCAAACTAGAACATGCATCAACCTCACAATGTCATCCCCAATTTTGGGTGTAATGCTAATGCTTCTTCTCCGCATTCTACGAGCATCAGATGTTGAAGCACCATCTGACCTGCAAATGAGTTTTTGAGAACACTTAACTTGTTATCGAGTATGCCATAAGCATTCGGCTGCAACTAGAATAACAAAACACAGCCAAGCATTCATAAAGAACACTAAAATAACATATTAAAAAAAATTAAACTGATTGTCTACAAGGTGATCGATATACATGCATTTATGGTTCTACACTAGTGACTGAAGTTCACATGTTTGATAAAGGTTTCACAAATGGGCAAAAGGTTTAAGTAAGCTCAGGCAGAGGAAGGGGATGATAAAGTGAATGATAGAAATAATAAATCTATGGAGCTAAACTTGGAAAGACAGTTGCAAGTATGAATCAGACTATATACAAAAATAGTCACCCAGAAAAGCTGAAGAACAAGAAAGATAAAAACTAAAATGACTTAATGGAGAGTTCAGGAACCTTGAAATGGTTACACCATCTGCATATTCTCTAAATGACTGTCTATCGCTACCAAGCATGGACCGTCCTCGTGTTCTACATAGAGGATGCTCTGGGCTGAAAGTACAACAAAAACAAGTTGTAATCCTAAAGCTTTGGACTGCAAGTAATAACACAAATTTTGATGTTACAAAAATGATCCAGGAAGAGAAAGATGAAAGAAGATACAGGCGAAGGTAACAGATTGATGTAACAACATGACCTTAAACAAATATAGGCTTTCTATAGGATAATTGTGTGCATTTCAAATATACCTATAATTATGAAAATTTAACCCATTTCAGAACTATAATATGTGATACAAGTATTGGAATATTTCATTCGATCAACTTGTTCATGCACTGATGCACATGTATCATTTGCTAACAGAAAATTGTCCACGGGCAAGTCCAGGCAGCACCATGGATCCATATTTGTGTCATTCGCATATTTGTGTCCATGGGAAAGTACGCATGCGGTAGACATTTTAAAGTTTGTCCACTCAGTTGTAATAGCTAAAATAATTATTATTTACTTTTTCGGGATCTATGGTTTCTTAAAATAAACATTATATGAATTTTGTAACTTGGAATACTATATCAGATCTCAACCTGCCACAAGCAAAATAAATGCTCAGATTGTTGCCTCACTCATGAAAATCATGTTGAGCACTTAAGGAACTCCCAATTGATTATGTTAAAAAAAAAAAAAAAAAAAAAAACTAAAGGAAGGTCCTTCAGAGTTCAGAGCATGCAAAATAACAAGGTATCCATATTCCAATGAAGCACACAACAATCTTAGCACAACAAACCTGCAGACAGTTCTTTTTCCCAAATCACAACTCATGCATTAAAAATCAAAAAAGGATTGTTGATGGACATAGAATTTCCTACAAATATGCAAGTCTTGTTAATTTAATGTTAACACAAATGAAAGGAAACAGATGATGGATCTTGAACTACTAGTGGATTAGGCTAGTAAAATTAGCAATGCGTGAGGAGTTTAAGACAAACCATCTCCTTAACAAAATGGTCATGCATTAAGCCTCAAAATGTACACTAGGCCATAGCCTTAAAACTTAGAAGTGCTGTTTTTTCCCATTTTGAAAGGCATAAATATGCTAGATTGTATAGACCATTACCTGGGTTAAGTGCAGTTATGAAACTATTTGTTACTACTATATATGAACAAATTCACAGAAAATATGCTGATAAGAATTTTAAACAAGACAAACCTTGAACTAGCTGTACGTCCAGCAACAACTTTCCTCCTGCTGCGCCTCCAAAAAGCATTTGCAATGTCTGGTTCACTATGTGATACAATCATTTAGCCATCCAACAAAGAAATGAACATAAAGTAGAAACTCAAAATGATGTTATTAAGTGGAAAAAGGATTAAAAGATGGTAGACAATATAAGCTTTAGCTTAAAATCTAGCAAAAGAAAGGTGAAAGAGACAAGAATCAATGGTTGACCATTTCAACTCAAAATATTACCTTAAATTTCCCTCAGCAAAAGTTGTTGATCTCAGCATGACCGTACACAGTGAATGATCAAGCAGGCTAGATGATGGGTCAGCTCTCCGCTGATACAAAGATTGGAGATTTTCATTGTGCTCTGAACTGTCATATTAGGATGAAGCCATTTGAATTCAGTAAACATCATATGGTGCAGCTAAGACAATTAATTCCACAGGAACTTGTAAAAGAGCAAAAATAAAAAAGTATAACAATAGCAACAAACTTATGCCATTTTGGCAACAGAAAACACTTCAAAGCAAGAAAATAATATGAAACAAATATTCAATAATCCGTTAAGTGATTCCCATAGGTTTTATAATAGTTGCATTCTACTTGCTTGCTTCTACTTAACAAGAAAGACTAGTGCTTTACTGTAAAAACAAACATCGTATACAATTTAAGAAAGAAGCTCTGAAACAATTTTCTCCAAAAAATTGGAGGAGTATTAAAGAAATTAGTTCCACTCGTTAGTCGTTACAATCTGAACAAGAGAAATTCACATTGAATTAAAGCAGACTCTGCATATATTCAGCAAAGCCAATGCAGGATTAAACAAAGGAAGGTCTGCAAGCATGTTATGGGCCCAAGGTATCAGATTTATCGGTTATTGATAATAAAAAAAAATCAACCTGATGTCCCAGTACAAGAAATAAAGCAGAGAGATATGTGATGGTCAAATGATTGAACTAGGAACAAAGCATTCTGGTTAGTTGGTCCATGCTTATGGATTTTGGGAGAGAGATTAAAAGCTGAGAGAGTCTGCACAATTTCAGTTCACAGAAAAATGCTTCATCAGATAGTCTAACCAAGTTTTTATATATTGGTCAAACCAGTATGTAGCATTTGAGGGTCTAACCAAGTATTAGAATTGAAACCTATAGCTTGATAATGGTACATCCATCATTCATTTTCTTTACTCTATTCAATGACGCAGGCCAATGTAGGACGGTATACCACCTATAATGCTGCCATAATATCATTTCAATAGATGCTAAAATTGGTACAGAAAAGGCATTTAGACCCTTGATTCTAACTATGCAAAGTTCAAGAAGAAATTAAGGAACAGATCAATAGATAATGTAAACAGCGCTTCCATAAAGGATGCAACAGTCTTTATGATGTATGAAGGCACAAGTGATCAACAGACGAAGGATGATGAAAAATATTAGACAAAGGGAAAAGTGATTGGAGAAAAGAATATAAAGAAAAAAGGGCTTCGATGGCAAATTGAGAGGTTAGAAAGATGTAAACAGACAACGAGACCGAAGATAGAACATTCAAACCCTTACTAGAGAAATTCTTCAAGCAAATATAGTACATATGTAGTTACATTTCCTGTTAAGTCATACATAATGACCTTGATTGCTGGCCCCTAAATCACTCTAGATCTGATTTCCAGACTTCCAGTTACTCAAGGAGTCAACATTATATTTATGACTACCATTTAATCCCAACAAACTAAGTTAAATACCATTCTTGTAAAATTAAGTAATGATAATATTGATGGTAGTGCAGCATAAATAGTGTCAAGAAAAGTATTTCAACACAAAGAGAAATGATTTAACTATTAAAACAATAAAAGGATCTAAAATTTAACCAAGAGCTTTCCTACTTCAATATGGATATGAACTACAGTTGCTTAATACTCCATCTTCCACCATCTATTGGCGATGTTTAGAGGAAATTAAAATCTTTTGTAATGGTTATTGCATGTGAGATGAAAAAACAGATCAAGTAATTTAAATTACCCCCTGGTTGGTGATGGTAAAGGGAAAAATAGGACACTAGGACTCCATTGAATAGACTGAAGATGCAATATATGTTATAGATTTGGAAATTGGCCCACAAATAATTATATGTCAGTTTAAAATGACAACTAGATATACATCACAAAAAATAAAAAAACCGGTATCCTACTAATGCAAACATGATACATACCCTGCAGCTTCCACTTTGTCAGAGAACCCATACAATGGACTGTTGGGTTCAAGAGGAGAATCACAAGAGTCATACTCAGCAGAGTCGCTCTCCCCTGCTGCAGAAATATGGGATATAAAGATTGCCTTGGTTGAAAATGGAATCAACTGTCCAGGATAGCGCATAAGATCCACAAGTAGCTCCACAGAATTCAGCACAACTACCACAGACATATGCTTGAATGAGTCTATGCATTTGACACCACCATCATTAGGTAGACCCTATACATATACATAATTTGAAAAAGTGTACATTTAGATAGGCTCAAGATCACAACATAGTACAGCGTATGAAGAGCAACCTAACCATACAAAGACATAATAGAAATGATTACTACCACCACAAGTTTGCTCTCAAGACCAACAGCATCTGCTAGAACTTTAAACAAAATTGCTCGAGGCCGGCATGATCCCTGCCTAATCTGTCCAAGCAGTTGGATGCCTCTATTATCCATCAAATGAGAAACATCTTCTACTGCAGCTTTTGCAGGACTCAGATCTGAATTTGGACGCTTATAGAAGTCAAAGACCTAATTTTGAACCAGAAAGTAAGCATGAGACAAGATAAAATGAGAATGATTTTTCTACTATATGATGACTATACATATTACATGTTTATATTCAACCAAAAAATACATATGCTTAGATATATATATATATATATATATATATATATATATATATACCTATAAATAAAACATAAAACATGATCCAGCAAAGGCACCTATTACCCATTTTCTAAAAGATTATATTTCTTAAATATGTGTGAAAACAAAATAAGATGGTTTGGTTGATTTCATAAAACTAGCACATTTGCTTCCCTTAAATGTCATTTAATCCAACCTGTTTAACTATTTAACTATAAAGAAAAAGAAAACGTAGTGAGAAGTAGCCTGGTCAAAAATATAATTAAGTTGGTGGGATAAATCAATTGAGATATTCAAAAGAATACTAACCAAGCCAGCAATCTTTTTTATTATTAAAGCAGGATTCGCATATAGTCCTTTCACCATGGCCGCACTTAACTGCTTCAACATGGAGAGTTTCTTGTCCTTTTCTGCATCTACAAGAATTATGTCAGCCTTAGACCCCTCCATACCAAGAGAATAAAGCCCATCGGGAGATGGAATAGTGTCAAAAAGCTCCTTAAGTTTCTTATCCTGCATTAATTAAATAAGAGAAAAACATCTCTGTGTTGCTCAAAGGAATAAAAGCAAACTAAGGAAACAATAAAGATTCAGCAAATAAAAATAAAATCTGTTGCAAAAGATTCTATTTCTCACTGGAATGATAGAATAGAAGCCATTCGGTATCAATCCTGAAAAACTTCCAGTGGACCACAATATTCGAGAAGCAGCCTGAGATGAGTATTCAACTTGCCATACATCACATGGAAACTCTCCAGTAGTCAAAGTTTCTCCTTGTGGAGCCAAAGAAACAGACTTTAAATTTTCTGCAATATCTGAGTGCCACCAAGCAGCACTAGAAGTCACTGGTTCAGAACGTGTTGAATCACCTGACAATTCCATTTTTCAGGAACACAAAATATAGTAGTAATTCCTCTCACTTTTCATCCCATAGAGGACATTGGGTACTATATAAACAAAACTCACCAATAAGATCAGAGTAATTTTCTTTTAAATTTCCTTCCTCCATCGTTCCTAATGTCTACAGATACAAGAAACCTGAGTTAGGCAAACTTTTCCACAAGCAGACATAAAATCAGAGAAGCTGATTGTCACGTGTTCTTCCTAATAAGAAGTAAACTTTATAGTAAAGTATAACGTAACAAAGTAGAGGTTGCATCATGCATATTAAGAATCTATGTCAACTTTTACAGGAACTAAAATGGCATTTAAGTAGCTGTAAGACTGCTAAATGTTTTTCTACTTTAGATGTTATGCCTGAAAAGTGCCAGTCTTTGCCAAACTTGAGAGAGAATTCACCAGTGAAACTAAATTATTTAGAAACAAGAAAAAGATCAGCAGGAATTCCAGTTTTCTAACCTGCTCCAAAAACTATAGGATAAGCAGCAGAACATATTTCTTAATGCTCCAGTCAAAATGTTTCGTTTGTCACAAACAAAGCAAAATAAGCCAAACATGTGCATTCAGCCACCATCGCATACATAAAACTAATAACAGTGCTGACAATCAAATTGGCCATAGATGAGATATAATGGGATTATGGGACACCACAAATGATATAAAAAGAAATTGCAGGAATTTGAATAACAGACATTTGGGGTTCCCTATAGCCAGGACCATCACAGGAAGTCAAATGATAGTCGGTCATGTAAAGCCACAATAAACAACTATTTGTTATTGTCAGATGGTCAAATTTATTAGCAGCATAAGATAGAAATTTTCTGGTCAAAAGATATAAAAAGCGCAAGCATTGATTTGGTTGCATAATGCACATGATGCTCGATCCAGCATTGCACTCACACTCGGTGGCAAACAAGGAAGCAAGCTAAAGAATTGTTTCCATTAATATCCTCTCAGTGGAGGAAACTTCATGAAAATGTAAGATTAAAGAGCCTAACCAAATTAATCATCAGATATTTGATAAAAATAAAATACAAATAATTTTGGGACTGTCATCCTCCTAAGTTGTTCTTTTCATTCACTCAGTCACGACCCGGCCTGATGGGCTAACTAGTCTATTAACTTCATTTTGGCCTATCAACCACCGACCAAAATGCTTAAGCTGAAGTTGTTAGTAGTATACTCATCAGGCCCATATAAACCAATCTTAGTCCCACCGACTTCCGATGTGGGACTATTGGACTAAACTAGGGGTGTTACAATCTCCCCCACTTAAACGACTTGACGTCCCCATCAAGGCCCAGATCAGACCCTAGCATGGTGCATGTGAGGCATAGCCTAGTGGTGGCTCCACGCTGTGATGAGTTCTCTGACTTCATCCACAGGTAGTCCTTTCCTACTCAAGCCTACCTCACCATGCCCGAATACTAGGTCGGCTCTGATACCAAATGTCACGACCCGCCTGATGGGCTAACTAGCCTATTAACTTCATTTTGGCCTATCAACCACTGGCCAAAATGCTTAAACTGAAGTTGTTAGTAGTACACTCATCAGGCCCATATAAACCAATCTTAGTCCCACCGACTTCCGATGTGGGACTATTGGACTAAACTAGAGGTGTTACACATACAAAATATATATTTGGCCTCACTACCATACAGGAGAAAAGTCACATAAAATTTCAAATTAAAGCTTGAACTCATGGTTAGTTGGAGCATGTAAAAGTAAGCATTTAGCCTCTCTTCCACCATAGGGATAATTTAAAAAGAATGCCATTATGTGATTGCAACAAATTCACATAGCTAAAGGCTCATGATTTTAATAAAGCTCAACCATTTAAATTTAAGCAATACGCCAACAGCACCGTGTGAAGGAATTCCATTGAGAATAAAAGAAAAACATCATCAAGGCCATGCAAACAGTGCTTGGAATAATTCTTCTATGAGGAAAGATGACTGGAATTTTCTTCCAACATAGGTCTTTCGGATATTGGAATCTGATAGCTCCAAGTTTAGGAAAAAATCAATCTAGTGTGGAGGACAACAACCATCTGACAGCTTCCTAAGCATAGAGTTTGGCACAAACTCAGGCTAACGATTCTAATTGACAGCAGAAGTTTAGGCTAACGATTCTAATTGACTGCAGAAGTTTCTCCTGATACATAAAAGTTAAAAGCATAATAACCATTTTGGTGATGGGAGCATAAATCAGTGCTAGTCTAATCCTTATGGCGTATGCATGGCATCCTAACCAGGTCTCTATACTCTCTTATAATCGGCACTGCTATCTTCCTGTGAGGTAATCAGACTTAAAGGAAGAGCTACAACTTCGATGACCAGGTAAATTAATAATTAGTTGTACAAAGAAATCCTCCCAAATTGTAATGGATTGCAGCCACTCTCTACGTTCTCCAAGAACCAACAGAAACTGCTGAAACAAGACAACCAATAATTTCGTACATTCTGACAAATCATCATATAAAAATCCTTTACATGTAAGAACCAAGTAACTACGTGGAAAAGCTGTTTAACTGCTTAACCGCCAGAAATCGTAAATGATACTTCTTACTCAAATAAGACAGCACCGTCTCTATCAGTAAACGATGATATCATTTAAAAGCAAGGCAATAACATCAACCACGATACATTACGGAGCAATTATCAAAGCAATAGACATCAAACTTCCAGTATCCAAAGGTTTTAAGAGACCGATTCTCCTTATCGTCAATTAATAAATGATATCGCAATTCTTTGCTGCCCTAGTCGAAGAAATCAATTCGAATTTGCAAAGATTAAACGAGTAGAGAGAACCAAAATACCCCGATTTAGTCAAAAGTGCAAAGCATCAACATAATTCCATCAACACCGAAACAAATTCAAACGCATTGGAACCATATTGTAACAGAATCGAACAAATCAACGCGCCTTCAATCAATCCACCGCCGGCGGACGAATCCGTTCATCTTCACCGAATTCGACTCAAAAATCGGTCGAAGAGTCCGGTAGCGATCGCGGATCTGAATCTACCGACCGACACGACGATCGGAATCAGGAGCCCGAATACTGATAAGAGCAGGAAATCGAAGAGATCTAGGGCATCAATACGAGGGCGAGGAAGATAGAGAACAGAAGTGCGAGGAGAAATGACCGAACCAAAGAAATGATATAGCGGGGCGAGAAATAATTCGATTTATTGAAGAAATCTTCTTTATTTATTTTTTGGGGGGAGACGGGTTTGCGCATACAAGTACTATGCGGGAGATCAGGGTCTCCTTCGATCTCGGTCATTGGACGGTGATCATGAATTTGACTAAATACGAGTTTTATGGCGACGTGCTCCCGTCGACGAGGAGCGTCGCCATGTCGCGGTCGAAACGTTGAAGCTCACACGTCATCTTGGTGGTTCGAATTCCAACCACCCCCGTGCTTACCCTCTGCGTAGAATCGAGAAATCACGTGGGACGCGCCTGAGTGCCCGGGCCGTCAAACGCGAAGGTCGAACGGATATTCGAAAGACGGACGCGGAAACCGTAATTGTTTTGTCGCAAGGTCGGTTAGGACCAAACGAACCAGGCTTGTGATTCGCCCACATCAGATGGTTGGATTTAGTGGCGAGGGGAAACTGCACGGAAGCATTCAGCCTCGGCCCCACGCATTATCTTCCACGTCATCTCGTCACGAAGCAGCGCAGGACGTTTTTGAAATGCCTCTGGCACTTTATTATTAATGTCAATTAAGATCACATTATTTCGATTCTGAATTATGATTACTGATAGATATTTAATTAAAATAAAAAATACATGGCATGATTCAGTCAAGAGTAGTGATAATTTAATGGTTGTGCCACTCCCTCCTCCTCGTTCAAACTTCAAAAAGCTCTTTCAAATGGGGCATGGGCTTTCTGCACACGTGAACCAGTACGGTTTGAACGTTGTGGGCGTCATGTATGACTCAGCTGTAACGGAATCAGTTCAAGAAAGTGACATTTTTGACTCGGCTGCCAAAAAAAAAAGGACAACCAACTTAGGACAATAGTTTCATGAGAATATGGTTAAGAAGGAGGATTGGGCGTTTCATTGCTTTAAACCGTTTTCTTTATTGTCTCTTTCATGGTGGTCGTAGGTTGCGCAGCTGACCAAGAGGCGACTGGGTAAGACTTGTGGCTAGATGAGAAGTTGATGACTGGCATCGTCCCAAAATTTGTCTTTGTCGCGGTATTTGCTGCAGATGGTGGATGGCGGGTCCGACTTAGGCTCTTTCGTTCAACTCTCTAATCGCGATAAGATGACAGACGGTTCGAAGTATGCTGTGAATTTATGGTAGGGTTTGGAACCCGTAACGGATCCGATAACAACCAAACCGTGATGCCTAAATATTCAGGTCCAAACTCGGCTGGACGATATTATATTGAATCACAGCCCCAACGGGTTCTTTTTTACGGCACACGGGTCTAAACTCTGTTTTAATATCCCCGAAATTGGGAACAAGATATTTCTTGACCCTAATCGTAAACCATGAGTTTGTATTAGCACCGAAGGATCTTTTTTTATGATCCGACTCAACTATCTTACAATATGCTATTTCTTTTTTAAGCGCTGATATGTTATGATATATTTTAAATATTTGATACGTTAAAGATTCAAAGTCAATCATTATTCTATTTTATAATTTGCGACAAAGGTAGGCAAATAGTTGAGTTTCCTATAAAACTGAATTACAAGCTTGTCGAGAATATATATATATATATATATATATATATATATATATATATATATATATATATATATAGCATGTCTGACAAAAGTAGATTTGAATGATTTAAAAAAATTATAATTCAAGTTAGAGAAAGTCCGACCCTTTATAGTAATTTTTGGACGTTGGCTAGAGTAAATATATATTTAATTCATATGACAATTATGTAGAATCATTCAAAATTATCGAATAGTGAAGAGTCAATTGAACAGTAAGATATTCAATCTGATGTGATACTTGGGATGCATTTGTGAACATATCCGAAATTTGCCATTGAGAACTCAATACATATTTTAAATGTGATTTGGTATTTAATAAAATTTTAAATTATATTTGGCCGGAATGCTATATTACAAATGTTCAAATGTTAATGAGGTACTTCGTGTTAGCATTTCACTATTTATGGGATATAAATATAATTTTTAAAAATTATAAAGTATCGTATAATATTAAGTAAAATCATAAAAGTACGACTAACATGAATTGTCTTATATAAAATGAAATTTTTATTTATTTATTTTAAAAATATATTTTATATTTATTTATATGATTAAAATTTATAATTATTGTATATCTAGGTCATATGAACTTTTTTTTTATAAGATTCCATTTATTTATTTAATTTAAATAAAAAAAATAAATATAAATATTTAAAATATTGTAAAAGAACAATTTATTACATAAAATTTAATGAATTTTTAAAATATAATTTTACCAAACAATACTTATTCACATCAATACATATTTATATTATGATTTTATCTATCATTTATCAAATACTTAAAACATTTCACAACAATAATATTTGTTTAAATCTCCTTATCTAAATACAAATTAAGAATATAAATATAAATGTATGTTAATCAGTCACGTGTTAGAGGCTTTTCTCACTTATTACACCAACCAATTTCATGTTGCATTGAGCATAAATCGTTCGAATTGATATCTATATGATCGAGCGTATCACAATCCCCATCCGAATTCTCCGTACCAAACCTATTTCTTCGTCACCAAGTCCTCGAGCTGAAGGTCGCCAGCCACTCTCACCCTCATCCTACTTGGTCCCCCTACCAGTGGGACCCGTTGGTGACGTCGGAGGTGACTTCACCTTTGGGTCCCACGCGTCGCGTCTGTGGGAAATAGAGAGAGAGAGCGCGGGGGAGCCGCCGCAACAGGGAAGATCTTTTGGGGAGAGCCCCAAAGAAATATCTGACCGGGCTCGCCGGGCCGCCGACGATGCAGCTCGGAGGAAGACGACATCCTCCTTTTGCTTTGTTTTCTTCCCCTCCTTTTTGTTTCCCTACTTTTTCTTTGTGAACTCGAAAACGGAGCAGCTACAGTGCGCGTACTTATCCGCTTGCATGGGACGACGAAGCCACGTGCCGATCAGCACCATCCATTTCTGCCCCCCGGACATCGTCGCGCGGCCCTCGTGCCGAGGACACCGCCCCCGCACGCCGTCCGCGCTTTTTATCCATCTACTAATCGGCCGGCAAACTCCGCCTCTGTCTTTTTCCTCGTCGTTGCCACCGTCATGTCCCGCTCTACCCACCGCCGCTGCCAAGGTGGACCGTGAGCTACGGTTAGCGGGACCATGCGCCGATCTCACAAGCAGGATGAGCTGCCGACCTTTTGTCACCAAAGAATTAGCTCGCTAGTCAATGCCGGACAAGACTGCCAGCCACATCCCAACACCGTTATCCACCCCAATAAGAACACGAAGAACAAGACGGAACCAAGGTCACCTTGGTAATATAGTTCGAGCACATGCAAAATGAATTGAAAACAGTTGTTAAAGTGGTCTGAAGGCCTAAACATGGGGTTGGGATGTGTTCGGGACAGGAAAGTCACACCCCGGACAAGACAAAATAGCTAACGCACGACGTACTTGGTCTCGAAGCAAGACCCCCGCGTTTAGACATTGGGTATCACCGCCACTGGGAGGAATCTTATAAGCAGTGATCGAGAGCTTGAGTAGGTGACGATAAGGACGGATGCGGTCCGTGACGAACATGCCGTTGTTGCCGAGACCCGCGACGGGGAGCCCGGCGACGCAGGAGGTGCTAAGGCGGTACCACAGCCGGCACAAGGGCCCAGGGCAGTGCGGCTCAGTCAACGTGCAGTACGTGGCGGCGCCGCTGCCGACGGTCTGGTCGCTGGTCCGGCGCTTCGACCGGCCGCAGGACTACAAGAAGTTCGTGAAGGACTGCGAGCTGAGCGCGGGGGACGGCGGGGTGGGCAGCGTGAGGGAGGTGACGGTGGTGTCCGGCCTGCCGGCGGGGACCAGCACGGAGCGGCTGGACACGCTGGACGACGACCGGCACGTGATCAGCTTCTCCGTCGTAGGCGGCGACCACCGGCTCAGCAACTACCAGTCGACAACGACGCTCCACGTGAGCGGTGGCGGGACTGGGACCGTCGTGGTGGAGTCGTACGTGGTGGACGTGCCGCCGGGCAACACGGCGGACGATACCTGCGTTTTCGCGGACACCATCATCCGGTGCAACCTCAGGTCGCTGGCGAGCATCTCGGAGGAGATGGCTGGATCGCGATCCGACGGCTGAGCCGATTCCTCGGTTGATGGTTACTTGAAGCGTGCAACCCGAGGGAAGAAAGCACGTGCTGCTTTCTACCGGTTCTCGGTTGCAGTCTTGCGGCCTAAGGTTGTACCCTTGAGGGGGAACAGTAAAGTGACACGGGTGAGTGGCCATGCTGTGTGCTCTTATACCACGCGTAGATGTACGAACGATACGACTTAGCGTAATGCTCTTACGTAGTTTGCTTTGGTTTAATGATGACTCCCATAGCCGGAGTTGTTCAGGAGTCGCATATGGCGTCTTCGATCCTCTTTGTGAGCTCATTCACTGTGCGTCCATGGAACCGAACTCCGAATCCGGTCGATCCTTCCTGCTCGCGCTTTTTAATCATCCAAAACGCAGTGCATAACCAAGCCATTTATATCCCTACAAAATTAGTGATTATTTATTTAAAATTCATATAAGGTTTTAGAAACTACCATATAAGTTATTAACGTGAGAGTTACGTAGCATTTATAAGGATACATTTGTTATTTCAAAATATATAGGATGATTTTCTTTTAAAAAAATTATTTTGGGTTTTTTGCATACAACATTCTTCTTTTGGCATTTTTAGCTGTACCATTAATTCAAAAAATATTTAATATTTTCATTGGTTTTGAATTCTTATTGTATTTTCCTTTGAGTCCTTTATAGTATTTTCAATAATATTTATATTTTTATTAAAATATTAAAAATTATTAAAAAAACTATATGTGATATCATATTATATCTTTTAGGTTATCCGAGTGGGGTCCTTCCTCGGAGAGTTGCTACCACTTCGTCATTAATTTCCTCACAAAAGGTCGTTGTCGAGGGAGGGATCTCCTGACTCGACCTCTTCGATGCTCAAGTCAGTATGGGTCGTACATAACTCATTAAATGCCTTCGGCTTCTCGGGCGGTCGATTCATGCTGTTTGCTGGGTGCCGACCGATTTGTATGAATAGGTGCAGGCAACATCGTCCCGATCTTTTCCGGAATGGGATGGTCTGGTACCGCACGCCTAGTATGATCCCGGGCTCTGTCGAGGACAGGTGATTGTCCCCTTCAATATGAAGCGTCATGACACGACGACATGCTGCATCATCCTCTGATCGCTAATGTGGCTACTGACTCATCGTGTACTGGTCGTTGACGTGGTTGCTAACTCGTCGTGTCTGGGTGGCTCCAGAATATGCCCTATCATTCTCTCTCCCCACCAAAGGGATGCACTTCGGGCTCGTTGTAGGGGGGTTCGGGGCGCAACCCACTCTATTCTATCGGACGGTTGGTTGGCATGCCGGCATTGTTGGATTGGCCATCGGCTGCTTGAGGGTTTGCATTGAGGGTTGTCACTCCTAGGGGAATGGCTCCTTCATTTTGGGGTGGCGGAGTTTGGAAAAGGTTGGATCGTCGCTCGGGATGGTCAATTGGGGTGGAAGTTGGCTGTTGCCTGAGGCAGTCGACTCGGGCGGAGATTTGACTGTTGTCCAAGATAATCAACTTGGGCAGGAACTGGACTAATCCGTCGAGGCGCGGCTCGATCGGTGGCTGGCCAAGATGGTCAACTCGGGCAAAGGTTGGATTGTTGCCCGAGGTGGTCAATTCAGGCAAAGACTGGACGGGTCCGTCGAGGCACGGCTCAATCAGTGGTTGGCCGAGGTGGTCACCTCGAGCAATGATTAGACCCTGAGATGGTCAACTTGGGCAAAGGTTGGACTGTTGCCCGAGGTGGTCAACTCAGACAAAGATTAGACTAGTTCATCGAGGCGCGGCTCGATCGATGACTAGCCAAGGTGGTCAACTCAGGCAAAGATTGGACTATTACCCGAGATGGTCAACTCGGGCAAAGGTTGGACTATTGCTCAAGGTGGTCAACTTGAGCAAAGACTGGACTGGTGCTTGAGATGGTCAACTCGGGCAAAGGTTGGCTCGTTGCCCGAGGTGGTCAACTCGAGCAAAGACTAAGTCGAGACGTTCCTTGGGGAAGTCCTCCGTCGTCCCATGGGCCTTGGCAGGGAATTTGATGGCATGCATGTCTGGCGGGAAGCTAATATCACGTGCAAGCGATTCCCATTGCGTGTGACTTTCAGTGGGAACTTCTTGCTAGCGCGCGTGCCTTGGCAGGAACCAAGGGGCGGTGTGTTTGGCGAGGCGTATCCCAATAAATGTTACCATCATTCCTATTTCGAGGAGCCCAAATGTCACCTTGGTGGCAGTGGGCCTCTCCCCTTATAAGCCTCTTCCTATGCGTGGGGGGGGGGACGTGGTAGAAGTGGTCAGTTCGTTCTCGGGCGACGTGCCCCTGGTGGACTCGAAGCCCTTCGCAGCCCTCCAAGTAATAAGGTCAGAGCACGACGTTGACTCGGTGGTGACTGAGGAGCTTTTAGGTCTGATTCGGGATTGCTATAACATCCATAGGGAGTATGGGCTTCACGCCCCATCGCTCGGGCAACGCCCTTATGATACATTCCCCAAAGGGTTTGGGTTGACCACGGATGCCCTTGAAGTGGGGCTGAGGTTCCCTTGCACCCCGTAATTGTAGAGTGTCTTTGGTGGTGGGGGATCTCTCCGTCCCAGATGGCGCCTAACTCTTGGCGCTAGTTGGTGGTCTTCTTGGGAGAGTGCTGCGGGGCGGGGATCGAGCTGACCCGAACGCATTTCCTAGCATGTTTTTGCATGTGCAAGGGCCGGGGTGGGTATTATTTGACCGCCCAAGTTGGGTTTAGGATCAATGGCGCCTCTTCTAATAATTGCTAGTCATATGTGCCCTGCAAGCCAATCACATGAGTGATGGCACTGGTGACTTGATATGCACTTTTTCTCTTTGCTTATTATTAGGCGTTTTATCACTTTATCTTGCGTGCTGCATATATTGTGATGTCCTTGGATCTATGCAATGGGAATCGGATCGTGATGAGATCACGATAATGAGACTGATTCACCGTTAAACACATACCCTGAATTATCTTGGTCATAGGTTACTCGAGAAGGACATCGAGATAACCAGATAGACTGGTGTGCTGTATAGCCATCCATATGATGGAGGTAGCTGGTCTCATAGCTACTCATGTGGGGACACTAAGGGTACAATGCAGGTGCTCATTGGGGAATGAGTTCACTGATTGATCCACCTACGGAATGCTGAATGGTTATTGATACCTTACGTCAGACAGCAATTCCGTAGTCCCAGTAGTGTATCTGGTCCTTAGACTTGAGACACTCCGCTCTTTGATACCGGACTTATAGGTTTGGAAAGTTCCAGATCTAATACAGCCGGTTATTGGGAGTGGCAGCCAACCTTACAAGGGCTATTGAGTGTCAATAGAGGATCATCTGCTCTCGGTATCATAAGAGGAATATCCCATGTGTTCTTGCTCGAGCAAATCCTTGGCCAAGGTTATTCGATAATTTGCACAAGTTTTGCACAAAGCATGCAGCGGCTTTTTGGTACAACTTGAGCAGCAATCTAAGGGAGAGCCAACCAAATTTGAAGATCCAAACCTACTTCCCTTGCTTGCTGAATTTTCAGATATATTTGACGAATCACGTAGCCTACCTCTTAACCGCTGGCATGATCATCGTATACCGATTCTTCCAGGAGTTATTCAGCCAAGTTGTAGCCCCTATTCTTCACCGGTGCTCCTCGTATGAAAGAAAGACGGAACATGATGAATGTGCGTTGATTACCGAGCTCTCAACGACATAACCGTCAAGGACAAGTATCATATTCCAGTAGTAGATGAATTTCTTGATGAATTAAAGGGAGCACGAGTCTTCACAAAGATGGACCTTCGATCAGGGTATCATCAAATACGAGTGTGCAAAGAAGACATACCGAAAATTACTTTTCGAATGCACAACGGTCACTACGAATTTCTGGTAATGCCCTTTGGTCTCACCAATGCTCCCTTCACCTTCTAAAGCCTTATGAATGATATTTTCTGGAGTTATCTTTGAAAGTTTATGCTAGTTTTCTTTGACAATATCCTTATTTACGGCCCTTCTCTTGAAAGTCATATTCAGCACTTACGACTTGTTTTGATAATTTTACGAGAACATATTCTTTTTGTCAAAAAAATGGAGTGCAGCTTTCTTCAACAAAAGGTAGAATATCTTGGGTATATCATATCAGAAGAAGGGGTGGCAGTGGACCCCTCCAAAATTGAAGTAATGCAGAACTGGCCAACCCCGAGGAACATAAAATCGCTACGCGACTTTCTCGGTTTAATAGGTTACTACCGTAAGTTCGTGAAAAACTATCGAAAGATCAGTGCACCCCTTACATCCTTGCTGAAAAGAGATGCTTTCCAGTGGTCGGACAAAGCCATCATCGCCTTCGACGAACTTAAAGTCATAATGATAACAACGCCCGTACTAGTGTTACCCGACTTCGGCAAGACTTTTATTATTGAAGCCGATGCCTCCGGAGTCGGAATTGGTGTTGTACTAATGAAAGATAGCCGCCCCCTCACTTATACCAGTAAGGCGTTATCTCCTTCCCATCTCAAGATGACTATTTACGACAAGGAGATTCTCGCGATTGTGCATGCAATGGCCAAATGGAGATCGTACTTGATCGGGTGACGCTTTCAAATCAAGACTAACTATAAAAGCCTAAAATATTTCTTGGAGCAGAAGATATCTTCCCCTGAGTGGCAAAAATGAGTAACAAAGCTTCTTGGATATGATTATGAAATAACTTACAAAAGGAGAAAAGAGAATGTTGTTACAGATGCACTTTTGTGGCTACCCGAGCAAGCTAAATTTTTGGCCATTTCACTTTCAACCAATGACTTCCCTAAGGATATTAGGAGGGAATGGCAAGATGATCCGAAGACCAGAACATCTATGAAGCTTTCATGATAGGACCCTAGCAGGGTTAGGTCCTACTCAACCATGTAGCAGCTAATAAAAACCCTGTGAGAATGTAATAAACCCCACCTAGCCACCTCTATCCTATAAAGAAGAGAGGCTAGGGTTTATATTTGGGTCTTTGGGCTTCTTAGCCACCGCCCCCCTTGTTACTGGGCCGGCCCGCTAAGGTTGAGGGCAAATTGGGTAGTTCACTTAGGAAGCAGCCCCTAGGGTTAGGGTTTGGAGCTCTATATAAGCTTGTAGCCTCCACCTCTTTGGAATAAGAAAGATCAATCTACAATTGCAGCCACCAGGCTACTTGGAGGGTGGAACCCCTATAGCGTTCCAAGGGTTGATCCCCCTCAAAGATCAATCTCTATAGAATTCCTCTGGGGTTCTATCATCTGGTATCAGAGCAGCGATCTTGCTGCTTTTGCTGCCATCCCCCGCCCCACCATCACTAAGCAATTCCCACAATTGCTCTTGACGTCATCATCACCACCGTCATCTCCTGACGTAGATCAAATCAATCTACTGTCGCCACCTCCAATTGCATCAGAGATCTGGTATTTTTCTACCACCAATACCTTTTGCTGCTGCAATTTTTCATCTAAAATATCAAAAAGAAGTTTTTCTATCGATCCCTTGCTGCGAATTCCTTGTGTCGCAAAAGTTACCATCTTTGCGAACGAAGGATTATTGCAGAAAATTTCAACCGCGTGTTGCTGCCTTTAACCGATCTAATTGTTATCTTTTTTGAACGAATTTTTTTGTGCACCTCATAGATCATCTTGGCTCACATCCGTGATTGATCTATTGTGGAATTCATCACAAAAAAAATTCGTGTATTGCTGCAATCTCTCATCGCAAACTGCTAAAATTTTATGATGAGAATTCTGCTATCGTAACTTGCACGGATTTCTTTACTGCTTTGCTGCCGAAATTTCTTGATCCAATTTGTTATCCTTGTTGCTATCTAAACTAAGATTCTACCATCAAACCCCCTCCTCAAATCCCTGAGTTTTCGCTGGAAATTTCATCGAGAAATCGCTATTTCTTCGATGACAATTCTGCTCTTACGAGGCAGCGCACATAGGCAGCAATTGCTACTGATTTTTGTCAAATCTTTGCTGCGATCTACCACAGATCTAAAACCCTCTTCCCTAACCTTTATCCACTACCATCTCAGCCCAAAACTCCATCAAATCGCAGCCCCAAACAGCACCTAAAACAGCCACAAAACAAGCCTAAACCCTTTCGGCTACAAACACCCTACATCCACCGATCCACAAACCCTTTCGGCCACCACTTCTCTCAAACAATTCATGCCTTTAACTCGGTAACAAAAGAGAGATCTTAATATTACAGATCTGGAGGCATATACTATGGCATCCGAGGAGGTGATAAATGCTAAATTCAAGCCTTCGAGACGCGAATGGAGGATAAGATTCGAGCTCTCTTGCCGAACTCGCTTCGAGTAGAACACCGAGCCCAAAGAAATCTCATCAAGGAGAGAGCTCGACCAAGAGATGACTCCCAAGAGAAGGGAGGCTCTATGACCGATCCCTACTATCCACGCATGAGGGTGGACTTCCCTAGATGGGAAGAAGGAGACCCGATTGGTTGGATCTCGCATGCGGAGCGATATTTTCGGTATCACAAAATCGTGGACGCATCTATGGTAGAAATTGCAGCTATAAATCTTGAAGGGGATGCCATACAATCTTGAAGGGGATGCCACCACTTCTCTCAAACAATTCATGCCTTTAACCCGGTAACAAAAGAGAGATCTTAATATTACAGATCTGGAGGCATATACTATGGCATCCGAGGAGGTGATAAATGCTAAATTCGAAGCCTTCGAGGCGAATGGAGGATAAGATTCAGGCTCTCTTTGCCGAACTCGATTCGGTAGAACACCGAGCCCAAAGAAATCTCATCAAGGAGAGAGCTCGACCAAGAGATGACTCCCAAGAGAAGGGAGGCTCTATGACCGATCCCTACTATCCACGCATGAGGGTGGACTTCCCTAGATGGGAAGAAGGAGACCCGATTGGTTGGATCTCGCATGCGGAGCGATATTTTCGGTATCACAAAACCGTGGACGCATCTATGGTAGAAATTACAGCTATAAATCTTGAAGGGGATGCCATACAATGGTTTGATTGGTTTGAACACACTCATGGAGTCCTCTCATGGCGACAATTCAAAGAAGGACTACTGATCCGCTTCGGACCAAACGATTACGAGAACATCAACGGACAACTAGCAAAGATCCGACAAACCTCCACCATCCAGGAGTATCAAACCAGGTTTGAAAGGTTATCTAATCAAACTCGTGATTGGTTTGAAAAACAGTTATTGGGGACATTTATTGAGGGCTTGAAGCCGGAGATCCGGGGAGAAGTTAAAGCATGACAACCGTACACGCTTATGACAGCCATCTCTTTTGCACGACTTCAGGAGGAGCGATTGAACCACGAAGCCCGGAGGACTAGGGTCATTCCCCAACCAGCAATATCGAATCCCTCAGCCCCCCCTATTATCAGTCGAGCTCCTGCACCAAAAAGGTTGACAAGAGAAGAGCTTCGAGACCAATCTGCTAAGGGGTTATATTGGCATTGTGACGAGCCGTGGAGCCGCGAGCATCGCTATAAAAAAGGGAGACTTCTTGTGATTGAACCAGTGGAAGAAGAGATCAGTGAACAGCCAGAAGAGAGTCTTGAACATGAGGATGAAGATGTGGAAGAAGAGCCACAATCAACCAACTTTATGCTACATGCGCTAGCCGGCTACTCAAATCCGCAAATGATGAAAGTTGGAGGCCTGCTCAAACAACAACCAATCACCATTCTCATCGATACAGGCAGTACTAATAATTTTCTAAATAGTAAGGTTGCTGCTTGGATAGCGCTCTATATCGAAGGTTGCAGCAAGTTTGACGTAAAGGTTGCCGACGGCCGAATCCTAAAATGCGACCAAAGATGCCCACAGGTGAAACTATTACTGCAGGGCCAAGAAATTGTTGCCGACTTCTTCCTCCTACCAATTAATGATTATGAGGCTATGCTGGGCATAGAATGGCTGATGACACTAGGTGATGTCTCTTGGAACTTTTCCAAATTGATTATGAAATTCTATTGCAAAGGTAAACAGGTCACCCTACGCGGGAAGCGCGGGGCAACGTAACCACCGTTTCAACCCAACGAATGGAGAAAGTTTTACACAAGATAAATGGTGGCTTTCTTATGCATCTCCAAAGAGCAACCAGAGGGGGAGGAATGGAAGAAGGATCCGAAAAACCAAAGAACATCATCAAAAAATTAGAGGAGAATCCAAACGCAATAGCTCACTATACTTGGGATTTGAGGGATCTACGCTATAAAGGGCACTCCGGATTTCTAAGAACCTACAAAAGAGTGAAGCAAAACTTTTATTGGAAAGGGATGAAAAAAATTATTTCTGAATACGTAGCACAATGTGATGTATGTCAACAACAAAAGGTGAAACAAAGTTGGCGAGTCCAGGGAAACTACAACCACTATCTATACCAGACTCGGTATGGACTAACATCTCCATGGACTTCATCGAAGGGTTGCCACCTTCCAAAGGTAAAAGCACAATCCTTGTGGTGGTTGATCGACTTACGAAATATGCTCATTTTTGTGTTTGTCATAAATCCCTACTCTCTGTCATTAGTATTGCTCAGATTTTCATAGAAAATATTGTTAAACTACATGGGATGCCAAGGTCCATCGTAAGTGATCATAACAGGGTCTTCACTAGTAAATTTTGGACCGAGTTATTTCAGATTCTGAGGCACCAAACTCAAGATGAGCACTGCATATCATCCACAAACCGACGGCCAAACGTAGTGGTGAGCAGATGTTTAGAGACATACCTTCGGTGTTTCGCTAGTGATCGACCAAAGGAGTGGACGAAAATGGCTCCCTGGGCCGAATGGTGGTACAATACTACATATCATTCATCTACAAAATGTACCCCATATGAAGCATTATATGGTCGGCCGCTCTGTGATTCCAAAGTATGTAATTGGCTCACTAAGGTAGATCAGTCGATCAAGATTTAATTGACAGGACAAACTCCTACAATTTGCTAAAGGATAATCTCTCTACCGCTCAAGCTAGAATAAAGCGACAAAAGGTGACACACGAAGAAGTGAAAGAGAATTTTTAGTAGGAGACTGGGTTTATCTTCGCCTACAACCATACAAGCAACTATCCATCAATACACGAGCCTCCATGAAGCTATCTCCACGCTTTTATGGGCCCTATCGGATCATAGAGCGTATTGGAGCCGTGGGCATCTGAGACTTAAATTACCTCGAAGATGCCAAAATTCACCCTGTCTTCCACGTGTCATGCTTGAAGCCCATGTTGGGAGAACACGAGACACCCTGCAGATCCAACCGCCCAACACCACCGATGATGGAAATATTCAAGCCCAACCACAAGCCATCCTCGACCGCAGAGTCGTGATGCATCGTCGACGTCCCTCTACTGAAGCACTAGTACATTGGACTAATTTACCACTCGAAGATGCCACATGGGAATTATATGAGGAGCTGAAGTCTCGGTTCCCTGAGTTCATGGAACCCCAGCCTAGAGGACAAGGCTGATTTGAAGAGGGCGGGCTTGATAGGACCCTAGCAGGGTTAGGTCCTACTCAACCATGTAGCAGCTAATAAAAACCCTGTGAGAATGTAATAAACCCCACCTAGCCACCTCTATCCTATAAAGAAGAGAGGCTAGGGTTTATATTTGGGTCTTTGGGCTTCTTAGCAACCGCCCCCCTTATTATTGGGCCGGCCCGCTAAGGTTGAGGGCAAATTGGGTAGTTCACTTAGGAAGCAGCCCCTAGGGTTAGGGTTTGGAGCTCTATATAAGCTTGTAGCCTCCACCTCTTTGGAATAAGAAAGATCAATCTACAATTGCAGCCACCAGGCTACTTGGAGGGTGGAACCCCTATAGCGTTCCAAGGGTTGATCCCCCTCAAAGATCAATCTCTATAGAATTCCTCTGGGGTTCTATCATTTCACCTCAGTTCTATAGATCCTACCAGATTTTGGAGCACATCAAAATAGTAGCATACAGATTGGACTTACCCGCCAGCCCTCGAATCCATCTAGTCTTCCATGTGTCATGTTTGAAGCTCAAGTTGGGACAAAACGAGATAGCCCAAAGCCATCTACCAAATATGACTACCCAAGGAGAGCTCCAGATCCAACCAAGTGCCATTATTGATTGACAGATCATGACTCGATGACGACGACCCGCTATTGAAGTGCTAATACAGTGGACGAACCTACCAACAGAAGATGCCACTTGGGAGAACTATGATGCCACTTGGGGCTGATTTAAAGAGGGCGGGTCTGTTAGGACTCTATCTAGGAGAGTCCTAATTTAGTTTCATTGATAAGGGCATTCATGTAAATCCTATCTAGCTGACCCCTATTAAAGAGGTGAAGAGGCCGGCTAGGTTATGGTTAGGTTACTTCTTAGAAGTAGGAGTCATATTAGGAAAAGAGTCATATTAGAAGTAGGAGTCCTAATTAGAAGTTGGTTAAAAGTAGGAGTCTTGAGTAAGAGTCCTATTAGGAGTTGGGGTATAGAAGCCCTATAAATAGCCATGTATTCATCCTCTTTTTATTAATGAATAGATTAATCTTTTAGCAGTCTTTGAGCAGCAACTTGGAAGAAGAAACCCCTATAGAGTTCCAAGGAGGTCGATCCCCTATAGAGATCAACCCCAAGCTTAGAATCCACAAGGGTTCTAACAGTATCCTTAAGTACTTGAGAAGGACTAAGAATCTTTTACTAGTATATGGAGGTAGTAGCCTCAGAGTTGAGGGCTACACGGACGGAGCTGATTCCTTTATATTGTGACAACAACGGGGCAATTACTCAAATAAGAGAACCCGGGTCTCATCAGAAGTATTCTGAGGAGGTTCCACTTGATAAGAGAGATTGTCATCAGAAAAGATGTAGCAATGGAAAGAGTTCCATCCGAAGATAACATTGCGAATACACTGACAAAGCCATTGACTTAGATTGTCTTTGAGCGTCACAGAGGTCTGATGGGGATCAGACATGTTGGTGATTGGCTTTAGGTCAAGTGGGAGATTGCTAGTCATATATGCCCTGCAAGCCAATCATATGAGTGATGGCACTTGTGACTTGATATGCACTTTTTCTCTTTGCTTATTATTAGACGTTTTATCACTTTATCTTACATGTTGCATATATTATGATGTCCTTGGATCTGTGCAATGGGAATCAGATCATGATGAGATCACGATAATGAGACCGATTCACCTTTAAACATAGATCCTGAATTATCCTGGTCATAGGTTACTCGAGAAGGACATCGAGATAACCGGATAGACTAGTGTGTTGTATACCCGTCTATATGATGGAGATAACTGGTCTCATAGCTACTCATGTGGGGACACTAAGGGTACAGTGTATGTACTCATTGGGGAATGAGTTCACTGATTAATCCGCCTACAGAATGCTAGATGGTTATTGATACCTCACGTCAGACAGCGATTCCGTAGTCTCAGTAGTATATTTGGTCCTTAGACTTGAGACACAAAGGATGTCCTGTATGAGTACTCCACTCTTTGATACCGGACTTATAGGTTTGAAAAGTTCCAGATCTAATACAACCGGTTATTGGGAGTGGTAGCCAACCTTACGAGGGCTATTGAGTGTCAATAGAGGATTATCCGCTCTCGGTATCATAAGAAGAATATCCTATGTGTTCTTGCTCGAATAAATCCTTGGCTATGGTTATTCGGATTGAGAGAGAAAGAGTTCTCCGGGAGAATCCGACAAGAGCAAGACTCGAGGAGAGACCGTATGGGCCTGACAGCACCATGCCCAGTATAGGGTCTCTGGGATATTGTATGGATGAGGGACTATAGATACATAGTAATTGAGGACAGATAAGTCCAAAGGATTGGATTCCCCTATATTGTCTGGGGGCCGCGACGTAGTAGCCTGGTACGTCCGCAATCGATGAGTTGGGTGAATTATTATAGAGATAATAATTCACTAAGTCAGAAAGAGTTCTGACAAGTATGACTCACGGCCAGCTCGATATTGGGCCTAGAGGGTCACACACATATGGTAGGTGTTGCAACGAGTAGAGGTTCGAATATGAGATATCCGTCGAACCCCATATCTTATTGGATATCCATTAAGCCCCTGAATTATTGGAACCTGAGATGAGATCCAATAATTGTTAATAAGAGATTATTGGGTAGAGACCCACTAATCCAAGAGGCTTGGGTAATTGGATGAAGATCCAATACCCAATAGGGCAAAAGATCCATTAGGGTTTTTAGGGGGTCTCTATAAATAGGAGGGAAACAAAGCTCTATAGGCTGGAGGTTTCTTTTGGTAGTCACCTCCTGTTCTCCTCTCCCCAGAGAGAGAGGTGCATCGTCGTAGTTCCTGTCGTGTGGATACCGCTAGAGAGGAGGACGCTTGACCTCCTTCATCCTCTCCTACAGATCTGCAGAGATTCAGGGATATACGATCTCCCTAGGTACTTTTTTTAACACATGCAGTTTTTGTGGATTTATTTTGATGCACCGATCTTTGCACGATGACGAAAACTTTATAGGGGAAATCTAGGGTGTTTTATTTTTGTTCTTCCGCTGCGCATGAGATGTCGCTCCCCTTGTTTGTTTCCCAATAATAACAGGGGGTGGAAAGCGCACCACTTTTATGTGAGCTGTAGCCGGGAATAGGGGTTTTGTGTCGGGTGGACTTCCTAGGCTATCAACAACGTTCCCCCTTTCCTCTCCCATGAGGAGGCTAAGCATGTGGAGCACTCGAGGGGAATCCTATCTTCTTCTCTAGCGATTAGGAGAATGACCAACGAGTGGTTGGTCGACGCGGGACTTAGCCCGGCCCCTAGGGGTATGGTCGGACTTGTCATTTCTTAGGCATCTTGTTCATTGCTTTATCTTTTGTGTGCTATGCTAATTGACTTGTCACTTGCAGAAATGGTGAATCTCCATTCAATGAAGGGAATGCCTCACCTTGCAATTGCATCGTAGCCATCTCGGGAACACGAAGGATCTGGGGCCGAGGCCCCTACTCAGAAAGGCATGTTGGCCTGTCGAGGGTCCCTACATGAAGCCGAGACAGGGTGATCGAAGAAGAAAGCTAAAGTGGCGACTCGGAATTATTAGAGGGGGCTACGATTCATGAGGCAGCAACGCAAGGGATGCGTGAGTCGGGCAGTAGTTCACATGGAGAAGGCTCCAGTGTGAAAGGGAAAGGTCATGCTAGCTCATCCGGGGATGACCCCTTGGCCAGGCGATCGAAGCGGCTGAAGTCGATGAAGGATTTGTGCCATATCCATGCATCGCGGATTTGCTAGGGAGGGGGGGGGAGCCGGGGACTCCCTACGACTCACATTGGTCGACTCTCAAGGCCGAGAGTCACATTTGGGCCGATAGCTCGGTAACCTAGGAGTTTGCCCGAGGGGCACTTCATCCAGTCTTGGCGAAGCAATTGTACTGCTCGCCATCCATGGTGCTGATGGACCGTGCCATGAAGTTTCTTGTCTAGGTAAGCATCGCATTTTTACTTTTAACTTTGGAACTATTATCCTATGCTCGATTTTGATGTCGGCATTTGTGTAGAATATTCATTATATGACGACACTGATTGATCGGGTGTACGATGCTGGCTGGGTGATCGAGTGCCTCGGTGAGATGAACTCTGACCTGCATCGGGAGGTCGAGGAGTTGAAGGGTGGGCCCGACCCGAAGGTAGTTGCAGCGGCCAAACAACGGGCGATAGATGCGAAGGCTGAGGTCGAGTGGCTTAGGGCTGAGCTAGGGGATTCCCAGCGCCAATTGAAGGAGAGTCGAGTTACTTGTGCTAGCATGGAACATAGAAGCCACCCGATCAGTGGCCCGGGTTACGGAGGATGCACTGAAAGAGGAGCGCCGAGGGGCCGAAGAGCAGGCGAGGGAGGCCATCACCGAATATAAGAAGTCACTCGGGTTCGAGCTCGGTCTCTAGAGGTTAGGCCAGGTGACCTATGAATTTGGTTACCGAGTGACGCTCGCCCGCTTCCGTGCCAGGTACCCAGACTTGGAAGTGGAGGTCGACCCATTTGCAGATCTTCCCGAAGATCAGAGCACGGACATGCCCGAGGATGTCCCTTTTGATGATAGCCCGATGGCCCCTCCTCCAAATTAGGGAGTCCCTAGCACATTTTGTTTTTTGTTTCGATCGGGTTAGCTTTGGATTTTGTAAGGCCCGGACCAGTTATAATGTAAATGCCTTCCTTATATTAATGCAAAGTATTTTTCTTCGCAAGTTTGAGGTTCCCATCGATGGTTTTGAATAGAACCTTTTTAGGTTCGAGATGTTCCATGTCCTCGGCAGAGGGGTTCTGTTTACGGTCTCGAGATGAAAAGTGTCATCTTGGACCGTGTCGTAAACCCAGTAAGGCCCTTCCCAGTTCGGGGCTAACTTTCCCCTTGCTCAGGTTGGGTTGCTTACTTCGGCCTTTCGGAGGACGAGGTCTCCGATTTGGATTTTGCATGGGTGGACCTTTCAATTGTAGAGTCGGGCCACAACCTTCTTATATGCCAAAGCACGGAGGTGTGCCTCAGCCCTTCTCTTGTCAAGGAGGTCGAGGCCGATGCAGAGCCCCAGTTCTGAAGCTCCTTCATCGAAATTCTCCACCCGTAGTGTTGGGAATGTTATCTCGGGAGGGAGCATCTGTAGAGAAATCTAGGGGCAACATCACATGCGCAGCGGAAGAATAGAAAACAAAACTCCTGGATTTCAACGAAACGGTTTCGTCATCGTGTGAAGATTGGTGTGAAAAATAAATCCGCGAATCCGAAAAATTACGTGTATGAAAAGAATGATAATACTTAGGGACATCGTATATTCCTGAGATCTTATAGATCTGTGGGAAGGATGAAAGAGGTTTAGCATCCTCCTCTCTAGTGGTGATTCACATGATAGGGCTACGAAGATGATCCTCTCTAGAGAGAGGAGAATAGGAGGTAGCCACCAAGAAGACCCCAGCCTATGGATCTTTGGTTCCCTCCTATTTATAGAGGCCTCTTGTCAACCCTAATGGATCTAGCCCTATTGGGTATTGGATCTCAATCCAATTACCCATGTCTCTTAGATTAATGGGTCTCTACCAAATAATCTAGCTCTTATTGGATCTCATCCATGGGATCCAATAATACAGGGGCTTATTGGATATCCAATAAGATAGGGGCTCCGGCGGATATCTCATATTCGAACCTCTACTTATCGTAACACCTATCATATGTGTGTAACCCTCTAGGCCCAATATCAAGCTGGCCGTGAGTTATACTTATTAGAACTTTTTCTGACTTAATGAATTATTATCTCCATAATTAATTCACTCGACTCATCGACTGTAGACGTATTAGGCCACTACGTCATAATCCCTATACGATACAGGGGAATCCAATCCTTTGGACCTATCTGTCCTTAGTTACCATATACCTATAATCCCTCATCCATCTAATATCACAGAGATCATATATCGAGTATGGTACTGCTTCCACTCAAGTCTTGCTCTAATCAGATTCTCCCAGAGAACTCTTTCTCTCTCAATTTGAATGACCCTGGCCAGGGATTTGTCTGAGCAAAAACATATGGGATATTCCTCTCATGATACAGAGAGTGGATGATTCTCTATTAACACTCAATTGGCTTCGTAAGGTTGGCTACCATTCCCGAGAACCGATTGTACTAAATTTGAAACTTTCTAAACCTATAAGTCCAACGTCAAAGAATGAAGTACTCATACAAGGCATCTTTGGTGTCTCAAGTTTAAGGACTAAATACACTACTAGGATTATGGAATCACTGTTTGACGTGAGGTATCAATAACCATCCAGCATTCCGTAAGCGGATTAATTAGTGAACTCATTCTCCAATAAGCACTTGTACTATACCCTTAGTGTCCCCATACGAGTAGCTATAAGACTAGCCACCTCCATCATATGGACGGGTATACAGTACACCAGTCTATTCGGTCATCTCGTTGTCCCTCTCGAGTAACCTATGACTGGGATTATTTAGGGTCTATGTTTAAAGATGAATCAGTCTCATTATCGTGATTTCATCACGATCCGATTCCCATTGCACAAATCTAAGGACATCACAATATACATCCATAAAATATGAGAAAATACTAGTAATCATAAGCAAAGAGATTGACACAACATGTTACAGGTGCCATCACTCACATGATTGGCTTGTAGGGCACCTATAACTAGCAATCTCTCACTTGACCTAAAGCCAATTACCTATATGTCTGATCCCTATCGAACTTCTGTGACACTCAAAGACAATATGAGTCAATGACTTTGTCAATGGATCTACAATGTTATCTTCGGATGAAACTCTTTCCACTGCTACATCTCTACGGGCCACGATCTCTCTAATAAGTTGGAACCTCCTCAGAATACTTCTGATGAGACTCGAGTTCCCTTATTTGAGTAATCGTCCCATAGTTATCATAATATAAGGGAATCAACTCTTCGTTGCTCTGCATGATTCCAGATCTGTGATGAACTGCTTCATCCAGACTCCCTCCTTTGCTGCCTCTGCCGCAGCAATGTACTCCACCTCTGTGGTCGAGTCAGCAGTAGTATCTTACATATAACTCTTCCAACATATTGCTTCTCTATTTAGGGTGAACATATACCCTAAATTAGACTTGCTATCATCGACATCAGATTGGAAGCTCGAGTCCGTGTAGCCCTCAACCCTGAGGCTATTTTCTCCATATACCAGTAAAAGATCCTTAGTCCTTCTCAAGTACTTAAGGATATACTTTACTACTTTCCAGTACTCCAAGCCTGGATCCGCCTGATACCTGCTCGTGACACTTAGAACATGTGCTATTTCAGGCCTGGTACATAGCATAGCATACATGGTAAACGCTATCGTTAAGGTATAAAGTATCCTATCTATGTGTGTCCTTTCTTTAGGAGTCTTTAGGGACATACTCCTAGAAAGTGATAGCATATGTCTCATCGGTATAAGACCTCTCTTGGAATTTTTCATGTTAAGCTTTTTGACAATGGTGTCTATGTACTTAGACTAGGATAAGCCAAGCATCATCTTGGATCTATCTCTATAGATCCGAATCCCCAATATATAGGATGCTTCTCCTAAGTCCTTCATGAAGAAGTATCTAGAGAGCTAAGCCTTTACTATGGAGAGCAGTCCTATATCATTCCTAATGATTAAGATGTCATCCACATATAACACCAAGAAGGTGATAGCGCTCCCACATACCTTCCTATACACACAAGGCTTATCTTCGTTCTTAACAAAATCATAAGATCTAATCATCTCATCAAATCTTATGTTCTAACTTTGGTAAGCTTGCTTTAGTCTATAGATGGATCTAAACAACTTGCACTCCTTATCTGGATTGTTAATGGATACAAATCTCTCAAGCTGTATTATATACATCTCCTCGTCGAGGTTGCCATTAAGGAACACGGTTTTCATATCTATCTGCCAGATTTCATAATCATAGTGTGTTGCAATAGCCAATAGAATTTGGATATATTTTAGCATGACTACAGATGAGAAGGTCTCGTTATAGTCAACACCTTGGCTTTGACGATACCCCTTAGCCACTAGCCTTGTTGTATAGGTCTCTACCTTTCCATCTACTTCGATCTTCTTCTTGAAGATCCACTTGCAACCAATGGGTATGATACACTTAGGTGCATCAACTACGTTTTAAACCTTATTGGAGTACATGGAATACAGCTTTGAATTCATGGCTTCTTGCCACTTCCCGGAGTCTATACTCGTAATAGCCTCCTCGTAGGTCTAAGGATCAATATCCTCAACATCCTTTCCTTTAATATGTCTCACACATCTCTCAGGATGATGTAATACTCTATTGAACCTACGTAAAGTTGAAACTTGTGTGCTAGGTACTTGAACAAATTCTGGCTATGGAATGGTGCTTGAGCTGGGTTCTCCAACCTCGCTTAACTCTATCACGCTCCCACTGTCTCTACCAAGAATATGTTCCTTCTCAAGGAACACTACTCTCTTAGCTATAGAGACCTTTTGGTCCATGGGGGTAATAGAAATAATACCCACAAGTTTCCTTGAGGTATCCCACGAACTTGTACTGTTCTATCCTGGATTCCAACTTGTTGGGCTTGTGTCTCTTAACGTGGGCAGGGTAGCCCCAAATCTTAATAATCTTAAGATCAGGCTTCACTTTCCATATCTCATATGGTGTAGACATTACTGACCATGTCTAACAGTATGTGATTCCTTCTTTTGGAGATACCATTGAACTAAGGTGTATAAGGAGATATCCATTGGAACATTTTCCTATAGCCCTTGAGGAACTGGATGAATTCTGCACTCAAGTACTCACCCCCTCGATCTGATTGAAGAGTCTTGATACTCTTTCCAGTCTGAACCTCTACTTCATTCTCATACTCCTTGAATTTCTTGAAGGCTTCAGACTTGTACTTCATCAAGTACACATGTCTGTACCTAGAGAAATCGTTAATGAAAATAATGAAGTAGAAATAACTACTGATGGCCTGAGTTGACATGGGACCACATACATCACTATGTATGAGTACCAATAACTTAGTGGCTCTCTCTCTAGTTCTACTAAATGAAGAGTTGGTCATCTTTCCACAAAAGCAAGGTTCGCAAGTCGCTTATGACTCATAGTCAAATGGATCTAGGTATCTAAATGTCAGCAACTTTTGAATCCTTCTCTCATGGATATGACCTAGCCTACAATACTATAGGTATGCACTGTTCACCTCATCTCATTTCCTCCTGGACTCACTCACACTCATGATATGTGGAGTAGTTTCTAGCATAATCAAACCATTATGTAATATTCCTCTCGTGATGATCTTATTATCCTCAATAGTTGAATAACTATTGTTCTAAAAAAACTACTTTATAACCAATCAATGTCAAACATAAAATAAAAATAATGTTTTTGATGATAGAGAGAATAAAATAACATGCATCTAATGCAATAGTAGCTCCATTAGGCAAATGTAGGGTGGCCTCGCTAATAGCAATAGTAGCAACTCTTGCTTCATTGCCCATCTTAAAGTCCATCTTGCCTCTCATCAATCTCCTAGGTCTTGCCAGAATCTGCAACGAACTACAGATATGATAAACACTATCGGTATCCAATACCTATGTGTTATCATATGAGTATGACAGATAGAGACTAATCATGAATGCGTATTTGAAGCTTCTCTAAGCTTCTGTTTCGCCTTCTCTACAATATACTCTTTACAGTTCCTATTCCAGTGTCCATCTTTGCTGCAGTGGAAGCATTGGCTTTTGTCCTTTTCTGGGTCTTCTTAGTAACTTTTGCTTTACCCAGTCTGCCCTTGCCCTTCTTAAGGGACTTCTCTATCTTCTTTTTCTTTCTGGTCTCACCAGCATAGAGATATGTGAAAAGGAATCTAGTAGGGATTGAAATACAAGATCCACATATAGGTTATCCTCTAGGACCATTCCTAGACCTGTAAGTTTCTCTAGACCTGGAAGAGACTCTTCGATATCTTATATTGTTGAATTCTTTCCTATTCCTCAGACAATTTATGGAAATCTAAGAGTATGGATCTGACATCCATCTTTTCATGTTATCTCTGTAACTCGGGAGTCATGGAGCCCAACATGTAATACTGAGCAATAGTGGAGTCATCTATATACTTTACGTAGCGAGTGATCTCATCCTCGCTTGCCCTTTCCTTGGGCGTACGCATCACTATATCAAGGACATACATAATTTTCTCCGCTGTGAGAACTATTCTCGGGTTACGGAGCCAATCCATATAATTTGGACTAGTGAGGCGATTGACATCAAATATGCCATATAGAGTCTAATAGTGATATTTTCTAAAAAAATAAAGATGCAACAAAAAATAAATAACATGTAGATTTTACAGAAATATAAATAATTAAGATATGGACTTATATCTTGATGTGCTCTCACTATTTTTCTAGCAAGTCACGTGACACCCTCAGCATGTGAAACGAAAGTCTCTGGTAGACTTCTAGTGGGGATCGAGATCCAATCAATATCTTAGTGTAACATTGAGGGACTCGACCAATCACACTAAGCCCAAAAGGTAGGTAACACTTGCCAATCATAACTCCTTGTGATTCCTGTTCTGTTCGGCCTCCGAACCACCATGACCTCGAGGGACTTGACCAACTATGATATTCGGTTAAGTCATCACCATCGTTATAAGATAAGTCTGATTCGATGATATACCCTCGAGGGACTCGACCAAGCATACCATGTCCTCAGGTCACCGGTGGCATCTCTATGTCGTAGATAAGATAGCGAATCGCGATATAGGTGAATCTCGAGGGACTCGACCAACTCAACCTATACTGAGAATCGGTTCATACATATAATGATTAAAGGCCACATGGTGAATCTAATTGTCTCACGTTTACTGACTTAATATTATCAAGAAAGAAAATTTTGATTTGATCTCCTAATATAGCGTGTCACACACGTACATATTTATATATATCTACATCACATGTATATATATATATATAATATGTGTATAAGCAATCACACATCACATGAGTGATCACATCATATGATCATGGACCACATTCTAATATGATCAAGCTCGAGCTAGTGAGCGCAATCACTCACATCAAGATCTATGTATGCATCGATGCATCTCCATGCCCTGTGATCGTCCATCTCGCTTCGTCGGTTCCGTCGGTATCTCAATGCATCTTCATTCGTCGCATCATCCGTCTCGGTCTCATGGGTCCCGCTATTGCTTCCATGCTCCCATTGCGCCTCCTTGTATAATTACAACATAATTACAAACACGTAGGCTCGACAATAAATGAGAAAAATAGAGGCTCGCAAGCCCCAATAATAATAATGATCACATCATACACATACATCACATCACACGGTCCAAGATCATCTGTCCACATCATACATCACATATATATGTTATTATATAGGACTACTAGATATATAATAATAGTTAATTAAATATTTTAATTAACTAATATTTTTTTGAAAATAGGGACATATATGGAATTTTTTATATTTTGAAGGGCATTTTGGTCATTCGACCAAAAAGGATAAAATTAGAATTTTAAAAATTCCCAAGGGTAAAACTATCTTTTGGCTGAAAACCCTAATTCCCTCCTCTGTAGTGTTCCAGCTACTGCGCTGCGGCCGTCGCCACCCAGTCGGCGACGCTTCTACGCGAGGGGCGCAACGAGGCAGCGCCCAAGCGGGCTAGCCGCCACAGGCGCAAAGCCCATAGGGGTGCTCCTCCCGTGGGCCCAATGCCCGTAGGCGCTGCCCCTTTGTGGGCACCGTCGCAACGGGCAGCGCTGCCTCCCAGCGTGCGAGCGACGGCGGTCGCCCAACGACGCTGCAAGCATTGCCTGCAAGTGGTGCTTACCTAGTGGGCGCAACACCGCAGCGCCGCTGCTTCGCGGTATTATTTACGCCGAGGGTGCAACGATCGCTCAGGTGGCGCCCGACCATGTGAGTGCAAAGCACTTGTAGGCGCGCCCGACTATCGTGGGTAGGCCGCTTGCAAGCAGGCATCACCCGCCCCTTGTAGGCAGGCCATTGACGTAGACAGCCTGCAGGCACCACCTGCATGTAGATGGCAGCCAAGGCTGCCATCCGTGATGGCACCAGTTGCTACCCTTTTTCACTTTTGCATCAATGATTTTGACTTTCAAAGCCTCTTTAAATTACAATAGACGCAGTTAAAATCCAATCTTCACATGAACAACCTAGCTCTGATACCACTGTAAGGAAATCAAGGGGACAACATCATATGCGTAGCGGAAGAACAAAAAATAAAAATCCTAGATTTTTACAAAACAGTTTCGTCGTCGTGTGAAGATCGGTACGAAATACAAATATGCGAATCCAAAAAACTACGTGTATAAAAAGAACAATAGTACCTAAGGATATTGTGTATCCTTAAGATCTTGCTGATCCGTGAGAAGGATGAAGGAGGTCAAGCGTCCTCTTCTCTAATGGTGATTCACACAATAGGTCTACGAAGATGCTCCTCTCTAGAGAGAGGAGAATAGGAGGTAGCCACTAAAAAGATCATATCCTATGGACCGTTGGTTCCCTCCTATTTATAGAGGCCACCTGCCAACCCTAATGGATCTAGCCCTATTGGATATTGGATCTCTATCCAATTACCCATGCCTCTTAGATTAATGGGTCTCTTCCCAATAATCTAGCTCTTATTGGATCTCATCCATGGGATCCAATAATATAAGGGCTTATTGGATATCCAATAAGATAGGGGCTCCGACGGATATCTCATATTCGAACCTCTACTTATCGTAACACCTATCATATGTGTGTAACCCTCTACGCCCAATATCGAGCTGATTGTGAGTCATACCTATCAGAACTTCTTCTAACTTAGTGAATTATTATCTCTATAATTAATTCACTCGACTCATCGACTACGGACGTACTAGGCCACTACACCGTAATCCCCATACGATATATGAAAATCTAATCATTTGGACCTATCTGTCCTTAGTTCTCATACACCTATAGTCTCTCATCCATCTAACATCCCAGAGACCGTATATCGAGCATAGTACTGTTAGGCCCATACGATTTTTACTCGAGTCTCGCTCTAATTGGATTCTCCAAAAGAACTCTTTCTCTCTCAATCCGAATGACCATGACTAGGGATTTGCTTGAGCAAGAACATATGAGATATTCCTCTCATGATACCGAGAGTGGATGATCCTCTATTGACACTCAATTGCCTTCATAAGGTTATCTACCATTCCCGAGAACTGATTGTACTAGATCTGAACTTTCTAAACCTGTAAGTCCGACGTCAAAGAATGGAGTACTCATACAAGGCATCTTTGGTGTCTCAAGTATAAGGACCAGATACACTATTGGGACTACGAAATCACTGTCTGACATGAGGTATCAATAATCATCCAACATTCTATAAGCGGATCAATCAGTAAACTCATTCTCCAATGAGCACCTGTACTGTACCCTTAGTATCCCCACCCGAGTAGCTATGAGACCAACCATCTCCATCATATGGATAGGTATACAGTACACTAGTATGTCCGATCATCTCGATGTCCCTATCGAGTAACCTATGACCGAGATTATTTAGGGTCTATGTTTAAAGGTGAATCGGTCTTATTATCGTGTTCTCATCATGATCTGATTTTCATTGTATAGATTCAAGGATATCACAATATACATCCAGATAATGTGAGAAAATACCAGTAATCATAAGCAAAGAGATTGACATAGCGTGTTACGAGTGCCATCACTCACGTGATTGGCTTGTAGGGCACCTATAATTAGTAGCATTGCCTTGATCCCATATGCCAAGCTGAATGGGGACTCTCCCGAAGTCATCTTGGGCATGGTTTGGGATGCTCATAAGACGCTCGGGAGCTCGTCGACCCATGCACCCTGGGTCTCACCTACTCTCTTCTTCAGACCCTTTAGGATTGCTCGATTAATGACTTCGACTAAGTCGTTGATTTAGGGATGGGCGATCGAACTGAATTTCAACAGTATCCCGTAGGATTGGTAATACGCCTTAAACTTCGCGTTGTTGAACTGAGTTCCGTTATCAGTGATTATGGCCCTTGGGATCCTAAAACGGGTGATAATATTCTTCTAGACGAACCCTTTAACTTGTTTCTCTGTGATAGACGCCAGTGGTTTGGCCTCGACCCATTTGGTGAAGTAGTCGACCCCGACTATGAGAAACTTGCATTGTCCCGAAGCAGGGGGAAATGGGACGAGGAGGTCCATTCCCCACTGGGCGAAGGGCCAGGTCACGTTTGTCGAGGTGAGAGAGACGACGGGCTAGTGCTATACCGAGCATGCCTTTGGCACTACTGGCATCGTTTTACGTAAGATAGAGCATCTCAGCTTAGTGTCGGCCATTAGTATCCTTGTCTGAGGATCTTGAAAGCCAAGGTTCGGCCTCTGATGTGTTCCCTGCAAATGCCTTCATGAATCTCCACGAGGACCGTCTCAGCTTTAGGTGGTGACAGGCAACGGAGAAGGGGCTGAGAAAAAGCTCTTCAGTCTACCTAAGTCGGTGAGCCATGGCCAGGTCATCGGGCAACATCCCCTCCCTTTTATAATGGAGGATCTCTTCCATCCAATTGGGTGTGGCTTCGACGGTGGCAATGTCCATGACCAACACTGTTGGGGCCAGGAGGACCTCGGTCCTTACGAGGAATCCTCCGGAGTTGCGGGCAGATGTTGCTTTGGCTAAGGCGTCGGCTCGGGAGTTCTCAATGCAGGGGATCCTTGCAACCGAGAGTCCGTCGAAGCAGCATGCTAACCACTTTACTTCGATTAGATATCTTGCCATGGTGGGGTCTCGGGCTTCGTAGTCTCCGTTGAAGTGACTCACCACTAGCTGTGAATCGTTAAAAGCCTCTAGGTCTCGCACATGCATTTCCGAGGCGAGGCGCAGCCCAAACAATGGCGTTTCATACTCGGCTTCGTTGTTGGTGGCCTTGAACTCGAGTTGAAGTGCATGCTCGTGCGTCTCGCCATCCGAGCTTTGGAGGATGAGCCCGACTCTTGCTTTCCCTGAGGTCATGACCATCCATGTACAAGGACTAGGGGCGCCTAGTGTGTGTTTGTCCAATAGTCTATTCATTAGAGGTTAGCTCGGAGATGAAGTCAGCCAATACCTGAGATTTTATGGCTATTCGGGGGCGTATTAGACGTCAAATTCTCTTAGCTCAACCGACCACTTGAGCATCTGACCCGAGGTGTCAAACTTGGAGAGGATCTATCATAGGGGCTGGTCGGTGATCACTTTTATCGGATGAGCTTGGAAGTACGATTGCAACTTTCTGGTAGTCTTCACTAACTTCTCGATCGGGGGGTATCGCTCCTCGAGCCCGACGAGGATGTGGCTGGTGTAGTAGATCGGTTGTTGTGACACTTAATCCTCTTGTACTAGCACTGAGCTGACTACTTGCCCAGAGGTCGCTAGATAGAGGCCGAGGACCTCGCCAGGGCTTGGTGAAGCAAGTCTGGGTAGTCGAGTGAGGTGTGCCTTTAATCCTTCGAAAGCCTTTGCGCATTCTGGGATCCATACGAAACCGTCTACTCATTGTAGGGCATGGAAGAAAGGAAGGCACTTGTCTCCTAAGCGTGACAAGAACCTGCTGAGTGCTACCAACTTTTCGGTGAGGCATTGTACCTCCTTGATTGAGCGCGGAGGTTGCATCTCTATTACTGCTCAAACCTTCTTTGGATTGGCGTCTATGCCTCTCTGATGGATGACATACCCGAGGAACTTTTCGAGCGGACCCCGAAGGTGCACTTTGCTGGGTTGAGGCGCATGTTGTATCTTCGGAGAGTCTTGAAGGTCTCGACCAAGTCGGTTAGGTGGGTTTTTGCTGACTTGCTCTTGGCGATCATATCATCAACGTACACCTCTATGTTTCTTTCGAGTTGGTTTTTGAATATTTTATTGACCATTCTCTGTAAGTGGCACCGGCCTTCTTCAGATCGAAAGGCATCACCTTATAGTAGAAGACTCCATCATCAGTGATGAGGGCAGTGTGCTCTCGGTCTCAGGGAACCATTTGGATTTGGTTATAACCTGAGAACACATCCATGAAGGTGTGGAGCGCATGCCCCATAGTGGTATCCACCAGTTGATCTATCCTCGGGAGGGGGTAGCAATCCTTCGGACATGCACGATTGAGATCGGTGTAGTCGACACACATCCTCCAGTTCCCATTGTGCTTTTTGACTAGGACTACATTTGACAACCACTAAGGGTACTTCACCTCAGTTATAAACTCGACGTTGAGCAGGAGGTTCAATTTGTCACATATTTGTTGGGAAACATGCAAGGGGAGCGACATCTCATGCACAGTGGAAGAACAAAAACAAAACACCCTAGATTTCCCGTAGAAAGTTTCCATTGTCGTGCGAAGATCGGTGCATCAAAACAAATCCACGAAAAACTGCACGTGTAAAAAAAAGTACCTAAGGAGATTGTATATCCCTAAATCCCTACAGATCTGTGGGAGAGGATGAAGGAGGTCAAGCGTCCTCCTCTCTAGCGGTATCCACACGACAGGAACTGCGATGATGCACCTCTCTCTTTGGGGAGAGGAGAACAGGAGGCGGCTACCAAAAGAAACCCTCAGCCTATAGAGCTTTGGTTCCCTCCTATTTATAGAGGCCCCCTGAAAACCTAATGGATCTTTTACCCTATTGGGTATTGGATCTCTATCCAATTACCCAAGCCTTTTAGATTAGTGGGTCTCTACCCAATAATCTCTTATTAGTAATTATTGGATCTCATCTCAGGATCCAATAATTCATGGGCTTAATGGATATCCAATAAGATAGGAGGTTCAACGGATATCTTTTATCCGAATCTCTACTCGTCGCAACACCTACCATATGTGTGTGACCCTCTAGGTTCAATATCGAGCTGACCGTGAGTCATACTTGTCAGAACTCCTTCTGATTTAGTGAATTATTATCTCTATAATAATTCACCCAACTCATCGACTACGGACGTACCAGGCCACTACGCCGTGACCCCCATTTCGATACAGGGGAATCCAATCCTTTGGACCTATCTGTCCTCAATTACCATGTATCTATAGTCCCTCATCCATCTAATATTCCAGAGACCCTATACCGGGCATGGTGTTGTCAGGCCCATACGGTCTCTCCTCGAGTCTTGCTCTTGTTGGATTCTCCCGGAGAACTCTTTCTCTCTCAATCCGAATAACCTTGGCCAAGGATTTGTTCGAGCAAGAATACATGGGATATTTCTCTCAAGATACCGAGAGTGGCTGATCCTCTATTGACGCTCAATAGCCCTCGTAAGGTTGGCTACCACTCTCAATAATCGGCTGTACTAGATCTGAAACTTTCCAAACCTATAAGTCCGGTATCAAATAGTGGAGTACTCATACATGACATCCTTGGTGTCTCAAGTCTAAGGACCAGATACACTACTGGGACTATGGAATCGCTGTCTAATATGAGGTATCAATAACCATCCAACATTCCGTAGGCGGATCAATCAGTGAACTCATTCCCCAATGAGCACCTATACTGTACCCTTAGCGTCCCCACACGAGTAGCTATGAGACCAGCTACCTCCATCATATGGACGGGTATATAGCACACCAATCTATCCGGTTATCTCGATGTCCTTCTCGAGTAACCTATGACCAGGATAATTCAGGGTCTATGTTTAAAGGTGAATCGATCTGATTATCATGATCTCATCATAATCTGATTCCCATCACACAGATCCAAGGACATCACAATATATGCAACACACAATATAAAGTGATAAAATGCTTAATAATAAACAAAGAGAAAAAGTGCATATCAAATCACAAGTGCCATCACTCATGTGATTAGCTTGTAGGGCACATATGACTAACAATCTTCCACTTGATCTAAAGCCAATCACTAACATGTCTGATCCCCATCAGACCTCTATGACGCTCAAAGATAATCTGAGTCAATGGCTTTGTCAGTGGATCTGTAATGTTATCTTCGGATTGAACTCTTTCCATTACTATATCTTTTCAGGCCATGATCTTTCTAATAAGCTAGAACATCCTCAGAACACTTCTGATGAGACCCGGGTTCTCTTATTTAAGTAATCGCCTCGTATTTATTGCAATTTAAGAGAATCGACTACTCGCTGCTCAGGATGACTCTTGGATCTGTGATGAACTTCTTCATCCAGACTCCCTCCTTTGCTGCCTCTATCGCAGCAATGTATTCCGCCTCTGTGGTCGAGTTAGTAGTAGTGTCTTGCTTGGAACTCTTCCAGCATACTGCTCCTCCATTCAGGGTAAACACATACCTTGAATTAGACTTGCTATCATCAATATTGGACTGGAAGCTTGAGTCCGTGTAGCCCTCAACTCTGAGGATACTACCTCCATATACCAGTAAAAGATCCTTAGTTCTTCTCAAGTACTTAAGGATACTTTTTACTGCTTTCCAATGCTCCAAGCCTGGATCTGCCTGATATCTGCTCGTGACACTCAGAGCATACGCTATATCAGGCATGGTACATAGCATAGCATACATGATAGATCCTATCGCTGATGCATATGGTATCATATCCATATCTGCCCTTTCTTTAGGAGTCTTTGGGGACATACTCCTAGAAAGTGATATTCCATGTCTCATTGGTATGAGACCTCTCTTGGAATTTTTCATACCAACCCTTTTGACAATGGTGTCTATGTACCTGGATTGGGACAAGCCAAGCATCATCTTGGATCTATCTCTATAGATCCGTATCCCTAATATACAGGATGCTTCCCCTAAGTCCTTTATGGAGAAGTGCTTAGATAACCAAGTCTTTACTGTGGAGAGCATTCCTACATCATTCCCAATGATCAGGATATCATCCACATATAATACCAAAAAGGTGATAGTGCTCCCACTTACTTTTCTGTACACACAAGGCTCATCTTCGTTCTTAACGAAGTCATAAGATCTGATCGCCTCATCAAATCTTATGTTTCAACTTCGGGAAGTTTGTTTCAATCCATAAATGGACCTAAGCAACCTGCATACCTTATCTGGGTTATTCCTGGACACGAATCCCTCAGTCTGTATCATATACACCTCCTCGAGGTTGCCATTAAGGAATGTGATTTTGACGTTCATCTGTCAGATCTCATAATCATAGTGTACTGCAATAGCTAATAGAATTCGAATGGATTTTAGCAAGACTACAGGTGAGAAAGTTTCGTCATAGTCAATACCTTGCCTTTGACGATACCCCTTAGCCACTAGTCTTGCTTTATAGGTCTCTACCTTTCCATCTACTCCAATCTTCTTTTTGAAGATTCACTTGCAGCCAATGGGTACAATACCCTCGGGTGCATTAACTAGGTTCCAAACCTTGTTGGAGTACATGGAATCCATTTCTAAATTCATGGCTTCTTGCCATTTCCCGGAGTCTATGCTCATAATAGCCTCCTCGTAGGTCTGAGGATCAAGATCCTCAACATTCTCTCTTCTGATATATCCTACATATCTCTCAGGAGGATGGGATACTCTATCAGACCTACGTAAAGTTGGAACTTATATGTTAGGTATCTGAACAGATTCTGGAATGGTGCTTGAGCTAGGTTCTCCAACCTCGCTCAACTCTATCATGCTCCCACTGTCTCCACCAAGAATATGTTCCTTCTCAAGGAACACTGCTCTCTTGGCTATAAAAACCTTTTGGTCCTCAGGGTGATAGAAATAATACCCATAAGTTTCCTTGTGGTATCCCATGAACTTACACCGTTCCATTTTGGATTCCAACTTGTCAGGATTGTGTCTCTTAACATGGGCAGGGCAGCCCCAAATCTTAACAACCTTAAGATCGGGCTTCTTCCCATTCCATATCTCATATGGAGTAGACATCACCGATTTAATTGGAATTCTATTCAGAAGGTAAGCTGTGGTCTCTAGGGCATATCCCCAAAATGAGATGGGTAGGTTGATAAAACACATCATGGAACGCACCATGTCTAACAGTGTGCGATTCCTCCTTTTTGATATACCATTAAGCTGTGGTGTATAAGGATGTGTCCATTGGGATAAAATCTCATGGTCTTTGAGGAACTTGGTGAACTCTGTACTCAAGTACTCACCTCCTCGATCTGATCGAAGGGTTTTAATACTCTTTCCTGTCTGGTTCTCCACTTTATTCTTTTATTTCCTGAATTTCTTAAAAGACTCAGACTTGTACTTCATCAAGTACACATGTCCGTATCTTGAGAAATCATCAGTGAAAGTAATGAAGTAGGAGTAACCACTTGTGGTATGAGTCGACATGGGACCGCATATATCACTATGTATAAGTTCTAGTAACTCAGTGGCTCTCTCTCCAGTTCCATTAAATAGAGAGTTGGTCATCTTTCCCCGAAGGCAAGGTTCACATGTCGTATATGACTCATAGTCAAATGAATCTAGATATCCATCTTTTAGCAACTTTTGAATCCTTCCCTCATGGATGTGACCTAGCCTATAATGTCAAATATATGCATTGTTCACCTCTTCTCGTTTATTCTTAGACTTACTTACACTCATGATATGTGGAGCTATATCTAGCATAAATAAACCATTATGCAATGTTCCTCTCGTGATGATTTGATCATCTAATATTATTGAACAATCATTGTTCTCAAAAACTAATTTATATCCAATAACTATCAAATATGAAATGGAAATAATGTTTTTGATAATAGAAGGAACATAATAGCATGCATCTAATGCAATAATAGCTCCACCAGGCAGATGTAAAGTGACCTTGCCAATAGCCACTGTAGCAACCTTTGCTCTATTACCCATCTTAAGATCCATCTCGCCTCTGTTTAATCTCCTAGGTCCTGCCAAAACCTATAACGAATTATAGATATAATAAGCACTCCCGGTATCCAATACCCATGTGTTATCAAAAGATTCTGACAAATGGAGACTGATCATGAATGTACTTGAAGCTTCTGCAAGCTTCTGTTTCATCCTCTCTGCAAGATACTCTTTGCAGTTCCTCTTCTAGTGCCCATCTATGCCGCAGTGGAAGCATTGGCCTTTGTCCTTTGTTGGGTCTTTCTTGGAAACCTTTGCCTTACCCATTTTGCCCTTGCCCTTGCCCTTCTTAAGGGTCTTTCAGCCTTCCTTTTCTTTTTGGTCTCACCAGTGTAGAGAACCGACTTCTCTTTCTTGATGGTGCTCCCTGCTTCTCTCAACATATTGAGGAGCTCTGGGAAGGTCACCTCAAATTTGTTCATATTAAAATTCATTATGAACTGAGAAAAGGAATCTGGTAGGGACTAAAGCAAAAAATCCACACACATGTTATCCTCTAGGACCATTACTAGACCTATGAGTTTTTTGATCCACTCAATCATCTTAATGACATAGTTTTGAACTGGTGTCCCCTCAGTCATCCTGGCATGGAAAAGACTCTTTGATATCTCATATCGCTAAGTTCTTCCCTGTTCCTCAAATAGTTTACGGAGATGCAGGAGTATGGAATTAGCATCCATATTTTCATGCTGTCTCTGTAACTCAGTAGTCATAGAGGCCAACATATAACATTGAGCAAGATTGGAATCATCTAAGTACTTTACATAATGAGCGATCTCATTCTCTCTTACCCCTTCGTCAGGCATAGGGATCACTGTATCAAGGACACACGATTTTCTCCGCCGTGAGAACGATTCTCAGATTGCGAAGCCAATCCGTATAATTTGAACTAGTGAGGCGGTTGGCATCAAGTATGCCATGTAAAGGATTCGAAAGTGACATTTTTTTGAAATAAAAGATGTAGCAGAAATAAATAACATGCAGACTTTACAAAAATTTAAACAATTAAGATAAGGACTTCTATCTTAATGTATTCTCACTAATTTTTCGCGAGACACACAACACCCTCCGGTATGTGAATCGAAGACCCTCGGCGGATCTCTAGTGGGGATCAGGATCCAATCAACGTCTTAACGTAACCTCGAGGGACTCGACCAATCACGTTAAGCCCGTAAAGGTGGGCAACTCTTACCAATCACAACTCCTTATGATTCTCGTCCTGTTTGGCCTCCGAACCACCATGGCCTCAGGGGACTCGACTAACCATGATGTTCGGTTAAGTCATCACCATCGTTACAAGATGAGTCTGATTCGGTGATATACTCTCGAGGGACTCGACCAAGCATACCATGTCCTCATGTCACCGGTGATATCTCTATGTCGTAGATAAGATAGCGAGACACGATATAGGCAAGTCTCGAGGGACTCGACCAACTCAACCTACATCGGGAATCGGTTCCTACCTATAACGATAGAAGGCCACATAGGTCAATCTAATTGCCTAACGTTTACCGACTTAATATTATTAATAGAGAGGATTTTTTATTTGGTCTCCTAACAGAATGTGTCACATACATACGTATTTAATATATATATCTACATCGCATGCAAATATATATATATATACATATCTAGTAAGTGAATATCTAATCACACATCATATGAACAATCACACCAGATAATCATGGACCACATCCTAATATGATCAGGCCCGAGCCAGTGGGCCCAATCACTCACATCAAGATCTATGTGTACTTCAGCGCATCTCTATGCCCTATGATCATCCATCTCGCTTCGTCGGATCCGTCGGCATTTCAACGCATCTCCATGCGTTAGATCGTCCGTCTCGACCTCGTGAGTCACGCTACCGCTGCACCTCCTCATGTAATTACAACATAATTACAAGCACGCAGGCCCGACAATAAATGAGAAAAGAATAGAGGCTCGCAGGCCCCAATAATAATAATCATATGTATACACATCACATCACAAGTCCATGATCATCTGTCCACATCATACATCACATGTATATATTATTTTATAGGACTACCAGATAAAGAAACTAATAGTTAATTAAATTATTTAATTAACATATATTTTTTTTCTAAAATCAAGGATAAAGGGAATTTTTGAATTCCCATGGGTATTTTGGTAATTCGACCAAAGGGTATTTTGGTAATTCTGTCAAAAGGGAGAGAATCTGGAATTTCTGAAATTCCGAGGGGTAAAACCATCTTTTACCTTAAAACCCTAATCCCTCACCCTTACTGCGCCTGCGGCCGCTGCCACCCTGTAGGCGGCGCCCCTTGCGTGTAGGGAGGGCGACGGCGTTGCCGGTGCCCCACGGGCAGAGCGCCCGCCATCGGCGCCCGTAGGTGCCGCTCGTGTGGGGCGACCGCCTGGCGCGCCATATCGCGGGCGCTTTTGCCCATGGTGCGCCGCGCAGTGGCGCCAACCCTTGCGGCGGCGCCAACCCTCATGAAAGCAGCCGCCCCTTACGAGCCGCGCCTGCACACGCGGTCGCCAGGGTAGCATCATGAGCCGCCGCTTGCGCCCGCAGCCCGCGCCCGTCTCTTTGTCGTTGCAGCGCAAAGCAAGGCTGTTGTGCGAGAGCAACAAGGGCAGCAATAGTTGCTGCCCTTCCTTGTCTTTTGCGCCAACGATTTTGATGACAAAAGCTGTTCTAAATTACTACACACGTAGTTTAAGATCCGATCTTCGCACGAACAACCTGACTCTGATGCCACTGTTGGGAAATCCACAAGGGGAGAGACATCTCATGCACAGCGGAAGAACAAAAACAAAACACCCCAGATTTCCCGTAGAAAGTTTTCGTCATCGTGCGAAGATCGGTGCATCAAAACAAATCCGCAAAAGACTGCACATGTAAAAGAAAGTACCTAGGGAGATCGTATATCCCTGAATCCCTACAGATCTGTAGGAGAGGATGAAGGAGGTCAAGCGTCCTCCTCTCTAGCGGTATCCACACGATAGGAACTGCGACGATGCACCTCTCTCTCTAGGGAGAGGAGAACAGAAGGTGGCTACCAAAAGAAACCCTCAGCCTATAGAGCTTTGGTTCCCTCCTATTTATAGAGGCCCCTTGAAAACCCTAATGGATCTTTTGCCCTATTGGGTATTGCATCTCCATCCAATTATCCAAGCCTCTTGGATTAGTGGGTCTCTACCCAATAATCTCTTATTAGCAATTATTGGATCTCATCTCAGGATCCAATAATTTAGGGGCTTAATGGATATCCAATAAGATAGGGGGTTCAGCGGATATCTCATATTCGAACCTCTACTCGTCGTAACACCTACCATATGTGTGTGACCCTCTAGGCTCAATATCAAGCTGGCCGTGAGTCATACTTGTCAGAACTCCTTCTAACTTAGTGAATTATTATCTCTATAATAATTCATCCAACTCATCGCTTGCGGACGTACCAGGCCACTACGTCGCAACCCCTAGACGATATAGGAAAATCCAATCCTTTGGACATATCTGTCCTCAGTTACCATGTATCTATAGTTCCTCATCCATCTAATATCCTAGAGACCCTATACCGGGCATGGTGATGTCAGGCCCATACGGTCTCTCCTCGAGTCTTGCTCTTGTCGGATTCTCCCGGAGAACTCTTTCTCTCTCAATCCGAATAACCTTGGCTAAGGATTTGTTCGAGCAAGAATACATGAGATATTCCTCTCAAGATACCGAGAGTGGCTGATCCTCTATTGACGCTCAATAGCCCTCGTAAGGTTGGCTACCACTCTCAATAATCGGCTGTGCTAGAATCTGGAACTTTCCAAACCTATAAGTCTGGTATCAAAGAGTGGAGTACTCATACAAAACATCCTTGGTGTCTCAAGTCTAAGGACCAGATACACTATTGGGACTATGGAATCGTTGTCTGATGTGAGGTATCAATAACCATCCAGCATTCCATAGGCGGATCAATCAGTGAACTCATTCCCCAATGAGCACCTGCATTGTACCCTTAGTGTCCCCACATGAGTAACTATGAGACCAGCTACCTCCATCATATGGATAGGTATACAGCACACCAGTCTATCCGGTTATCTCGATGTCATTCTCGAGTAACCTATGACCAGGATAATTCAGGGTCTGTGTTTAAAGGTGAATCGGTCTCATTATCGTGATCTCATCACGATCCGATTCCTATTGCATAGATCCAAGGACATCACAATATATGCAACACGTAAGATAAAGTGATAAAACGCCTAATAATAAGCAAAGAGAAAAAGTGCATATCAAGTCACAAGTGCCATCACTCATGTGATTGCCTTGCAGGGCACATATAACTAGCAATATTGTCTTTCGTCGCTCTGGGGAGAACTTCCTCGGCTTTTGCTTTATGGGACGTGCCTTGAGGCAGATGTTGAGATGATGCTATGCAACATCGGGGTGAATTCCGAGCATATCCTTCGGGGTCCATGTGAACACGTCGGCATTTGTCTTCAGAAAGTCGATGAGCTAGATCTATTTTGCCTCAGGGAAGGCTGTCCCGATTCTCACAATCTTATTAGGGCAGGTGCTATTCAAGGGGACTTCAATCAACTGCTTGGTTGGCTCCGGGTGAGGTGGCAACTTGTCAGCAGGCCATGGGTCCTGAAGGGGTAAGCTCGGTTTGAGCTTCCTTGGCAGGGTCACCGTCATCAGATAGCATTGGTGGGATTCTCTGGGGTCGCTTCTCACTTCTCCGACTCTTCCCGAGGTCAGAAACTTCATTGCTCGGTGATAAGTGGAGACTATTGCCTTTAGTTTATTGAGGCTCGGTTGGTCGAGTATGACGTTGTATGCGGATGGTAGGTTGACTACCATGAAAGTGGCGATCACCATTTTGGTCGTCGGTTGTTCTTCGAGGGTGACGGGGAGAGAAGTCGTCCTGAGCGGGGAGAAAGAGTCTCCTATGAATCCGGTGAGTGCCGAGGGCATGGGGGAGATGTCCCTTTCTTCCAAGCTCGATTATTGAACGTGCCATAGTATAGCACATCAGTCGATCTTCTTGTGTCGATCATCACCCTTTTCACACAGGCATTAGCGATGCAAACCGAGATGACTAGGGCATCATCATGATTTGGGAACTCGGCTTTGCCCGCCTCGAAGGTGATCTCAGACCCTGATTCTGTCCTCAGGTGTTTCTTGACTGTGCTGTGGGCATAGGCTTTTCGTCCCGATGCACCGTTGCCGCCCAAGATAGGCCTGCCGATGATGACGTCGATTTGCTTCTCCACCGGGCTACTAGGACGCCTCCCTCGGCCTCCTCAAGTATCGGCCGAGGTGTCCCCTTCGGATTAGCTCTTCAATTTGATTCTGGAGGTCTAGGAACTCCTCGGTATCATGACCATAGCCATGATGGAACTTGCAATATTTAGATCGATCTTTATGAGTAGTTTTTAATGGATTTGGTTCTCGTGGTAGGCCCTTCTTCCTGATCTGGAGAAAGATTTCAGTGTGAGAGGTGTTCAAGGGTAGAGGTGGGGGTCTTGGGAGCGATGACTCCAGCTGGTCGGGCCTTCTCTAGGATTGCAGGGGTGGCTGCCCTATGGATGCTCCTTGGGCAGACTTCGTGCGAGGCCTCTTATGATCTTCCTGCCTTCCTGCCATTAGCGTCTCGACAATGATGTACTAGTTAGTGCGCTGGAGCATCTCTGGGACCGTCATAGGTGGCCTTTCGATTAGCAACCAAAAGAACCTGGAGGGGTGTAGACTCGTGAGAAATGCTTGCATTATTAGGGAGGGGGTGAGCGTTCAGGACTTATCGGAACTCTGAGGTGAAGCAGGCAAAGAACTGAGAGAGTGACTCAATGTCTCCCTGGGATAGCATGAGTAGAGAGGTCATGGATGGCTTGGGTCACATGCTGGCCAGGAAGTTCTATTCGAACTCTCTCGCCAACTAGTCGAAGGTCGAGACTGAGGATGATCGCAACCGACTGAACCACGATCACACCGGGCCCTTGAGAGTTGTGGGGAAAGCATGGCACATCAAGGCGTCGAAAGTGCCGTAGAGGGCCATCTGGGCTTGGAACGTGGCTATATGCTCTGTTGGGTCGGAAGTACCGTCATATGTTTCAAGCGTTGGGAGGCGGAAGTTGAGGGGCATAGGCTTGTTTTGGATTTCTCGGATGAAGGGGGATCCTCCCGAATCTTCTCCGATCTCGCCTTGTGATTTACACATCTCCCGCTGAAATTCGTTCAGACACTAGTTCACAAGGGATAGTTGAGCCTGAAGAGAGTCGTCAGCAGAATCAGACGATAGGGTGTTGGGCTCGAGTGTTGGCGAGACGACCAACCGAAGAACCGGGGCGCTTAGCTCGGGGACCGACCTCGGGCCTCTGACTGGGTTACCCATTTCTTCACGGCATGGGGCCTACTATAATGGGTTGGTCAAGGGCAGGTCGGGTGATGCTAAGGAAGGGTCGGTGTCGCCAGGGGAGGACCTCCTTATTGTATGAGTTACAGGATGAGCGAGACGACTGCTTACATCATTCCAATCAAGGTTTGTACCTGTTTGGCGAGATTATAGAACGCCTTGGGGGAGATAGTAGGTACTATTGAGGCATCTTCCGATGGAGGGAGGCCTAAGTCGTTGAACAAGCGCCAGTAGCAGTCTGGCGTTTGCATCACTAAAGCTCTTGTCTCGAAGGTGGGTTGGGTCATCGGTAATTCTTCGTCCTGATGAGCTCCTGGGCTGATCGTTGCTGAGCATTCCTACGACATTGGACCCTCCTTCTAGCGCCAAAAATGTTAGTGATGATGGGATAAAAATAATAATAAACACAAGGAAGAACTTTTGTATATGAACAAATACTAGCAGGCCGTAACACACAGTAGAATTAAACGAAAATCACAATCAAATAGAATACTAAGATTTACGTAGAAAACTCCTTTAATGTGAAGAGTAAAAATCACTGGACAAACTAGAGAAAATCCACTATAGGAATAATGAATGTACAATTCTCAAAGTCTCTTGCCCAAAACCTAAGCAATAATCACAAGAGAATAACTGGGATACAACAATCACGTCACTGTGCATAATATCCAAAACCTCCCTAAGCAATCACAGTAAAAGTTCACTGTAGATCTGATCTAACTTGAGATGAGAAAATTATTTGGATGATTGAGAATAATTTTTATGTTTTTCTTATTTTCTTCCCTTTCTTTTTCTCTTATTTTTCTGCCATTTTCTCCTCTTTCTGAATCACCTTGCTGTTACCGAAAATCTACCCTTTTTGCTGTATTTTTTTATCTTATTTTTATAGCCACCATTAACCCCCTAATTAGTATTAGGGTTTAGGTTAAAAGGGGAGCGGACTATGGGCTACTAAAGCCCATATGGGTTGCTTGCCCAACAACCTCCCCCTTTAGCCCATAAGGGAGGTTGTCCCATGACTCCTCAGTGTGAAGCCATGCATATCAACTGTTGGCACATCTCCTGCCTCTCTTTCGGTAAGGCCTTTGTTAACATGTCTGCTCCATTATCATCTGTATAAATTTTCTAAAGTTGCAACTGCTTCTCTTCAAGTACATTTCGAATTCAATGGTATCTGACATCTATATACTTTGACTTGTAATGAAAAGTTGGGTTCTTACATAAATGGATGACACTTTGGCTATCACAATGCACCATATAGTTTTCCTATTTCAGCCCTAATTCTTGTAAGAATTCTTTCATCCATAACATTTCTTTGCAAACCTCTATAGCAACAATATATTCTACCTCTGTGGTGGAGAGAGCAATACACCTTTGTAATCTGGATTGCCATGACACAGCTCCTCTTGCAAAAGTAAGTATAAAACCTGATGTGAATTTCCTCATATCAATATCTCTCGCCATATCTACATTTGTGTAACCCGTTAGCATAGGTGGTCCATCTCCAAAGCTTAAATAAATCTTAAAGCTTCCTTTGAGATATCTCAAGATCCACTTACTGTTGCCCAGTACTCTTTTCCTAGATTTGCAAGAAATATGCTAATAACACTCACTGTATATGTGATGTCCAGCTTCGTACATACCATTGCATACATTAAACTTCCAACTGCTGAAGCATAAGGAACTTTTTACATTTTCTCCTTCTCCTCATCACTTGACAGACTCTATTCTGAGCACAACTTGAAGTGACATGAAAGAGGAGAACCAACTGGTTTTGCATTACTCATACTGAACCTTTCTGATATGAACCAGATCAAGCTAGTCAAGACTCAATCAACATTCTATGATTGCAAGAAGATTCTAAAATGGCCAACGTGATCATAAAGAGAGAAGGACAAATTTGAAGACCTCAACTTGAAGAATAAAAGTCCATTCATTATGTTTACCAAAATTCATGAATTAGGAATATAAATGTTATTTAATGCATTCATTCTCTTTGTACATTCCTCATACTATATAAATGAGGTTGACTCTTAGTGTAAGACAATTTGGGAAGTATAACAATTCTTCAACACCTTGAGTGTTTTGTTTTTAAGTTCTTGCATGAACTTTAGAACTTATCGAGCTTTTACTTGTGGCATTCAAACCAAATCTTTGCTTTTCCTTTGACTTATCGGACTTATTAGTTTGTGGCGTCTTAAGGAATTCAAAGTGCTATTCTAGTTATTTTATCAATTTTCTATTGATAGGTAATTAGAATAGTTTCCCTTACTTCATTCTTGAACGATCGCCTTGTTTTCAATTAGTTGGAGGTGTCAATTTGCATTCCATATGTATCATAGCTCTTTAGCTATCGGGGTGTATGGTTGCTAAATTGATGATTTCCATCATTTGCATCGAGCACGGCTCAAGTTTGAGGTTTGCTTATCCATTTATTTGCTATCTTTTAACTTTTCCTGTTCTCTTATCACGATATCCATAATTACTATTCTTCCTTTCTTCTTATTCTGTGTTCTTGTGCTATCACTTGTTTTGTTTTTCATTTTTCCCCTCACTTTATCGTCAAAAAAGAAAGCAAAAGTTAAAAAAGCGAGAGAGAAAATCAAAAAAAAAAAGAGAAATCAAAGATCAAAGAAAAAAAAAGAGAGAGAGAAGATCAAAGGTAAAAAAGGAAAAAAGAAAGAGATCGAAATTTAAAAAAAAAGCGAGAGAGAAAATCAAAAGTAAAAAAGAGAAAATCAAAGATCGAAAGAAAAAAAAGGTAAGGAAAATGTGATCGCTAATGCTCTCTCTAAAAGGTGATGGAGGCTATGATTCGAGGACAATCCTTTTGAGGGGAATGATATGAACGAGATCAAGTTAGTCTCAATCAACATTCTATGATTGCAAGAAGATTCTAAAATGGCCAACGTGATCATAAAGAGAGAAGGACAAATTTGAAGACCTCGACTTGAAGAATAAAGTCCATTCATATGTTTACCAAAATTCATGAATTAGGAATATAAATGTTATTTAATGCATTCATTCTCTTTGTACATTCCTCATACTATATAAATGAGGTTGACTCTTAGTGTAAGACAATTGGGAAGTATAACAATTCTTGAACAGGTGAGTGTTTTGTTTTAAGTTCTTGCATGAACTTTAGAACTTATCAGGCTTTTACGCTTGTGGCGTTCAGCCAAATCTTTGTTTTCCTTTGACTTATCGGACTTATTAGTTTGTGGCGTCTTAAGGGAATTCAAAGTGCTATTCTAGTTATTTTATCAATTTTCTATTGATAGGTAATTAGAATAGTTTCCCTTACTTCATTCTTGAACGATCCGCCTTGTTTTCAATTCGTTGGAGGGTGTCAATTTGCATTCCATATGTATCATAGCTCTTTAGCTATCGGGGTGTATGGTTGCTAAATTGATGATTTCCATCACTTTCTAATACCTCTTCACATCTAACTGCTCAACCTCCAAGTCCTAGCTAGTAGCAATACCAAGAGCAACATGAATAGAAGATATTTTAACAATAGGAGAAAAAATCTCTTCAAAGTCAATACCTTTCTTTTAACCAAAGCCTTTCACAACCAATCTAACTTTGTACTTTAGTTGAGAACAATATTCTTAAGTCTTCAACCTAAAAACTCACTTGTTCTTCAAGATCTTCATTCCCTGTGGTAGTTGTACCAAATCATATATGTGGTTTTTCTGCAGAGCATCCATCTCTTCCTGTATAGCTACTAATCATTTCTTTTTCTGCTCACTTTCAATTGCTTCCTGGTAACTTTCTGGTTCACCTGCATCAGTAAGCATCACATACTCATCTGCAAAGTATCTTCTGGAAGGCTGACGTTGTCTAGAAGATCTTCTCAACTAAGGTTCTGCGGGAAACTGCTCCTCAACTTCTCTTGCTCAACATGTCCTATAAGTAGATTAACATCTGTCTCTACACTATCTTCCTGCACATCTCCCCCATCACCTTGATATACTGGAGGAGTAATTGGGTCACAATCTGCTAATCCTTCTATAGAAGTCTTGGCTAGTGCCTCCTTCTTCAAATCCTCAAGTGTTTGATCCTCAAAGAAGACTATATCTTTGCTTCTAAACACTTTCTGCTTTTCTGGATCTCAAAGCCTATAACCAAATTGATCATGTGAGTAGAAAAAAAAATACATTCTTTTGTCTTACCATCTAGCTTGGACCTTTCATTGTCTGGAACATCTGCAAATGCATGACAACCAAACACTCTCAAATGTCTATAGGAAACATCTTTCCCTGACCATACATGCTCTGCAACATCAACATCTAGGGCTGTACAGGGAGATAAGTTAATCACATCAACTGCAGTCCTTAAAACCTCATCCCAAAACTTTTTGGGTAGCTTTGCTTGTAAAAGCATATATCTGATCTTTTTCATGATAGTGTGGTTCATCCTCTCTGTAATTGCATTATGTTGAGGTATACCAAGAACTGCCATTTCATGTTGGATGTCATGTGACCTGCAATAATCATTAAACAATCCTGTATACTTACCACCATTATCTGATCTTATGTATTTCAGTTTCCTTTCTGTCTCCCTTTCAACTCTGATATGAAACTCTTTGAAGACATCAATAACCTGATCCTTCGTCTTCAAAGCATAAGCCCAAACTTTCCTAGAAAAGTCATCTATAAAAGTAATAAAATAAAGTGCATCATTGATGTCAGGAACATTAATAGAACCACTAGGAGTTTTTGTTCTCAAAAGACCACATATATCTATATAAACATGGTCCATGGCATGTATTTTTCTAGACAAAGTAGGACTAGTAAAAGAAACTCTATGTTATTTACCAGCCAAACAATCAATACAAGAGTTCAAACGTATACCTATGAGATCTGGTAATACCTCTCTCTTGGAAAGAGCTTGCAGTCCCTTCTCACTCATGTGTCACAATCACCTATGCCATAACTCCATGCTGAAGTCTTTCTCTATAGCATTCAGCTGTTCACCACAAGCTTTGCCTACAATCTATATAAAGTATGATATTTCTTTCCACTAGCTATAACAAGAGAACCCTTACTGAGCTTCTATTACCCTTTATGAAATCTGCTATCATAGTCTTCATCATCCAGTCTTTCAACTGAAATTAGATTCAGTCTCAAGTCAATCATATGCCTCACATCCTTAAGCACTAACTTATATCCAAGATTAGTCTTTATGTGGATATCACCCATGTCAATGATGTCTACCGTGCCATAGTTGCCCATCTTAACAACACTAAAATTTTCGGACCTGTAGGTAGCAAAGAACTCCCTCTATGGTGTAGCATGATAAGAAGCTCATGTATCAATTATCCACTCGAGATCCTGGCACACATAAGAAAAAATATCATCAAAAGGGGATAAAATCAAATAATCACCACCTTGCACTATTGCTGTGGTATTCTCTTTTGACTCTGTAGACTCCACTTCTATTTTCTTTTTCTTGCTCTTTTTAGGTTGCTTACATTGATTCTTATAATGTTCTTTCTCAACACAGTTGTAGCAAACAATATATTTCCTTGATCTTGACTTGCTTCTACCCATGCATGAATTGCTTTTATCTTTAGACCTTGACCTTTCTCTATTCTCTGAGATAAGTGCTTGTGAATCAATCTGAGATACTACTGAGTTCTTTCTTCTGAACTCCTCATTCAACAAACTGCTTGTTACCTGACTCATGGTGACAATACCATCTAATACAGATTTACTAAGGGAAACCACTAGTGTCTCCTAGTTTTCTAGCAATGAGCTGAGAAGTAATAATGCCTGTAACTCATCATCAAGAGATATTTTCATAGAAGATAACTGGTTAATAATACTCTGCATTCCATTTAAATGCTCAGCAATAGAAGCACCATCTTTATATTTCAGGTTCACAAGTTTTCTAATCAAAAAAGCTTTGTTGCCAACTGTTTTTCTTTCATAGAGACCTTCCTTCTTTTTCTAAAGAGAATATGCAGAACTTTAAGTAGAAACATAGTGAAAGACACTATCATCGAGCCATTATCGAATAAATCAAATCATTTTTCGGTTTAACCTCTTCAACTCATCATCTGTCATAGTTATGGGTTTTGCACTATCCCCTTGCAAAGGTCCATACAAATCTTTGCAATACAAGAGATCTTCCATTCTTAGTTTCCATATCATCTAATTATTTCCGTTCAAGCTAATCATACGAGAAACACTACCGGCCTCCATATTCAAATACAAAAATTAAAATCACCGAAACCTTGCTCTGATACCATTTGATGAGATAAAAACAATAACAAACACAAGAAAGAACTTTTGTATATGAACAAATACTAGTAGGTTGTAATACACCGCAGAACTGAACGAAAATCACAAAAATAGAATACTAAAATTTACATGGAAAACCCCTTCAACGTGAAGGGTAAAAATCACGGAGAAACCAGAGAAAATCCACTATATAAATAATGAATGTACAATTCTCAAAGTCTCTTGCCCAAAACCCAAGCAATAATCACAAGGGAATAACTGGGATACAAGGATCACGTCATTGTGCACAATATCCAAAACCTCCCCAAGCAATCATAGTAAAAATTCACTATAGATCTGATCTAACTTAAGATGAGAAAACTGTTTGGATGAATGAGAATAATTTCTACGTTTTCCTTGTCGTCTTCCCTTTCTTTTTCTCTTATTTTTCTGCTCTTTTCTCCTCTTTCTGAATCACCTTGATACTACCAAAAATCTACCCTTTTTGCTATATTTTTTTATCTTATTTTCGTAGCCATCATTAGCCTCCTAATTAGTGTTAGGATTAAGGTTAAAACGAGAGCGGGCTGTGGGCTCCTAAAGCCCATATAGGCTGTGGTCGAGGTGTCCGCACAGCTCGGTCCAGTCCTGAATGAGCGATGGTGCCCGCGCGAATGCTCGAATGGAGGCAAGCTACAGGTCGAGTTGGGTCTGGATGTTGTCTCTGAGTGGGGTCCTTAGATAGTTGCTACCACTTCGTCGTTAGTTCTTACACAAAAAGTTGATGTCAAGGAGGGACGATTTTCCGACTCGACTCATCCAATGCTCAAGTCAGTGTGAGTGGTGTTGAGAGTTAGGTGTTAAAAAGGTCCTCCCTCGGTGTCGGTTAGGGGGGAGGTTTTATATTTGTCGGTCGATCGTACAAAACTCATTAAATGCCCTATCACTAATAAAAAAACACACTTAAAAATTCTTAAAATTTGAGATGGTTTGAATAAAAAATTATTATTATTTTAATTCTTATGGATTAGAGGTAAGTGAAAAATCTAAATAAAAATAATAGACAAACAACGGTCGGCCAAAAGGACAACGGGCGTGTTCGACCCGACGTTCCAAAGAGGAGGATGTGACGAGTGACAGCAATGCTTCTCCCAGTCATTACGTCCTTGCGTTCGCCTCGCGGGTCTCACTCGCAGGAGGGCAGCCGCCGGACCCAGACGGGCCTCAGTGAAGGCCGGTAGCCAGTTGGGTAGCAGAAAACGCGTAGAAGACTTCCAATAGAAGTTTTGAATTAAAAAAAAGGCGATAGAGTAATCCCTACGTGCTTTCTATCCATCTTTATCATCATTTCAATAATTTTCTACAAAAGAAGACGAGCCAGTAATGATGTCTCCGTGCACTCGTTTCATCTCTGTCATCATTCCTCATCCCTTTTGAGAGCAAACGCCACACCCACCGCCCTCGGATGTGATCGTCGGGCCACCATGTGAGCATCTTTTCTCGTCACCTTTTATCTCCTCGTTTTGAGAGAACATACTTTTTGGGACGCGAAATTTCTTGCGCTCGAAGCATTCCCGGATTCTGTCGTTCCTCTTTTTCTCAGGTGAGTTCGCAAGTTGTTGGACTTCGGATTGAAGAATTCGAGCGCTCGCTCAGTTCTACAAGCCCGTATGTGACCGATGGTTGTTGCGGGGGTGGATCGATCATTCCCTCGTCGATTTTGATTTGGAGGAGGTATACTTGTGGATAGGTTGTCACGGGAGGGACCATTTGAAGAACGGATTTGAGTGGAATGGGAGGAAGATGGAAGCTGGCCGGGTTCCATTTGCGCAAGGTGTTGTGCGTGGTCCTGATCATCTACCTCCTCACCGATGAATGCTTGTCGATTAACCTCGAAGGTATGTGTGTATGTTATTTTCTTGATTGCTTGGGTGTCTGTCGTCTTGGTGACAGTGGTAATGCCTTAAAAGAAGAACGCTGAATTTTGATGAAGGGTTGGCTCTGTTGCAATTCCGGTTGAGAGTGGAATCTGATCCGTATGGGGCATTGGCGAACTGGAACCCCAGGAACAACAACCCGTGCAATTGGACTGGCGTCCGTTGTCTCGATGGTAAAGTAGTGACGCTGTAAGTTCGTCGCCATCTTTACGCTGCGTTCTCTTCATTCCTTGGTCTGGTGCATTATGTTCTTCGCGACTAGATATCGGTTGCCTATGGACATCAAAATATTTGAGAAGAAAACGTTCTTAATGTAAATTGCAATGGGATTCTAAATACATAACCTATTCGTTTGGGATGAACATATACATATCATGTGCGATAGTTGTCTTGATAGGATCTACTGTCTGCTTTAAATAAATTAATCTTGATTACTCTGTTCTGCCTATTTCTAACTTGGTGACTTGGACCAGCACCTTCATTTTTCTTAACCTTCTATAAATTTTGTTATTTTGCTGTGCCCTCAATAACATCATGTTCTGCATACTTTTCTGTTTTCCTAATGTCAACATGCTTTATCTTTTTGCCAACTCTATATCTGCATTCTATTTTTCATTTTAATTAGTCTGATATTAACTGCCTAACTTTGGCCTAGATAACTTTTTGTTGAATTGCCTTGGAAGGGTCAACACAGTTAAGATAACAAAAAAAAAAAGGCCTTACCTGATTAATGTCACTTTATTTAGGTTTAGGTGACAAGTGTAAGCTTTATTAAATAGACTTACTTGATTAATGTCACTTTAATATCGCTTTGGCCTAGATAACTTTTTGTTGAATTGCCTTGGAAGGGTCAACATCGTTAAACTAACAAAAAAAAAAAGGCCTTACCTGATTAATGTCACTTTAATTAGGTTTAGGAGACGAGTGTAGGCTTTTGTAAATTGACTTACTTGATTAATGCCACCTTAATATCACTACTACTACTACTACTTCTCCTCATGCTCGTCCTCAAAAGTATAATATATTGGAATAAATGGGAAAAGTAATTTGTTTGCTGTTTGCCTGAGCCTTTTGGTCAATTTTTCTGTCAAGCATATGGGACGAAAAGACCATCAAGATCGTGGTAGTAAGACCAGCACATGCAACTCAAATTTGAAGTATGAACAGTGGATGGTTCAGATTGTTGTGTAGCAAAGTAGATCTAAGAGAGCTGCTTCCCTTATAGCAGAGGCATAATGGTCATCCTTGACTACGGAATTTAGGATAGCGTACTACTTCCAAAGATGGTGCTTTCAGGCAGATACGACATGGAATTCACAAGAAACAATATATGGTGTCCTGATGGCTTCTTCTTGATGGAAATTAGACATTAACTTATTTTGAAGCAAAAGCACTTTGGCACAGAAGATACACTTCATTTTAATGTTTCATTCATCTTTTATGTAAATCATTTTCTCCATTACAATGGTCCTGATAGTATGTTTATTGATTCATTTTATGTGCTCATGGTCTCCTAATGAGGCACATTTGCAGGAACCTAAAAGAATTTTCTTTGCGAGGAATTTTGGCCCCAGAGCTTGGAAAACTGAGCCACCTGAGAACTGTGTAAGTTACAATTCAGTTTAAAAAATAACTTGAATATAATTGACATGAAATGTGGATGGAGAACATCTCTTACATTTGTCTCAATGTAACCAGTGTTAATTAGAAGGAACCATAATTCAATAAGCATGAGCTTAAAATGAACTACAAGGATTAGTTTGAGTGATTTAAATATCTGTGTAGAGCGTTCCAAAAAAAGAAATCATTTGATGAACATGCACGCCTTGTAATTTATATCTGTTTGCCTTATCTTATTCCAATGAATTTTATGGAACATCTCTTGTTCTTGTTCCCATCAAAATCAATTTGTGATAGCTCCATTTTTCTTTATTCTAGAGATATGCATTGCCTAAAAGCACCTATTAAACATTTGATTTTTTGTCTCTTTTGGGGTTAAAGTCTCAAAAAAGGATTTCCTTATTGATGACATGTTGATATCAGCCAGCAAATGGATCCATATGTGCTGTCAAAATGCTCTAGCACACTGCTGCACTGAGACAGGTGTGTCAGCAGAAAAATAAAAATGGAAAGAAGAAATACGAAAGAAGGGAGACAATCTAATTAGCTATTTGCAAGCCTTTCAAGCATTATTGCGTTCCCTCCAACAATTCCAATCATTGGGTGGCTGGCTGATGGCTGATTGACTGTGAACTGTTCTCTCTCTATCGCATCGGAGGAGAGGCACCTTAGTAGCATTAATAATCAGTCCCAATACAAGTGTATCTAGGCCTGTGAGTTCAGATAGTGAATTGGTTTGGTCAGTCCATGTTAAGATCAAGAAAAGGGATATGTTCTTGAGAAACAATTATGATGCAAATCATTGGTACTTCCCATCCCATCGCTCATTTAGGTCACAGAATAGTATTTACCAGGTTGTATTGTCATCTAAGAATCAAAATGACAACCCATGTTCTCAAGCATATTGATCGTGATTAGGAATTAAAAGAATTTATAATGAAAACATAATTAGTAGATATCAAACATAGATTTACCTGCAGCATGTGGTTAGAGTGATTGCATGGCATGTGTTGGCAATACTTGCACCCCATGCTTAGCAGGTCTCATGCTGTGCAAAGTCTTGTGTGCTTACAAATATATGTGGAGAAAACTTGTGTGATTCATTGGCGAGAACAGAGCAGCAGCATCAGCCAGTTCTTGCTTTAGATTACCTTATTTTCTTGATGGAGGAACCTCTCAACTGGTATGTATACTTCAAAAATTTACACACTAAAAAAGTTCTATATTAAAAAGGACAAATATATATATATATATATTTATTTATTTATTTATCTATCTATCTATCTGTCTATCTGTCTATCTTGGTCAAGTTCCATTTTTGTTTTTAGATGTAGCTGTAAGTAATGAGCTAGTCGTGTGTTCTACTTTTATTCTAAGGAACAGGTGATTGGAGACTAATAGTGTAAACCAGCTTAGTAGTTAGTATATACTCCGAAATGAGAATTCTTGGTTCCATGCATACAGTATGGCTGAGGAAAGGCAACGTACATACACCCAAGAAATACAAACATTTCCTAACCATTGATAAAGAAGTTGTTTGATATGTGTGATAAGATAAAGCAGCTAGGTTGTGATTACGAAAATACTAACTCTTATTGAAATGTGTTCAACTTTTTATAACATGAATTACTGGATAAAACGGTAGTGAGATGTACTGCAGTTTAAACCATAGTTGGAAGAATAATTGGAGCTAGTAGGTATTTTTCTCTACAAAGATATCTTTCTTTTTTCCTTCTTGAAATATGTTTAAACTTTTGTATATTAGATTTTCTCTCTTAACTAATTTATTTGGAAGGTATCTCATCCTGGACATAATCCACCATGGAATAAGGTTAAGATGCTGCACTTTTCTTTGCTTGTATTAAAGGCTCTTGGGATGCCAAGATCTTAAGAGACTAACATCTCATTTTACGTTTGAGTATTCAGGCATAATCCTCAAGCTACATATATTACTGAATTTCTTAATATTTGACATTTAATGTTGTCATAATTGGCATTGTTATGCCATAACTAGTTTTCTGTCAACAGTGTGCTTTACAAGAACAAATTTTCTGGAGACATCCCCAAGGAAATCGCAGGATTAACCATGTTGGAGCTATTGGACTTGAGGAATAACATGCTAAATGGAATAATTCCCAAGGAGATAGGAGAAATGCTGTCTCTGAAGCATCTGTGAGACTCCTATTGCAAATATACATTTTTTCTTCATGAGAGAATGAAAAATTATCTATTTTTTGTTTTTGCAGTCTGCTTTGCCATAACAAATTCCAAGGCAACACACTCTGGATTGAAAATCCTGACTTGCATTTCGATCTGATGCATGATCAAAATCTTTCATGCGACAAAGCTAACAATTTGGGACATGTAAACCACAAAGTTGGGAATTGGTAAGTTGCTATTTGTTTTTGTAACTCTTTATGGAACCGATGCATGCTAATAAGCATGAAATTAAGCCTGATTATCGAATGCATGCATATTAGCTAATTGTTTGTTGATAGCACATAATTACAGTTAACAATCCATATGCAGATTTAATGTTTTCTACATGGGAAGACGAGTTCAAAAAATAATTAAGAACATGACCAGAATTTCTAAATTCCAATCAATTATTATAAAGTAAAGCTTTTGTCAACAAGGGCTTCTCTTTAGAAATTGGGCAGTCCAAGGGATTGAATGTAATTCTCCCAGTAAGATCAGTCATTTGGCTTCTATATAAATCCCTGTTTTTGCATTTGACTAATTCTTATTGTTCATCATATGGAAGTTTCAATCCATATAAGCTGAACCAATTTTGTTATTCATGTACTGATTACTATCACATAAATATCAGCTTCTGGGAAACTGGCTGGCAAAAACTGAAGAAAATTAACTGCTTTCTGGTGCTGCTTAATGGAAAAATCATACAAATATTTGATACACCAAACCTGTAAGACATTTTCTTGTTTCTCTCTATATTATCTCAACAGTAACTATTTAGATAGCTGATGATGCAAATTCTCTAAAATATCTCAGCTGCAGAAGACTTTTGCCTTCAAGCATCAGATCTAAAGGACTTTCAGATGGAAATGAGAAAAGAAACAATAATCGGGCCAGTAAGTAAAAGATATATAGTGGTGACCAAACACTCTTGTCTGCAGAAAAATTCTTAATACAATAATAATATACTCTTTCTTGACTGTAGCTGGTTTTGGTGGGCCATGTGTATTGTCAAATGTACATGAACATACTGTTCGGCGTAGGCTGGCTGAAGAAACCAGGAATCTCCATGCTGCTCCTGGAAGTGATGGCCCTCTAAATCACGTTGTCAGTGTTCCACCCACTGCAAGTGGCTCATTTCCTGCAATAAGAGATAAATCCAAACTAAAGCCATCTCTATCTCCTATATCTCCTAGCCTGCCACCCGTTTCTCCATTTATAACTCATCCTGAATCAACACCAACTTCTGTGGTGAATGATCTTACATCAAGTAGAAGATCTGCAATGTGGAAATACATTCTTGTTCTACTAGTGGCTGCTTTATTTCTTGCACTGGCAACATGCATATTTTTGGTTTGCCACAGCAAGGGTGTGGCCACAATAGGTCCGTGGAAAACTGGTCTAAGTGGTCAGTTGCAAAAGGCATTTGTAACAGGTATATCCTTTTTATGTTAATCTCTGGTTGGCCATTAGAATGTAGTACATATCGGATCAGAAGCTAGCTAAGTAGTTTTAACTTTAATTCCATGTTTAAACCACTCTTTTGTTTACATATCATCTATAGTTTATTGATGGGTTCTAGATCAAAAGAATGGGGAGTGTGGTGAAGCTTAGTATGTTTACTGGAGCTCCAAAGTCCAAACTAAATAAACACTTATGTTATCTATGTTAGCGAAGAGAAAAACAGGTGTATAATTTGTATAAAATCATCTAATGTGTGAAATGTTGAATGATATTGTGACATCGTAATCTTCACAGGAAAGCCTTCTCCTATCAGTTAAATGATTTTGGGCTGGGTATCATAGTGGTGTTCTTCAAGGCAGCATTTTGTCAGTACTACTAGCCTTCAAGGCAGTATTTTAAGCATCAAAATGGCTTATCGAGACGGATAGTACCCTAGAATTTGCTGGTTAGTTTTGGCAGTACCCAATACCAACTGGTTCCCTACTTACAATATGTTCTAATCACTTGCTTCTTGGAAGTTTTGTCTCCATTATATACCTTATGACACCATTGGCAAGGGAGCTTCTGCTTAGTTTAGATATGGAACTATTTCTAATGAACTAGATATTTGTTCACATGTTAATTTATATATGAACTGTTTTCAATGTATTAGATATTGTACATTGAAGCACAACTTATGTCTTGTCTTTCACATATGCAGGGGTACCAAAATTAAAGTGCTCGGAGCTAGAAGCTGCTTGTGAGGATTTTAGCAACATCATTTGCAGTCATCCAAATTTTATCGTCTATAAGGGAACATTATCAAGTGGGGTTGAGGTGGCTGTGGTGTCAACCACTATCACATCTGTTAATGATTGGTCAAAGCATTCGGAAATGCTTTTCAGGAAAAAGGTTTTTCATTCTTGGTTTATAGTGATTGCCTTCTCTGATTTAGTGCATATAGTATGTTTATCATTGTGTGGTTGGTGCATTGACATCTTTTACATCTTGGATGTATAGGTAGATACACTGTCTCGTATAAACCACAAAAATTTTGTCAATCTCCTTGGTTACTGTGAAGAGGATGTGCCTTTTATGAGAATGATGGTCCTTGAATATCCGCCGAATGGTACAGTTTATGAGCATCTTCACGGTAAGAAAATTAATGTGTTTGAGTTTGATAAAAGTTCAACACCAAAGCAGTTGACAACACATCAAAATTATATAATGAGTTTTGACTTTTGCCCAGCAGAAGAATTTGAGAATCTTGAGTGGAGTGCTCGGATGAGGATAATTATGGGAACAGCCTACTGTCTCCAGCACATACATGAGCTGAACCCGCCCATATCGCATCCCAACCTGTTGTCAAGCACCATCCTCGTATCAGAAGATTTTGCCGCCAAGGTGATCCCAGTATATTTCTTAGTGTCTATGATATGCATGATTATGTTATCTTATCTTTGGAGGAAAGTCCAATCAGCTTAGCCAACAGAGTCGCTATGGTTTTTTTCAGTTGATTTGTATATGCTGTTACAATCTAATGCAGGTGGCAGATTTTAATGTTTGGAAAGAAATTATTGCCAAGGGGAAGACACATGGAGCTGAAGATCTTGATGACTCTGAAACCGTGTCTGCTGGTCCTGCAAGCAATGTATATAGTTTCGGTATACTGTTGTTAGAAATAGTTTCTGGAAAGGTTCCACATGCTGGAGAACAAGACTCCCTTCTCAACTTGGTAAGCTGATGCACACACTCTGTTAACAGTACTAGAAAATAATTACAGCTTCATACTGTTCTTTGTCTTGAGTTTGCTGAGAAGTTATACTGCAAAACCTTCGATTTCTAAGATATCTGCTTTAGCTGAAACAACAGGGTGCAGAGTATGTGGATGGCAACGGTGGCATCGACTCGTTGCTTGATCCTGCTTTGAAATCCCACAAAGATGAGGAACTGCGTGTCATATGTGAGGTCATCCAAGAATGCATCAATCCCGATCCGAGCAAGAGGCCCACCATGAAGGAAGTTACCTCTAAATTGAGTGAAGTGATCTCGATTACACCGGAAGCTGCTACACCAAGACTTTGTCCGCTTTGGTGGGCAGAACTGGAGATTCTGTCCGTCGAAGCGACTTAATCCGGGAGTCGAATCTCTTTGTAGAATCAAATCGTCAAATTTGTGTGTATCCATGGTTATCTTCTGTAGATTGACCGTCTTTTCTTTTAGCCATAGCGATCCGTTCTGAATTAGGGATCTTGTGCAATCTGTAAGCTTTGTGAGAGATCGGATGTTGGGTATGGATTACTATGAACATGAATGTGTGTAATCATTGTACGTCCCATTGCTGCGGCTTGGTGCATGAATTCTGTTCTTTTTAAACTTGAGATCGCCATGCGTGCGTGTGGTTACTATCATGATGTCTTAAAACTAATAAAGAAGCCATGTGTCCATGGACACCGCCGCTGGAGACGTAATCTTCTCTCTTGCCGAGTGTCAAAAGGATAACAACGTGTATCAATTTTAAGTTGTACGTTGCTAATATAGATTTTGATTGTTTGAGATATGATGGCGCAAATAACGTGTATCAATTTTAAGTTGTAGGTTGTTAATATAGATTTTGATTGTTAGCTAACCGTAGTGTAGTTCGAGAGAGAGAGAGCTTGTCACATCGGGAGATGATTGGGATCTCGCAAAATTTAAAAAGTGACGGGCACCTTCGATAAAAGTTCGGTCCAGGAAAATAATAATGTAGCAAAAGATTTAAAGAATTCAACGAGTTTTATAGGATTTATAGACGGCTCTGCTAATCATTCGAATTAAATAGTGAGTGAGCATACGACAGTCGTTATATGAGATTGTCAAACAATTCTCGGACGCGAATGATTGTTCAAATTATCAGGCATTGCAGTTAGCCATCTTGCATGGTGTTGATCGTGTGAGGTGCTTAGTTGATGTGTTGCTAGATTTGGTGAGGCATCTAATTAGGTGTTCTAGATTTCTTTATTATCTACCTCCCATTGTATTTTGACATATAGAAGCCGTCGGGATCCAACGTCTTTCCAAATTGTCTGGCCACAATGACGTGAAAGAAGGTGAGAAGGACGAGGCGTGGCCTTGGAACCCTCCGAGGGATTGGAGTCGAGAAGTTTCCATGCAAGTCAAACTTCTCCCTTTCCTTATGACCATATTGTTGAATTTTAAGAGTCTAAGTTAGACGTTCCAAATACACAAGCTAGTAGCAAACGTATCGTAGATGTGCCCTTGCCGAAGTCTTTGTTAATAAGATCGAGGTTGGCCCTTAGCCCTTGCTCCTTGATCCTTCATCGTAGCCGATGATTCAAACTATTGAGATAATGAGTTTGGAAGGAATTGTTAGATTATATAATAATATATAAATCATACTATAGATCTGATTGAATTTTAATTATGATTGTCGATCAATAGAAAGAAAATCTAATTATAGTGAGATTCCTTATAAGATGATCTTAATGGAAGGAACTCTCCTAATTATCATCATAGACCGTCTGCTATCACCTATAAAAGAATAGGATCTCTAAGGGATGATACACTAGTTACTGAAATTACATATCTATTTTTAATTTTTCTTAGTCTCTAATTCATCATTCATAGTGATCCTATCAAAGATAGAAAAAGAGAAGAAGACGCGTTTAGTTCTTCTTGTAGATCGACATCGTAATGGCTTTCGGATCCGACGACGATACACCTGTAGATTAAATAGACTTTCTTAATGACATTGAAATATACACATAATAAATTTGATCTATCATTATTTTATTTTAATTTTTAGCATTAAAATTTTTCGTATAATAATAGAATAATCATAGTTTTTATGCTTACAATTAGTGTATATTAAATCGTAAAAGCATTTCAGATCTATTTTGTATGTAGATCCGTTTCTTAGCACCCTTTGCTTATGAAGATGTGTTATTTGATTTTGATTATATGATGCTTGAATGATCTGTCTTGATTATCGATTTGCTTCCCTATCTCGTCCGTCTTATCTCATGCTTGCAGGCGATACGAGGTATCTCATGTTTGATTGATGGATCCTCATATACATCTTGTTGTTGCCGATAGTATTATTGAGGGCGATGGCCTCTTATGGTTACTAGCCCAGTCATGGGTAACGATTGCGTGCATGTGTTACCGCACATAGTGGAAGCACTATGGGATGCAATAGTTGTGGGCAATCACATGCATGGTTGCTCATGTGTACTACCCTTGTGGCGACCGTAGGCGACTGTAACAATGTTACTGCCATGGTAGCTAGCCTACCTTGGTCGTAGGTGGCTACAGTAGTGCGATTGCCATCGTAGCTATAATAGCGACTTGATTGCGGCGATTGTAATATTACTGTTTTGACGACATTTGCTGGCCACAACTAATGTCAATTGGATGCGAAAAGCTAGCGGCTATGCAAGCAAAAGCATGGGCACAGCCACATGTGGTTACGTTAGTACAACATAGCATGAGACTAATGAGATCATCGATCGATAATGTAAGGACAATTGCCATGTAGAGCGACGATCGTAGATGACATGCAAGCGGTGACTGTATGGCTCATGTAGTGATTTGCAAAAAAGAAAGAAAAAATTAGGGTTTTATTTTTGAAATTATAGTTTGTCCCTTATAAATCCTTTTAATTCCAATTTATACCTTTTTAATGATGTTGCCCTTCACAAATTATATATTTTCATTATATATCCTAAGAAAAATTATAATTTTGCCTCTTAGAAATTAAAAATTTTTAACCTATGTTCTCAATTACAAAATTGATCAGTATGATTTATTTTAATTAAATAATTTAATTAAATTTCATCATGAATGTATTTTGACTAATTGATTGGATTTAAATCAATTTTTAATTTTGATCAACTTTAATTTTTAATTGACTTAATTGAAACTATGTTTAGTCTAATTCTAGGTCTATCTAATTAAATAGGATTTGTTGGTCTAAAAGTTTCATGTGAAATTAAAAAATATAAATTATAATTTTTTTATATTTTTTATATGTCATATTGATAAAATTTTACATATGATAATTAAAAATCTAATTATTATTCTTAAATATTTGTTTGATTATTCACATGCATATGTTTGAAATTATGAAATAATATTTATTTTTTATATAAAGCCATGATTTATGTTTTATCATGATTATGGTTATCATATGAGTTTTTAATAATATTTAATAATTATTATAATTATTATTTTATTATTATTAAACTATTTTGATGTAATTAGATTAAAAAATTTGATAAATATTATTTGTAACTTATGTTCTAAAATTTTATCTAACTAATAACTGCTAAAGTGGCTTGGGATAATAGATTTATACGATGTGAATTATAATAAAGATTTTATCATTTATAGGATATTCTAAATTATATTATATTTTATTATATTAGTCCTGTATCTATCAAAGTAGCATAGACCAATAACTAATAAAATTATATTAAAGAATTAGTCCTAAAATAATATTAAAAATAATATTCAACATAGATAATTAAGAGATTTGATAATTCCAAAAGAGAATATACTTTAAATAATTATGTGATGGGGTAGGATAATATTATTTTAGATATCCTTACAATTTAGGGTTGTACATCCAAATATAGTAATATTATTATTCCATAAGAATGATATTAGTCCTCCATAAATAATTCTGAATGAATATTGAATATGTCAATATTTCATCCAAAGGTAAAATATGAATGATATCAATGATTTATCATATTTTAAAAAATTTAAAATATTAATATTATTTTATTTTATTATAATGGTACTTCCTTCATTGTATTTTATAATATCCATATATTTTCTGGATTAATTGAGTATAAATGACTTGAATATGTACAATTTACACTAAGTGTGTTAGACTTTGATCGGACTAATTGCAAGGATTTAACTATTAAAAGATCTATGGAACAAATAATTGAGATAAATGATTGAAAAAGATATAAAAGACTCAATTATATAATAATTGTTAATAATATTTAAACTTCATTATAATTTACAACTAACGTACTGAAATATTTAAAGATTAATTTAAATTTACTGATAAGTTATTGACTAATATATTAATAAAATAATTGAATAAAATTTAGTATGATGATATTTGAGGAATTCAAGATTATACCCTTAATATAGTTAATAAAGTTGTAAGTTTAAGAATATTGGGCATGAATATAATTGAGTCATTTCTCGTACAATTTGTTATTAATCTTATTTCTTCTAAGTTTGGCACATTTACAATTCACTATAATAAAATTAAAGATAAGTGAAACTTAAATAAGAGGATTAGTATATGTGTTTAGGAAGAACTAAAACTAAGGTAGGAAATACTTATAATATTTTGGATACTACTCAAAGAGTGAATAATAATAATATATTAAAGTATAATTTATCAAATAAATCATTTCAGTATATAAAAGTTATATAAACTCATAAAAGAAAAATCTTCACAGTAAAATACTACTTCTATAGTAAAAAAAATATATATGAAGAAGGACTATAAGGTTTTGGATCATAAGAGAAAGGTATAAGTATGACATTTGTATATTTTAAATCAAATATTATAAAAGTCCTTTTCTAATACTTGATGGATTAATTTTTTATGTTTCAACTTATGCAACTAATAATAGAGATTTATTTTAATATGAGAACTAAAAGAGTGTGACATATTCATTTTTACAGGGATCATCTTAAAATGAAATCAATAACAATTAATACTTATCACCTATGCCTAGAGATGATTTATTTGATAGATCTTGAGAATACATATTATACTTCTACAATTCTAGAAATTTGAGTTCTTTATCTACAATTGTTAGGATATTAGTTTTTCTTTTGATGATTGTAAATTTAGTATATTTATGATTAAATAAAAGTTCTTTTAGATTATGTATGATAGTTTGTACAGAATTAATGTAAATCTTGAGTTTACAATGCTTCTATACTCAAATATTGGAATGAAACATAGTTTCATGAACTCACTAAGATTATATATGCTTACATCTATGCGTCATTTTATATTTTCTATTTTAATGAAAAAAGATATTTTATCATATTTATAGATAATCTGTTAAGATATATAACTATATATATCTAATTTATGTGAGATCTCAAGTTGTTAACACGTTTAGGTGCACATAAATAAAGTTGAAAATTAATTAGATAAAAAATTAAAATTATCAAATCTAACAAAGGTGGTAACTTTTATGATAGATATGATAAACCCGATCATAATTTTGATTTTTTTGCTAGATTTTTAGAAAATTGAGGTATTCAATAAGTCTTACCAAGTATACCACAATAGAGTGAGATTGCTTGAAGACGAATTTGTACTCTTATGGATATAGTGAGAAGCATGATGAGTTATGTATATCTTGAACAGGGTTTCTAATAAGTCAATTATATCAACTTATTTTTAGTTATGGATTAGTAGGAAACCTAGTTTGAGACATTTACATATTTAGGATAGTCCTAGGTCTTTAATTCACATAAAAAATTAGATTCAAGAATTATTTTTAAATATTTTATTATTTATCTAAAAAAAATAAAAGGTATAAACTTTATTACCCAAACTCTAATACGAGGATGATTGAATTTGTAATGTAAGATTTCTAAAAAAAATAATAAATCAATAGAAGTGAAAATATCATAATTTAATTTTGATATTAAGGAGATATAAGTTAATACTTCTTTATCATTTTATATTCAAGATATTATTATTTCTTAAATCTCTAAAAGAATTGATTAGAGTGAATAATAAAATAATATTGATGAACTCCCATATGATGTTGATATTGTCGCTAATGATCCTATAGAATAACCATAAGTAACCATTTTGAAAATGTCTTAAAGGAAAGGAGGCTTGTTATTTCTGATTATTATGTATTATATCTATAAAAATTAAATAATGACATAATACTCAAAAGAATTTCTCACTATTTTCGTAAGTTAGAAAGTAATATTTCTAAAAAATGATATGATGCAATAAAAGGAGAGTTGAAATCAATGGACTAGAATTATATTTAAGAACTCATCGAATTGCCCAATAACTATTAAAAGACTATTATATAAACATAACTTAAAGGGTAATATTGAATGATATAAAAGTTAAACTCATAACCAAAGGTTATATTCATAAACAATACATCAACTATAATGAGATTTTTTTTAAGTTTTACAAATGAACTCATTAAGAATTATTATGATATTAGTGGCTTATTATGATTTTGAGTTGTATCATATGGATGTGAAAATAATTTTTTTAAATAAAAATTTAGATAAGAAAATTTATATGGATTAACCTAAACGATTCACAAAGAAAAGAAAATAAAAATAAATTTTGATATGTAAATTAAAAAAAATTATTTATGAATTTAAACAAGTTTCTAGATAATATTATATAAAGTTTTATAATATCATTACTGTTAGGATCAAGAACGGCACTAAGAGGGGGGGGGGGGGGTGAATTAGTACAATGGTTAAAAACATTGATTTATGTTTCATTCACGAAAACACATTTCAGAAAATTTTTTAACTTTAATAAGTTCATAAGTGAGTAGAGAAGAAGAAATTGGGCAGTTACAGTTAAGTAAAGACAATAAGCAGTAAAATTAAAGTACGTAGTAAGAAGAGAACACACCAATTTATAGTAGTTCGGTCGTCTGACCTACGTCCACTCTCGATGCCTCCTCCGATAAAGGCACCAACTTCCATTATTGATCTTTCTTCAAAGGCAAAGATTAATCACTCCTTTATAGAACTTTTTATAAGTGACTCACTCTCCTTTTACAAGCTTCTAACATTTAGAATCGGTGGAAGTGAACTCTCAACTTTTATAAGTAATTTCACTATAATCTCAGTTTTTTTTGTTCACTTCTCTATGTCCAACAAGCAAAGAAGTAAGGGGTATTTATAGGCCTCAATTGACTTCAAAAATAGAGCCAAAAAAGATCTCATCCTAGATTTCTAGGGTACTGGCAGTATCACCACTTGTTCTGGTAGTACCATCACCAGTTGACCCTAACACTAGGCGGCACCATTGCCCAGTCTGGCGGTACTATCGCCAGACAAAGTCCTAGCTACTGGAACTAGGCGGTACCACTGCCCATACACCTGGGAGACTGAGCCTTGGGCGGTTCCATTGCTAGACAGGGTTCAATAGCACTATTTGGGCCATGAGTCTGGCCCAAATCAGTTTTGATTCGGGCCTAGCTGGACTCTAATAGAGTTAGTGGGATTACCTCCCAAACCTAACTCTAATTACACCCTAACTATGATATTTAAGGCATATACTAAAGTAAATACATCCAATTAGTCAAAAAAATTTTGACGAGTTTCCGGTGGACCTCTGACAAACTCTCGGCAATCTTCCAGCAGACTTCCAACAAGCTCCTGGACTCTCGACGATTTTCTTGACGAGTTTTGACGAGCTTCTTTGGCAAGCTTCGATTTTCTCGATGAGCTCCGGTGAACTTCCAACGACCTTCTCGGCGAACTTCCGACATATATTTCAATAAGTTATCAATGAAATCTCGGCATATTTTAATAACACTCTCAATGAACTTTCGGACTTGCGATGAACTCTCGGACTCCCAACGTATCGTTCGATCTTGACTCCGGCACTACATTTTGCTTTATGCCTTGATCGCTATTGTAGTTAATCTTACGTACTTTTCTCAACATATAGATTAGATCAAATAATTTATCAATTGATTTCATTATCAAAATTCGAGATTCAACAATCTCCCTCTTTTTTATGATGATAACCAATTGATGATGGAGTTAACCTTAACTCCCCCTATCTATATGCCATACTTGAGAAAGGATATACTTGAATTCAAAACCTTTAAATTCAAGCTCTACCCGATAAGTTACGTGTATTTCAACTTATCAATATTCACAACATGATACTAAGCATGATTCTTCATCTCAAAATACGATATCACATATTTTTTATAATACCAAAATAATGTCAAAACATGACAACCATTTTCAAGTCCGATATCAAATGATGATAGACATTCATCATTTCAAAGCATGATACCAACTTCAAATATGAAATCTAGCATGATACAAACTTCAAGTTTGATACCAAATGATAATTCATCATATCGAAGCATGATACCAATTTCAATTAGGAAATTAAGCATGATACACATTATAAGTTTGATTCCAAATCATAATAATAGACATTTATCATTTTGATACCAAATCAGCTAAGATAATGAGTATGATAAAAAGCTATCATTTTAAGTATGAAACTTTTTCAAGTATCCATAATATATTTCAAGTATTTACAATGTGTTTTAAGCTTCATGATATATTTTAAGTAATTACGATGCATTTCAAGCATTCATGATACATTCAAGCATTTATGATACGATACATTCAAGTTTGATACTAAATGATTATTCATCATATTGAAGCTCAATACCAATTTCAATTAGGAAATTAAGCATGATACACATTTTAAGTTTGATACCAAATCATAATGATATACATTTATCATTTCAATACCAAATCAACTATGATAATGAGCATGATAAAAAGTTATCATTTTAAGTATGAAACTTTTTCAAGTATCCATGATATATTTTGAGTATTTACGATGTGTTTCGAGCATTCATGATACATTTCAAGCATTTACGATGTGTTTCAATCATCCATGATACATTCAAGCATTTACGATATGATACATACGATACATTTTATGCATTTACGATACAAAGTACATTTCAAGCATACATTTCAAGTTTTCATCAATTTGTTATTTTCTCTCTTTTATCATCAACAAAAAGGAAATGTGCAATCGTTTTATGCAAGCAAGGTTTTTCATTGTTGCCATGGCAAAATAGTGATTTTTTATTCATGGCCAAATAAAGAGGAAATATAAAAACTAGCACTACTCATGCTAGAACTTGAGTAGGATTCTTCTTGAAAGGGAAAAGGTGAGAGTACAAGGAAAAAATCCATTCATCAAGAAGGATTGATCAATCAAAAGTCAATGAATAGTAGAAGGAAAAGAAATCATTCAAAAATTCATCAAACTTCTACTTTTGATCAAGAGCTCATAAAAAAAAATCCATAAATCATACAAGGAAAATAATCCATTCAAGCTAACAGAAATTGAGTTTATCAAGAGCCAAGTGTATCAATTCATGACGTAAATGATAATTCTATAAAATCCATGAATGTCACTTTCTATCAAATAAAATTCATGAGTGCTATTTTCATCAAATAAAATTCGTGAATGCTATTTTTATCAAATAAAATTTGTGAAATGCTGTTTCTATCCATTCATAATCAATGCTAAAATTTGCACTAGCATGAAATCCGTGAATGATACATTAGTCAATAAAATCCGTGAGTCGAGGGATCTAAGAGTATCAAAAATCATCAAATGATAGAGCAAGGGTATCAAAAATTCATGAAATAAACTCGATACCAAGATAAAAGAAAGATGATATGAAACAAGTTTGATAAAAGTTTTCATTTATGAAAAATCAAAAAAGTCCGAAAAAGGTATACATGAAACTCATGCATTTAGACAATTTAACATGTTTAATTAGTGCATCATATGAAACTTAAAAGGAAATATGTACCATTGCAACATAGAGAATATAAAGAGATTTAAGAATGCATTACAACTCAAAGTCATAGTACATATGGAGTACAACATACAAACTACTCATCAAGTGGTACACCAAAATATCTAAACAAGATATTAATTTGACGATGAACTTATCGCACTTCAGTTAAGATCTCATCTTGTTGTAATTTAAGTTGAGCTTGCTATGATTCAAGTTGATCCAATCGAGTCATTATAGAATCAATAGGTGATGAAGGTGTTGGATCTATTGGTGCTGCCTCAAACGGATTAGGGAGAGAAGATTGATTACCCCTAAATATAGGTATTTCAGGTTCTGATTCAGGAGGGGGAGGATCAGTTCTTCTAGGTAGCCTAGTCTAAATTTTATTTCTTAGTGTGCACCTTAATCGTCTAAGTAGGTTTCTATTGATTACAGTATATCTATCTATCTTTATTATCTCTCATTTGGTGGTATCATAATGTTATGTGCATGCATTAACCTTGTAATTAAATCACCATATGGAAGCATTATGTCTTTAGTTGATAGGTCGATCATGTTTTGTTGGATTAAGTATCCAAAGCAATTTTGATGTCTGGCTATAATTCAATACATTATACTGAATTCCATTTGATTTACCTCATTATGGTAATATTATTTTGGAAGCAAAATACTTATAATGATATGATGAAGTACTTTAGAATTAAAGGACAGTATGTGTTCATAACTTTTAGGAATGATCAACAAGTTCAGGTTTTCAAAAATGATACTTATAGCTTCATAGTAGGTTATTCCAATTGCATTTAAGTCTCATTGACCTCTAAAATAATAACCTCTTCTTTTCTCAAAAATTCCTATAAGGTTATAAATGATATTATTTATAATTGGTATATGATGCCCTAGGAGGTAGATTGACATATTATCGTCTTCGTCTACATTCAAATTATTATAAAATAAATGAACAAGTTTAGGGTATATCAATTCACTAATTTGTAAGATATGAAGAACATCTAGGTTAACAAACCATTGGATAGGCTCTAAATCCCCTAATTCTTTTAAATCTATATATTTTCCCTTATGTACATTCCTAGATTCAAAGTTAGGGAACTTAAGGGCATTATCATTTGAATTAAATAGAATGGGATCATATGTTTCATCTATCTCCTCTTCCCGTTATCTCTTGAGGATCTTCTAGGGGCCATTGATATACATATGTAATCAAGGAAGGAAATCTATATGAAAGGGTAGAAATAACTTCAAGAATTGAGAGAGGGATTTCAAAGAATACCTTTGCCGTGATCTCCTTAGAAGTTGAGATAGATCCTAGAATTTATGGAGTAGAGAGCCCTTCTTGGTTTTCTAGAGGAGGAGGATGAAGAGTGGGGGGTAGGAGAGGGTTTTTAAAGGATAAGGCAAGTGTTGGGGTTGGTTCTACCGTTGGCTCTAAAGTGTCTTTTATAAGGCACTCTCAGGTGGTACCACTGCCAGTTGGGTAGTGCCATTGCCTAAGAACAGAATATCTTGGCGTTGCTACCGTCAGTTCCAGTGGTGCCGTCGTTGGTACATTTCCTTAGGCTCAATTGGGGTTGCAACACTTTTATTACTTGTTCAATTGATCTTTTACATTTAAGGTCTATTTTATGGTGAGTCTAATATTGAATATTCGACTTAATTATCATATAATTTATCAAGCAAAATCATTCAAGTTCCTTTTGTTTATCAATTTGAATGAACTTCATATTTCATTCAAGAAAGACAACTCATCAAACATTTTCAACATACAAAGAGATTCAATCATATAAAGAGATGTCATGATCATCAAAAGATTTCAAGAACATTTTCTTTAGGAGAATCAAGAGAGAACGATTAATGAGAAAATTGATAACTTGAATATTAAGAGAGGAGTTTAGATAAGTGTTTTTGAGAATCACGAAAGCTTGAATATCAACATATTGTAAATGAATTCAAGATCATCATCAAAATCATTCTTCAAGAGGTCTAACAAGGTCAATTTACCTAGTGTCCCTTAGTCTCAACACTAGTATATTTTAGCATCGTTATTCAAGGTGGAAGGTTAACGTATAAACGATCAACATATTTCAATCATTAGGCAATAAATGATCTTTCATTATTTGAGCTAGTGAGCTTGATTATGATCATGCATCATTGATGTATCATTTCTCACTCCTAGCTAGTTATTATTGTTACATCTACAAGAAAGGATGGTTTTTAGGTACTCATTTGACCTTGGGTGCCTCAAAAATCGATCTACTCAACTTATCATTTTGCATAGAGTTCTTTATAGTTCTTTTAGGAACTTAAATTAATTTGTGTGGACTATATTTCTTAAATGGATATTTATGAGCATAATATTTGGGTTTACAATAAAAATTACATTTTTGTGTGAGATGAAACATGCGAGATAGGGCTTTTAACAAATATGGTTGGATTTTGGCGAGAGCTGCTCATAAATCCAATTCCACATCTTCTATGAACGTGACCCTTATTGGCAAGGATCATGTTCAAGGGCTTGCTACCAATCTTAAACTTTTCTAGAGTTTCATTGAGTAGCAAGTTTTCCTTCTTAAGAACCTCTAAATGTTCACACTTGGTGCATGGAGGTGATAAAACATTATCATGCTTAAGTTTTTCAAATTCACTATTTAAAAAGGCATGCTCCTTTTTCAATGAATTATACTTTTTTGCTAATTAATCTACATTCATCGAATAAATCATGAAAAGCACTCAATAGTTCGTCGAAAGATAAATTTGGATCTAATGAACTACTTACCTCATCGTCGATTGCTATTAGCGCATAGTTAGCAATCTCCTTGTTGCTTTGCTCTTTGTTTTCGAAAGCATTGGAATCATCCCACGTAGCTTTGAACACCTTCTTCTTCTTCAGTTTCTTCTTTACTTGGGGACATTCACTTTTGAAGTGTCATGGCTTCTTACATTCATAACAAATAATTTGTTCTTTCTTAAGTTTAATTTTGCTTATAGTATCATTTTTAAATTTGTTTTTTTTTGTGAATATTTTAAACTTTCTTGTTATGAGTGTCAAGTCATCATGATTGTCCTCATCACTTGAACTTTCTTTCAAGTAGTCTTCATTAGTTCTTAGTACCATATGCTTCCTGTTCTTTGGAAGGTTGTTCTTAAGCTTTTTATGAGCATTGCAAGTCATCTCATAGGTCATTAAAGACTCGATAAGTTATTTGAATAGAAAATTATTCAAATATTTAGCCTCTTGAATGGTCGTTACTTTAGGGTCCCAACTCTTTGGAAAGGATCTTAATATTTTATTAACAAGTTCAAAGTTAAAAAAACTCTTACCAAGTGTTTTTAAACCATTAACAACATCCGTAAATCGGATGTATATGTCTCCAATGGTCTCACTTGGTTTCATCCGAAATAATTCATAACTATGAACTAAAATAGTTATTTTAGACTCCTTTACTCTACTAGTGCCTTCATATGTAATTTCAAGTAAATATCAACTGTCAAAAGCTATTTCGTAAATAGACACTCAATTGGATTCATTTTTATCTAAAGTGTAAAACATGGTATTTATAGCATTTAAAGAGAAAGACTTCTTCTCCAACTCATTCCAATCATTCATTGGAAGATAAGACTTTTGAAAACTATTTTCAACAATATTCCATGACTCAAAATCCATAGAAATTAAAAAGAATCTCATCCTGGTTTTTCAATACGTGTAATCTGTCCCATTGAATATGGATGGACGTGTGATTGAATGACCCTCTAAATTACCAGCAAATACCATCTCTCTTGGGTTTTATTGGTTAAAAACATTGATTTATGTGATTTCAGAAAATTTCATATAATGAAAAAGTTTCGTTTACGAAAACACGTTTCAGAATGATGTGTAACTTGAATAAGTTCGTAAGTGAGTAGAGAAGAAAAAATTAGGCAGTTGCAATTAAGTAAAGATGATAAGTAGTAAAATTAAAGTATGCAACAAGAAGAGAACACACCAATTTATAGTGGTTCGATCGTTTAACCTATGTCCACTCCCAATGCCTCCTTCGATGAAGTTATCGGTTTCCACTATTGATCTTTCTTCAAAGGCAAAGATCAATCACCCCTTTACAAAACTTTTTACAAGTAGCTCACTCTCCTTTTATAAGTTTCTAATACTTAAAATTGGTGGAGGTGAACTCTCAACTTTTACAAGCAATTTCATTATAGTCTCAGTTTTTTTTTTTCACTTCTCTATGTCCAATAAGCAAATAAGTAATGGGTATTTATAAGCCTTAATTGGATTTAAAAATAGAGCCAAAAAAGATCTTATCCTAGATTTCTGGGGTACTAGTGGTACCATCGCCTATTCTAATAGTACCACCACTAGTTGACCTTGACACTAGGCGATACTATCACCTGACAAAGTCTTAGCTATTGAACTAGGCGGTACCATCGCCTAATAGTTAATAACTATCTCATGGTACCATCGTCCAGTTTGGGCGGTACCACCGCTTAGACACTTGGGAGACTAAGCCCTAGGTGGTTCCACCACCTAGTCTGGCGGTGCCACCGCCAGATAGGGTTCAGTAACACAGTTTGGGCCATGAGTCGGGCCCAAACCAATTTGGATTTGGGCCCAACTGGCCTCTAGGCTAGAGTTAGTGGGATTACCTCCCAAACTTAACTCTAATTACATCCTAACTACGATATTTAAGATATATACTAAAGCAAACACGTCCAATTAGTCAAAATTTCTTCCGGAGAGCTTCCAGCAATCGACGAACTTTCGATAAACTCTTGGTAATCTTCCAGCGAACTCCCGATAAGCTCCTGGACTCTCGACGATCTTCTTAGCGAGTTCCGATGTGCTTCTTTGGCAAGCTCAAATATTCTCGGCGAGCTCCGGTGAACTTCCGATGACCTTCTTGGCGAACTTCTAACATACATTTCGGTAAGCTCCCGACAAACTCTCAGTAAATTTTGGCAACACTCCCAACGAATTTTTGGACTCCCGACGAACTCTCGGACTCCAACGTATTGTTCGATCTTGACTCCGACACTATATTTTGCTTTATACCTTGATCGCTATCATAGTTAATCTTACATACTTTTCTCAATATATAAATTAGATCAAATAATATATTAATTAATTTCATCATCAAAATTTAAGATTCAATAATTATTTTCTTCATATTTAAAAAATATTATTAATCAATATTTATATCAAGTCAATTATAAGCCAGTTTATTATATTGATCTATATATGGATAATATTTTATTTACCAATAGTGACCTTGGTTTATTGTACCATATTAAGATATTTATCATCAAGAATTTTAAGATGATTGATATGAATAAAACAGTTTATATTATTGATATTGAGATATTCAAATCTTAAAAAGATTTCTTAAGAGATGATCAAGGGATTCTCCTAATTATCATCTTAAACTTTCAGCTCTTACTTCACAGGATAATATAGCAGTCAAATTATAGATATATTTTCAATCATCTTTAGTTCTTAATCCGTCGTTTATAGTAATCCTAAGGTACACATTGTAAATTTGATTTATCATTAGATTTTAATTTTTAGCATTAAAATTTTTTTATAACAATAATATAACTATAATTTTTATGTGTGAGATAGGAAAGAGAATTTTATTTTAGATGCTCGGGATTAAGTGAGAAGGGCCTGTCGAGAAGGGTAGCATCGGCTCAACCGCAGGCATCGATAATCGAGCCAATGGAGACGGCGACAGACAAGTAACGTACGGAGAAGGAGAGGTGCTAGAGGCAATCACGGAGAGGGAGAGGTGATGGAGGCAGTCAATGAGGGAAAAAAAAAAAAAGGGAAATCCTAGTTCGAAACCGTTGATCAAATCAAACCGGAGTCAGATCTATTGATGGTGTTGGCTAATCTGCAGATCGAACCAATGGATTATCTAAACAGACGTAGAATTCCATTAAAAAACATTTGAATGTCAAATCCCATTAAAAGAAAATTCAGCATAACAGGAACTGTAATCAAGCAGTTCAAGTATAAAATTCTTTGCCATGCACAAGCCACAACTTGGTTTCTGTCTGTAGTCCAGTAAAATACGATCCAAAATACAACCACCATTATCATAAATCAAAACAGATGTTAAGGTGGAGTAATAAACATACACAGACGTACGACAGTGGTCTTTGCAATCGACCACTGACTGATTCATTCTGGACCTCTATATATATATTTACACAGCCACCTTAATCTGATGGAAGATATACATGAACATCATAGCTAGATGGGGAGATAGGACTACCAACTTGCAGAGAGATGGACTAATCAAAGAATATATTTATATACCGTAAATTCACGGTGAGAATGATGATGATAAACCTTGCTGTCATCCAATCCTTCATGGCATACTGCCCGGTCCAAGGTGAGCCAAACAGACAAACACTACAAAAACCATGAACCACATTGTCAAAATAATGCTCCTTAAAAGCTTGGTTGCTGTTGATCATGCAGAATTAGAAGTAGAGGCCAGGATGGTCATCACCAGATCGAAGCATAGCTGTGGTGGACACCTACTATGGTCTTGTCCACCAAGTACGTAGCGAACATTCAAAAGAACTTCCACCACTCCAGTGTCAATCAAGAAACCAATGATCAAAGAACCTGCAAGTATAGAAAACATAAATTAATAATAATAGATGGACATAAAAAGCTTGGATGTATAAAGAAATGGGAGAGGAAGAAGAAAATAGATAGCAATCAATCAATATGGCAAAGATAACAAAGTGTCGAAACTAAATAATCATTTGGATCATGATTCTCTCTTGTTCCATTTTGACGATGAGGCTCCAAAAGGATTACAAAGGGAAAAAGCAAAGAAAATAGACAAAATAATTCCATCTATAAAGGTCCTCTTCTTCCACATAAAAAACAAAAGAAAACTTGAACTGGAGGAGACACAAAAATGCCATCGTACTCAAATTTGGACGATAACATTTTTCCCTTGAACAAGATAAATTCCTGAAAGAATACGATTATCAAAGCATAGTAATCTAGTTTCTCCATGCAATGTCCATGTCTTTATGGACCAAATAGAGGTTCTTAGATTGAAAGAAATGACTACTAAATGTTGAGCAATTAATATCCACTTTGTAGACCTCAGCTGCTACCTCTTTAGCCTTCATTGCTCCCAGAAATAAAATCTGACAGCCATCTGACATACTCATCACTGGAGAATACACTTGAGACAATGATTGTAAATTGATTAAAGGACAAAAAATCTAGCCTCAAGCACCTGTGTGAGCATGATCTTGACATGGCACCTACTATTCCAGCCATTGACCATCACCCTCTTTTGTCATGGCAAGGCAAATGGGGCCAACTAATGTTCATGCCTGACCTTTCAATGTGCTCTTGAGTCTTGAGTCATCATAATTTCACCAACACTTCCAGGTCCCATATCTTTTAGCTAGAAAGATGTATATGATCCTACTAACAAGAACTCACCACCTACATCTCCTCAACTTTCCTATTATTTCTATACACCGGACCAATAACTTCATCTGGTTTTCTAATTCATGCAGCTATATCATTAATTAGCCTAGTAATTTTTTTTCTAGAAGAACAACAGTTGTAACATGATTGTGATACAAAAAAATATGCTGGTGTATCTTCAAGGACCAACATTTTAATATGATATCACAGTGGGACCATTCCTAAGAGTCATTGAAGATTAGAAAACGAAATTAGTGAAGAGTAGATCTAATCCTGATAATCACCAACAAAAGAGATGATCAAGAAATGGATGATGATTCACAGATTGAAAGATGGATTCACCTTCATAAGAACAAATTGAATGAATGAATGATTGATTTTACAAGTATCTCTGTTACCAAAAGATCTAACGAAAAAGATTATTATTAAATGAGATACTTTAATGAATCCTTTCTTCAAATCTGAATATTTAAAAGAATTAATTCATAAATGGTTTTAGAGATATGACAAGTGATTCAGAGATTTAAAAGAAGTTTAGCTATTAAACAATACTACATGAAAACATAACCCATGGATTAGTATCATGTATATACGACCTATACATAAAAAAGACTGGTACCTGTTAAATTAAGAATTATTAATGAACAAAAATTCGATGTTTGTCTTCTCTATTATATATCTTTTTTATGAATTATTGAAGTCCACCATTTTTTATGCCAAAAAAGAACAAATATATTATGTTGCTAAGTGGGTACAACAAGTGCCCACTTCATCCAAATACAAAATGTTAGATATTGGAACAAGCCATTCTGCGTGCCATATCCTATCAAGTTTAGATGTATGTGTGTGTGTCTATATATATATATATATATATATATTTATTTATTTATTTATTTATTTATTTATATAATACATCCTTAACTACAGCCAGGAGGATTGACCAAGGTAGTTGCACTATCGTCTCCAGAACATCAATTACAAAAGCAATATCAAATTCCACCTGAATTTTTGCATGGCTAATTGGAGACCTTATCTAATTGTCTTAACCTTGCAATACAGTACAGGTCTGTTCAAAGTCTCCCATCCTTCTGAATTATTTTCAGCATGAAGCACATCTAAAATTTGCAATGATGTATACCAACACAATGGATGTTCATTTACAATCCACAATCGAGAGATTATAGGACAGAGACCAAACTACGGTGTATTGAACAATTTTCAAATGCGGAACTTGGTTATTTTATCATTAGCTGTACTGCTGAAAGATATTAATAGATCTTATTGGGAATTACCAAGGACTGAAATCTCAAATTAGAAATTCCAAATTGGAGTGATTCATCTTATTGATTTATAGCCTAACTACAAAATTGAAGAAAGTCACAAGAAAATGAGGAGTCCCTATTTGCAAGATTATCTTGCTAAGGTCAACTTGGAGAATTGTAATGCCTTCCAGGAGGATGGGCCATTACCTCAAACATCATCGAGTATAGTGGGAAAAAAATGATTCCAGTCAAAACACCAAGGTGGAAGCTTCCTCACAAACTCTAATGCAGAGTTGTCAATGTTTAGTTCAATAAGCTTACAAAGTTTCAACTCCAAAATCTGAAGTTTCAGATGCTTGATACTAACACATGCTAAACACTTGAATTTCCCTAATTTGTAATTTGAAACTGTTGAGCAAGAAGTAATGAATACTCAAAGGCAACAGCAAACATAATTTGAAGCGAATCATGGAAGATGTCTGAAATGGGAGAAGAATAAATTACCTTTTGCTTACATTATGACATGTTGGAAGTGGTTTTGACAACGGGAGGCGACTCGTAGACGAGGTGTTGCAACCCAGGCTTGAGCTCCTTGTTGCAGAACTCTTCATACTCCTGTCCATCTCCAGCCTTCTTCTTCACCTCAACCACCACCATGGATGGCGTAAGCTCATATATCTCCACACCAATCGTCAGTGGGCCCTTCTCCCCTTCTCTCGTCCCTTCCAAGCTGATCCTGCAATCCTTCCGCCTGACCTTGAAGCTCACAACCTTTGCAATCTCCTCCAATTTCGATATGATCAGTGACACGGGCTCCTTGGACAGGAACCTGGTCATCTCCTCTGTTTCTTCGAACAACCCTGAAAGGTCGAATCCCCTGGAGAAAGATATGATATCGAACGCGGTTAAGCTGGGCGGCCTTGGCAATGGATGGTGGTGCTGCTCGTCCGAGAATGTAGGCGGGCAGGAAGCGACGGAGCAGTCCGATTCTGACCCCGATTCGTATGTCTCATCTGGCTTAGGTTCGTTATTCTGCAGTTGGTCATCTTCGGGATCATCTTCGGGATCATCAATGCTATGTAATTGGTTGTCTTCGATGTAGAATCGGACGTGTCGGAACCCTTTCCTGAACCAGGGATTCTCCATGATCTCCGGAATGGTGATTCGGGTTTGGGGATTGACATCGAGGAGGCGGTGGAGGAGGTGGACGAGATCCTGCGAGAACCATCGCGGGCACCGGAAGACGCCTTTGTAGATCTTGCGGTACATGGCCACGATGCTGCGGTCGTGGAAGGGAAGGTAACCTGCCATGAGCACGAAGAGGATGACGCCACAGGACCAGACGTCAATCTTGGCGCCATCGTAGCCCCTCCGGGAGAGCACCTCGGGCGCGACATAGGCGGGCGTGCCGCAGAAGGTGTGGAAAAGCCCGTCGCCGCGCATCTGTTCGGCCACGGCGGAAAGGCCGAAGTCCGACACCTTGAGATCGCCGTGATCGTCGACGAGGAGATTCTCCGGCTTGAGGTCCCGGTGGAAGACGCCGCGTGCGTGGCAGAAGGCTACGGCCGAGATCAGCTGTTGGAAGTAGCGGCGGGCGGTGTCCTCCAGGAGGCGGCCCTTGGAGACGCGGCAGAAGAGCTCGCCGCCGCGGACGTACTCCATGACGAAGTAGATCTTGGTCTTGGTGGCCATGACCTCGAAGAGCCGGACGATATAGGGGTGGCGGACGCGGCGGAGGATGGCGATCTCGCGTTTGATGTGCGCAACGAGGCCGCTCTTGAGAATACTCTCCTTGTCGAGGGCCTTAATGGCGACGAGCTCGTCGGTGCGCACGTCGCGGGCGACGTAGACCTTGGCGAAGGTCCCGGCGCCGAGGAGCTTGCCCACCTCGAAGCGACCAAGGAGGAGGCCGCCGTCTTTCTTTCTCCTTTTGTCGTGCTCGCTCGGCATCATCGTGACCGCCTCCTCCATTAGGGATCGGATCCCAACCTTTCTTCTTCTTCCTTTCCCTCTCCCTCGTCAAGCCAGAGCCAATTCTCTTTCTCTCTCTCTCTCTCTCTCTCTCTCTCTCTCTCTCTCTCTCTCTCTCTCTCTCTCTCTCTCTGTGAAGGCGCCTATCGATTTGCCCTTTTTTCCCGTCGCGACGGGATCTGAGGGAAGGAGAAGCGTCTCCAAGATATCGAATGGTAGTATATAAAGGGCAGGGGCGGAAGCGTCGGTGGCGGAGCGATAGCTTCTCCTAGACGAAGAAAACGTGACGGTAAAGTGACGGAAGGAGGAGAACCTCGTCCGGACCTTCGTTTACGATAACGGGCATCGCAACGTCTGTTGTCTTTTGCCCTTGCCTTTCGCTCCAACCCGTCATCGGCTCGTTACGAAATAAAAGGAAAACAAACCATTTATCGTCACCCGATCGCTCACTTCGCATTCTTATATTGGATAACGGTGGTGGCGCCCACGTTTGCCGACGAGGGTGTGTCACCATGGGTACATGAAAAGGAAGGCATCCGCGGCCATATTGTTGCTTTGCGATTCGTACGTAGTTGAATCTGACGGTCGAGTTCATATAGGCAGTAGCACTTGCTCGACCGGGAACTCCGGCTTTCTAGGGACGCGTGGGAGTACGGCAGTGTTTATTGGTGAAGGACGGGTGGGGCGCGTTGCGATGGAACGGACAGCTGGAGGTGATTTGGTTATGGGTGTCTCCCAGTGAGCAAGGAGCGGGGGCATCATAAGTTGGCTGCTTTAACGGAGGGGCACTACCTTTCCCCTCCGTTCATCGTAGCCGCTCCCGTAACCGGCCTTGTGGTTGGAGAACCGACAGGTCTCCCACGTAGGACCCAAATCTGCATACACCGACGTCGCCCAGATAGCTGTTCGGGTACCAAGCAAGCACGTACACGAGTAAAAGAAAGTTCGAAAGCAAAGGAAAACGTCTATTATAGCTGTCGTCAGCTTGCCACGCGGCCGAAAACCACGGCTGAGAAATGTTTTCTAGGTTGCGCTACCCATCAAACCGATACCCGCATGGTCACACGCCTTACAATTGAAGGAAATTGCGAGCTCGCCGGAGATCCGTCGGTTGACAGAGTCAGGCACGGAATAAAACGGGTAATCGAAGTCTGCTGTTCTTTAGTATTCATCGCGCGTGCCTGTTTTGCTCACCGCGGGCGGCGGGACGACCGGCACGGGGTGCTGGTCGTGCGCGCACGTGAATCACACGCTACAAAGCGTGAGGCAAAGTCGCACCTGCTTACTCGTAGAATTCAAATCTATTTGAGTAATAATTATGACATAAATGTAAAAAACTATGGAATAATACGTATATATGTGTACTTAATTGCCATCTCAAAGCCTCAAGCTATATGCACATACTAAAAATCACCTAAATAAAATGACAAATCGCCCCGATCTTATAGGACAGCAATCGAAGCCATACAAATAGAACGTACGTGTCGCATAAACGAATATTCTAGCGGCCGACCTCGAAAGACTTGTATTCGTCTTGACCTGGTCAAACAAATCCATTCGCCTGCATCACTTGGCGAACTATTTTGGGAGTTTCTCATTTTGCCGCCACAAACACAATACCTAATCGGACTTGTCGGTCTGACAGAAAATTATAGATAAGTTCATTTGGTAAACACGCCGGCTTTCGGATAGGTAAACAATACCATTTCCAAACCCCGAGTAAGTCCACGGTCAACGCATGGAACGATTCCATAGAGGCCGTGGGCTTGGGCCTAAATAAGGCAAAATTGGGACAATAATTGGACTACCAATTTGGTCAAGAGCTTTCAATTAGTCTCCGCCAGAGTATATGAGCCAATAACACTGTTTTTTTTTTTTTTTTGGCTTATTTCATGACTCTCTTGCATCATAATGCAATATTTTTTATGAGAAAATAATTCATTGGACCTGGAGATAACCTACCAGGGAGAGATTTTTATTTCTTCTGAAATTTTACATGCCAAAATAATTCACTGAACCAGGAGATCCTTCGACCAATAACAAATATCACATCACCAATCACGAAAATAATAGGAATGATAATGCATTAGGTAGCTATTAATTATTTGATATTCAATTAACCATAGATACTTGAATTTGAATCGGAACTCAATTATTGTCGTATACAAACTCGTTCTAAACCCAATAAAGAGACACAATGATCGATTTATTGGAACGGATGGATTATAATGTTCGATAGATTTAAATCTATTTGTTTCTGAACTCATGCTAGACTAAATTAAAGGATTTGATAGATCATTATATTAGGAAAAACCTTTATTTGCTGCATCACTAAGGGTAATGATTTTTCGCCAGTATTTAATTCACAAAGGAAATAACGCAGTAAAACGGGACAATTGTTCGCATAAAAGCTGCGCAAATGCCTGTTCCTTACAGCTTTATGACAGGCCAATGGCAGGGGCATTTGGGTCATAAAATTACCAACGGGCCAATTCCCAGAAACAACAAGGACAATGGTTAAAGAACAAAGCAGAACAGGGGGAGGTCACTTGGTGGGTGGCAAAAGAAGTGTGTTTTTTGGCCCTCTAAATCATCCTCGCCTAGTTTTTGTTGCGTTTGCAAGCGAGTGTCATACGTTCTTTCTCGCGCAGTCTCTCTCTCCTGTTCTTTTCTGTCTTCGTCTCATCCTCTGTGTCTTTTTTTCTTTGACACCACATTATCTCTTAGCTTTCACCAATGATTCTCCAGCCTTTTCTTTCGCTATTAGATTTCTCATCCGCGTAGCAGTCGGAAAAACACCATCTTGGTGCCGTTTGGAAGAAACGAAAAAGATCAGATTTTTATCGGTTTCAGGCCTTCTCTTTTCCTGTTTGTGCGTTTGGGGAGTTTGGTAGCTTGTGGAGATGGCGGAAGTCAAGCCGGAGGAGATCACGCATCCGCCCATGGATCAGCTCCATGGTTTGGAGTACTGCATCGATTCCAATCCATCTTGGGGTGCGTTGAATCGCTTTCACCGACCTTCTTGATTTTGCTTCTCTTTTCTTTTTCCGGTTTCAATGGTGTGTGTTTGTACGAGTGCGTTCTGGTTTGTGCCTGACGTTTTGGAGTATAGGAGAGGCTATTGCTTTGGGATTTCAGCATTACATATTGGCCTTGGGCACGGCGGTGATGATCCCGACGCTTCTGGTACAATTGATGGGTGGTACTGATGTAAGTCCCGAGTCTTTCCATCAAAACTCGATCTTGTCCAGTTTATCTCTAGCAAGTTCTTTCCTTTCTGTCTTTTGTTACATTTTGACAATTGATCAGTGTCTTTCCCGTTAATTTCTTGCAATTTGAGAAGAAAAATGGGCAAATCTTATGGAAATACCTTAAGATGACATGTGAAGGAAAGAAGATATATTCTTATTGTTTACTAAGTGTTTTAGGTAACTTAGATTTAGTAGCCATTGACTTCCTCATGCGAGCTCCAAAGCACTGATAGAAGTGATTGAGTTAGTATACTTTCACTTTCTACAATTGTGCTATCCAAGATGAAATTAATTGTTCCAAGCCATGGATGATTACTTATTATGTGTCATATCGATCAGCACTCACTTAATTTCTTTTGGTGTCACTTGTTTCTTTTACCTAACTGTTCAGATTGACAGGGCTACTAGTGGAGTTCTGATAGTGAGTTCCATTGCTGCAGGATGATAAGGTAAAGGTGGTCCAGACATTGCTGTTCGTGACTGGAATAAATACATTGCTTCAAACCCTATTCGGAACTCGACTTCCAATTGTCATCGGTGGTTCATTTGCATTTGTGGCTCCAATCGTATCCATAATTCATGACTCATCGCTGGCGCAGATAACTGACGACCATGAAGTAAGCCAGCAAGTTGTCTAGTCCCTCTGTAATAAGTTCTGCTCCATTAATTTTTGCTCAATCCGGTGCCCTCTATTCTGATAGTCACAGAAGAAAAGTTGGTTAATTTTCCTATGAATAGTTTGGACTGCTGCATTGTTTGCATGTGAGCAGAGGTTCCTCCAAACCATGAGAGCGATACAAGGAGCGTTAATTGTCTCTTCCAGCATTCAGATCATTCTGGGCTACAGCCAGTTGTGGGGTATCTGCTCCAGGTAGACCTAGTTTTCTACCACCATAACATGTTTCTTTGTTTCCTGGCATGTTGTCTGGCAGAATAATTGAACAAATGTGGTCCATCAGATCAAGCAATAATCATTTATACCAGCCAACACTGTTTTCTCTTTGATGTAGAACATGATGACAGTTTACTTGCATGAAAGGATCCAAACAATGGATCGTTTTGGACTCTATTAACGTGGGGACAATTCTGGGCCAATGCTATGACATGTCTGCTTAGATAACATGCAATTTATTAGCTCGTTACGGTTATTCGATGGGCTAACCATAAGATGATGGTTTTGTTCCTTATTCAGATTTTTCAGCCCCCTTGGAATGGTTCCAGTGGTTTCACTGGTAGGATTTGGATTATTCGACAGAGGATTCCCCGTGGTACTACCTCTCCTTTTCTTTGATATTTGTAAGATTCGTTTGCATGATGGTATAGTGAGCTTTTCAGTTTAGCATGTAAAGTTATTGTGCGTCAGTCAGTCTTATGGATGCTAAGAAGCGGTGCATCTTGATTCATGTCTTCTGCATTTTCTCTTCACCCATATGCACATGTTGATCTTGCATTATTGTAATCATCCTGCCTGTTATGAGATGGTCACCCTCCAATTTTCGGCATGGTGAACTTCTTACTTGCATAAAATTGAGTAAAAAATGTAACTATAGTAACCTACTTCGTTTGCCTATTGCAATATCGCTTGTAAACTCTGCAACATGAATAAGCATCTTTCTTTACCTGTTGAAACCTCTCACAAAAGGTGATAAATGGCATGGTGCACTATGTTTATGAACCCATAAATATTTTGGCAAAATGATCTACTATGGTTATGTTTTTCAACCAAATTTATCACCGGATTTGTGCATTTCTAGAGAGATGGTACATACCAGGAAAATTCAGACGAATTCATTAAGAAAACTTTGTTATCAGAACTTCCAATTAAACTTTGTTATCTACTTGATTTTAGTTTCTTAAAACTGATATTGTTTGTTTGGTGTGATATGTAATTTCAAAAACTAAAATTGATGTCCGCACATATTTTGATACCTCAGAACTGTCAGAAATGTGTCGGACTTGCTCAGTTGGTTTGAAATCTTGTCCATTGATAAGTTAAGCGAAAAATATCTTTAATAGGTGAAATTCTCTTGGCGACCTTCTTTCGACAAAATTTGTCCTCGTCTTTGCGACTGACAATTTATTGCTCTGAATATATAAAGAGAAGTTCTGAAATTTTCTATAAGAGATGAGCATTACAACATCACATTCAATATTCAACCTAGATCGTTTGTGCATCAGGTTGGAAGATGTGTGGAGATTGGCATTCCAATGCTTATCCTATTCATTGCATCCTCCCAGGTACTAGTTCATCTGACACAAGTTAGTGATTCAGCTCTCCCAGACAGCTTGCAACTGATTCCAAGTTCTTCCTTACTGTCTCCTTGCAAATTCTCTTTCTAACCAAACGTGACAACTTGATCAGTATCTAAAGCATCTACACGTTAGAAGGTGGCCCATATTGGAGAGGTTCTCTCTTCTGATAACCATTGTCATCGTATGGATTTATGCCTACTTGCTTACGGTTGGTGGTGCATACAAACACCGGCCAGAACGCACCCAGGTCAACTGCCGCACTGACCGAGCCAATCTCATCTCCTCTGCTCCCTGGTACTTGCCCATCTTTTTATGTTTCCATCCTCCTTCAATAATGTCTAGCATCTATTTTTTGTTGTACTGACACCGGAGCTTTCAGGATAAAGATTCCATACCCATTGCAATGGGGTGCACCAACTTTCGATGCTGGCCATTCTTTTGGGATGATGGCTGCTGTCCTTGTATCATTGATCGAGGTAAGTGGTTAGAATGTTGAACCATGCTGTTCTCGATGGTGCACTACTGCTTCTGCTTCTGTATGTCGTTGTTAAGCTGATAGGTTCCTTGTTTTGCCACAGTCAACGGGCGCTTTCAAAGCTGCAGCCCGCCTAGCTAGTGCAACACCACCTCCAGCTCATGTTCTGAGCCGAGGCATTGGATGGCAGGTGATTATCGACCTTATGGAGTGATCTTGTGCTGGGTAAAATCTTTAATTAAATATAATTAATTATGGAGAATGAACGGATGATGTCTTCTTTTATGCTTCAAAAATTAACAGGGAATAGGAATTCTACTCGATGGGCTATTTGGCACTGCAAGTGGTTCGACTGTCTCTGTGTAAGTTCACGATGATCTTTCTTTTCCAGTAATCATAGGCATATTTTCTATAAAGCTTGATAACTTGGAACAACAGGGAGAATGTGGGGCTTCTTGGATCAACGAGAGTCGGGAGTCGTAGGGTCACACAGATCTCAGCTTGTTTCATGATATTTTTCTCCATCATGGGTGAGTGGTGATAAGCTGACATTCCCAATGAATTAAAATGGATTTCTGCTTGATGGGATAATATTGAAGCTGCTCTTCTGACGTAGGGAAATTTGGAGCTTTATTTGCCTCTATTCCATTCACCATCTTTGCTGCTGTTTACTGTGTTCTGTTCGGGCTTGTGGGTACGTACGTCCTCCATTTGGTGTCACGCAAACACTACAGAACTGGTCTTCATGATCACTGATGCGACACTAAAATCTTTTTCTCTCTTCTGCTCTTTCCGTTCAAGCTGCGGTGGGGCTGTCCTTGTTGCAGTTCACCAACATGAACTCCATGCGCAACCTCTTCATCATTGGCGTCTCCATCTTCCTTGGCCTATCCGTTCCTCAATACTTCTTCCGCTACACTCTGAGTGCTCAGCATGGTCCAGCCCACACCAACGCAGGATGGGTTTGTGTCACGCACTTTGTTTATATCTGCCGGTCTTTAAATTAGATCGAGCATAAATAACTTTAGTAACTTCTATCTGATTCTGTGGAGCATAATCCGTGATCATAAGTCTAAATACAAGCATTCAGAAATTGCAGAGCATGGTCACTGCAATGTAGAATATTATGAGGAGAACATCTCAAACAAATTAAGCTTGAAATATACTAATGATTTGTCGAGAGGTTTTATTAGCATTTTCCTGATCTGATTAATGTATCTTCATTATCCTATTGCAGTTCAATGACTACATAAACACAATCTTCTCCTCCCCGCCAACTGTGGCATTGATAGTTGCAGTTTTCCTAGACAACACACTCGACTTCAAGGACGCTGCCGCAGACCGAGGCATGCCATGGTGGACGAGGTTCCGAACCTTCAAGGGAGACGGCAGGAACGAGGAGTTCTATACTCTCCCCTTCAACCTGAACCGCTTCTTTGCTCCATCATCATGAGGCTTTTGCGTAGATAAGTGACAAAGGGAAGGTGGTAGAGACATTGTTGAGTCCATACAAATGTAGATTTTAATCAAATCTACTCATATCATGTATATTCTAAGTTCGATGGGCAATACAATAGATCAATCTTCTCTTACGAAGCATGTCTATTATTTCCTTTCTTCCAGTTTGGTTCATGCTGCAATTCAGAAAGAATGATGTCTCCGCCGTGAATCCGCAGGACCAATGGTTTTGGTGGAACAACTCAAGTGGTTTTCCCTAGTTTCCTCGTCAACTGGTTTCCGGTCAAAATTGTAATCACATGAGATTTTTCTCTCTTAAGTTACCACTAATAACGTATTGTTTTATTTGAATTATTAATTTTCTTATTTGTTTAGTATGGTTAATAAAATTATTAAAATTAATTTTCTTAATCATGTGAATAAGTTAGAAAGTTAGCCAATCAATTAAGTTATTGGTTCATTTATTTTCTAATGAGGGATGTGATTTCTAGAAAGTAATTATCTTGAATTTTATTTTTTTTATTTGTGAATCATAAAAATAAATATTAAAAATTTATCTTTATGTGTGAAAGTAAAATAAAAATAAATTTAAAATAAAAAATTAAATTATTGCTCATAATGATTGATGATAGAAATTTGGAAAAGTGGTAGGATCCTCTATTTTTTTATTAGTGAGTTTTATTCATATTTTGAAATCCTTAATATTAGAATTGTTATAATTTATATGATACATAATAATATTTCAATTTTAAAATTTTATGATTAATCAATAATGATCATTGAATTGTGATAGAATGATTAGTTAATTTAATAATAGTTCTAACTCATAAAATTTTTATAATTTAATTAGTTTTAAATTTGAGATCATTAATCTAAATTAGTGCATTCATGAAAAAGAATGAACTTGAGGTCAATTATTATTTTATAATATTTTAAAATAATTTTTTAAAAATATTAAAATCTAATTTAATAAGAATGGTCAAATTGAGATCTAACTTAGGTTAAGTTGATTCGACATAACTTAAGCCCATGTGATTATGTATGACTCAACCAATGTGATTATATATAGTCTAGCTCATGTGGTTAGATATGACCCATTCTATATGATCAAGTATGACCCAGCCTATATAACCAATTACAGCTTAACTCATGTGGCCAAACATAGCTTAACATATGTGACTAAGCATGACCTAGCTCATGAGTCAAGCGTGGCTCAATTCAATAATAAGGTCCGACCCAACTCGTGAGTAAGCCTTAGCTTAATCGATGAAATTAAGTCTGCTTAGCTATACGATTAGCACTAGACACGTTATCATCTCTCTATCCAGTCCACTGTACCTTAACCTAACTTGTTAAGTTGAAATAGACATGTGCGATGCAGGCGACCCATCCAAGGCTTAAAGTGGGTTGGTTTGATCTTGGCCAACACTATACAATATAGTTTTATTTTTTTTCCTTTATTTATTTAAACTTATTAGTCGATTAAATGAGATGGATTTAATCGGTTCAAGCTAGTTCACAATGATTCTAAATCAACTTGATTAGTTCAAGTCAAATCCAAATAAGACCAATATATGGTGATTCTAGATCAGCTTGCTCTATGAAGATTTAAGATTTGTTTCGTTAGGTCCTAATCGAAATAAGTTTTTTTTTAAAATCAATTGGACTATTCCAATTAGAGTTTTGATTAATTGAGAAATGTTGAAAGTTTGATGCCTCGTATCTTTATGATTTGATGAATTTAAGAATTTTATCTAAAGGTGTCATTTAAAAATGATTAGTAATTTTTTTTATTTTTTGAGATTAAGTTAATGATATTAATATGATTGTTGCCCTATAATATATGTGATTATGCTAAGCAATCTATATTGGAAGTGTAACATATGAAAGGAGCTATGAGGCCAATCATAATGCAGAGCCACTAATAGATAAATTCTAGTAGGTCATAATCAATTATCGTATTACTTCTTTCATGTATGTATGAATGAATGATCATGATTGACTATGTATACTTACTGAGGGCAAATAGAGCGATTTCATTCAGAAATTAATGGGCTATTAGACATGATGATTAGACGATTCCTCCATTCGCCATTTGGAGGAATATGTCTATACCTAGATAGGTGAGGAATATCACTCTATTTGTTATAGAAAGTATGATGGGTTATTTTCAGTCACTATTGAAAAAATATATCATCGGATGTGATCTACTCCATTGTCACATAACTGTTATGTATGTAATCAAGATGTATTATATGTGATCGGTATATGATTTTATTTATTATATAATAATTATCATTATTTTTCTTATGCGTAAGTTTTATATGTTATCATTTTATATAAAATTATTGATATTTACATATATTTCATGAGTATTAAAGATTAGTTTTATAAATTTTGGAAGATTCCTGCATGCTAACGATGTTTTTATCCTATATTTATTTTGAGAGTAATCTATTCCTTTGAAATAGATTTGGGCAAAGGAAACCTTTTCGCCCTATAAAAAAAATAATTTTTTAATTAAAAAAATATTTAGTACTGTAAAAATAAAAATTTAAATTCAAAGATAATTCTTCACAAATTATGAATAATAAAATAATAATTTATTTTTTAAAACAAATCTGTGGTGGGATAAGAATTTAAGAATTGGTCGACAGATTACTCCGGTTTTTTCTCGTATAAAGAAAACATTATCGTGATGATTATCCACTCCCATGCTTGACTTCCGAGGCCATGTTCGGCCCCAATTCCAGAAAGTAGACCAATGATTGTCAAGATTATCATCGTGATCACGATCGGCATGGCTTTGGTGGGCGATGCATCAACAGGCGTTCTCATGCAGCTTCACGGGCCACCGCCGAGCCCCTCCAAAGGGATGCTACTGTGAGATGGAGACCCGAGCCCCCACCGTGGCGTGGAAAGCTATCGGTGAATGACCCCAAGCCTTGTTGCTCAATCATTCCACACTGATATCTGTCAAATGTTGTACAGTTCTTTATTGGTCGAACAATTATTCACAGCTTTGGTTGTCGAGATCCAATGCGAACAATTCTTCCATCACATTTATTGGCGGATATGATGTCGGTTAAAGCGGCTGTTATAAAGACGATGCGGATTGCGAGCGAGCCATTAGAAGAATTTCGAAAAGTCTTTTTCTTTCGAGTAGAAATTGTTGCTCGTTTCCTACAATTTTATGATTTGCGGCAGTGCGGAATCCGCTGGAAAACCACGAGGCCGAGGAGTTGAAAAGGTGGAGTCTTTCCCTCTTTCGCTGCCCTCGTCCTTCCCCACCTTATCACATGGCCTCGCTGCCGCTGGGACCCCATCATCCGCCGCCGCTGCCGCCGCAGGAGCACGACACGCTCAACCCCGCCGCCCCTCCTCGCCGACCTGGGATGGATGAAGACAAGGTAGCCACTTCTTCCCCCTCTTCGATGCCTTTCGTGCTTCCGGTGCCTCCTGTGTCAAAAAGTTGCTTCTTCAAGGCGATTCGAGCTGTTTCTTTGCGATTTCGGAGCGTTCTTTTTGGTTGTTTTCTCCTCTCCGGGTGGAAAAATCTGTTCTTGATGTGAATGTTTACCTGCTTTAAGAGATCGTACAGCATTTGTCTAGCCAGAATTTCATTTTCTTTGGTGGAAGCCGAGTGGATCCGAGGTATTCTCGTTCTTATCCTGTTTGATCTGTACGTTTATGCTGTTGCCCTTTTTTCTTGGCAAATCTTTGAAGAATATAGCGGGGGATTCATCCGTGTGATCTTTTTGTCTATGTGTAATTGTACTCAGGTTCATTCTTTTCAATCTTCTCGATTCTTGGCTTCTCCTTTGCTTTCCCTTCGGGGGTTGGTACGTCTTCCAGTTCTTCTTGTCTTTTGGGCCACCGATCTCTGCTCTAAGCTTAATTAAAGAGCAATGCCTTTCATTCTCTTCAATGCATTCGAGAATAGTGACCTTTTTTTTTTTTTGAGGGTTTTTGTTGGATTTTGACTATGTTGATATCACGTGCTTGTTATTCAAACTATATCTGGATTTCTTGAGGCGGATGCTGCCATTTTATACTGGCTTGACGACTTTTGAGGTCATTTCTTCGCTGATATCCAAACCATGTGTTACTTGGTGCTCTCTCTGAAGGCCTTGCCTCGGTCTTCAGCTTAGCATATTCATTTGGATGAATTAATTTAGTGCAGCTCATAGTTGTTTGAGTGCCTTGAAATTAAGTCCAATTGCCTGTGTCCGTCTTTCTGATCTTTCCATTTATTGCTTTAGTCAATTCAGCTGTTTGCTGGTTCTTTTGCTTTGATAGAAATATGAAGTGTCTAAAGTAAACTCCTTTTTTACTGCATATTGCAGAAAACATCTGTTTTGGAGGGGAATGATGCAGTCACTGGACATATCATTTCCACCACCATCGGAGGCAAGAATGGTGAACCCAAGCAGGTTAGGACCCGCAAGATCATTGTATCTGAAATTGCAATGTGGGCACGTTATTCAATGTCCATGTTCTGAGCCCTTTTTCTTGCTATACAGACCATCAGTTACATGGCCGAGCGCGTCGTGGGGACTGGCTCATTTGGAATTGTATTCCAGGTTTTTTTGCTTTCTTTCTTTCTTGATTGTTCACAAGAGCATGACACCATGTAGCGCTTTGATTTCAAACATGAAACATTATTGTCTTTTGGCAGGCAAAATGTTTGGAAACAGGGGAGACTGTTGCGATAAAGAAGGTTTTGCAGGATCCAAGATACAAAAACCGTGAGCTGCAGCTGATGCGTTCAATGGATCATCCAAATGTGATCTCACTAAAGCATTGTTTCTTCTCCACCACGAGCAGAGATGAGCTTTTTCTTAACCTGGTCATGGAATATGTGCCTGAAACTCTTTATCGTGTTCTAAGACATTACAGCAGTGTGAATCAGAGGATGCCTCTTATATATGTGAAGCTTTATACGTATCAGGTAAATCATCTGTTTTCCAACGGGAGTCACATTTTGCAGACACATGCATGAGAGAATTGACTTGGATCTGTTTTCAGATATTTAGAGGGTTGGCTTATATTCATACAGTTCCTGGTGTTTGCCATAGAGATGTAAAGCCACAAAATGTTTTGGTAGGTTCCCGTGGCCTCAATATATTAATATTCTTGCAAGCTTGATCAAGTAAAGTCTCTTCCTTCACAAATAGTTGAGGTTTCTGCAGGTAGATCCTCTTACTCATCAAGTCAAGCTATGTGATTTCGGAAGTGCTAAGGTTTTGGTACGTCTTACTTGGAACGATACTCATGGTTGTTATCTTTTTTGCCTTGACGTTTTCTGGTGCTCCTCAATGGATCAATCATTTTCACAGGATCTTTGAAAATATGCATTACTTGATAATAATGGGATATTTTTTATTATGAATTGAGCACCTCGTTTATGCATTGTTTATATCAGAAGATACATCCATTATGATTTTGTTTAGTCCATCTTCTACTTGTGTGAAAATTTAGCACTTGTCCCAAGAACATCATTTTCTTATTCTTCTTTTTCTTTTGCTTTTTCTGAAGTCATGAACATTAAAAGGTAAATTAATTGATATGCTTAAACTTTTGACAATTGTGAGACATTACGATGGCTGCATTGTATTCCGTAACAAGGCAATATGAAGGCTGGCTATCCTATAACAGAATATAGTCCATTCTAGTAATTTTGGACTGGATTATAATCCTAGCGTTTGATAGTTCCAAGCGCGTAGAGAAGCAAAGGTAATCATTTCATGAATTGGCAAATTGTGGAGAGCTGTGATGCCATATTACATGGTGTATGAGATGCCAATGTTCAACACAGTGTTAGAATTAACATAATTGTTTTACAAATGTGTTCATCAAAGTGGCACAGGAGCATGATGGAATACAAAATGGTTCTATAATTGATCCATCAGAGCCAGAGAAAGCGTAAAATGCATATATAAGAAAGAATAAAGAAGGAAGCAAAATACACTAATGGATTATTGGGTTTAGTTCTACATATTTTTTGCAGTCGCATTACCTGCATGTTAATGCATAAATATCCTTGTCTTTTTTTGTTTGTAGGTCATCCTGCATTTGTGCAATCTCTATACTTCACTTTGATATTTTTGTTCAAGGATATTAGAAGCCTTTTGACTCTTTTTCATTTGTTTTCTAGTATTGCTTTTTCTTTCTAATAATCTATTTGCTGTACCAGGTCAAGGGTGAACCAAACATTTCTTACATTTGTTCTCGGTATTATCGTGCTCCAGAGCTTATTTTTGGTGCAACAGAATATACAGCATCTATTGATATATGGTCAGTGGGTTGTGTTCTTGCTGAGTTGCTCCTCGGTCAGGTACGCTTCATCTTACCTATCAGTTCTTGTGCTTTGATAATCCATCAAAGGGGACTTTTGAATTCCTATGTTAAATGAATTAAATACATCTTATGTCTCACAACTACTGCATGTTTTTCAGCCATTATTTCCTGGAGACAGTGCTGTTGATCAACTTGTTGAGATAATCAAGGCATAATTCTGCTGCCATTTTGGTTGATACTGGTTCTTGTGATTTTAAGGATGCATGACAATATAATAAATTCCTTTTTGTGCAGGTTCTTGGGACTCCAACTCGTGAAGAAATTCGGTGCATGAATCCTAACTACACAGAGTTCAGGTTTCCACAGATAAAGGCTCATCCATGGCACAAGGTTATTTGCTGTTACTTATCATGTTGATTTTATCATCTGAGTTATACTAATACTCTCAAGCTCAAAAAAGAATGTTTGCAAACTTCCTGAAGCTTGATTCTTTTGGAACTAATTTGCTTATAAACAGATGACTTTCTTCAGGAAAATTGTTACTTACCAGTTGTGTTGTTGTGTGATATTTATGATGAACTTGAGGATACCCACATTGGTAAACTTTTGATGATCCTTGTACCAAAGCTTTTCCTGTTAATTGATGATGCTGATTTTATTTTTTGGACAAGCAATATAGAAAATAATTGATAATATTTGGAGAGAGAGGATCCTGCCTTGCCAGTGCATTTGTTGTTTTGTGAAATCTCTGATGAGGGTTACCATATTGGTAACCTGACGTTATCTCATTACCTGAAGCTCTGATGAGGGTTACACATCAAATAGCTGTCATTAAGATGTGCTTCAGCAAAAATATTACTCGGAAAGAATAATACTTGTGTTCGATGTGCTTATAATCGAAAGTGCTTGAGCTTATTAAATTTGTTATGTTGACATCTTGAATTTTTTTGGAAAATATTCACCTATTGTTGAATGAGACAGTTAGCTTGGTTTGGTTTGGGAATGAGATATGTGAGAACTTTATGTTCTAACATTTACTATGATATATTTCTATTGAGATATTTCTCCATAATTTTGGTTTTTTATTAAGATAGTTGTTGCCACTATGATGCATAATCTTGACCTTTGTTATTTGAAGTCTTACAGTATGTTGTAATGTTTCAGATATTTCATAAGCGAATGCCTCCTGAGGCAATAGATCTTACGTCACGCCTTCTTCAATACTCTCCTAGTTTTCGGTGCACTGCGGTGAGTTTTTCTTCCTGAACTTTCTTGAACAGTCCATTTTGTATAGAACAAGATTTAGGCCATTTTCCCTCCTAAAACTCATCATATAGTAGTACTTGCTCAATAAAAAGTAGTAAAATATTGTTTTCTTGTAAAGACCTGAAATGTTTTATGTCTTATACCCCCCTGTTCTCATTATTTGGTATTTCCGATTTCAGTTGGAAGCATGTGCTCACCCCTTCTTTGATGAGCTACGAGAACCAAATGCACGGTTGCCGAATGGTCGTCCTCTGCCTCCTCTTTTTGACTTCAAACAAGAAGTAAGCAAAACAGCTTCAAGACATTTTGTCTGCCAATCTTTTTTTTCTCCCTTAACACTTCTATGTTATTTTAGAACATATGCAAACATGCAATTCTTTAAGGCAATTCTAGTAGTTATAAACTTCTTATGAGACAAAGCCCTTGTTAAGCTTAAAGAGTTATGGGGAACAAGGCTGAAGTAAATCCAACATGTGCATTTCGGTCACCTGCTGATTTTTCAAACTTTCCTAATTCTTGGTGCATTTGCAATGGCAAAAACCATTACTTCTGAAAATTGAAACCAGGGGAATTAGAAACACTTACAAGGAACCTCACTATGTAACGGTTCGATTTTTAAATTTAATCATCTTGCAAATTGGTCTCTCTTTTGGCACTTCACAATCATCAGTTTTGTTCCTTCTGTCATCATATTTAACAAGTCGACCACCATGCTGCCGGGATTATCAGTAGATGGATATTAAACATGGAAATAAATCGGTAATATTAAATTTTTCATGATGCAAGTGGGTTAATCCTGGCTACCTGTTTTTGCAGTTAAACGGTGCATCGCCAGAGCTCATCGACAAGTTGATTCCGGAACACCTGAGGCGACAATTTAGTCTCAGCTTCCTGCGAGTTCCTGGGACGTAGTGCGCAGCAATCACCTTCATGATGTTATTATGGTCAAGCTCAAGTAATCCCACTGCACAGTTTTCATGCCATCTGTAAATTTCGGCAAGAGGTGTCCAAGATTAACCCGGTGGAGCTGCCGGGTTAAAATCAAGGTTGTTATAAGTTTATAACCTCTCCTGCCTACTGCCGAAATCTGTATATTGCAACTTATTTAGGATCATTACGATCTTTGTTTCTTCTGTGGTTGGCTCCGAGTGTTCAAAGAAGTATGTTTTGCTGGAGGGGACGACTATGTATGTGGCTTTTAACCGTGGTTTGATCTCTTCGTTGTTGTTTGATGATGTCGGTGCATGGTAGGATGTCCAAGTCGAGTGCAGCTCATGTGAGCTTCTCTTTTCTTCGTCCGTTCTTATTGTAAATGTATGTAATTTAGAAGATTGAAGATTTGAGCTGAGGATGAAAACTTCTGTAATGCCCATTCATTCGTCAGTGGCAGTATCTGTATGCGCTCCCGTGAACGCTTGAGATCACCTGATGGTTTTCGATCGATCTAGTCATAAGATGTCACGATTCGACAGAGCCAAAATTAACATCTTCTTCGCTGGTTCTTTCGAGCGTTCTCACTTCTGATCCATTGACATGACTTCTGCAGTGGATTCGGTAACTGCAGAGAGTCGGAACATCGCAAGAACCAATAGCTGTGGGCAGCAAAAGAATGATTCCATGCGATGGTCCCGAGTCCCTGATTCGGTGTCAGGCCTCTGGTCGTGCTTTCTCCCACTCCTTCACTGTGCGTGCTTGCCTTCCCAGCATCGGCACCAGCAAAGCCATCCGAGAGTGCGGCGGGATGAGCGAGGTGACCACATATTGTAGCTTTTGATGTACGTACTGATGAATTGTTACATCACATCAAAGTTTGTGGCACGTACATTAATTAGCATATCGTCTGCATGTGAAGTCAAATATATTGAAAACTAGTACTTCTCTCTCTCTCTCTCTCTCTCTCTTTTATTTTATTTTATTTTATATAAGAAAATTAGGGATTTTTTTGGGTAAATCATCCCTTAAGGAGGCCCATCATAAGGCCCGCCAAGCCCAATTGGGACGCTGCTCCAAGGCCCAAATCTTCTCGTGCGTTTACTGATCTATGTCACGCACGATCCAGCGGCCTAATCGAATCCAGGAACTCGTTGAACTGGCCAACCGCAGATCGCCACGTCATCTCCCCAACCCCACCCCCCCACACCTTTAAGCTCTAAAACGGTGGGACTCACCGCGTCTGTGTCCTCCGCAACGCCGCTATGGCCTGTGAGACTCGCACGGTCAAGTACACACCACCACCACTTCATTATTATATAGAGACGGCATAAGCTTTCTTCCATTGCCTTCCTCGCTCGCCGTCGCGCCCTCTGTGGCCGTTCTCTCCCCGTTGTTGCGGTATTGCGACTCCGCCGCCGACAGCTCGCCTTGATGAACCGGAGCAGCAACCAGAATCCCCATCCTAAGCTAAAGACCCAGCCGCGGGCTCTCTTCTCCTGCGGCATCTTCGGCAACTGCACGCAGTCCGTTCTCAGCCCCACCACCCCTCCCCCCTCCTCCGCCACCTTCCTAGCCTCCGCGTCGCCGCCACCTACGGCTACTCCTCCTCCGCCCTCAGCCTCGACGCCGCCGCCCCCTCCTCAGCAGTCCGTCGCCTCCGACCCGCCGCGGCCGGCCCAGCCCGGACGCCCTCCTCCTTCCTCCACCTCCTCGTCGTCCTCCTCCTCGTCTACTTCCCAGAGCTTCACCCAGTGGAGATTCCCCTTGCACCACCACGATCAGCAGCAACTACCGCCTGACATGAAGCGTCCACCGCCGGCCCTCGACACGTGTGCCGCTGCCTCCTTCAACCTCGCTGAGGTATTTCATGCCGCCGAGCTCCAGTTCGCCACCGGCGTCAGCCTCCCGGCCCTGCGTCTGCTAGAGAGATCCCTCGCCCCGGGCACCGCTCCCTCGCCGGTACCCTGCCCTCCGAAGGTGATGGCCGGAGTGGTCGCCGCCCTGCGGGTTCCGGCATCGGCCCGACCGGCGTCCAAGGTGCTCCTCGCGTTGCTACTCGCGGACCACAACCGGAGGACCGCGGTGGAGACCGGAGCCGCGTCGGCTGCGGTCGAGGCGGTAGTGGCGTCGGGGCCAGCGGGGGCGACGGCGGAGCGGGCACTAGCGGCGCTGGAGCTGCTGTGCAGGGTCGCGGAGGGGGCGGCCGAGGTACGGGCGCACTCTGCGACGTCGGCGGCGCTGGCGGGGGCGGTGGAGGGGATGGCGGGCAGGGGGAGGGAGTGCGCCATCGGGGTGATGGCGGCGATCTACGGAGGGCCAGCCGCAGGGTCAGCACCGCCGGAGGTGGGGAGGGCGGTGGTGGCTGCAATGCAGGGGGAGTGCAGCTCGCGGGGGAGGCGGAAGGGGGCACAGCTGCTGCGAGCGCTGCAGGAGTGCGGGCGGCTGGACCTCCCCACCGGCGGGTGCTGACGGCATACCGTGAATGTCACAGAGAGGGCGAGGGAGACCGGGAGAGAGGGGGCGGGGCGGGGTGGGGTGGCAAAGAGCAGTGGCGGACGTACGTGCGTGAGAGGGACGTGACGGGGAGAATGGTTGTCACTGAGCGTGTCAGAAGAGAGAGAGGGATGGGAAGGGAGGAGAGATCGTGCTGTTCATTTATGGGTACTGGTTGTGATGGACCTGTTGCCATCCAATTACGGATCAAAGTTACAGTGCTTCCATCCTCGGATTCTTGACGTAGCAGTAAATAATTGACGTCAGGATCGTTTTCTACTGATTCCTGCTACCGTAATACAAATCGAGACTGTGTTACGAGTCGAATCCATTCCCCATCTCTCCCTCCCAAGGAAACCAGAGCAGATTTAAATCTGGGATGATAATTGTCAGTATAAAAACATTAATTGAATGGGTCATTTACCTATTCATTTTAACAAACACCTTTAAGTAATGATCACAATTTTAGAAACCGCCGTGGGAGGAAAACAGAGATGACGATGATTCTTTGGAATAGCTACAGAAGAAATCGTGATACCACAACCCTCAAACAAATCGTCACGACACCAAGTTAGGAATTAAAAATCTATATGAAACACAATGCCACATTGTGACTCTGACGAGGGTTCGGTTAAGAGATTAGAACCACCCTATCAAAATACATATACATCGGCCAAGACCTCAAAACCAGTTCCAGTGATCCCAATTCTGAAGGCAAAAAGGGAAACAAAGTGTATCAAAGATCTGCAGCGGCTTAAAAAAGAAAGGATTGATTCTGCTAGATTAGATGTCATAATTCCCACGATGTCACATGATAAGCTTCCCATTTAATTATTTTTTTATTATTATACTTTAAAAATCCCCTTCAAAGGAAACAAGTGCAATAGGAAATCCCAAAATCACAAACATTGAACTTAACCCACTAGAAATAGATCCTACCAAAATTGCCAAGGAGAAATAAAAACCAAATCTTGGTAGCGAACAACAACACTAGTAAAAAGAACAACAGCTTTAAGCAAGAATAACCTAAACGAACAGCAGAACTACAACTTTCTACTATCACAGTTGTATGCCATTTTAAAGAGACAAGATTCATCAACCAAACCTCAGATGGCCTCTGTGATCTGGCTCTTGCTAGTGTTGCTTCCGCCACCAGCTCCCCCTATTCTCTGCAATGACACCATCTACCCAACAAATCAAAGTTACCATAAGCCGTAACCAAGCAGCAGAAACTCAAAGTGAAGGTGGTAAGCGGCTTCTCGCACACAATTCTGAGACTAGCATTACTTGCACCACAGAATTCACTTCTGATAAGCACAAAGGTCACAATTCCTGAATCAAAGTGGACATGGTGAACCATTCAGTCATAGCTCATTACAGTGTGGGTCTGCACAATGTAGCAGATAATGTCAACAAAGCTGAAGAGGAGCAGTCGATTTATGAACTTGTCCGCGATGAACCAAACAGAGAGATTGGAAGATTTTTGTGAAGATCATTTGACTGCACCAGGAAAATCAATTTTTTATGCAGCAAACGTGTCCATAGGTCTTCTGGGGATCATATCCTATGTCAGTGCAACTCCAACAAATTGTAATGAAATATCCATCTATGATTCAATTATTTCAAGGAGTTGGCTGACCGTGGCTATATACCTTTGAATAGCTGGAAAGTATCTGGGAGAGTCCACTGGTATTCAAGAGACCAACCACTCTGGTCCAGCTATAAAAGTGTTGTTTTGTAAGTCAAGAGAGACGAAAGATGGATTTGGAACTAAGCCAATGAACCTATCTATTAATTGCATCAACCTATCTATAACAACAGTAAAACGAGTTGATAGAGATTTAGGATTACCAATTACCCTCAAGACCATGACATGTCTGATCATTCATGGATTGAACATTGCTGCCACCTCTGGATGAAGATAGCGATAAGCCTCATTCACATCATCGATATCTTGATCAGCATCACATCCGCAGAACCTTAATTTGAATCACCAAACATCTCAAGAGAAATTCATACATGCCATTTGTCATGAAGGAAATTCGTGAGAACAAAAACTGCCTTCAGCTCAAGCCAAAGCCAATCTGACAATTTAAAACTCCAGGTGCATAAAAGAAACAGAGATAAATGGATTACTCAGATACACAAACATATTGCAATTATGCAATGAAGTCATAGCCAGTACACTTGGAAGGCATTGCCACATTTCATATAACTTCAGGTAAAATGCTTTGCATCCTACATTTATATCTTCACTTACTATTCATGAAACATCCACAGCCAAGTTAACATAATAGCTAGACCTTGCAACCCCAGTGATTCTATGAAATAACCTATTATATGAATTAAATATCTTTAAGAATACAAGATCTAACATAGGGCTTAGAATAACATAGGTACAAAACAACAGTGCTTACTAAGACTTGATATTACAAGTGATCTCTTAATGGAACCCAGCTTAAGAATAGGCATAGTTATTCATTCAAGGTGGTGCTACCTTGGAAGATGACTTTATGGATTTTTAGCTCGGTGTCGTGAATTTGCAGGTGTCACCTGTTTTATGCCACAGCACAAAACGGCATACAGGTGCAAACAATATAGTTCACTTAAACAGCTCAGGTCATGTGAACCATTTGATTGGTTTTTCAATTAAATAGCATTTCATTTCATTTCCACTGAAGCACGAGCTAGAGTTGCCAGGTTTATGTCCTTAAAAATCTAACTGTTGCTCACAAGTTTCTTGCGTTGTACAAACTTTCAATTAATTAAGAAACAATGACAAGTGTGTCACAGAAGCTACAGAGCTGGTCTACAAGGAACTACTCGGCGCTGGCTTAAGGACACTAAAAATTTTACAGATCATCGGGATAAGATGCAGACCTCAGGTTCATACCGATACTCTCCAGCAACAAACATTTTAAGCATTTGTGCATCAGATCCTAAATTTATAAAATGGTTCTTCAAAGAGACAACAGCAATCTTCTCTGCTCCAAAGTTCAAAGACTTCATTCATGATGCAAAGAAGCTAAGGCATCTTAAACAGAGAATTTTTGTGGCATCAGTAACTACAGTGCATTGTTTAAATACGTTTCATAGACAAATAACAAAGACTCCTTGGACAGCCTATGGTTCAGTTATCGTGGATTAACCCCACAGAATTGATGGCCCTTCAACTCCTAGGCTAAACCAGGATGTTTAGAAAGATGTGGAGTAGATGACATTCTTTAAGCATGCATCTCTGGTTGTGCAAAATATATCCTATATTTAGCAAATTTCTTATAGCCAAAAATCCACTGGATTCTCAAGGTAAGTTCCAGGGTCCATAATCAAATAAATAACCTGCGGAAAAGAAGTGCTCTAAAAGGATAGTGCATCATTCAGAGAATGGGCACTGTGCAAATCATGCATTGTTTAAAGGAAGCTAGGACCTGCAGATATACAGATTCTTCAATGGGTTCAAATCGGTATCTAGCATGAAAAATATCACCTTCCTAATTCCCCAACATGTTGTGAATAAACCAATAGTACGAATGAGAGGAAACACGGAAAGTCAATGTTTCCTCAAAGTGAGACAACATTTGTAGACCTGGACTTGAAAAGTCTACTACAATCATCAAGTTTTACAAATAAGTACTCTGACTACTGAAAAAAAAAAAAGGGCAAGCTAAGAAAAAGAGAGGAATGTAATGTTGCTATAATGTGAGACTTGGAATCTAGTTAACCAGCTATGATATAAAGAAAAGTCTGTATCTGTATGATAAAAAGTTAAAAAATATTGATCACCTTAGCATATACATACATGAGCACATGTGCCTTTGATATTCTTATAATTTCGATGTTTTAGCTCCAAAGGAATCCAACTTATATACCATGTGAAACAACATATGAACCTCCGATCTTCTTCCACATTGTCAAGCCGAGGTGGAGGAATACAACAACAAGATTTTGTTTTGCCAATCAAACATCATATTGATAAAAATATTCGAACTAAAACAAGAACATGTCAAGGCACTACAATGATAAAAAATCTGTATCCATAGTAATTTCTAAGTGAAATGGCAATAGACATCAAACATAACCTGTCAAACTGCAAAGTTGTGTATCAGCAACAATATGTGGTTTATGACTGCTAATGTATTTCAAGTAGGGGTCTCCTTGTAGCAACGATTTGTCATTCGATTTTTTCCTTTATAATTTCTCCAACGGTCGTCGTTTGATTGGTAAGCATTGGTTTGATACTTGGGTCTTGAATGTCTCGGTCCCCAGTGACCTCCCTCGTCCCTTGCCCTTCCGTTTCTTCTACCTGGTTCAAAATTCCTATTCGTGTTCTCCCAGGTTCCCCACGGGATACTCATCCTATCATTATAACCTACATGAGTATCCCTTCCACGACCCCTCCACGGATCATCCTGAGTAGCTCGCTGATCCCAACCCCGACCAACGCAATTCCATGAGTTGCCAACTACACCCTCTCCCTGTTGGTTCCAGGAATTAGGCTCCGGCACGTTACCCCATCCCGTGGGCCGCACCTCTTGTGCAAGATAAACATCCCAGTTCGCAGTCGGGAGACGACCACCGCTGTTATCCGTTGCCGAAGGAAGCTTACTGATGCGGCCGTCACCCAAATCGGCGGAATCCGCCGGCTTCATCTCCAAGTCCGCGATCAGCTCGGGGTCGATAACGGCGTCGTGGTCGACCTCGTCGATAAACATATCCGGATCAAGCAAGGGGATGTCACAGGGGCGGCCGTGGGACTCCGCCCAGAACCTCGCCTTCGCGTTCTGGAAAGCCTCCAAGGCCCCCGAATCGTCCCATCGGTAGACGGCCTCGTGGCGACTAACGGACATGCACCTCCGGATCATGCAGATCCTCTCCCAGGGCATGCCGCAGACGTCGCTGAGGTATATCTTCTCCCAGAGGGGGATGGAGTGGGGAGGGCAGCCCCATCCGCCCCAAGGCTGTGCGGGCGGATCCGGCTGCGTCCATGGGTCGTTGCGCGGTCGACCCCAGGCATCGTCTCCGTGATGCGAATCCCCCCTCCGAGATCGCCTCGGGTCGCCCATCTCCCCAGCGTTCGGGGTGGAGCCGACTATTCCACCAAATTTGAACCCCAAATAGGATCAACTGTTCACCCATTGCCATTTTTCCAAATCGGAAGGACAATACGAGCTCGAGCCCTAATGACCTGATCGATCAATTATTTAGCCATCCCAATGACCAAATCGGAAAGACGTTCCGAGATCCAGCCCTAATTGCCAAATCGATCGACATTTCAAATCCAGCGAGGGATTTTATCCGGGACACACTCGCCGACTTGGACGGGATCCCGTCCTTAGTATCTTGTACGGGACTTTCCGATGCTCGAGTCACGACCGTCACCGACATGACCTACGTCTGTGAATGGCTCCTGGACGGTGCCACGGTGGGAGGTGGGTTTTCAACAAGATCTGTATCCATCGAAGCATTGCAATTTTGGGCGGAATCATTTGTTTAACTTATAATGGAAGGTGAAACTTTCCAATTATTTACACAAGTGAAATTAATGGTGAAATATCACATCGTAGTATAGCATGCTAGATAGCATTTTTATGTCTTGTTCTTACACGATTTATCTGGAACCTCGGGATAATGACATATGTATTATACGAATTCAATGTATAGAATTGAAGTGTCTTGTAAAGATACATATTCTTCTATACCAAGAAGAAGACCGTTTGACTATTACCTTTTACGATTGATTAATCTTAAAAAAATCATTCTATCAAATCTTAACATGTCTATTCATCAACCCCACTAATATTGACATGTTTGTTTATCGACAAGGCTGATATCTATTATCAACATAATATGATTTATAGCATTATACAATATATATAAAATAATATCATCATAAATTTATCATGAAATCTAACTAGTAATATATCAGTATACCAAAAATAACATATATCCCCAACTTATATAAAGATGCCAAGTCATGCATACACAACATATATAAGATTCTTGACAATATATATAAGATTCTTTACATGAAATGGAATCGATCGTGAATCCCGGCCATTCTTCTTTCCATCTTTTCCTTTCCTTTTGTTATGGGTATTAAATGTGACGCGACATCGGATCTTGTGTATTACATCTTGATGACGTCATCGCCCCTCCTGCGCTCAATTACGGATAAGATTGACCGCCCGATGTCACTTCTCCTCTGCCTCGTCCCAGGTCCGTGCGGGAGTTGACCCTGCAGGTACCCGACCGAAGCCAGGTCCGTATACCACCCTCAGACGCAACCAGAAACGCGCCAACCGCCCGACGTATTTAAGCTACTAAGGAGTAAGGTGAAAGACAGGTTGTCTTCTCTGAACTCTTCTATGGTTTAACCGACCTAAGTGGAGGAGCTCAGGAAGGTGGGGAGTCTTGGAGAGAAAGGCTGACTTGAGCGTCGGAGGGGGCGGGCGGAGCATCCTCCGACCCGCCTTTGTGCAGGTACCATTCCCAGTGAACTCGGCGTGCACGACCGATCGGGACCCAGCTGGAGCAGGAGATATCGACCGGCCCGAACCTTACCGAGATGACCTCGGAGCCTCCGAGTCCCGACCGCCCACCCCTGGGTCACGGTATAAAGTTGTTTGAACTAACAAATTGACGCTAGAAGGAGGGTCCGTCGAAAGATCACCTGCTTAGCCCCGAACGGCACATGGACGAGAGGCTGCATCAGGGAGGAACTTCAGTGGAAGCCCCCCTTCCCACCAGAGCCTGGAGGGATGATCCCGCTTCGACTTCGGAACGCTACTGGAGTTTGTTCAACGACCCTGGACTCCACCCACCAGACGGGGTTCCTCCGCTCCCTCCCCGTCACCGCGGAGGCCTTTCAAGACATATCCCAGCAGGTCCGAGCATTAGCAAACGTCGTCCAGGCCGTCGTCCCTCATCTTCCTCGGGGAACGGGAGGGCCGGACCACCAGAGACCCGGTCCCTCCCCACAGGCTCATGATGCACCCCCCATGGCACCGTCTTCACCTGTGTCCCACCTGGTCTTGGACGGAACCTGGGTTCTCGAAAACCTGGGTATCCCGCCCGAGCCCAAGGCGGTATCCTCGGATTCGAGGATTTATTCCGAGCCCAGCTCCGCTCTATTTCCCAGCGCCTGGATGAGGTGCAAAGGGACGTCCGGAAGTCAAAGGAGGAGTAGAGGGGGGAGCCTCACTGGGAGTCCCCGTTCACCAGCGACATACGGGAGTACCCGGTGCCCCTGAATTTTTGCCTCCCCTCCATCGGCCTTTATGATGGAGCCAGTGATCCAGCAGATCATGTTGCCGCCTTTCGAGCTCAGATGGCACTATATGGAACCTCAGATGCCTTGATGTGCCGAGCGTTCCCCGCCATGCTAAAAGGGCCCGCCCGTGCTTGGTACAGCACTTTAAAAAGTGGGACGATAACATCTTTCGAACAGCTCACCAAGGATTTCGAGCTACACTTCCTGGCGTTCGCGCGTCCGAAACCTTCTATCGCGCTCCTCCTGGGATTGAAGCAAAAGGAGGGCGAACCTCTCTCCCACTTCGTACGTCGGTTTACCATGGAGATACGAGGGTTATCTGACGCCCACCCTTTGCTATTGATGCAGGCGTTCATGATAGGGCTACGACCCTCGAGGTTTTATTGGTCTTTGGTGGAGCGACCCCCCATTTCCATCGCGGAAATGTTTCAGCGGGCAAACCAGTATGTGGCGGCCGAGGCCTGGATGTTAGGAAGAAAGGAAGAACGACAAAGGGGCGCCGGCACCACCCGAGCGGAACAGCGTCAGTGGCGATCTCCGTAGCCGGCGCCAGGCGGGCGCCGACCACTTCGCGTCCGGGCTCCCCCCCCCCCCTGAATACGTCTCGGACGCAAATATTTCTCCAGATAAAGGAGCGGGGGATGCTCAAGCCTCCCCGCCTAATGAAGAGCCGACGAGAGTTGACCGATCGTACCCGCTACTACCGCTTCCATCGGCAGAATGGGCACGACACGGAGCAATGTTATGAGCTGAAGCGGCAAATTGAGGAGCTGAAGCGGCAAATTGAGGAGCTGATACGGAGGGGACACCTAGACCGATACCTCCAACGCCCGCGGGAACCCTCCTTGCGCCCCGAAGGCCCGATCGAGCAACACATTGATGTAATCATTGGGGGACCCGCCTCTGGAGGGGATAGCACCTCGGGACGGAAAGCTTACGCCCGCGCCATCACAACTGGAGAACACCACCCTCCCTTCGAGCCAGAAATCACTTTCCCCTCGGAGGACTTGGGGCGTCCGGAGCACGATGACGCGCTGGTGATATCGGCCCGAATAGCCAATGTGCAAGTTAGAAGGATCATGGTCGACACATGGAGCTCGGCTGACATCCTTATTTTAACGCTTTCTCGAAGTTGGGACTACCGAAGGAGGCCCTGAAGCCCCTACACTCGGCGCTCACCGGGTTCACCGGCGACTCGATCTCGCCACGAGGCGCGGTCATCCTGCCTTTAACTCTCGGTGACTCTCCGAAGACCAAAACAGTGTTGGTGACCTTTTTGGTGGTCGATCTCCCCACCGCGTACAACGCCATCTTGGGCCGGCCCACCCTCAACAAGATAAGAGCGGTTATCTCTACATATCACCGGACCCTGAAATTCCCGACCAGTGCAGGAGTCGGGGAAGTTCGGGGAGATGCTCATGAATCCAGACGGTGCTACTTGACGGCGATCTCCTTAGACAAGAGAAAGAGGCCGGAACAACCCCTTGAAGACCCGCGCGGGCCTCAACAGCCGACGCAGCGTCCCGAGCCGACGACGCCTGCGATCAATATTTCTCTGCGGGACAATCGTCCCGACCAAACGGTCGGGATCGGTTCGGACCTCGGCGGGCAGGAGCAGGCTCAACTCATCAGCCTCCTCCAGGAAAATGCCGACGTCTTTGCTTGGACAGCGGCCGACCTCCCGGGGATCGACCCGGAAGTCTCTCAACACCACCTGTGCATTTCCCCGACCGCTCGCCCGGTAAGACAAAGACCCCGGGCTCAGGCCCCTGAGCGGCAACAAGCTGTGCAGATGGAGGTGGATAAACTCTTGGCGTCCGGCTTCATTGGAGAAGTCAGGTAACCCCAATGGCTATCCAATGTAGTTCTCGTAAAGAAGCCTAATGGAAGCTGGAGGATGTGTGTCGACTACACCGATCTTAATCGTGCTTGCCCGAAGGATTGCTTCCCCTTGCCTAGGATCGATCAGCTGGTCGACTCAATCGCGGGGCATGCCTGCTTCTCCTTCATGGATGCCTTCGCCGGTTATAACCAGATTCGGATGACACCCGAGGATCAGCAACACACAGCCTTCCACACCCCCCAGGGAGCTTATTTGTACAAGGTCATGCCGTTCGGATTAAAGAATGCTGGGGCCACTTACCAAAGGACGGTGAATAGGATATTTGCTCGACAGATAGGGCGAAACATAGAAGTCTACGTCGACGACATGATCGTGAAAAGTCGAACGGGAGCCTCCCACCTTGACGATCTGAGGGAGACCTTCGCTACACTAAGGGGATACGGAATGCGCCTTAATCCGACTAAATGCGTTTTCGGCGTAACATCAGGAAAGTTCCTTGGATTCGTCATACACGAGAGGGGAATCGATGCTAACCTGGAAAAGATCCAAGCAATCATCAACATGAGGGCCCCCAGAACGGTGAAGGAGCTCCAATGTCTCAATGGGAGGATTGCGGCTCTATCTTAGTTCTTGTCCCGATTGGGAGACAAGTGTCTTCCCTTCTTCCAAGTCTTGAAAGATCCGAAAAACTTTCGGTGGACGACGGAATGCGAGGAAGCCTTTGCACACCTAAAGCAGCACCTATCCACGCTCCCACGCCTTACCTCGGTGTCTACGCTGGAGAAACTTTGCCTCTACCTGGCAGCGTCTCAACACACAGTGAGCTCTATGCTGGTAAAAGAGGCCACCGAAAAATAGCACCCGGTTTATTACATCAGCCATGTCCTGCGCGGGCCGGAACAACACTACCCCCCCATTGAAAGGTTGGCATTAGCGCTCATCTTGGCAGCTCGGGAAGGTGGGGAGTCGTGGAGAGAAAGGCTGACTTGAGCGTCGGAGGGGTCGGGCGGAGCATCCTCCGACCCGCCTTTGTGCAGGTACCATTCCCGGTGAACTCGGCGTGCACGACCGATCGGGACCCAGCTGGAGCAGGAGATATCGACCGGCCCGAACCTTACCGAGACGACCCCGGAGCCTCGGAGTCCCGACCGCCCACCCCTGGGTCACGGTATAAAGTTGTTTGAACTAACACCTTTCTTTTTTCTTTTTCTTTTTCTACTTGGCCCTGAGAACACCACTGCTTAAAAATGATGGTCATTGAAGGCAACATCATAATGAACGGTGGAGAGATGTATTTTTCTTTTTGACATTCAAAAATGTACTTTTTGCAAATTACATATTACATGTAAGATGACCCTAATTTTGGGTCAAAATGCCCTTTTCCATATAAAATGTCAAAGGATCATAATGATATACAGCTCTTATCGGCAGCATAAACTGCAATGTACCACTTTGTCATGACTGTCGGTACATATCTACTTTTGCTTCAATTTAAACTCGATCCTCGACAAGCCCACACTTGCTTGTTGATCTAGCACTATTGGAGGTTGATCTTGTAAGTGCTTCTGTGGAGTGCCTGCTTGCTGATCGTGGGTTTTGAACTATAATCAGTACTGGCTTGAAGAAATGTTCATTGGTCAAACTAGGAAAATAAGTTTGCTGCAAAATGACCAAGTCAAACTTCCATTACTGTGAGTTATATGTATGTGCCCGAGTGATTTGGGGGAGGGAAAGGTACAAAAAAAGAGGTGACATTATGTAGGAGAGTTGCTTTAACATTGTACAAAAAATTAATGTGAACTTAACAAATTGTTTTCCCACTTACCACACCAACATGGCATTCTCGAGAAACCAAATCATTAAAGTCAGCAGCATCCATTTCCTGAAATGTTTATCATTTAATACAAAGGGTTAAACTGAATGTATTCCAACTTATACTGCTCAAGAAATTGAGGAAAATGACATGCTAAATACAATGGTTTTGAATGCTAGAGAAAATTGAACTGATGAAATGCTCAAACAAATAAATTTTCTGCATACAAACCAAATTCAAGATGATGAGTTAAAGTTTGGTTTTAAAAAAGTAGAAGAAAAGATCGAGTATGTCTATCGTGTGTTATAATATACCTCACAAATAATTGCCATTAACTTTACATGAATACTAAAAGAACAAATATATAATTTTGTACCGGTTGCTATGGTACATTACCTGCTTAATCTTCACTAACAGAGATCTTAAAAGCATTGTACTTCTCAGTATAGTAACAAGCCAGCATTAGAGGGGTGAGCAACATTTGTAATAAGGTAAAGCTCTTTCCTCAACAACTAATCCTCATGTCTCTTAATTATATGCAGAGTAATTTTAGAAATCAAACATGGAAGCCACTGAACATAATATAGACCCAATAAAAAACAATTCAGATGCTTGAACAATATCCTTTTGTTTCCTAATAAATGATGTAGAGGCAACTCAACTATCTTAGCTAGTTCACTGATTGCCCGATAGAGTCTACTCACTGTCTGTTAGTTTAGGAACCTTCATACATGTTACCAGTAGGTTCATGGCAATAATGTGGAAACCACAGAAACAGAAAAATATGCCCTTCCTTTCACTTCTAGCTTGCGATAATACACCGGTACTTTCTCATCCTACTTGTTCTGAACCCAAAAATAGAATTTAGATGAAACTTTCCACCTATGGTGAAACAGTCTTAATATGTTAGATACATCTTCGAACTTTTCTACAGAATCTAATGGAAATGAACCTATTATTGTTCAATATAAAGGCTCTTCTTTGTTGTTCATAGAAACATGATACATCATATGTTATGCATTTTGAAAAGAAAAATGCATAGCCAAAGATATATGATCGTTACAAAATTGAATAACTAAATACAATGAACCAATCAGATTTACTGTATATTACAGATCCAAGAAGAGGAACATACTATGCTATATACAGGAGGCACTATCATCTCCATTTTGGACTTCAAGGCAGGCATCACAGAGAAATGTAGTGAAACTTCCTGTGTTCTAAAGGTCCACCTGAAAAGAAAGTAAAAGCAAATTCACTCCGTATGCAACTATAACAAAGTAGTCTACCATGATCAAATGCATGTTAGACAGTCTAATATGTTGAACCTAAATATCTAGTAGAATGCAAATTAAACATGTGTATCTGCTTTCAACCTACCCAATGTACAGGAAGATGCAAAATTGTGCCCATTCCCGTACCAACAAACGAAACCAATAATTATCCAGTGTCTCATCAACATTCAAATAGATCTGAAGTATGAGGTATATGTTTGTCATAAAATTCCAATAATGATATCAGTAGATAAATAGTCGGAATTGATAACTTCAATGGTTATACCATAGCTTCTACCACAGCTACAAATTGCATTGCACCTTGAAATTTCCTGATGGAAGCAGATACAATCAAAAGAATTAATAAAAAATATAATTTTTTGTTTTATAGATATCAGAAAGACAAGGGTGTAAGACATACTTCAACATTGTGTACTTTGTACGCAATGCATTGTGCATTGCATGAGTATCTTCATTCTCTATAAAGCTCAACTGTTCGTGCAGAACTGACAGATTTTGAGAGGTATGGTGGAAGATTATGTAGAATGACAATGAGTAGTTCAGCAGAAGGAATACCTGGTATTGCAATCAGCTTTGGTAAACTTTCAATACAGATTTAAATCAACTCTTACAATTACCAAAATGCACTAGCAAAAGAAGTTCCTATCACAAATTAATTGTCGAATGCCGTAGCTTGAATTCTTATCTGATCCTCAATGGTGAGATATTTCAATCTACTAGCTTAGAATGGTGGGCTTTCCTATAGGGATGTGGTTTACATCGAGGAGACTTACCGTGAAATAAGGCACAGCAGCTCTATAACCAACAAGGGTCAGGTAGAGTATGCAGCTCAATGCAGCTGTCGTACGTCGTTCACGTACTGAAAGACGCTCATAGATGATGCAGTAACCATGAGATATGAGCATAAATGACACAAATGAGGCAGTTTGAAAGAGTATTCCAGTTACATACACCCCAAAGGACATCCACAGTGAGCATATCTGAAGATTTATGCAAGAATACCTGCACAAAACACCCAAACATTTATACTTTTATGGGAGGACATAAATGACATAAATTCAAAACTTTTCCTGATTTTCTAAATTGTAGATTTCAAAATAGGAAACTGACTTATAATAACATAAACTGGAAAGAATCAAAGAATCAACAGCATGGTACGTCAATAAGAAGTGGTGTCACAACAAGAAGTGCAGAACAAGTTTAAGTTACCTTCCCAACCATGTAGATTTCATCAAGCAACCTCTCTTATTCAGTTCATCAGAAAGGGCAGTATCAGGTAAATAAACAGTTGCTCAATTCCAAATCTCTAATGCATCATATAGTGATAAATTATTATGCATGCACATATGCTTAATCAGAACAAAACTGGATCAAGGTTAAGGCCCAATGTAAATCTTTATTGGTCGATGTTCTCAGCAATGACCAAGATGATTTAGTCAAGAATGCACATGTTCCAGAGTAATTCTACATATGTTTGTTTCAATGCACTCTTACTTACCAGAATATAAAATACGGCAAACATCTAATTGCATAATCCATCGGATGCTACATGAAAATTGAATCTGTGCATAAGATGATGAATCTATACATGAATGACACTCAAACTCTTCTCTAATGATTCAATCAAAAAACACAATGAACTAAAATTAAATGCATTCAGATTAAATGGGACATGGACAAATATACCTGGAAGTCAGAGGACAGAAGAAACAAGGCTATATTCATCAAATTGTAACATCTTAGATAATGGTCATTTCACATAGACCTGTGAGACCATCTTAATTAGCTTTGATATAGTCTAAGCACTAATTCAACATAGACATATAATTATCTTGGGATGTAGAGGATGTCCTACAACTTGGGAATAGTCACCACACACATCAAACAAGCAAAAAGAATGACATCACAAAACTTAGATATAAGATGAATATATAAGGAACACAGGGGGGTAGACAGATTGCATTGATCATCATAGAATAATCTTTCTTCAGTTGCTCACCAGAACGAAAATGAAAGCGCCAGTTGCAAAGCCTTAGTAAGCGGAATTGAAGCTAACATCCACTGCAGATTGCTCGTCTGCTCCAACAGAAATCATACATAACAGCATAAATTAGAACAAATGGGGGCAGCCTTTTACCATCACATAACACAATTACATTTCTTTTTAATCCTATGAATATCTATATATTTTATAAAATAGCAATTCGTTTTAAATTTTTTTGGTATGAGTTCATACAATTGCAAATTATTAAAAAAAAGTCTTAATGTCAAACATGGTACTACTAAGATGCGTTTTCCTCGCAGTCTACCAAGGAATTCATACAATTACAAGTTCACACATCCTATTACACATGAAATTAAAGTACTGCAGCTGCCAAGCAAAAGCTCGGACGAGAAGAACCGAAGGCCGATTAAAAGGGTAGAAGGGGAAAAGGACGCATCGGTAGGTGCTCGATACCATCGAGAGCAACCACGAAGCGCTCAAGACGGAACCTTTTCGGTCAAAGAACAAGAAAGGGAAGGCAACGGACCTGGAGAAAACGGTTCCTCCAGGTGTTAATGGTCCAGGCGAAGGCGGAGATGGCCCAGATCGCCAGGAACGCGAGGTAGAGCGAAGGGAGTGGCCGGTACGAGTCGTCCAAGGCCGATGACCCGAACAAGAAGCGCGCATTGGGTGGAGGAGGAAGGGAGGGATCCCCCATCACCGGCGCAAAGACTGAGCTTCTGGGACAGAAGAACACGGAGCGGCTCCTCTCCTTCCTCTCTTTCGCAAGTCTGGAGCTTTGGCGATGGACTCGTCATACGATGTGGTGAGACGACGACGCAACGGTATATAAATGCCGCGGGACCCCTCCGTATCGCCGAACCGTTATATTCTCGTCCGAAGCGTTATGGCCGCGGGTTTGGTGGGCGTATCAAGTAACGGTAGAAAAAGCCAATATTTTCCTTAATTACAACTTAAATTGCACTAATAAAAAAAATTCCTCACCAGTAACACTAATCACTCATATACTAACTAAACCATCCCTCATACTTTAATCAACATGTCTCTCTCCATTGATATACAAAGCACGTTTAACAGGTAGAGAAACAAATTTAGAATACGTCAGAGAGGTGAGGAGGCAAAGATCATGGCCTCTGTTCATGGAGCCAAGATGAGTTGCTTGATGTGATACAGGAGAAGAAGAACATGCATCTCTGTGACTGCTACCATGGAGCGGAAGAGTGTGGGGTCAAAACACACTTGATCTCTTAATCAAATGGCTAACTGATGTCAGCATGCAGATTTCCGAGTTAAGCTGCCTACTTACTCCAATCTAACATGAGAATTTGGATGGAACAGTTGCTGGGGTCTGAGATTTAGGTTGGAAACTATAGGTAGGCATTAGGTGAACCAATTCCATACCACGTATCGCCCTATAAATAAAAAGGATCTTTTTTGTATCCATCCTTGCAGAGTTACAAAAGAACATATATGTCCTTGCTAAATGTTAAATTCTTCATGCGATGTTTCTCTCTCTGCGGCTGGGCGGTGGTCAAAGCCCAGCGGTGGTATGATCTTGGGATTTGCTATTCCATTTACTGGAACTGGTTTTGTTGATGAAGTCTGATGTGTATCATTGTCTAATCATTGTGCTGGCACTTGAGGTGGGAGTCAAATGCACTACAAATGCATCTGATAAGGAATATGCTTCACACCACATGCCGAGTGCACTTTTGTCTTTCTAGCATTGAAAACTACATCAATTTTAGGTTTTCAAGGTCTTACATGCCATTTAGAATAAGGTAGAGCGTGTTCGATGTTCTAAACTTCATGCGCAAATCAAGAAATCTAGTCTGGGGAAATCTGCTACAGGATGTTCCGAGCTTAAATTTTCTGCCTGTTATGAAGAAACAAAAATACAGTAAGTTAATGATTACTGCAGATAAGGGGATTATAATGTACTCATTATGTTTCAAATCTATCAACTTTGTAACAAACGTTTTCAGGAGATGGATGATACCAAGTCCATGCCTCTCTGAGCACAACACAACAGGACGAATCTTGCTGAAGATTTCATTGTTCCTGAAAATTTTCCCATGCCATATTTACTGGAATAGTGAGAATATCCTCCCCTCTAACAGTGCTCACCAATTAAGGTCTCCTCCGTTCTCTCTTTCCAAGGGCTGGAAGAATCCACCTGTGTTCTAATGCACAGACAAAACATATAAACATAATTCAAGGTGTCCAGCACCGTACATAGGCTGCTGTAAAAAGGACATTTCAATAGATCAAGGAAGACTTGGAGACAAAGAAGCTTTTTATTATTTATTTCCTCCTCAAAATACGACCACTGATGCACAATGCAAGCACTCTAGAATCAGAGAAAATTATTCACGACACTGTCAAATAAAAATAATTAATAAAACACCAATCTGGAAGAATATTCAAACATACACTGCACCGATAAAGAAAATTTCCATTCTCTGTTGGGAGTATGCATATGAATCGATAAGTTTTCGCTCCACTCGTAAATTGACACCAAGGGTACCTGGTCAACAGCCAGAATCAACTTTATTCCTCACTTTGCTTTATGGGGCTTAGCAGATTACAAAGAAGCTACAGCAAACAGTATCACTTGGACTGATGATAAATACTCCAAGACACCTGATGATCAGCAGTGTTGGTTTCTAGTCACCATCAAGGAATAAAAGGGCAACGAGAGGGATCAGACAACTTGATCCAAAGTTTAAACTTTATATATATATAGAACCTCAAAAAAAAAAGGGGGGTCAAGATTCTACATCATGATAAATAAAAAATCAATTATTTTGTTCCAAGTTAAGTGGGCAATACCCACTTCAAGGTGTAGAATATTTATCAAGATATATATATATATATATATATATATATATCTCTTACTTAGTACTTCCTTGATGTGGCAATCACTAAAGGACAGAGTGGGCAAGAAGTGAGAAAACTGTCATTCCTTAAAATCGACATTTTATTACTTTAAAGGATGATTCTTTAAAATAAAAACCGTATGATATGACTCACCCTAAAAATGAAACACATATTACATGGGACAAGCAGCATCAGAGTAGAGAAATAGTGTTTTGATCACTAACAAAAAGATATTTGCTAATCAATGACAGTTATACAAAAGTAAAAGAAGTTATAAAGATTTAACATCTGAGAGAAACATGTTAAAAATATTTACCAGGGAATAGTGAAACTATGCTTCGCAACTCTGGGAGTCTAGTTCAGCACTTAGCATATGATGAAGAAGAATGTCAACTGTGCGACTCCTTGTCTTCACACTTCATAATAACAAAATAAAATTTTAAGCCATGTTTGCCTGACCCAAGTATATTGATATTACACAGGAACTAGGCAGAGTATTACCCAACTCGTCGACGTCGCTCCTTCTTTGCAGAATCCTCCTGTTTAAACGAATCAATGTCTAAAAAGGTATATTCACAAAATAAAGCTTACAACAAATTATCTTAGGTAACCAATTAATGAATGTTACCAAAATGAGCATCAGTGAAATCTTATTGAGATTTAGATTTTAGACTATTATCTTGGCGATAAAGAGATCGATACTTACAAGATGAACCTAAGTACCAAAGTGACCATGGACATGATCTACACAGAATTGTCAAATTGGTACAATAGACCATGTTACCTATATATTTCCATCTAAACTTGAACATCAAATGGAACTGATGTTCCTCGCTTGAACTATTTATGAAACTTTATCAGAAACTGTGCCGCAGAATCAACTGTGGACTGCATCAGTGAGCAAATAATGATAAGACACCCACAAGCCTAACAAAAACTACATTGAGAAGTATCTCAGCTCCCTGATTATGAAAAGTCATTTCTTTGAGGTTAAGTTTGACTGGTTTGTATAAGTTTGACTGCACATAACACCACAATGTGCTTCATGTACTTGAAGTGCCTAAAAATAACTTTCACATTTTCCATAGTGATTTCTGGTAAATCTACATTTTGGAATATAAGAGTATTTCTGTTCTTTTCTATAAGGTATAGAACAACTTGATGTGTAAATACCTTTTCCTCCTGAGGTTCAGAGGCTGATTCAAGTTCCATTTCAGCAAAGAACGCCTCCAATACAAAAGCAACAACCTGAAAAAAAAAACAGTAAATGTTCGATGATGTCAGTCATCAACAGCTTTCCTACATAAACCAATCTGGCCATATCCTGGTAGTTGATTCCCATCTTCCAACTAAAGAGGTTCTAGGTTTGCATTGTGTGGGTGGTGCTCAAGAATTTAACCCAGGAAATTCTCCAGATGTAGCGGGTCCAAAAAGAACTACAGGTAAGCAGTCAATAATATTGTTGGATCTTTGTAGCAGATATGCAGATGAATTTTTATAAAAAATAAAACCACTCTCCTATTCATGATCATAAATTTGACATGAAGTGCCAATGTAAAGAAACAGAGATTTTATAAGCAAATATTAACCATTAAAAGAGTTGGCATCGAATTGCACATTTGAGCATAACATGTTTCTCTACTCAGGGAAAAAATATAGTTTAATCCAGATTTGTACATAAAACAATGAAAGGAATTGTTATGCCAGAATTGAAGCATATTGACAAGTCAAATAGGAAAGGAACAAATCACCAGTTCGAAATATCAAAGACAAGCATAGCAAAAAACATACACAAACAAAAATCACAAGTATATTCTAGAACAGATATAAAGAACTTGAGAAAAGGTTCAACCATTCAACATATGATAACATCATCTTTCTGCATTTACTGAAATTTATCCTTCTCCAACAAACTTTTTGATATATTATCTTACATGGTCCAAAAACAACTTATTAGTCCTGTCCATATGCCTTTTATATTGTCAAATTCTCAATGGAGATGGCCTCAGCTTTAAGAAGATTCTCCCATAAAAGTAAAGGTAACTCTTTTCCATGCAATTTAAACTTCGTGAATGTCTTTATGCTTTCAACTTAGAGAAATTGGTTTTAAGTGCTTGACACCCATGCCCATGGTGGATGGTGGGTGAATGGCTCAGATAATTACAATGTCACATAAGCAGAGAAAGGTCCATTAACTTTCTGGTAAATACATACCAACAAAATAAGGAAGTATGTTTCCGTTGCATTACAAAGCACCCAAGCTAGAAAATGTAGTGAAGATCATTGAAGTAAAATATTGATAAGAGTGATGTTATGCCTTTGAACCATGGTTCATTGATAACCAATTAATAATATTAATGCAGAAGTATTTGCTATAGTCAGAAAAGGAATTATATCCACTTTAGAAATTGGTTTAAGAGTTTGTTAGTCAAGTGAACTTTATGACTGAAAAATAGGCATCAGGGTCTTTTCCAAAAAACAATAGTAAAATTTCAAAACTTGACCAATCACACATGAAGAACATGAAATCTAGATGCCTAAGGTTTGAATAACATAATCATTAACCAAAATCATAGTTCTGCAAACACTAACAAATTTATATAAGAAGCTCACCAAATTAAGAAGCAGCAAGACTGTTATAAGGTAAAAGCTGACAAAGTATACAAGACTCCAAGAAGTTCCTGTTAAATCCTTGTAGCTCTGTAGAAAAGCAAGTCATAAGCACTTGCTACTTGCTAGTAATACAACATTCAATTTCTTGAAATTACTGCTAAAATGTCAAAGCTTTGGCATATGTAGATTGAGAAAAGCATAGATGACAGTATAAATGAAGACATACTTGACACTTGAGCACATGAAGCCCAAAAAGCATATATATCAGCATATTCCCAGCATCCCAACTCTATGGGCTTTAGGTCAGCTACATGGATCTTGTTATGTTATCGAGCTATCATGAAGCATAAATAGGCAAATTAATAGCTTTTAAATCCTTTTTTGTTGTTCTTCATAAAGTTTCTTGCGGAGCTCGTTCTACCTATCCTTTCACCACTAAACTGTAACACCTGAAGTCTTCTAACCGGTGCATGGACCAAACCACTTTAATTAATTGTACCTATCACTGAAGCTGCCCCACTCATTTGTTTATTAGAGTAAGAAGTAAACCCACACCTATATTACCATCCACAACCCAGCAACACTTGTTCCTTATTGCCAAACAAGATCATCTCTCTTATTTATCTAATAAGCTTTTCCCCTCTAAAATTTGAAACCATTACATTGATATGACTGAGCTATCTTTCAGCAGTTTCCTTTTGCTTTTCAGGCAAATGGGATTTTGGCAGTTTCTTTAAGATAGTGACTGGCTGAGATATGTACAAGATATTCTCTTCTCCCTTTGTTGATACCACTTGAAAAATATACATCAGTTCATGGTGGAAAGGGCATCTTTCGGTAATCATTCCAATTATTGATGTGTAATAATCTAGGTAAAATTTTGTTGAACTAACTCACAAAATAACACCATTTATGATCTTATGAAAACTTATTTTCATAATTCCATGGATGAAATATGTCAGAGTTCAGAGATCATTATTCTTCTTTTAGACATAAATTTGATAAAATAAGAGATCCATCCATCATGTCAGAATCATGATATAGAATAAGTTTGATCACTACAGAAATTCTGGTAGTGGTGTTCAGATCAGTGTGTCAATTGATATTAGGAATAAAATGATGTCATTTGTGTAACACTGATCTTATATGAAGATACATCAAACTCGAAAGTTACCTTTGTTACACAATTTTTTGTTTATATTGGTTAAATGCATTAAATCAGTAAGAAATAGACAAGAGTATTTTAATATACATTTTACACAGATATTTGTTTGTTTCTTTGAATAAAAAGAGTCATGAAACATTTATGTAATGGACAACCTGGTCATTTTTATTTTCTTCTAACAAATTACATCTACTGGGAAGGTATATACAGGTTGATTCCCAGTTACTTATCCACAGACTATTGAACAATTAATATACAGTAATGAGAATACTTCAGGTGCTACATTTATCTTGCATCTTCTTCTAACAGACTCTACTTACTTAGACCCTTAGTAGTCAATTTGTCGCATGTCACTAGGAGAACTGCTTTAAGACCATATATTACATATCAGCTTATCCTAGACATTTCGATAGTAGTCAGAAAAAGAGATTCTATACTTGGCATTTTTGGTTTGCAGAATTTGGATGTCCCCTAGGCAATGTCATAGCTTAAAGTCAATTCATCAGAAGTGTGTGAATAAATTTTCATGACTAGTCTCCACTTCCACATGTTCTCTTTTTCACATTTACTGCACTGTTATGTTGAATCCATGGACCACAAATGAATAATAAAGAGGGAAAAATGGAAATGTGCCAAGTCCCACTGTTGAGATGAGGCGAGAACCAATGTTAGAGATCATGAATGGTTATTGTTGGAACCCCTTGCATTCCTCTTTCCACTCTGAGAAGTATTTGTTTCATGTCCCCAAACTTCAGAAGCCGAAATGAAATGGAGTAAATATTTCTCTGAAACTCTTTCATGTCCCCAAACTTCAGAAGCCGAAATGACATGGAGTAAATATTTTCTCAATGCGTATGTTGTCAAACAGTGCCTTGGTGCTTGGTGACAAACAAGTATAATAATATGTCAATATATGCATCTAAATAACAGGGTTTTCTTATGAAAAAGTATACCTGCATCCATACTTGCCAATTTCCCATCACTAGCAAATTGAATAGTGTCACCATTCCATTTGGGTAGTCATTAAAATTGAAAAGCAAATAGCTATAATACATCATGAAAAACAGTCAGCAAGCAAGATAAATTTTGGTAATATAACTAAATCAAGCCTACAAGGAAATGCTTATGTCAATTGAAGTAAAATATCAAACAAGAATAAGAGGGAATATGCAATATGCCACATCCTGTTAAATATACGGTACTTGAAATTAATTTGGTAAAAAATAGAAAAAGGAACAGAAGGGTACTCATTATCAGAAAGATCAGTCATCTCCAGTTTAGGGTTTCCAGCATTTACGATTCCACCAAACAGCTAGAAAGTAAGAACAACCATTAGTCATTTTTCAAGTTGTAGTTGAACAACTAATACGCTAATTTCATATTCAAGAGATCTTTTAAGGGAATTTTGTGCATTCAACTTCACCAAAAAATTGTAAACAGCAAGAGTACAACTAGCACCATACAGGTGGCCTAACCAAGTTTCTACAAGTTTTTTTCAGTCAACATTTTGTATTGATAGTTAATAGTGAAGAACCACGTATATCTACATTCTGCTTGTGCATTTAAGCAAAAGAAAAGAAAAGGACTTGCAGCTGTTGTAAAGAAAACATTGTTATCATGTTTAATTTTATACACTATATGCAAATGCATAAATGTTAGTCTGCTACTATGGATGTGGAAAGTTCACTCGAAGTGGGTGACAGTAGTCAGTTGGTACAAGAAAGTTAGTGATCAGTCCTTATGAAACAATCATTCTTCATATAGAACTACCAATATCATAGTGTTAGTCAGGATAATGACATAACAACTGCCATGGTGATGCAGCACCAGGGTGGATCAAAATCTAATCTCAAACTGACACTGACATATATGTTAGAAGATTTCTCTTTCTTTTTCTTATAAGCCCTCAAACTATACCTGTTTATTTTTGCAGGCTTTGCCAAAAAAAAAAAAAATCTGGATTAATGACAGCATTGAAAAAAAATTGTCTCAAGTTTCAAGCCATAATTTACAAGCTTTTATAATTACAAACCGCCAACTTATAAGGCACCATTAATTAATGATGTTTTGTAATTTGTGTCTTAGTGTTTCAATACTTAAGGTCTGTAATGTACAAACCATCTATTAAAGGAGACGAGAATGAGCTTCTGAGGCATATTCCTATATTAGCCCATAGGAATCCATATATTGATATGGACCTTAGCTCTAAGCTCTAAGTTATTCCAAGAAAAAAAGTTCTTTTTCTCATATCCCAAATTCTGTCACCCTCTTTTTTATTGTTCCACATCACTTGGTACATGCTTCTTATAATTTGGTGATTTGGTCAAGTAGGTTTCTTCAAGAAAAGTCCTTATAACTTAATTGCGTTTCCGTTGACTTATGTGATACCTAGTGTGACAGTGTTTCCATTTACTAATGTGATACTCATATCTCCCTATTAAACAAAAGAAAAAAATTACAGGAACTACACATTCTGCTTAATCCAGTAGTTAGTCCCTCCATTGGTAAATTTGTGCAATATTTGCAAGTGTAGGACAAGTAAAAAGTATACTGTAAATCTGAGCGAGCAATACATGCGTAGAACATCAAATAGGGCATCAAACTAGGAATGGAGCTTTGCCAATGATTGTGAGTCCAGAACAAGAATGTATACCTGTACTCCAAGTGAGCAATAAAGGCATTGTACACAAAATATAGTCCCTAGGTACGGCATCAGACTAGGAATAAGGGTTAGGAATGTTGCAACAAATGCTTTATAGCGCTGGACATGGAGTAGAAGCCTTATTAAGCGCAACATCCTTGCAATCAGAAGGTAGCGAATCCTGTAATCACAAGTTGATCATCAACATGTTAGCAAAAAGAAAGGAAGAAGAAATAACCATTATTATCACTCTTGGAAGCAGTTAAATGGCAAAGTATCCCAGTTCTAAGGCCTGTTGATCTAAATATACATAAGCAAAAACTGCAGCAAACATCCACAGCAAGGCTATAAGGTATACATGCTAAATTATACTTCATGTATTCAACATTGACAACAGGATATCAAGAGAAAGAGGGTACCTACTAAATTATATAAATATAATATGTTAAAGAGAAAAAAGAGAAATAAAGAGAACCCAATATTAATAGATATTAAAGAGATTTTACCTAAGGCTGCCCTTTCTTTTTTACTTTCATGAAATGACAGGCTTTAAAAAGTAAGTCCACTAGTATGGCTTCTTAAGAAGCTCCATGACAATGACCAATTTGTCCTTGAAGATTTGGCTGTTCTTAGTTTTCCAAATAAGCAAAAAAGAAAAGGATTCCAAAGATATCACAACCGATTCTCCAATATCATGTGATCAAGTGGAGTCTCCATACTCCAATGTCCCTCAAGACAAGATAAAGGGGCAACTATTTACGGGAGTTTAATGCCAAATCCAAGGATGAACTGCAAAAAAAAATGAACTGCCAAATCCAATTTGGTTTCCACACATCACACAGGAGGGATCATTCCTTTAAGCTTTGGTCACCAGCACCTCAGTGAAAATTACCCTAGGACTAATCAACGACCATATAAAATCTTGGGTTTTATAGGGTAAATGGGATTCTAGATAATTTGTGATAAAATCATAGTAAACCTAGCAATGAAGAAGACATGTTATCCAATCCATTAGAGAAGGAGAGGACAGACAATCATGTGATAAGGTGTAGGAATTACTGATTAACAGAAGTGCAAAAGAAGTCACTAGGCACCAAAGGACAAGAGGGCAAGTTTGAGTGTAATACACTGCAATATTTGGTTTAAAGATGCTGTGATAAACAAAGTTAAAATTCTAAAGCAAGAGTAGCACAGTTCTCAAACTATACATCCTGCCAAAATATGATGATTGAACTTTGACGTTTGAAATATTTCCCAATAGGGACCCATAGGCTCAAGCAAAGGGTACTCTGAAGTTTCCTAACTCCAGACTCTTACAATGAAGGGATATCAATTTCCTCACTACAACATCTTAAACACAATTTCTTTTTTGAAAAATTTGGTATCATCATCAAACAATTTTCCTTTTAGTAGGCTAGACAAGTAATATTCATCTATAGGTACTTGCAGAATTTTTTATTTTCAATCCTCACATTTTCCAACAAGGATGTGAGGGATAGTTGTATGGAGGTTTGGTTCTATAGGAAGAAGATCTCCTTTTATTCACATTATTAGTCACAGAAAAGTTCCATCAATCTCTCCATCCATTGCTGTCTTTAGTCCTAGTACCTCTTCTCCTCACTTCCCAGTTGTAGACTCTTGTATGTTAAATAAACAGCCTGGCTTGTTGAATTGCAGAAAATGAAACTAATCCCAAATTCAATCATACTTGACCAAAGTTTAACAGATCTAAAATTTCTGTCTTCTTATAATATGACAATGGTAGCTAAACAATAAGAATCTGTGGAATTATCTGACATTACCATTCGCCATTTGAAAGAAAAGGAAGCACAGATGGGAAGGCAAATGTCATAGTCTCTCCGATAACTGCAAAATATAGACACAAAGCACATTTTTCACATAGACATGATAATGAGAATGGCATTTGCCAAACCAAGAAGAAACAAATAACAAGCTTGCAGTAGCATTATACATGTCTGAATTAAAAAAAATAGGTCAGTAGCAAACTTTCATAAGAATTATGAAACTGTCAATAAACAGATACTGGGGCACTGGAATTGGAGGGATAGAAAGATTGTTCAAATAGAAATATGAAGGCTAAATTATTTAGTCTTCAAAAAAGTACTTCAATTAAACAAAACTAGTTCTTACTATATTCATGAGGTCATTAAACTTAAAAATGATAATCTTAATAAACAAGATATGTTATCGTCGACACCTTGAATCATCTAATTCAGTTTAGTTTAATTGCCATAATGTTATTCAAAATGTTTTAAAAAATTTACTTGATTTTTCAACTCACAAAAGGCAATGATGGACCAAATACTACTCACTGAAGACAAGCTGATAATTTGGCAGAAGCATGTGATGACTTAAAAGGTTTTGGAAGTCACTCAAACTTGATCCTGAAGTTCAATTAGTGAACGAATAAGAGTGTTCAGTGAAATCTTGTAGAGGGAGGAATTCCTAAAGTCTTGTACTTGAGGTTCAAATAGGATCTGATGCATTCGTGTTACTACAATCACACTTAAGTTGACCAAGTCCAGGCTAAAGTCTAAGTTCAACTGTAGTCTAATCAAGGTTGACATAGCATCCTATAATGATACATTTGTATCTTTTTACTTTTCATGCATTTTCGAACTATATTTGTCACTATGAGACCATTTAGGTACTTTATTTGTTCTCTTCTCTTCACTTTTTTTGCTCTTCATTTCGTCTCTTCTCCTCCTATTTTCTTCTCCTTTTCTCTTCTCTTCTTCCTCTTTTACTTTGGTTAGTTATTGCAGCTGCTGCTCTTTTTCTTCTTCATTGGTGACAGACCGGTTGGAACTGACCAAATTAATATAGTCCAACAGAGTTAGACTTTCTTCTCTCTTTTTTTATTTTTTTCTTCTTCTTCCTTGGCTTTGGTTAGTCATTGCAGCTGTTCCTTTTCTTCTTAGTAGGTGACAGAGTGGGTTGAATTTACCAAACCAACAGAGTCCAACAGAGTTAGAATGGCTGTAAGGGAAACCAGCTAAAACCTTATATGAACACCCATATTCGGTAATGTTGACGCAGGTGTGATGGCGGACGAAAGAATCCAAGCATCATAATATAAGGCTATCTATGCTTTATGGACCATAATGCTAAGATGAGAACACTGAAATCGATGGATGGCTGTTCAAAGATACCACTAAGAGAGATTAAGAAATATTTACAAAGTTGAACAATTAGGTGCCTCCTCTTCCTTCCTCTTGCTCCTCCTTCCTCCACTGCCTCCTCTTCTATCTTCCTCTTCCTCCTTCCTCCTCTTCCTCCACCTCCTCTTCTTCCTTCCTCTTCCTCCTTCATCCTATTCCCTCACCATCACCTCTTATTCTTCTTCTACCTCTTCGATACATACCGGTATACCATATGTCGGAACACTGAAATTAATTGATTGTATCGGAAATGGTTTGTACATGTAACAATCTGGCAAAGGATCAGTCCAGTACACAAGTACAAAATTGCAATCCTTGTTTGGAGTTTTCATCTTGAAACATTATAGTTGTACTTGTACATCAACCCATTCCAAACCCCACATTGGAAGGAGCCTCGTACACCAAGCTATTTTTTTCTTGTTGTTGTTGTACACAAAAAGAACCCAAAAGAAAACTTGTTATGATAATCAATCAACAGTAATGTTGCATTACAACTAAGGTTGATGGTTAAATAGACAAGTCCATATATCAATGCTTGACTATAAACAAAAAATTTACCCAAATGATTGCCAAAGTTGCTGCATAAATATTCTTACCAATTATCCATGTAATCACAAAATCAAATCGATTTTGTCCATCCATCCAATAAGCATCAAATCCAAATGAAAAAATTTTCAAAGCCATCTCCAACACATAAATCCACCCTGTAAGATAGTATGCACTTAATGAGAATCCAACAAATTAAGGCTGACTAATTGCTGGATGGAAATATTGATGTCAGAAATCTACAACATGGAAGCCAAAAGAATTTAAAGAAAAAGCCCACAAAGCATGGTAAGGTGTAACTAGAATAACAAGATGGGTAAAACACAAGATGAGAGAGAAATGGTTCTGAAGGGGTTTAGCTAATGCCAGCTCATTGTAAGCACAAATTGCCAATTGGGCCAAAATTTCAAGTGGTTGACCAAGACTATGCCACTGAACCTACATTCATTAAAACCAATAAAATATAATGATGCCGATTTCCATATTTTAGTCATCAAATTAGCTATTTGATCTTCAAGTACAGTATAACGACTAACATGGTCTTTTATCTAAATGTAAACCATAACGTATCATATAGTTACCCTTTAGTTCTTTCACTCAAGTTGAAAAAATTCCATATTGTCTACCAATAAGACCAAACACACTTGGTTTTCCATAAATCTGTATATTATGTTTTTTATACCTTGATCAGAAGCTAAAGTTGACAACTTTACATGATCATTTGCAATAAATACCAAAAGAAAAATAAAGTTAGCCAAAAAGAAAACTAACTTAAGTGCTTGTTAAATCATGTGCAATGTGTTCTGTAAAATTGACCAACACACTACTTTTGATAATGCTTCCTCCAACATATATCATTTGCACAATATAGCTATCTCAAGATGCTCAACCAGTGGTAGAGCCATTAATTTTAAAACTTGATTTGAGCTTTATGAATCCTAAAATGTGTGAATATGTTATGATGTGATAGTGCAACGGTTGCTGCCATTAATTCAGAAGTTTCCAAATTCCTAAAATTATATCACAGAAGAATTCTTTCAGAAAATTAGAAATAGGTTGATCAACAATATGAAACAAGCACAGTATAACAACTACTTGCATTAATCAACTGGGCCTTTACCTAATAAATGATTTCTCTCATCATCTTGAAGATGTTCTAGGTTTAGACCCCTGTCGAGGTGATTCCTATGTACTCAATCTCAGTAATTCTGTTGGTGGGGTTTATCCCACCAGTTTTTTTTTCCTTAGAAAACAAAACTATTCTTATAATACTGCTGTCAAAAGCATTAGAATGCCAAGCCATGTCAAATGGAAAACAAGTGAGGCAATATGTTCCACCCATCAAACACATAAGAACTATATGCTAGAATATCCATCTGAATTATTAGTCCAAGACTTCTTAAGCACTAGATATTCAATGCCATATGTAGGTCTTTTTCAAGAATATGGAGCTAGATAACATGGTCATGATGCCAAGAATTGAAACAATAAGAATAGCCAAAAAATTTTCGCATACTAATAAGTAAAAACAACAGTTCACATAATAAATAAGAAATCATTCACATAATTAATGGAAAAAAACTAAAAAGGTGTAGTTGAGGAATTCATGTAACTCTTACCAAAAACAAACTCAATTCCTTGCCAAAATATCTGGGCAGAGCTGTTCTGTATGTCAAGCTGTGGCAGACAAAATCATCCATAACATTGCCATAAAATAAATTTCAACAACAAAAAATTTTTTGACCTCTTGCTTGTACTATAGTTACCATGAATTTAAATTTATTTTCATGATAAAATGATATAACACAATTAGATAACAGAAGCATCTAAGATATCCTATTTATATCGTACATAGATTTGTTAATTACATATTCTATCAATCGGATATGGCAAGCAATGGCAATCCATGTCCTTGCCTTAGATCCGTATCTAGGATGGTGGTTCTTCTCATGCTCATCCACAGACCATTGATTTATTTAGAAAGTTAGTGACTCATCCAAGGTTCTAGAGTTTGCTATCATGATGTTCACATAGTGGAAGATTGTTCAGAATCATTTGTACAGATTCTAACATAGCCTGCAGGTGAAACCTAGCAGTGGCAGGAGCCTCATGCATTGGCTGTCCATTTAAAGTATAATTATGAGAGAGAGGAAACTATGCAATAACAATATGCAGTAACAAGCAGCACACATTTATCACTTGCTAGCGATGTGTGCAGCAAACAGATTGAATACAGGTGTGAAACTACAAGGTGCAAGCATAAATATTCCAGAAAATTCTCAACTTGTTACTTACCCATCTAAGTTTGAAGTTAGATTCTTGCACATATGTCCTTTCAATATGTAAATATGAAAGTTTCTATGCTGGCAAATATATCCCCAAAAACTATGCAACAATATGACTTTCACAGGTATAAATGTAATTAAAACTTTTAAAGGCTAGACACCTTAACAAGTGCATATATACAATTTTTCCAAACTAGAAAAACTACGTATTCAATAGAAAAGCTTTAGACAGTAGATTGTTAGATGAATTCAGCCAAAATATGTATTTATGGAAATAAATACCACAAATAATAAATTAAGATGCAAAGAAATATCAGCAGACATACCGTTGTTTCAATTATAACAGCAACTAGATTGACTACAAGCACAAAGGCCACAATATATCCAAACATTGGGCTCTGAACAAAAGCCTTGAACTTTTCACATGGAGGTGACCGGTAAAATGTTGGGTAATTTTCAAACCATGATGGCTGCAAACAGAAAATAGAGTTAGACAATAACATGCATCCATATTCAGTAACTTTCAGCATCTCATCAATATTTTTTATTTAATTATAAATCCTTTTTATAATGCATAGATATAGAACTTAAATAAAACAGTACAAAAAGATTGACTTACTGATGCTTCTTTTTGAAACCTCAATGCGATGGCATTGCAAAGATCAGTGAATTCTTCCAAATTAATCTGAGAATGACAAGTGACATTAAGAGTATTTTTAGATGGCTAAGTCCTGATAGAATATCAAAAGTCAAAACTGATAATATAGATTTGTTATTACAAGAAAATTATAATGATCAAATTAAGAGTTCGGCATACACTAATTATTGGTTATAGCACAAGAAGTTGCCACAACAAACAATCTAATGTCCCATTAAATTAGGTATCAAGTGTCATAGCAAATAACCAATGATGATTCAGCTGTTATTCTCTTATTGGTTTATTGACATACAATACATTTTTAAATCATTCAATCTGTCAACTGTAGGTAAATGCTCAAGGTAGTTACATGATCTTACATCTTAGAAAAATGTAGTCTTTGTACACCAAAAATAGAGTTCGAGGCAGTCATGTAGAAAGGTATCTCAACGTACTTGTGTAGATAGTAATGATGTGCATACAGATAGTTCTTGAATATTATATCTGATAGGTCTCAGCTGAGTCAAATTAGATTGAGTTAGATAGTTATGTTGCATGAACAAAGAATCATGAAGATGTGGAAATCTGACATATATGAAGGCAGAAGTGAGTAATGACATCTCACAGGAAACCAAAAATAGATTGCAACAAATTATCTAATCAAGTTAGATTATGAACATGAGGTTGGAAGAATGGAAAAGCCATACAGACCAATAAAGATTAGTAGGTTTCAATCCCTCTTTCCACGTTATTTCTTTTTCCACAGATAAAAAGAATCAGACTTTTCCCTGTGAAATTCTCAAAACATGCCAAAATCTCTAGTTCTCTACAACCCTCACTTTATGATATCAGCACTTCACCAGCAAACAGAAGCAAACCATACTCTTTAATTGTTCACCAGTTTCTTAACAGCAAATAGATCAGGTATCTTGATGCAACTAAAGAAATGACAATTTTCCCAAATTCATCGAAAATCATATGTTTCTGCATTTTCTTTAGGTAAAGAGATCTCTTAATTAATAAAATATATGTGTACACATGCATCAGTAGGTGATAGATAGAGGAAATATTTTACCTTGAAGTCACCACTATCATCAAGCTCACTGAATATCAGTTCAAAATCTTCTTCTGAAATTTTTGGCAAGGACCTAAGAAAAATATAAAGAATTATATAGCATGACAACAATAACTGAATAAAATGCCACACAACAGGAGCGTATTATTGTTTAGAAGAATGGTGAATTTGCCAATCCAATCTTCATCTAGTCCTATATACTAATCTCACTCATCATCCGATCCTAATGTGGAATTATTATGTGTCATGACTTCCCACTTAAAAGATTGACAACCTCATTCAACACGGTATGCATAACACATCATATAGCATTGACAACCTCATCAAGATTTAAAACAGTACAAATAACACAGAATTATCCTTAGTAGAAGAAATGTGAGATGTATAGCACCGTATTAGCAGCTTGATGTGCCCCTTGAACAATCCATGAGCACCGATTCCAAAGTAATCAAAAAATATGTTGTGCTTGAACAATCCATGAGCACCGATTCCAAAGTAATCAAAAAATATGTTGTGCTAAACCGTTAGGTTGGCCTTAATACCAACTTACCCACGTGTTTAAAACACTTGAGCCAAGCTATTGGTAATAGGCCAATCTACTATTTTAGAACAACAATCCCCATCATTTACTCTGATTTAAAATGTTGCATGTAAAACAAAGTCCGTCAAATTTTTATCAAATATTAAAATTTAATGTATTTGATAGGGTTTGATGTACCGGCGTAAAAAAAAGAGAGGAAATATCACGATATGAGCGTGAATTCGAGATCGATCACTTGATCTTGTATCGAGTGATACAGGGCTTTTATGTCCAATTTCAATACCCTGTACCTAGTAGTAACTCGAACAAAACAAGAGAGATAAAAGAAATCTAATCGTTACCAACTAGTACAGGTCAATAACGATCGGATTTCGATCATTACTGATTAAGGGGTGAGATTGCCCTGTTTCAAATAGTCAATTTAACCGTTTGAGGCTTAGAAAAGGATTTTTAAATCCTTTACTCCCCCCTCTTTCAACTCATTTTACTCTCTCAATCTCTTAAACTCTCTCAAACTCTTTTTCATTCATCTCTCTCTTATTCTCACATTTTCACTCTCCTAAACTGAACAAGACTATAATTTATGGATTTGATCAAATTTAGAAGGCTAATTTGGGAGGATTAAGAGGAAGAATACTCTAATCAAGAGGTATGTATTCCCTTTCTAGTGGAAGAACACTCTAATTTATGGATTGGATCATCGTATTCACAGTTGTCATATTATGGAGTATCTTACGGCTAACAGTAGTACGATGATAGTTGGTCATGCTTCTCCGAGCAATAGTATGATGATCGATCATACGATACAGAGTAGTAGATCAGTAGCGAAAGTAGAAGTTTTGACATTCTCTATACTCCGCACCAATACATGCCACATTCGTCCGTTCTTTAGGAGCCACCTCGGTCACATATGGTTCACGTTGATCAAACTACGACCATCACCATATTGATGTACCAATGGCATACGGTGTATTAGCATACTATGTCGTGGGATCAATTTCAAAATTGGGTCCGATAAACATATCATATTGATATACAGATATATAGGATCGAGGATCTCGATCCATTGCCCGTGGAGCCTCATCATTCTTTTTGGTGGTAGAACCAAGTATATTTATTGATTGATTATTTAATTCATTTAAATCTTAAAGTTTAAGTTGAATAAAAAATAATCTAATAATTCAAATAATTTCTTTGTAGATAATTCAATATTAACGGAAGGACGATCCAGAACGTACCATAAAGCTACTCCTCAAAGTCCGAAAAAGATATATAGCACTATTCTTTCCTAATTTACATTATTTTTTGCTAAAATTATACTAAATGTATATTTATTTCTAACTTAAAAACCCTAATCTAACTTTTTTTTACTATTTTTTAGATTTTTTTGAGGTTTTTTTTAATGATTTTGGGCATATCGTAGGTACACCTTGGTACGTGTAGAAGTTTTGACGCATCATGACATTCGTCCTGTTCTTTAGCGTGGTTCAATCAAACACCATCACACGATGTACGGACCTGTATTAGCAATTATAATTCTTGGTATTTGAGGGCATGCCTTTATTACAACGGTAAGGTTGCTCTATTGTGACCAAAAAAAATAATTCAAACAATAATATGGTTGCTCCTTTATGATCTATAAAAGATTTAAGTCAAAGACACAACTTAAAACCTCTCTCATTCGAGTCAAAAATTAGCATCTTTCTATTGGTCGGGCTACATATATTGACCCTCCCCAAACCTCGCATTGGCTAGAGCCTTGTGCACCAAGTAATGTTTCTTAAAAAATAATATATGAAATATGAACTATATTCAGTATTCTAGCACTCTAGTATTACAAGAAAAAAGGAAAATTGTATATATATATCAACACTAACATTAGCAGAATAGTCTAAAGTTCTCACATGATATTTGTTACCCAATGACATTTAGATGAAAATGAGTGAGACTGACCACAACTTACCAAAAAAAAAAGAGTGAGACTGACCAACTTAAGTAGTGAGTACTTCTTACCGATATTTGTTTAATTCTTCAAACAGACGACTGCACTGTGGCTTGTTCAGAAAACCCTGGATTTGGTGTTCAAATAGCAAAAAGATTAAACGTGTGAAAACTGAATAAAGTAGCCAATAGAAAGGACCACCACTTTCTTACTGTTAGACATGGTAAAACATCGGAACGAATGAATGTAACATCCATGTAATAAAGCAAGCAATTATAATCAGGTACTTCAGTCATAACACACATGCATATCATACATGCTTTATGGAGATAATAATTACTTGAAAATTACACCTGTCAAGTTTTCTTCATTATATAGGTTTCCACCTAGACATTTCACATTCTTTTAATTGTACAAATAGGAAAAAAAGTTAATCATTTTATGAATATTCAAAACAATCTAACTGTCATCCATCATAGTTGCATGGCTCATTTACTGGAATCATATTCTGCATGGATGTTGAACATGTTCATCTTTAACCCACAAGTATTCATGGCTACTCTATGTGTAAATATGATTGTTTTCTTGTTATATGCTTGGACAGATTATAGTTGATTCATTACTTCCATCAAATGGAATTAAATGACTCACTAAGGGGGGAGGGTGACAGCCATCAAGATGTAATGATATTTGCATATAATGGTGATGGTGTCGGCCTTTTAGAATATTGTCACTATTTCTTCTGTTACATATACTAAATAATTATTGCATTGTATATATCTAAGGGTATCTCCATCCTTGACCAAGTGGATAACCAGATCCATCTTGTACATCAAGTTGAAAAAAGTTTTAATATAGAGGAAGGTTGCAGTTTTAATTTTCTTTATGAAAGGAACTAAAAAACAAAATACAGGGAAGAAGACTTACATTAACATTTATAAGACTGAATGCTTTTTCCAAAATGGTTTTTCTCATTGTATCCATCTGAAGAACTTGCTTTGCAAGCTATAAAAAGAAGTCATACCACAACCGAGAATTGTTGATCAAAATATTAGCAAAATCTTTATATAGCATATAGATGATCTAACACATACATTTCGAAAGTTCAACAAAAAATCTTGGAATTACCTGTTTTTTGAAGCTATCATAAACAACAGCAAGAATAAGATTTGTAAGGAAATAAACACCCAACAGCACATAGAGAACGAAAAAAAGGCATGACCATCGTGAATTCCTGTACAGTGACAAGCATAATATTAAATTCTAATTCCAAAAAATGAGTATGGTGACAATCACATAACATAGTAATTTATTCATAGTACAGTTTTTGTTTCAAAAGGGTTTCTCAAGTTGCCCTAGCTGCCTCAGATGTCAATCTGAACCATTAAACTTTGATCCTTCGCAGACTACTTGAAAATAGCAACAAATAAAACCTGGAATAAAAGCTCTCTACAAAAACTGCCAGATTTTTGCAGAAAGGAGGTCCATAAATTTTTTAATGGCATCATTAAAAACAAAAACTTCCCCAAATGGTTGGGAGTTTGGGACTTTATGCTTTGTTGTTGTAGTATTGAAAACAAAAAGTTATGTCACTATGTCACTATGTCACTAAACATGACTCGATGGAATCCTGTTTGTAATCAAACCACTAGCAGTCTACTAGCTGAATGACTTCTGTAGACACTTGTTTACCCAAAAGATGCTTAAAAATAAAATTGCAAGCAGCAGTTTAAAAAAATCTTATTCTCAGCATGGAACTGTATTGGTGTTATGGATTTTCCTACTCAAGTCCCTATTGTAACGTTAACACATAACATATAACCTTGATACCTACTGTAAGGTTCTGATGTGCGACTAAACTTGATAAAGTGACTACCATGGTGTGCATGATGGAACTCCCATCTTGATTCTTTGATAATTGATTATCACCTCAAACTTTAACAATTTTACAGGGTATTCCAAGGATTTTAGTTTTAAGCAAGATTCCCCTAAAAGCATCTTATTCTAAAGGAGGCATGAGACATGGAGCATGGGAGTTTGAACTGAATCAGGCTTCACTGGATTAAATTTCAAATAGCTGAGCTGAATAATGTGGTTCTTAACTGAATAATGAATGTGGATTAAACTTCAAATAGCTGAGCTGGATTACAACTTGATATTAAATCCAGCAATTAGGGTGTCTGTTAAATCTATCCCTTGATGTTTCTGCCATGTCACAGCTAACTCATTTTCATCAAAACTCAAACACTAAAAGGGAGGCCAAAGAATAGAAAATGATGCCTCCAAGCTATTGGAGAAGAAGATCAAAGGCACCGAAGAGACAAGTTCTATGTTAGGCAAGGAGTCCTACTTTGAGATTCACCTCTAGCTACCAAAGAGGGGTGGAGGTAATGAAAGCCAGCAGAGATCCAGACAAGTAGCTATTTATTTATTTATTCAGGCTGTAAAAAAGTTATTGTATTCTCTTTTTTTTTCTTCAACTTAATTTTGTTTTACTGTTCCAATGGCACTCTGGCCATGTCAGCTGGCATGACCTGGATTGAACTGTGCTGGCAGTCAGTTTGAACTCTTCATGGTGCAGGAGCTTGAATCCTTGGAATGGTTTGCCAACATAACTCAAAATGCTTAAGTTATATATAATAGACCATTCAACTAGTATATCCAACCCTTCCTAATTTTCATATGTCAATGACAATTATTTTTCAATATGCAATTAAATCCTGATAGGGTTAAAATCATTTATATTGCAAAAGCAGTGAATTTGCTAGCCTGCTTACTTGTAGGCAGGAACCCACACATCTGGATTGTTAGATGTGGTGAAAAGTACAAACATCTGATATAATGTGGTTCCATAAGAACTAAACATGGTCCTTCCCTCTTCAGTGTCCTCAAATGTAACATAAGCTAACCAGCTGGCAAATAAGAGGAAAAAAGTCGAAAGAGCCTGCACATGAGAGAAAATGGAAAATTAAGTTAAGACACAAAACAAAAAGTTCTAGTTTGATATTAACATGTGTTAAAAGCCAAAGAAAAAGGTGTAATATCACTTCAGTTACACAATAGCTATGATGAGAGAAATAAATGGGATATTTCACTATAAGCAACAGTAACAAAAAGCACAAGCACATGCATATTGGTGGAAGACATCTAAAACTGAATCTTACCAAGATATTAAGGTATGTGACAGCCATTCCAGCCAGTGTGAGCATACATCCACACAAATCCCTGAAGTATGATAACATTGTTTATTATTCAACAATAACTTCCCACAAATAAGAATCCACTACATGAACTAGGCACTTCTGATCTTTGCCATACTTCAAAATTCAAATTATGTTCAACGATCATAAAAGATTGGACCATATAACTTTATAGCAAAAACTAGATTTCCATCAACCATGAAATTAGTAGTTCACAGTAAAATTATGCTATGTGCATTTATAATAAAATCCACAGAATTCAGGAAAATCAGGATGAGAAAACTGAGACATAACATGATAAGTTGATAGGATTTGATCAAATTTATGACATTTTCTTGTTATCTGTTTATCCCCTATACGATAGCCAATAAGTTTCCATACAATCCTCTCTTGTTCTAGATCTTTAAAGAAATTGGCATCGGAGAGGTTTCCATTCAGCAATTGGTTAGTCATGAAATTAGTAACTATAGAGAAAGCAATTCAGTGAATAATAGAAAACAATGATATGCTAACCTGATTGTCAAAATAACAAAGACAACACGGATATATGGTGCGACTCTTAAAGGTAGTGAAGGAACAAATACGTGTGACACAGAGAGAGCATATATGAACATATCACAAACTAAAACCAAGAGAAGCGTGACCTGCAAATCACAAAGAAAAAATGTAATATTTAGTGAACAGAGTGAGAAAAAAAAGGGATTTTGATTAATTAGAATCCTTGATGATGTATGGAACGGATAAGAATAAATTGAGTAGAAGGTTATCATGGTCCATAATAAGAACTACATAAAATACATAATGAGTTAAGAGGTAAAGTTTCATTTTGACATGATGGAAGTTGCTTTCATCTAAATCCTTGAAAAGAGGATAAGATTTCTTGAAAGCTGGAGATTCAGTCTGAAAATTAAAATTGCAAAAATCAAAATATAAGTGAACCATTTATGTTGAAGATTTATGCTCTGTACCCATCAGACATACCAAGCTTTTAAAGACCGAAGGATCTTCTAGTTTCCTTTACCTATAAGTTTGATGAACTGTGGCATTGCAGACAGAACTAGACCAGTTGAAAGCATAATAAATAAGCTGAATGAATATTGTGATGTATCTGAATTCATCTATGTACCATAATATAGATATGGATCAAATGTTTCAGCATCATGAAAACTATTTCAAGATCACATCAAATGACATTATTTTCATTTTGGCTTGTGTCACAGACCAACAACCGTATGTGACATCCGAGATTGGCAGCTATCGGACCTTTTCTAGTATTGTTCCACTGCCAGAGTTTGTTCATAGCCTAACAGTTTATATTTTGATCTACCCAAGCTGAGCTCATAACACCCCATTGGTGAGAATCTTCTAACTGTATAAATATTTTTGTTCATACACAATTTTACATAAACAAAAATTTTTAGTGGGTGTTGATATAATCAATAAATGCTTACCTTTAACTTGTTCAAATGATTCTTCCAGTAAAGATGGAAACCCTCATATGCAAGTGGAAGCAAAGTATGTAATGCAAGAATGCAGAGTGTTATTCCCTGTGAAAAAGAAGAAAACTATCTTCAGTGAACTGCTAAATTCGTAGCTACAAGGTCAGAGCTAACAGTATACAATAAAATGAAACACTTGGATTGAGACAAAGTTTCTCATAAATAACAGCTTGGAGAGCAAATCTTATTATAGTCGATCACATTCTACCATGATCTTCCATGTCATCTTTTAAGAAACAAAATTATGTAATTATTTGTATCACATAATAAAAAAACTAAGAATTAACCTTGACATGTATATGCATGATAGATAAGTTGGTATGGGATGGATAATGGGGACATCTTGTCCAACAAAGCATACCTTGTCTAATAAATAAATGAACAACAAATGATCCGCATAAGCACAGACACCCATGCCATGGGATGCAGCATACCATGCCAAAGGTGATAAGCATGGGGGTGCCAACAATAAGGGAAGCCATACAAAGTAATAGCATATTTTGTAATAATAATGGATTGGTTGTGCAGCCATTCACCCCCTTGCTAAGCATGTCTTGCTGTGATGATAAAACTATGTGCTGTGTGAAGCTTGTGCCCCTATATTCGCTAGACAAAAATGATAGACCATGATTTTGACTTGGTGTCTGTCATACTGTGTTGACATGATACCTGCATGAAGACCTATGGCGTTGCCATTATGTGTGGACACATCATACTGCTAGAAGCCTAGAACAATATGGAATGAGACTGAAACTATACTGGCAATGAACTGTTTGAGAATAAAAAGATGGAAGAAAGTTAAATTGAAGCAATAGAAGTAAAAGAAATATAGGTTAACCATTAATCTATCTGCTACAAATAATCCCTTTCTTATTCAAGGAGTAAACAGTAAAACAGATGTGACTCACTTTGTCAATAATAATGGTGTAAATTATTAACATTTTTGCATCATTTTCAGAACCTTCACTTTTATATTTTTCCTTCAAATACTAAATTAGTTTAGACGCATTGAGTCAGCTTGCAAAATATATTTATGTAACACCCCAATTAATCCCACATTAGAAGTGAGCTAAGACTAAGATTGACTTACAAGGATCTGATGGGTGTACTACTATAGATTTTAGTTTAAACATTTTGAGACAATGGTTTAGACTCAACGAATTGACAGGCCGCTTGTCTCATCAAGTTAGGTTGTGACAATTAGTATTACAATGACCAAGTATTGCGGCATAGTGAGGGGCTCAAGTAGGAAAGAACTATCCATGTATAAGATTAGATTACACGTCAAGGAGTGAAGCGATCACCAGACTAAGCCTCACATGCATCGTGCTAGGATTTAATCTGGGCTATGATGGGCCTTGACGAGAATGTCAGGCCCTTAAGTGGGGGAGAATGTAACACCCCAATTAGTCTCACATTGGAAGCAAGCTAAGACTAAGATTGACTTATAAGGGCTTGATGGGTGTACTATTATAAACTTTAGCTTAAATATTTTGAGCCAGTGGTTCATGTTCACTCCCATTATGTTAGATCGTGACAATTTATATTTAGGTCCTCCAACTATTCTTCCAAACATCTTATAGGAAACACCAAGGTATTCTTTTGAACTCTTGTCATTCTAACTTTTGGACTATGATATTAATTGGAATCCACTACTTTTAAATTATTTGTCCTCTTTTCCACTGTAACCAGTGGCATATGCTGGTATGTTACATGCCAATTGGTTTAAGGGCATACAAGCCTGGTTCTTTGTTGGCATTGAACCATGGCAATGTGTCATTACTGTGCTGACATGCCAACACTCCTTTCCTTGGTAAGAACCCAAATTATCAGTTACCTAGAATATGCTTTAAATAAGAAAGAGGGAAAGAACATGTTAGAATGTCAAATTGTCATTCAAAAAGATCTCTGCCATTAAATTAGTGTGAGGTAAAGCATACATGTCTAATAGCCAAATCATGGTGAAAGAGATGATGGATAATCACGCTCATATTATACAAAGAAAAGTTCAACCACTCCAAATTTTCACTATTCGACTATAGCAAACTATATCAGCTGAGAACTTCACCTATGTTAATAATTATTGGAATAGTCATGAAACAAATCGGACAATGATGCCAGTTCAACATTAGCCTACTAGGTAAAAAAATCAGTGGTTCAATGATGAGCCCCTTTAAATGGTTCAACTTCTGCCCAATGGAATCTACCTCATAAGTGAGTGATTGACCACTGGTTAAGTAAGGCAGCTGTCCAAGGAAAAAGTGCTCTCTGTCCTCGCAAGAATAGTGGCCATACTTTGCACACCATAGAGGCTTCTGCAAATTGATAGTACAAATTATCCATCGAAATTATCAACCAAGAATAAGTAGATTATCATATTAGCACGCTCAAGATTAAGCAAGGGCCTATTAGCACACTCAAAAAACTTGCATAAATCTCACAGAAAGTTGCTATTTTTCTATGTCATATAGAACATCCGATCAGAACAAAACAGGAGAAAAGATTCGCATGCAAGACAGAACTCACAACTAACCTCGAGAAAGTTGAGTATAATTAAGGCAAGAAGATTAAGTGACCATAGAAAATCTAAGCGAACGTAGACAAAATAGAACTTTGCAGCCTTTTCGAATCTTGTATCATTTAGAACCTCCTCGGGAAGACCAATACCATCTTCTGCCTGTAAGAGGAAAAATATGAATACTAACAATTATGGCAGATCAAACTGCTAGTGGAAAGAACATGCATCTTACAAATAATTCCCAAAGTCAGATTTACCCAGTATCGGAGTAGGCAAACAACTTGGTATTTGCAATAAACAGATCAACAACAATTCATAGAATAATGGTATTACATAACAGAAAGAAAACTTAGTATCAACATTTCAGTGCAATTTTCAGATGATCCAGAGCCAAATTTGCTGCAACAGCACTGGAGCCAAGAAAATTGATTGCATGCAGTCCAGGGTTATAGGTTTGGGATCCAAATCAACTATGGTATCTAAAACTGGGAAGAATCCAATAGCAACAACGTAATAGGACCAACCAACAAATACTTCGAAAGTAACTCTAAGTTATGGCCTTTATTGCACCCCCATGCAAACCGGCTTCACCATGTAATTGCGGGCACAAATAGACAGACAAACAGACTGACTGAATGGCCTTATTGCAACCCATGGGAAACCAACTTGCATGAGTTGCCAGGCCAACGCTTATAAGGCCCAGTATCCCCCCTTCCTTTCCGATGTGGGATTAATGTACCCTGCCTTTCCCCTGAGGCGCCGGCAGGCGTGACATTCTCCCCCACTTAGCCTCGTAACGTCTTCGTCACGGACTGACCACCTTGCCTACCCCTTAGAAGTGCAAGCGGGGCGCTTGGTGTGACTCGGACAAGGTGTGGGGTGGCTCTGATACCACTCTAAGTTATGGCCTTTATTGCACCCCCACACAAACCGGCTTCACCATGTAATTGCGAGCACAGACAGACAGACAAACAGACTGAATGGCCTTATTGCAACCCACGGGAAACCGGCTTGCGTGAGTTACCAGGCCAACACTTATAAGGCCCAGTATCCCCCCTTCCTTTCCGATGTGGGCTTTAATGCACCCTACCTTTCCCTTGAGGCGCCGGCAGGCGTGACATTCTCCCCCACTCAGCCTCGTGACGTCCTCATCACGGACTGATCACCCTGCCTACCTCTCAAAAGTGCAAGCGGGGCGCTTGGTGTGACTCGGACAAGGCATGGGTGGCTCTGATACCACTCTAAGTTATGGCCTTTATTGCACCCCTACGTAAACCGGCTTCACCATGTAATTGCGGGCACAGACAAACAGACTGACTGACTGACTGAATGGCCTTGTTGAAACCCATAGGAAAAAAAGTGATGAGAGAAGAGAAAAGAAAATGGTTGAGAGAATATTATACTGATGGAGAGAAAGAAAATCACAGTTAGGGGTTTGTTTGTTTGTTTACTTGTTTCTCTCCCCCTTTTCCCTCTCTTCTCCTCTTTTCAGTCCTCTTATCACTTCTTCCTCTTTTTCCTCATCTATGGTCATATTTCTTCAACTTTCAGGACTTTTGACCACAGGAGGACAACTGCAGCTAAATCAGTCAAAGATCAGCCCAAAATCATCAACCTCTTCTAGAAAGGATCAGCCTAATTCCAGCAAATTCTTTGGCAATCCACCGAGAAGACCAAGGGAACTGGATCACTAGACTAGACTGGAGTCAGATTGGATCAATACAGACCAATCCAGAAAATGTGATATAATTTGATGCATTTCATTGGCAACAGGGTTAGAGTTAACAGCATCTCCAACATCACTTTGTAGTTTGTAGTATCAGAAATTGTTTAATGGTTTCAGGGAAAACTTCACATACTGGGGGCATTGTGGCTCACCATTGTTAAGTAATATCTTGACTAACATTAATATTGATCTATCTTTGGTTTCACATATTTTCCTGGTATCTTGCCATCCATTTCAGTTAAAAGCAATTAGAGTGATTATGTAAGAAACAAATGAGGGACATTCATGTACATCTCAAGGAAGCTGCATGTCTTTAGGTTTTTTTTCCTTTTTTTCTTTTTTTCCAAGAAGCCCTATAGGCCATTCAAAGTTTGAAACCACTTGAACATGAATAAGCAGTACAAGCCGAGACAATACAGTACATCAGTGAAAAATCTAAAACTAACCTATTTCATATTAAAACAAAAAATCTCTATGGCATGCTTCATAAGTGACGGAGCTTATTTGCAAAAATTGAGTATAAATATTATACGAATATCAAAGCTGCAAAAAAAAAAAAGAATAAATTTGAGTTAAAGGAAAACCTTCTGATTAGGTCTTAAGCCCATTACTAGTACCTTCACAAATGAATTTGACATGGATATTCAAATTTTTTACTCTATCCATCAGCACAACTGTCGAAGATCCATAATATGATAACAATCTTGACATCTAAAGAATGTCAACATTGAATATCCAAATTGAATTTGAAGGGAATACTAGATAATTTCAATTGCTTGTGAAAGTAATGGAGACATGAGAAAAGCAAAAGGAACAGTGTGGTGAAACTTAATCAAGAAAACACCAATTGAGCTAGTATTGGTCACTCACACCGAAGGTATATTATTGAACACTGGATAATTCAGATCTAGGTTGCAGCGGGAGCCCTATGCACAATTAATTAATCTAGAATGTCACAATCTAAGGTGGCAGTTGAGCTCTGCAACTCTTGCAATTTCTTGTGCTGCAAGACCTGAAGTAAGGTATAGACATGTTCAAATTAATTAAGCCAACAAGCCAGCAAAGAGGGATCATCCGCCATAGCAATGAGAAAATGGACAGCTTGTGCGTGATAGGGATCAAATAACCAGTCCTCTAATTGGTGATGGGGATGCTCTACCATCCAAATTCCAAGATAAGGGACGGCAGCTATTCAAATAGCTTTTTGAACTTTCTTTGCAAGAAAGAATGATATCCAGAATTCAAGACATTTGAGTCGAACCACCGTAATGAAATGAAAATCCCGTTGCAACGGCTTCGACTTCATCAGCGATATGATAGAAGATAATATGGGATGGTAAATTTCAGAGAGCAAATTCCACCTCAACAGCTGATCAAAGCATCTAGGAACTAAAGAAACCAAAATCATGGTGAAGTAGGATCTGACTAATCAATTTTGCCATGAAAAGAAATCCTATCCACTGCATCATTTGCGTGCCATTCGATCAAGAAGATAGAAATTAAATCGAAAGTTACGAGAATGCATCGATACAAATTAAACGAGGTATGATGAAAAGGAGAGAAGGATGGAAGAACCAGATCAACGAGAGCTGCGGCCTTCTGGTAGTTGTTTCCGTAGGTTATGGCGTCGGACCTCCGCGGAACGGACTTCCGCCTTTGGTAGGCGGCACCTCGCCATCCGCCGGCGCCGCTACTGCTGCTGCCCTCCCCCGCAATCAAAGGGATCTGCATCTCCCTCTCTCACCAACAGTACCACAGAAAGCGGAGATCCGTCGGCACCGAGTTCAAGAAAACTGCGCTCTCGGAAAAGATGAATAGAAATAGAAATGCCACCTTGCCGACGTCCGACGAAATTCCAAAGAAGCCCATCGGAAATCCGATTTGCGACTCCTCTAACGATTCACTCCTCTCCGCAGATCCAGCCGTTCCATTTCAGCGGGACCCACCATATTGTGCCATGGACGGTGGAGATCCGAGAGTGGGAGGAGTTGATATCCGAACGTCGTCACGTCGAGGGGCCAAGGGAAGTGGGGACGTCGTGGGGCCGCACGCGGCCTCCGCCCGCGTTGTCTTGAGGGGTTCTGATGCGTTTGCGTAATTCTGCGCGTCGGGTCAGCCAGGCGATCTTAAACGGACGGCCATCAAGCTCTCGCAGATTTAAAATGTGCGGGAGCTTGATATCCGTCCCCGTGATGTGTCCCGCTCCAAACGGGCGAGGACAGGCAACTCGATTTAATGAGATGAATGGCCGACTTCAATCTCGAGGGGACCAAGGACGACACGTGCTTCACGCTCAATCCATTCTAATACGACTCATAAATAGGCACAGTGTTGACGTCGCGTTGGCGATCAAAATGGAAGTGATGGAATGGTGATTGACGAAACGGTAGATTGCGATTGGAGAAGACATGACGAAATTACATTTGGATAGACGCAGCAAATGTGATTTATTAAACATTACATAAGGATACCAACTTCTGCAAAGTAAAGAATATAATCTCTTGATTTGATCAATCTTTAAACTGCTCTTCGAACTTTTTGACTCTTATTCTCTCTTAAACTTTTCACTCTCAAAATCTTTTTCTCTAAGATTCTCACTTGATCTCCATAAAAATATATGAAATGATTATAGGAAAAGATCAATTTCAAATTTAGAATGCATGATATTATTGATTAAGAGGAAGAACACTTCGATGCAATCACTCAGACATTCTAGAACTTGATCATCGTATGATCACAGTAAGAATCTTACTGTGAGAACAATTGATCAAGATCGTCAATTGATAGTTGGTCAACAGCTTCTCGAGCAATACTGCATGATTAGATTCATAAAAGTTGAGAATCGATGCCTTGGACATTCTATCAGCAGAAATGTCGAATAGAGAGTTTTAGATGACATTCTTCGTAGATTCAATCATACTGTTGATACTGATGAGTTTTCACTCGTTGTTTTGATTGCTAACATTTGCAATTGTTGATAGCGGAAGTTGTACTATACTTGCTGAATCCCATTACATTATGGTATGGTTCACGCTAGATCAAGGATCTATGTATCATCACCCGTATTGATGTACCAATGGCATATTCCTTGATCTTAATTAGCATACTATGTGGGATCTTCATTATTTTAAAATTGAGTGGGTCCAAGGAAGGCAGGAAACATGACAAATATATTGATATATTAGATATATATTTCTTCTAGTAAAATTGAGTTATATTTACATGCGAGGATCAATGAGGATCTCGATGGTTCACCATTAGAGGTGAGCCTCATTTCATTCTTTTGGTGGTAGAACCAAGTATATTTATTGATTGATTATTTAATTTACATTTAAATCTTAAAGTTTAAGTTGAATAAAAATAATCTAATAATTCAAATAATTTCTTTGTAGATAATTCAATATTAACGGAACTTTAGAACTTATCCGATCGGCGTTAATCCATAAAGCTACTCCTCAAAGTCCAAAAAATATATAGCACTATTCTTTCCTAATTTACATTATTTTTAGCTAAAATTATACTAAATGTATATTTATTTCTAACCAAGCTAAAAACCCTAATCTACTATTTTTAGAACAACAATATCTAACTCGATTTTTTATTTTTTTTATCAAATATTAAAATTTAATGATTTTTGAGGTTTTTAATGATATGGCATATCGATCACTTGAGGTAAATCAATCGTTACTTAGTGCGTCGATAACGATTTGATCATTCTTGATTAAGGGTGAGATTGCCTGTTTGAATAGTCAATTTAACTTAGTTTGAAGAAAAGGATTTTTAAATCACTCATTTTACTCTCTCAGATCTCTTAAAAGACGCAATTTTGCGTTCATCTCTGATGGATTTGATCAATTTAGAATGCTAATTTGGGAGGATTAAGAGGAAGAATACTGCGTATTCCTTTCTAGTGGAAGAACACTCTAATTTATGGATTGATCATCGTATTCACGTTGTCATATTATGGAGTATCTTACGGCTAACGGACTGGCGATGATAGTTAGTGCGTGCTTCTCAGAGCAATAGTATGATGATCGATCATACGATCTGATATAGATCATGGCGCTCTATTGATGCCACATTAAATCAGTTCTTTAGGAGCCACCTCGGTCGGCACACATATGGTTCATCAACTCGACCATCACCGTTGATGTACCAATGGCATTGCGTACTATGTCGGTGGGATCAATTTGAAATTAGGTCCGATAAACATATCATATTGATATCTGAGATATATAGGATCGAGGATCTCGATCCACTTGCTGGAGCCTCAAATCGTTCTTTTGGTGGTAGAACCAAGTATATTTATTGATTGATTATTTAATTCATTTAAATCTTAAAGTTTAAGTAATAAAAAATAATCTAATAATTCAAATAATTTCTTTGTAGATAATTCAATATTAACGGAAGCTATCGAGCGTACCGTAAAGCTACTCCTCGAAAGTCCATAAATTTACATTATTTTTGCTAAAATTATACTAAATGTATTTCTAACTTAAAAACCTAATCAACTTTTTCTATTATTTTTTTTGAGGATATCGTATACACCTTGAGTGCGTATCGTCACGAGCGGGGCTCGATACAGATCGCCGGATCGCGTCCGATCTGCGCCTCAAGAGTTGCTTTCGATGCGACAGCGTCAAGCATCCGTTAGATCTTACCGATTAATGCATTCGAAATCGGCCATCATGTGATAGCTCAAATCGATTCGATGCCGGGGTACGATCGAAATTTCATTTGCCGATATATCTCCGTGTCGATCAGATACTATCAGCCGGTGAGGCGGTCCAGCGTCTGCCGATATCTGTCGGACGGTTACTGCAGATGGTCGGATGACATGCGCATACCACGCCAAGACGGTGCGGACCGAAATTGTAATTCTTGGTATTTGAGGGCATGCCTTTATTACAACGGTAAGGTTGCTCTATTGTGACCAGTAAAAGGACAATAATATGGTTGCTCCTTTATGATCTATAAAAGATTTAAGTCAAAGACACAGCCTCTCTCATTCGAGTCAAAAAATTAGCATCTTTCTATTGGTCAGGCTACATATATTGACCCTCCCCAAACCTCGCATTGGCTAGAGCCTTGTGCACCAAGTACGTTTCTTAAAAAAATAATATATGAAGTATGAACTATATTCAGTATTCTAGCACTCTAGTATTACAAGAAAAAAGGAAAATTGTATATATATCAACACTAACATTAGCAGAATAGTCTAAAGTTCTCACATGATATTTGTTACCCAATGACATTTAGATGAAAATGAGTGAGACTGACCACAACTTACCAAAAAAAAAAAGAGTGAGACTGACCGCAAGTACAGTACTTCTTACCGATATTTGTTTAATTCTTCAAACAGACGACTGCACTGTGGCTTGTTCAGAAAACCCTGGATTTGGTGTTCAAATAGCAAAAAGATTAAACGTGTGAAAACTGAATAAAGTAGCCAATAGAAAGGACCACCACTTTCTTACTGTTAGACATGGTAAAACATCGGAACGAATGAATGTAACATCCATGTAATAAAGCAAGCAATTATAATCAGGTACTTCAGTCATAACACACATGCATATCATACATGCTTTATGGAGATAATAATTACTTGAAAATTACACCTGTCAAGTTTTCTTCATTATATAGGTTTCCACCTAGACATTTCACATTCTTTTAATTGTACAAATAGGAAAAAAAGTTAATCATTTTATGAATATTCAAAACAATCTAACTGTCATCCATCATAGTTGCATGGCTCATTTACTGGAATCATATTCTGCATGGATGTTGAACATGTTCATCTTTAACCCACAAGTATTCATGGCTACTCTATGTGTAAATATGATTGTTTTCTTGTTATACGCTTGGACAGATTATAGTTGATTCATTACTTCCATCAAATGGAATTAAATGACTCACTAAGGGGGGAGGGTGACAGCCATCAAGATGTAATGATATTTGCATATAATGGTGATGGTGTCGGCCTTTTAGAATATTGTCACTATTTCTTCTGTTACATATACTAAATAATTATTGCATTGTATATATCTAAGGGTATCTCCATCCTTGACCAAGTGGATAACCAGATCCATCTTGTACATCAAGTTGAAAAAGTTTTAATATAGAGGAAGGTTGCAGTTTTAATTTTCTTTATGAAAGGAACTAAAAACAAAATACAGGGAAGAAGACTTACATTAACATTTATAAGACTGAATGCTTTTTCCAAAATGGTTTTCTCATTGTATCCATCTGAAGAACTTGCTTTGCAAGCTATAAAAGAAGTCATACCACAACCGAGAATTGTTGATCAAAATATTAGCAAAATCTTTATATAGCATATAGATGATCTAACACATACATTTCGAAAGTTCAACAAAAATCTTGGAATTACCTGTTTTTGAAGCTATCATAAACAACAGCAAGAATAAGATTTGTAAGGAAATAAACACCCAACAGCACATAGAGAACGAAAAAAAGGCATGACCATCGTGAATTCCTGTACAGTGACAAGCATAATATTAAATTCTAATTCCAAAAAATGAGTATGGTGACAATCACATAACATAGTAATTTATTCATAGTACAGTTTTTGTTTCAAAAGGGTTTCTCAAGTTGCCTAGCTGCCTCAGATGTCAATCTGAACCATTAAACTTTGATCCTTCACGCAGACTACTTGAAAATAGCAACAAATAAAACCTGGAATAAAAGCTCTCTACAAAAACTGCCAGATTTTTGCAGAAAGGAGGTCCATAAATTTTTTAATGGCATCATTAAAAACAAAAACTTCCCCAAATGGTTGGGAGTTTGGGACTTTATGCTTTGTTGTTGTTGTATTGAAAACAAAAAGTTATGTCGCTATGTCACTATGTCACTAAACATGACTCGATGGAATCCTGTTTGTAATCAAACCACTAGCAGTCTACTAGCTGAATGACTTCTGTAGACACTTGTTTACCCAAAAGATGCTTAAAAATAAAATTGCAAGCAGCAATTTAAAAAAATCTTATTCTCAGCATGGAACTGTATTGGTGTTATGGATTTTCCTACTCAAGTCCCTATTGTAACGTTAACACATAACATATAACCTTGATACCTACTGTAAGGTTCTGATGTGCAACTAAACTTGATAAAGTGACTACCATGGTGTGCATGATGGAACTCCCATCTTGATTCTTTGATAATTGATTATCACCTCAAACTTTAACAATTTTACAGGGTATTCCAAGGATTTTAGTTTTAAGCAAGATTCCCCTAAAAGCATCTTATTCTAAAGGAGGCATGAGACATGGAGCATGGGAGTTTGAACTGAATCAGGCTTCACTGGATTAAATTTCAAATAGCTGAGCTGAATAATGTGGTTCTTAACTGAATAATGAATGTGGATTAAACTTCAAATAGCTGAGCTGGATTACAACTTGATATTAAATCCAGCAATTAGGGTGTCTGTTAAATCTATTCCTTGATGTTTCTGCCATGTCACAGCTAACTCGTTTTCATCAAAACTCAAACACTAAAAGGGAGGCCAAAGAATAGAAAACGATGCCTCCAAGCTATTGGAGAAGAAGATCAAAGGCACCGAAGAGACAAGTTCTATGTTAGGCAAGGAGTCCTACTTTGAGATTCACCTCTAGCTACCAAAGAGGGGTGGAGGTAATGAAAGCCAGCAGAGATCCAGACAAGTAGCTATTTATTTATTTATTCAGGCTGTAAAAAAGTTATTGTATTCTCTTTTTTTTTTCTTCAACTTAATTTTGTTTTACTGTTCCAATGGCACTCTGGCCATGTCAGCTGGCATGACCTGGATTGAACTGTGCTGGCAGTCAGTTTGAACTCTTCATGGTGCAGGAGCTTGAATCCTTGGAATGGTTTGCCAACATAACTCAAAATGCTTAAGTTATATATAATAGACCATTCAACTAGTATATCCAACCCTTCCTAATTTTCATATGTCAATGACAATTATTTTTCAATATGCAATTAAATCCTGATAGGGTTAAAATCATTTATATTGCAAAAGCAGTGAATTTGATAGCCTGCTTACTTGTAGGCAGGAACCCACACATCTGGATTGTTAGATGTGGTGAAAAGTACAAACATCTGATATAATGTGGTTCCATAAGAACTAAACATGGTCCTTCCCTCTTCAGTGTCCTCAAATGTAACATAAGCTAACCAGCTGGCAAATAAGAGGAAAAAAGTCGAAAGAGCCTGCACATGAGAGAAAATGGAAAATTAAGTTAAGACACAAAACAAAAAGTTCTAGTTTGATATTAACATGTGTTAAAAGCCAAAGAAAAAGGTGTAATATCACTTCAGTTACACAATAGCTATGATGAGAGAAATAAATGGGATATTTCACTATAAGCAACAGTAACAAAAAGCACAAGCACATGCATATTGGTGGAAGACATCTAAAACTGAATCTTACCAAGATATTAAGGTATGTGACAGCCATTCCAGCCAGTGTGAGCATACATCCACACAAATCCCTGAAGTATGATAACATTGTTTATTATTCAACAATAACTTCCCACAAATAAGAATCCACTACATGAACTAGGCACTTCTGATCTTTGCCATACTTCAAAATTCAAATTATGTTCAACGATCATAAAAGATTGGACCATATAACTTTATAGCAAAAACTAGATTTCCATCAACCATGAAATTAGTAGTTCACAGTAAAATTATGCTATGTGCATTTATAATAAAATCCACAGAATTCAGGAAAATCAGGATGAGAAAACTGAGACATAACATGATAAGTTGATAGGATTTGATCAAATTTATGACATTTTCTTGTTATCTGTTTATCCCCTATCGATAGCCAATAAGTTTCCATACAATCCTCTCTTGTTCTAGATCTTTAAAGAAATTGGCATTGGAGAGGTTTCCATTCAGCAATTGGTTAGTCATGAAATTAGTAACTATAGAGAAAGCAATTCAGTGAATAATAGAAAACAATGATATGCTAACCTGATTGTCAAAATAACAAAGACAACACGGATATATGGTGCGACTCTTAAAGGTAGTGAAGGAACAAACACGTGTGACACAGAGAGAGCATATATGAACATATCACAAACTAAAACCAAGAGAAGCGTGACCTGCAAATCACAAAGAAAAAATGTAATATTTAGTGAACAGAGTGAGAAAAAAAAGGGATTTTGATTAATTAGAATCCTTGATGATGTATGGAACGGATAAGAATAAATTGAGTAGAAGGTTATCATGGTCCATAATAAGAACTACATAAAATACATAATGAGTTAAGAGGTAAAGTTTCATTTTGACATGATGGAAGTTGCTTTCATCTAAATCCTTGAAAAGAGGATAAGATTTCTTGAAAGCTGGAGATTCAGTCTGAAAATTAGAATTGCAAAAATCAAAATATAAGTGAACCATTTATGTTGAAGATTTATGCTCTGTACCCATCAGACATACCAAGCTTTTAAAGACCGAAGGATCTTCTAGTTTCCTTTACCTATAAGTTTGATGAACTGTGGCATTGCAGACAGAACTAGACCAGTTGAAAGCATAATAAATAAGCTGAATGAATATTGTGATGTATCTGAATTCATCTATGTACCATAATATAGATATGGATCAAATGTTTCAGCATCATGAAAACTATTTCAAGATCACATCAAATGACATTATTTTCATTTTGGCTTGTGTCACAGACCAACAACCCTATGTGACATCCGAGATTGGCAGCTATCGGACCTTTTCTAGTATTGTTCCACTGCCAGAGTTTGTTCATAGCCTAACAGTTTATATTTTGATCTACCCAATCTGAGCTCATAACACGCCATTGGTGAGAATCTTCTAACTGTATAAATATTTTTGTTCATACACAATTTTACATAAACAAAAATTTTTAGTGGGTGTTGATATAATCAATAAATGCTTACCTTTAACTTGTTCAAATGATTCTTCCAGTAAAGATGGAAACCCTCATATGCAAGTGGAAGCAAAGTATGTAATGCAAGAATGCAGAGTGTTATTCCCTGTGAAAAAGAAGAAAACTATCTTCAGTGAGCTGCTAAATTCGTAGCTACAAGGTCAGAGCTAACAGTATACAATAAAATGAAACACTTGGATTGAGACAAAGTTTCTCATAAATAACAGCTTGGAGAGCAAATCTTATTATAGTCGATCACATTCTACCATGATCTTCCATGTCATCTTTTAAGAAACAAAATTATGTAATTATTTGTATCACATAATAAAAAAAAAACTAAGAATTAACCTTGACATGTATATGCATGATAGATAAGTTGGTATGGGATGGATAATGGGGACATCTTGTCCAACAAAGCATACCTTGTCTAATAAATAAATGAACAACAAATGATCCGCATAAGCACAGACACCCATGCCATGGGATGCAGCATACCATGCCAAAGGTGATAAGCATGGGGGTGCCAACAATAAGGGAAGCCATACAAAGTAATAGCATATTTTGTAATAATAATGGATTGGTTGTGCAGCCATTCACCCCCTTGCTAAGCATGTCTTGCTGTGATGATAAAACTATGTGCTGTGTGAAGCTTGTGCCCCTATATTCGCTAGACAAAAATGATAGACCATGATTTTGACTTGGTGTCTGTCATACTGTGTTGACATGATACCTGCATGAAGACCTATGGCGTTGCCATTATGTGTGGACACATCATACTGCTAGAAGCCTAGAACAATATGGAATGAGACTGAAACTATACTGGCAATGAACTGTTTGAGAATAAAAAGATGGAAGAATAGTTAAATTGAAGCAATAGAAGTAAAAGAAATATAGGTTAACCATTAATCTATCTGCTACAAATAATCCCTTTCTTATTCAAGGAGTAAACAGGTAAAACAGTATGTGACTCACTGTCAATAATAATGGTGTAAATTATTAACATTTTTGCATCATTTTCAGAACCTTCACTTTTATATTTTTCCCTTCAAATACTAAATTAGTTTAGACGCATTGAGTCAGCTTGCAAAATATATTTATGTAACACCCCAATTAATCCCACATTAGAAGTGAGCTAAGACTAAGATTGACTTACAAGGATCTGATGGGTGTACTACTATAGATTTTAGTTTAAACATTTTGAGACAATGGTTTAGACTCAACGAAATTGACAGGCCAGTTGTCTCATTAAGTTAGGTTGTGACAATTGGTATTACAGCTGACCAAGTATTGCGGCATAGTGAGGGGCTCAAGTAGGAAAGAACTATCCATGTATAAGATTAGATTACACGTCAAGGAGTGAAGCGATCACCAGACTAAGCCTCACATGCATCGTGCTAGGATTTAATCTGGGCTATGATGGGCCTTGACGAGAATGTCAGGCCCTTAAGTGGGGGAGAATGTAACACCCCAATTAGTCTCACATTGGAAGCAAGCTAAGACTAAGATTGACTTATAAGGGCTTGATGGGTGTACTATTATAAACTTTAGCTTAAATATTTTGAGCCAGTGGTTCATGTTCACTCCCATTATGTTAGATCGTGACAATTTATATTTAGGTCCTCCAACTATTCTTCCAAACATCTTATAGGAAACACCAAGGTATTCTTTTGAACTCTTGTCATTCTAACTTTTGGACTATGATATTAATTGGAATCCACTACTTTTAAATTATTTGTCCTCTTTTCCACTGTAACCAGTGGCATATGCTGGTATGTTACATGCCAATTGGTTTAAGGGCATACAAGCCTGGTTCTTTGTTGGCATTGAACCATGGCAATGTGTCATTACTGTGCTGACATGCCAACACTCCTTTCCTTGGTAAGAACCCAAATTATCAGTTACCTAGAATATGCTTTAAATAAGAAAGAGGGAAAGAACATGTTAGAATGTCAAATTGTCATTCAAAAAGATCTCTGCCATTAAATTAGTGTGAGGTAAAGCATACATGTCTAATAGCCAAATCATGGTGAAAGAGATGATGGATAATCACGTTCATATTATACAAAGAAAAGTTCAACCACTCCAAATTTTCACTATTCGACTATAGCAAACTATATCAGCTGAGAACTTCACCTATGTTAATAATTATTGGAATAGTCATGAAACAAATCGGACAATGATGCCAGTTCAACATTAGCCTACTAGGTAAAAAAATCAGTGGTTCAATGATGAGCCCCTTTAAATGGTTCAACTTCTGCCCAATGGAATCTACCTCATAAGTGAGTGATTGACCACTGGTTAAGTAAGGCAGCTGTCCAAGGAAAAAGTGCTCTCTGTCCTCGCAAGAATAGTGGCCATACTTTGCACACCATAGAGGCTTCTGCAAATTGATAGTACAAATTATCCATCGAAATTATCAACCAAGAATAAGTAGATTATCATATTAGCACGCTCAAGATTAAGCAAGGGCCTATTAGCACACTCAAAAACTTGCATAAATCTCACAGAAAGTTGCTATTTTTCTATGTCATATAGAACATCCAATCAGAACAAAACAGGAGAAAAGATTCGCATGCAAGACAGAACTCACAACTAACCTCGAGAAAGTTGAGTATAATTAAGGCAAGAAGATTAAGTGACCATAGAAAATCTAAGCTTAACGTAGACAAAATAGAACTTTGCAGCCTTTTCGAATCTTGTATCATTTAGAACCTCCTCGGGAAGACCAATACCATCTTCTGCCTGTAAGAGGAAAAATATGAATACTAACAATTATGGCAGATCGAACTGCTAGTGGAAAGAACATGCATCTTACAAATAATTCCCAAAGTCAGATTTACCCAGTATCGGAGTAGGCAAACAACTTGGTATTTGCAATAAACAGATCAACAACAATTCATAGAATAATGGTATTACATAACAGAAAGAAAACTTAGTATCAACATTTCAGTGCAATTTTCAGATGATCCAGAGCCAAATTTGCTGCAACAGCACTGGAGCCAAGAAAATTGATTGCATGCAGTCCAGGGTTATAGGTTTGGGATCCAAATCAACTATGGTATCTAAAACTGGGAAGAATCCAATAGCAACAACGTAATAGGACCAACCAACAAATACTTCGAAAGTAACTCTAAGTTATGGCCTTTATTGCACCCCCATGCAAACCGGCTTCACCATGTAATTGCGGGCACAAATAGACAGACAAACAGATCGATCGAATGGCCTTATTGCAACCCATGGGAAACCAACTTGCATGAGTTGCCAGGCCAACGCTTATAAGGCCCAGTATCCCCCCTTCCTTTCCGATGTGGGATTAATGTACCCTGCCTTTCCCCTGAGGCGCCGGCAGGCGTGACATTCTCCCCCACTTAGCCTCGTGACGTCTTCGTCACGGACTGACCACCCTGCCTACCCCTTAGAAGTGCAAGCGGGGCGCTTGGTGTGACTCGGACAAGGTGTGGGGTGGCTCTGATACCACTCTAAGTTATGGCCTTTATTGCACCCCCACGCAAACCGGCTTCACCATGTAATTGCGAGCACAGACAGACAGACAAACAGACTGAATGACCTTATTGCAACCCACGGGAAACCGGCTTGCGTGAGTTGCCAGGCCAACACTTATAAGGCCCAGTTTCCCCCCTTCCTTTCCGATGTGGGCTTTAATGCACCCTACCTTTCCCTTGAGGAGCCGGCAGGCGTGACATTCTCCCCCACTCAGCCTCGTGACGTCCTCATCACGGACTGATCACCCTGCCTACCTCTCAAAAGTGCAAGCGGGGCGCTTGGTGTGACTCGGACAAGGCATGGGTGGCTCTGATACCACTCTAAGTTATGGCCTTTATTGCACCCCCACGTAAACCGGCTTCACCATGTAATTACGGGCACGCAGACATCAGGTGGTCGACGATCGTGAATGGCCTTGTTGAAACCCATAGGAAAAAAAGTGATGAGAGAAGAGAAAAGAAAATGGTTGAGAGAATATTATACTGATGGAGAGAAAGAAAATCACAGTTAGGGGTTTGTTTGTTTGTTTACTTGTTTCTCTCCCCCTTTTCCCTCTCTTCTCCTCTTTTCAGTCCTCTTATCACTTCTTCCTCTTTTTCCTCATCTATGGTCATATTTCTTCAACTTTCAGGACTTTTGACCACAGGAGGACAACTGCAGCTAAATCAGTCAAAGATCAGCCCAAAATCATCAACCTCTTCTAGAAAGGATCAGCCTAATTCCAGCAAATTCTTTGGCAATCCACCGAGAAGACCAAGGGAACTGGATCACTAGACTAGACTGGAGTCAGATTGGATCAATACAGACCAATCCAGAAAATGTGATATAATTTGATGCATTTCATTGGCAACAGGGTTAGAGTTAACAGCATCTCCAACATCACTTTGTAGTTTGTAGTATCAGAAATTGTTTAATGGTTTCAGGGAAAACTTCACATACTGGGGGCATTGTGGCTCACCATTGTTAAGTAATATCTTGACTAACATTAATATTGATCTATCTTTGGTTTCACATATTTTCCTGGTATCTTGCCTTCCATTTCAGTTAAAAGCAATTAGAGTGATTATGTAAGAAACAAATGAGGGACATTCATGTACATCTCAAGGAAGCTGCATGTCTTTAGGTTTTTTTTCCTTTTTTTTTTTTTTTTTTCCAAGAAGCCCTATAGGCCATTCAAAGTTTGAAACCACTTGAACATGAATAAGCAGTACAAGCCGAGACAATACAGTACATCAGTGAAAAATCTAAAACTAACCTATTTCATATTAAAACAAAAAATCTCTATGGCATGCTTCATAAGTGACGGAGCTTATTTGCAAAAATTGAGTATAAATATTATAAGTATATCAAAGCTGCAAAAAAAAAAAAAAAGAATAAAATTGAGTTAAAGGAAAACCTTCTGATTAGGTCTTAAGCCCATTACTAGTACCTTCACAAATGAATTTGACATGGATATTCAAATTTTTTACTCTAGCCATCAGCACAACTGTCGAAGATCCATAATACGATAACAATCTTGACATCTAAAGAATGTCAACATTGAATATCCAAATTGAATTTGAAGGGAATACTAGATAATTTCAATTGCTTGTGAAAGTAATGGAGACATGAGAAAAGCAAAAGGAACAGTGTGGTGAAACTTAATCAAGAAAACACCAATTGAGCTAGTATTGGTCACTCACACCGAAGGTATATTATTGAACACTGGATAATTCAGATCTAGGTTGCAGCGGGAGCCCTATGCACAATTAATTAATCTAGAATGTCACAATCTAAGGTGGCAGTTGAGCTCTGCAACTCTTGCAATTTCCTGTGCTGCAAGACCTGAAGTAAGGTATAGACATGTTCAAATTAATTAAGCCAACAAGCCAGCAAAGAGGGATCATCCGCCATAGCAATGAGAAAATGGACAGCTTGTGCGTGATAGGGATCAAATAACCAGTCCTCTAATTAGTGATGGGGATGCTCTACCATCCAAATTCCAAGATAAGGGACGGCAGCTATTCAAATAGCTTTTTGAACTTTCTTTGCAAGAAAGAATGATATCCAGAATTCAAGACATTTGAGTCGAACCACCGTAATGAAATGAAAATCCCGTTGCAACGGCTTCGACTTCATCAGCGATATGATAGAAGATAGTATGGGCTGGTAAATTTCAGAGAGCAAATTCCACCTCAACAGCTGATCAAAGCATCTAGGAACTAAAGAAACCAAAATCATGGTGAAGTAGGATCTGACTAATCAATTTTGCCATGAAAAGAAATCCTATCCACTGCATCATTTGCGTGCCATTCGATCAAGAAGATAGAAATTAAATCGAAAGTTACGAGAATGCATCGATACAAATTAAACGAGGTATGATGAAAAGGGGAGAAGGATGGAAGAACCAGATCAACGAGAGCTGCGGCCTTCTGGTAGTTGTTTCCGTAAGTTATGGCGTCGGACCTCCGCGGAACGGACTTCCGCCTTTGGTAGGCGGCACCTCGCCATCCGCCGGCGCCGCTGCTGCTGCCCTCCCCCGCAATCAAAGGGATCTGCATCTCCCTCTCTCACCAACAGTAACACAGAAAGCGGAGATCCGTCGGGATCGAGTGCAAGAAAACTGCGCTCTCGGAAAAGATGAATAGAAATAGAAATGCCACCTTGCCGACGTCCGACGAAATTCCAAAGAAGCCCATCGGAAATCCGATTTGCGACTCCTCTAACGATTCACTCCTCTCCGCAGATCCAGCCGTTCCATTTCAGCGGGACCCACCATATTGTGCCATGGACGGTGGAGATCCGAGAGTGGGAGGAGTTGATATCCGAACGTCGTCACGTCGAGGGGCCAAGGGAAGTGGGGACGTCGTGGGGCCGCACGCGGCCTCCGCCCGCGTGTCTCGAGGGGTTCTGATGCGTTTGCGTAATTCTGCGCGTCGGGTCAGCCAGGCGATCTTAAACGGACGGCCATCAAGCTCTCGCAGATTTAAAATGTGCGGGAGCTTGATATCCGTCCCCGTGATGTGTCCCGCTCCAAACGGGCGAGGACAGGCAACTCGATTTAATGAGATGAGATGGCCGACTTCAATCTCGAGGGGACCAAAGGACGACACGTGCTTCACGCTCAATCCATTCGGTAATACGACTCATAAATAGGCACAGTGTTGACGTCGCGTTGGCGACCGGATCAAAATGGAAGTGATGTGCTAATGGTGTTTGACGAAACGGTAGATTGCGATGGGGATGGAGAAGACATGACGAGACATTACATTTGGATAAGACGCAGCAAATGTGCGGATGAAAGATATGAGATTTCCAACTCATTTGAAAGTGTGAGGGCGATTGGTGACTAACATATTATGCAACTTGCCACCAAATATAAAACTACACGCTCTTGGAAGGAACCACTTTGATCTCCATATAAAATATATGAAACAATTGATGAGGAAAAAGTCAACAGCCTGCATCAGAGTACATCTTATTATTGATTCCGTAGTTCCTTCGACATGGAGTGTGATCAGTAGACTTGTTTATGGAAGACAGTAAAAATATATGAAACAATTGATGAGGAAAAAGTCAACAGCCTGAATCAGAGTATATCTTATTATTGATTCTGTAGTTCCTTCGACATGGAGTGTGATCGGTAGACTTGTTTATGGAGGACAGTGAACATAGTCGGAAAACCTGCAATCTGCCGACAGATGCAGTCCTCTTCACTGTATTCGGCTTGTCATTTTGCAATACGGTTCATCATCGGGAGTTGCTCTCTTTGGTTCTTTCGTCATGCTGTGGACCACGCATCGTACACTTTGATCCATATGCATGTTCTTCGTCAATATAGTTGATTTATAGATTTAGATGAGTCTATTACCGTTAACATAGATTTAAACATTTTGAATCATACAGTTGTATATCTATATATACCTCTTTACATGTGCATGTGGCGGATTTCATATAATCGGGACGTCAATTGTAGATCTATTAAGTTAAATAATCAATTATCCTCATGGATAATTAGTATTTATCAAGTTAGAATATTATTTGTTAAGTCATATTTTGATTATCCTAGTCAGATTTAAAGTTACCTATTCACCAACTACATCAAAAACTACAAAGCTTCATCCGGAGTGTTCTCGATAATGTTCCTCTAAGACTTGAATCAATGCGGGTTTTAGATAATTTGACTATACCTTTTAGGGGAAAGAAAAAAAATCTATATCTTATAAGACACTTGAGAAATTTTTTTATAATAAACTTTAAATATCATTACTTTAACAATAGAGTTGGTTATAAAGAAAAGATGCGTCTCTCTCGGAGTTAATTAGAAACATAATACATTGAACCTGAGACATTATAACGTCTTATTTGTTCAATTGTGCACCTAGGTGTTGACCATGACATGTTGAGATGTTGACCATCGTACATTGAGGCGCTAATCACGTGGCACTCATGTGTTAATCATAAATATTGAAGTGTCAACTATATGGTACTAAGGTATCAACCATAGCACATTGAGATCGCTCATGTAGCACCAAAGTGTCAACTACATAACGTTGAGGTATCAATCAAGACGTGTTAAGGCATCATTCATATGATATCGAGGCGTCGACTATATGGTGCTAAGGTAACGGTTATGATGTATTGAGATATCGTCCATGTGATACTAAGGTGATGATTATGTGGCATTGAAGTATCAACTATAGTACGTTGAGATGCCAACCACGTGACATCCCATGTATTGGCCACATAACACCAAGGTGTTATTTATCTTGTACTGAAATATCAACTATGACATATAAGGTATTGACTATATGGCACTAAAGTATCGATTACGTGATATTGAGGTGCCAATATGACACTAAAGTATTGACTATGTAACATTAAGATATGGCTCGATGTCAGATATAGAACATTGAGGTATCGATTATGTGCTTATTCTTATATGTTAATATTAGATTCCAAATTAAATCAACCTAAAATACTTACACATGAAAAAGCTATAAAAGAATAATTGAGATATGAAAGATGATAATTGCTTAGTCGGTAAAAGATAAATGGTTCAATCCCATCAAATTAATAAGTTATCTCAAAAGACCAGCACGTAACAACGATGAGAATGGTAGAACTAAGTATATAAATTACTTGTTCTACGAATCCTTTTATCATCTATCGGTGAGGAAGAAGGTGGTGCGTTTGACTCACTTTAAAAAAAATGAGAAATCCCATTTCACATCCTATATTTTTGCACTGTCACGGTTTATGTCATATCAAGATGTTTTTTCACTTCTATCACCCAAAAGGTGAACAAGTCGGTTTGGAATATGTTAGCAAAAACCCTCTATTATGTCACTGTATAAATTATCGATCCATATCACCAAATTTATAATTGTTATGACATATTATGATTATTCAATATATCAAATTTCGAAGTTGATCCAAGTCTATCATTTGAACTTACATAAGTTATATGTCAAAAGATTGAGGGTTTTTCAAGAGGATCCTATAAAAATTATATCGGAAGTATATTCAATAAAATTTTTTATGATGTTTAAATTAGTGATGCAGACTTCATAAGCACTGAAGTTGAGTGAATAGTTATTATGCAGAGATAATTATATAAAATTGTTAATTATTACTCGATCATATGAGAATGTCGATTGAATTGTCGGGCAACACAACTATATAGTTTATGTTAAAGAGACGATGGAGTCAGCTAATGTATTGGGATGACTATCAAGTCAGCCTAACATGAGCATGACATTTAACCAACTTGCTAAGTTGACAAGAAATCTAACGAGATGTGATATGCAATCGAATTATCTACTTGTCAGATCCCTTATCAATACTTCAAGAAATCCACCCATGTACATCTTTCTTTCCCCATCTTTCTTTCATACTTTCTCCTTTCCCAATTAGTGATAAGCATAGTAATTAATAGTTTGTAATATGAGTACCTTCACACATGTATTCCACCATCACAATGAGATTTAATGTTGGACAAATACAATAATTTATTTTTTCTACTCGTAATAAGAAAACCCAAGTGACTTCAGTGGACTTCCATGGAAATAATTCATAAAATTAATTTCCACCTCCATAAAAGATTATTCTTCTTTTGATGACATGATTACAATATTCTAAAAGGATATAATTCTCCTGAGCGCGACCCATAGCGTCAGATCGACGGTCCACTCGACCGTTCAATCGAACCCGGCCCAACCGCGCCCCAACCCTAATCGACCACCAACCACATAAGAGTGGCCTCGCTAGGGTTTTCATTCCCAGGCGTTGAGGGAGGCGGCGAGGAGGAACGAAGAGAAGATGGTGAAGTTTCTGAAGCCGAACAAGGCGGTGATCATCCTGCAGGGGCGGTTCGCCGGGCGAAAGGCCGTGATCGTGCGGGCCTTCGACGACGGCACGCGGGAGCGGCCCTACGGGCACTGCCTGGTGGCCGGCGTCGCCAAATACCCGAAGAAAGTTATCCGCAAGGACTCAGCGAAGAAGACGGCCAAGAAGTCGCGGGTGAAGGCGTTCCTGAAGCTGGTGAACTACAGCCACATCATGCCCACCCGCTACACCCTCGACGTCGACCTCAAGGATGTCGTCACTATCGACTCCCTCCAGTCCCGCGACAAGAAGGTTTCCGCTTGCAAGGAGACCAAGGCTCGCCTGGAGGAGCGCTTCAAGACCGGCAAGAATAGATGGTTCTTCACTAAGCTCAGGTTCTAATCTATGGTAGCCTTCGCTATTTAGTTCCATCTTCCATCGGTAATGCCGCTAATGTTACTGCAATCTTCCCCATCAAATGTGAGACAGTTGTGGGCCTGCTGAGATCCCTAGGGTTTATTGATCTTCTATATTCTAGTATTTCGATTTTGATGGCACTTCATTTCTCGTTGATTAGTATCATAATTTATCATAAGATGGATGTGTCGGATGCTTCAAGCTAATCATGTTTACATGTGTTTCTCACCTTTGCATGATCATGCCGCAGTAGCTCCGAAATCTTATAATGCTTGTCTGTGATGATGTTGTGTTAGGCTAATTTGATAGACTGAAAGTCTAGGGCGATTGAAGGTGTAGTTTTGATCTCTGTTACCTGTTGGTACGTACGAGGGTTTCAGAATTTGAGTACACCTGCAAGTTTCTATTTGTTTTTTGGAATTCACATGGAATTTCTACTGAAACATGTCAGCTGAGAAATTCCTGTTGGATTTAGTAATCTTATGGATGAGGGCTTAAAAATTCCATGACAAACATAAGATATGCACAAAATTTTCTAATCAGACACAAAACAGGTTGGAATCTAGCAAATCTATTTTGGGACTTGGAAAAAAAATGCAGTCTGATCCAAAATGGAAATTCCTATTAGAACTTGGTTCCTCACTTAGAACTCTGGGAGTTGTATGTGATTCGTCATCTTTTCGCCCCTGCCAAGTGGGACCTTATGCATTTTGGGTCTTCAAAGATGGACCTTGGTATTGTGATTTGTCTGAAACCTTTTTGTTGCTACAAAAGTATCCTTCTGCTTAGGGGTCAATTAGCAAATACGTTTCTGATATTGTGTTTTAGAGCTTTTTATGATAGGTTACATAATGTCAATACTTGATTTATATGTGGCATGTAGTCACTCTTATATTCCATTTTTTTTATCTTTGTGAAATCATGCACAAAATTCTTGAAAAGAATATGATTTTGGGATACTATTCTCATCTGTGGTTGAATTCCCTCTTATTTTGTTCTTTGATTTGTTGTGGAAATATGCTTGGAAAGAAATATGATTTTGATATAATTTTTTGCTATCCGATGTTGTTGTTAACCCTTGTACCATATAGTATCATTGGCTGGGTTTCTATATAAGCTTTTAAATAGCGGGGGTGGTTAAGGGATGTGTGTAGGATAACTTTGTTGAACCTGAATCATTATCTCAAAATGCTTAACTTGAAAGTTAATAGTATTACATTTATTAGACTCTTGTAAAATAATCTTATTCTTAGTTCATTTTCGATGAGATGTGAGATTAAATCGAAGTGATGCAGTCTCTCCACTGGCTTGATTTTCTGGTCTAACCTAGTGATGATTTCAAGTGGTGATGTACCCTTTGACTTTGTTTATGGAGTCCCTCACTATGCCATAATACTAAATCGGTTTTGATACCAATTGTCACAACTTGACATTAGTGGTTTAAAAAGGCGCTCGGGCGCTCGCCTAAGCGCTCGGGCGAGGCGAGGCGAGGCCCGAGCGCCTCGATCGACTTCCAAGCGGCGCGCTTCAAAGAGGCGCCGCCTGGGGACTCGCCCGAGCCCAGGTGTCGGGCACTTCGGGCGAGCGCCTGGGTTAAACCGGGCGATCGAACCAGATTTTTACATCTGGTTCGGTCTAATGTGATTTAGTTGGTTCGATTGAACCAACTAAATCACCGATAAATCGATTTCCCCAACCCTAAACCTTGCGATTAGCCTCTGCTGTCGCTGCCGCTGCCTGCGCCTGCTCTCGCCGTCGGTCGTCGCTTCCTGCTCTCGTCGTCACTCGTCGCTTTCGCTCCTGGCTGCCGCCGACGCTCCACCGCCATTGTTTGGCCGTCGCACCCGCTCCATCCAAATCGCCGCCGCTGCTTTCGCTCGCCGCCGCTCGCTCCCACCGCCGCGCAAAGTTTCGAACTTCTCCTTACTGTTAACATTATACTGTTAACACAATTTTTTATTTATTAAAATAATAATATATTTATTTAATTATATTTATAATTTATTTATTTATTTAATTATATTTATAAATTTTTATATTTTAGTGTCTCGCTTCGCTCGGGCTAGCGCCTGGGCGAGCGCCTAGAGCCTCGAGTGATTTTAGACCTTGGCGCCTAGCGCTTTTTAAATCATTGCTTGACATGATGAGATAAGTGGTTTATTAAGAACTTGAACCAAAAATAATACACCTATTAGATTTTTATAAATCAAATCTTAGTCTTGGCTCACTTTTGATGTACTAAACGGGGTGTAAAGTGTGACTGAAAGTTTAAGTCAAGTAACGCTCTCTTTAACATCTAGTAACAATGTTAGCAGGTTGGCAAAATCAAATGTTGCTTGTAACTCAAATTTGGTTACAATTGGCTCAGTGTATTGTTTGATTAATTTGGCTTGGGAACTCCATTCCGAATTGTGTAATTTACTGTAAACCCTTGATTGGTCTAGTGCTGTGTTATGGTCCTTTTTGATGAGAAAGCATGCTAGTAGATTATTGGCGTCGTGTCATGTAACTATAGGTCCACCCTGACGAAACCGTTTGATTTGGATTAGCTAATCTTGCTTATGAATAACCCCTGGCTTTTTATGTGACATTCATACAACTGCGGGACAGATGGTATGTGGCTTGCGCGGTCATGTTGAAGGCGCAAGCAAGAGAAACTATACGGTTGCCATATGAAGGGTGCACACATTATTTTTTGTTTCTTTTGTGGTGGAGACTAGATAATGGTTTATTGAGGCTGTCCATTTGTCTGGTCATCTATGGTTTAGTACATGCTTTGTGGGCAAGGGGAAAAGCAGCCGTGCACCAAACTAGAATTTTGGTATGGATGGCTCGGTCATGAGATGTTTTTTTTTAATGTTGATAGCGGTAGGGGTTTAGGCTTGTATGGGGAAACACTTATTGAAACCTAGTAACCGAGCAGAGGGTAATGGTTAACAAGTCTTGCTTGATTTAGGATATGCAAATGCCTCCTAGCATATTCTGTAGTCAATTTTTTTTGGTAGGAAAATCTACATTCAAAATGCTTGAAGCTCAAACCAAATAATAGTGTGTTTGATTTCGGATACCAAGGACAACCATCTTCTCCCAAAACTATTTGCGGTGTCACGAAAAACCCATCTGTCATGTTTATTTCCCACATTTGGTTGCGCAATTTGTTTCACCAGATGGGATCTGCCAGCTCGTTAGGTTGGGGGGAATCAAGCATTCGAGAGGCTTATTGGATCTCCTGAAGAATTCATCTACGTTGCAGCCTCCTGGAATGTGAGGCTATCATCCCCTGGGCAGCGGGGTCCCCGTACATCCGCACTCGGAAAGAAACCAAACCAAAACACTTGATTGTGCAAAGGGAGTAAGGACAACACGAGAGCCAAAGCCGGTGACCTAAAACGAGTACAAGAAGCACAACTTCGAGCGGGCAATGGCGGACGCATTCTCCTGCCTTGTTTGCGCCCTCCATTTCTTCGATCCGCTTCCCGCAGCCTTCACTCGGAATCGCTGTCCATTCCCTTCAACCCCCTTTGCTTCTGTACACAGGAGCCCATTTTGTCGTCGTGAGATCACCCAAAGAGAGGGAAAAGGAAGACTACTTGACACCATTACCCAATCCACCACCACCACAGAGAAAAAGGAAAAAGAAAAAAGTATGGTTAGAATACAGCTCTAACTTGATTTCATCAGGTGTCATGATCTACCAGCTAAGCTTTCTTTAAGAGAGTGATAATGCAACCTCGAAAAGGCCTATTTGATTCTCTCTTCTGTCACTATTTCTAATATCAAAAGTAGAGTAATAATGTAGAATGTCAATTAAAATACGAAAAGTTCGAAAGAAGACCTTTCTCACACGCATCTTTTCCCTTACTTCATACCGTCCCGTCGTCAAGTCCGACAGCCACATCCCTGGAAAGCAATGCTGCACCCACCCAACGATTACACCACGGTAGCAGAACTTATCCCAGGGGGGTTGGAGATGAATAGGACGACTTGTTTGTTTGTACCTGGAGAGACCTGTCGATGTTCTTGGCCCGTTTCTTGGGCCTCTGGGGAAGCTTCGTCCCCTTCATCGCCAAGAAGTCGTCCTCTTTCTCCTTCCTGGAGAGGGAGACGTAGATCCGCGGCCACATGAAACGGTCCAGACTCGGCTTCTCCGTCGCTTCCGCATCCAGATTCGCCTTCGCGGGTGAGTCTTGCGGCAAGCGCCTTTCGGATCGTGGTGCACCTCCCGATCGTTCCTCCACGCCCCTGGTCATTGCAAGTTGCAAGGAGATGAAGGAAACGAAAAAAAGAGGGATCTTGACCGCAGAGGGAGGTGGGTAGGTGCGGCGAACAAAACTGGTGGAGGGATCTTTTACTTTGATGCCACTGATAGGAAAGAGAGGCTTTGCTGATCTTGACCGCAGAAAGAAGCTTGAACCAAAACCAGAAAAAGGAGAGGGTACTTGTCACGGAAAGCTCGTGGACGACAACCAAGAACACACATCCAAATGGAAGGAATCAGTGGGTATTCTCTCGTCAGTAAACGTAGGGGTGGGAGATGAGGAATGACAGCGGAGGAAAGCTTTTCTTTTACCGTCCCCACCAACACATCACGCAGTTCTGATGCGCAAGAGCGACAAGGAAACGCTGCGTGAAACCTTGAAGGAGGAGGAGGAGGAGGAGGAGGAGGAGGAGGAGGATATGGGGGAGTCTCGCTTACCGGCTGTTGGCAAGAGATGCCGTTGCAGCACGGACGGGCGTGGACGGCCTGAGGTAACCCACTTTGGAGTACGGCCCACAGGGCGGTGGCATAGCCGCTGCCGCCGCTGCACGGCCCTCCGTTCTCGGTCCCCGCGACCGCTTCTTGTGCCCCCACCGGAGGAGAACGTCGCCGCCTCCGCCTTGGCCCACCCCGTCAATGTGGTGGTGGTTCTCAGCTGTCGCTGGTCCGGCGGAGGTGGATGGAAACAGCGAGCCTGAAGTGAGGAGCGGTCCGGCGTCAGACTGCGCCTGGGTAGAATCCAAGGAGATGTGCGGCAAATGGTGGTCTCTCGTCGGTGACGGGTTGGCCGACCAGGAGGCGGATCTCAACCTCGAGGATTTGACTTCCGAGGGGGAATGGTTTGCGATTCTGCCAGCTTCATCGGCGTCGTCTTCCTTGGAGGTTCTCAGGCTGTGCTTCTTGCCATTGCCGAGGGGAAGGACATCCGGGCTGCTTACTCTCTGGTACCTGATGCAGAAAGACGAAGAGGTTAAGGGATGCAATTTAAACCCAAGACATCAACAAACCTTAAGGATCTACGCTGGTAACGTACAACTCCCATAGATAGCATGAGAAGAAGACGACGATCGTCCACAGGGAGAAGGAAACTAAGTATAGATCCGTCGATTGCAAATCTGTTGAAAACAAAAGAGTTTTTTTCGCTCAAATCAATGGGGGCGTCGATTGATTCCTTGAGAAAGATACTTGCAACGCATCCTTCGAACTCGATTGAGAACAGAAGGGGGCTGCAGACGAAACACTGAAGATGTTTCCTTGACTGATTATAAAAAGAGGAGAGCAGCGCGACATGAAGCAGCAGATGGCGGTGCTCGCAGTTTCGAGGCGGCGCAAGAAGTGAAAAGCACGGAAACAACTCAAAACCAAAGAAAGAACCAAACTCGTGCCATTTCTCTGCGAAAGACAACCAGAACACTAAAACCGCGCCACACGATCAGAAACCACAAATCCACCATGAGACGGACCGACTCATCCAAACAGGGCACAAAAAAAAAAAAAAGGAAGAAAAGGTGGAACATTTGGCGATCCATGATGAAAACCTCGCGGTTCTTCAACCGCAAAGTCCACGACGGGCTATGAGAACGCCCTAAGAACCAGCAGAGGACATCGGAGGTCCCACAAAATTTATATGGAAAGCAAAACCCCCATTTGGAGAAACGCTCCCCCACATCCATGGCGTCCGCCTCCGACCGAACATCTAGTCATTCACGATGCAGAAGATGACATCGGTCCCAAGCAACAAGGCCCCCGAAGAACAAGAGCAAAGAAGCTTGCCAGTTGGGACCCATCAGAGGAACACGGAAGCAGAGGGATGCAGACAGAGATCGCAGCGAACCTCATCATGTCTGACGCCGAACGGATTCACAGAGCAGCTTCGCTTCAATTCGTTCAACAGATGGCGTAGGGTCTCGGAGAGGCGCATCAATGGCGGCGTCCTTCAACAGACCCGCGGTTCTATTTCAATCTGTCGTCCGCCGAACAGAAGGAGAGGTACGGCGGCTGAAAGATTTGAAGTGGCAGACGAGACAGACAAAGGTAGCGGTTTGCAGGAAGAGGAAGAGACTTAGAAGGGAGGAACGCAATTGGGTTTAAAAAAGCGGCCCCATGTAACACTATCTTACCGAAATACCCCTACTTCTAAAATTTAACGCCCTAATGCGAGGGGGTATCTTTGTGAATAAGGAAAGCAAACAGGCGTGGTTGTTAGTAACTTAGTATAATAAAGGAAAATATAAATAAATTCACATCTTATACGTGAATTGTTATGAATCACACATTCATGGAGGCATCATGATAACAACAAGTGCTCCAAAACCTAAAATGGCCTTGTTATATTATTTCATTATTGTTTTTTTTGTTTGATAGTAAATTATTGAGCTAGTCAAATATTTGATTTTTTTCTAAAAAATAATATTATTAAGTTAAATTTTTATTGTTCAAGCTAAAAACTTATTGGGAGTTGATCGTGTTCTTTTTTCTCGTATGTCTCAGTTACTTCATAATCAATTTGTTCGAATTTGAGAGTGTCAAACTTTATAAAAATTAGATCGTAAAAATGGTGCCTAGATCACAAAAAGGAGTCTAGTATTATCATAAAAATCGATCTAATGTTATTTGATTTCAATCCCAATATGAAAGTTTTTCTACATGGCTTGAAGATATCGAGTATTTCGATGTTGCACAAAGTTATCAAGTGCATGTCGATTGTATGACATTGATGTGTTCATGCCATTTACTAAAATATCTATAAAATTGGACTTATTAGTGTCTCATCATCATAGATTTTATGTTTACAATTACTATTATATTCTAGGTTCTTGAAATTAAATACTTTATATTTATTCTTTTTTGATTTACAATGTTTGAATGATCTATATTTATTTTTTTTTATTTACGATATTTGAATGATTTATATTTATTCTTTTTTTGATTTATGATATTTGAATGGTCTATATTTTGTCGATCTATATTTTTATATATTTTGTCTTATCACTGAATTAGATTCTTTATAATATGATCTTTAATGGTCACGAAACAACGATAGTCATTGTGAAGCATGGTTGTTGACTAATGTTATTTGATTTCAATCCCAATATGAAAGTTTTTTCTATCGACGGATTTGCTGTTTACGATACTATTATATTCTAGGTTCTTGAAATTAAATACTTTATATTTATTCTTTTTTGATTTACAATGTTTGAATGATCTATATTTATTTTTTTTTATTTACGATATTTGAATGATTTATATTTATTCTTTTTTTGATTTATGATATTTGAATGGTCTATATTTTGTCGATCTATATTTTTATATATTTTGTCTTATCACCTGTTAGATTCTTTATAATATGATCTTTAATGGTCACGAAACAACGATAGTCATTGTGAAGCATGGTTGTTGACCTCATTGTGTATGCGCTAGCGATGACAAATGGTATCTGCCAAATACGCATGTAGGCGATCGCCGCGAGTGACAATGCGCACACGCGACGACCGCACATGGGCAAAACCCACATCCAGGTAATGATCACGCACTGGGTTGGTGCTGCAAGAGGGCCACACAGTCGGTAACCACCTGTAGGCAACGATCGCACGCGCAAGCAGAGGCTGTGCCACGGCGTGTGCAGGCAACAGTCGCACTGGAGGCAATCGCACAGGTGATAGTGACGCAAACAAGATTAGAGTTTTTTTATGATAAAATTATAGTTTTACCCTTTCTTTGAGATTAGGGATTTTGATTAAATTATAGTTTTACCCTTTTGTATTTTATTAATACCTTTTAGTATTTTGATAGTTTTATCCTTTACAAATATCATAATTGCACCTTATGTCCTATCAATAAATTTACTATTTTTCCCTTATGAAATTAAGAATTTCTAATTTATATCCTCAATTATAAAATTGATAAATATGATTTATTTTAATTATGATTGATTTGATCATAATTATATTTTGATTATTTGATTGAATTTAATTTTGATTAAAAAAATATAAATTATAGTTTTCTTTAATAGTTTTCTCATATGACTTATTGATTACATTTTACATATAGTAAATAAAATCAAATTATTGTTCTTGGATATTTTTTTGATTATTCACATGTATATATTTGAAATTATAAAATAATATTTATCTTTCACATGAAAGCATGATTTATATGTAATCATTGATTACGATTATCATATGAGTTTTTATTTTTACTAATTAATATTTAATAATTATTATGGTTATTATCCTATTATTGAACTGTTTTAGTAAAAAATTATATTAAAAAAATTTGATGAAAATTATTTATAACTCATTGGATGTCAAAGTAGTCTATGATGATAGACTTATTGGATGTGAATTACAATAAAAGTCTTATTATTTATAGGATATTTTAAACTATATTTTATATTATTGTATTGGTCTTATAAGCACCAAAGTGGCCTAAACTAATAATTTATAAAATGATATTAAGGAACTAGTCTTAAATGACACTAATGAAATAATATTCACAATGATACATAATTATGAGATTTAGATAATCCAAAAGAGAATCTACTTTAAATAGTTATGTGATGGGGTAGGATGATATTATTTTTGAATATTCTTATAGTTTAGAGTTATATACCCAAAGTTAATAATACTATTCCACAATGATAGTATCAGTACTCCATAGATGATCTTGAATGAACACTAGATATGTCAAAGGTGAAATATTGATGATATCAATAGTTCATCATATTTTAAAAACTCAACATTAATATTATTTTATATTTTACAGTGGTACTTCCATCCATACATTCTTATGCTTCCAATATCCTTGTACTCTTTGGATCAAATTATTCAGAATGGTAAAAGCATGTGCAATTCACACTAGGCGTATTAGATCTTAACTTAATATTACTTGTTAAAAAGCTCGTAGACTTGACTGATGAAAACACAATAGAACAAGTTAATAAAATGAACGCTTGGGAAAGATATGATAGGCTTAGTTTAATGTTCATAAGAATGACGATTGTAAATAATATAAAGACTTTATTATCGATTGTAACTAGTGCATGAAAATATTTAAAGGTTATTGAAGACATATTTAAATCTGCTGATAAGTCATTGGCTAGCACATTAATGAAAGAACTGACTACGGTTCAGTATGATGGCACTCGAGAAATTCAGATCACATTCTTAATATAGTTGATGAAACTATAAAACTTAAAGTATGAGACATGAATGTTGATGAGTCTTTCCTCGTGTAGTGTATTCTTAATTCTCTTCCTTTTAAATTTGGCCCATTCAAAATTTACTATAATACAAATAAGGATAAGTAGGACTTTAATAAGTTAACTAGTATGTGTGTTTATGAAGAATTAAGATTAAGACAGAAAAGTTCATAAAATATCATGATTACTACTAAACGAGTTGGTAATAAGAAAAGAAAATTAAAATATCATCTATCAAAGAAATTTGTCGGGTCTAGAAATATTAAACAGACTAATGAAAAGAAAGCTATTACAGTAAAATACTTCTTTTGTGGTAAGAAATGACATATAAAGAATGACTGCATTAAACACAAAACTTGATTTGAAAAAACAAGTATAAATTCGACCTTTATATGTTTTGAATCAAAACATTACAGAAGTTCCTTCTGATATTTGGTGGATTGATTTTGGTACTTCAACTCATATTACCAATAATATACATAGATTTCTTTTAATCCGGAAAGTAAAAAAACATGAAAGATTCATCATTATAGGAAATTGTCTCAAAGCGAAAGTGATAACAGTGAGCACTTATTGCTTATGCCTAAAGGCGAATCATTTGATGGATCTTGTTAACACATGTTTTGTTCCTATTATTTTTAGAAATTTAGTTTCTCTATCTAGAATTGATGAGTTAGGATATTATCTTTTTTTTAATGGTAAACTCAATATATTTTATGATTCAATAAAAGTTGGTTCTAGAATTCTATGTGATGGTTTGTACAGAATTAATTTGAATCCAGAGTTTACAAAGATATTATTGACCCTGCAATCAAGTGTTGGATTAAAACGTATTTTCAATAATAAAAATCTTCTTCATTGTGGCATAGATGATTAGGGCATATCTCCAAGGAAAGAATTAAAAAATTAGTGAAGGATAATATTTTAGAAGATTTAGACTTAACTGATTTTGATGTTTGTATAGATTGCATTAAGGAAAAGCAAACTAAACATACAAAAAAAAACCAGAAGAAGTAAAGAACTCCTTAAGATTATTCATACTGATATCTATGGATCACTCTATATTTCCTATTTTAATGGAGAAAGATATTTCATTATATTTATTGATGACCTATGTAGATATGACTATATTTATCTAATACATAAAAAGTCTCAGGCCATTGACACTCTTGAAGTATATATAAATGATGTCGAGAGATAATTAATTAAAAAAATTAAAATTCTCAGATCTAACAAGGGTGGTGGATTTTATGATAGATATGAAGAATATAATCAGAATATTGGTCATTTTACTAGATTCCTAGAATGAGATTCAAATCAATCAGGAGATTTAGGTTAATTCTCCTATATTATCTTCTATTTGAAAAATTATTATTCCTTAAATCAATGAGAGAATTAGTAAGGGTGAACAACAAAATAACATCGATGAACTCTCACATGATATTGATGTCACTATTGAAGATTTTGTAGAACAATCACAATTGGCAGTTTTAAGAAGATCTCAAAGAAAAAGAAAACATATAATTTCTGATGATTATATGGTATCTCTACAAGAATCATATTATGATACAGGAATAAAAAGAGATCTCTTATTATTTTCACAAGCCATAGAAAGTAATGATTCTGAAATGAAAAATAATATGATATAATGAAAGAAGAGTTAAAATTAATAGACTAGAATGGTGTTTGGGAACTCGTTGAATTGCCTAATAATTATAAAAGAGTCAGTTATAAATAAGTCTTTAAGATAAAACATGATTTAACAGGTAATATTGAACGATATAAAGCTAAACTTGTGACCAAAAGTTTTTCTCAGAAAGAAGGCATCGACTACAACGAGATCTTTTCTCCAATTTCTAAAAAAGACTCATTGAGAATCATCATATTATTAGTAGCTTATTATGATCTTGAGTTACACTAAATAGATGTGAAAATAATATTTTTGAATAAGGATCTAGATGAGAAAATATATATAGAACAACATGAAGGATTTATAGAAAAGAAAAAAGAAAGTTGGGCTAGTAAACTTAAAAAATCCATTTATAGCCTTAAACAAGCTTCCATATAATGGTATATAAAGTCTTATGATATCATTACTTCCTTTGGATCTAAAGAAAATACTGTTGATCAATGCATATTTCTGAAGGTAAGTAGGAGCAAGTTTATTATATTAGTCTTATATGTGGATAACATTTTACTTGCTAGAACTTTAAGATGGTTGATATAAATGAGACAACATTTGTTATTAGTATTTAAATATTTAGGGATAGATCTCAAGGATTATTAAGACTGTCTTAGAAAAGAAGATATATTAATAGTATCTTAGAGAAATTTAATATATAATTTTTCTTAGCCAATGATACACCTATTACTAGAGGTGAAAAGTTTAGCCAAAACTAATGCCCGAAAAATGAATTAGAAATGAATCAAATGAAGAATATTCCTTATGGATATGTAGTTGAAAGTTTATTATATGCTCAAACCTGTATAAGACCAGATATTAGTTTTATAGTTGCAATATTAGGTAGATACCAAAGCAATCCAGAAATGAAACATTAGAAAGCTGCAAAGAAAGTAATGAGATATTTGCAGAGGACGAAAAATTATATACTCTCATATAGAAAATCAGACCAGCTTAAAGTGATGTGATATTCAAATACTAATTTTGCAAATTGTCTCGATAGTAGGAAGTCCACTTTAGGATTTGTATTCATGTTAGCTAGTGTTATGAACGGGATGTGACCACCTGATGACATGTTGGGATGGCTCGGTTCAATTGCCAAAGTCCTGGGGTGCCCGGTTGAGGCTCGCCACTGGGGATGCCAGGATGTCCCCTATCACTCCCCCCCCCCTCGAACAAGGCATGCTTCGAGGTCATCGAGGAGGGGCTCGGGGCATGTCTGGCTTGCTCCTTCGATCGTGTCGTCTATTGTGCGGGGTTGTCAGGTTGCCTTGCGGCGTTGTTACTCTTATTTGTGGTGCCGAGCGGGAATGGTGCGTCGGGGGGCTGCTAGACTGGCTGGGCGGGCGCCCGAGTTGGTGAACTCGAGCAATGCCCGAGTTGGTGAACTCGGGCACGAATGGACTGATTCCTGAGCTGGCGAACTCAAGCACAAATGGACTGGTGCCCGAGCTGGTGAACTCGAGCACAAATAGACTGGTGCCCGAGTTGGTGGCCTTGGGCATGAATGGATTAGTGCCTGAGCTGGTGAACTCGGGCACAAGTGGACTGGCGCCTGAGCTAGTGAACTTGGGTATAAGTGGATTGGCACCCAAGCTGGTGATCTCGGGCACAAGTGGACTGGTGCCCAAGTTGGTGAACTCAGGCACAAGTGGAATGGTGCCCGAGCTGGTGAACTCGGGCGCCAATAGATTAGTGCCCGAGCTGGTGAACTTGGGCACAAGTGGAATGGTGTTCGAGTTGGTGAACTCGGGCACAAGTGGACTGGTGCCCGAGTTGGTGAACTCGGGCACAAATGGATTGGTGCCCGAGCTGGTGAACTCGGGCACGAATAGACTGGTGCTCGAGCTGGTGAACTCGGGCACAAGTGGACTGGTGCTCGAGCTTGTGAACTCGAGCACAAGTGGACTGGCGCCCAAGCTGGTGAACTCGGGCACAAGTGGAATGGTGCCCGAGCTGGTGAACTCAGCACCAATGGACTGGTGTCCGAGCTAGTGAACTTGGGCACAATCGGACTGGTGTCCGAGCTGGTGAACTCGAGCACAAATGGATTGGTGCCCAAGCTGGTGGACTCGGGCATAAATAGATTGGTGCCCGAGCTGGTGAACACGAGCACGAATGGGTTGGTGCCCGAGCTGGTGAACTCGGGCACAAGTAGACTGGCGCCTGAGCTAGTGAACTCGGGCACAAGTGAACTGGCGCCCGAGCTGGTGAACTTAGGCACAAATGGACTGGTGCCCGAGCTGGTGAACTCCGGCACAAATGGACTGGTGCCCGAGCTGGTGAACTCCGGCACAAATGGACTGGTGCCCGAGCTGGTAAACTTGGGAACCAGTGGAATGGTGCCCAGGACACTCCGGTACTTGATGCTTGGGAGTGCTTCTTGGTGGTATGCGTGGTGTTGTGGGCTGACGTCACGTGCCTTCGTGGGGGGGAGCATGTGCTAACCTGTGGGCTGACGTCACATGCCTCCGTGGGGAGGAGCATGTGCCAACCTGTTGGCGGGAAATGGGGGGGTGCGCGCCTGGTGGGGATTGCGACTGGGGTGTTGGGCGGGAGCCTCGGTTGTGTAGGTGCGTTAATCGAGGTGGCCCTTGGCGAATGCCGCCATTACTCCCTGCCTCAAGGAGCCCAAACATCGCCCTAACCCATCGCTACTTCCTTATAAGTCTTCTATTGTGCGGTCTATCTCTCCCGGTTCCCAGCCCTAAGGTCGAGATGTCTTCTTCTTCCTCGTTGTCGAGTCAGTCGAATCTCGAGGCCAATGAGTCGACCTCGGGAAGTTCTAGAGTAGATGTCCTAAGTTCATCATCTGGTGGGTCGCCCTGAATGGATTCGAAGGCACTTGCGGCACTTCATGTCATGGGGGCCTGGCATGATGTAGATTCAGTCGTGACCGAGGAACTTCTAGGACTCGTTCGGGATTGGTATAGTATCCCGAGGGAGTACGGGCTGCACGCCCGGGCAACGTTCCTATGAACCATTCCCGAACGGGTTTGGGCTTACCTTGGATGCCCTTGAGGCGGGGCTGAGGTTCCTGCTACACTCGGTGATCGTAGAATGTCTCCGATGGTGGGGGATCTCCCCGTCTCAGATGGCGCCCAACTCGTGGTGCAACTTGGTGGTTTTTCTAGGGGAGTGCCCGGGGGCAGGCATCGAGCCAACCCGGACACTATTCTTAGCTTGCTTTTGGCTCTGCAAGGGTTGAGGCGGGTATCACCTGACCGCCCGAGGTGGGTTCAAGATTAGCGGCGCTCCTTCCAACAACAAAGGGTGGAAGACGCGTCACTTCTTCGTGAGTCACCGTGGAGATTGGGGGTTCTGCTTGGCGTGGACTTCCCGAGCCATCAACAATGTTCCCCCCTTCCTCTCTGATGAAGAGACTGAGTGGGTGGGGCGTTTGAGGGATGTCCTATCTTCCTCTTGGGCTATCAGAGGGATGACCGAAGGATGGTTGGTCGATGCGGGGCTCAGCCCGACCCGTAGGGGTATGGTCGGATTCGTCATTTAGGCTTATCCATTTTTCTTTACGCTTTGTTGACCGACTTATGACAATGAAGATATGGTGAATTTCCAAGCGCTGAAGGGAATGCCTCATCTTTCGATGTCGACATGGCCTCCTCGGGATCAGGAAAGGGCCGATGCCGATTCTCTGGCCGATAAGGAACCCCGGGCCGTCGAGGTCTTGATGAAGCAGAGGCGAACTGCCCTAAGAAGAGGGCCAAGGTGGTGACTCGGAAATCGTCCGAGGGGTCGGCACTCTGCAAGGCTATCGCGCGAACAACGTGTGGGTCGGGCAGTTGCTCGCATGGAGAAGGCTCCAGCTCCAAAGGAAAAGGCCGAGTCGGCTCGGCCAGGGATGAAGCCCCATCTAAGCGAGGGGAGCAACCTAAGTCAATGAAGGACCTATGTCGGGTCTGATCTTCGAAGAAGGGCGAGCCCTTCTGAGCTCTGGAGGTGGCGAATTTGCCCAATGGGGAATCAGGGGCACCTTTCGGGACCCGATGGCCTTCCCTCAAGATTGATAGTCGCATATGGGCCGATGGTTCGGTGGCCTTGGAGTTCGCTTGTGGGTCGCTTCACCCGAGTCTGGCGAAGCAACTATACTGCTCGTCTTCCGCGGTGTTGATGGATCGCGCCGTGAAGGCGGCGATCTGGGTAAGTACCGCCCTCTCCAATTTTTGCTATCGGGTTCACTCTACGCCCTCTAATCCCCGAGTTTTTACAGAGCCACCACTACACGATGGCGCTGATCGATCGGGTGTAGGACGTAGGTCGGGTGATTGAGTGCCTCGGGGATGCCAACTCCGAACTACGTCGGGAGGTGGAGGAGTTAGGGAGCGGCTCGGGTCCCGAGGCGATCGCCGCGACGGAGCAACGGGCGACTGCCGTTGAGGCCCTGGTCGACTAGCTAAAGGCGAAGCTGAAGAGTAGCCACGAGAAGTACCTGGACCTGGAGCTGGAGGCCGATCCCTTCGTGGATCTCCCTGAGGATAGGACGGTGGACATGCCCGACGAGGTTCCTTTTGACGATAGCCCGATGGAACCTCCTCCGAGTTGGAGTTTAGGGGGAGTGCCTCTCCTTTTGGTTTCGGTCAATTGAGTTGATGTTTTGTAAGGCCCAAACCGATCATAGTGTAAAAACTTTACTTATATGAATGTAAAGTTTTTTTAGTACAAACTCTACGGCTTCTATCGGGAATCAATGATAAAACTTTCTCAAGTTCAACACATTCCAGGTCCTTGGTAGGGGGGTCCCATCCATGGTTTCAAGGCGGCAAGTACCTTCTCGAACCATGTCGTAGACCCGGTAGGGCCAGTAGGGGCCTTCCCAGTTCGGGGATAATTTTCCTCTAGCGTGAGTTGGATCGCTCACCTCAGTTTTTCGGAGGACCAAATCCCTGACCCGAATTATCCGTGGTTGAGCTCTCCGATTGTAGATTTGGGCTGTCGCTTTCTTGTATACCAGAGCGCGTAGTTGGGCCTCGGCCCTCCACTCGTTGAGGAGGTCGAGTCCGGCCCAGAGCCCGAGTTTCGAAGTTTTCTCGCCGAAGTTTTCCACCCGCAAGGTTGGGAACATGATTTCGGGGGGAAGAACAACCTCGGTCCCGTACGTGAGGCTGAATGGGGATTCCCTTGATGCCATTTCTGGAGTGGTTCGGAATGCCCACAAGATGCTCGGGACCTCTTCCACCCAAGCCCCGCACGCTTCACCCACCCTCTTCTTCAATCCTTCGAGGATCGCCCGGTTCGTGACCTCGACGAGACCGTTGGTCTGGGGGTGGGTGACCAAACTGAACTTCAACCGTATCCCGTATGATTGGCAGTAGGCCTTGAATCTTGTGTTGTTGAATTGGGTCCCGTTGTTGGTTATGATGGCTGCTGGGATCCCGAAACGCGTGATGATATTCTTCCACACGAAACCTTTGACTTGCTTTGTGGTAATGGATGCTAGTTGTTCGGCCTCGACCCACTTGGTAAAATAGTCGACCTCGACTATGATGAACCGTCGTTGGCCCGAAGCCGAGGGAAATGGGCCGAGGAGGTCCATGCCCCATTGTGCGAAGGGCCAGGCTACGTCGATCGGGGTGAGGGGCACCGTCGGTTGATGTTGGACCCGAGCGTGCTCCTGGCACTATTGACACCATTGCATGTAGGATAAAGCATCTCGATGCAGCGTCGGCCAATAAAACCCTTGCCTGAGTATTTTGAAGGCCAAGGCCCGGCCTCCGATGTGCTCCCTGCATATACCCTCGTGAACTTTGGTGAGGACCGCCTCGGCTTCGGGTGGGGACAGGCAGCGGAACAAAGGCTGAGAGAAGGCTCTTTGATACAGCTTGCCCCCGATCTTGACGTACCATGCTTGGGCTCGTCTGAGTTGACGGGCGGCCGATGGGTCATCGGGTAGCTCGCCCTTCTCCTTGTAGTGAAGGATTTCTTCCATCCAATTTGGGGTTGTTTCCATCACGTTGACGTCCGGGATCGATAGGGTTGGCGTGGAGAGGACCTTGGTCCTTTTTGGGAGTTCCTCGGGTGGCCGGCTGGATGCCAATCGGGCATGCGTGTCGGCTTAGCTGTTCTGGGCATGCGGTATCCTCGTGATCACCAGATGGTTGAAGCGAGCCGAGAGTCGTCGAACCTCAGCGAGGTATTAGGCCATGGTAGGTTCCCGGGAATCTTAAGCGCCGTTGATGTGGCCTACCACCAGTTGGGAATCGGTGAAGGCCTCCAAGTTTTGTACCTGCATTTTGAGGGCGAGGCGAGCCCTGACAGCAATGCCTCGTATTCGGCTTCGTTGTTGGTGGTCTTGAATTCCAACCGACGTGCATGCTCATGGGTTTCGCCATTTGGGTTCATGAGGATCATCCCTGCTCCGACTCCTCCCGACGTGGCTGACCCATCAACGTACAAGGCCCAAGTCGGCGAATCCGACTCCTCCATGGTCGGGCTATCCTCGTGGGTTAGTTCAAAAATGAAATCAGCCAATACCTTGGCTTTTATGGCCATCCGAGGCGCATATTGGATGTTGAACTCCTCGAGCTCCACTGACCATTTCAGCATTTGACCCGAGATGTCAAATTTAGAGAGGATTTGGCGGAGCAGTTGGTCAAATACTACTTTTATCGCATGGGCCTGGAAATAGAGTCACAGCTTTTGAGCCGTCACGATCAATGCCAGTGCCAGCTTTTCTATCGATGGGTAACGCTCTTCGGGCCCAACAAGAATATGGCTAGTGTAGTAGATGACTCACTGTGCGGCCTGATCCTCCCTTATTAGCATTGAGCTAACCACATACTTCAAGGCTGCCAAATAAAGACTTAGAATCTCGCTCGGGTAGGGGGAGGCGAGCCGGGGCAACCGACCGAGGTAGGTCTTCATTTTGTCGAAGGCGTCCTCACATTCGGGGGTCCATTTGAAGATGTCCGCTCGGCGCAAGGCCCGGAAGAACGGGAGGCATTTGTCTCATGAGCGTGACACGAATCTCCCGAGTGCTGCTAGCTTTCTTGTGAGGCGTTGCACCTCTTTTATCAGGCGTGGAGATCGCATCTCCATTATGGCTCGAACTTTCTCCGGGTTGGCATCTATCCCTCTTTAGTGGATGACAAAGCCGAGGAACTTTCCCGACCTAACCCTGAAGGTGCACTTCGTCGGGTTAAGGCGCATATTGAATCGTTTGAGACTCTGGAAGGTCTCTACCAGGTCGGTTAGGTGGGTCGCTGCTGACCTGCTTTTGACGATCATGTCGTCAACATACACATCCATGTTTCTCCCGAGTTGAGGTTTAAACACTTTATTGACCATCCTTTGATATGTGGCTCCTGCATTCTTCAGCTCGAAGGGCATAACTTTGTAGTAGTAAGCGCCCTTGTCGGTGATAAAGGCGGTGTGTATTGGTCTTGCAGGGCCATGCGGATCTGGTTGTAGCCCAAGAATACATCCATGAACGTAAGAAGCTCATGGCCCGCGGTTACGTCAACTAGCTGATCTATCTTCGAGAGCGGATAATAATCCTTGGGGCATGCCCGATTAAGGTCGGTGTAGTCAACGCACATTCTCCAGCTTCCATTTTGTTTTTTAACGAGGACTACATTAGACAGCCACCAGGGATATTTCACCTTGGTTATGAACCTGGCGTCAAGCAAGTGGTCTACCTCATGGCTGATCGCCTATTATCACTCCTGGGCGAATCTCCGAGGCTTCTATTTAACTGGGCGGGCTTCAGGATAATGTTCAGGTGATGTTGAGCCACCTCAGGGTCGATTCCCAGCATATCCTTCGGGGACCAAGCGAAGCCATCAGCGTTGCACTTTAAAAACTCCACGAGTTAGACCTGGTCGGCTTCTAGGAGCGTGATCCCAACTCTGACAACCCGATCTGGCCGGTCATCCCTCAAGGGAACTTCGACGAGCTGCTCCATCAGCTGTAGATATGTAAGGGCTTTTGGGTCGTCCCGAGGGTCGAGGCTGGCCGGCTTGGGTCGTGTCCTCTTCGGCATGGATACGACCATCAAATAGCATCTCCTGGATTCCTTGGGATCACTCTGCACCATCCTGACTCCCGACGAGGTCGAGAATTTCATGTCTCGGTGGTAGGTGGAGACGACTGCCCTTATCCTGTTGAGGGTCGGTAGTCCGAGGATCACATTGTACTCTGAGAGTAGGTCGACCACCATGAAGGTGACCATCACCATCTTTATTCTCGACTCATCCCCTATGGTGACAGGAAGGGTAGTTGTCTCGAGGGGGGAGATCGACTCTCCCGTAAACCCAGTAAGCGTGGTCGCCATAGGGGAGAGATCGTTGTCTGCGAATCCGAGCTTTCTGAAGGTGTCCAGGTATAAGATATCAGTGGAACTCCCGGTGTCAACCATCACCCTCTTCACCCTGGCATTGGCAATATAGACCGAGACCACTAGGGCATCATCGTGGTCCGAGAACTCCACCTCTTCAGTGTCGAATGTGATTTCTTTATCGGAACGTGGTCTCAAACGCTTTAACACTGTACTCTATGCATACGCTTTCCTCGCGGTGGAACTACTATCGCTAGAAGCCGGTCCACCGATGATGACATCGATTTGTCTTTCGACCGGACCCTTTGGCCGGGGTGGTGACTCCCTCGATTTCTTGAGGAAGTGTCCGAGATGCCCTTGTCGGATTAACTCCTCAATCTGGTTTTGCAGGTCACGACAGTCTTCCATGTCGTGGCCGTAATCTTGGTGGAACCTATAGTACTTGGATCGATCTTTGTTAGTGGCTTTCACTAGGTTGGGCTCCCGTAGGAGCCCCTTCTCCCAGATTTGGAGAAAATCTTAGTTCAAGAAGTGTTCAGGGGAGGCCTCGGGCGTAGCGGCTTGAGTTTTCTTCGAGATGGTTCGGGGAGTGACTTCGGGGGTGTTGCTCGGGCAAAGTCTGTCCGAGGCCTTTTGCTGTCCTTGTGCTTCCCTACCATCAGCACTTTGGCGACGACGTGCTGGTTAGCCCACTGGAGCATCTCGGGGACCGTGGCGGGCGGTCTCTCGATCAGGGACCAAAAGAGTCTAGAGGGACGAAGCCCCATCAGAAAAGCTTGCATGACAAGAGATGGGTGAGCCTCGGGTATCCCTCTGGCCTCGACGGTGAAGCACGCGATGAACTATGAGAGCGGCTCACCGTCTCGTTGGGCTAGTGCGAGAAGGGTGGCCACGGATGGTTTCAGCCACATGCTAGCCAAGAAGCTCTGCTCAAGTCCCCTTGCGAGTTGGTCGAACGTGGAGACGAAAGCTGGCGGGAGGCGGCTGAACCACATCCGAGCTGGTCCCCTAAGAGTGGTGGGGAACGCCCTGCACATTAAAGCGTCAGAGATTCCGTAAAGGGCCATCTGGGCCCGAAAGGCGACGATGTGTTCCGTGGGATCGGATCCATCGTCGTACACCTCAAGGGCCGGGAGCCTAAAATTAAGAGGCATCGACTTGTCCTGGATTTTGGGAGTGAAGGGGGATGCTCCCGAGTCGTCATTTCCGACCCCTTCCTTGGTCCTGTGAAGCTTTCATTGGAATTCATCCAGATGCCAGTTCACCGTGTTAAGCTGGGCTTTGAATGTGTTGTCGGCCGAGTCGGTGGACACCGTGTCATGCTCGGGAAGCGACATATCGGTTGGGCAGAAACCGAGGATGCTAGGTTCGGGAGTCACTCCCCGACCCCTAAGACATTCTTCGGCTTCCTCCCGTGGTTGCTCGTGCATGGCAGGATTTGCAGGGAGATCGTCGAGGGTCACTAGGACGTATACGGATGGGCTTAGTGCCTGCGGGCCCATAAGGTGCATGAACTGTGGGATGAGGGGGACGATCGTCTGGATCATCTCGATCAGAGCCTGGACCTACCTTGACAGGTCGAGGAACTCCTCGAGCGAGACGATAGAGGGTGCTGGGGCGTTCCCGGGGGGGTGATAACCCGGGGTCATTGAACAATTATCAGTAGCACTCCGGGGTCTGGATTGGAATGCCTCCTTCCAACTGAGGAGCGGGAGTCATTCCCGAAGTGGGGACGGGAGCAATAGGTTGCCCCTCGGTTAGGCAAACTCTCTAGTTGGCCATGGGACACTCCTACGAAATCGGCCCTCCTTCTAGCGCCAAAATATTATGAACGGGATGTGGCCACTTGATGACGTGTTGGGATGGCTCGGTTCAATTGCCGAAGTCCTAGGGTGCCCGGTTGAGGCTCGCCGCTGGGGAAGGCTCCTAGTGCATCTCGGGGTTGATTCCTGCAAGAAGGCCGGGGTCGGGTTTTTCTCGACCTGGCCCCTCCGATGCTAAAGTCAGTGAATGCTCTCCTTTTCTTCCCTTTTTCCTAAAGCCAAGTGGGGGGTTATATAGGCATTTGCAAGTGTACCTCGGTCTGGATAACTACGGAGTCATGCAGGGCAGCATCGTACAGGGCGACGCTGCACGATGCCATTCCGGGATGTCGGGGATGGCCTGCTCCATGTGTCCCCGTCCCAGGATTTTGGGAGTGGCCACTTCATGCGTCGCCGTCCCGGAATTTCGGGAGCGGGTGCTCTATTCAAGTTCGGGCGGCGTGGCGATGTAAGGGCACCGTCACTTCCAACCCGGGATGGCGGGCCGCGCGTGGCGGCGCACGTGGGGTGGCTTTACGCTAATGTGTTTGCTGATGTGGATGGTGCCGTGGAGGATGCCAAGATATCCCCTATCAACTAGTAGGGTAATTTTTTTAAAAGTACAAAGCAATTGCTTATTGCATCATTATCAATGGAACCCATGGCATGTTTTGAGACCACAAATCAAGCTTTATGGCTACAAAATTTCATCTCACGACTTGGTGTGATCGATTCAAATGTCAGGCCACTAAAGATATTTTATGATAATATTATAGTAGTTTTCTTCTCTAAGAATGATAAGTATTATAGTGGTTCTAAGCACATCGAGATAAGACTTGGTGGTTAGAGAAAGATTTCAGAAATAACAAGTGTCAATTAAAAACCTGAGCACCACTATAATGATTGTTGATCCATTTACCAAACCTTTATAGTGTAAAATATTTAAAGAACATGTTTTTAGAATGAAGCTTGTGAGCAAGCCATATAAGATATGGTGATGCATATTTAGGTGGATGATATTATTGATATTTTTCTTGCTTAATTAAAGTTATTTATTTCTGTTTTCCTATTTACATTTATGTTTATGCATATTGTAGTTGAATGTAATAAGAAGATTATCTTAATAAGACAAATTACAGGGGTCATTATGGACTATATTAAGAAAGACTATTAATGTTGTGATACATAGAAGGGAGTATGACATTGATAATATATAACTGACTTGCATTGATAGTTGGATTTAACATAGTATTATTGTAGTTATTGGACTTAATGGCTTGTTTTAAAATTTATGATCATGTATAACGTGCTTTTCAAAATTTTTTGGAATCAAATTAGGTAAAATTATTTTATTTATTTTAATTTTAAATGTTTTTTATATATTTTTAATTAATGGGTTAAGTGAGAGAATGTTAGGTTATGTGACCCTTTATAATTGGATAAGATATATAATATATTTAATTAGATTTTGATGATAAATATTAGTTAATAGAAAAGAAGTTCATACTATAATATTATAGTATGATTCCTTTGGGGATGCCTTTGATGGGAGAAACTCTCTTAATAACTTATTCTAGACCCTCTGCTCTTGTCTATAAATAGATGAAATTTCTAGGGACTAAAAGGATATATCTCATAAGAGAAACGCATATCATAGAGGACGCAATTGAGATATTATAATTTTTTTTAATCTTTCTAAACAAATCAAAAGTAATTTTTGATTTAAAAATAGTATTCAGATCACACCAAGATTTTTTTTTAGATAACATAAAAAGATACGCATCATAAAATATTATTTGATTTAAATCATACATAAAAACTTTTTCGTATCTCATATACAATATCATGTTACAGCATCAACTAAATAGCGGTTACACTGACATGAGAGAGGTATGATAACGAGGTGATGGAGACGTTAATCGTGTATAGGGTTCTAATTTAACTAAAATCTCCGTCCTTTAATTACTCGATAAGTGCATATGTTTAGATTATATTCGACATCCACCGTCTATGAGACGCCATTGCGTCGCGTCGCGACACGTCGGGATCCTAGTAGTCGTGACTACGGCTCGGACAGCGTGCGTTCGCGTCGGTTGGTTGCTGAGTCAGCTGACCGTGGTCGCGGTTTACCCAACCATCGCCACCCACGACATGCTGTCCCCACACCGTAGCCTCCATTTCCTCTGAGGGCAAGAGATGACGCACTCTGGTAGGGTAACGTCAGAGGCGATTATTACCAATAAGAAAAGGCCGACATGGAATGCACCCCACCACCATCCTGGCTCATAAACCCACTGCCTCAACAAACACCCCCGTTCCGTTGCCGGATCTGTGTCGAGGTTTTGCCGCTGCACCTCGTCTTCGGGGAATCTGCGAGCGGCAGAAGAGAAAGAAAAAGGGCCGCCGAGATGTTCGAGCTGTTCGTCCTCGGGTGCACCGGCGTGGTGGTCTTCCTCCACGGCGCCAACTTTTTCTTCCGCGCCCTCTCCCACCGTCTCACCGCCCGTCCTCTCAGGTTTCCCCTTTCTCTCTCCCCTCTGTCTCCGCGTTACGCTACTTCTTCGATCGATGAAGTTTGTCGCCTTTGTAACAAGTCTTCTCGGTGATCGTATGTATGCCTGCCATGTTTTCTGGTCTCAGCTTCTTGGGAGTCGGGTGGTGGTAGGGCTTCGGTCGCGGAAGGATCCGTGGCAATTCCTCCTCCATGCGCCACATGACTCATGATCTGAGTCTGTCCATGAATTAAACGACGAAGGCGAAGCATGTAATCGTTGTAAAAAGACTCTGACGATCTATAATTTGGTGTCTTTATCGTGAATGGAGATCTCTTCTACAGTTGAAGGATTTGTGATCATCCAATCAAACGGCAAGATGATATCAAAGCAGGTAGTGAGTTCTCACAGATGAGTAATTTGGGGTTCGATCTACTATTCCCAAGTTAAAAGGAGCTTTTGTTTCCCTGTGCTCTTTCGTCTGCTAGCAGAAGGGGAGATAGGGGAACACTAGGCTAATAGATTGAACGGGAGGAGAGACTAAGGAAAGAGGAGTTGCTTCGAGTCCCCTGTTCTAGTATACATGAAGGAGGATAGGGACATGAGAGAGTAAAAAAGCACGTTCTACTGGAATCATAATTTAGTCGAAGACTTGTAAGGAGCATCTCTTGCGGTCCTATGGTTTTGTTGGAATGGCTTCCTTGATGAGCTTGAGGGACTCGGCAAAGTCATCCAGGAGCTGGTGAGCATCGGGTATCACCTTGTCGTCAACCGTCACAACTATCTTCATCATGTTCATGTAACTTTGGAAATGAACCGTAAGGGCCTGTTAAAACGATTCACTTAGAAGAAGACGAAGAAGAAGAAGCAGAAGACCGGTTGAGGAGCATACTGTTGATGAAACACTTACTTGTGGATGTCCATATACGCTGGGAGCAAGGTAGACAATCGGGTGGTCATAAAATGCTACTTCTTCCACCGGCCCGATCATATTTGAGAACGACAACGTCGTGTTGGAGAGCACTCTGTGGCACAATGCAGCTCCCGCCTGATATGTTCACAGGCACATTAACCATGAGAAGACTCTGATTTGAAGCTTTGAAACGAGCAGCTCCTACCTTAATGCCGAAGCATTTGACGATGAGCTCTCCACTTTTATAGGTGAAGATGGCTTCTAAGGAATTCTTCTTCCGACCTGCAATCTCCTTCCCTTTGCGAATGTAATCCATGGGGTCTTTGTACTTGAAGATCGAAAAGGGTAGGATGATGTAACCGATATAGTTCCCCCATTTAGTTCCACTATGTCTTCCCTCCATCAGTTCCGCCAAAGCCTGCTTAGAAACAGGGAACCTCGTCAAGTTCCAAAGACGAAGGTGATTTCGAATCTTAAGATGAGAGAAATGTATACATGGACTCCTGGAGTCGGTCTAATGTTAACGAGCAGAGTTGACCGGAGTCGGATGCTCGACGGGAGTTGCGCCTTCTTGCCGTGCTCATCCACGTTCTGACCTAGGAATTAGAAACCGGAGAAGATCTCAGATGGTGCAGGAAGGTTGTGTTGCGGACTTACAGAGAAGTGCTTGCTTACCGTATCTCCTGCTTAGGTAACGAGACAACCCCGCAGAGGTGACGCCCACCAGTACATCGTTCACAGTCTGCAACACGATCAAGCATCAGTAGGTGTTGCACAGCTGTGTCGTAAACGAAGGGGAAGAAGGAGAGAAGGGCCCACGCAGTGCATGGCGTTCTTGACGTCCCTGATGTCGTCCAGGCTGACGGTGCGGTGCACGATCCGCTTGGGATGGTACTCCACGCCCTTGGGTCCGGTGAGCGGCGTGGGAGTGTCCTTCGAGAAGGCCGACGTAGCCGTGAAGCGGAGGACGTCGAGGAGCGTGTTCCAGGCGAGGATCAGAAAGGCCCAGAGCCACAAGAGAAGCGTGAAAGCACCGCCGGCGTGGAGCTTGCGGGACGCGAGCGGGCGCCGGGACTGGTGAGGGATGGTGGGGAGGGAGTGGGGGTCGGAGGCCTTGCGGGTGCAGGCGAGGAGGAGCGACATGAGTGAGGTGCCGTCGCCGAGGGAGTGGTGGACGCGGAGGACGGCGACGGCGGCGGCGTCGGAGGTGGGGAAGTTGAGGACGTGGAGGTCCCAGAGGGGGCGGGACCGGTCCATGTCGGCGCTGGTGAGGGAGGCGACGTAGTCCTCCACCACCTGGTCCGGGGAAGCGGCGGCGCGGCGTTGGTCCTCCAGGTCCGGGATCACGATGTGGTTCTCCACCACCACCTTGGTCCGCACCCATCTTGGCTCAGCTCCTCCACTCTCCCCCAAAACCTGACACTAATTGAGATTATGATATGTCCGCAAGAAAGAAAGAAGGAAAAATACTTTACGACGACGGAAAATAGGCAACGAGTTAATGAGTTTATGAATTTTTGTTCATTAAGCGTTCAAACAAGCAGCAACAGTACGCTAGAAAATGATAGCCTCTTGAATAGGGCAAAAGTAGTGAACAACTAAGCCAGATGGGATCGCGCCCACCAACATCTCATCGTCTTCATAAATGAACCATAAATGAACGGTACCATTCGCTACGGTGAGTGCTTAACATAACACCAGCTGGATGATCCAACGATTTGAACATCAAACCCGATACAGCTTTTTATTGTCAGCATCAACCACCACAGGTCACATGAATGACACGATAAATCGAAGATGAAAAATATGATCCCTATTAGCCGAATGATGGGAGAAGCAGCATGGCTCCAACACCGAAATTATTCCATTATAATAGCAAAGATAATTCTATGATCCACGCAATTGGCGTTACCGTGGATTCAGATTAGCTGTTTCGGGTTCAAACAAATAAATCCCACCAAAAAACCGTGCTCCCAAGGAATCGAAAGGTATGTCTGTCACAGGAGGAAAAGGGATCGAGGCGGCGGTGCGCTTACCGGGACGCTGGAGAAGCGGGGGTGGCGGACGAGCGTGGCCTCCAACCCGGACCTGATGACGTCGACGTCAACGGGCTTCCCCAACCCCATGATCGCCACGATGCAGCAGTCGAAGCCCGGCTGGTGGAACAGCTGCGCCGCCGGGCTCAGCGGCTCCTCATCCCTCGCTCTTCCTGCTACGGCCTCCTCCTCTGCAGCTCCACTCGCGGCGCTCCTTCTCCCGATCCGTATCGGGAGCGGCCTTTTCCTGGGCGTCGCCCCGTCCATCGACTCCGAGGTTTGGAGGATTCCGTACGCGAGTGGAGACGGGGGGAATTGGGGATACGATGGAAGCGAGGCCTCTTCGACCTCCACCGACTCCGCTGCTGGGGTATTGTTCCCGCGGCGTTCAGAGACGAGAATGCCCCCCGGTGGGGTCTCACGCGAACACCAACGCTTCGCCTACCTCTTTTACTTACCCTGCCGCCCTACCTATACTTTGAGGGAGAGATACTGGGCTCGAAATCGGGTCCCGCACGGGGCTGCAAACTTCCACCAGTCGTTATGATGCGTTGATGTAAATGGCCCCGAGGACACGGCATCAGATAAGGTCGTGCATCTCCTCCCAACACACTCTACTCTCCGTCGCGTCTATCGGTGATTTGTCGCAAGGACGCCGATCGGTGGGGTTAGGTTACCGTCATACAAACATCCACTAAATCTGAAAGAAGTTTAATTAGCATGGAATCTGACAGCAATCGAGAACGACGGATGCAATTCATCGATTGGCAAATCCATGGGATTGATAAGTGGGATTATTTTGAAGTTTCGATAAGATTCCCTGTCGATTCGAGTTATTTATGGGTCTCGCAGTTCCGGTCCACTATGGAGTTTCCATGTATTCGGGCGTTGTTGTCGTCCATATATTTTTTATCATTCAAATAGTGACAATAATAAAAAAAAATTCTAACGAAGAGATTCTAATTTTGGAGTGTTGGCACGCACAAAAGAAGAACACAACAATTTGTCAGGTACCTGTCAATCCATTTCCGTAGAGATGGGAAATTGGGCTACGCAAGGGAGTAGGGTGTCAGAGCAAACAAGTGCCAGTTCAATTTTGACTTTCTTTTGGGGCTGCAGTCCAAATTGGATTCGTCCTTTTAAATAATCGTGTAATATAAATAATGTGCATTCGTGGGATATGTAAACCATAAGGACCATAAACGGGATCTAATCTGGGATGGAAGGAAAGTGAACTCATTGGTATTGATTTGAGTTTATTCTTATTACAAAGGAAGCATATTCCACAGCCAAAAATGAGCATCAGTTCATATTCCTAACCGGGAAACAGCTTGTGCGCGCCGAAGACGGCATTTATGATGAACGTGTCTCCCCACCATTGACATGCCTTGCCAAAGTAAAGTATGCCACGTACCCGACATAGCCTTCACGGCCAACGCATCCCCTCACACTCCACGTGGGATAATCGAACAAAACCTGCAACACACCTAAAATGAGCTTCACGGCGAACATGTCTCCCCTCGTTTGATGCTCCTCAACTGGGCAACACATGTGACGTATTCCATATAATTCATGTGCTCAACGTGGTCTAACCAGGCAAAGGGTGTAAGGCGTCTTTTTAAGTTTAATGTGTCATGATCAATCATCGAGCTTACCACGTCCTATTGGGCAAAGGATGTAACTTTTGTGATCGATGTGTGTGTTCACATTCGATGCACCCGAGCAAGTAGATTGATTGCTTAATGCATCAAACACAACCTTAGTGGTCGCTGTGTTTCCCTCTGCTTAATATGCTCTAACGAGATAACTTATTATACATGTGATGTGCCTTCATGACCAACATGACCTTCACACAATCTTTTTGACCACATGTATTCTCATCATACTTGGCCTTTGTAGGTAATACATTTCTTAGTGCTCGATGCAATTTACATTATCTTTGTGACCAACATGTCTTATTATGCTTGACGTATTTTAAATAAGCATAGCATATGATATGCTCGATATAGCCTTTATAACCAATGTGTTTCCTCATGCTTAACGTATTCTATTCGAGCAAAATGAGTGATGTGGTTAAAATATTTTTTATGATCAGTGTATTTTCTTACTTTTGAGATGTCCTAATAGATAAAGCATAAGATACTATAATGTGACATACGCAACTAAGGCATATTTAACATCTAACACATCTATCTCATGTGTGAATTTTTTGGATGATCCTTAACTAGTCTTTGTTATAAATGCAACTATTGAGATCTTATGATATACATCACACTCGAATAAGAATATGTCATCCCAAACGAACAGGGAATTGATATGACAAATGTTATGTACCTATGAAAATTTTGACATATGATGGACAGTGAACCAAATCAACAACATAACATGAGTTTCAGGAGCAAATATGTTTTAAAATATTAGTGCAAGAATATTTTCTCACTGCTTCATAAATAAGAGCTTTTTAGATATGAATTTGGTGTAAAAAAATTTTTTTAGTATCTTGCATACAAGTTTAAATTTGCTTGAGCACCTAAGTGATTGTTCTAGATATGTCCCGATACTAGTTTTATAGGTGACATTTGTCACATAAATAACTTAATCTAATAGAATTATCATAAAAGATTATCCATCTCTTTGAGGATCAAGTTTTAAGGATTCAACGACATCTAGGAAGTAGCCCCAATCCACTTGACTCCGTGACATTGATCGATGATTAATTTTGATACTAACAATCATATGAAGTGATCTAAAGAAATTTGATTTTTTTATGACATTATATATTTTTATTAATTGATATCATAAAATTTTTGATGATATTGTATTACGGAGCTTACTATTTAGAGTCTAATTTTTGTTATTTATAACAATGATGGAGCTCTAACCCATTTTTCCCTTTCTTCTCCTTTTCTTTTTCTTCTCCTCTTCCAAATCATTTGATGTTACATAAAATGATGAAAAAAAATAGATCATAGAATGTAAGAAATAGTTTTTTACATTTGTTTAAATGATTTAATCTTTTTAGGATTATATATATATATTATAATAGATTAGAGAACGTCATCTTCTGGGTCAATATTATTGACTATACTACTATCTATGGGCATTTATAAAATACTCAAAATATGATATTTTTTGGGAGGATTTGAAAATACTTTAATGTATCATCTTCTAGGCAATTGCAAGATAATCAAATGTTTAGATTGATATTTTGGATATTCTCGATCTTAACAACCAGAAGTATAATAATAACTATTTTTTTCATTTAAGTGTTAGTATAAATTAATAACCTAAATATTCAACTCATAATGTTTGTTATATTTTTAGGGTTATTTATTCTATAATAGCCTAGAAGATATTCTTTTTGTTAGGACCGAAATCGATAATAAGTGTGAAGATTGAAGAGTAAAATGAATTGATTCAATATAGCTGCATACAGAGTTATTTATAGGAGAGGATTCCCTTAACAAACTAGGGAGGATTTTCCTCAACAACCCAATAGGATTTCCTCATATAGTTTAAGAAAATCTTATCCGCTATCATGCCCCCGCAAGATGGCGCTCCTATCAAGGATGCCAATCTTAGACCGACTTGCCCAAGAGCAAGCTCTTTTCTCGCTGTTTGACGACAGCAATTGATCCTCGCCCCTACCACCTTCCAAGTCCGGCAGCATTTCCTTCCTCTGCTTTCATGGGCGGAAAGTTTCTCTTCACTGTTCTGACTAACGAATCATCTCCTCCTAGCCGCAGATAGCATCTCCTCTTGCTGCTGCGCCAGCCAGCGGACAGCAGGACATTCGAGGAGTCTTTCTTTCCTCTACTGTGATTGGTGTTCTGCTTTCTTCTCCAAAGAGAGATTCCCTACTCCTAGATCTCGTGGAACTCCACCACAAATGACACCCGCTGATTGTAGTGAGCCTCAAAATTTTTCTTATCATCAGTGTTCTTCTCTTTCTTGCCGCTATCAACGCCGTGATGCCACAGCAATAACGACGCCGCTTCTTCCTCGGCTTCATCTGTCTTTCGCCATAGGTGAGATCACCTCCCAATCGCAAAGAAGCCCTCGGCGGCGCCGCCACCACCACCGCCGCCTACATCTAGAAGCGTAACACTCTCTGCTGCTGCATTTGCTCGAGAAAGATCGTTGCAGCAAATGACAACCAATCGACCACATGCGAGTCCTCGATAGCCAGCGTTGGCCTTAACCGCTGCTTCATCGGCGCCACGCAACCCATCGTCGTCATTGTCCCCGCCAACGATCTCTTCCTCCTTGCTGCCTCAACATGATCTACAATCAGCCGCCATTATTCTGTTGACACAGAGCGTAAGAGCACAACCACCGACTCGGCATCCACTCGCCGCCTTCGCTTTTTTTTCTCCGTGCAAATCTTCCTTCAAGTACTACTACGATGGGGCAACATCCTGCCTTACTGTTGTGAAGAACGATGAATTCAATTGGGCAGAACTTGGAACAACTTCACGTGGTGTTAGATCACGAAAGGTTGAGTTTTGATTAGGAGAAATTGGATTGTTACTACGCTACCCGCGCTTAGCCCCATTGCAAAGGTGGATCTGACTCACGTAAGTTGCATCCGCACTCATAGGATCTGCACGCCATTGAAAACAGTCGTTCCTTCTCTAATTCCTTTTCTTCCCATCGGCAATTATGGTCCCATTCTGTTGCTCTCTGCATCATTGAGGTGTCACTGTCACAAGAATTGCCACCCCTACCTGTGGTCTTCAGCACCTTTTGCTACGAGTCGTCCACATCCGGCAGTCTCCATCCGATAGATTTCATAATTGATTGACATCAGCGTATCCTCAAATGTCTTCATCGTCTACCTCTAACACTCCAGTCGTGATCCTTCCAGGGAACTATACCACTTCTCAACCTCCAGGCCTTATCACTATCAATGCTGCATCACTCATTCCTTTCAAATTATCCAAAGGTGGAAACTACGCATCTTGGCGTGCACAATTTTCTAACCTTCTATTTGGATATGACCTCCTAGGCTACATCGACGGCTCTCCATTGTCTACCTGCAGTACTCAACATTCCAGGAGAACCCAGTCCAATACCAAATCCAGCTCACAAACTGTGGTTACGTCAAGATCGCCTCATCCTCCAAGCCATTCAAGCCTCGGTCACTGGGTCCGTTGCCCCACTAATATCTTCATGTACGACTGATGCAGAAGCATGGTCCAGGTTGCAAACCACATTGGCAAATCACTCACGTACTCACATGCTCGGATTTTTATCCAATCTGATGAAAGTAAAACAAGAGGGAAGTACTATTGCTAATTACTTACAAAATATCAAAGTTATCATTGATGACTTGACTTTGATAGATCATTCCCTAAGTGAAGAAGAAGTCCTCGTCCTCACCCTTAATGGCCTAGGGGACGAATACAAAGAATTGACAGCCGCAATTCGGGCACGCGACTCTCCAATATCATTCGAAGAACTTTATGACAACTTAACTAACTACGAGATATATTTGAAGCATGATGACAGGTTGCCCGAACCAACTATCACAGCTCAAGTCAATCATAAATCCAAGAAGAAGAGCAATCAATATAATAAGCACGTCAATCAAGGTCCGGCGAAGCTGCCTCCTGACCCTATGGGTTCCACACCAAACCCCTCTCATCCACATTATCAACACTTTCATCCTCATCATCAAGGTGGTAACCCCTATAATCATCAGCCCTGGCGTCCTGACATCAACGGCCATCGTCGAATCATCTATCAGTTGTGTGATAAAGTCGGACACTCCGCGAAAATCTATCGCTCTCGACCTTGACTCCCTGCTCCAACATAGTGGCCTCAAGCCAATCTTATGACTACTCCGACAACTAGTCAGCCCAATTGGATTGTGGACTCCAGTACATCACATCACATCACCTCCGATCTTCAGAACTTATCTGTCCACAACAACTATGGCGGCGATGAGGATATCATTATCGGTGATGGTAAAAGACTTCCTATCACTCATACTGGTTCCACAATGCTTAATTCACTCACCACAACCTTCACACTTGATGATATTTTGTGTGCACCTCACATTAAACGAAATCTCATTTCTATCTCTCAATTCTGCAAGCAAAATAATACCTCAATTGAATTTTTTTCTTGACTCTTTTCTTGTCAAGGATTTGAGCACGGGGGCATCTTTAGTCCAAGGCCAGAACAAAGACTATTTATGAGTGGCCATCCGCTTCGTAAATAACCCACCCCAATGTTCACTCTTCCATTGCAGCTCCAGTTGATGTGTGGCATTGACGTCTTGGTCATCCCTCGTCCCTTATTCAGTAAAAGTTACTTTCTTATTATTCACTTCCTACCTCTACTACTAGTAATATTTTAACTTATTGTGATGCTTGTCGTAGCAATAAAAGTCATCGACTACCTTTTGGAAAATCTTCTATATCTTGCTCTGATACCATGTGAAGATTGAAGAGAAATGAATTGATTCAATATAGCTGCATACAGAGTTATTTATAGGAGAGGATTCCCTTAACAAACTAGGGAGGATTTTCCTTAACAACCCAACGGGATTTCCTCATATAGTTTAAGGAAATCTTATCCGCTATCAATAAGATGGGGGAGTGAATTAATACGTACTGTCACGTACTTAGTTGGAATTGCCTAAGTGGCGAGACACCCTTGCGGCAAACACGGACTTAGCCGGAGTTGTCTAAGTTGAGAAGCACCGTTGTGCCCACTTCAATCAGACTTAGCTGGAATTACCTAAGTCTTGAGGCGCTCTTGCGACATATGCTTCCGCAAAAGGTCAGCCGAGCTACAACCTCATGCAGGTCCTGTAGGACCTGTAAAACATAAGTTGATTAGTTGTTGAAATGAGCGACGGACAAGTCCCGACGTCTCACGAAGAGGGAAGCTTTATAAGCAATTGAGCGAGCACTTAGAGTGCAGAAAAGCAGAGAAAGAGAGGAGGAAAACAAGGACTTTAGAAGGGTGAATGAGCAACTGCAAGTCCGTAAACAATTACTCCCCGGGTGCCGGGCGCAAAGGCAAGTTTCCGTCAAGTTAACGTACAAACTTGTGAAAGTGTTCAACGCCTGACAATATACCGAAGTCCCATCCAGCCCTGTGCCACCCAGGTGGTTCCAAGGGGTTGAGATGGTTGACGTTTTGCGTGGGGCTGCGAGCTATAGAAATTAGTCCGTGACACACAAAAATGGAGCCATTTTGGGGGGTTTTGGGTAGATGCAGCAAGCGATCGTTTTGTAGTGCTACAACCTGCTGTTTCTTACATTTTTACATGGAAAACACACCAAAAGTATGGCAGAACAAGCTGCCAAGGATATGTTCAAACATGGGCAAGCGACGAATGAAACGTTGAATGAAGTTGCTGCGAGTGTGCGACGACTGTTCGTGACATTCTCCCCCACTTAAACTATCGGCGCCCTTGTCGATGCTTGCTGGTAAGCTTTGATGGTTGCTTCTTCATGTCGGAGGGCATCTTCTGGCTCCCAACTGGCTTCGGTTCTAGGAAGCTTCTGCAACTTCACCAAGTATTCGATTTGCTCAGCTCCATTGGGTAGCTTTGTCTTGTGATCCACTAAAATGGTCTCGACTCGCTTCTCATAGGAGGCTCTGGTGGGAGGTCAAGTTGAAATACCTTGGGAAGCATCTTGCGGATCAGAGTTGTAGGCTTTTAAGTTGTTGGCATGGAAAACATTATAAATTTTGAGCCATGCCGGTAGCTGCAACTTGTAGGAGACATTGCCCACCCTACTCGTAATTGGGAAAGGGCCTTCATACTTGCATACCAATCCTTTGTGCACCTTGTTCCTAAAGAACTGGAGTGATGCTGGTTGGAGCTTCACCAACACCAAATCGCTAACTTTGAATTCTTGTGGTCGCCTTCCCAAGTCTGCTCGCTTCTTCATCCTTTTGGCCGCCTTCTCCAAGTAGACCTACACAATATCTGTATTTCGATGTTATTCTTTTGCTAAGTGATATGTGAACGGACTACTCCCGGTATATCCAATAGTCAAAGTATGAGAAGTCGACGGTTATTGTCCTGTGATGATCTCAAAGGGGCTCTTGTTGGACGCAGAGCTCTGCTGCAGGTTGTAGGAGAATTGGGCTATATCCAATAGCTTCACCCAATCTCGTTGGTTGGCACTCATGTAGTGCCGAAGATATTGCTCTAGGAGCAAGTTTATTCTCTCAGTTTGGTTATCCGTCTGGGGGTGAAGGCTTGTGGAGAAGTATAGCTTTGACCCCAATAATTTGAATAGCTCGGTCCAGAATCGTCCCAGAAACCGAGCATTTCGATCACTTATGATGTTGTGCGGGACTCCCCAATACTTCACCACATTCTTCATCATTAGCTTTGCCGCTTCCTCTATTGAACAGTGTAGGGGTGCAGTGATGAAGGTTGCATACTTCGAAAATCGATTGACCACTACAAGTATCGATCCGAGTCCCCCTACTGTCGGCAAGCTTGATATGAAGTCTAAAGAAATGCTCTCCCATGGCCTTTCTGGTATGGGCAATGACTCTAAAAGTCCCATCGGCTTCCGCTGCTCCACCTTGTCTTGTTGACAAGTTAGGCACGTTCGAATATATTCCTCCACATCCGTCCACATTTTTGGCCAATAGAAGGCCCTCTCCACGAGAGCCAATGTTCAGTGAATACTCGGATGTCCTACCCAAAGGGAATCGTGACACTCCTTCAAGAGTTCACATCTCAAATTGACCACTCAAGGGACATAAACTCTATTCCCTTTGGTGTATACGAGTCTCTCTTGGACCTAAAATCATCATGCCTTGCCTTCTTGGATCAGTTGCATCAAAGTTACTGCCTGGGGATCACTATATAGTCCATCCTTGATCCAAGAAAGGAAGTTGGAGTGTAACTGACTTGCTTGGCCTCTGCCCTCCAGTTGCATAGCATTCACTCGCTCCACCTTTCGACTCAACGCATCGGCATGACATTTGCTTTTTTGGGCTTGTACTCCATTACTATATCAAATTCCGCTAGGAAGTCTTACCATTGTGCTTACTTTGGAAAGAGCTTTTTTTGAGTCTGAAAGTAACTCAAAGCGATGTTGTCTGTCTTTAGTACAAATCACGATCCGAGAAGGTAGTGTCGCCACACCCATAAACAGTGGATCACCGCTGTCATCTCCTTCTCGTGCATTGGATACCGTCGCTCGGTCTTGCTGAGCTTGCGACTTTCGTAGGCCGCTGGGTGGCCCTCCTGTATGAGTACTCCCCTAATAGCAAAGTCTGAAGCATCTGTATGGACTTCGAAAGGCTTCCTATAATCTGGAAATTTGAGCACCGGTTCTTTCAAAATGGTTGCCTTTAGGTCATGGAATGCCGCTTCACATTTGTCGGACCATCTCCAAGGCTGCTCCTTTTTCAACAACTTCGTCAATGGAGCTACGCGCTTCAAATACCCCATTACGAAGCGCTGATAGTAGTTCACAAAACCAAGGAAGGATCTCAGCTCTGGCACCTTCCTTGGAGTACTCCATTCTGCCACATCTTGCACCTTTGACTTGTCCATCCGAATGGAACCATTATCGATTCGATGCCCCAAGGATAAGATATCCGTCTGAGCAAAGTAGCATTTCTCTTTTTTTATGAATAAAGTATTCTCCCTGAGAACTTTGAAAATTATTTGAAGGTGCTCGATATGCTCCTCAAGTGTTCAACTGTAGACAACGATATCATCCAAGTAGATGACCACAAACTTGTCTAAATACTCCTTGAATAGCTGGTTCATAAGAGTGCAGAATGTAGCTGGAGCATTGATTAAGCCAAAAGGCATCACCAAGAACTCAAACGCTCTATACTTAGTCACACAGGTAGTCTTCGCTTCATCATTTTCAGCAATACGCATCTGCCAGTACCCCGACCGAAGGTCGAGTTTGGAGAAATATTTTGTTTTGCCCAGTTGGTCGAACAAGTCCGCAATGAGCAGGATGGGATATTTGTTCTTCACAATCACCTTGTTAAGGGCTCGATAGTCGGCGCATAGTCAAAGACTCCCATTTTATTTCTTTTGGAAGAGAACTGGAGCTCTGAATGGTGCATTGAACTACGGATGAGACCATCGCTTAGTAGTTCATCTAACTGCTTTTTGAGTTCTGCCAACTCAGGAGGGGGCATGCGGTATGGTGGTCTCATTGAAGCTTCACTCTTGGCTCCAACTTAATAAGATGATCCGCACCTCTGTGTGGTGGCAGAGTTTTCGATAACTCAGGTGACATAACATTTGTGAACTTCTTCAAGACATTCTCCACCACAGCATGTTCTTAATGGCCTCCCCGTTAAGTGGTTCTAGCTTCATGGCAGCCATGAAGGTTAACTCTCCTTTGCGTACTCCTTTCTTCAGTTGCAATGCCGATAGTTGGTGGGGTTTCTTATTTTCTCCCCGAGAGACAAGAATCACGCAGGGGTTGTCGCCTCTCATCAAACATAAGGAGTTTAGGAACGACATTGGCACCAACTTCACGCATGCATAAACTCTATTCCGAGAATCACTTAGAAGTCATCCAATGGCATGGCCATTATGTTTGTGCTCCCATTCCAAGATCCGATCTTGATAGGGACTCCCTTTGCTAGCCCGAAGATCCGTTTGGCCTCCGAGTTCACCGCCTTCATTCGACTTGGGTTCTTCTCCAAGGTCAGCCCAAGTCGCCTTGCTTCTCGGTCGACAATAAAGTTATGGGTAGCACCCGTGTCCACCATTACCCGAGTGGTTTGGCCATTGAGCCTGATGTCCACATACATTAGCTCACTGCTTCTGGCTTTATGTTGCTTTGGCTTTATGTTCTTCCCCACTTGACCCCGTAATGCATTCAATAAACACATCGCACCCATTCGAGGTCCTTGCGACTTCTTATTATCACTACCAGATTTGGAGCTACTCGAACTGAGAGCAACTACCTTGCCCTTGTCTGGCTTGGGGGGGTTGATGGAAGCCGACAAGGCATTGAGTGCCTGCTTTTGTGGGCACTCCCACACCCTGTGTGGTCCTCCGCACCAGTAGCATCCGTCGGATCTTAGGGTCTTACCTTTTGCGTTTGGCCCCTTTTAGAAACTCTTCTTCCTTTATTCGCCCTCAAGTTCCTTCCAAGGAGGATATTTTAGATGGCGATTTCCTGACGATAGTTTCTTCTTCCTCGAATTCTTTGAAGAAACAAAGTCTGCGAGCCTTTCTACGGCTGCAATTACTCCGATCACATCGGTGACATTCCGTCGATGAAGTTCTTGTTTAGCCCATGGCTTCAAGTAGTCAAGAAAGCTGAACAACCTATCTTTTTCAGACATGTCTTGAATGTCTAGCATCAGTGCAAAAAATTACTTCACATAGTCTTGAATAGAAGTCGTATGGTGGAATTGTCTCAACTTCCTCCTTGCGACGAACTTAGTATTCTTAGGTAGGAATTGAGTTCTCAACTGTCGCTTCAAGTCTTCCCATGCGTCCACTCGGCACCGACCTTGTTGAATCTCCTCCCAGCGAGTTCTCCACCAAAGTTTTGCATCTCCGTTCAGATACATAGTTACTATCGAAACTTTGGCATCCTCAGAGTCCGGCCTCGTGGCTCGGAAGTATTGATCCATATCAAACAAAAAATTCTCAAGCTCCTTAGCATCTCTAGCACCCCCATAGCAATGTGAGTCGGGCGCTCTGAAGCTTTGTGTTGATGCATTGCGGGTGTTGCTTCCTACCGCATTCAACACCCTTGTGAGCATTGCCACTCTAGAAGTGAGTTCCATCATCATCTCTTGTAAATGTTGTACGGAGTCCTTGGTGTCATCCGTTAGTCGGTCGACTAGGGCTTCAACCTTGTCGATCCGGGATTCAGCTTCTTCTTGCAAGCTCTCTACGCCAAAAAACCTATTTTGGCCTTAGTAGAGTTCATCCAAGCTCGCTTCAAGAACATCTAAGTGGGTTTCCGCCGTTATGATCATCTCTCGATGGCTCTTTTTCTCGGTTGGCGCTCCAGATTGCGCCTCCTCCGCTCGCGACGAGTAGCCAACTTCTCGCTCATCATGTTCACTGCCTCACTTCTCTTGAGCAGCTCTAGTAGTGAGGGAGCGAGTTTATACATGCAGCCCACCTACGGTTGCTTGGGACAACTGACCGGCTTGCCCCATCTTGCTTGATTCATCGTGATGTTTCACCATGACGAGATTGTGAAGTTTCTTCATTGCTTGCTCAAATGTTTACCTGCTCTGATACCATAATATCATGCACTTAGTTGGAATTGCCTAAGTGGTGAGGTACCCTTGCGGCAACCATGGACTTAGCCGGAGTTGTCTAAGTCGAGAAGCACCCTTGCGCCCACTTCGATCAGGCTTAGCTGGAATTACCTAAGTTTTGAGGTGTCCTTATGACATACACATCTGCAAAGGGTCAGTCGAGCTGCAACCTCGTGCAGGTCCCGTAGGACCTATGAAACAGAAGTTGATTAGTTGTTGAAATGAGCGGCAGACAAGTCCTGATATCTCGCAAAGAGGGAAGCTTTATAAGCAATTGAGCGAGCACCTAGAGTGCAAGAAAATAGAGAAAGAGAGGAGGAAAATAAGGACTTTAGAAGGGTGAATGAGTAGCTGCAAGTCCGCAAACAACTACTCCCCGGGTGCTAGGCGCGAAGGTAAGTTTTCGTCAAGTTGACGTACAAACTTGTGAAAGTGTTCAACGCCCGATAATATATCGAAACCCCATCCAGCCCTGTGCCACCTAGGTGGTTCCAAGGGTTTGAGATGGCTGATGTTTCACGTGGGGCTACGGGCTGCAGAAGTCAGCCTGCAACACACGAAAACGGAGCCATTTTGGGGGTTTTTGGGCAAATACAGTGAGCAATCGTTCTACAGCGTTGTAACCTATTATTTCTTACATTTTTACATGGGAAATACACTAAAAGTATGGCAAAATAGGCTACTAAGGATATGTACAAACATGGGCAAGCGACGAATGGAACGTTGAACGAAGTTACTATTGGGAAATCCTTCTGGGGGAGCGACATCTCATGTGTAGCGAAAGAATAAAAATAAAACACCCCAGATTTCCCGTAGAAAGTTTTTGTTATCTTACGAAGATCGATGCATCAAAACAAATCTGCGAAAACTACATGTGTGAAAGAAAATACATAGGGAGATCGTATATTTCTGAATCCCTATAGATCTGTAGGAGAGGATGAAGGAGGTCAAGCGTCCTCCTCTCTAGCGGTATCCACACAGCATGGACTACGACGATACACTTCTCTGGGGAGAAGAGAATAAGAGATGGCTACCAAGAGAACTCTCAGCCTATAGAGCTTTGGTTCCCTCTTATTTTTAGAGGCCGCCTGTAAACCCTAATGGATCTTGCCCTGTTGGGTATTAGATCTCCATCCAATTACCCAAGCCTCTTGGATTAGTGGGTCTCTACCTAATAATTTTTTATTAGCAATTATTGGATCTCATCTTAGGATCTAATAATTCAGGGGCTTAATGGATATTCAATAAGATAGGGGGTTCAGCGAATATCTCATATCTAAACCTCTACTCGTCGCAATACCTACCATATGTGTGTGACCCTCTAGGCCCAATAACGAGCTAGCCGTGAGTCATACTTGTCAGAACTCCTTCTGACTTAGTGAATTATTAACTCTATAATAATTCACCCAACTCATCGACTACGGACATATCAGGCCACTACGCCGTAGCCCCTAGACGATACAAGGGAATCCAATCCTTTAGACCTATCTGTCCTCAGTTACCATGTATCTATAGTCTCTCATCCATCTAATATCCCAGAGACCCTATATCGGGCATGGTGTTGTCAAGCCCATCTAGTCTCTCCTCGAGTCTTGCTCTTATCGGATTCTCCCGGAGAACTCTTTCTCTTTTAATCCGAATAACCTTGGCCAAGGATTTATTCAAGCAAGAATATATAGGATATTCCTCTTAAGATACCGAGAGCGGATGATCCTCTATTGACACTCAATAGCCCTCGTAAGATTGGCTACCACTCCTAATAACCGGTTGTACTAGATTTGAATCTTTCCAAACCTATAAGTCCGGTATCAAAGAGTGGAGTACTCATACAAGACATTCTTGGTGTCTCAAGTCTAAGGACCAGATACACTACTAGGACTACAGAATCGCTATCTGACGTGAGGCATCAATAACCATCCAGTATTCTATAGGCAGATCAATCAATGAACTCATTCCCTAATGAGCACCTGCACTGTACCCTTAGTGTCCCCACACGAGTAGCTATGAGACTAGCTACCTCCATCATATGGACGGGTATACAACACACCAATCTATTTAATTCTCTCGATATCCTTCTCGAGTAACCTATGACCAGGATATTTTAGGGTCTGTGTTTAAAGGTGAATCAGTCTTATTATCATGATCTCATCATGATCTGATTCCCATTACGCAGATCCAAAGACATCATAATATACATCCAGATAATGTGAGATAATGTTAATAATCATAAGCAAAGAGATTGACGCAGCGTGTTACAGGTGCAATCACTCATGTGATTGGCTTGTAGGGCACTTTAACTAGCAGTTGCTGCGAGTGTGCGATGATCGTTCATGATAGTATGATAAAAACGTCGACGATTTGGAAAACTTTGTTTCAATTAAAACCGATAATGAAAGTGTGTTTGATTAGAGTGTGTGAACTAAGCAATTAACTCAGAAAGTAATAGCAATGATAATCAAAAGTAGAACATAAATTATACATAGAAAAGAGCGCACCAGAGTTTATAGTGGTTCGATCATCCCGACCTACATCTACTCTCGATTCCTCTTCTATAAAGGCCACCGACATGCACTAACAATCTTCTTTCAATGGGTAAAGATTAACTATCCTCTTATAAACCTCTTCTCATTTTCACTGGCTTTGGAGACAACCTTTACAAGCACTCACTCCTCTCATAAACTGAAATCAACTTAAAGCTAGAGGAGGGTATCTCTCAAGTAATTACAATAGTATTTTTCCACTATTATGTTCTCGGTGCTTATGTATTCTGAGCAAGGATGAGAGGGGTATTTATAGGCCTCAAATGGATTTAAACTTGGAGCCAAAACCAATCTTATCCCAGGTCTTCAAGGTACTAGTGGTGCCACCGCCAATGCTGGGTGGTACCATTGCCTGACACATTGTCACTAGGCAATACCACCACCTGACATAGTCTCAGAGATTGTGTCTTGGAGATTGGGCCACCAGTAGTTGTATTGCTTGTGCTGGCGGTGCCACCACCTGACCCACCTTTTGGGTCATTGATTGGGCATTTCTCTTGGCCCAAAGTAGCCCCAACTTAGTCTCAATGAGCCCCTAATTGAGTTAGCCTAATTTTAACCTAATTAAAACTAAAACTACTTTGATCTAGACAATTATTATAAAGCACTAATCTCATGTTGACCAGTATGTCATTGGTTCATCTAGTACTTTGTTCGACCCTTCGGTGTATCGTTCTCTCCTTCAGCATATTGTCTTCTTGCAACATCCGATCTCTTCGGCACACTATCCGATCTTCTTGGCTCAATGCTTGAACTTATGGCACGAAGCCTTCTACCGACACGTTGACTGATCCTCCGGCTCGACGTCCAATCTTCTAACATGATCCACTCTGTCCCAATATTAATTCTTCTTACTTTAAATGGCTTTCCATAATCGAAGCCAGTCATGCGTCACTTAATACATATTGGATCACGAACTTATCAATTATTGTCATTATTAAAATATGAGATTTAATAATCTCTCTTTTTTTATGATGACAACCAATTGATGATGGAATTTAACTAAACTCCCTTTATCAATATAATATATTAATAGAACTTTTGAAATCATAGTATTTTAACATTGCATGCATCATGAGTATTGAAAGAACTAATTGATCACATCGTTGTATGCATCATAAAATTATGCATAATCAAAATTTCAATACATCATTCTATGCATGATCATCATAACTTATATATTATCATTATATCTTCTTCATATTGATAGAACCTTTAAAATGATAGTATTTCAACATTGCATGCATTATGAGTATTGAAAGAACTAATTGATCATATCATTGCATGCATCATAAAATCATGCATAATCAAAATTTCAATACATCATTCTATGCATGATCATCATAACTTATACATCATCATTATATCTTCTCCCCCATTATCATCAACAAAAAAAAAGAAATGTAACCTTAGCAATTTAGTAATTTTTTATCACTTTAGAACATACAAGCTAGTAAGTTCTTTATTCTTTTTGAGAAGTGCAAACTAGTAATTCTTACTTCTCTTTTAAGATGTGTAAGTTTGAAATTTTTTCTTCTTGAGATAGGCAAGCTTTTGCTTCTCTTAAAATATGTAAGCAAGTAAATTCTTTGCTTTCTTTTGTGATATGCAAGCTAGCAAGTTCTTTGAAATGTGCAAGCTAGCAAACTGTACCTCTTTTTTGAGATATGCAAGCTAGCAATACTTTCTTCCCTTTTATCATTGTCAAAAAAAAGAGAAGAATACAATGGTATAAAATTTTTCCTTTTATATCAATTTACATATCATGATAAATATTAATAACAATGATAAGTTTGCATCATTATTTCAATCATCAAAGATCAGGTCATGAATACCAAAAGATTATGAGTCATTTTTGATAAATTTCTTATTTTATAATTAGAAGGAATGATAGAAAATGATCTTAATTTAAAAAGAAAACTCAAGTCATAAAAACCGAGTAATAATGATCTAAAAAATATATAAGAAAAATTATACATTTGGGAGATTTAACATGCATAAATTTAACATTTAAGCTAGCACTTAAGGTTCTCTTTGGGAACCTTAAAGAAAAATTTTCTTTCTCCCTTTTGTTATTAAAGAAAAAAGGAAAGGAGAAGGGAAGAATTTGAATGGTACAAATATTTCAACCATCACATGAACGAATGAAGGATCAAGTCATGAATTCAAAAGTCCATGAATCATTTTAACAAACCTCCTTTTTAGCAAATAATGAAAAGAAATTTTAGGAGACTAAAGATCTTGATTCATAAAGAAAATTTAAGTTGTAAATATGAGATAACAAAAAAACAATCATGATTCATTTGGATAATTTTCCTCTTTAGTAAATAGCGAAAGAAACATAAGAGATCTTAATTTAAAAAAAAATCGAAGTGTCAAATATCGAAAAATCAAGATCATGATTTGGATAAAAACTTCTCTATAGCAAAAAAAAAAACATAGGAGAACAAATAAAGGATCTCGATTCATGCATAATATATCTCAATTCATCATGATTCATAAAAAATCTCAATTAGCAAGTGTAAGATTTGGAAAAAACTTATTCAAATCAAGATCAAGTTATAATTAAAGCCATGATTTATTTTGATAAATCTTCTTTTAAATAATAAGAAGGAATGGCACGAGAACATATAATAAGAGATCTTGATTCATAAAAATTTCATATTATAAGTCTCGAGAAATCAAGATCATGATTTTGATAAAACTCATTCAAATTCAAATCATCAAAATCACTTTAATAGTTCACGAGATGCAAAAATATCATAAATAGATTCATCAATCTCTTATTAAAAACTCGTTAAGATAGAGATTGAGAAATTTTCAAGAAAAATATATTTCTCTTTTAGATTCAATTCATGTGGTTGATTTCATATAAGCGTACTCAAGTTTTTTTAGTCAAAGCCATACATCATATTTGAAATCGAAAAGTAATACGAAAATCATCAAGATAAATATACATAAAATTATTCTTATTTGGTGTACAAGCATTAGATTTAAATCTAATATTTTGTTCCTTTATCATAAAACATATAATTTTTATTATCAAATTTTTAATTTTTAAAATCACTAGAAAGAGAAGCATAATTTTTTTATATTTCTTACTAATTTAAAAATAACTCATGAAATGCATCAAGTAATTTTATAATAAAATAAAAAAATTTTGGTTGAGTTACTGACCTCATTGTCAAAGGCCATCGAAGTATAATTTGCAACCTTGTCTTCAGATACACTCGTTTCGTCCCATGTCGCCTTGTTCTTCTTTGGCAACTTCTTATTTTTAAGCTCATTTTTGTTTTTAGTTTCCTGTTTTGTAAATTTTTTAAATTTTATTATGAAGAATTCAAAGTTATCATCATCATGATCATCACTTGAGTTTTCTCTCAAGTGATCTTTTAAACAAAGTGTCAATCCTTCCTATTCTTTGGAAGGTGGTTATTATATTTGTCTTATGTCTTTGGAAGGTAGTTCTCATATTTGTCTTATGTCATACATGTCATCTCATAGGTTATTAATATTGAATCTCGAATTTTGATGTTGAAGTCAATTGATAAGTTATTTTGATCTAATCTATATGTTGATAAAAGTGTGAAAGATTAACTACGATAGCGATGAAGATGTAAAGCAAAACGAAGTGCCGGAGTCAAGTGCGATCGAATCATTGGATGTTCGAGAGTCCACTGAAAGTCCAAAGGTTCATTGGAAATGCTGCTAGAATTGGCTGAGGATGAATCGGGAGCTTATCGAAGGGTTGTTAGAAGTTCATCGGAAGGTTCTTCGAAGGTTTACAGAGCTCGTCGAGAAAGATCGAAGCTTACTAAAGAAGACTTGTCAGAACTCACCAAGGTTGTCGTAAAGTCCAAGAGCCTGCCGGAAGATGTTTGAGGGTTCGTTGGAAGTCCATTGGAAGTTCGTCGGAAGCTCGTCGGAAGAAGTCTTGATGTGTCAGATTAAGTTGTTTCTTAGAAAATATCTTTAATTTCATAGTTAGCATGTAATTGCTAGGAAATCATGAATCAGCATCTCATGCGTAGCAGAAAACATAAACAAGACCAGATTTCCCATAGTTAAGTACTTGGCCGTTATGTAATGATTGGTGTGTGAAAAAAATGTAAATCCAAAAAATCACACGTATCATGTTAGAAGTGTTACTTAGGGAGATCGTATATCCTTGAAAATTTTAGATCCGATAAAGAAGATGAAGGAGCACTAGCATACTCGTCTCTAGCGGTAATCCACGCAATAGACGCAATGATGATGCTCCTCAAATCACCATGAGATCTCCCTCTCCACATGCACCACAAGGCTATCAGAGCCAAGGAAGAGGAGAGAAGGCTGAGGAGAATAGGAGAGGCGACTTCCAATATCTCTAGCCTATGAACTAGGGAGTTCCTCCTATTTATAGAGGTGCATGAAGCTTATCCTTAATGGATCCTATTCACATTATATCTCTATCCGTTTGGATCTTATCCAATCATCCAACTAGATCTCATCCAATTATCCAATTGGATCTTATCGACAAGATCCAAATTAGGGGCTCCGCAGATATCTTATATCTGCACCTCTACTCATCGCAACATCCACCTAATGTGTGTGACCCTCTAGGTCCAATACCGAGCTGGCCATGAGTCGCTCTTGTCAAAACTCTTTTTGACTCAGAACTCCTTCTGATATAGTAAATTATTATCTCCATAATATTCACTCGACTCATCGACTCTAAGTGTACTAGGCCACTATGCCATAGTCCCTAAACGGTACAGGGGGATCTAATCTATCGGACCTGTGTATCCTAAGTTACCATGTATCTATAGTCCCTCATCCATCTAATATCCTAAAGACCGTATATTGGGCATGGTAATGTCAAGTCCATATGAAATCTTGTCTGAGTCTCACTCTAATTGGATTCTCCCAGAGTACTCATTCTCTCTTAATCCGAACGACCCTGGCCAGTGATTTTGCTTGAGCAAGCACACACGGGATATTCCTCTCACGATATCGAGAGTGGATGATTCTCTATTGACACTCAATTGCCTTCGTAAGGTTGGCTACAATTCTCGAGAACCGGCTATATCAGATCTGGAGCTTTCCAAACTTGTAAGTCCGATATCAAAGAATGAAGTACTCATATAAGACATCTTTGGTATCTCAAGTCTAAGAACTAGACACACAATTGAGATTATGGAGTCACTATCTGACATTAAGTATCATTAACCATCCAGCATTCTATAAGTGGATCAATTAGTGAACTCATTCTCCAATGAGCACTTGCACTGTACCTCTAGTGTCTCCATACAAATAACTATGAGACCAGTCACCTCCATCATATAGATGAGTATACAACACACTAATCTATTCGGTTATCTCGATGTCCTCATTGAGTAACCTATGACCAGGATGATTTAGGATCTATGTTTAAAGGTATATCGATCTCATTATCATGATCTTACCACGATCCGATTCCCATTACACAGATCCAAGGACATCACAATATTCATCCAAATAATGTGAGAAAATACTAGTAATAATATGTAAAGAGATCGATGCAATATGTCACAAGTACCATCACTTACGTGATTGGCTTGTAGGGCACCTGTAACTAACAGTAATTAGGGTTAAGATTGAGAGGTAATCTTATTAACCCTAGTAGGAGCCAATTAGGCCCGAGACTAAACTGGTTTGGGCTGGATTCAAGGCCTAACCCAGTGTTGGACCTTGTCTGGCGATGGTACTACCAAATTGGGGTGATGGAACTGCATAGGCTTCAGATTCTCAAGTGCTTGAGCGGTGGTACTATCGATAGTTATTAACTACCAGGCGATGGTACCGCTCTACCACAGAACTTGAGGCTTTGCTCTGGCGGTAGTACCACCAGACTAGGCAGTAGTACCACCCAGTGTTAGGGTCAACTGGTGCTGATACTGCCAGCTCTCGAAAATCTGGGATGGAACCTTTTTGGCTCCAATTTTGAAGCCAATTGAGCTTATAAATACCCCTTACTTCTCAACTGGTTTAGCATATTGAGAAGTGATAAGAACTGAGTCAAAACTATAGTAAAATAGCCTTAAAAAATTTGAGTGTTCACCTCCTAAATTGTCAAGTGTAAAAATTCTGTAAAATGATGTGAGCCACTTACAAAGTTCTATAAAAGGAGTGTTTTGATCTTTCCCCTTAAAGAAGGATCGATAGTGGAAGCCGGTAACCTCATCAGAGGAGGTTTCGGGAGTAGACATAGGTCAATTGACCGAACCACTATAAAATCACTATGTTCTCTGCGTAAATTTCATTTATTACATTTAATTATTTACTTGGCTACAATTTTTCATTCTCCTCTCTCTACTCTCTTACGTATTCACTCGAATCAATCTCTTTACCAAAATTATTTTCATCGAATAAAATTTTCTCAATGCATAAAGTTTTCTGAAATCACTTCAAATCATCGATTTTTATCAGCTGAACTAATTCACCCCCCTCCTCTTAGTGCTGCTCTTGATCCTAACAGTTGGTATCATAGCAAGATCACTCTTATTCTAGTTTAAAACCCAAGAGAGATAATATTTGCTGGTATGCAAGAAGGTCATTCAATCACACATCCACCTATTTTCAATGGGTCGGATTACACTTATTGAAAAACTCACATGAGAATTTTTCTTATTTTTATGAATTTTGAATTATGGAACATTGTTAAAAATAATTTTCAAAAGTCTTCTCTTCCGATGAATGATTGGAATGAGTCGGAGAAGAAGACTTTTGCTCTTAATGCTAAGGCTATGAATGTCTTGTTTTATACCCTAGATAAAAATGAATTTAATTGTGTCAATTTGCGAAATGGCTTTCGATATTTAACATACTCTTGAAATCACTCAGAAGGTACTAGTCGAGTGAAAGAGTCCAAAATTAATCTTTTAATGCATTCTTATTAGTTATTTCAGATAAAATCAAGTGAGTCCATTGGAGACATATACACCTAGTTTACGGATGTCATCAATGGACTAAAGGCACTTAGGATTTTTTTTTTAATTTTGAACTTGTAACTAAAATCTTAAGATCCATTCTAAAGAGTTGGGATCCTAAAGTAATGGTCATTCAAGAGGCCAAGGACTTAAATAACTTTCATCTCAAAGAACTAATTGGGTCATTAATGACCTATGAGCTGACTTGCAATGCTCATGATGAGCTTGAGAACTCCCTTCTAAAGAACAGGAAGGATATGATATTGAAAACACCAGAAGACCACTTGAAAGAAACTTCAAGTGATAAGGACTATGATGACGAACTTGCACTCTTGACATGAAAATTTAAAAAATTTATAAGAAGAAATAAAACTAAAATTGACTCTAAAAATAAACTTGAATCTAAGAAAGAACAAGTGATATGCTATGAATGTAGGAAGCCGGAGCATTTTAAAAGCAAATGTCTCCAAGCAAAAAAGAAACAACTGAAGAAGAAGAAGGTGCTAAAGGTAACGTGAGATGATTCAAGCGACTCTGAAGATGAAGAACTAAGCAACAAGGTCGCCAACTATGCCTTAATGACTATCGGAGAAGAGGTAAGTAATTTATTAGATGAAAATTTAACTTTCAACGAGCTTTCGAATGCTTTTTATGATTTGTTTAATGAGTGTAGAGTAATTAGTAAAAAGTTTAATTTGTTGAAAAAGGAGCATGCTCTCTTAGTTAATAAATTTAAAAATTTTAAATAACACTCCTTTACCTCCATGCTCTAAGTGTGAACACTTAGAGGTACTTGAGAAGGAGAACTTGCTATTCAAAGAAACCTTAGATAAATTTAAGGTTGGTAGCAAGTCTTTGGACGTGATCCTTACCAATAAAGGTCATGTTCATAAAAGAAGTGGAATCGGATTTATGAGTGGATCTCACCAAAATCCAACCACTTTTGTTAAAGGACCTACATTGCATATATCACTTCACACAAAGTGCGACTTTTGTTAGAAACCCAGACATGTTATTTACAAATATCCATTTAAGAAATTTAGCCTATGTAAATTGATATGGGTTCCTAAAGGAACCATAAGGAATTTAGTGCAAAATGACAAAACAAGTAGATCAATTTTTTAGGCACCCAAGGTCAAATGGGTACCTAAAAACTAACCCTTTTTGTAGACACATTCATCATTACAAGCAAGAAGCAAGAGATGGTACCTTGATAGTGGATGCTCAAGGCACATGATTGGAGATTCATATCAATTATCTAAGCTTACTAGCCAAGACAAAGGGTATGTCACCTTCGAAGAAAACAATAAGGGTAAAATCATTGGCAAAAGAATCATATGTAACAAATCTAACTTTTTAATTGAAGATGTGTTGTTGGTTGATGACCTAAAGCATAATCTTTTGAGTATTAGTCAATTGTGTGATAAAGGATACATCATTAGATTTGAATCCAACACTTGCATTATTGAAAAACCACAAAAAAACATATCTATAATTGCCTTAAAATAAAATAATATATATCCTATTGACATTAATGATCTTCATAATGAAATGTATTTTTCGATTTTGAATGATGATGCTTGGCTTTGGTATAGGAGATGTTAGCGTAAAACTAATCTCTCAAATCTTATCTAAAGAACTCATTAGAAGTATTCATAATATTAAGTTTGTAAAGACAAAGTGTGTGATGCTTATCAGCTAGGAAAACAAATAAAAGGTAATTTCAAATCGAAAAATCAAATAAGTACCTATAGACCGTTGTAATTGATCCATATAGACTTTTTGGACCAATTAATATAATAAGCCTAGAAGGTAGCAAATACGTATTTGTAATCGTAGATGACTATAGTAGATACACTTATACATACTTCTTGGTACACAAAAGTGATTGTTTCAATATTTTTCAAAATTTTATAAACTTGTTCAAAATGAAAAAGGTTTTATGATTTCTTAAATTCGGAGTGATTATAGTGGTGAATTCGAAAACCATGATTTTTAAAATTTTTGTAAATCTAATGGATACAATCATAACTTCTCTACTCCAAGGAATCCTCAATAAAATGGAGTAGTAGAAAGAAAGAATAAGAGTTTACAAGAAATAGCAAGAACTATGTTGAACGAACATAGCCTACCCAAATATTTTTGGGCCAAAGCCATTAATATGGCATATTATGTCATAAATAGGGTTATAGTAAGACATTACTCTCCAAAACTCCCTATGAATTATGGAACAACAAAAAACACAATGTTTTGTATTTCAAAGTTTTCGATTGTAAATGTTTTATCTTGAATGAAAAAGATGTCTTAGGAAAGTTTGATGCAAAATCTGATGAAGACATTTTTCTTAGTTATTCTTCTATTTCTAAGGTATTTTATATTTTTAATAAAAGAACTTTAGTTATAGAAGAATCTATTCATGTTGTTTTTAATGAAGTTTTTGAATTTAAGAAAAACGATTTTGATGATGATCTTGATTTTAATGGATTGAATTTGAATGAAACTTCTCCAAATGGCAACTTAGATGTATATTCTTCTGAAACTTCCTTACTTATGGAATGGAAGTATGTAGATGCATATCCTAAGGAGCTAATTATATGAGACACATCAAAAGAAGTTCAAACTCATTCTTCTTTTAAAAATTTTTGTGCCAACGCCACTTTTCTTTCTCAAATTGAACCCAAATGCATTAACGAGATCTTGAAAGATAATTCATGGGTCATCGCAATACAAGAAAAATTAAACTAATTTGAGAGAAATGAGGTATGAAAGCTTGTTCTTAGATCTAGTGACTATTTAGTTATTGGTACTATATAAGTTTTTAGAAACAAGCAAGATGAATTTGGTATAGTGGTTAGAAACAAGGCTAGATTAGTGGTCAAAGGTTTCAACTAAGAAGAATGTATCGATTACAAAGAAACCTTCACTCCCGTGGTAAGATCAGAAGCCATAAGAATGCTCCTTACCTATGCTAGTAGTTATAATTTTAAGCTATTTCAAATGGATGTTAAAAGCGATTTCTTAAATGGCTTTATTTTCGAAGAAGCGTATGTTGAACAATCACCCGGATTTGAGAGCTCTATTTTTCCTAATCATGTGTTTAAAATGACTAAGACTCTCTATGGATTAAAACAAGCCCCAAGGGCTTGGTATGAGAGACTTAGCTCTTTTGTATTCAAAATAATTTCTTTAAAGACAAGGCCAATACTACATTGTTTATTAAAAATTTTAAAAATAATTTTCTTATCGTTCAAATTTATGTTGATGATATTATTTTTGGTTCTACAAACGAATCGTTATGTGAATCATTTGTCAAGTGTATGAACCAAGAGTTTGAAATGAGTTTAATGGCTGAATTAACATTCTTTTTAGGATTACAAATCAAATAACTTAGTAATGATATATTTCTTAGTCAAACTAAATATGTATTAGAATTATTAGAACGGTTTAATATGGATGATTCAAAGATCATCAATACTCCTATGAGTACCTCCACTAAGTTAGACATGGACGAAAGTGGAGAAAATTTTGATCAAAAAACATATAAGGGAATGATAGGTAGTTTACTATACCTCACGACAACTAGACCAGATATCATATTTAGTATATGACTTTGTACTAGATTTCAAGCGAATCCTAATTTATCTCATCTTAAAGCTGTTAAAAGAATTCTTAGATATCTTAAAAGAACTCCTAACCTAGGATTATGGTATCCAAAATATGATAACTTTGATTTAATAGCTTATGCAGATACGGATTTTGCCGGATATAGAATAAATAGAAAAAGCACATCCAGAAAATGTCATTTTTAGAATATACACTTATTTCTTGATCTTCCAAGAAACAAAACTCGGTTACATTATCTATGGCCGAAGCTGATAATGCCCGAAGCCGAATACATAGCCACAAGTGCATGTTGTGCATAAGTTGTATAGATGAAAAATACATTAGAAGATTATGGAATTCATCTAAAGAATATTTTCATAAAATGTGATAATATAAGTGCTATATGTTTAACTAAAAATCCTATTCAACACTCTAGAATTAAATATATTAATATTAGACATCACTTTATATAATATGTCAATAGCAATGATGTAACTCTAGAATTTATTGATACAAAACATCAATTAGTGGATATCTTTACAAAACTCTTAAATGAAGAATAATTTGATTTCATTAGAAGGGAATTAGGGATGTTAAATTGTCCTAATGCATGAGTTTGTTGTATGTCTCTTTTTTGAAATTTTTTGATTTCGTAGTATCATCTTTTCAATTTCGAAAATGGGGTTTTCATGAACTTATCTCGGTTTGATACTCTTGCCTTGTGAATTTTTGAATTGGTATCGGACTTGATTCTATCATTTTATCATTTGATGACTTTCCTTCTCTCATTCACAATATTTGTTTTCACTCTCAGATTTCATGCAAGCTTTAGCAACTATTTTGAAAAGAGTAAAAAAACAGCACTCATCAATCTTAGTTGATAAAAGTATCATTTGTCATATACGGATGATAATTGATTTTTGTAATGACTATAAAGTTTATAAAAGTGACATTCAAGGACTCTACGAAATAATATATATTAGCTCTTGATGAACTCAATTGCTTTCATGATTCACTTTTCACTTTTTTTTATGAGATTTTGATGAAAAATAGAAGTTTGATAAATTCTTGATTGCTTGACCGAATTGCCTTCATGGTTCACGGATTTCTCCTCTTTATACATATCTTTATGTCATGATTTCTATATAAAAAGATGATGCTTTCATAAATTTTTTATAGCTTGAATACTCTCTTGAATTCAATTCAGATTTCATTCGCTTCTCTAAATGTGAATTTAATGATTTCTTAACTCTTGTGTAAATTTTGTGAATTTTTCGTGACTTGAATGATTGTTTTCCACTTCTTCATGAAATTTTCTTAGAAATGCCAAGTTAACTCTTATTGCAAATCTCTTTCTATGGCATGAATTTTTTATCATTCGAACAAATTGTTTCTTATACTTTTCATGACTTTAAATATCTCAATTCTTCTTGTTGGCTTCATGATATTTTCCTTCTCCCTTTTCTCTTTCAAGAATAATCCTATCGTAACACTTGGTGTCGAAAAAAAAATGGTATCGATGTCAAAATTTTTATTGTCTAAAACATAGCACATTTCCTTTTTGTTGATGGCAAAGGAGGAGAAATGTGACAAATTGATGACACCTTGATGGCATGATTTGTATCGTAAAATGCAATTTGTAAAATGCCTTGTATCATAAAAGAAAATTGATGACATACTTTGAATCATAAAATAATTGTCATACTTTTATCATCAAAAGCATCACAAATATTTGAAGTGTATTGCAATGTATAGCAAATTTATGAAATGTATCGTATGCATCGCGAATGATTGAAATGAATCATGTATATTTAAATTTTTTTTTCTATTATTATTACTATGCTACTTGAATTTGGTATCATGCCTTGATACTATAATTTGGTTTCATTTTTGTATCATTGAATGATATATCATCAATTGATATCATGTCTTGGATTTATGAACTATTATTTGATATCATTTGATTTTAGCTAAATTTTAAAATTAAAGTGGTATCATTTGTTGGAATGATGATTGTCTATCATCATTCAACATTGGACTTGAAAATGGATAATATGTCTTGACATCATTTTCGTATTGTAAAAAATACGAAGTATCATATTTTGGATAAAAAATCATGCTTGTTGAGCATGTTAATAAGTTCGAACATATGTAACTTATTGGTTTGGGCTTGAATTCAAAGGGTTTGAATTCAAGTATTTCTTTTCTCAAGTATGACATATAGATAGGGAGAGTTAAGGTTAACTTCGTCATTAATTAATTGTCATCATCAAAAAGGGAGATATTGTTGAATTTTAGATTTTGATGCTAAAGTCAATTGATAAGTTATTTTGATCTAATCTATATGTTGAGAAAAGTGTGCAGGATTAACTATGATAGCAATGAAGATGTAAAGCAAAACGAAGTATTGGAGTCAAGTGCGATCGAATCATTGGAAGTTTGAGAGTCTGCCAGAAGTCTAAAGGTTTGTCGGAAGTGTTGCCAGAATTGACTGAGGATGAATTGGAAGCTTGCCCAAGGGTTATCGAAAGTTCGCTAGAAGGTTCGTCGGAGGTTCACGGAGATCGCCGAGAAAGATCGAAGCTTGCCAAAGAAGACTTATCAGAACTCGCCAAGGTCATCGTAAAGTCGAGGAGCCAGTCGAGAGTCTGCCGAAAGATGTTCGAGAGTTCGTCGGAAATCTGCCAGAAGTTCGCCGGAAGCTCATCAAAAGAAGTCTTGACATGTCGGATTAAGTTGTTACTTAGAAAATATCTTTAATTTTATATTTAGCATATAATTAGGGTTAAGATTGGAAGGTAATCTCATTAACCCTGGTAGGGGCCAACTGGGCCCACGACTAAACTGGTTTGAGCCGGATTCAAGACCCAACCCAATGCTGGACCCTGTCTGGTGGTGGCACCACCAAACTAGGGTGGACCAAGCTACCGCCCAAGTCAAGCGGTGGTACCGTTGACAGTTATTAACTACCAGGCGATGGTACCGCTAATTCCCAAAAATATGGGATGAGACCTTTTTTGGCTCCAATTTTAAAACCAATTAAGCCTATAAATATCCCTTACTTCTCAACTAGTTCAGCACATTAAGGAGTGATATGAACTGAGTCAAAACTATAGTGAAATATTCTTGAAAAGTTTGAAAAGTTCACCTCCCAAATTCTCAAGTATAAAAATTATGTAAAAGGGTGTGAGCCACCTGCAAAGTTCTGTAAAAGGGGTGTTTGATCTTTTCCCTTCAAGAAGGATTGATAGTGAAAACCGATAACCTCATCGAATGAGGTTTCGGGAGTGGATGTAGGTCTATTGACCGAACCACTATAAAATCGCTGCATTCTTCTCTTTGTGCATAAATTTCATTTGCTACATTTAATCATTTACTTGGCTATAATTTTTCATTCTCCCTTCCTTTACTCTCTTACGTATTCACTCGAATCAATCTCTTTACTGAAATCATTTCAATGGACGAAATTTTTTGAATGCACAAAGTTTTCTGAAATCGCTTCAAATCATCGATTTTTATCTGCTGCATTAACTTAAACTCCCTTATTGCCACTCTTGATCCTCACAATTGATGATCCGATAAGTTCTTCAAGAGGTAGATAGTTTAAGTCCTTTGACTTTTGTATAGCCATTATTTTTGGATCCTAACTTTTTGGAAGGGATCTTAATATTTTGTTAACAAGTTTAAAATTAGAAAAATATTTATCAAGATATTTTAAACCATTAATGACATCCGTAAACCGGTTGTACATGTCTCTAATGGTTTCGCTTGATTTTATTCGAAACAATTCAAAATTATGCATCAAAAGATTAATTTTAGAATCCTTAACTCTACTTGTGCCTTCGTGTATGATTTCAAGAGTGTGCCAAATGTCATGTGCAGTTTCACAAGTCGAAATACGATTAAACTCATTTTTATCAAGAGCACAAAATAAAGCATTCATCGCTTTTGCATTTAACGAAAAAGTTTTCTTCTCTAAATCATTACATTTGTTTATTGGTTTGGAAGACTTTTGAAAATCACATTCAATAATATTCCATAAATCAAAGTGCTAGTCATATGTGCCCTACAAGCCAATTACATGAGTGATGACACTTGTGACTTGATATGCACTTTTTCTCTTTGCATATTATTAGGTGTTTTATCACTTTATATTGCGTGTTGCATATATTGTGATGTCCTTGGATCTGTGCAATGGAAATCAGATCGTGATGAGATCACGATAATGAGACCGATTCACCTTTAAACACAGACCCTAAATTATCCTGGTTATAGGTTACTCGAGAAGGACATCGAGATAACCGGATAGACTGGTGTGTTGTATACCCGTCCATATGATGGAGGTGGCTAGCCTCATAGCTACTCGTGTGGGGATACTAAGGGTATAGTACAGGTGCTCATTGGGGAATGAGTTCACTGATTAATCCGCCTACGAAATGTTGGATGGTTATTGATATCTCACGTCAGACAGTGATTCCGTAGTCACAATTGTGTGTCTAGTCCTTAGACTTGAGATACCAAGGATGTCCTGTATGAGTACTCCACTCTTTAATACTGGACTTATAAGTTTGGAAAGTTTCAGATCTAGTACAACCGATTATTGTGAGTGGTAGCCAACCTTATAAGGGCTATTGAGTATCAATAGAGGATCATCCGCTCTCGGTATCATGAGAGAAATATCCTATGTATTCTTGCTCGAATAAATCCTTGGCCAAGGTTATTTGGATTGAGAGAGAAAGAGTTTTCCTGGAGAATCTGAGAAGAGCAAGACTCGAGGAGAGACCCTATGGGCCTGACAGCACCATGCCCGGTATAGGGTCTAAGATATTAGATGGATGAGGGACTATAGATATATGATAACTGAGGACTAATAGGTCTAAAGGATTAGATTCCCTTGTATCGTCTAGGGGCTACGGCGTAGTGGCCTGATATGTCCGTAGTCGATGAGTTAGGTGAATTATTATAGAGATAATAATTCACTAAGTCAGAAGGAGTTTTGACAAGTATGACTCACGGCCAGCTCGATATTGGGCCTAGAGAGTCACACACATATGGTAGGTGTTGCGACGAGTAGAGGTTCAGATATGAGATATCTGCTAGAGCCGCTAACTTATTGGATATCCATTAAGCCCCTGAATTATTGGATCCTAAGATGAGATCCAATAATTGCTAATAAGAGATTATTTGGTAGAGACCCACTAATCCAAGAGGCTTGGGTAATTGGATGGAGATCCAATACCCAACAGGGCAAGATCCATTATGGTTTACAAGGGGCCTCTATAAATAGGAGGGAACCAAAGCTCTATAGGCTGAGGGTTTTCTTTTGGTAGCTACCTTCTGTTCTCCTCTCCCTAGAGAGGTGCATCATCGCAGTCCCTGCCGTATGGATACCGCTAGAGAGGAGGACGCTTGACCTCCTTAATCCTTCCTACATATCTGTAGGGATTCAGGGATATATGATCTCTCTAGGTATTTTCTTTTACACATGCAATTTTAGCATATTTGTTTTGACACACCGACCTTCGCACGATGATAGAAATTTTCTATAGGAAATCTGGGTGTTTTTGTTTTTTGTTCTTCCGCTGCGCATGAGATGTCGCTCCCTAGAAGGATTTCCCAACACAAAGTTATGAAAAAGTAAGAAAATTCTCATTTCAATTTTCTAATACATGTAGTCCGTCCCATTGAACATGGTAGGACGAGTGATAGAAAAACCCTATTGATTGCCGATAAAAGCTATTTCTCTTGGGTGTTAAACCAAATAAGAAATAAACGTGGCTTTGATACTAACTATTAGGATTGAAATCGACACCAAGAAGAGAGAGTAAATTAGTGCGTATGATAAAAACGTCGATGATTCGAAAAACTTCATTTCGATTAACATTAATAATGAAAGTATGCTTGACTTAGAGTAAGTGAACTAATCAATTAACTAAGAAAGTAATAGAAATGATAATGAAAAGCAAAATAGAAATTACACACCAAAGAGAACATACCAAAGTTTATAGTGGTTCGGTTGTCTCAACCTATATCGACTCCCGATTCCTCTCCCGTTGAGGCTATCGACGTCCATTAACGATCTTCTTTCAATAGGTAAAAATCAACTACCCTCTTACAAACCTTTTCTCATTTTCACAGGTTTAGGAGACAACATTTATAAGCACTCACTCCTCTCTTAAATTGAAATCAACTTAAAGCTAGAGGAGGGGATATCTTAAGTAATTACAACAATGTTTTCCCATTGTTATATTCTAAGTGCTTGTGTGTTCTGAGTAGGGATGTTACATCCTGGATTTTTTTTTCCAGGATTATATCTTTCCACACATACAGAGCCAAATAAGTAAACATCACTTTATTCATCATCATAAACATTTATTACAATCTATTTATTTCCTCAATTCATGAGTAAAAATAAACATAGTGATGTTAATTCGGAGAATTATTCAAGTGGCTCTACCTAGCGGTAGAGAAAGGTCCGCTCTCCACTGGGATCTGATTCAGTGCTAGTGGAAGGCTGCTCTGAAAATCAAAAACAAAGAAAATTCAGCAACGCTGAGTAGGAACCCCAAAAGTCAATAAATGTATAATAAAAAATCCATCATCCCATTGGCGTATATTAAATACCCGAAGGAACACTCTCCCAACAAATGGATGGAGAGGCTTTATCCTACGGATGAGTTTGTGATTCTCCCAACAATGGATGGAGACAAACTCATATCACACTCCCAACAATGGATGGAGTGGCGCCCTCACCCGCCAATGTGGGGACGCTTCCTTCTCCAACAAATGGATGGAAAAACCATCCAACCGTCACGTCTAACAACACGCTAATCCCCGAAGGGAATCGCCCTTCCTGCTCTTGGCAGGGAAATATAATCTCATATTAATCATGTCTATTCGGGATGAAACAACACATTCAAAACATCTCTTTTCAATAATATCAATATCAATAATACCAAATAGCCCCCAATTGACTTGAACCCTAGTTAAATCGGTCTAATCAAACTCGATTCATTAGGACCTAACTGGATCGATCTCTAATCCTCATTTAACTGGTCTGGAACCACCATAGACTAGTATAATTTGGACTAGATTAGGTTCAATTTAGGTTAAACTGACTTGAAAGGTTAAATCAATTCGGAACCACCCTGAATTGATCTAGACTAATCAAGTCTGGTTTAGTTCAATCAATAATTGGGCTTAAATCCAATAATTACATAATATTGGACTAGGTTGAGCCGACCCAAATATCGGTCATGTGCACTGTACATGACTGTACATGCATCACGCCAGGTTGGGCCAACCTCAACCCATGACTGCCCACATTGGGCTGGGCTGGGTTAACCTGTGGGCTAGAGCCCGACCCATGGGTAGGGCCTGGCCTACAAGCTGTTTTAACCCAATCCTATCCAATTTCATAATTTTGAATTACAACAATATACATTCACTACTGATAATAATACATCAAAACGTAACAACAGATTAAATAAATGATAAGATAAGCTTCAACATAAGGAAACAATATTTTTAATTCAATAAGAACTAGAAATCATATGAATAATTTCAACATGATCAAATAATAACATTTTAAATCTAAAAAGGATAAAAATTTTAAATAACATATTCTAATAAAAATTTTAACATCTAAAGGATTAAGAATTTTTTTTTTGAATTACTCATATTATATTTAAATCTGAATAAGATTAGAAGGTAACTGTAATAAATGAAATAACATTCTTAAGAATCCGATATCATAAAACATATATAATTTCATAATGTTTAAAAATAAAAACTTTTAAGGGTACTAAAGGGTAAGATATTTTAATTTAAACTAATATCAATTAAAAATTTTAACATAGAATCTAAACAAAAACTTTTAATTTCAAGAAAAGTAGGGAGAACCTACCTCTTTTTAGCAAGATGAAACTCCTCGTTCCTCCTGCTGTTGAGTTCTGCTCAGCGAGGAACGAAGGAGAGAAATCCCTCCCCTTAAATAAGAGGAGGTGAACCTCCATTAAAGGAAAATTTTTTAAATTTTCATATTTATTTAATATAAATTATTTTTATTTAATATACTGACAAATATGATCTCATCTTATTTGGAATGCTTAATAAGTATTTCCTAATTCGTAATAGCAAATAAGGAAATAGGATTATCTTTCCCTATTTTATACTAGCATGTAAGGAAATAATATTTAAACCTTAAATCAAATATTTGATTTGATTACATTTCTCCCCACCTATAAGAAATTTGGTCCCCAAATTTTACTTACCTCAAGAGAATAGATGAGGATACTGCTCTCGCATATCTTCTTCTCTTTCCCACGTTGCCTCTTGGTCTGAATGGTGTTGCCAACAAATCTTTACCAAAGGTATAACTTTATTTCTTAGAACATGTTCTTTCCTTTCTAAGATCTGGATTGGTTGTTCTACAAAAGTGACATCGTTTCTCAATTGTAGAGGTTGGTAAGATATGACATGTGATGGATCCCTGATATATCTTCGAAGCATAGACACGTGGAAAACATCATGGATGCTAGCCAAAACTGAGGGCAATACTAATTTGTACGCCACAGGCCCGACCGTTTGTAAGACTTCAAATGGGCCTATAAATCTAGGGGCTAACTTTCCTTTTTGACAAAACCTCATAACTCTCTTGGTTGGCGACACTTTTAAGAAGACGTGTTCGTCAACTTTAAACTATAGATCTCTTCGTCTTCGATCTGCATAACTTTTCTGGCGACTTTGAGCTGTTAATAATCTTTGACGTATAATTCGATTATTATCAGCATCTTTTTGAATTAATTGAGGTCCCAAAAGTTTTTGTTCTCCTACCTCATCCCAATATACAGGTGATCTACACTTTCTCCCATAAAGAGCTTCAAATAGGACCATCTGTATACTAGAGTGGTAACTATTATTATAAGAAAACTCAATTAGGTGTAAGTGCATATCCCAACTTCCACCAAAGTCTAAAGTACATGCTCTTAAAAGGTCTTCAAGAGTTTGTATTATCCTTTCAGATTGACCATCGGTTTGGGGGTGAAATGTTGTACTAAACTTTAACTGTGTACCCAAATTTTTTTGAAAACTTCCCCAAAACTTAGAGGTAAACCTTGGATCTCTATCTGAGATAATACTAACTGGCACCCCATGATATCGAATAATCTCTTTAATATATAAACATGCTAATTTATCCAATGAATATTTCTTGTTAACAGGGAGGAAGTGAGCAGATTTAGTAAGTCTATCTACTATTACCCAAATTCCATCATATCCTTTCGCAGTCTTAGGTAATCCTGTTACGAAATCCATAGTGACTTGCTCCCACTTCCATTCCGGAATTGAAATCCTTTGTAATTTTCTAACAGGTACTCGATGTTCTGCCTTCACCTGTTGACATATAAGACATTTAGAAACAAACTCGCTATATCTCTCTTCATACCATGCCACCAAGAGTTTTAGGCGTAAATCCCGGTACATCTTAGTAGTTCCGGATGGATATTAAATTTTGATCGGTGTGCCTCCTCCAATAACTGCGTATTTACTAGATGACTTTCATGAACACACAAACGGTTGCAGAATGTAATAGAACCATCTTCGATTTGGAGGAATTCGGGTCTAGCTCCATGAGCTATTTCCTTAACTATCATTTAGAGATATGGATCTTCCTTCTGACCTTCTTTAATCCTTTCTACTAAATATGATTGTGCCATCAGACATGCAAGAAAACCTTTATTTGTCTTCGATAAAAGTCTAAGTTTTAAGTCTACTAACTCTGTCATCATAGAATTCTTTTGAATATTCATATAGGCTACAAGACTAGAAGTATTTCTGCTCAAGGCATCAGCAACTACATTAGCCTTCCCAGGATGATAGTTGATATTAAAATCATAATCTTTTAAAAAGTCCAACCATTTTCTTTGTCTCATATTTAAATCTTTTTGTGTGAAAATGTACTTGAGACTCTTATGATCTGTGAAGATTTCAAAAATTTGTCCATAAAGATAGTGCCTCTAAATTTTTAATGCAAAAATAATAGTTGCTAGCTCTAAATCATGAGTAGGATAGTTTTTCTCATGAGGTTTCAATTGCCTAAACGCATAAGCAACTACCCTCTTATTTTGCATTAGAACACAACCAAGTCCTTGTAGTGAGGCATCACTATATACTATAAAACCTTCTCCCCCTAAAGGAATCACCAAGATAGGAGCACTGGTTAACCTTTTTTTCAATTCTTGATAACTTCGTTGACATTTGTCATCCCATATGAACTTTATATTCTTTTGTGTCAACCTGGTCAAGGGTGCTGCTATTTTTGAGAAGCTTTCTACGAATCTTCTATAGTATCCAACTAAACCCAAGAAACTTATAATTTCTGAAACATTAGAAGGCCGCTTCCATTTTGTCACAGCTTCAATCTTGTGAGGGTCAACAGATATACCAGCACTCGAAATTACATGACCGAGAAACATAATTTCATTGAGCCAGAAATTACACTTGCTTAATTTGGCATATAGTTTCTCTTGTCTTAGGACTTCCAGAACTGTCTTAAGATGGTATTCATGTTCTGCCATACTTTTGGAGTAGATCAAGATATCATCAATGAATACAATTACAAATTTATCAAGATAAGGGTGGAACACCCTATTCATGAGATCCATAAAGGCAGCCGGTGCATTCGTGAGTCCGAAGGGCATTACTAAGAATTCATAATGACCGTATCTTGTTCTGAAAGCTGTTTTTTGTATGTCTCCTTCTCTTATCTTCAGTTGGTGATACCCAGATCTCAGATCAATTTTTGAATATACCTGAGTACCTTGAAGTTGATCAAATAAATCATCAATTCGAGGAAGGGGATATTTATTCTTTATGGTCACTTGATTGAGTTGCCTATAATCAATACATAGCCGTATGGATCCATCCTTCTTCTTCGCAAATAGGACAGGGGCACCCCAAGGTGATACACTGGGTCGAATAAAATTCTTATCTAAAAGCTCCTGGATTTGTTTCTTTAACTCTTCCAACTCAATTGGTGCCATTCTATATGGGGGCTTAGAAACAGGTGCGGTGCCAGGTAGAAGATCAATTGTAAATTCAATCTGCCTATTTGGTGGTAGTGCAGGTAGATCGTCAGGAAAAACATCTGAAAAATCCCGTACAATGGGGATGTCCTCTAATACTGGCTTCTTAGATTCTTCTCTAGAAATGAAGGCCAAGTACCCCTGACATCCCTTTAATAATAGTTGGGTAGCACTCAAGGCTGATATGATAGGAGGGAGCTTTTCCTGAATTCCAATGAACTTGAAAGATGGTTGATCTAGAGGTGAGAAAGTAATGGTCTTCTGAAAATAATCGACACTTGCATGATATGCTGAAAGCCAGTCCATACCCAAGATAGTATCAAAATCTTAAAATTCTAGTAGAATAAGATCTACTAGAAAATCGTGACTTTCAATAGTAATAATACAATTTTTATATATCTGATTAGCTATCAAGGAGTTTCCAACTGGTGTTGGTACCATTAACATATTATGCATTGGTTCAGGATTCTTATGTAGTTTCCTAGCAAAATATGGCGATATAAAAGAATGTAGAACCTGAATCGATAAGTACAGATGCAAATGTACCACAAAGTGTGATGATACCTTTAATAATAGATCCCGAGGCTTCAAAGATCTTGATGGGTCAATGCATAGACCCTCGCCTTGACCTCCTCTCTAGGTCTTAGCCGTTGTTGCCCAACTGCTTTGGGGTGGAGCTCGGCGTTGTTGCTTTCGAGGTAATCCTTCAACATGTGTCCCGGTGTTGACAATAAAAGCATACACGCTGTCCCCATGGGGCATGAGGTGGAAACATAGTCTGTCTTTCCACAAAAGTAGCATCTTATAATGATTTGATTACTAGGAGCTCCTACCTGTTGCTGCCCAAGCTGTTTGCCCTTGCCTTTCTTTGAAGGTCCAGAATGAGATCCCCCATACACAGATGGTGCAGCATTAAAAGGTCGCTTTCGGTCCTTTGCTTATTGTAGTTCATTATCCAATTTCTCCACCACTAAAGCTCGATTTAACACTTCAGCATAGGTTGGTAAAATCAATACTGCAATAGACTTTCTAATTGATGATCGAAGTCCTCTCTTAAAATGACGAGCTCTTTGATTTTCATTAAAGGCAATATGTGGAGAAAACTGAGCTAGTTCAGTGAAATAATGAGATCATATTCCATTACTGTTCTACTTCCCTGGTGGATAGTAAGGAATTCTTGTTGCTTTTCAAAGCGAATCAATCGAAAGAATCGCTTTCATAAAATGCTTCCTTAAACTGTTCCCAAGTCACCACATCGCCTCTAGACTCTAACATCCTCCTTTTTGAAGTCCACCAAGTGTCTGCATTTCCTTCCAAAATGAAAGAAGCAAAAGGCACCTTCTGATTTTTCCGACATTCGATAGCTTCGAATATCTTCTCCACTTGACGAATCCAACGTTCAGCAAGGATGGGATTTGGTTTGCCCTCAAAAACAGGTGGTCCCAATCTCTTAAAGTGTTCTAATGTATTACTTCCACCCTATGGAGCTCTATCATGCTCCTCCTGTCGCTCAAAGTATCCTCTAATAGCATTGAGGACTCCATGTACATCATCTGGAGCATTGATAGGTGCTGGCGCATGAGGTATATTTTGTGATGTCAAAGAAGCTAGCATATAATCAGTGATAGGTGTATGTGAGGATTGGGTTTGCTCTGTGGTGCGTAGAACGTCCAAGTGATTGTTTGCTCGAACACCCCTTCGAGGGCGAAGGCCAATAGCATTACGAACACGAGCGCTACGGGTGATAGGGTCATTATTTTCTTGAATTGGCTCCATTACTCCTATAATAGGTCAAGATAATCATTGGTCAAAATCAATCAAGAGACTTAAATACCTACAAGCCCTAGACCATGCTCTGATACCATAAAATGATGTCACATCCTGGATTTTTTTTTCCAGAATTATATCTTTCCACACATACAGAGCCAAATAAGTAAATATCACTTTATTCATCATCATAAACATGTATTACAATCTATTTATTTCCTCAATTCATGAGTAAAAATAAACATAGTGATGTTAATTCGAGAATTATTCAAGTGGCTCTACCTAGCGGTAGAGAAGGTCCGCTCTCTCATTGGGGATCCGATTCGATTGCTAGTGGAAGGTCAGCTCAAAATCAAAAACAAAGAAAATTCAGCAACGCTGAGTAATAACCCCAAAAGTCAATAAATGCATAATAAAAATCCATCATCCCATTGGCGTATATCAAATACCCGAAGGAGCACTCCCAACAAATGGATGGAGAGGCTTTATCCTACGGATGAGTTTGTGATTCTCCCAACCGGATGGAGACAAACTCATATCACACTCCCAACAATGCGATGGAGTGGCGTCCCTCACCCGCCAAAGTGGGGACGCCCAAAGGATGGAGGAACGAAATCCCACGTCACGTCGACACGCTAATCCCCGAAGGGAATCACCCTTCCTGCTCTTGGTAGGGAAATATAATCTCATATTAATCATGTCTATTCGGGATGAAACAACACATTCAAAGCATCTCTTTTCAATAATATCAATATCAATAATACCAAATAGCCCCCAATTGACTTGAACCTTAGTTAAATCGGTCTAATCAAACTCGATTCATTAGGACCTAATGGACCGATCTCTAATCCTCATTTAACTGGTTCGGTTTGGAACCACCCTAGACTAGTATAATTTGGACTAGATTAGGTTCAATTTAGGTTAAACTGACTTGAAAGGTTAAATCAATTCGGAACCACCCTGAATTGATCTAGACTAATCAAGTCTAGTTTAGTTCAATCAATAATTGGGCTTAAATCCAATAATTACATAATATTGGACTAGGTTGAGTGACCCAAATATCGATCATGTGCACTCGCATACGATCAGTACATGCATCACGCCAGGTTGGGCCAACCTCAACCCATGATCGCCACATTGGGTCAATGGGCATTTGGTTAACTCAGGGCTAGAGCCCGACCCATGGGTAGGGCCTGACCTACAAGTCGCTTTTTAACCCAATCCTATCCAATTTCATAATTTTGAATTACAACAATATACATTCACTATTGATAATAATACATCAAAACGTAACAACAGATTAAATAAATGATAAGATAAGCTTCAACATAAAGAAATAATATTTTTAATTCAATAAGAACTAGAAATCATATGAATAATTTCAACATGATCAAATAATAACATTTTAAATCTAAAAGGATAAAAATTTTAAATAACATATTCTAATAAAAATTTTAACATCTAAAGGATTAAGATTTTTTTTGAATTACTCATATTATATTTAAATCTAATAAGATTAGAAGGTAATCTGTAATAAATGAAATAACATTCTTAAGAATCCGATATCATAAAACATATATAATTTCATAATGTTTAAAAATAAAAACTTTTAAGGGTACTAAAGGGTAAGATATTTTAATTTAAACTAATATCAATTAAAAATTTTAACATAGAATCTAAACAAAAACTTTTAATTTCAAGAAAAGTAGGGAGAACCTACCTCTTTTTAGCAAGATGAAACTCCTCGTTCCTCCTGCTGTTGAGTTCTCGCTCATTGAGAGGAAGAAGGAGAGAAATCCTCTCCTTAAATAAGAGGAGGTGAACCTCCATTAAAGGAAAATTTTTTAAATTTTCATATTTATTTAATATAAATTATTTTTATTTAATATACTGACAAATATGATCTCATCTTATTTGGAATGCTTAATAAGTATTTCCTAATTCGTAATAGCAAACAAGGAAATAGGATTATCTTTTCCTATTTTATACTAGCATGTAAGGAAATAATATTTAAATCTTAAATCAAATATTTGATTTGATTACAAGGGATGAGAGGGATATTTATAGATCCCAAATAAATTCAAACTTAGAGCTAAAACCAATCTCACCTTGAGTCTTCGGGGTACTAGCGATACCACTACTAGTGCTGGGCGGTACCATTGCCTAACACACTATCATTGGGCGATACCATTGCCTGATATTGGGTGGTAGCATCGCTTGATACAGTCTCGGAGATTGTGTCTTGGGGATTAAACCACTAGCGGTTCCACTACTTATTCTAGCGGTGTCACCACATGACCCATCTTAACCCAAAATAGCCCAAACTTAGGCCCAATGGACCCCTAATTGAGTTAGCCTAATTCTAAATCAATTAAAACGAAAACTACTTCGATCTAGATAATTATTATAAAACATTAATTACATATTGTTCGGTATATCATTGGTTCATCTAGTGCTTCGTCTGACTCTTTAACGCATCGTCCTCTCCTTCGGCATATTGCCCAATCGACATGTTGTCTTTCCGCAACATTCGATCTCCTCGGCGTAATGTCCAATCTTCTTGGCTCAATGCCCGAACTCTTGGTACAAAGCCTTCTACCGACACGTCGACTGATTCTTCGGCTTGACGTACAATCTTTTGACATATTCCACTCCGGCCCAATATTTATTCTTTCTGCTTTAATTGTCTCTCTATAATCGAAATCAACCCTACGTCACTCAAAATATAGATTAGATCACAAACTCATCAATTATTATCATCATTAAAATTTAAGATTCAATATTTTTCTAAATCAATTATATTAACCCATAAAATATCATGTTTCAAACTTTTGTAAACTACATAAAGTATTATCTTTTGGGCATTCGTAAAATACCCTGAATATGATGTTTTATGTGATAATTTGAAAAAATTCAGATTATATTATCTTTCAAGCGATCAAAAGTGTCGGTAATAGGCAAGGGCTATGGGAAATAAAAAAAAGATAAAACTTAAGAGAAGTTTGAACAATAAATTATTATTTTATTAATTTTTAAAATATAAAATATTAAAAAAATATAAATAAAAAATTAAAGAATATAAGCTTAGTTACAGTAAAAGAATTGTATAAATTAAAGAATATATATATATATATATATATATATATATATATATATATATATATATATATATATATATATATATATAGCCGCTCTCTGGTGATGGCCCGACAATGCCACTGGAGCTCTGAGACATGTCGGTCGGAGCAGCTACCGCCGAGCATCAGCTGCCCTGCGGCACGAATCCCACCCTCGACCTTTTCACGTCGAACACCACCCTGAATCCCTGCTCCTGTATGTTGCCAATTATCGAGATGTCGCTGTCGGTAAGCGCAAAGGCGAAGCAAATTGTGCCATTGACGTCCACCGGGACGAGACAGTTCTCCGGCGGTAGCGACACCGTCGCCCCACCCGCCAGGTGCAGCTCCGTTGTCAGCACATATACCTCCGTCACCCCCGAGGCGTCGAAGCACGTATCGAGAAGCGAGTGTCCCGCCGGCACCAACTTCGGCCCCTTAAGACTGGCCTTGAAGGCGTCACGCACCGCCACGTAGGATGGCCGCGTCAGCCGCGTCACCGTCGTCTCTGAATCCACGATCACCCCTCCCTTGCCCGTCGTCCGATCCAGCCGTAGGTCGGACGCCAAGACTCCCGCCACAGGCTTGCCGCCCACGCACACTCCCTGCAACTCCACGTAGTAGAAAGTGTCCAACTTGGGGTTCCGCAACAATGGAGTGTAGGCGGCCTACTGGGAGGGACTGGGCAAGGCCGAGCCACCGAATAGCAACGAAGACGATCGGTTCAGCGCTTCGGGTGAGAGGCGATCTACCCGGCAGTATGAGAACGTGCGGCCAAAGCGTCGGCGGGTCTGAGACGTAAAGGATAGTCTTCCCCGGCCAAGGCCGAGGAAGCCCGCGGTGGCGATGAAGGGGCCTCGTTGTTGTGGCCACAGCCAACGGCAATGCGCGGCAGCCGGGCACCTCCTTGAAAGGTGAGAATCTCAGTGGATAAGTGGCCGGTAGTGCTGGATTCGACCCCGTAGGAGGCCCGGTAGAGACAGCTACGGCTCTGGTTGTCACACCCGGAAGCGTAAGGCTGCGGCAAAGCTTAGGGCCACAAGGGACGGCGGCGTAAGCGCGGGAAATTTGGGGGTCGAAGATGGGGTCGGACTGGTTGTAGCAACGGCGGCACGGAGTGCATCGGAGCCAGACGACATCGCTACCGGTGTCAAGCACATGTAGGCGTACATCGCAGGCGATCCCGATCCTGGTGAAATACTTAGCCGATTCCCAGGGTAAGGCCGGAGACCACCTGAGTTATGAAACCTCGCCGGCTAGTTACTTCCGCGGCCTTTGCTGCCGCGAGGGTATGCCGAATGGTTTCCACACAGGCGGCGTCATGGTCGAGGCGGAGGGCGAAGATCTGCTCCGCGGTGGCGCTGGCGGCGAGGAAGGAGTCACGGTTGGTGAGGTGGACGTGGACGGAGGAGGGGACCGAGAGGGCCTCCTCAGCTTCGTTTGCTATGGCCATGGTTGTTAGTTTGGCGAGTCCAACCAAGTCCCATGTCAAGAAAATCAAATTTGTTATTTCCTATTGCAACTATAAATAAGGGTTTAAGCTTTGAAGTCAAATATATCATAAGAAAAGTCTAATAGTTTTTTTTAGATTTAATTTCTATTAAGTTCATGCTTAGTTAAAATATTTTGGGTTTTTTTTAGTAGTTTTGGATGTTTTATGGCCTAGGAATATTTTACTAAGACATTTGTAATTATTCTTTTTATATTAGAGTTTTGCTCCTCCTTCGTTCGTGGACGTTAGTCAATTAACCGAACCACGTAAATTTGGTGCCCTAGTCTCTTTTAATTTTTTTTCTGCTTTATTGTCTTTATTGGGTTGTCAAATTATCCTTTGGTAAATTTTCTAGGGCCAACTCTAACAAACTGGTATCAGAGCCTGGTTTCGGGATCTTTTGGCAACGATGACAATAACAAATATCGTTGTCGAGAAATTCGATAGAAATATCAACTTCGGCATGTGGCAGCTTAAGATGGAGGTCATTCTGGTTCAAGACGGAGTTGATTTGGCACTACAAGGAGTTGAGAAAATTTTAAATGGTACGTTAAAGGAAGACCTTGCGGGTATGGATAAGAAGGCTCAATTAAGCATTATTCTAAATCTCTCTGATGAGATTTTACAGGAGGTAGCTACGGAGACTACGGCTAAGAGTATGTAGGATAAGTTTAAAGCCTTGTATATGAAGAGGATAGTGGAGAATCATCTCTACTTGAAGCAGAGTTTGTATATGCTTCGGATGACTAAAGGTACATCTATACTCTCACATCTTGATAAATTTGATTCCGTTATGGATTTGGAGAATATAAATGCGAAAATTGATGACGAGGATAAGGCCTTGTTACTTTTGTGTTCTCTTCCTCAATCCTTTAAGTATTTCCATGATACTATGATTTATGGAAAAGAAATAATTTCGTATCAGGAAATTAAATATGTATTAAAATCTAAGGAGCATATAAACAAGGATATCACTGGGGAAAGTAGTGGGAATCAGGCTGAGGGTCTGGTTGTCAGGGGTAGAACGGATAAAAGGAAATTTGATAGTAGCAGATCTAAATCTAGATCTAAATCCAGACATAAAAATTTAGAGTGCAGATATTATCATAAAATGGGGCACATTAAGGCTGATTGCTTTAAATTAAAAAATAAATTAAAATAAAAGGGAAAACTTGTTGAGAAATCTATTGAGTCTGCTGAAGCTAGTATTACAGCTGATGAGAATGTTGGAAATATTTTCTTTACTACTGATGACAAGACGAGGCCTAAAAATAAATAGATTTTAGATTCAGGTTGTTCTTATCACATGTGTCCCAATAGGGATTTGTTTTCAACATATGAATCTTGTAATGGTGGAATTATTTTGCTGGGTAATAATATCACGTGTGATGTTGTTGGTAAAAGCACATTCCGAATTAAAATGAATGATGGTATTATGAGGACGTTCACTAATGTTAGACATGTTCCTGATTTGAAAAAGAATCACATCTCTTTAGGCACCTTAGAGGCTCTTGGGTGCAAATACACAGCTGAAGGTGGAGTTATGAAAGTTTCTAGAGGTTCCCTTGTTGTTATGAAAGCTTGTAGGTCTAGTAGCATGTATATTTTGCAGGGAACTACTATCACAGGCTCGGTTGCAGTCTCGTCATTATCATTGTCTGATTCTGACATCACCAAATTATGGCATATGCGTTTGGGTCATATGAGCGAAAAAGGTTTGAGCATATTGAGCAAAAGAGGTCTTCTTTGTGGACAGAGTACTAGGCCACTAGATTTATGTGAACACTGCATTTTTGGAAAGTAGAAAAGAGTCAGCTTTAATTCTCCGGCAGTTCACAAAATGAAAGGTACTCTTGACTATATTCGTTCAGACATTTGGGGCCCAGCTCGTGTTCAGTCTAAGGGTGGTGCCAAGTATATGTTGACTTTCATTGACGATTATCCCAAGAAAGTTTGGGTTTATTTTCTGAAGCATAAAAATGATGTTTTTCTAACCTTTAAATAATGGAAGGTTTTGATTGAGAAGCAAACATGTAAATAGATTAAATAGCTTCGAACAGATAATGGCATAGAATTTTGTGAATGTGACTTTGATGAATTCTGTAAAAATGAAGGAATTGTTCGGCATTGCACTATTAGGATGATGCCTCAGCAAAATGGTGTGGCCGAACATATGAACAGAACACTCTTGGAGAGAGCAAGGTGTATGATCTCAAATGCAGGGTTGACAAAGGACTTTTAGGCAGAGACGATTGATATGGCCTATTACGTTGTCAACCGTGCTCCTTCTGCAACACTTAATTTTAAAACTCCGGAGGAAGTTTGGTCAGGTACTCCTGCTGATTACTCTAATTTAAAATTTTTTGGGTGTCCAGTATACATGCATGTAAATGAAGGAAAATTAGAGCCTCGAGCTAAAAAGTGTATTTTCCTTGGGTATGCTTCTGGGGTGAAAGGATACAAATTATGGTGTCCTGATCCCAAATCCTCAAAATTTGTAATCAGTGGAGATTTTACTTTTGATGAATTGTATATGTTATCTTCCAAAGAGGAATCTACTAGTTGTATAAATGATAGTACGCAGAAGTAGGTAGAGCTTGAGATTGGTAGTTTTGATTTTTTTTTAGTTGAACTCTTCTACTCAGAGAATGCTAGTAGATGATCCCGAGTCTACTAACGAAGATGATCCAGAGGAAGAGCAATATTCCATAGCCAAGGATAAACCATGGAGAGATATTCAACCACCACAAAGATATGTAAATTTAGTTGCATATACTTTGTCTGTTATAAAAGAAATAGGTGGAGCTGGTGAGCCTACTACCTACTCAGATGTAGTTTCTTGTAATGATTCCGCTAAGTGGTTGATTGCGATGAATGAAGAAATTAAATCTCTCCATCAAAATAGAACTTGGGATCTTATGAAGCCGCTTTCAGGTAAGAAAATTATTGGATGCAAATGGGTCTTCAAAAGGAAGGAAGGTATTCCAGGGGTTAAAGATACAAGGTACAAAGTACGATTGGTTGCAAAGGGCTATAGTCAGGTACATGGTGTTGATTTTAATGACGTATTTTCACCTGTTGTTAAACATAGCTCTATTTATGTTTTGCTTGCTTTAGTTGTCATGTATGATTTGGAATTGGAGCAACTTGATGTCAAGACAGCTTTTTTACATGGTGAACTTGAAGAGCAAATTTAAATGAAGCAACCTCATGGATTTGAAGTTGACGGTAAGGAAGATCATGTTTGCTTGTTAAAGAAATCATTGTATGGATTAAAGCAATCTCCAAGATAGTGGTATAAGAGGTTTGATTTTTTTATGTTGGGTCATGGTTACATAAGGAGCATGTATGATAGTTGTGTCTACTTCCGGAATTTAAATGATGGCTCTTTTGTGTATTTCCTGCTTTATATTGATGACATACTTATTGCAGCTAAAAATTTGTCAGAAATTCACAATTTGAAAATGCAGCTGAGTAGTGAATTTAAAATGAAAGATTTGGGAACAGCTAAGAAGATTCTTGACATGGAGATCAAAAGAGATCGAGGAGTTGAAAAATTATTTCTATCCCAGAAAAATTACCTCGAGAAAGTCTTGAAGAGGTTTGGCATGAAAAATGCTAAGCCAGTGAGTACTCCTTTTGTTAGCCATTTTCGACTATCTGCTGCTCAGTCACCATAGTCAGTTAAAGAGGAAGAATATATGGTGCAAGTTCCATATTCCAGTGCCATCGACAGTATTATGTATGCAATGGTTTATACTCGTCCAGATATTTCACAAGCAGTCAATGTGGTTAGCAGATATATATCATGCTCGGGTAAAACATAGTGGTAGGCTATGAAGTGGATTCTCAAATACTTGCAAGGGACTTCAGATGCTTGCTTGGAGTTTGAGAAAAATCATGACACTTTGGTTGGTTTCGTCAACTCTGATTATGCTACGGATCTTGATAAATGAAGATCTTTGACAAGCTATGTATTTTGCGTTGGCGGTTGTGTAGTTAGTTAGAAAGCTTCTTTACAACTTGTCGTGGCTTTATCTACTACAGAGGCAGAATATATGGCAGTGACAGAGGCGATCAAAGAAGCTTTATGGTTAAGAGGTTTGTTCAGCGAATTATGTCTGCATCAAGGTGTTACTACAATTTACTGTGATAGTCAAAGTGCTATTCATTTAACTAAAGACTAGATGTATCATGAGAGAATGAAACACATCGATGGGAAGTTTCATTTTATTCGGGATACCATTGCTGAGGGAAAGGTCTTTGTTCAGAAAATTCATACGAAGGACAATCCAACTGATATGCTTACAAAGTCTCTTCCGATTTATAAGTTCAAGCAGTGCTTGGACTTGGTTGGTGTTCATTATTGGTGATTGCCCGTTGCGGCTTTTGTAAAGAAGGTGGAGCAAGTTTGTTAATTGTCAATGTTGGGACATGCTAAGGTAGAGATTTGTTGGTTTGGCAAGTCCCACATCGAGAAAATCAAGTTTGTTATTTCCTATTACAACTATAAATAAGGGCTTGAGCTTTGAAGCCAAATACACTACAAGAAAAGTCTAATAATTTACTTTGGGTTTAATTTTTATTAAGCCCATACTTAGTTAAAAATACTTTAGGCTTCTTCTTGTTTAGTAGTTTTGGACGTTTTATAGTGTTTTATAGCCTAGGAACATTTTCCTAAGGTATTTATAATTGTCCTTTTTATAGTAGAGTTTTGCTCCTTCTCCGGTTTGTGGACATAAGTCAATTGACCGAACCACGTGAATTTGATATCTCTGTCTCTTTTAATTTTTTTCTATTTTATTATCTTTATTGGGTTACCAAATTATCCTTTGGTAAATTTCCTAGGCCAGCTCTAATAATGATTTTGACGGTGATGTCGTCCTCGGGAGGGAGGGGCTGGGGACTTCTGAGAGGGGTGACGATGAGTGTTTGATAGTTCACGGGCTTTGAAGTGCCATTAGCGATAACGACGAGAAGATGGAGGAGGAGAGGGTGGCATGTGGTCACCGCCATGTAGGAGAGACAAGAGAGCAGCTCAGTGGGGGAAGAAGAGTGCTAAGGGGCAGTGTTTATTAAGGAAGTAGAGGAGGGGGGGCCATGGTGGTTGGTGACCGACCTCCTAGCCTTCTCATCACCATTGCCTCCTCCGCCTCCTCCTACATGCCTTTACATATCACACTCAAAATAGTTCAAAGTTTGTGGATATGATTCATATTTATTATTGTTTGTACCTTTACGTCGTGGCCTCTTAGCTGACACGATTGGGTTCGGGTCCGAATGCACAGAAATCTCGTAGACTGATCCTTAGGTCAGCCGAAGGCGTTGATCCGATCGCGATGGGTCGTAGGGGCCGAAGTAAGCGACCTGAGCCGATCGTACGGCAAGCTCGCCCCTAATTGGGAAGGACCTTATCGGGTGGTCAAGATCATCCGAGACGGCACGTACCGTCTCACAACGATGGGGGGCCACCCTGTACCAAGGACGTGGAACATACTAAACTTAAAGAAATTTTTCGTGTAGGTAGAATGAGCGGAACAGTACTGAGTTTGAAGAAAAGATTTTCATTTAATCAAAACTTAGTTATAAAACAAGGTCGATCGTGGCTTACAATGCTTGTCTACGCTTGACCGACCCCTTGAAGAGTTACAATATGACAACCCTACTTCTCGGGGATGTCTACGCTATCGTCAAAAGGGACTTCCTTGGGCATGTTCATGCCTTCGTCCTCGGGTAAGGAAGCAAAGGGGTCCTCCTCGACCTCGAGATCGGGGTGCCGTGCCCGGAAACGGGCCAGCGTAATCCGGTACTCGTACTCGTAGGTAACCTACCCCAACCGAGTCAGCCCGAGTTGGAAGCCCAGGGACCCTTTGTAGGCTTCAATTAGTTGCCTATTCTTCTCGGGCCTCTAGCAAATCTCCTCAGCCAGGGCCTCGGAAGACGTGCGCGCCTCGACGTTCATCGCCTCCAGCTTCTTGGTGAGCTCGAGCGACTCCCCCTTCGCCGAGCGGACCTGGGCTCGAGCTCCCTTCAGCTACACCTGAAGCTCGCCTTTTTGCCGCTCGGCCTCCTCGAGCTTAGAATTGAGGTGCGCCGCTTCTGCCTCCAGGTCAGATGCATGCTGCTCGGCAGCAGCCACGGCTTCGGGAGTTGCTTCGGCCCGAAGCTCCTCGTTTTGTTTGCGCAACTCGGCGTTGCGGTAACCCATGCTACCAATGATTCAACCAGCGTAACGCACGAGATCCATCAACGCCATGGCGTAATGCTGGCCCTGCAAGAAGGGGAGTTAGAACAATAGCGCCCCGGTAGCATCGGATAGTCAGAGGTAAGATGCCTACCGATAGTAGCGACTTGGCAGACTTGCCAAGCAAGACCTCCGAGGTGGAGGTATACAGCTCCCGAGCCAAGTCGGGATGGAGCCCTCCATGGATGAACGAGGTCGCGGAATCACCATCAGCCCACACCCAGTCTCCACGGGAGAAGTTTCCCCAGCGGGCCACCAGCGGGTCAGATGCCTCTCCCTCTGGGAAGTCGCCCATCACTTGAGCCTGGTAGGGCTCATCCTTGGCGCACGTGGGGAGGCGACAGAGGTCACGCACGGAAGGCACCCGTGGCGCCTTCCTCGCCTCCCCCCGGCTGGGGCCAGCCTCGCCCTGCCTGAGGCTCACTCCTGCATGAGAGGCGGGCTCTGCGAGAGCCCCGCCCGCCTGGGCTATGGTCGCCTCGGGCTTCTTAGCAGTGCAAACCTTGGTCTTCTTTCGAGGCCGTTCAGCCTCGACCTCCATGGGCACCTCTTTGGAGCCAGCTGCTGGTTCCGTCGTCAGGTGTGCAGATGTAACCATTGAAGCCCATCCCCCGTGCACGGACCTAAGGTTCACCATCTCTACAAGAAATGCAAGAGTTTGGTCAGCACCCCAAGGACTCGTAAAGACCTGAAGCTAATTACCGCAAGCATACCTCGAGGCGTCGGGCTAAGGCCCGCCTCGATGAGCCACTGCTCGGGTATATCTCGTATGACTCGAGAGGTGGGAAGGATCTCCTTCAGCCTCCCAAGGTCCTTATACTCCTCGTCAGTTAGCCCCGGAGCGGTGTTGTCGATCATGCGTGCTGACCATCGGAGTCCGAAGCTCTAACCCTGCGCGCAATAGACGTAAAAGAACCGTCCCTTCCATCCCTTGTTGCTGGAAGGGTCCCTGCTAACCCTGAAGTCCGACCGGGCTGACATATAGTATCCTCCCGACCCCTTTGAGAGACGAAAACAGGACAAGAAGAGGGATTGGGTCGGTGTGATACCGGCATTGTGGGACTCCCCCAGGAATGCCACCAGATAACACCAAGAGTTCAGCGCCATCTGTGACAGGGAGATACGCCATAGGGATAGGCATGAGCTGATGACGGGATGCAGAGGAAAGCGCAATCCCACCTCTAGGGCATCCAAGGTCAAGGCAAACTCTCAAGGAATCGGGTCATATGCCCGTTGCCCCGGCTCAGGAGCGCGGAGCTAGTGGTCTTCCGGGATGCTATAGCGCTCCCAAATGCTATTGAGCAAATCCTCGCTCACTGTCGAGTCGAGGTCGTGCCACCACATCAGGGCCTTAAGGGCTCGCACCGCCTTCTCATCGAACGGCGAGTCGTGGCCCGACGGCAAGGGGTTTCCCCTGACGCTACTGGAAGAAGAAAATGAGGAGGAAGAGGAGGAAGTCATCCTCACTGACCTGTGAAAGGAGAGGAAGGTGGTTTGACACGATCAGAGGAGATGACGGAGATTGAAGGGGACAATTGAAAGAAAGCAATGAAGATTGGGGAGGGACGACCTGATAGATTACCAGGAGGAAGCGTGCGAGGAAGCAACTACGCGCTATTTGTAGGAATAATCCCGCCAACACTAGGCGGCCCTTCATCTCCCCCGAAGTGGATGACAGCCCATTCCGCCATTATGCTCCTCTACAGGACACGTCGCGTTGGGCAGCCCAAACACCGTTGCATAATAAATAAGGCTTGACGTGGCAGCCAGGGGGCGCGCGGAGTAAATACCAGAGCGCGGGCTCCTCGACCTCAACACTCGCGAACCCGCGACTCGACACAGGGATCGTTTTCTGAAACCCCATGCAAACAAGGATCCGCTCAGATCCTGGCGCCCTGCCCGGGTCCTACACCTTGGCACGGCCCACCCGAGCTGTGTACCTCGATCGCAGACTGCCTGAGTCCTACACCTCGGCGTGATCTGCCCGAGCCGTGTACCTCGGTCGTAGACTACCCGAGTCCTACACCTCGGTGTGGCATGCCCGAGCAGTGTACCTCGACCGCAGACTGCCCGAGTCCTACACCTCAGTGTGGCCCGCCCGAGCCGTGTATCTCGGTCGCAGACTACCCGAGTCTTACACCTCGGCGCAGCACGCCCAAGCCGTGTACCTCAGCTGCAGACTGCCCAAGTCCTACACCTCGGCGTGGCCCGCCCGAGCCGTGTACCTCGATCGCAGACTGCCCGAGTCCTACACCTCATCGCGGTCCACCCGAGCCGTATACCTCGATCGCAGACTGCTCGAGTCCTACACCTCGACGCGGCACACATGAGCAGTGTACCCCGATCGCAGACTGCCTGAGCCCTACACCTCGACACGGCCTGCCGAGCCGTGTATCTCGATCGTAGACTGCTCGAGCCCTACACCTCGGCGCGGCCTGCCCGAGCCGTGTACCTCGGTCGCAGATTGCCCGAGGCCTACACCTCGGCGTGGCCCGCCCAAGCCGTGTACCTTGGTCGCAGACTGCCCGAGCCCTACACCTCGACGCGGCATGCCCGAGCCATGTACCTCGGTCGTAGACTACCCGAGTCCTACACCTTAGCGTGGTCCGCCCGAGTCGTGTACCTCGGTCGCAGACTGCCCGAGCCCTACATCTCAACCACAGAATGCTCGAGTCATATACCTTAGTCCCATGCCGCCCAGGTCACCGAGTCAATACCCGACTATCGAAACCACTCGACCAATTACCCTTTGAAAAACCTTCTCAGCACCAACCGGAGGGCGAACTCACAACCCCAACTGCCAGAGACAAAAGCCACGCCTCGGATCCTCCCTAGTAAGAGCCAATGCATAGCTTCCTTCGCGGGGGAGGGGGGGGTGGAGAATGATGAGACATGATCTGGCGTCGACTATGTAGGGGTGATGCCCCCTAGACCACAACCACCTTCAAGCTGAGGTGGTTGTCCATCTCAGCCTGGTTCGACAGCGTCCGGCCACGACAGACCGGATGTCAACCGAGGCACGTCGCCATCCTAGAAAAATCAGGTCCTTTCCACAGTTCCATCCAGGTTCAGATGCCATCAGAAGTACGGCCCTACGGACGAGTACATCAGGAAACAATAGCTTTCTCAATATAAAGCTCCCACATTCGGGAGAATGGGGAGCGGGTCGATTCTTTTCACAAGCAAACCGTCTCAAGCTATTTGCTAACTTAAGACTCGACCCGATCTGTATGCAGGAACGAAGAGGTGCAAGGCGATGAGCGCCTAGGTGAGAAGTCTTCTCCCAGAACGAACCGAGGACCCATCGCGATCGGATCAGCGCCTTCGACAGACTCGAGGATCAGTCTACGAGATCTCTGCTCATTTTGATTCGAACCCAGTCGTATCGGCTCAGAAGCCATGGTGTAAAGATACAAACAATTATTACCCCGGTTTGACTTGTTCATCATGCCACCAACTTAGGTCTAAACGATCACTTGGTGTTTACCATCTTGAGGAGCCAAGTAAACCATGTCACTGTTCGGCCACTGAAACCCGCTTGGCTAATGTTATATTTTCCTTATCAAATGCGATGGTCCATCGTCCTTTGAGAGTCGGGAAGAATATCCCGTTCCCCATAATATGCTTACGTCAGTAACCATTTCGGTGGCCTCTCGTGATCCTGACCGTGACAGGCTCGCTGCCACACCTACTCCCCAATTTATATCGCTGACCGCAGTCAAACGAAACGGGCTCCACCTTAGCCATCGCGGCTATTGGGTTCAGATCAGCTGTAAATCCCCCCGCAAGATTCAGCTTTTGGGGCACCCACATAAACAGTTTTTTTTTGGTCCCACTTTTTTTGTGGGAGAAGTAAAAGATTGGAAAAGCTGGATCCTGCCCGTAGTTGGTTAGAAAATCCCATCCGATCTGTTGCCTCAACGGAGACGAACGTCGGCCGTCACGGATCGGACGGTTGTGATCGATAGCCTTGCTCGGAAGCTCCAAATCGCGGGTGGGTAATTTCGTCATTCAGGTCCCACACTTTCGGCCACCTCGTGCGGGCCCGACTGGAAAAGGAAGCCTGAACATGCCAGCTGTCATCCGCAAGGAGAGGAAGCGAGAGCGATGTCGGTGGGTTTTTCGTCGTTGGGTTAATAAAAGAAAGAGCTGAATAAGATTCGTGCTCCGGTCCGTGGTATCGGTTCGGAATAAGCGATGGCGGATTCTCCTCCCAAATAGGCGAGAACAGATCGCGAGAGACGGGAGGAGGCGAAGGCGAGGAGGTGAAGGGGCCGGGTCGAGGAGGGGCGAACCCAGGCCTTGATCGCGACGCCTCCTGGCCGATGGGAGATTCGAGCGGCTCCGTGTCGATTGATGTGGAGAAGCTCTCCTTCGGCGGAAAGGTTGGGTTTTATTGTTTTATCGGTTAGCATTTCCGTCCCTGGTTTTGAGATAGTTAAAAAAAATAGATTTTGTTACGTTAGCCATGAGATTTTTTGTTCCTTTTTAACGGAACGTTGTTGTTTTGACAAGAAAAATCTAAATCATGCCAAGAATTCGATTTTATTTTCCATATCTTGATGGTTTGGAATCTAAGTCGTCGACCTATGAGGAAAGGATGATGATTCATTGTAACAGGACTCTCCTGGAAACCCCGAGATGGTTCGGAGTTGGTATCAAGAATATTTCGGATTGTTTCGTCCTTCGATTTATGTGAAATCCATTTGTGATTATCCTTTGCTTTATTCGTTATGCCTCTTTTATATCAGGATAAGGGGATAAAACGAAGTCCAACTGAGTTCAGAGATTCGTTGTTTTATTTTATAGACAGAGCCGACATTGTACTTCGGAAACGAACAGAGGCTTATGCAACGGTGTTTGCTTGCCTACATGTTCATCACTTGAAGTAGAATGTGTTCTATCCTTGAGGATGAGTATTCCATTGAATCATATTTAAGTCGCTTGAGCTGACCTTAGTGCAGACAGTTCCTGACTCGATGTTTCGGATGATGTCCATCCCAATTTGTTATTGAGTGCAATTGGGACAAAAGAAATCTGTTTTGTTGGACCAAATCGTTTAGTATATGTCCACTCTATGTTGACTTGATTCAATTGATTCTCTTGAATCATCTTGTAAATTTCTTGGTCTCAAGTGTTATCTTTTAAATCTTTGACTACCTGAACATCCACTTCTATGTTTCTTCACCATTTTAGCAATAATGTGAGCAAGCCATCTTTTCATTCAGACGTCATTGTCTGTGTTAAGGCCCAGAATTGTACCTATCTGTTGCTTATTTGCCTTTTTTTTTTTCATTTTGCAAATTGTCCACGTAAGCAATATTTTTCCTTCTGTTATTCAGTCAAGGATGAATCATATATGAAACTGCAAATAGTTATATAAATGAAGTTCGTTAATGTCCCTGTTTTTGTTGTTGTCAAGGAGATATGCATTATTTTCTTTTTCTAACAATGCTGTAATCATGTTTGCTGAATTCTGCTTACACCAAGTTATTGTATGAAGATTGGTCCACCTTTTCTCTTTCTGTACTAATGCTAAGTTAAAACAAAATGTTTGCTTTTCTTTTGAGGATACTTTTATAGGTTTCTCATGTGTTTACTGAATCATCATGGGTTTTTATTTTTTCGGTCCACAGGAACATCTTGTTAAGACCAGGTTTGGCGAGGTGTCGGTTGCTGTTTTTGGAGATAAGGAGAAGCCTGCATTAATAACCTATCCAGATGTTGCTTTAAACTGTAAGTTCACTGTTATAAACAGTTGACCAATTTTTTTTGCTTTTATTCTACTAATGCGTGCTACTTGACCATCTATGAAGTATCATTAAACATTTATAAAGATCTGTTAGGATTATCTCAAATCATTCTATTGTTTGTGCTAGTCTAATATGATATGTTTCTTCAGTGTTTGCACATGACATTTCTGTGGTTAAATTGCTTCAATTTCTTAAAATAAAATTGCTAGGCTCTCTTTGTTAAATTATTTGAGAATTTGGAGTGTTGGTGTTAGACTGTTCATGTTTGCTAGGCGCTCTTTGTTTGTTCGGCCAACAAGGCACCACAAAAGTAGCTGTTGCTATGTTGTTTCTCTTGTTCTCAAATTCTTGAATGATGCACAGCCTAATACATATATATTTCATTTTAACAGTTTTCAGGAATTTTACTTTACGTTATGTTGATGACTTTATTGGGCAGATGTGTCATGTTTCCAAGGATTGTTTTCTTGCCCTGAAGCTGCATCCCTGTTGCTTCATAGCTTTTGCATTTATCATATCAGTCCTCCAGGGCATGAGGTCAGTACCTTTGATGGAAGCATTTGTTTTAGCTGATTCTTGTTTCTGATGATTATGTGCCTTTACCATGTGCTTGGTTAACATGGTGTTCATATCAGTTTGTCATCTGACTCATCTTGCTCAAGTTCTGTTGCAGACAGGTGCTGGTCCGATTTCTTCTGATATTCCTGTTCCTTCTGTTGATGATTTGGCCAATCAAATTGCCATTGTTCTCGACTTCTTCAGGTAATTATAAGCATATGTAGTATCTGGTTACTTGCTTTGTTCTTGTAATCTAGGATGCTTTATAGTTGAATGTCGGGTTTCTAAATGTTTTTCTTAATCTCTTGATTCATCCCTTTCTAGGTTAGGTTCAGTTATGTGCCTGGGGGTCACCGCTGGTGCTTACATTCTTACCCTTTTTGCTGTAGGTGCTTCCCAAGGATCATGTCTTAGTATTACATTATCTATAGCATATTGACTTAAGTTCTACATCCTTCCAGATCAAATATAGGGAGCGTGTGATTGGTCTGATTCTTGTATCTCCTCTATGTAAAGCTCCCTCTTGGACAGAATGGTTGTACAATAAGGTTTGACCACAGATCCTTGTTACCATCATTGTTTAATCAACATGAAATCGATCATCAGCTAATTGTCAACGCTGTTAATCAGGTTATATCGAATTTAATCTATTTTTATGGTATGTGTGGCTTAATAAAGGAGAGATTGCTTCAGCGATACTTTAGCAAGGTAGCTTTTGCTATAGTGATCTTTATGTTTCTTTCATTGCCCCATGACACTAATGCCCATGATTTTCTTTTCGTTTATGTTGCCAGGAAGTTCGTGGCATTGCACAAATCCCCGAGTCAGATACCGTGCAGGGGTGCAGAAATGTGAGTCTAGTTAACCCATCTGCCTACGTGTTATTCATTGGCTATATAAATCTGAGAAGAAGAAATGTATTCATTTGCAATGGTGCCTGACGCTCTGCCTCTTCAGCTGCTGGATGAAAGGCAAGCCACGAACGTGTGGCGGTTTCTTCAATCGATTAACCGGTATTGTCAAACATTTTTTATTTGTCAACAATCATTAGCCTTTTCATTCTAACACTGCTACCGACCGACGAGCAGGAGGCATGACATCACTGAAGACCTGCAACAGCTACAATGCCGGACTTTAGTATTCGTGGGCGAGAACTCCCCATTCCATGTTGACGCACTTCACATGGCATCAAAGCTGGACAGAAGATACAGTGCCTTGGTGGAGGTATGATCTCGATGCTGCGATGATGATCAACTTCAAAATAGGACACGGCTGGCTTTAGTCTCTGAACTTGTGTATGCAATTCAGGTCCATGCATGTGGATCACTGGTGACGGAGGAGCAGCCTCATGCAATGCTGATACCGATGGAGTATTTCTTCATGGGGTATGGGCTGTACAGAACTAGCCAATTAACCGGCAGCCCGTGCAGTCCGCTCAGTCCATATTGCATCTCACCGGAGTTGCTGTCACCGGAAAGCATGGGCGTGAAGTTGAAGCCGATCAAGACGAGGGCTTCGCAGGAAGTTTGAACATGGCGGGTAGAGGATGGCAGGCAGAGAGCTTCTCTGCCTGCAATAATGTAAAGATGTTTGTGGAATATTTTTGGGTGTAGATAGGGGAAGGAAAACACGGGGTATATGGCCACGGTAATAAGACTCGTATATTCCATTCATTTCCATGGCATCATGCTCGCCTGTATGAATGAGAATAATTACAAGAGGTGGTGCCTTCAGTGTTCTTCTAGTTTTATATTCGACATGCAGCCTGAATCCAAACCCGATAGACTAAACTTTGTATTTATTTATTTATTTGTGAAAAATGTATTGGAGATTTAATTAACAATTAAATTTCTCCCTTACCTTATTTTTTTTTACTATTTATACTTGTTTCAAATAACATTATTTGAGAATCCGAAAAATCTCACCTAATACCATCTCTAATTTTATTCGGATCAAAGTTGGTTAAAGATAATCCAATAGATGTTACCGGATCGGATTTGAAATTACCGTAGCCATGAATAGAGCCTTCACTGCCCATTTTCACTATCTTGACTCCGATCTTTCTCACGCGTAGAGCTATGAGCAGCGCGACTCCAATCGGCTCTTGCGCCGCCCGACTCATGGCTGCCGCGTGCTCGCCGCGGCGCGTTCGATCGCGGTTGGCGCCGCTGGCGGCGGCGGCGCTTCCGGCCGGACTCTCGGAGGGGGCTCTTATGCTGGCCGATGCCGTCTCTTTCGCGCGCACGGAGGTAGGGGGCGGGACTCGCGACGAGCTCGTCTGCTTCGTTAGTTCCCAATATCAGCCGCCACTCGAGTGCCCCTCCTCTCGCTTTCTGTGCGATCCTCAACCCCTGCATCCCTCATGCCGAGGTAATCTGATTCTTTTTACATCCCCTTGTCCTATTGAAATAGAGATTCTGTGGATTTTGTTATGTCTTAGCTTTTTTTTATCGATTAATCTAGGATAGAGAATTGGGGAAAGAAGGGTTATGAAATTAGACTTTCGGGTTGCAGTGTAAAGACTGTGCATTTAACCCATCCCAAGTCTCACATTGATAAGTACCTCTTGGATCTTTTTTTGGTTATCTTCCACCTTGCCAAATCTCTCTAATTCCATAAAGCAAAAAAGGTTCCCATGGAGAACTGAATTCTTTTCAATTTCTCTGCTTTTCTTTGCTTCTTTCCTACTTGTTGCATTCCAATGAGAGAATCCCCATCTCTTCACGCTCTTTTTTCCGCACTACTTGGCATTTTGTCCATATTCTGAAGTTATTGTTTTCTTCATCAACAATCTAGGATCTTTTTGTTTGGAGGTTTACAGTATTATCTGTTTGCAGAGGAATATGTCTATGTGTTTCACCTATGGTGTTGTAGCTGCTCTTTCTCTCAAGTGAAATTGTAGGTACTGGTTGGGTTCAATTTCTCATCCGAGGCTTCATCTGCTAGTTCTTTCAGAACAGTTAGAGTATCTGAAATTGTTCGATCTTTTAGGAGCATCATCTACATAATGTGCATTCCGAGAGATGGGTTCAATTAGAGCATGTAAAGTATAATGGTAATTTGGAAAAAAATAGTTGAGGTTAATATGAATGTGTGATACTCAAGGATTTGTTTCCAAAGTTTCATGAGATATGGAGTGTTTTTGAGTCAGACACATATAACATTAGCGCTAATCAGGTAGATGGATACTTGCAACAAAGATGACTTGTGTTATTAGTTTCAATCCACAAAGTCTTGAATAATAGAAGTGATAAATCTCATTTATAGTCTGGTTTCATGCTGCTGTGATGTGCATATTGATAAATTATTTTACCTCCTTTTCTTTGTTAAAATTAAAATCTTCTCTAATTCATTGGTTGGATTAAGGGATAGTGACAAGTAGATAATATTGTAATACTTAGTCATAATCTATATGTTAATTATCTTCTTTATCTTCTTCATAAGTTCTTAAACTTCTTCTCTATAAATCCTATGGATTTGGTGTATCCATTTGAACCATAGTGTCTAGGTCCAAAATATCCTTTCTCTAGTTTTCTGTTTTTTGGACAACCCATTTTATGTACATTAGCTAAAAGTAAAGATAGTGAAGAAGCAATGTATCGGATTTTCAACCATATCTATATGTTTCCATTTCTTCTGGCAGTCTGAGTGAATTTTGATAATTTTGCTAATATTTCATAGTTTCAGCGCAATCATTTGGAAGCAAAAGGAATTTTACAAGAATGAAAACAATTATGTGTTGTAGGCCATAAAAAATAACATTAGATGTTAGTATGAAGTAGATTTTAATGTTTTATAATCTAAATAAGTATGTGATTGATAGAGCATGAAGCAAATCACTTTCTGAGAGGCAGCAAAAAATCTTATGGATCTCTGAAAATGAAGAAATCCCATGGTGTTACTTGAGAAGAAATGTTTTGGTGTTTCATATCAGTTTAGCCATTTATTTGGTCTTTGGAGTTTAAAGCATGGCCTTCCTTATCATTTTCTACATGGAGGCTGAGGGTATCAATTTCTTGGTGGAACAACCCAATCTAAATTTCTTGATTAACTTGAATTTAATGATATCATGTGGATTATGTATAACACATGTAGAGCAGATCTTCATTGTCTCTATTTAAAGCCGTAGTCTTGGCTTTAAGGAAAGGGTTGAGCACAGAGGAAAATGGATCAGAAAAAGAACTTTTCTGTTTTTATAGGTTCTGAACTGATTTTGATAAGTTCTGGCGGAAACCTGTAAGTTCCCATGGGAACACCCGAAACTAGGCTGAAACAAAACCAGCTAACCAAAAATGAGTTTCGGATTGTATCGAGCGAAAACTAATGTGGAATGGATTTACTGCAGTTGTTTGTGCCTGAAACTTAGAACCATGTTTTCAATTGTCATTGACATGAATGTTATTAAAAAAACAAGTTGAGTTATAGAAAGAAACTTAGCCTTGTAAAATAATTTTTTACATCTTACTTGTCATTAAAGTCTAGTTATATTCAATAAATATAAATAAACATGTAGTTTTTATTATACAATTATGTATGGATATGATCCTCCACTATATTTGAATAGCTGCAGTGAATTGTAATCTTTTTGTTCTAATAATTTGATTATGTGAGCCAATGGATTAGTGAATTAGAACAAAAACTTCAGCTAAAATTGGTTGGTTTGAGATGGTCCATTTTGTGTTGAATTTGTTGATCCATTACAATTCCAATTTTGACAGCTTAATACTTGCCTGAGTATCAAAGCTTGATGAGGATTAAGAAGCTCTGTAGTTGAGTCATAATTTTTAATATTAGAGAGACAAAATGGGTTTTGAGGATGTGCTATACAGATTACTGCCTAAATGACACGCACAAGCATGTGAACACAGAATGAGTGATGTTTACAGACGCTGTTTCTTTCTATCATCACCTGGTAAGTGCCAAAAAGTGTAGGCAAAGAGAATTGGACAGGAACAGAGCCTGATATTTGCAGCCTGTTCTTTTTGCATAAAACATGGGGTTACTACAGAGTAGATGGGTGGCTGCTGTCTCTATTGCGAACACTTGTTTTCTGGTTACATATCCGCCACTGTTAGAAAGAAAAAAAGATTAAATTTGCATACAATCTCTTTCCTCGATGAACATACTCAGTGATTTAATTTAAATGTATTCCAGCTTTGGCTTTGATTTGATGCGTCCTAATGACCTTTTACCTGCTTGAGGTGCAGGTGGCTGCTAGGAACGAGATGTGCAAGCTAATTAGAGAAGTTCAATATATCCGTAATGCTCGAACTCAAATGTACTGTTCTATTTTGTGTATGATGATATGTTTATTTGATCGAATGAATTCGGTGTTGATTACTCCTTAAAGGTCATGCTATTCCTTCAAGGTATGCTTGTTCAATGGCCTCTTTCAATTTGTTTATAATAAGTTTTGTTAATTTTGTTATAGCTTGGATGACGTAATAAAATATGTTCCATAACAAGTTTATTGTATCATAGTATGTTTTGTGTGATATGTTCTCATAAATCAACCAAGTACGTTAGCAATATAATATAATTGAGGACAATTAATATTATTTAACCTGAAATAGCATGATGATTTTTTTTTTATGGTGTTGGTTTTCTCCAATGAAATTGAGAAGTTGTCTCTGTTGCGTTGATTAATGTAATATTACATAGATGATAACATCTGTATCAAGTCTACGTGAGAGTTGATTAATCTAATATTATGTAGGTGATTAGTGTCATATCCCATATTTATGAAATATAATAGATCATCATATTATTATTCATAATTTATAAAATATATTTTTTTATTTTTGAATTCAAATTCTTACCTTTATAATAATAAATATTACATGAACCGGAAAAAGGATCACATTTTCTTAGTAGAGTCATAAGTTTATATATTGAAAATAAATGTAAGATAAAAACATATCAGTAACATGTGTGCTAGTAGGAATCTTGAAAAAATTATAAAAATAATCTTTAACATTCGTGAAATAAATATTAATAATTTAATAAAAAATAATAATATATCGATTCATTATAAATCTTATGTTTCAGAAAAATGATGATAATTTCTTATGTAAAATCATGCATTAGTCATATGCAACACATATATAATAACAAAGGTCTACATTACACCTGATGGTACACTCTCCTAATAACAGATGGAGAGATATACTCTATGGAATGAACTTCTACCAACGGATGGAGTGGTATCCCTCATCTGCCCTAGTGGGGACACGTTCCCCTCAATAACGGATGGAGGAATCGTCTAACCATCACGTTTGATAGTCTGCTAATCCCCGAAGGGAATCGTCATACCTGCCCTTAGCAGGGATATATAAACATCCATGATCATTCATTTACATTCATTCATTCATACATATATCCAAAATATAGTATGATCAAATATTATAAGAGACCATGTTTTATATATGATCTACTAGACTATATCCATTGGTGGCTCCGCACTGTGATAGATTCGCAGCTTCTTTCACAGGCTACACTTCCAATGTAGACTATTAGCCTAATTACATCTACTATATGGTAACAATCATATCATAAACTTAAGAAAAGTAAAAAATTAATAGTCATTTTCAAACGACATCTTCAAATAAAACTTTTAAATTCATCAAATCATAAAGGCTTAAAATAGCAATCTTTTAATAATCCTCAATTAGTTAAAACCTTAATTGGAATAGCTCAATTGACTTAAACCAAATTTAATCCAATTATGACCTAATAGAACCAATCTCAAATCCTTATAGAACTGGTTTGGAATCACCCTAAACTAGTCTAATTTAGATTTAATTGATCTCGATTAGATCAAGTAGCTTTGAACTAGTTAAGTTAGCATGGAATCACTCTAAACTAACTTTAATCGATCAAGCCAGTTTGATTTAGTCAATTAACGAGCTCAAACCAATAAAGAAAAAGAAAATTAAACTATATCGTATGGTGTTAGCTCAAACTGAACTAACCCACTTGAGTTTTGGACGGGTCATATGTGTTACACATGCCTGTCCCAAGTAATATGTTAAGTTGAAGTACAACGGGCTAGATAGAGAAGCGACGATGTATCTAATACTAATCGCATCGCTAAGCAAGCTTAACTTTATGAACTAGGCTAAGACTCACTCAGAAGTTAGGCTGAGCCATATCACTGAACCGGGCCATGCTTGACTCGTGGGTTGGGTCATACCTAAACACATGATTTGAGATCGTGTCTGACTATATGAATTGAGTTATACCTAGCAGCATGAGTTCGCTTATACTTGGTCACATGATTAGGTCGTACCTTGTCATATGGGCTAGGTCATATATGGCCACATGGACTGTATCGTACCTGGCTACATGGGTTAGGTCATACTTTACCACATGAGTTGGCTCTTACTTGACTACATGGGCTGAGTCATGCCTAGTCATATCGATCGATTGTACCTAACCACATAGGCTAGGTCGTACATAACTACATGGGCTAAGTCGATCTAGTCTGATAGATCAACTTAACTCAAGTCAAACGTCAATTAGACTCATCTTAGATTTTAAAAATATAAATTATCAAAAAATAACTCAAATTCATGAATTAAAAAATTTAAATTTATACTTAAATTCAAAACTAATTAAATCATAGAACATATCTCAAAACATATATATCTAATTAAACTATTAATCTAAAAATAAGAATTTTAATAGTTAAATTAATATTAAAACTCACTTAAGATTAAGAGACCAATATCAATCAAATAATCATTCTAATATCACAAATCAATTATCATTATTTATTAATCATAAAATTTTAAAATCAAAACATTATTATGGATCATAAAATTGTAACAATCCCAATATTAAGATTTTAAAATATAAATTAAAATTAATTAAAAAAGAAAGTATCCTACCTCTCATCGGTTATCCTTTCCTCGAAATCATATCCTCGGGAATCCTCTCCTCAATCCTCTCAGGCTCGGTGAGGAATGAGGGAAGAGGAGCCCCTTTATATAGGAAATGATATCCCCAAAAGATAAGTAAATATTTAAGTTTTATTTTAAATTTATTTTTATTTTATTTTCATAAATAAAAATAAAAATATAATATTTATTTATTATAGTTCACATATAAAAATAGAATGTATATTATTTACTTCTTGATTTCTAACTTATCCACATAATTAAGAAAATCAAATTTAATTATTTTTTTAACTATAATATATAAATATGAAAGTTATTAATAAAATAATATATTATTTATAAAAATAAATTTATGTTAAGTGAGAAATTATCGATGATTGCAATTAGCATCAATTTCATGTACATCAAAGCACTAAAACTAAATCACATAGTCTAGTTACCATGTTAATAGAAAGAATTCTTCGTAGGCTTGGGTGAATGACCCTCGAAGAGTTGTGCGAGTGACATCATCTTTCCCGTGGGTTCACACGGAGGTGACATCATCCCGAAATGTCCCGGGCTTGCGCACCTGTTCTAAAAGCGTCCCAGGGTTTTTCTCAGTGTGTCCGCCATCGGGCGCAACCCGTTTGCTTGATTGCACATCCATTCGCCCGATGGACGGCTTTGATCTGACCACTTTTAGATGCTTTGCCCACGAGAACGCGAACGGCAAACCCTTCCACGTAAACCCCGCAGAGAGATCAAACCCCGGGGGCTTCTGAAGAGCTGATTAGGGTTGTTCCGCTACGGAGCTATTTCCTCCTCATTAATGCTGATCCATAGAGGCGGGAACTCGATGCTGGCCGTCAATCTCTTCAAGTTACGCCTCCCTGGTTTTCCCTTACCTCTCCTCACGTCCCTGAAGGTCTCGCCTGCCTACTCGCAAACCCTCGCCATCCGATGCCTCAGTGCCTCCTACATCGCCCCCAATAGCTTCCAGAGGCACCCTTCTCCACCGCCTCCGCCGCCAACTCATGGTCCACGTCCCTCCGGTCCCTACTCCTACCCGCAAGACCACCGGAATCCAAACCAGTGGCCGCCCCAGAATCAGCACCACCAACGCCCGCCACCACCCTTCGATAGTCATCCCACTGTGGGCGGCCGCTACCCTACCTTTGCCGGGCGCCCTCCCGTCGACGCCGGCCGTCCCCCGGTGGCCGATGATCCGCCGCCCCTTCTTGCTGCCCCTCCTCCGGGACCCGTCGACCTCGTGGCCCTTGCCCAACAAGGAAAGCTCAAGGAAGCTGTTGATCTGTTGAACCAGGGCGTCCGCCCTGACTCTCCTACCTTCTTCGACCTTATCGCCTTCTGCTCCGACTCAAAGCATCTCGATGAACTGAAGAAGATTTATGAGTTCTTCTTTCGATCCCCTTTCCGTGCCGACCTCCAAATCAACAATAAGCTACTGGAAATGTTCTCAAAGTGTGGTAGTGTGATTGATGCCCGCCGGGTGTTCGATCGGATGCCTGACCGAACCATGGACTCTTGGCATTTGATGATTGATGGGTATGCGGTGAATAACCTGGGTGACGATGGATTGCAGATGTTTGAGGAGATGAGGAAGGTTGGGGTGCGCCCCACCGGAAGTACCTTCCTTTCGGTCTTAGCCGCTTGTGCCAGTGCCGAGGCAGTGGAAGAGGGCTTTATTCATTTTGATGCCATGCATAAAGAACACGGGATACCACCACAGGTCGAGCATTATATTGGTCTGATCGAAGTCCTCGGCAAGTCAGGCCACCTTAACGAAGCAATGGAATTCATCGAGAAGCTACCATTTGAACCACCAGTAGCTGTCTGGGAAGCGATGATGAACTTGGCTCGGTCTCAGGGCGATGTAGATCTTGAGGACCGTGCTGTGGAGCTCATGACTTTCTTGGATCCCTCAAAGATTCTTCCGTCCAAGATTCCAACCCCTACAGCCAAGAGGCGATCTGGCCTAAACATGCTGGATGGGAGGAACAAGCTAGGGGAGTACCGGTTGCCCCCAAAGATCGAAACGAAGGTGGTGAAGGAGCAAGTGTATGTGCCTGATACTAGATATGTGCTCCATGACATTGATCAGGAGGCCAAGGAACAGGCATTGCTCTACCACAGCGAGAGGCTGGCAATTGCTTATGGGCTGATAAGCACGCCGGCTAGGACGCCGCTTCGGATCATCAAGAATCTCAGGATATGCGGTGACTGTCACAACGCAATCAAGATCATGTCTAGGATCGTCGGGAGGGAGCTCATTGTTCGGGACAATAAACGGTTTCACCACTTCAAGGATGGAAAGTGCTCTTGTGGAGATTACTGGTGAAGCTGCTTGCTCCAAGTATTTATCCTTAACTTCTGCTCTTCGGATAATTTCTCAATAAATATTTGTTAGTGTTGGTACTAATCGTGGTTGTAATCCATGCAGTGCCGTGTCATACACTTCCACTGGTGTTGAAATAATACTACAAGCTGATGGTGTTAAGTTTGTGAAGTTTAGAGATGTTACGTCTTCCATTGTAGGCTTCTGCTTCTGTGTTAGGAGTGAATAGGGATGGTGCTCGCAACAGGGTTGATTGTTAGAAGTCCTCTCTCTCTCTCTCTCTCTCTCTCTCTCTCTATATATATATATATATATATATATATATATATATATATATATATATATATATATATATATATATATATATATACGTGTGTGTGTGTGTGTGTGGGGGGGATGATGATGATGATGATGATGATGATGAATTCTTCGAAAAAAAATCATCCTTTTGGGTTTTATCGAGAGGTCTTCTTTTTAATATTTTTCAAAGGGCATCATAATTCTGAAACGTTCCTCTAACAAGATAATTGGAGCATGTGTTGGTTACATCGTAGGAACCGATGATAGGATGAACCAATTCATAGTTTCTAAGCAGTTATAGAGTTGTGACGTAAAAATCTTCCTTAGTAGTTCAAGTTCTTAAACCATTAAAGATATTTATTTAAATTTTATTTTTATATGTGAGGTTTTGTATTTGGTTTTGAGTGAATTGGACTCGGTTTTATAATTGGACCTACGTTTTGATGGAGCTGTCGAAAGTATGATAAGCATATTTAAAAATAATGTAATTGATATAAAGTCTTCCTATTTCTTCTTTCTAAACCAATAATGATATGTACCTAAAACATTGTTTTTGTATATGAGTTATTTTTTTATTGGATTTTAAATTAATTTACCTTGGTTAAAAATGTCTCAATGGAGGTGTCAAAAACACCATAGCTGACATAGAAGACTTTATTTATTTATTGTTATTGTTTCTAAACCAATAAAGATATTTATATACCTGTTTATATTTCTAAACCAATAAAGATTTTTATTTATATAAATATATTTATATAAAGATATCGATTTGTATTGGATTTTGAGTACATTTATCTTAGTTATAATATTTTCAAATAGATTTATGGCATCTTGATGGAAGTATCAAAATAAGTTTTAATTAAAATCATTAGTGGCACAATGATAATTAGTCTAAATTGATCAATTAGGGATTGATCCATAATATTTTATTTTTGATAGGGAATACATCATTAATCAATCATTATATGATATATAAATATCACATGGTGTCCAGGATAAAAGGAGAAGACAAATTCACCTTTCGTCTATTTGCCCACGTGGGCAAAGGTCCAAGATAAATAGTTATGAGTGTTAGGACCGAGTCGACACTAAGGTGGGTGGGGTGAATTAGTGCAGCGATAAAGATGTCGATTTTTAAAAACTTCGTTCGATCAAAATCCTTTTGTTTCGATGAAATATTTCATCCAATAAAAACTGATATTGAAAGTGTGCTTATCTCAGAGTAAGTGAACTTGAGTAATTAACTTAGAAAGTAATGGCAATGATAATGAAAAGTAGAATAGAAATTGCACACCGAAGTTTATAGTGGTTCGGTCGTCCGACCTACGTCCACTCCCGATTTCTTCTTCGTCGAGACCATCGACATCCACTAATGGTCTTCTTTTAATGTGCGAAGATCAATCACCATTTTACAACCTTTTCCTTTTTACAAGTGTTCTCTCACATACATCTCTTAGTAACTAATTTTAAGATTTAGGAGAGACTTCTACACTTAAAATCACATAGTTTTCACTTTTTTTTGCTCAATTTTTGCTATGCGAAGCAAGAATAGCTGGGGTATTTATAGACCCCAAATGGCTTCAAAAATTGGAGCCAAAATTTAAATATCCCGGGATTTCGGGGTACTAGTGGTACCACCGCCCAATATACTATGACACTGGGTGGTACCACCGCATGACACAGTTTAGGAGACTTGTGTCTGGGCAGTATTATCATCCAGTTTAGCGATACCATCGCTTGACTCTGGGCTGTACCATCACCTAGATTTAGCCTGGGAGGTCGACCCTTTAGGCAGTTCCACCACCAACCCTAGTGGCGCCACCGCCTGACATGGCTCCAGGTCACTGTTTGGGCCTTTTATCTGGCCCAACACAGTCTTGATTCGGGCCCAGTTGTTCCCTGATTGAGTTAGCCCAATTACACCTAAACACTACTTCGATCTAGACAATTATTTCAAAGCTTGAATCAATTATTGTCCGGTATGTCATTGGTTCATTGACGCATCGTCCTCTCTTACGGCCTTTGCCAATCGGCCAGTTGATCTCCGCAACTCCGATCTCCTTAGCGTAATTTTGCTCTTCTTGGGCCGATGCCCGAACTCATTGTCTGAAGTCTTCTGCTAATATGTCGACCAATCCTCCGGCTCGAAATCCGATTTTTTGGCATATTCCATTCTGGCCTAACTTCTGATTCCTCCTACTTTAATTGTCTCTTCCTGATCGAAACTAGTCTTGCGTCACTAAAAAAACAGATCAGATCATAAATAATATCAATAGGTTTCATCATCAAAATATGAAATTCAACAATCTCTCCCTTTTTGATGATGACAACCAATTGATGATGGGGTTTAAACAAACTATCTCTATCAATATTATCATATTAACTGATCCTTTGAAATCAAGAAATCATGCAATATGTCATTCATCATATGCATATCATTGCATACATCATTCAAAATTTTAAAGTGTATCACAACATGCAAGAAATTTTAATATCATCATCGTACTTCCCTTTTGTCATAAAAAAAAGAGAAGTTCATCTAGCAAGTTTTTAAGATATGCAAGTTTTACAACATACAAGTTAGTAATTTATCATGTAAGCATAACAAGTTTTAAAGATGTGTAATTTTGCTTCTTAAAATATACATGTATTTTTACTTCTTTTGATATAGGTTGCTTCTCTTTGTATTATTCAAGCTAGCAACTTATTTCTTCTCTTTTTTAGAAGTGCAAGCAAGTTTTGTCTTTCTTTGTAAGCTAACAATTCTTGGCGATGTTCAAGATAGTAAGTTCTTTCTTTTCTTTTGAGAAGTGCTAAATTTTCTCTTACTTAGTCATTGTCGAAAAGAATGGAAGAATACAATGATATAGGTTCTTCTTTTTATAATAACTTTTCACATCAATTAAAAATTTATATCAATATTTCAATCATCACATGAGGCATTCAAGCCATAAATACAAAGAAATTATATTATGAAGGATATAATATCAAAAATCATGAAGGATTAAGTCATGAGTATCAAAAGACAATTTATTTTGATAAATTTCCTTTTTAATAACGACAAGAGACCTTAGGAGGTCAAAGATCTTGATTAAAAAAATCTAAAGTATTGAATATTGAGAAATCAAGATGATAATTCATAAATACTTTCTCTTGTAAAATGAAACATAAGAGATAAAATATCAATGAGACCAATCATGATTCATTTGAAAGTAAATAACAAAAATGGCAACTTGATTCATACATAAGAAATCTCAATTCATCATGAAACATAAGAAATTTTAGTTATGATTTCGAAAAATTCATGATTTATTTAAAAAATTCTCCTCTTTAGTAAATGACAAGAAGAAACATAGGAGAAATTGGTTCATATATAAGAAATATCAAGTCATTAAGATTATGAAAAAATTTTAAGTATCCAGTGAAGAAATCATGATTCGTGTGACAAAAATGTTATCAATTCTTGCATTCAAACCATCATTACTTCAACTCATCATGCAGAGTTTCAAAATGCAAAAACATCAAGCATGATACAAACATTTATTTTCAAAAACATTCATCATTATTTTCAACTCATTCAATTTGATAAATCATCAAAATCACTTTCAAGAGATTCAAAATAACAAAAATAGATTTATTAATCTCTTATTGAAAAAGTCAATAAGATAGAGATAGAAAATGTATTCCCTTTTATGTGTTTCAATTTTTGTGATTTATTTTATATAAGCGCATGTCTTTATCTTTTATGTCAAATAAAAACATGTATTAATGTTTAAGATCGAAAAATAAATTTCATTATAAAAATCATCAAAAACAAAAAAATAATATATTATTTCAAAATATAAGATTTCAAGTTAGTATTACTTCAAATTCTCATGCATTATATCAAGCATGATACCATAACTTTTAACATTTTCATTATATCATCAAAATTATCATGCATGATTCCATAAAGCATCTTCAAAATCATTTTAATTTCAATGATCTATCTTTTATTGTTGTTAGTTATAATAAGATATTTTTCTTCTTAAATAAATCTAGCTTAGTGCGAGAAGTTAACATGCAATTGTCATTTATTATTTTTTTTAATGTCAAAATCATGCAAAATAAACATACATGGAATTATATTTAGTGTATAATTAATATCATAAAACATGCAATTATCATGATATTTTTTTTAACTAATATAAATTTATCATGAAATGTACTAAGTAATTTTATGGTAAGGTAAAAACATTTTGGGTGAGTTATTTACCTCATTGTCGAAAGCCACCAAAGCGTAGTTCATCACTTCGTCTTCGGATGCACCTGATTCGTCCTTGAGTGCTTTCATCTTCTTTACTTTTGTATACTTATCATTAGAGCGCCCTGACTTCTTATGTTCATAGCAAGTGGTTGTGTCCGGAATGAGTTCATTTTTATTCTTTAATTCTTATTTTATAAACTTTTTAAATTTTATAGTGATAAGTTCAAGGTGATCATCATTATCACTTGAGTTATCACTCAAGTGGTCTTCTATTGTTTAAAGTGTCAAATCCTTCTTGTTCTTTGGAATGTGGTTCTCATGTTCATCATATGTCAAATGAGTCATTTCATAGGTCATCAAGGACCCGATAAGTTCTTCGAGCAAAAAATTATTTAGGTCCTTTGTATCTTGTATTGCCATTACTTTCGGATCCCAACTTTTTAGAAGAAATCTTAAAATCTTATTAATAAGTTTAAAATTAGAAAAACCTTTACCAAGACTTTTTAAACTATTGACGATATCCGTAAAATAGGTGTACATATCACCAATAGGTTCTCTTGGTTTCATTCGAAACAATTCAAAATTATGTATCAAAATATTTATTTTTGAATCTTTTACTCTACTTGTGCCTTCATGTGTGATTCCAAGAGTGTGCTAAATCTCATGTATAGTTTCACAAATCAAAATCTGATTAAATTCATTTTTGTCTAAGGTACAAAACAAAGCATTTCTAATTTTTGTATTCAAAGAAAAAGTCTTCTTTTCCAAATCATTCCAATCATTTATTGGTTTGGAAGACTTTTAAAAATTATTTTCGATAATATTTCATAAGTTTAAATATAAAGAAAGCATGAAAACTCTCATTCGAGTTTTCCAATATATGTAGTCAATCCCATTAAACATAAGAGGATGAATGATAGAATGACCCTTTTGAAAGCCGAAAAGAGTCATTTCTCTTGGGTATTAAACCAAATGAGAAATAATATGGCTCTGATACCAACTATTAGAACCGAGTTGGCACTAAGTGTCATGACCTAGCCTGATGAGCTAACTAGCCTATCAACTTCGTTTTAGCCTATCAACCACTAACCAAAATGCTTAAGCTGAAGTTGTTAATAATACACTCATCAGGCCCATATAAGCCAATCTTAGTCTCACCCACTTCCGATATGGGACTATTGGACTAACTAGGGGTGTTATAATCTCCCCCACTTAAACGACTTGATGTCCTTGTCAAGGCCTAGATCAGACCCTAGCATGGTGCATGTGAGGCATAGCCTAGTGGTGGCTTCACGCTGTGATGAGTTCTCTGACTGCATCCACAGGTAGCCCTTTCCTACTCAAGCCTACCTCACCATGCCCAAATACTAGGTCGGCTCTGATACCAAAAAAAGATGTCACATCCTGAATTTTTTTTTCTAAGATTATATCTTTCCACACATATAGAGCCAAATAATTAAATGTCACTTTATTCATTATCATAAACATTTATTACAATCTATTTATTTCATCAAATCATGAATAAAAAATAAATATAGTGATGTTAATTCGGAGAATCATTCAAGTGGCTCTACCTAGCGGTAGAGGAAGGTCCGCTCTCCACTGAAATCTGATTCAGTGCTAGTGGAAGACTGCTCTGAAAATCAAAAATAAAGAAAATTCAGCAACGCTGAGTAGGAACCTCAAAAGTCAACTCAAAATAAATACATAATAAAAAATCCATCATCTCATTGGCGTATATCAAATACCCGAAGGAGCACTCTCTCAACAGCGGAACGAGAGGCTTTATCCTACGGGATGAGTTTATGTTCTCCCAACAGCAGATGGAGACAAACTCATATCACACTCCCAACAGCGGATGGAGTGACGTCCCTCACCCGCCATAGTGGGGACACGTTCCTCCTAACAGTGGATGGAGGAACCGTCCAGCCATCATGTCTGATGACATGCTAATCCCCGAAGGGAATCGCCCTTCCTGCTCTTGGCAGGGAAATATAATCTCATACTAATCATGTCTATTCGGGATGAAACAACACATTCAAAATATCTCTTTTTAATAATATCAATATCAATAATACCAAATAGCCCTCAATTGACTTGAACCCTAGTTAAATCGGTCTAATTAAACTCGATTCACTAGAACCTAGCTGGACCGATCTCTAATCCTCATTTAACTGGTCTAGAACACCCTAGACTAGTATAATTTAGACTAGATTAGGTTCAATTTAGGTTAAACTGACTTGAAAAGTTAAATCAATTCGAAACCACCCTGAATTGATCTAGACTAATCAAGTCTGGTTTAGTTCAATCAATATTTGGGCTCAAATCCAACAATTACATAATATTGGACTAGGTTGAGCCAACCCAAATATCAGTCATGTGCACTGTACATGACTGTACATGCATCGCACCAGGTTGGACCAACCTTGGCCCATGATTGCTCACATTGGGCTGGGCTGGGTTAACTTGTGGGCTAGGGCCCGACCCATGGGTGGGGCCTGGCCTGCAGGCTGTTTTAACCCAATCCTATCCAATTTCATAATTTCGAATTACAACAACATATATTCACTACTGATAATAATACATCAAAACATAACAACAGATTAAATAAATGATAAGATAAGCTTCAACATGAGGAAACAGTATTTTTAATTCAATAAGAACTAGAAATCATATGAATAATTTCAACATGATCAAATAATAATATTTTAAATCTCGAAAGGATAAAAATTTTAAATAACATATTCTAATAAAAATTTTAACATCTAAAGGATTAAGAATTTCTCTTTTTTTTTAACTACTCATATTATATTTAATCTGAATAAGATTAGAATGTAACTACAATAAAATAAAATAATATTCTTAAAAAAAATCTGAGATTATAAAACATATACAAATTTCAGAATGTTTAAAAATAAAAATTTTTAAAGGGTATCAAAGGGTAAAGTATTTTAATTCAAACTAATATCAATCAAAAAATTTCAACATGGAATCTAAACAAAAACTTTTAATTTCAAGAAAAGTAGGAAGAACATACCTCTTTTTAGCAGGATGAAACTCCTCGTTCCTCCCGCTGTTGAGTTCTGCTCGACGAGGAACGAATGAGAGAAATCCCTTCCCTTAAATAGGAGGAGGTGAACCTCCATTAAAGGAAAATTTTCTAAATTTTATTTATTTAATATAAATTATTTTTATTTAATATACTGATAAATATGATCTCATCTTATTTGGAATGTTTAATAAGCATTTCCTAATTCGTAATAGCAAACAAGAAAATAGGATTATCTTTTCCTAATTTATACTAGCATGTAAGGAAATAATATTTAATTCTTAAATCAAATATTTGATTTGATTACATTTCTCCCCATAAGAAATTTGGTCCCCAAATTTTACTTACCTCAAGAGAATAGATAAGGATATTGCTCTCGCATATCTTCTTCTCTTTCCCACATTACCTCTTGGTTTGAATGGTATTGCCAACAAATCTTTACCAAATGTATAACTTTATTTCTTAGAACATGTTCTTTCCTTTCCAAGATCTGGATTGGTTGTTCTGCAAAAGTAGCATCGTTTTTCAATTGTAGAGGTTGGTAAGATACGACATGTGATGGATCCCTGATATATCTTCGAAGCATAGACACATGGAATACATCATGGATGCTAGCCAAAATCAGGGGGCAATGCCAATCTGTACGCCACAGGCCTAACCTTTTGTAAGACCTCAAATAGGCCTATGAATCTAGGGGCTAACTTTCCCTTTTGACCAAACCTCATAACTTCCTTGGTTGGCGATACTTTTAAGAAGACGTGTTCGCCAACTTTAAACTCTAGATCTCTTCATCTTCGATCTGCATAAATTTTCTGGTGACTTTGAGCTGTTAATAATCTTTGACATATAATTTGAATATTATCAGCATCTTTTTGAATTAATTGAGGTCCCAAAAGTTTTTGTTCTCATATCTCATCCCAATATACTGGTAATCTGTACTTTCTCCCATAAAAAGCTTCAAACGGGGCCATTTGTATACCAGAGTGGTAACTATTATTGTAAAAAAACTCAATTAGGTGTAAGTGCATATCCCAACTTCCACCAAAGTCTAAAGTATATGCTCTTAAGAGGTCTTCAAGAGTTTGTATTGTCCTTTCAGATTGGCCATCAGTTTGGGGGTGAAATGTTGTACTAAACTTTAACTGTGTACCTAAAGATTTTTGTAGACTTCCCTAAAACTTAGAGGTGAACCTTGGATCTCTATATGAGATAATACTAACTAGCACCACATGATATCGAATAATCTCTTTAATATATAAACATGCTAATTTATCCAATGAATATTTCTTGTTAATAGGGAGGAAGTGAGCATATTTAGTAAGTCTATCTACTACTACCCAAATTCCATTATATCCTTCCACAGTCTTGGGTAATCTTGTTACGAAATCCATAGTGACTTGCTCCCACTTCCATTTAGGAATTGAAATCCTTTACAATTTTCCGGCAGGTACTCGATGTTCTGCCTTCACCTGTTGACATATAAGACATTTAGAAACAAACTCTGCTATATCTCTCTTCATACCATGCCACCAGTAGTTTTGGTGTAAATCCTGGTACATCTTGGTAGTTCTGGGATGGATATTAAATTTTGATCTATGTGCCTCCTCCAATAATTGCATTTTTACTAGATGACTTTCAGGAGCACACAGACGGTTGTGGAATGTAATAGAATCATCTTCGATTTGGAAGAATTCGGGTCTAGCTCCTTGAGCTATTTCTTTAACTATCATCTGGAGATATGGATCTTCCTTCTGACATTCTATTAAATATGATTGTGCCATCAGATATGCAAGAAAACCTTTATTTATCTTCGATAAAAGTCTAAATTTTAAGTCTACTAACTCTATCATCATAGAATTCCTTTGAATATTCATATAGGCTACAAGACTAGAAGTATTTCTGCCTGAGGCATCAGCAACTACATTAGCCTTCCTAGGATGATAGTTGATATTAAAATCATAATCTTTTAGAAAGTCCAATCATCTTCTTTGTCTCATATTTAAATCTTTCTATGTAAAAATGTACTTTAGACTCCTATGATCTGTGAAGATTTCAAAAATTTATCCATAGAGATAGTGCCTCCAAATTTTTAGTGCAAAAATGATAGCTGCTAGCTCTAAATCATGAGTATGATAAATTTTTCTCATGAGGTTTCAACTGCCTAGACGCATAAACAACTACACTCTCATTTTACATTAGAACACAACCAAGTCCTTGTAATGAGGCATCACTATATACTACAAAACCTTCTCCCCCTGAAGGAATCACTAAGATAGGAGCACTGGTTAAATTTTTCTTCAATTCTTAAAAACTTCGTTGACATTTGTCATCCCATATGAACTTTATGTTCTTTTGTGTCAACCTAGTCAAAGGTGTTGTTATTTTTGAGAAGCCATCTACGAATCTTCTATAATATCCAGCTAAACCCAAGAAACTTCTAATTTCTAAAACATTAGAAGGCTACTTCTATTTTGTCACAGCTTCAATATTGTGAGGGTCAACAGATATACCAACACTCGAAATTTCATGACCGAGAAACATAATTTCATTGAGCCAGAAATTGCACTTGCTTAATTTGGCATATAGTTTCTTTTGTCTTAGAACTTCTAGAAATATCTTAAGATGGTATTCATGTTCTGTCCTACTTTTGGAGTAGATCAAGATATCATCAATGAATACAATTATAAATTTATCAAGATAAGGGTAGAACACCCTATTTATAAGATCCATAAAGGCGGTCGATGCATTTGTGAATCCGAAGGGCATTACTAAGAATTCATAATGACAGTATCTTATTCTGAAAGCTATTTTCTGTATGTCTCCTTCTCTTATCTTCAGTTGATGATACCCAGATTTCAAATCAAATTTTGAATATACCTGAGTACCTTGAAGTTAATTAAATAGGTTATCAATTCGAGAAAGGGGATATTTATTCTTTATGGTCACTTGATTGAGTGGCCTTGAAGTTTGAATATACCTGAGTACCTTGAAGTTAATTAAATAGGTTATCAATTCGATAAAGGGGATATTTATTGAGTGGCCTATAATCAATACATAGCCGCATGGATCTGCTGGTAAATCAATTGAATTCAATCTAATTTGAATAATTGGATCCGAAAATCTCGTGCATAGGATGTACTCTAAAGCCTTATTTATACATAGGAAGAGAGGAGGAAGAGAGGATTTTCCTCAATATGATAGGAGGAAGTTTTTTCTCACAATGATTTCCTCTAGAGGTTGAGAAATCTTATCTATTAACATGCAACACTTGCAATCAAGCTCTGTATCCAAGATACATCGATCTTGGACCGATGTAATAAAATAATTTGACTTTCAGAGACTTAATTTTTATATATCCGATAAGCTATCAAGGAGTTTTCAACTAGTGTTGCTACGTTAAAACACGTAGTTGATGTTTGATAACTTGATGATATAAAGAATGTGTAGAAGTCAATGGCAATGCTTACAACGTGAGATGAAACCTTTAATAATAGATCTCGAGGCTTAGATCTTGATGGGTAAATGCATAGACCTCCTGACGACTCCCTCTCTAGGTTCTAGCTATTGTTGTCCAACTGCTTTTTGGGGTGGAGCTCCAATTTATTTTCGAGGGCAATCCTACGACATGTGAGGTTGGACAATAAAAGCATACACGTTCCCATGGGGCATGAGGTGGAAACATGATCGGGACAAAAGTAACATCTTATAATGATTTGATTACTAGAACTCCAACCTATTGGCCATTAGCTCCAAGAAATATAATATGCCCAGGCACGTGGTGTTAATCATCATAATTTCTTGTTGTACTTCAATCCGGCATCCACCACTAGAGCATGAAGTTTCAAGGATGTGTTGGTAAAAAAGGCCATGATTTCTAATTGATGTCCCCTTAAGATATCTCAAAATTGAACTTTTGATTTTCATTAAAGGCAATATGTGGAGAAAATGAGCTAGTTCATGAAATAATGATCATATTCTATTACTATTCTACTTCCTTGGTGGATGGTAAGGAATTCTTGTTGCTTCTCAAAGCAATTGAATCAAGAAAGAGCCAAGTGCTCATAAAATGCAAGTACTTGCTTAAACTGAGTAGAGTCACCACATCACCTCCGGCCTCTAACTTCCATCACAAAGTTTTAGTGACTCACTAGTAGAGAGAGGAGTAAAAGGCACCTTCTTTTCTCTAGCATCCTCGATATTTGTCTTTGATAATAAATCTTTCAAAGAATATACTTTCTCAAAAATATGTGATCCCAATTGATAAATGAAAATTATTTCCAAGGGGTGAATGTAGCTTCCTACTCCTAATAACATTGAGGACTCGTGTACATCATAGCTCAGGTAGGTGCTAGATCTTTGAGAGGTGTCGAAGAACTAGTTGCTATAAGAATATTGTGTGTGAGATTGGGTTTCCAAAAGTGACAACAATATCATCTTACACCAAAAGATATATAGTGTTTTAAGCCTACGATGTTGTTTTCGAAGGAATAACGATAATATCAAGATTGGAATCAATCAAGAGAAAATACCAACAAACCCTAAACCATGTTAAAATGTGCCATGTTCATTATAACTACGTTTTCAACCACTGAGCTTGTCGAAGTCCATAAATAGCCTTTTCATAGTTTCTTAGTCCCAACCACTTCCGATGTGCCTTGGATATTGGGATGAACAAAGCCAGGGGGTGCCAATTAGTATGAAGACATTCTTTTGAGATGAAGTCCCATCTAATAAAATTGCTATTTAAAGTGTGCTAACATCCAAGTAAGTGAACTTAACCAATTTTGAATGACAATGATAATGAAAAGCTCAAGATAAGCCGTATTGTTGTGGTTCGACAACCCGGCCTGAATGTCTCAATTCGTGAAGTCAACATCCACAATGTCGTCCTGATGAAAATCACCCTTTTAAACTATTTCCTTTTACAAGTGTTTATATCTTTTAGTAATAGATCCATCTAGGTTCCGCTTAATTCGAAAGACCCATTTACACCCGATGATGTTTTTGTGCCAAGCAAGAAGAGGAACTAAGGTCCAAAATGTAGCCAAAATTATCTAAGAAGAGCATCATATTCTTCACCATCACCTTATCGCCAGACCCAGTTCGCTTGACACATTGTGATTGTGTTTGGTGGTACACCGACTTCCAACCTGAGGAAGAGTTTGTTGTGGCATGTAGATCAAGAACTTGATTCGTGCCTTTAACAATACCACTTTTAAAGCGTGTTATCATACACATGATTACTAGAGCTTGAATCAATGTATGGTAGGTCAGTTGTTGGCATAGATCCTTGGTGAGGCATTGAGATCAAGTGGACTAGTCTCCTTAGCGTTTTCGCTCTTCAACAACACCGACTTTGGTCGAGGGTATTGGTGAAGAGCATGATTGGAGGGATAGGTTAGGAGGTGTCAATTCAGAGGAGTCTTGTCACTCAAAATGAGATCCAGGGGTTCAGGATTTCATCATGGTGATTGTGGGAGGTTCATGGTGACAAGAGGCCAAGGAGATGTTGAGGTGATGAAGTGCCTCATCAGGAATATTTTATGAATTTTGTCCCTTTATGATCAGTATAAAAGCTCATTTCTAAAAGGGGAAGAAGACTCCACAAAATAATTATTAGGAGTTCAGGATTGGGTGAAGATTTTTGGGTGTAGTGGAGCTTAGCTTTCATGAGCCTTAAACAAAAGTATCATATTCCATTCGAAAGGAATCAAGACTCTCTCAAAATAACATGGCGTAGAAGAATGGTTTGTTGTGTGTGGCTCATAGCAACGAAAAGTATTATAATTCAAGAAGTACCATAAAAACTTTCAACCAAAGACTTTAGATTTCCGCACATGGAAATCTTACCTGAGGCTAAGGGTAGCTACGGATTTATAACAACCAAAGACTTTGAGTTTGTGAAAGTGTTGGAGGCTGGGTCACTGTGCAAATGTTTCTCAAATGGTGACTTGTATTTTGTAAGACCGGAGTGAGCAAACGATTAATGAGATGTATAGCACCAACACTTTTGAAGGCATTCTCTCAAAAACGTGATGGCAACGAGGCCTGATGTAGAAGTGTAGTCGATCCAGCTTTCAACTATATGTTGATGTTTGCGCTCACAGAGAACCAACCAATTGGGGAGTATGAGGAGGTGACTTGAGGTGTTGTATACCACAAGTTGCAAGACAGATGCGAGGGCTTGATATTCACCTCCGCCATCGAGTAAACTGTCATTAATGGAAGACCGAAAGAAATTCTAACTAACTTTCTAAAGTTGGTAAAGACAAATTGAAACTTCAAATGATTTATGACGGAGGGGATATAACCATGTGTACTTAGTGAAATAGTCAACAAAAATAACATAAAAACGAAACTTGTCAAAGGAAAGGGTTGGGTGACCCCAAACATCGGATATAAATAATTTCAAAAGGTTTAGAACAAGATATAGAAGATGTGCCAAAAGGTAGTCTATGACTTTTATCTGCTTCTTTTAGACAAGCATCACAATAAGTTAAAATATTGCTAGTAGAGGTAGGAAGTGAATAATGAGAAAGTAACTTTAGTTGAATAAGAGACGAGGATGACCAAGACGCGTCGATGCCACACATCAACCTGGAGCAAAGAATCGAGGAGTGAACAGTGGGGTGGTTTGTTTCTAACAATGACGCTTATTTGCTTTTTGATGGCCACTCATAAAATGTTGTCTTTGTTCGGCCTTGGACTAAGGATGCCCCTTGCTCGTCAAATCCTTGACAAGAAAGGAGTCAGCCGAAAAATTCAATGGAGGTATTATTTTGCTTACAGAATTCTCAGAGATAGAAATAAGGTTTCTTTTGATGTGGGGTGCACACAAAACATCATCAAGTGTGAATGTTGTGGTGAGTGAATTAAGTGTTGTGGAACCTATTATGGTGAGTGATAGGGAGTCCTTTATCATCACCGATGATGACATCTTCATCGCCCCATAGTTATTGTGTACAGTGACTCTTTAAGTTCAAGGCATCGGAGGTGATGTGATGTGATGCACCAGTCCATAATCCATTGGGTTGACTAGTCATCTGTCCGGAGTAGTTGTGAGATTGGCTTGAGGCCACCTAGAATGTGTTGGAGCAGGTAAGTCGGTCGAGCTTGAACTCTTTCGCTGAGTGCCCGATCTTATCACACAGCATACAGATGATTCGGCGATGGCCGACGAGGTCGACGCATCCAAGTGCCGATGATTATAGGGGATATCACCTTGATAATGTGGATGAGAGGGATTTGGTGTGGAACCCATAAGGTCGAGGCAACTTTGTTCGACCTTGATTGGACGCGCTTATTGTATTGGTTACTTCTTTCTCTTGGATTTATGGTGACTTGAGCTGTGATAGTTGGTCCATTTGACAACCGATCGTCGCGCTTCAAATATGTCTCGTAGTCGGTCAACTTGTCATAGAGTTCTTCAAATGATATTGAGAATCACGTGGTGGAGGTGAATTCACGGCCGCCATTCTTTTGTATTATCCCCTAAGCCATTAAGGGTATGAACGAGGACTTCTTCTTCAACACGAGGGAATGACCTATCAAAGTTAAGTCATCGATGATCACTTTGATATTTTGTAAGTAATCGGTAATAGTACTTCCCTCTTGTTTCACTTTCATCAGATCGATAAGAGTCCGAGCATGCGAGTACGCGATGAATATGATTTGCCAATGTTGTTTGCCAACTTGGACCATGTGCTTCGCAAAATCATACATGAAGATATTAGTGGGGGGCGACGGACCCAGGCGATGAGATCTTTTGAATGGCTTGGAGGATGAGGCAATCTTAATGTTCAATGGCTTAGGAGGACGAGACGAATCTTGACGTAACTACGGGAGTACCTCATTTGATGGGGGACTAGATCCTCCTGGCCATTGAGCACCGAGCGACAATGGAGAGAGCCGATGTAACCTATAAGGTCATATCAAATAGAAGATTAGAAAATTGAGCACGCCAAGATGCATAATTTCCGCTTTTGGATAACTTGAAAGGAATGAGTGCCGCGAAAGATTGATAGTGATGAGGCTTGAGATTGAGAATCGCTATTGTTCCTGCGCAGAACAATGATCCGAGTATAGGAAGTAGATGATGAAGTCATTTGATGATACGATGGCGACTTTAACTTCATGGGTCGTAAGGAGAAGGAAACCATTTTTTAAGCATCACCCCCCTATATTCAGCTTTATGCAGAATGGGCGCCGAAGACTCAACCGGGCATGATCGCACCGCTCGAGGAGTTTGGCGACGAGGAGATCTGGCTGGCGCTCTGCTTGACACCAACTGCCATTAACTCGCACACCTGTGGTTGAAGAAGCGCCTCGTCCGAAAGAAGTCGGCAGAGGTGGTGGCGCGCCTGGCTGCTCACTTCCCACTGTTGGTCGGGCGCGAGAGTGTTGCGAGCTCTCTCTGGGGAAAAATGGGAAAGGATTCCCTTGCCTCTCAACCACCCACCGCCACCTTGATTCCCACGCATGCTCAGCAGAGTGCTCGCCTCTGCCGCCGAAAAAGGGGCATCCATCATATTATGGACGACGCCGCCGAGAGCCCATGAATAATTAAAGGCGATTCGCAGATGCGGATGCAAATCCATCGGACGAAGGTAGGGCTTGCAGAGTGCTCTCCTCTGCCGAAAGAAATTGCCGGGCAGCGTGGTGGACGACGCCGCCAAGAGCTTCTTTACCAAATTGTCGCGGCCACCTGGGCGGCGATTCGCCAGCAGATGCGGGCGGATGGAATCCGCACGAGCCGGGTGGTCGTGTATTCGGGGCCCGGATCGAGAGGATGTCTGCCGGAAAAACAGTCGCATGCGCTCGACTGCCGCCATTTGCTTGGTCAATGAAAGGAGGCAACGGCCGCTCGGGAAGCGAAAAGGCAGATCGTAGGGGCTCATGGGGAGAAAGGGGCCTCATTGTCTCAAACCTGGAGATAGGACGGGAACTCGCCGGGGCGCCAAGGAGCAAAGAACAGGCTAGCGATCACCTATTGGAGCACTCCACTGCCGATCTTTGAGGTAGCGATCGGTGGGAGAAGGAACAGCCCATGGAAGCGAGAGGAAGCAAGGGGCAGAGTCCACGCTCGTCGGCGGCGAGAGAAAGGAGGACTTCCGAGGCCGAGGAAGCAGAGGGAAGCAAGGGGCGAGTCCACGCTCGTCGGCGCGAGAGAAAAGGAGGACTTCCTGAGCCGCAGCTTAGTTGCAATGGCAAAATGATTTCGTCGCCGGACAACAAGAAGAGAATTTGCTCTATGGCTCTGATACCATGTTGAAATGAATTGAAAAGAATAATGGATTGATCAATGCAGCTTGACAAAGCCTTATTTATACATAGGAAGAGAGGAGGAAGAGAGGATTTTCCTCAACCGTCTACCGAGATTTCCTCGTGCGGTTGAGGAAATCTTATCTATTAACAGGATCCATCTTTCTTCTTCACAAATAGGATAGGGGCACCCTAAGGTGATACACTTGGTCGAATAAAATCCTTATCTAAGAGCTCCTGGATTTGTTTCTTTAACTCCTCCAACTCAATTGGTGTCATTCTATATGGAGGCTTAGAAATAGGTGCGATGCTAGGTAGAAGATCAATTGTAAATTCAATCTACCTATTTGGTGGCAATGCAGGTAGATTATTAGGAAAAACATCTAGAAAATCCTGTACAATGGGGATGTACTCTAATATTGGCTTCTTAGATTCTTCTCCAGAAATGAAAGCCAAGTACCCCTGACATCCCTTCAATAACAATTGGGTAGCACTCAAGGCTGATATGATAGGAGGAAGTTTTTTCTGAATCCCAATGAACTTGAAAGATGGCTGATCTAGAGGTGAGAAAGTAACAGTCTTCTGAAACAATCAACACTTGCATGGTATGCTGAAAGCCAGTCCATATCCAAGATAGCATCGAAATCTTGAAATTCTAGTAGAATAAGATCTACTAGTAAATCGTGACTTTCAATAGTACTAATACAATTTTTATATATCAAGGAGTTTCCAACTAGTGTTGCTACCATTAACATATTATGCATTGTTTCAGGATTCTTATGTAGCTTCCTAGCAAAATATGATGTAAGAATACATAGAACCTGAATCGATAAGTACAGATGCAGGTGTACAACAAAGTGTGATGATACCTTTAATAATAGATCCTGAGGCTTCAGTATCTTGATGGGTCAATGCATAGACCCTCGCCTGACCTCCCTCTCTAGGTTCTAGCTATTGTTGTCCAACTGTTTGGGGTGGAGCTCGGCGTTGTTGCTTTCGAGGGCAGTCCTACGACATGTGACTTGGTTGTTGACAATAAAAGCATACACATTGTCCCATGGGGCATGAGGTGGAAACATGATCTGTCTTTCCACAAAAGTATCATCTTATAATGATTTGATTACTAGGGGCTCCTGCTTATTGATGCCAAAGCTGTTTGCCCTTGCCTTTCTTTGAAGGTCCAGAATGAGATCCCCCATACATAGATGGTGCAACATTAAAAGGTCGCTTTCGATCCTTTGCTTGTTGTACTTCATTATCCAGTTACTCCACCACTAGAGCTCGATTTAACACTTCAGCATAGGTTGGTAAAATCAATACTACAATAGACTTTATAATTGATGATCGAAGTCCTCTCTCAAAATGACGAGCTTTTTGATTTTCACTAAAGGCAATATGTGGAGAAAACTGAGCTAGTTCAGTGAAATAATGATCATATTCTATTACTATTCTACTTCCTTAGTGGATGGTAAGGAATTCTTGTTGCTTCTCAAAGCGAATTGAATCAAGAAAGAATTGCTCATAAAATGCATCCTTAAACTGTTCCCAAGTCACCACATCACCTCTGGCCTCTAACATCCTCCTTTTTGAGATCCACCAAGTGTCTGCCTTCCCTTCCAAAATGAAAGAAGCAAAAGGCACCTTCTGATTTTCTCTACATTCGATAGCTTCGAATGTCTTCTCCACTTGACGAATCCAACGTTCAGCAAGGATTGGATCTAGTTTGCCTTCAAAAACATGTGATCCCAATTCTTAAAATGATCCAATGTATTATTTCCATCCCGTGGAGCTCTATCATGCTCCTCCTGTCACTCAAAGTATCCTCTAATAACATTGAGGACTCTGTGTACATCATCTTGAGCATTGATAGGTGCAGGCGCATGAGGTATATTTTGTGGTGTCGGAGAAGCTGGCATATAATCGGTGACAGGTATATGTGAGGATTGGGTTTGCTCCGCGGTGCGTGGAATGTCCAAGTTATTATTTACTCGAACACACCTTCGAGGGCGAAGGCCAATAGCATTACGACCATGAGCGTCATGTTAGGGATCGAGCGGCACTAAGAGGGGGGGGGGGGTGAATTAGTGCAGCGGATAAAATGATAGATTTTTCAGCAATTTAAATCAAGTTTCGAAAACTTCGTACGATGAAAGCAACGTTTCGTTTGAAACCGATTTGATTGCGCTCTAACTTTAAAGCATGCTTACGAAGATAAAAAGGAAGTGGAGCAAGTAAAGTAAAGGCTTGCAGCAAAGTAAAACAGAAATTTAAACACTCACACAATTAAGACGCAGCGATGTATAGTGGTTCGGTCAAAGTGACCTACATCCACTTCCGAAGCTTTCTCCGATGAGGCTCCCTTCTTCCACTACCAAATCCTTTGAAGGGGAAGGATCAAATACCCCTCTTACAACCCTTTACAAGTGGTTCACACTCTTACAAGATTTCACAAGAAGAATGAGGTGAACACTTAAGCAAATGAAGAACAAGACTTTCCCAAGACTTATTTTCAAAATCTAACTCTCTAAGGGTTTTGTTTTTCAGCCTGAAAAGGAAGGGGTATTTATAAGCCTCAAAGTGATTCAAATTTGGAGCCTAAACATGGAGCCAAAATTTGAATCTTTTGAGTTTTTCTTTCATCGCTTGGCAGACGGACACACCCAGCGCGGTTCTATCCGCCACGACCAGCGGTGCTACACTTGGCTTTCCACGCACCAGAAGATTACTACGCTGGCTACGATGGGGCGGTACTACCACCCAGCGGGCGGTGCTACCGCCTACTACGAGCTTGCCACATGCAGAGACTCTGATAGCATGCACGTAGCATGCATGCACGTAGGTGGTTCGGTTTGGGCCAAAATTTTGGCCCAAACTCATCTAATCAAGGCCCAATGGGCCCCACTTTGGGTTATCTAATTCTAACCCAAAATACGTGCTAACTACGAATTTTAAAGACATTTCCTAAGCTATTACAAAGTCCACATGACAACTTCTTCCGGCGAGCTTCCTATCAACTTCGACGGTCTTCCGACGAACCTTCGGAAACCATTCCGCGGACTCACAGCAGGCTCTCGACTTCACGATGATCTTGGCGAGTTCCCCCGAGCTTCTTTGGCAAGCTCCGATCTTTCTTGGCAAGCTCCGCGAACTTCCGAAAACCCTTCGGCAAGCTCCCTACTGCTTCGGCCAGGTTCGACAATGCTCCCAACGAATCTTCTGACTTAGTTGAACACTCGAACTCCCAACGATTCATCACACTTGTCTTCGGCCCTTTGTTTCGCTTTATGTCTTCATTCCTATCGTAGTCACTCCTGCACAAACAAACACCAAAACTCTACTTCGATATAGACAAGCTTATTACAACGCGAATTGACATTCGCCGTTGCAAGACATCATTGGTCGGCGCCGTCGTCCGATCCTTCGGCACATCGCCTCTCTCTAGCGGCTTGTTGCCCAATCGACGGTTGACCTCCGCAACCTCGATATCCATGGCGCAACTCCGCACTTCTTGGCTCGATGCCCGACGTACGAAGCCTCCTACCGATAGTCGACCGAACCTCCGGCTCAACATCCAATATCCTGACGTGATCACCTCCGACGCAACGTCAATTCCTCCAAAGGTCAACTGTCTAATCTCGATCGATAGTAGACTTGCATAACTCAAAACGCAGTTAGACCACAAATCACACTCAATTAGTTTCATCATCAAAATCGAGATTCAACAATCTCCCTCTTTTTGATGATGACAACTAATTGATGACCCACGAGTTAACCACAACTCCCTGAGTTTAACACAAACTCCCCCTATCAATATGCCATTGATAGAACACTTGGATTATCCCAAATCCAAGCAACATTCATCACAATTAAGAGAATAAATCAAACCATCATGCAAATATATAAAATATCCAAACATCATTACATTGCATGAAGTCATCAATCTACTTCTCCCCCTATGTCATCAACAAAAAGGAGAAGTAACATTATAGCTAATTTTCAAGGATATGCAAATCTTTACAACATACTAGCTATTTATCACATCATACAATACAACATCAAATAATACCATTCAATCATAGCAAGTTTCAAAGATGGGCAATGATGGTAATTTTCACTTGCTTGTTGAGATGTGCAAGTAGGCACCTTGTTTCCCATGATAGCAATATTTGCATCATTTGATATAACAATTCTTAGCTTCTCATGAAGTTGTAAAATAGGAATCAAGATGGTAAATTTTTGCAATGTTTGAGCTAAAAACTTTCTCCCCCTTTGTTAGCATAAAAAAGAAAGGGAGGATCAAATATTTCAAATAATCTTGCATGAGATTCAACAATAATTTGTAATAATAAAAAAAATGTAAGCAATTTTGAAGAAGTGAAATTGAGCAAGATTTTTGCCTCTCTTGAGATAGCAACTCTTTACTTCTCAATGTTCAAGCTAGCAAAATTTTTCTTTTGAAGCACAAGCTAGCAATAAATTTTCTCCCCCTTTGATTTTGTCAAAAAGAAGGGAAGAATACAATTCTTTTCCCTTTACATGAATGCTTCCATCATGACAAAATAATAAATTTCCATCATGAATTTTTAACATATCACGTCATGAATTCAAGGGAGTCATAAACAAATCATGGTATAAGGGAAATTTATAACAAGCAAGCAATAATGATAAGCTAGCATACTTTGCGATACGCAAACTAGCTCCCTTTCAATTTTTCTCTTTTGCAACTAAGTTTACCTTTTGCAAGCCATCAACTTTTTGTTTGCAATGAGCTAGTAATTTTTGTAAAATTTATAACATTTTAAAACTGTAAGCTCATGAGTTAAAAAATAATGCAACTTTGTAATTTCTTTCTTCTCATTTTGAGAAGTGCAAGTTTTGCCTTTTGCAAGTTCTAGCTAGCTATGTTTGCCACTTTCACTTGTGATACATAAGCTAGCAAGCTAACTCCCCTTTGTCACTATCGAAAAGAAGGGATGAATAATATTTCAATGCAATAATTTTGCATCAATCAATATTTCAATTTTTTCCAAGATGCATACAAGATGGTATTAAAACATGAGAAATCATGTCATGAAGGATATCAATATGTAAATTCAACAAGAATCAAAACCAAAAGATATCATCCATGATTTATTACTTTTCATTTTAGCAAGATCTAGATTCATATTTATCAATTTTTAATTCAAGATAAATGTCATACAACCAAGAATCATGATATATGAAAGCATATCAATATTAAGAATCAAATCATGATTACAAGTGCTAATATATTTTCTTTTCATTCATTTTTAAGCCATGATAAAAGAATAAATCAATGATTCAAATATTAAGCACAAATTTTTTTTTTCATCAAATTTTCAATCATCACATAAGGCATTTGAGGAAGTATTGAAACAAAACAAAAAAAATCAATTTTAGCATATAATGTTTCAATCTTCAATCTTGAGTCATGAATCCAAAAGTCATAAATCAAAAGGTTCATGAATCATTTTGACAAATCTCCTTTTTAGGAAATAACAAGTGGAAGTCTTAGGAGATCAAACACAAGATCTTGATTCATACATAAGAATTTTTTACCATGATCATATTTCATAAGAATCACGACACGAATTCATAAAAATTCAAGTATTAAATTCCGAGAAATCAAAAGACAAGATACAAACGATCTTGATTTATAAAGAACTTCAAGTTATAATTTGCAAGATCATGATTTCAAAAAATTTCTTTATAGCTAAATGAAGTCGTTTAAAACTTGATTCAAGCATTAAATATGTCTTAACAAGTCATAATTCCAAAAGATTCAAGAATCGCTAAAAGAAAAATCATTCAAGCTCAATTTGTCAACTCAAAACTCATAATAAAAATCATTTTAGAGATTTAAAATGCTAGCTATATGCATTAATCATGACAAGTGATATATCAAAAGTCTACATCAATATTTCAATTATCATGTCATGAAGCATATAAAGTGGTATTGAAACATGAGAGAAAAGTTCAAATTGCACATACAATGTTTTAATCATCAAAACATATTTTCTCAAATTGAGTATCAATAAGTTAATAGAAAATAATTTATATTTTTCTTCATATAACATGGGAGAAACATAAGAGAGTATAGAGATAAAAAACTCAAGTTATCAAGATGATGATCTCATAAAAGTAATTCAAAACCATAGTTTCGTGAAACAAGAGATAAGTTATATTTCATTTGGAAAATTCTCTTTTCAAGTAATTCTTTTCATCTAAATATGCCTTTGTCTTTATATACCAAGATAAGCATGAAACTTCAAGATGTAAAGGCAAAATCTCATAAGGTATTATCAAGACAAAAATGTAACACATTATTTCAAGACATGAGTTTCAATATATCATGATAATGTGTTTCATTTTAAGTTATTTGTTTCATGTAAGTGTACTCATGTTTCAAAAGATGAGTATCAAATTTTAAAACCAAAACATGAGTTTGTCATCAAGATATGATATCACAAGGTCATTAAGCATGATAACAAACTTCTAATATTTTCATTTCAATGATGATTACATAAGGTATGTCCAATTATATATATGAAGATCATCATTGTATTACTTTGAAATACAAGTTGTCATGTAGTCCATTAAGATCAAAAGCATTACACGTAAAGCATCATGATAGTGCAATTTCTCATTTTTTATATATTCCATTTCAAGTGATTTGATGTTCATATGAGTATACTCATGTTTTTCATATAGATCCAAAGAGCAAGTTTCAAGAGAAATCATTAAGACCAAAAACATGAAGCACATTTTTTAAAATATTCATCATGTTTATTTTCATGAGATTCACAAGACTCATAACATGAATTCATTCATCTCAATAGAATAAAAAAGATATTTTCATTTTAAGTAATTAGATGTGAGCATATTCAAAATTTTTATGAAAACATGTATCAAAATAAAACACAAGCTTAGTCATAAAATCGTCAAGACCAAAAAAATGATACATTATGATAGTACATTTTCTTATTTTTAAGAGTTTCAATTTACGTGATTTGATCTTTCATAAGAATGATCAATGTCATACATCATATTTAAACATGAGAGCATCATCATATTTAGAAATGAATTCATCATTAAAATCATTTCCCATTTTTCTTTCATTTGTTATAACAAGATGATCAATGCTCAAATTTTTGCTAAACTCATATATCATTTTTTAAAAATCTGAAAAATACTTTTCGTCATGAAAATCATCAAGTCCAAATGTAATACAAGGCAACATAAAAATCACATTTCTTTCATTTGGAAAATTTATGGGTTAGGTCTTTATAATTGATTTCATGAAGACATGTATCATTTAAAAATTTCATCATAAAAAAGGTTAAGACCCATTAATCCAAGATAGAAGTTTTAGATCAATATCACTTCATCAACTCATGCATGATATAAAATCATCAAGCATCATGTTTAGAGACAATGTAAACCATCAAGATACTCATGCATAGTTTAATCCTAAGCATTATCACAAATCTTACAATCGTCATTCATATTTTTACTTTTCAAAAATACTATAAAGAAAAGCATAGTATAATTTTGAATTTTTTTAATTTCTAAAAACACAAGAAAAGCATAAAAAAATCCTACTAACTAAGTTAAGCATTCATGGAAATCATCAAGTAATTTCAAAATAATTCAAGGAAGTTAAGTTACTTACCTCATTGTCGAAGCCCATTAAAGCGTAGTTTGCTTCTTCTTTTCTTGATTCTTCTTTCCAAGCCTTCTTCTTCTTCTTTGGCCTCTTTCTCCGTTCAAGTTCATTTGTGTTTTTTAATTTTTGTTTAATGAACTTAACATTCATTGTTATGTATTCAATGTCCTCATTGTCCTCATCACTTGAGTCATTACTCAAGTGGCATTTCATAGTTCGGAGTTCAAAACCTTCTTGTTCTTTAGAAGGTTGTTCATGTGTTCATCATGTTTATCATATTCATCATGTTCCATTTCATAGGTCTTTAAGGACCCAATGAGTTCATCAATAGAATAATTATTTAGATCCTTTGATTCTTGAATCGCCGTTATTTTAGGATCACACCATTTTGAAAGGGATCTTAAGATCTTGTTAGTGAGTTCAAAATCTGAAAAACTTTTACCAAGACTTTTCAAGCTATTGACGACATCCGTGAAGCGGGTGTACATGTCGTCGATAGATTCGCTTGGTGTCATTTGGAAGAGCTCAAAATCATGCAACAAGATGTTTACTTTCGAGTCTTTAACTCTACTAGTTCCCTCATGCGTGATTTCAAGTGTTTGCCAAATATCAAAAGCCGTTTCGCAAGAAGAAATTCGATTGAACTCATTTTTGTTCAAAGCACAAAATAAGGCATTCATAGCCTTTGCATTCAAAGAAAAAGATTCTCTCTCTAAGTCCGACCATTCGTTCAATCGGTTTAGAGGGAAGTTGAAAACCGTTTTCAATGATGTTCCACAAATCCAAATCCATTGAAAGCATGAAAACTCTCATTCGAGTTTTCCAATAAGTGTAGTCCGATCCGTTAAAGAACGGTGGACGAAAAATCGAAAAGCCCTCTTGAAAACCATTTAGAGCCATTTCTCACGGGTGTAAATCCGAAAGAGAAAGAACGTGGCTCTGATACCAATTGTTAGGGATCGAGCGGCACTAAGAGGGGGGGGTGAATTAGTGCAGCGGATAAAATGATAGATTTTTCAGCAATTTAAATCAAGCTTCGAAAACTTCGTACGATGAAAGCAACGTTTCGTTTGAAACCGATTTGATTGCGCTCTAACTTTAAAGCATGCTTACGAAGATAAAAAGGAAGTGGAGCAAGTAAAGTAAAGGCTTGCAGCAAAGTAAAACAGAAATTTAAACACTCACACAATTAAGACGCAGCGATGTATAGTGGTTCGGTCAAAGTGACTTACATCCACTTCCGAAGCTTTCTCCGATGAGGCTCCCTTCTTCCACTACCAAATCCTTTGAAGGGGAAGGATCAAATACCCCTCTTACAACCCTTTACAAGTGGTTCACACTCTTACAAGATTTCACAAGAAGAATGAGGTGAACACTTAAGCAAATGAAGAACAAGACTTTCCCAAGACTTATTTTCAAAATCTAACTCTCTAAGGGTTTTGTTTTTCAGCTGAAAAGGAAGAGGTATTTATAAGCCTCAAAGTGATTCAAATTTGGAGCCTAAACATGGAGCCAAAACTTTGAATCTTTTGAGTTTTTCGGTCTTTATTAGTCTTGGCAGACTGACACACCCAGGCGGTTCTACCGCCCACCAAAGCGGTGCTACCGCTTTTCCACGCACCAGGCGGTACTACCACCCCAGCCAGGCGGTACTACCGCTGCTCACAGAGTCGGGGCGGTACTACCCAGCGGCGGGTGCTACTGCTTTGCTCACGATAGCCGCTCATGATTACCAGGCTACATAGCATGCACGTAGCATGCATGCACGTAGGTGGTTCGGTTTGGGCCAAAATTTTGGTCCAAACTCATCCTAATCAAGGCCCAATGGGCCCCACTTTGGGTTATCTAATTCTAACCCAAAATACGTGCTAACTACGAATTTTAAAGACGTTTCCTAAGCTATTACAAAGTCCACATGACAACTTCTTCCGTGAGCTTACGTCAACTTCCGACGGTCTTCCGACGAACCTTCTAAACCATTCCGCGGACTCACAAAGAAGCTCTCGGACTTCACGATGATCTTGGCGAGTTCCCCCGAGCTTCTTTGGCAAGCTCCGATCTTTCTTGGCAAGCTCCGCGAACTTCCGACGAACCTCCTGGCGAACTTCCGAAAACCCTTCGGCAAGCTCCCTACTCGTTCTCGACCGGTTCCGACAATGCTCCCAACGAATCTTTGGACTTCCGTTGAACACTCGAACTCCCAACGATTCATCACACTTGTCTTCGGCCCTTTGTTTCGCTTTACGTCTTCATTCCTATCGTAGTCACTCCTGTACAAACAAACACCAAAAACTCTACTTCGATATAGACGCGAATTGACATTCAGTTGCCCGGCACATCATTGGTCGGCGCTTCGTCCGATCCTTCGGCACATCGCCCTCTCTAGCGGCTTGTTGCCCAATCGACGGTTGACCTCCGCAACCTCGATATCCATGGCGCAACTCCGCACTTCTTGGCCCGATGCCCGACGTACGAAGCCTCCTACCGATAGTCGACCGAACCTCCGGCTCAACATCCAATATCCTGACGTGATCACCTCCGGCGCAACGTCAATTCCTCCAGCGTCAACTATCTAATCCTGATCGATAGTAGACTTGCGTAACTCAAAACACAGTTAGACCACAAATCACACTCAATTAGTTTCATCATCAAAATCTGAGATTCAACACGTCATGGGTGATAGGGCCACTATTTTCTTCAATTGGCTCCATTACTCCTATAATAGGTCAAGACAATTAATGGTCAAAGTCAATCAAGAGACTTAAATACCAACAAACCCTAAACTATGCTCTGATACCATATGTCACGACCCAGCCTGATGGGCTAACTAGCCTATCAACTTCGTTTTGGCCTATCAACCACTGGTCAAAATGCTTAAGCTAAAGTTGTTAGTAGTACACTCATCAGGCTCATATAAGCCAATCTTAGTCCCAACCACTTCCGATGTGGGACTATTGGACTAACTAGGGGTGTTACACTAAGAGAGGGGAGGGTGTGAATTAGTATCAAAATTCTTTTGTTTCGATGAAATCTTTCATCCAATGAAAATTGCTATTTAAAGTGTGCTTAACTTAGAGAAAGTGAACTTAACCAATTAACTTAGAAAGTAATGACAATGATAACGAAAAGCAAAATAGAAATTATATATCGAAGTTTATTGTGGTTCGATCATCTGACCTATGTCCACTCTCAATTCCTCCGTCGAGGCCACCGACATCCACTAATGGTCTTCCTTCAATGGGTGAAGATTAATCACCCTTTTATAACTATTTCCTTTTTACAAGTGTTCCATCATACACCTATTTTAGTAATTAATTTTAAGATCTAGGAGGAGAGACTTCTACACTTAGAATCACAGAGTTTTTTTTCTACTTAATTCTTATTATGCCAAGCAAGAATAGCTTAGGTTTATAGACCCCAAGTGGCTTCAAAAATTGGAGCCAAAATTTAAACATCCTGAGATTTCGAGGTACTAGTGGTACCATCGCCTGTGTTGGGCGGTACCATCACCTAGTATCGTCCAGTCTAGTGGTACCATCGCTTGACATAGTTTAGGAGATTGTGTTTGGGTGGTACCACTGCCCAGTCTAGCGATACCACCACCTGATGTGGCTCCAAGTCATTGTTTGGGAATTTCATCCGACCTAACACAGCTCTGATTCGAGCCCAATTAGCCTTTAATTGAGTTGACCCAATTCTAACTCAATTACACCTAAACACTACTTCGATCTATACACTTATTACAAAGCTTGAATCAATTATTGTTCGGCATGTCATTGGTTCATCGGCGCTTCATATGATCCTTCGGCGTATCATCCTCTCTTGCGGTCTATTGCCCAATCGACCAGTTGACCTCCGTAACTCTGACCTCCTTAGCGCAATTTCGCTCTTCTTAGCTCAATGCTCGAACTCATCGTCCAAAGCCTTTTGTCGATACGTCGATTAATCCTCTGGCTCGACGTCCAATCTTCTAGCATGTTCTATTCTATCCCTACTTTAATTGTCTATTCCTGATCGAAGCTAGTCCTGCATCACTCAAAATGCAGATCAAATCATAAATACTATCAATTAGTTTCATTATCAAAATCCGAGATTCAACAATGGGTTCTTCTCCCTTGTCGCCCACGTAGACAAGAGGCCAAGGGGAGATTGTTGGAAGCGGTTGAAGGCTGCCTCATCGTAGAATATTTTATGAATATTTTATCCCTTTATGATCAAGTATAAAAGCTCATTTTTAACAAAATAAAAGGGGAGCTTATCTTTTTTTACTACTCACGTCTACACTCATATCTTTCGAGTTATTAACTTAGGCGTCTAAGGGATTGGGTCGGGAAATCTCTCTCGATCTCAATCTTCATGCAAGTAGCACCTCAGGAGCTTGGCGTTTTCACCTTAGAGGTACCTTAAACAATCTTATGCATACGAGTCTATTCCACATCGAGCTGACTAGGACATCAACATCTTCTCTCATCATTATGGCACTAGAAGAATGGTTCAATGTTGTAGGAATGCTCACCCACCAACCCTTATAATGAATGCTCGAGTGAAAAGGCTTTACTTCTGACCCACAACACTTTCACTCAAGGGAAGAAATAATTACTCTTTTCGCACATGGACACATCCACCTCGATGCAAATGCTAATGTGGTACTGGTGTTTATTCAACCACTCAGGCCTTTCACCCCTGGGGATGACCCTAAACCACTTTCTCGTCCCCACTAAGGTGTTCTTGAACCTCACTCAGCAAGTGCAAATGTTAACAAGTATGATACATGTCATTGCTCTACTTTTGCCCTAGTTAGTCCAATAAGCAACACCACATGCTCTATTGTGATCTCCAACTCAATCGTCACTAGCACCGACACTTATTGAGGTTCTCTCACCCAACGTGATGTCGATATCCTAGAATCACATAAGACCCATTGAATAGTCGATCGAGGGGGCACTTCACTCCCAAATTATAGAATTAAGCGGACTACACTGCCACTCTACCTTGCTGAATCCGAGACCAAGTCGGGGGATTCGACGGAGGATTCTCTATGGATCCAATTATGATAGATAGATCAACATTTAGAAAAGATACGATGAGAGTCCTAGCAATCTAAAGGGGAAGTGCTAGTCTACACCACCTTAGGTTGGTTGTCATTCACCCAGAAAATCCAAGAAGAATCGATTCTAACAAACTTCTGCCTTCTGTTGTTGGAGGCATTCAATGGCAGTGCAGAACCGATGGAGCACATTATAGCTTTTAGTGCTCAAATGTTATTGTATGTCACTTCAGATATGCTAACTTATTGCACCTTTTTTACTATGTTAAGAAGCTTAGCATGAGAATGGTACACCCATCAGAAACCACTTTCCATCGGTTCTTTTCCCTAGCTCATTAGGAAGTTTGAATTTCATTACCTTGAGAACGTGCACCTGAGACCATGGACAACAATACTTTTTGGACTTAGGCAAGGGGAAGAGGAGACTCTGACAGATTTCATTGCACACTTCACTAATTAAATCCGAGACATGATACATGCTCATCTATCGCTCATAATACAGACCTTCATAATAGGGCTCAAGCCTTCTTATCTCTTCGGGTTGTTAGTGGAAAGGCCACCAACAATAATATTAGAGGTACTTCAAAGGACTAATCAATATATTATCGTTGAGGCAATAATCTCCTATAAGCATGAAGAGTCACGTAATAGTTCGAAACAAGAATGACCACAATCCATCCCGACCTCGAGGTCACCATGGCGAAGGAGGTATGAACGACCTGAGTTACCTTGCCCAAGGGCTGAGTTGACCCTTGAGATCAGCCCTTAAGTTACGTCGCCCAAGGTCTAACAATGACGTTTATTTGCTTTTTGATTGGCCCCTGAGATTGGGGTGACGGGTCCCGATGCCTTCAGATGAATCGCCTGAGGTTCTCTTGTCATATGAATTCCTTAATCTATTCCTTCTGGTCGTGGCAATCTTCCATGTCGTAGCCGTAATCACGATGGAAATGATAATACTTAGCTTTGTTTCTTTTTTTTAACAGAGTTCTCATTAATCGAGGGTCTTTTAGCAAACCTTTCTCCTTTATTTGCAGGAAAACTTTCATCCTAGTTAGGTTCAATGTGGTTAGCTCAAACCTTGATCAAGACATATTAGACTATTTGCCTCTCCTCTATTATGGTGACCTAGGGCCGGGGGTGGATTGTGGTCGCTCTTGTCTTAGTCTTTTGTGAGGTTTCCCATGCTTGCTCCAAACTATGGCATCGACAATGATGTACTGGTTGACTCTTTGAAATACTTGGGGCATCGTCGTTAGTGATCTTTCTACTAACAACCATAAGAGGCGGGAGCGCTTTAATCCCATCATAAAGGACTAGATGATGAGTGAGGGGTGGACGTTGTCCAAGCTTCGGATCTCATTAGTAAATTGATTAACAAAGTTTGCTAGTGTCTCCTTCTCATCTTATCTTAATCCTAGAATTATTACGATTATGAGCCTTGGGTGTACATTCCCGAGGAAGTGGAGCTTGAACTCTTTCGCTAGTTGAGCAAATGAACTAATAGAGTGAGGTTTGAGATGAGCATACCACACTCTTATTGATCTCCTTAGGGTAGTTGAGAAGGCACGATATATTAAGGCATCTAATGTGTCATATAATAATACATCTGAAAGGCAGCAATGTATTCCACCAAGTCAGTAGCACCATTAAAGGTTCCCAATGATAGGAGATGAAAATTGATGGGAACTGGTTCCTCCTATATATTTTGAATGAATGGTGATTGAGCCAATGTAGAATCGACCTGCCCTTCCCCCCGAAATTGGTGGAAGTTGTGATGCATTTCTTTTCAATGTCGATCCATTTATCATAATCAGATTCTTAAGGAGTCAACTGTTGAGTTTGTCGAGTGGGTCTCAGACCCAATCAGAGTTGAAAGGTGATGGTGACATTTGACAAGTTATGCAATTTGGGGAACGAGGGGCTTTCTTAGTTAATGGTTCGGTGGGTCATGGATGATTGGGGGAGTATTGGCCATTAGTCAGAAGGACTCCAATAGACATCGACACCATAGACTGAGGAACTATCATCGATGGTCGAGGTGGTAGTGTCACTTATTGGTCTGGCCGAGGCAAAAGTGGGACGACCACTTGTATTATACCGACTAGTGCTTGCATCTACTGAGTGAGATTTAGGAACACCTCAACAGAAACGAGTAGATGTTTATCTAACACTTATGGAGCCAAAGGTCTAGGATTATTAAATGATTGCCAGTACTGCAGTGGTACTTGCAGGAAAGTGGGTGCATTTATGTAGGAGAAGGGTAGTTGTTGTCCCATTTGAGGAAAGGTGTTTTTAGTTGGAGGCAGCATTTCATCTTGATGTTTGGGAATATGATCGACCCTTAGATGCTCCTATGTCATCGGACCCTCCTTCTAGCATCAAAATATTAGAAAAATCTATCGTTAATATTTGTATCACCACGACGTGACCCTAATTCGAGTATGAGAAGCCGTCCAGGATGATGCGAGATCATTCGCTCATTGTTCTTACATAAAGACCGAGGTCGGGGGGATTCTCTAGAGCCAATCCCTCTAATGTTCAAGTTAGTGGCCTTGTTCCCTTTTTTTTTTTTTTTTTTTTTTTTTTGGGAGCTTTGATTGTTTTTTTATACGAACCTTCGAAGGAAGAGGGAGTACCCCATGTAGATATCATGGAGGGGACATTTTATAACTGACTCGAACTGCCCCTTGATCTTCTTAGAATAAGTTGATAATCGATGATAACTGATTCAAACTGTCCTTTGATCTTCATGAAACATTCCAGTGGATATTCCACAGGAGAGGCCGCTTCATAATTGATTTGAACTGTCTTTTAATTTTTTTGAAATATTCCTATGAATATTTCATAGAAGAGTTAATTCGTAACTAATCTGAACTACCTTTCGCTCTTCCTAAGAGGTGTCTTAGTAACTCAACAGCTTAATAGTTCGACAACTCAATAATTGACCCGAGCTGCTTAGTTCGATAGTTTGAAGATTGACTCAAGTCGTCTTTCGGACTTTGACCCTTATGATTAAGATAACATCGATCCTTATATAGTACTAGCGTGGTGAATGATAGCTAGCTAGTCTTATATTCCCTATCAACTCACAATCAACATATCCTTTGTTTGACTTTTGGTTTCATCCTAGCGATAACATTTGTTAAATACTCTATGCATCCACCATTTAAAAATCTCATTGCTTTAATTCCTAAGATAAAATGGATTAATATCTCTTTTTTTTAAAGCATCAAATACAAACCCCAATCTATATTCAGTATAAAAATAAAATCTTATATATTTAATATTATTAAATTTATAATCAATTCTTTGTCGATAAAATTTATAATTAATCCATGCCAAAAGCAACAGCGAAGCCACAGTCGAAGAGAGAGTGAAAGGTTGGCCTGGAGGAAGAAGAATAAGCACCTTCATTCAACCAACAAACAGATGATCTACCCCACCCGGTGGCCAACTTGACACCAATTGATCCATTAACCTCCTCTGACCAATCATAGCTGGCTGTTTCGGCCATGACAACAACAAAAAAATTATAGTAGCTGCAAAGAAAAAAGTCAGCAGATAGGCATGGAAGCTGCTGCATGACCCCCGTAAACCCAGCTTTACATACCATTATTTGAAATCCTAAATCTTCCAAGAGCAGAAAATAAATGATTCCAACTGCTCCACCTTCATCTTTAATTAGAAAAGTTAAAGAATGTCAAAACTGGTGGGAATGAGGCGATGCACAACAAGAGCAGGTCCTAAACATCTTAGCAATTGCCAACACATGCTCAGCAGATATACATACCAGTAAACCGAGACAAACAACGAACAGCAAGCATCCATCATATTATTGTACTGAAATCCTCTCACAACCCATGAATAATTAAAGTGATTGTCACCATGATAGCAGAAATAAAAAACGGACAGGTTTTCTTTGAGCTCGCTTGCTCTCACTTCCCTCCGAGGGTGGGGAACTGTCCAGGATCCTCAATTGATGGAGCCGCAGCTGTTGCAAAGGTTGAACCCTCGCCTCCAAAGCCGCTACCAAATTGTCCGCGACCACCTCGCCCCCTTCCGCGGCCACGGCCACCGCGGTTTCTCTCTCCTTCAGTTGGCTTTAAAAACTCATTGATGCTCATGGACTAACAAGGAAATATTGACAACCGTCAAAGAACATAAGAAAATGTGGCTACCGGAGCTTTAGGAGAAAAAAAACACCTGATGGGCGGTAGTAACTGCATACCTTTTTGCTCCTTTCATCCCGATCAATGTTTTCTTTCTTTTTTCCGGTATCCTTATCAGAACCCTGTGGAATAAGCATTAGATCAACAGGCTTGTCCTAAAATAGATGTCATGCATGATGACAAAAGAAAAGGAAAAGAGCCACAGCACACTTACAAGCTTAACGAAAACATCATCATTTCCTTTCTTCACCAAGAGTTGCTTCATTGACTGCAGCTCCTCGTCAATTTCAACCCTTCTCTCTTCATTCTTCATTGCAAGTAATGCTTTTCTTTTCTCCTCCCTCACTTTCTCATACTCCTCCAAAGTCATCTCCTACTCATTTTAAGTCAAAAATACATCACTACAAGTGTGGTGCTATAAGAAGCATATGTATCCTAACATACAAAATAAATCCTTCACAGTCAAAGTTTCAACTACCGAAAAAACTACAAGAGTTCGAATCAGTAAATTGGGTTGCAAGTCCTACACAGTTTGATATTTTATTTGCAAATAAAAGAGAGGCAGCATTCAGATAATGATATTAAAAGCATGGCCCAGCACTCAGGAGTGTAGCAAATGTCAACACTCTAGATCCGATATCAAAAGCATCACTCGAAGCCACTATCTTTTCTCAATCTCGTATCCTTATCTTCGAGTACAATGTTTCATATCCAAGTGAATACTCCAAAAGTCATGATTCTCACCTTGAAATTTTAATACGATTTATGTCCATGAAAAAAAATTTAGACATCTCGAATTCTTGATAGATCATCGGTCAAACAAACTAACAGATGTTACCAGGATAAATAAACAAGATTAAATATAATTAATGATAATTATAAACAAAATAAATGTGATCATCACATCTTAACTGAATGTATAAATCAGTACTTGCCTCTACAGATATATCATTACAACCATTAAAAGATACAGAAACCTCTCGCCTTTCTGCCAAAACTCATCAAATATACAAAAGTTAGAAACTACAAAAATAAAATCATTGAAGCCAACAGCGATTTCAATAGACACTCGGGTGACGCGAGGTGAGGCCCGAGCGCCTCGTTTAATGTCCAAGCGATGCGCTTCAAAGAGGCACCACATGGGCGCTCGCCCAAGCCCAACGCCGAGCGCTTCGGGCAAGTGCCCAAGTTAAACCAGGTGACCAGACCAACGTTTTAGGTCTGGTTTGGTCTCATTTGTGTTAGTTAGTTCAATCGAACCAACTAAAGCATCGATATCAGCCTTTCAACATCCCTCTCGCGACTTCCCAACCCTAACCCTACTCGTGATTCCGCCGTCGGCATTTCCTCTTTGCTAAGGCTGCCTCTCTCCGCTGTCACCGCTCTCCGTTGCCGCTACCACAGTTGCTGCTACCACTATCGCTACTCGCCGCTACTGTTGCTACTTGTCGCTGCCTTTGTCGTTGTTCACTGCTATCGCTGTCGCCGCTCTCAGTCAGCAGCCTCGATCTTACTCTTACACTCTTCTCACATCGACTCGACTTAGTATACTGTTAACAGTATATTAACAGTATACTGTTAACTGTATATTGATAATAGTATTTTTTTATTTATTAGATTAATAGTATATTATTTTAATTTTAATACTGCTAATTTTTATTTATTTAAAATTATTATTAGGGTTTCAGGATAAATGACAAGTGTACAAAACAACTCAATAGATTCTCCAATGACATCAGAAAAAGATCTTGTATGGAAATATAATTATCTAAAGGATCCGAAAGATCCTAATATAGTGCCTTACATGTTCTACGATAAGACTACTAAATGTGGTATTTTTTGTGCAAAACAACATTTAGTAGGAAATTTCAATAATACAGTGTCCACCTACGGTAAAAAAAGATTTGTTGATTTATATGAATGAAAAAAAGATACAAAAAAATGAATCTTACGAAAATTTACTAAAGGATAATGTTGAACATCTCAGGGATGAAAAAAAAGATTATTCTATGAGTATTAACCCAAGTGGGAAAGAAGTATACGACAAAAAAGAAAAATAAGTTATGAGTCCTAAGAAGGGTAAAAAAGGATCGATGGATATATATATATATATATATATATATATATATATATATATATTTTTTTTTTTTTTTTTTTTTTTTTTTTTTTTTTTTTTTTTTTTTTTTTAAGGATCACAGAAGCAACAAGGGCAAACAGGTGGTTCAAAATTCAGACAAACAAATATAAGTGATGCTTGTGATAAAGAAATAAGAAGAAGAACAATTCAGCACATTGCTTGCTTCTTCTATTAGGTTAGTCTTCCCCTTAGTACAACTCGTTTAGACAGTTTTAAGAAGATGATTGAAGCTATTGGAAGAAATTATGCGGGATTAAAACCTCCAAGTTATTATGAGATGCGAGTTTCATTAATGAAAAAAAAAAGTTGAATTATATAAATGACTTACTAAAAGGCCATAAAGAATCATGAGCAACATATGATAGCTCTATTATGTCAGATGTTTGGACCGACAAAAGACGCAGAAGTATAATTAATTTTATGGTTAACTGTTCTTTAAAGACTATATTTGTAAAGTCAATAGATGCTTCATCTTTTGCGAAATCTAGAGACCAGATATATAATTTGCTTAACAAGTTTGTGGAAGAAATTGGAGAACAAAATATCATTCAAGTCATAACCGACAATGCAAAAAAAACTATACATTTGCTGGTAATATTCATCTTTTAAATTTTTTAATTTTTTAATTACTTTATCTTCAATTAAATGTGTTAAACTCTTAAGACTTATCTTTTTAAATGTGTTAAACACTTATAGACTCCATGTGCGGCACATTGTATTGATTTAATGTTGGAGGATATTGGAAAGATCTCCGATATCAAGAAAACCTTAAAAAGCGTAATTTTTTATTGTTGGATTTCTTTATAATCATACTGGGGCTTTGAATGTGATGAGAGAATTCACAAGCAATAACGAATTAGTGAGAAATGGAATCACCCGATTTGCTACTTCATTCTTGACATTACAGAACGTGCATCGCCAAAAACATAATCTGATAAACATGTTTAGCTCTGAAAAATAGGTAATAAGCAAATAGGCAAAAGAAGCAAAAGACAAGAAACCACTAATATCATCTTAATGTCATCCTTTTATAATCATGTAGTTTATATATTAAAGGTAATGAGCCCTCTTGTTCGAGTCCTTCGGTTGGTGGATAATGAAAATAAATCTACAATGAGATATATTTATGAGACTATGGATAGAGCAAAGAAGACAATTAAGCGATCTGTTAATGAAAATGATGAAAAATATGAGAAAATTTTTACAATCATTGAAGAAAGATGTAATTATCAACTTCATCATCCCTTACATGCAACAGGATATTATTTAAACCCTGAATTCTTTTATAAGATTAAATCTGTTAGGTTTGATGCAAAAGTTTTGGATGAATTATATTAGTGCGTTGAAAGATTAGTTCCAAGACTTAAAATGCAAAATAAGATTATTCGTAAATTATGTTTATATAAAAATGTTGAAAGTCTTTTTGAAATTCTAATGGTAGTTCAATCCAGGACAACTACATCTCCAGGTATTAATAACTTGATATAATTAATTTCATCTATACTATGTTACTATATTATTGTTAATAATAATATAAATTTTACAGCTGAATGATGGAGTCTATTTGAAAATTCCACCCTGAATTTGTAACAATTTACTATCAAAATATTTTGTTTGACATGTAGTGCTTCGGATTGTGAGCGAAATTGGAGTGTCTTTGAGCATGTAAGGATCACTAAATATTTTTGTTTCAATTAATTTACTTATTTATTTAAATAGATGTATTAATATATTATTATATTATATAACATGACATATTCACTCAAAAAGAAGAAATCGGTTGAAACATCAACAATTCCACAATCTTGTTTACATAAAGTATAATCAATCTTTGAAGGCTCGTCATGATTTGTGAAATAGAATTGATCCAATCTCATTATAAAATATTGATGATTAATGTGTGCCAACTTACAAGATACTAAAGACGAGCTTGTATTTAAAGATGATAGATTGACATGGAAAGATGTGATAAGAGCTTCAAGTGCTGGAGAATTACAAACATATACATAACATATGACGAAGAGAAAAATGAGTGCAACAGCATCAAGCTCGGCTCCTGCCATTATTGAAGACATAGAGAATAAAACATATTTTGATAAAGAGGAAAGATAAGAAAAAGAAAACGAATTCAACGAAGATGATTTGTTTGAAAATAACGATAATATTGATTATAATGAATGACTTTGATGTAAAATTTTATTGTTTTAAATTTTGAGACTTTTTATTAATGTGATATTGTGATTTTATACTTTAAATTTTCTTAATTTAATATCATATTTTTATTTAAATAATTATATTTATTAATTATATTATATATTTTTATATTTTAATGTCTCACTTCGCTCGGACGAGCACCTAGTGCCTCGAGCGTTTTTAGACCTTAGCGCTTAACGCTTTTTAAATCACTAGAAGCCAATATAAATACAAATGAATTTGCAATGCGTATAGAGTAATACTATCACAATATACAACAAAAGTTTTCCATTTAGACAACTATTTTTTACTTCATTCAACATCATAACATGCATACAAACCATCATCCATACAATCACATAAAAAATGTACATATTTATATCATTTTTTAAAAATTTTATCTTCGTTCTTTTGGAACTTGTAATGGGCCTACTGCTTAACAAATGACTTAAAAGATTCTCTTAATCTCTTGATGCAACTCAATTATCTAAAGCTAAGCAGACAAAAAGAAGCTACTCACTCAAGAGCCTGAGATCAGATACATAACACGAACGACTGATGAAGTATTATTCAATCATCCTATTTTCTATTATCTTCAAAGGTATCAAGATTTGGACAGGTCAAATGTGCAATCATAGTGAATGTCAAACAAGTGTAGACGTGAACAAGTTTTTAATAGGCATGACATTATTTCAACTTCAATAGTAGTTATGTAAGGCACTTAAATTAATACAATGCGATACAAAAGGTGAGTTAATAGTAGAAAACAGATTCCACATTACCACTAGGATAATTAGTTCACACTTAGTAATCATAACATTTCTAGTCAAAGTAAGTTCTAGAAGTTTATGTATAATTCAATGAGCTAGGTGCTCATTCTGTGCAACATAGAATACCCATGTAACAGTAGTATAATAAACTATAGCAACTACAGGAGAACAGGAAAATGTGACTCATTGGTTACTGTCACAGCATTTACTGCTGCACAACATGTTAGTATATAGCAAATACAAAAAGATTTATGATAATGCGACACACAGAGATGTAATCTATTGTCTTATATCTTCCAAAATGGCTATTCAAGTATTCATGTACGGGTGTTAAATTAGATTTTTTGAAAAAAAAAGCCATTCTATGAGCAGTGTGAAACAAAGTTTTGTACAGAGGTACTCACCTTATCTTCTTCCTTCTCTTCACCTTCATTTGGTGCACCGTCGTCATCTTTGTTCGCCTCAGGTGATGGCACCTCATCCTGCTCTGCCTTCTTTTCAGTTGCAATAGTCTTATCATCAGCATTAAGAACTTCTTCCTTTTCCCTACCAACATGAAAGGGTTCACAGTTAAAACAAAATGTTACAAAAATAACAAGCTAATATTATAAGGTTCCCCTCACTATACATCCTAAGAGTGAGTAATCAAGTCTCACTGTGCAATAGAATCATCAGTTGCCGCTCCCCAATTTCCACGGCCAGCTCCACTGCGTTTCATCTCATACCCGCGGCCTGTTCCACTCCGCCGATCGTACATCCTCCGTGGAGGACGTTCAGAGTCATCTCCAGCCTCCCCATTCCTGTATCCACCACGTCCACCAAATCCACCGCGACGTCCACCACTGAACAGTTGACGCGGCGGCCGATCCCTCTCCTGAAGCCTACCAGCGTCACCATCTTCACCTCCTCCCGCACCATCAGCACCTTCATACACTCGTGAAGCAACACCGGTGCTCCCATTTCCAAAATCACGACTTTGACTCATCGGACCTCCTCGTCCACCCCTACCACGGACGGGTCCACCTCGGCCAGCCCCGCCACGCACTGCCCCAGTATTACTCCTCGCATCTCTTGCCTCTCTCACTGCAAGATCAAATAAGATCCGATCAGATAAGCACTATGGCAAGGCGCAAAACGTATTTCAACCGGAGAAATAACGCCTCCAATGATAGTACAAAACACGCAGCTTTAAAGCAGACAAACACGTCCGAGGCAAGAAGCTTCACAAGAAACCAGATAAGTTCCAGATTTGCACGGAAACCACGACAAAAGAAACTCTCTTTTTTTCCCATAAGACGAATTCAACCAGATTAACGGGACCGACCGGCTTGAGCAGGAGGGAGAGGCTTGGTGGGAAGCTTAGTCGGCGCGTGAGGTGCGGCGGCTGCAGGGGCAGTGGGCTTCTTGGAGGCGATCTTCTGCTGATGGGCGGCGATGAGTTGCGTTGGGTCCTCGCTGTCGTCGTCTCCTAGGAGATCGAAGGGGTTAATGCTGGCCATCTCCGCAAAAGAATCTTCAAGCGCCGGGGTCAGATAGGCCTCAGAGAAACAAAGAACTACAAGAACACCAATCTCCGCGACTCAACGATCTCCATGGGAATCCTAGAATCGGCGGCAAGATGTCTCGATTGAGCCGAATAAAGCAGGTTTTGGAAGAAGGGGCGGAGAGAGTGCAGATAAGCGACGCAAAAAACCCTAGCCGCCACGTCTGGGATTTACTTACCATAATTGTTTCTGTAACCAAATGACCAAGATAGCCATCACTTTCCGTCCTATTAACCATATTACTTACTCATATAAGATGATAACCATCGGTTTTTTAGTCATAAAAAAGATGTTTCATCGGGCCGACGCCGGTGGGATTCTTACGGTTCGCGTCGCGAGACAAGGGAATGCTCGTTTCAGCAAAATCTAGACCGTTATATTATGATCGTGCGGACGAGATCCGTTTAAATCTGCGTTCGCGTCCCTTGGCGTGACAGGCTTGGTCGTCCACGGATCAGACGGTTGTCTCAACGGTGGCGATTGTTTTACTACTGTATTGTGACATGTATACTGTTTTCATTAATATGGGCCCCCAGAATGACCCATGTGGTTGGACTTAGAGGTAATCCAGTAAAATCTTGGGGAATAGTAGGTGATTTCGAAGGGGGGCGGTGAAGCATAGGAGGCCTTCGAAAGGCCTCCCGCTCAGTGTTCACGTCACTTAATCGGTCCGGCGATTACTGTGTGAAGTCTCTCCTTGGAGACACCATGACGGTCATCGAGCCCGGTATGATGTTGAGGAGAATGAACCTGACGGCAGTGCGTCTTTTTTTCATGTTGATTTGCTCTAGAGCCGGTTCTTGAGGAGAATCCCATAGCCAACAACGGGAATGTGGAGGCCTCGGTGGAAGAAGAGGAACGCCTTCTTGATGGAGGATTTGTAGTCCCCGGCAGCAACGCCTTTGGTCACTCCTTCAGGTATATGTCAACCTTCTGTCTTCCTCGTCACGAACCACGGTTTTGATTTTGGTATCATCTGGTCCCGATGCTTATGGGATAAATATATTTTCATCATCTATAAATGATTTGTGATTGATGTAAGATTAGGTCTTTATGTGATAGAAGAGGCCCGTGTAACCTCTTCTTCTTCTTCTTCTTCCTATACCGGTTCCTGTTTGCATGGTGATGCAGGGACTATGAGCAAGAGAGCGAAAGAAGAGCAACAGTGGAAGAGTTCTACCGTGTCAATCACATCTACCAAACAAATTACTTCGTGAGCTATATGGATTTGTCTTATACAACTTTCTTTCTCACGGTGATGATTTCTTTATATGCCGAAAGTTTCATGCGAAGTTGGATACGTTTTGAACGATCTAAATTGTTTAGATGTCTGCAACGTCAAACCTCCAAAGATACGGGATTCCATTGTTTTTCTTTTGATGTTGTTGTCACGCAATTGCTGCGTCGGGCTGTTATTCGATCGTATATCTTTTGATGTTCACCTTGTTTTGAAGTTAATTTCACGTGACTGTGGTTGAGCGAAGAAGAAGAAGCAAAGAGTATGGAAAGCTGAAGAAGGCGGAGATGAGCATATGGGACTGCACGAGTTTCCGAATGGGATCGTCGACGAGAGCGATCCGGACCTCCGATCCGCCAAAGTCATTCTTTGTTAGATCATGTGACCTTTATAATTGAATAAGATATATAATAAAATTAATTAAATTTTGATAATAAATATTGGTCAAAAGAAGTTAAAATTATAATAGAATTTCTTATTATGAGATATATTTGATGGGAAGAACTCTCCTAATAAATTATCCTAGATCCTCTGCTCTCATCTATAAATAGATAGGACCTCTAGGGATGCATATGATAAGAAAAACGTATATCATAGAGGATGCAGTTGAGAAATTATAGTTTTTCTCTCAACCTCTATATACCATCAATCTAAGTGGTCCTATGAAAATATAGGAAGAAAGAAGAATGAGTTTAGTTCTCCTTACAGATTGACAGTGGCTTTGGATCTAAAGATGGTACCCAGATTATACATAGATCCTTTTTAGATGACATCAAAAGATACACATCATAAAAATCGATATAATATTATTTGATTTCAATCTTAGCATAAAAGTTTTTCGTATTATAAATAATATAATTATAGATTTTATGCTTATAATTGGTATCAATAATTTGGTTCTTGAAATCAAATACTTTAGATATATTGTTTTCTGATTTATGATGTTTGAATGATACATATTTTGTTGATCCATATTCTTATCTATTCAGTCTTATTACCAGCTTGGGGGCGATGTTAGATTCTTTGTAATACGATCTTTAATGATCACAAAGCAACAACGATTGTTATATAGCATCGCTGTCGACCTCATTAAGTACGGTCGATAGATCTACTGGCGACAATAGTTGCGTCGGGTAGCGTGCATGTCGCAGTAGCAACTACGCACACGCTGATGGCTACGTGCGGGCACAGGCCGCACCCAAGTGGCGGTCTGTCACGCCAAGCGCCCTAGAGGGGGTAGGCAGGATGAATTCTCAAGGATGTCACGCTGATCACCCTAGAGGGGGTATTATGCCGAGTGCCCCAGAGGGGGTGCGCCCCAAGAGAGGGTAGACAAGGTGCATTTAGTCCCACATTGGTAAGGAAAGTGGAGGTCTTGAGCCTTATAAGAGTTGGCACTGCACACCCCAATGGATCAGTTTTACGAGGAGAGGGTAATGGTCACGTGACAAGTGCTATCGGAGTAGCCCCTAGCCTTCACCGATCACCCCAAAAGGGGTGTCCACACCAAGCGCCCCAGAGGGGGTAGGCAAGGTGGTCAGTCTGTGACGAGGGCATCACATGATTGGGAGGGAGAGAATGTCACGCCAAGCGCCCTAGAGGGGGTAGGCAGGGTGAATTCTCAAGGATATCACGTTGATCACCCTAGAGGGGATATTATGTCGAGTGCTCCAGAGGGGGTAGGCAAGGTGCATTTAGTCCCACAATGGTAAGGAAAGAGGATGTCTTGAGCCTTATAAGAGTTGGCACTGCACACCCTAATGGATCGGTTTTGCGGGGAGAGGGTAATGGCCACGTGACAGGCCACACCGGGTTGGTGTTGTAGGGGGGCCACACAGTCAGCAGCCACCCGTAGGCAATGGTCACGTAGGCGACAACTACATGCGTGAGCACAAGCCGCACCTAGGCGACAGCCCGCGCGTAAGCAGGTCATGCACAAATAGCAGCCTCGCATAGGCAGAGGCCGCACTCAAGTGATGGTCGCTCGAGCGGTAATCACCCGCAAACAATGGCCACATTAGTGATGCCCACCCACGGGTAGAGGCGACGGTCGTGCGTGGGCAGGTCATGCACAGGCAGCAGCCTCAGGCAGGCAAAGGCCACACTCAAGTGACGATCGCATGAGCAGTAATCGCCTGCAGGTAGTGGCTACACTAGCGATGCCCACCCATGGATAAAGGCAACGACTGCGTGCAGGCATAGGCTGCACCGCACTGATAGTAGTCGCGCAGGTGACAACCGCATGGCGTGACAGGTCGCACGCCGGGTTGGTGTTGTAGGGGGGGCCGCACAGTCAGCAACCACCCGTAGGCAATGGTCACATAGGCAACAATTACGTGCATGAGCACAAGTCACACCTAGGCGATAGCCCACGCGTAAGCAAGTCATGCATAAGTAGCAGCCTCACATAGGCAGAGCCCGCACTCAAGCGATGGTCACCCGAGCGATAATCACCCGTAGACAATGGCCACATTAGCGATGCCCACCCACTGGTAGAGGCGATGGTCGCGAGTGGGCAGGTCATGCACAGGCAACAGCCTCACGCAGGCAGAGGCCGCACTCAAGTGACAGTCGCACGAGCAGTAATCGCCCGGAGGCCATGGCCACACTAGTGATGCCCACCCACGGGTAGATGCGACGACTGCGCGTAGGCATAGGTCGCACCGCACCGATAGTTGTCGCGCAGGTGACAACCGCATAACGTGACAGGTCGCACGCCGGGTTGGTGTTGTAGGGGGGACCGCACAGTTAGCAGCCACCCGTAGGCAATGGTCACGTAGGCGACAACTATGTGCATGAGCACAAGCCGCACCTAGGCGACAGCCCGCACGTAAGCAGGTCATGCACAAGCAGTAGCCTCACGTAGGCAAAGGCCGCACTCAAGTGATGGTCGCCCGAGCGGTAATCACCCACAGACAATGGCCACATTAGCGATGCCCACCCACGGGTAGAGGCGACGGTCGTGCGTGGGCAGGTCATGCTCAGGCAACAGCCTCACACAAGCAGAGGCCGCACTCAAGCGATGGTCGCACGAGCAGTAATTGCCCGCAGGCAGTGGCCACACTAGTGATGCCCACCCACGGGTAGAGGCGACGACTGCACGCAAGCATAGGTCGCACTACACCGATAGTAGTCGCGCAGGTGACAACCGCACGAGAGGCGACTGCTACGCAAGGAGATTAGGGCTTTTATCAAAATGATAGCTTTGCTCTTCTGTATTTTATTAATATCTTTTAACTCTACCCTTGAAAAATATCATAATTCAAGTTTATGTCATATCATCAAATCATAGTTTTACTCTTATGAAATTAAGAATTTATAATTTATATCCTTAATTATAAAATTAATAAATATGATTTATTATGATTTATTTGATCATGATTATATTTTAATTAATTGATTAAATTTAATTTTGATTAAAAAATATGAATTATCGTTTTCCTTTATAGTTTTCTCATATGAATTATTGATTACATTTTACATGTGGTAAATAAAATCTAATTATTATTCTTAGATTTTTTTTGGTTATCCATATATATATTTAAAATTATGAAATACTATTTATCTTTCACATGAAGGCATGATTTATATATTATTATGATTTACAATTATCATATGAGTTTTTCCTTTTGCTGTTTAATGTTCAATAATTATTATGGTTGTTATTCTATTATTGAACTACTTAGCATAAATTAAACTAAAGAAATTTGATGAATATTATTTGTAACTTATCTCTCTAAGTTTTATCTAATCAGTAGCTACCAAAGTAGCCTAGGATGATAGACTTTTAGGATGTGAATTATAATAAAATTTTATTATTTATAGGATATTTTAAACTATATTTTATATTATTATATTAGTCTTGTAGGTATCAAAATGACCTAGACCAATAACTTATAAAATAACATTAAGAAACTAGTCATAAATAAAATTAAGGAAATAATATTCATAATTGCACATATAATTAGGAGATTTAGATAATCTCAAAAGAGAATCTACTTCAAATAGTTATGTGATGGGGTAGGATGATAATGTTTTAAATATCCTTGCAGTTTATGGTTCTATGCCCAAAGGCAATAATATTATTCCACAAGGATGATATTAATCCTCCATAGATAATCTTGAGTGAACACTAGATATGTTAATATTTCACCCAAAGATAAAATATAGATGGTATCAATAGTTCATCACATTTTAAAAACTCACAGCATTAATGTTATTTTACATTTTGCAATGGTACTTTTGTCCATATATTCTTATGCTTCTAGTGTCCCTGTACTCTTTAGATCAAATTATTCAGAATGGTTAGAATATGTGCAATTCACACTAAGTGTATTAGATCTTGACTTAACATTGCTTGTTAAAAAGCCCACATATTTGATTGATGAAAGTACTGTGAAACAAGTTAATAAAATGAATGCTTAGGAAAGATCTAATAAGCTTAGTTTAATGTTCGTAAGAATGACGATTGTAAATAATATAAATACTTCATTATCAATTATAATTAGCATATGAGAATATTTAAAGGTTATTGAATATAGATTTAAATCTACTAATAAGTCATTAGCTAGCACACTAATAAAAGGACTAATTACGACTTAGTATGATAACACTAGAGGAATTCAAGATCGCATCCTTAATATAGCTGATAAAGTTGCAAAACTTAAAACATTAGGTACGAACATTGATGAATCTTTCCTCGTGCAGTTCATTCTTAATTCTCTTTCTTCTCAGTTTGGAGCTTTAAGATTCATTACAATACAAATAAGGATAAGTGGGACCTGAATGAGTTAACTAGTATGTGTGTTTAGGAAGAATTGAGATTAAGGTAGGAAAGTTCATATAATATCATAACTACTGCTCAAGGAGTTAGTAATAAGAAAAAAAAATTGAAGCATCATCCACAAAGAAATTTATTGGGCTTGGAAATATTAAACGGACTAATGAAAATAAAGCTTTTATGGTAAAGTACTTTTTTTATGGCAAGAAATAACATATAAAGAAGGACTGCATTAAATGTAAAACTTGATTCAAAAAGAAAAGTATAACTCAACCTTTGTATGTTTTAAATCAAACATTACAGAAGTTCCTTCTAATGTTTGGTAGATTGATTCTAGTGATTCAACTCATGGATTTCTTTCAATTCGAAAATTAAAAGAATATGAAAGATTCATCATTATGGAAATCATCTCAAAGCAAAAGTGATATCAGTGGAGACTTATCGCCTACGCCTAGAGACGGGTCATCTGATGGATCTTGTTGACATATATTATGTTCCTACTATTTCTAAAAATTTAGTTTCTCTATCTAGAATTGAAGAGTTAGAATATTTATTTTCTTTCTTTTGGTAATGATAAACTCAATATATTTTATAATTCAATAAAAGTTAGTTCTAGAATTTTATGTGATGGTTTATATAGAATTAATTTGAATCCTGAGTTTGCAAAGACATTATTGACCTTGCAATCGAGAGTTGGATTGAAACATAGTTTCAATAATAAAAGATCTTCTATATGTAACATAGACGATTGGAGCATATCCCCAAGAAAAAAATTGAAAGATTAATGAAGGATAATATTTTGGAAGATTTAGACTTCACTAATTTTGATGTTTATATAGATTGCATTAAGGGAAAGCAAACTAAATATACAAAAAAAAATGCCACAAGAAGTAAAGAACTCCTTGAGATTATTCACTCCATATTTTCTATTTTAGTGGAGAAAGGTATTTCATCATATTTATAGATGACCTATCTAAATATGATTATATTTATCTAATACATGAAAAGTCTCAGACCGTTAACACTCTTGAAGTGTACATAAATGAAATCGAGAAATAATTAGATTGAAAACTTAAAATTATCAAATCTTATAGGAGTGGTGAATTTTATGACAGATATGATAAATCCAATCAGAATGTTAGTCATTTTGCTAAATTCCTAGAACAGTAGGGTATTTATGCTTAGTATGCATTACTAGGTGTACCACAGTAGAATGATATTGTTAAAAGGTGAAATTGTACTCTTATAGATATAGTAATAAGCATTATGAGTTATTCCTTTGTACCTGAGTCAATGTGGGGTGAAGCTCTTAGGACATCTATATACATCTTGAACAGGATTCCTAGTAAGTTAGTTCTATCAACTCCATTTGAGCTATAGATCAGAAGGAAGCTCATTCTAAGACATTTATATATTTAAGAGTGTCCTGCAAAGATAAGAGTATTCAATCCACATGAAAAAAAATTGAATCCAAAAAATATTTTAAATATTTTATTAATTATCCAGAAAAATCTAGATGATACATATTTTATTGCCCTAATCATAGCACGAGGATAGTAAAATTTGGTAATGCAAGATTCCTAGAAAATGATAAAATCAATGGGAGTGAAAATCTCAAAGAATCAATTTTAATATTGAGGAGATTCATGTTAATTCTCTTATATCATCTCTTATTCGAGAAATTGTTGTTCCATAAATCAATAAGAGAATTGACGAGGGTGAATAACAAAATAATCTCGATGAACTCTTACATGATATTGATGTCGTTGTTGATGATTTTGTAGAATAATCATAATTGGCAACTTTGAGAAGGTCTAAACGAAAAGGAAACATATCATTTCTGATGATTATATGGTATACTTACAAGAATCAGATTATGACATAGGAATAAAAAATAGACCCCTTATCGTTTTCACAAGCCATAGAATGTAATGATTCTAAAAAATGGTATGATACAATGAAAGAATAGTTAAAATCAATAGACTATAATGGTGTTTTAAAAATCATTGAATTACTAAATAATTATAAAAAAAAGTCGGTTGTAAATGAGTCTTTAAGATAAAACGTGACTTAACGAGCAATATCGAATAATAAAAAGCTAGACTTATGGCCAAAGATTTTTTTCAAAAAGAAGGCATTGACTATAATGAGATCTTTTCTCTAGTTTCTAGAAATGACTCATTGAGAATCGTCATGACATTAGTAACTCATTATGATCTTGAGTTATATCAGATGTATGTGAAAATAATATTTCTAAATAGGGATCTAAATGAGAAAATATATATAGAACAACATAAAGGATTCATATAAAAGAAAAAAGAAAGTTGGGCTTGTAAACTTAAGAAATCCATTTATGACCTTAAAGAAGCTCCTAGATAATAGTATATAAAGTTTCATGATATCATTACTTCCTTCGGATTTAAAAAAAATACTGTTGATAAGTGCATATATCTCAAGGTAAAGGGGAGAAGTTTATTATATTGGTCTTATATATATATATATATATATATATATATATATATATATATATGATATTTTTACTCACCAATAGTGATTTTGGTTTATTGTATGAAATCAAAATATTTCTTAGCAAGAACTTTAAGATGACCGATATGAATGAGGCAACATATGTTATTGGCATTGAGATATTCAGAGATAGATCTCAATTATTAGGACTATCTCAGAAAGGATATATTAATTGTATCTTAGAGAGATTTAATATGTAGCTTTGCTCAGCCAATGATACACCTATTACTAGAGGTGAAAAAATTATCCAAAATCAATACTCAAAAAATAACTTAAAAAGGAATCAAATAAAGAATATTATTTATGGGTACGTAGTTGAAAGCCTATTATATACTCAAACTTGTACAAGACCATATATCAATTTTGCAATTGTAATGCTGGATAGATACCAAAGCAATCCATGAATGGAATCTTAGAAAGCTGTAAAGAAAGTAATGATATATGCAGGGGACAAAAGATTATATGCTCACATACAAAAGATCATATCAGCTTGAGGTGACTGGATATTCAAATATTGATTTTGCAAATTACCTCGACAGTAGGAAGTTCACTTCAGAATTTGTATTCATATTAGCTAGTGAGGTAATTTCTTGAAAAAGTGTAAAGCAATCACTTATTGTATCACCAACAATTAAAGCTAAATTTGTGGTATGCTTTGAAGCTACAAATCAAGCCTTATGATTGTAAACTTTCATCTCAAGACTTGATATGATTGATTTAATTGTCAGGCCGCTAAAGATATCTTGTGATAACGTTGTAGTAGTTTTCTTCTCTAAGAATGACAAGTACTCTAGTGGTTCTAAGCACATCGAGATAAAGTACTTGGTGGTTTGAGAAAGAATCTAGAAACAACAAGTGTCAATTGACAACCTAAGTACCACTATGATAATTGTTGATCCATTTACTAAAGCTTTATAGTGTAAAATATTTTAAGAACATGTTCTTAGAATGGAGCTTGTGAGCAAGCCATAAAAGATATGGTAGTGCATGTTTAGGTGTATGCTATTATTGATATTTTTCTTGCATAATTAAAGTTATTTATTTTTGCTATCTTATTTATATTTATATTTATGCATATTACGGTTGAATACAATAATAGGATTGTCTTGACATGACATATTATAGGAGTCATTATGGACTATATTAGGAAAGACTAATAATGTTGTTGTACATAGAAGGGAATATGATCTTGATAATATACAACCACTATTACTCACGTTGATAGTTTGATTTAATATAGTATTATTATGTTTATTGAACTTATTAGCTTATTTTAAAATTCATGGCCATGTGTAAAATGTTTTTTAAAAAATTTTTGGAATCCAATTAAGTAAAATTATTTTCAAATAAATTTTATTTTATTTATTTTGATTTTGAATATCTTTTATATCTTATCAATTAATGGGCCAAATGAGAGAATGTTAGATTATGTGGCCCTTTATAATTGAATAAGATATATAATAGAAATAATTAGATTCTAATGACAGATATTGGTTAATAGAAAAGAAGTCTATATTATAGTAGGATTCCTTAGGAGATACTCTTGATGGAAGAACTCTCTTAATAACTTATTCTATACCCTATGCTCTTGTCTATAAATAGACTGGACCTCTAGGGATGCATATGATAAAAAAGACGTATGTCAGAACATAATTGAAAGATTATGATTTCTCTCTCAACCTCCCTAGGCCATCAATCTAAGTGATTTTGTAAAAATATAAAAAGAGATGAGAAGTCTAGTTCTCCTTTCAAATTGACAACAATTTTGAATCTAAAGAACAGATCTAAAGAAATTACTCAGACTACACATAGATTCTTTTTCATATGATATCAAAAGTTACACATTATAAAAATTGATCTAATATTATTTGATTTTAATCCTAATATAATTTTTTTTATAATATATTATAGATTTTATGCTGTAAATCGATCATTTCTTTTGCGAGACTACTAATAAGAGTTGTAGCTGTTCAACTACTCGTTCATTTGTGCTGTGATAGATCTTGAAAAAGTACTGCTCCACCCCACATTCGGTGGAGAGCCACAGTGGTGTGTTGTTGGTGAGTGGCCTCTCTCTCTCTCTCTCGTGAATGAAACATTTGGATCTTAGTCGGCTGTAATCTGTCTCTTCTGTTATATTTTATGTCCATCACACAGGGGATACGTTCCCATTGGGTTGTGCATTTGACGACTCCATAGTTCACCACAAGGTAAGTCATCTGACTCACTTCACAGCTAACTCCATGCCACCTCCCTTCCTCTCTTCCGTTTACCTTTTACGTGCAGTATTTTAAGGAGAACCCGGACTCCGACAACCCACTGTTACAAACGAGATCGGGGATGTGCACCGAGAAATGTGGGCTCCACAAGGTCACCATGTCTTGGGGTCACGACGAGTACATGTACCTTGATGGTCTCCTAGTCTTCTCTCGTTTTTCTCGTGCGCCTCTTTTTCTCTCTCTACGGATTCGTTTGTGCTGTACCCACCTGCATGGGATTCTCGTTGTTCTGCTACGTACGTGTGACGTTCGTGAAAGCAACAGGTGATGCAGGGGAATGAGACGAAGCTGCCTCCTGCATCCTTCTTCATCGTGCTGTTCCACTCCTTCTATGCCTTGCACCGATCCGGTGCATACACCTATCTCACGAACCAGCACGACAAAGAGATGCTCGAGTGGCTCCTCGTCTTCAAGTTAGTTCTCTCTACCTCGTTCAGCTGCAAGGAGCTCGTCTTCTGTATGTTGGTAGAGTAAAAGACTTGTAACATCTGCAATGTGCAGCAAGTACGATCTCTACAGCAAGAGCAAGGTGAAGATAAATCTGGAGGAAGTGAAACCCTACTATCTCTCTCTCAGTGACAAGGTTAAGTGGATGACTAGTGACGTCGCACACCATTGTTCTCTTCAACGCGACAGGCCGATGACTGACTCGATCATCTCTTCTGGTGCAGTACTTTCCGGCAAAGCTGAGATGGTGAATTGCAGCATCACCATGAATAAAGCAACTTCTGGTTTTACCACAGTAGCCTCTAAGGGTTGCAGTCGTGTTAAGGTGTTGTAGTGATCATCCATGCATGTACTGCTTGGTGTCTGCTATCTAACAACATCAACTTGCTTAAGATGGAGTAGTGAGGTGAATGATTCAAATGGCTAATATCTTGGTGGTCCCTTTTCTTGGTGGTTCTTCGTATTTCATCTTGCCACTCGATCCCAACTTTGATGTCATTTTGTCTGAGATTGGATGCGGCGGGACTTGTCTCCACATCCGCCATTGGGTTGATCAGGACTGTGCACCTCAGTATCCATTGTAATAAATTGACATAATGACTCATTATGGCCCTGAGAAGACATTACTTTCCTGGGAAGCACATGTAAAAAGCCTTAATGAAAATGAATCTCAAAGACTTGAATCACAGAATTGCAGATGCAGCAGTTCAAAGAGGCCAGATGCGTTTAGGAATCCACGGTTGTGGGTCCAAAACTAATGGTTTGGATTCTTAATTTTTGGAACTGAAAGTAAACATTATAAGATCGATTTCGGTTCTGATTTGATTAAAATATAAAATAATAATAATTTTATTTCTAAGTTCTCATCATAATATCATTTTACAAAGTGGATATATTTTGATAATTGTAATGTGTCTAATGACATAAAAAGAAAATATAAAATTAATAACATTACAAAATTATCGACTACTGTTAGTAATGGATGTTCTTATTATTGTCTTAGTTGATACGTAGAACAAGTATTTGTTGTCATCATGAATGATCTCTCATTTTGTTCCTCTATTTTGGTATAATTATCAATGCATGCTTGAGTCTCAACTGATTCGAGGCTTATACTCAAACAAGCTTCATCCAGGATGCATTCTCCCATATTAAAAACTTGCTCCATAACTACTGCTAATACAAGAGATATTAATATTTGTTTTAAAATTATTGCTAAAATTTTAAAAAAAAATAGTTGCATATCGTGCCCCCCATTCAATAATTAGAAACTATATATACATATATATATATATATATATATATATATGTATGTATATATGTATATATGTATGTATATATGTATATGTATATATATATATGTATATATATAATATTCTCATCAAGTTCAAAAGAAATAGTTAGATAAATTTTAGACTGAGTGTTTGAACCTAATAATCCCCTCGATTTTTTTATATTTGTAATAATGAATTTTCTCCATTACTAATTCTACTATTCTCGCTAACTTTCTTACTAATTCTATGTTGATTTTTTATTTTTTCGAATTATAATCAAAATTGTCAATTTCAATTTTCAAAAGTTAGGAACCAGAATCGAATCATCAAACTAGTTTGGTATAAGGTTTGAATAGAACTGGGGGTGCTTTCCTATTGTTTGCAACATGGCAATCACCCAAAGATGAAGAGAAGTCTGCAAATGTCAATGGTCAATGTGGTAAATATTCTGAAATCATAACAGAAGATCATGACATTTGGCCAGGGAATATGAACAAAATTGTGTTTCTTCTTCCGAGCTACCAAACCTAATATCAAATTATGATAGATCTTATTCGAACCATCATCCGATCTTAACATAGCATAGCCCTGCCAATGTGTCGTCTTTACAGTGCAGTTCTACGATCTCCACACTTCAGCACGACCGTGTTAACGTCATATGACTGACGACGGGTTAATTATGTAATGGTCTAATTGTCGACCTTATCATAATATACCAGCTTAAATCCCCTCATAAAAAAGACAAAAATTCCAATCCATCGACTTCGATTGGGACCTCTTCGATATCTCGAGACCCTTTTGCGTGGGTTGGACTGCACATGTGGCCCACGTCTTAGCTCTTATCCACAACACAGCAGCCGAAACCCAAGTCCACCGTCACCGTCACCGTCCCCAGTATTAGTTGGTGGGTGGAATGCTGATCGATGGTAGGATAAGCAAGGCACCTAATTCTACTCCATCAACACAAAAAAGGACATCATAATTCTAATAATCTAATTCTACTTCGGTGAGGAACCTGTTCTGTCACTCCCGCGAGGAAGCCCATGGTCGTCATTAGCATTATACTTCGGGCTGCCTCTTCGGCGGAAACAAATGGAGGTGTACTCTTATCCCAAACATATAAATAATTTACCTTTTAATAATAATAATAATAATAATAACGAGTTTTGTAATTTAGATCTGGCAAAGTCTTAGTCCACGTGTCAACGTAAACGTCGTCTGCCGCACATGTCGTCCGGGGTGGGGTATCTTCACTTTCGGTAATCCCGAAGGCAGTCACCGCCTACAGCAATCCAAGCGGCGTCCGTTTTGCCCACCATTTTATTAATTAAAAAACCTCCTCGCTTTCACTTTTATTACATTAAAAATAAAATGAACGCATCCGCCACCAATTTATTGTCAATACGACCCACTCCCCCGGCAAGCTTTATATGCCTTATGAATTCACCCCTTAACGCCAAAGCATCGGCAGCAGCATAAGAAGAAGAGGAGAAGAGGGCTTCCCGTGGTGCCCGGTGAGCGAACTCACTGCGATCCGACCGTCCACGTCCCCCCTTGGCATTTAGCGGAGTATCCGACCGCCGTGATGCAGCAGTACTCCGCCTTCCCCGTAAGCGGCGTCGCCGGCCTGTCCTGTGACCTCCCGCCGCACCTCCTCGGCGAGGCGGCGCTCGCCGCACTGCAGCGCTTCCTCCCTTGCAACAACGACCCCTCGTCGGCAGCTGCGGCCGAGGCGTACTCCTGCGACGAGTTCCGGATGTACGAGTTCAAGGTGCGGCGGTGCCCCCGCGGGAGGTCGCACGACTGGACCGAGTGCCCTTACGCCCACCAGGGCGAGAAGGCGCGGCGGCGCGACCCCCGGCGCTTCCACTACTCCGGCACTCCCTGCCCGGACTTTCGCCGGGGCGGGGGTTGCCGCCGCGGCGACGCCTGCGAGCTCGCTCACGGCGTGTTCGAGACCTGGCTCCACCCCGCACGCTACCGCACCCAGCCCTGCAAGGATGGCGCCGCCTGCGGCCGCCGCGTCTGCTTCTTCGCGCACTCCCCTATGCAGCTGCGCGTGGTGCTGCCCCCGAGCCCCACGTCGCCGGGCAAGGACGGCGCGAGGATGGCGTTGTCGCCGACGTCCACTCTAGCGCCGGCTCCCATGTCGCCGCCTTCGGATGGCTCTTCCCCGCCGGTGTCTCCGGTGGGGGTGGACGAGGTGGTGAAGGCAATGAGGAAGCTACAGCTGGGCAAGGTGAGCTCGGCGCCACCATTCGGGACGCGAAGGGGAATGGGGTTCCTGTCGGCCTTCGGGAGCGCTCCGGTAACTCCGGGGACGAGGGAGGATGAGGCCGCTAAAATGAGGGAGGAGGAGGAGGCGGTGCCGGATTTGGATTGGGTATCGGAACTGGTGAAAGATTAAAGCAGTTGCCTTTGACACTTGTGTCAACATTTGTTCATAAATAAGAAAGAAGAAGATTGTGACTGTATGCGAAAAATGTGAAGGAAAAGATCTATTTTTTGTTGCAATCTGCTTGCAGAAATTCTTCTCCTTTGTTGTTTTTTATTTCACAGATGTTTTTGGATTTAACTTGTGCCAATGTTTGGTTTGGATCTCAATCCAGAGGTGTCCTTTGTCATTTGCAGATCTTCTTCTTCTTCTGATGAGATCGAGTTTGTGAGCAGTATGACCTGGAGGGAGTCGCTTTGTTTGAGATTGTATCACCATCACCTGTTCAAGACAAAATAATTAAAGAAAAAGCAAGATACATAAAAGACAGGTACGAAAAGCAATGGATTGAGAGATATAGATTGTGGATGACTGGTGGCTGCTTTATGAGAAATCAATTATTAAAAGAGTCGGACGTCCACATCCACGATGTGGATGGAGCAGCCAACCTGAAAACCTTGGGAATGAAAGATGGAATCAAAAGGTGGGCTGGTGCTGGTAATACAAAACCACGCATATATCCTATGGCGCTGCTGGTCTTTGGCGAGACAGCCTTGTTCATCATCAAGCATCACTACAAAACTTGGCATCAAATTCTTCTCCTCTTTCGCTTTGCTGCATCCATGAATAGATTAATATGCGGGTATTTATTCTACAATATAATGTGGCAGCAAATGCGAATCAAGTGGCGGAAGAAACACTAACCATGGGCGAAAGCGAAGCATTAACTGCCACAGCAAAAAGATGAGAATGGAGAAGAAAAGCCGACACAGCTGTGATCACGGACGCCATTGGTGCGGATTAGGAAATAAGATCAAGTGTGACTCGTTGCGGAAGATTAGGAAATAAGATTAATCGTTGGTAATCAGTCACCAGTACGATGTTTTGATGCAAAGGTAGAAGAACATGGGCGACGTGCCGTGGAGTGCAGAGCAAAGGAAAGGACGGGAGAGGAGTACTTGGTTTCTTTTAAGGTGGCGATAATTAAAGGAAAAGGAAGAGAGAGAGAGAGAGAGAGAGAGAGAGAGAGAGAGAGAGGCATTCAAGTGTGGGGGGGGGGGTACCGTGAGGCTGTCCTTCGGCAAGGAAACCATGGTTTTGGTGGAGGTTTCTGTGTGCACAGAAGACGGGCTTCATGGGAGAAGGTACATGTTTGCGCTGGTCCTCCCACTTGCTTGCACCCATAGTCCAAACCCTCGAGTGGACCTGCATGCCCTCTTCGATGTGAATGGTAAACCACGGCACGGGTAACTTGGACCATCTGGTGATTGCAGCCACAAGGAAATGTTTGTTTTCTTTGCAGCCACAGTGATTTAATATCCGGACGTAGATGACAACCAGAAAAAATGGCGATTCAGATAGGTCCGGAGTATGGTGGCAAGTCCATACACACAGCACACTGTAATGACTACGTGAAAGTTGCTAGGGCTTCGAAGGCAGCTTCCCTTACTGACTATTCTTCATGATTAAGACAAATATAGGCACATCATTTGTTTGATACCACCATTCTAACGGTCGATTATCTTTGGATGAAAGTAACAATTGGAACACGAGTATGTCACAAGAGTCCTTAGAAGAACAGTCTAGTAATTAAGAGTCTTTAATGCCACTGAATAAGTCAATCATCACCCATGGTCTTTAATTGCACAAGCTAGCTAGAAGCTAACGTCGATTCCAAATCACAATTTATGGAGATCGATGTCAAACGATAAACTTAACTTAATCCTCTTACATGAAAAGACACCAAGAAAATATGTAAAGAAATGAGATATTGTATCGAATGGAGCCATGTCTAAACCTTTGAATAGATGCATGATCCTCGGCATAAGTCATTGGTTCGGCCCAAAATTCTTTAAATAACTTCTTTTGGAATCTGTTCCTTCATCCCTGCTGGAGATGGGGAGGTATGGGGCCCATTATTCGCATACTTCTCCACAGTGTTGTGTGGCCAAAACTGGTGGTTTCCTTGATATTTGTTGTGATGGTTTGAAAGGTTTACATGCATTACTATTGGAATTTGATCTGTTTGAAGAAATCGATAACTTCTGTTCCTCCTAAAGCTTTTCTTGCATTTTGAAATGAATATTTCGGTAAGCTTATAATCACATGAGAGCAAGAGAACGTCCGGTATGGCCTTCATATATATCATAGAAAAGATAATGGCAACACCATGATTTCTTCACCATAATAAACTCCACCCATGCACGAACTGCACGAATCAATATTATGACGAGGTTTGATGCAGTCGACTTGATCGATGCATATCAAAGTCAAGAATGTGAGCTATGAATCAACGCCGAAGTGTTACGTGTGCCGACCTGGAGAGCAAGACTGACGTGAACTTTTACACGTAATGTGCTTTTCCATGCAACGATACACGAGCGAACTCGGTGCTATATCAGTTTAGTGTTCCGTTGGACTCTTGTCTGATGAACTCTCCCTTCTCGAGGGTCATGGGGAAAGGTTAAGATCTGTCCTATCCAGTTGTTGAAATAAGCCCAGCTAAGTTTATGTTATGTTGGCTGGTGTTCCCGTTCATGGCAATTGATTTGAGTGGTACCGCTGCTCCTTGATCCTAACGCGACTGTTCGGAACATAACCAGTGTCTCCTTCTCGTCCGATTTCGGTGTACCACTGACCATTCTATACCTCAATGTTTCTTACATTGATGTGAGAAATGCATTTAGGGAAGTAAGAATCAAAATTCTCAACTAGTATTTAAATCATGGTGGACTTGTATGATGCGGACAACAATGTTAATAATGGTTTGCGCAATAGTCGCTTGACGGATTCTCAAGTCCAAAGTGGACATAATGTGAGAGGTAAGGTAGTGACTTCATTCTGAATGAAATATCTTACCCACGAATTAATGATTCTTGACCCATAAATTGAAGTGGAGTCATCCACCAAGCAAAACTAGCAAGTAGCCTAACATCAACCTTAAACTATTATACATTTAGAGATTAATAACAAAGGTACTGTTACGGAATGAATGCGGCCACCGGATGACGTGTCGGGTTGGCCTTGTTCAATCGCCGAAATCCAGGGGTGTCTGGTCGTCGCTTGCTGCTGAGATGGGTTCCCAACGCGTCTCGAGCTTGATTCCTGCAAGAAGGCCTAGGTCGGGTTTTTCCCGACCGAGCCCCTCTGATGCTTAAGTCGGTGAATGTTTTTTCCTCCTCGCGCCCTGAAGTCAGGTGGGGGTTATATAGGCATGTCCGGAGGCGTACCTCAGTCCGGGTGATGACGGAGTCGCACAGGGCGGCACTGTACAGGTCGGTGTTGCACGGTGCTATTTCAAGATCTTGGGGGCGGCCTGCTCCATGCGTCGTCGTCCGAGATTTTGGGGGTGGCCTGCTCCATGCGACACCGTCCCGGGATTTCGGGAGCGACTATTCTGTTTGGATTCAAGCATCGTGGCGACGTGTGGGTGCCATCTCATCCGACCCGAGGCGGTGGGTCGGACGTGACGATGCATGTGAGGCATCTTTATGCTGACGTGCTTGCTGTCGTGGATGATCCCATGATATCTCCTATCACTTCCCCCTCCCCCCCACCATAAATAAGGCATGTTCCAAGGTCCTCGAGGAGGGGCTCGGGGCATGTCTGGCTTGTTCCTTCAACCGTATCGTTTGCCCTGCGGGGGTTGGGGAGTCACCTTGCGGCGCTGTTGCCCTGACGTCGGGCTGGATCGGGATGTCGGGGGGCTGCTTGGCTGGTGGGCGAGCACCCGAGCCGATGAACTTGAGCACAAATGATCTGGTGCCCAAGCTGGTGAACTCGAGCACAGATGGACTGGTGCCTGAGTTGGTGAACTCAGGCACAGATGGACTGGTGCCCGAGCTGGTGAACTCGGGCACAGATGGACTGGTGCCCGAGCTGGTGAACTCGGGCACAGATGGACTGGTGCCCGAGCTGGTGAACTCGGGCACAGATGGACTGGTGCCCGAGCTGGTGAACTCGGGCACAAATGGACTGGTGCCTGAGCTGGTGGACTCGAGCACAAATGGGCTAGTGCTTGAGCTTATGAACTCGGGCACAAATGGACTGGTGCCCGAGCTGGTGAACTCGGGCATAGATGGATTAGTGCCCAAGCTAGTGAACTCGGGCATAAATAAACTGGTGCCCGAGCTAGTGAAAGTCGGGCACGAATGGACTGGTGCCCGAGCTGGTGAACTCGGGCATAGATGGATTGGTGCCCGAGCTGATGAACTCGGGCACATATGGATTGGTGCTCGAGCCGGTGAACTCGGGCATAGATGGACTAGTGCCCGAGCGGGTGAACTCAGGCACAAATGGACTGGTGCTCGAGCTGGTGAACTCGGGCACAAACGGACTAGTGCCCGAGCTAGTGAACTTCGAGCACAAATGGACTGGTGCCCGAGCTAGTGAACTCGAGCACAAATGGATCTTTGCCCGAGCTAGTAAACTCGGGCATAAATGGACTGGTGCCCGAGCTGGTGAACTCGGGCATAGATGGATTGTGCCCGAGCCGCGAACTCGGGCACAAATGGATCGTGCCCGAGCCGTGAACTCGGGCACAAATGGATTGGTGCTCTGAGCCGGTGAACTCGGGCACGAATGGATTGGTGCTCGAGCTAATGAACTCAGGCACAAATGGACTGGTGCCCGAGCTGGTGAACTCAAGCACAAATAGACTGGTGCCCGAGCTGGCGAACTCGGGCACAAATTTACTGGTGCCCGAGCTGGTGAACTCAGGCACAGATGGACTGGTGCCCGAGCTGGCGAACTCAGGCACAGATGGATTGGTGCCCGAGCTGGCGAACTCGGGCACAAATGGACTGGTGCCTGAGCTGGTGAACTCGGGCACAAATGGATTGGTGCCTGAGCTGGTGAACTCGGGCACGAATGGATTGGTGCCCGAGCTAATGAACTCGGGCACAAATGGACTGGTGCCTGAGCTGGTGAACTCAGGCACAGATGGACTGGTGCCCGAGCTGGCGAACTCGGGCACAAATTTACTGGTGCCCGAGCTGGTGAACTCGGGCACAAATGAACTAGTGCCCGAGTTGGTGAACTCGGGCACAAATGGATTGGTGTGCGAGATGCCCTGGTGCTTGATACTTGAGAGCACTAACTGGTGGTGCGTGCGACATGGAGGGCTGACGTCGTGGGCCTTCAGGAGAGGGTCACGTGCTATATTGTTGGTGGGAAATTAGGGGCGTGGGTGCCTGGTGGGGATTGCGATTGGGTGGTCATGTCAATCGAGGTGACCCTTAGTGGTAATCCTTGCTGGCTCCCACCAAGGTGACTGGATGATGCAACGCTCCTTGGCGGGAGTTGCCATCAATTACTGCCTCGGGGAGCCCAATCGTCGCTCAGGTGGCGGTGGGGCTTTTCCCTTATAAGTTCATCCCTGTGAGCGGAAGGTCTCCGTGCCTTCATTTGTCATCGAGCCTTCTACATGTCTTCTTGGACTCCTATTCCCCTTCGGAATCTAAATCAAGGTCGGGATGACTTCTTCCTCATCATCGTCGAGTTGGTCGGTCCCCGAGGTTAACAAGTCGACCTCGAGTAGTTCCAGGGTAGAGGTGTTGAGCTCGTCGTCGGGTGGGGTGTCTCCGACAGACTCGAAGGCCCTCGCAGCCCTTTAGGTGATGCGATCATGGCAACCGAGAAGCTCTTGGCGCTGGTTCGGGATCGCTATAGCATCCCGGAGGAGTATCAGCTCCATGCCCCTAGGTCGGGGGAACGTGCTTACGATCCATTCCCAGGAGGGTTCGGGCTGACCCTGGATGCCCTGGAGGTGGGCTGAGGTTCCCCTTGCATCCCGTGGTCGTGGAGTGCCTTCGGTGGTGGGGGATTTCTCCTTCGCAGATGGCACCCAATTCTTGGCACTATCTGATCGTCTTTCTTGGAGAGTGTTATGGGGTGGGGATCGAGCCGACCCGAACTCTGTTCTTAGCATGCTTTCGGCTATGCATGGGCCGGGGCGGCTACTACCTTACCGCCCGATGTGGATTCAAGATCAGTGGTGCCCCCTCAAATAACAAGAGCTAGAAGACTCGTCATTTCTTTGTGAGTTGCTCTCGGGAATGGGGGTTCTGTGTAGGGTGGACTTCCCGAGCCATCAGCAATGTGCCTTCGTTTCTGTCCCCTGAGGAGTCCGATTGTGTGGAACGTTTGAAGGGGGTCCTTTCTTCTTCTCGGGTAGTTAGGGAAATGTCCAAGGCGTGGCTGGTCAAGGCAGGTCTCAGCCCAACCTCTAGGGGTATGGCTCGACCTGTGGCTTTCAAGCACTTTATTCCCGGTCGATTTCTATTCTTTTGCTTTATTGATCCACCTATTCTACATATATGGTGAACTTCCAGGCGATGAGGGGGATTTCGCGCCTTCCGAGCACAGCACAACCTTCTTGGGGGGCACCGAAGGCCGAGGATGAAACCCCGGTTTAGAAGGGGACTCTGGGCCGCCGGAGTCCCGACGAGGCTGAGGTGGAGCGTCAGAAGAAGAAGGCCAAAGGGGTGATTCGGAAGTCATCCGAGGGGGCGGCCGCGCGGGCTTCCATCGGGTTGGGCAGCGACTCTCACGGGGAGGGCTCGGGCGCAAAAGGAAAGAGGTGTGCTGGCCCGGCCGGGGACTAGCCCCAGACTAGGCAGGCGGACAGTCCCAAGTCGATGAAGGACTTGTGTCGGATCCAGGGCTCGAGCAAGGGCGAGCCCTTTCGGGCTCTAGAGTTTGCAGATCTATCGGATGAAGAGCCAAGGGTGCCCTACGAGGTCCGATTGCCATCTCTTAAGGCTAACACCCGCATTTGGTCTGATGGCTTGGCGGCCCAGGAGTTTGGTCGGGGTGTACTTCATCCGGCCCTGGCTAGGCAGCTATACTGCTTGCCTTCCGTGGTGCTGGTGGACCGTGTGGTGAAGTCACTGGTCTGGGTAAGCATCGCATTTATGTTTTGTATCTGGGAGCCAAGTTTCAACGTCCGGTTCTGACCCCGTATCTTTCACAGAGTCAACACTATACAATGGCGCTGATCAATCGAGTGCAAGGCACGGGTCAGGTGATCGAGCGTCTCAGGGAGGCGAATTCCGACCTCCGTCGGGAGGTCGAGGAGCTAAGGGGTGGCGCCGGCCCCGAGGCAACAGCGGCAGCCGAGCAGGTGCTACCGCGACTGAGGCTGAGGTCGGCGACTGAAGGCAGAACTGGAGGACTCTCAACGCCAACTGAAGGACAGTTGCGAGCGGGTTCGGAGGTTGGACGACGAGCTTCTTGAGCTCGTAAAGAGTGCTGAGCCCGCGCAGGCGATGGCCAAGGCGACTGAGGAGGCACTGCAAGGGGAATGCCAAGGAACAGAGGAACGGGCAAAGAGGGCGATCGAGGAGTACAAGAAGTCGCCTGAGTTTGAGCTCGGCCTCTAGAGGTCGAGTCAGGCGACCTTCGAGTACGGTTACTGGCTAGCTCTCGCCCGCTTCCATGCCAAGTACCCGGATCAGGAGCTGGAGGCCGATCCGTTCATGGATCTTCCCGAAGACTGTAACATCGACATGCCCGAGGAGGTGCCTTTCGATGATAGCCCGACGGATCCACCTTCGAGTTAGGGAGTCTTGAGCCAAGTCAGGGCTTCGGGCGGGTTCACGTCTTTTATTTGTAAGGCCCGCGTCTTTTTGGTCAGGCCGAGCTGGAGTTTGTAAAGCCCGAACCAATCATAGTGTAAAGATTCTACTTGCATGAATATAAAGTTTTTAAATATCAATGCAAGGTTCCTATCTGAAATTATGGGTAAAACTTTCTCAAGTTTGACACGTTCCAAGTCCTTAGCAAGGGGGTTCTGTCCATGGTCTCGAGGCGATAAGTGCCTTCTCGGACCATGTCGTAGACCCGGTTAGGGCCTTCCCAGTTTGGGGATAATTTTCCCCTGGCATGGGTCAGGTCGCTCACCTCAGTTTTTCGGAGGACCAAATCCCTGACCCGAATTTTCCACGATCGAACCTTTTGATTGTAGATCTGGGCCACCGCCTTCTTGCACGCCAAAGCACGTAGGTGGGCCTTGGCTCTTCATTCGTCGAGGAGGCCGAGTCTTGCCCTGAGTCCGAGTTTCGAAGTTCCCTCGTAGAAGTTTTCCACCCACAAGGTCGGGAATGTGATTTCGGGGGGAAGGACAGCCTCAGTCCCATACGCGAGGCTGAATGGGGATTTTCCCAAAGCTGTTTTTGGAGTGATTCGGGATACCCACAGGACGCTCAGGAGCTCTTCCACTCAAGCTCCACGTGCTTCGCCCACCCTCTTCTTTAGTCCTTCGAGGATCGCCCAATTTGTGACCTCGGCGAGGCCATTGGTCTGGGGGTGGGCGACCGAGCTAAACTTCAACTGTATCCCATACGAGTGGTAGTAGGACTTAAACCTTGCATTGTTGAACTAGGTCCCATTGTTAGTTATGATGGCCCTCGGGATTCCGAAGCGTGTGAGAATATTCTTCCACATGAAACTCTTGATTTGCTTTGTGGTAATGGATGCCAGTAGTTCGGCCTCGACCCATTTGGTGAAATAATCGACCCCGATTATAAGGAAACGTCGTTGGCCCGAAGTCGGGGGGAAGGGACCGAGGAGGTCCATGCCCCATTGCACGAAGGGCCAAGCCACGTCGATCAGGGTGAGGGGCACCGTCGGCTGGCAATGGATCCGAGCGTGCGCCTGACATTGGTGACACCATTGCACGTAGGATAAGGCATCTCGTTGTAGTGTTGGCCAGTAAAATCCTTGCCTGAGTATCTTGAAGGCCAAAGCTCGGCCCCCGATGTGCTCCCCACATATGCCCTCGTGAACTTCGGCGAGGACTGTCTCGACTTCAGGTGGGGATAGACAGCGGAGCAATGGCTGAGAGAAGGCCCTTGGGTATAGTTTGCCCTCGATCTCAACGTATCATGCTTGGGCTCGTCTGAGCCGACGAGTCACCGATGGGTCATCGGGTAGCTCGCCCTTTTCTTTGTAGCAAAGTATTTCTTCCATCCAGTTCGGGGTCACCTCCACCATGTTGACGTTCGAGACTGGTAAGGTCAGTGCGGAGAGGACCTCGGTCCTCTCCGGGGGCTCCCTGGGCGGTTGGCTAGACGCTAGCCAATCCAGTGCATCAGCTTGGATGTTCTGAGCATGGGGTATTCTTATGACCACCAGATAGTTGAAGCAAGCCGAAAGTCATCGAACTTCGATGAGGTACCGGGTCATGGTCGGTTCTCTGGCTTCATAGGTTCCGTTGATGTGGCCTGCCACCAGTTGGGAGTCGATAAAGGCCTCCAGGTTCTACACATGCATCTCGAGAGTGAGGTGTAGACCCAACAGCAATGCCTCGTATTCGGCTTCGTTGTTGGTGGCTTTGAATTCTAACCGAAGCGGGTGCTCATAAGTTTCATCGTTCGGGTCCTTGAGGATCATCCCTGCTCCGGCTCTCCCTGACGTGGTGGACCCGTCAACGTACAGAGCCCAACCTGGCAGATCCGACTCCTGCGTAGTCAGGCCATCCTCTAGGATTAGTTCAGAAATGAAATCGACCAATACCTGGGCCTTTATGGCCGTTCGGGGCGCATATTGGATGTCGAACTCTCCGATCTCTACCGACCATTTGAGCATCTGACCTGAGACATCGAATTTGGAGAGGATCTGGCGGAGTGGCTGGTCGGATATTACTTTTATCGTATGGGCCTAGAAGTAAGGTCGCAGCTTTCGGGCCGTCACAATCAATGCCAGCGCCAGCTTCTCTATCGACGGGTAGCGCTCTTCGAGTCCAACGAGAATATGGCTAGTGTAGTAGACTACCTGCTGCGTAGCTTGGTCCTCGCTCACCAGCATCGAGTTGACCACCTATTCCGAAGCCACCAAATAAAGGCCCAGGATTTCGCCCGGTCGGGGTGAGACAAGCCGGGGAAGCCGTCCGAGGTAAGTCTTCATTTTGTCGAAGGCATCCTCACATTCTAGGGTCCATTTGAAGTTGTTCGCTCGGTGCAAGGCCCGGAAGAACGAGAGGCATTTGTCTCCCAAGCACGATACGAACCTCCCGAGTGCTGCTAACTTTCCTGTGAGGCGTTGTACCTCTTTTACCGAGCGCGGAGATTGCATCTCTACTATGGCTCGTACTTTCTCCGGGTTAGTTTCTATCCCTCTTTGGTGGATGATGAAGCCGAGGAACTTTCCCGACTGGATCCCGAAGGTGCACTTTGTCGGGTTGAGGCACATATTGTATTGTCTGAGGGTCTGAAAGGTCTCTGCCAGGTCGGTTAGGTGGGTTGCGACCGACCTGCTTTTGACAATCATGTCATCGACATAGACTTCCATGTTTCTCCCGAGTTGGGACTTGAACATTTCATTAACCATTCTTTGATAGGTGGCTCCGACGTTCTTTAGACCGAAGGGCATGACTTTGTAATAGTAGACCCCTCTATCAGTGATAAACGCAGTGTGCTCTCGGTCTTGTAGAGCCATGCGGATTTGGTTGTAGCCCAAGAACGCATCCATGAATGTAAGAGGCTCATGGCCCGTGGTTGCGTCGACCAGCTGATCTATCTTCAGGAGGGGATAACAATCCTTGGGGTATGCCCGATTGAGATCGGTGTAGTCAACGCGCATCCTCCAGCTTCCATTACGTTTTTTAACGAGGACTACATTAGACAACCACTGTGGGTATTTCACCTCGGTTATGAATCCAACGTTGAGTAGTTGGTCGACTTGGCGGTTAGTCACCTGCTACCGTTTTGGGGTGAATCTCTGAGGCTTCTGCTTGACTTAGCGTGCCTCGGGATGGATGTTCAGATGGTGTTGTGCCACCTTGGGGTCGATCCCTGGCATGTCTTTTCGGGATCAGGCGAAGACGTCGGTATTTTGCTTTAAGAACTCCACCAGCTAGACCTGGTCGGATTCCGGAAGCACGGCTCCAACTTTGATGACTTGGTCTGGTCGATCATCCTTCAGGGGAATCTCGACGAGCCACTCGGTCGGCTGCGGGTGTGTAGGAGTTTTTGGGACATCCCGAGGGTCGAAGTCGGTCGGATCGGGCCACGTCCTCTTTGGCATTGAGATAGCCATCAGATAACATTTCCTGGACTCCTTAGGATCGCTTTGCACCACCCCGATTCCTGACGAAGTTGGGAATTTCATAGCCTGGTGATAGGTGGAGATGACCGCCCTTATCCTGTTGAGGGTCAACCGCCCAAGGATGACATTATATACCGAGGGTAGGTTGACCACCATGAAGGCAACCATTAGTGTCTTCATTCTCGATTCATTCCCTATGGTAGGGAAGTCATCCCGAGGGGGGAGATCAACTCCCCGGTGAAACCGGTAAGAGCGGTCGTCATACGGGAGAGATCATTGTCCGTGAGCCTGAGCTTCCTGAAGGCATCCAGGTATAGAATATCGGTGGAACTCCTGGTGTCGACCATCATCCTCTTCACCTTGGCATTGACGATGTGGATGGAGACTACTAGGGCGTCATCGTGGTTCGAGAACTCCCCTCCCTCTATGCCGAATCTGATTTCTTCCTCAGAATGCATCCTCGGATGCTTCTCCACCATGCTCCGTGCATATGCCTTTCTGGCGGTGGAACTGCTACCGTCGGAGGCTGGTCCGCCAATGATGACGTCAATTTGTCTCTCGACCGGACCCTGGGGCCAAGAAGGCGACTCCCTTGGTTTCTTGAGGAAGCGTCCGAGATGCCCTCGTCGGATTAGCTCCTTGATCTGGTTCTGCAGGTCTCGATAGTCCTCCGTGTCGTGGTCGTAATCCCGATGGAACCTATAGTACTTAGATTGGTCTTTGTTAGCGGCTTTCACCGGGTTGGGTTCCCACAGGAGCCCCTTCTCCTGGATTTGGAGGAAAATTTCAGTTCGAGAAGCGTTTAGGGGGAGCCTTGGGCACGGTAACTCGGGTCGGTCGGTCTTCCTTCGGGGTGGTTCGGGGAGCGACCTCGGAGCCGTTGTTCAGGCGAGGTTCATCCTGGGCCTCTTGCTGTCCTCGCGCTTCCCCGCCACCAGGGCTTAGGCAACGACGTGCTGGTTGGCGCGCTGGAGCATTTTGGGGATTGTCGCTGGCGGCCTCTCCACCAGAGACCAAAAAAGTCTGGAGGGGCATAGCCCCATCAAGAAGGCCTGCATGACCAGGGATGGATGGGCCTCGAGCATCCCCCTAGCCTCGGCAGCGAAGCGCGCGATGAACTACGAGAGCGTTTCGTCGTCTCGTTGGGCCAGTGCAAGGAGTGCGGCCACAGAGGGTCTCGGCCATATGCTGGCCATGAAGCCCTACTCAAGCCCCCACGCTAGTTGCTCGAATGAAGAGATGGAGGCTGGCCGCAGCCGGCTAAACCACATCCGAGTTGGCCCTTTGAGGGTAGTGGGAAACGCCCTACAAATCAAGGCATCAGATGTGCCGTAGAGGGCCATTTGGGCCCGAAAGGCGGCGACGTGCTCCATGGGATCGAAGCTGCCGTCGTATGCTTCAAGGGTAGGGAGTCTGAAGTTGAGGGGAATTGGCTTGTCCCGTATCTCAGGGGTGAAGGGGGATGCTCCCGAGACGTTGTCCCCGACCTCTCCCTTGGTCCTGCGGAGCTCTCGCTGGAATTCATCTAGACGCTGATTCCCCGAGTTGAGGTGGGCTCTGAACGTGTTGTCGACTGAGTCGGTGGATACCGTGTCGTGCTTAGGAGGTGGCATGTCGGTCGGGGGGAGACCATGGACGCTCGGTTCGAGAGTCATTCCCCGACCCCTAGGACGTCCTTCAGCTTCCTCCTGTGGTTGCTCATGTGTGGCCAGATTCGTCGGGGGATCGTCGAGAGGCTCTGGGACATAAATGGATGGGCTCGGCGCCTGGGGGCTTGTGAGGCGCACGAGCTGTAGGATGAGAGGGATGACTGTTTGGATCATCCCGGTCAGAGCTTGGACTTGCCTCGACAGGTCGAGAAATGCCTCGGGCGAGACGACCGAGGGTGCTGGGGCATTCCTGGGGGGTGATAGCCCGGGATTGTTAAACAGTCGCCAGTAGCATTCCGGGGTCTGGATTGGAACGCCTCCTCCCAACTGAACAGCGGAAGTTGGTCCCAAAGTGGGGATGGGGTAGAAGGTTGCCCTTCAATCGGGCAAACTCCCGGGTTGGTCATGGGACACTCCTGCGAGATCGGCCCTCCTTCTAGCACCAAAAATGTTACGGAACGAATGCGGCCATCGGATGATGTGTCGGGATGGCCTTGTTCAGTCGTCGAAATCCAAGGGTGTCTGGTCGTCGCTTGCTGCTGAGATGGGTTCCCGACGCGTCTCGGGCTTGATTCCTACAAGAAGGCCTGGGTCGGGTTTTTCCCGATTGAGCCCCTCTGATGCTCAAGTCAGTGAATGTTTTTTCCTCCCCGTGCCCTAAAGCCAGGTGGGGGTTATATAGGCATGTCCAAAGGCGTACCTCAGTCCGGATGATGGCGGAGTCGCACAGGGTGGCACTGTACAGGTCGGCGCTGCATGGCGTCGTTCCAGAATCTCGAGGGCGGCCTGCTCCATGCGTCGCCGTCTCGAGATTTTGGGGGCAGCCTGCTCCATGCGACGCCATCCTGGGATTTCGGGAGCGACTGTTCTATTTGGATTCGGGCATCGTGGCGACGTGTGGGTGCCATCTCATCCGACCCGAGGTGGTGGGTCGGACGTGGCAATGCATGTGGGGCATCTTTATGCTGACGTGTCTGTTGTCGTGGATGATCCCGTGATATCCCCTATCAGGTACAAACCAAACCAAACCAAATAGTCCATATAATTTATATGGTTCGCTATTTTTTTTATTTATGTTCATGAAGAAAAATAAAAAAATTTATTATTAAAAAATATATAAAATATTTGTTAACTTAAATCTAGGCTAAAAATGTCTGAAGAACTAATTTTTCTCGATCCTTTTTATACTAAATAGAGAGAAAAATAAGAACATCCAAAAATATACAAGGACGATTATTTGGATGCAATAGTAGGTGAGGGCGGGTTCCACACACTCTTAGTTCAATTATTAGTGAACTGTTCCATTTGACATATTCTGATAATAGAATATTGGTATTGGATGAGCTCAGGCTGACTCCTTCAACCCGTAGCCAACGCTGGTTTTGGACGCCATTCCATTATTTTTGCCGTCGACTTCAATGGATTCCAAAGTATATATTATTGGGAAGGACATCAACTTGGATGATGCCAGTTGCGATTGCATGCTTTCTCCCTTTCGACAGCCGTAGACTTCACTATAATATCTTCTCCATCCTTTTCGCGTTCTGCCAGTATCATACATGATCGGCTAATTCATGTTCCATGCACACCTTTCTTGGGGAGTCCGACTCGACCACACAACCACCTCAAAACCTAGTCGTTCCCAACATCACATGATCTATCGAATGCAATTTCCCAATCACCGTGAGGTAGGCAAACATGCCGCGGGCACGCGCATCCACCATCAAGACGCGCCCTGGGCACCGTCGTCGATGGTTTCTAAACGTTGACCTCGTGTTGGAGTGCAGAGTCGTCGTTCCTTTGCTGCCTTCTTTTGTGTGGCACGTTTTCCCATCACCTCGGCGAGGGTGCCGTGCAGCAGAGGAGATGTTGGATCGCTTCCTTCTTCTGTTCGCCATGTCGATTATTCTCGCTCTGGCCAACAGCCAGCAGCCGAGTACTGCGGGTTTGTAATTTTCTCTCTTCGATCTATTCACTCTATGGATGCTGGCAAACTAAGCTGGTGGAGGTTCTCCTGAACTCTTATCTCTGTCCGTCGGTGGGCTGAACTATTACGTGACCTTTCTGTCTTCCTCGGACCTTTCGGCACCAGTTAGAACCTAATGGAATTCTTTATTAGTTCAAATTTTGAGGTTTATGATAATTGAATTAGGACATTTATCACAATATCAGAAAAAATCATGTCCCTCTTTTTACTAAAACATTTATCCGGTATCTATCTTTTAAATAAAAATATTCAACATCTAATTTTCATTGGAGTTTGTAAATAGATACTTAGAATAGTTTAAACATAACATCCGATAACATCTACTTGAAAACATTATAAATAATCTAAATGAACTCCCAAACTCAAGTAAAATAATACTGAATGGAGCGCAAATCGAATTGTCGTCTTTTGCAGGATTCATCAACATCGACTGTGGCAACGCCAATTCCAAATATATGGACCCTATTACAAAAATGAGCTACGTCTCGGATGAGCAGTGATATGGGTAATAAAAGTGAGGTGACGCCAGCCCATATCGTCTACGCCAGGATGACGCCCCCTACTCTTCGGTCGACTGACTGTGGCCCGAGTTGACCCGCAGATGTGATCCCTACTGTTCTTCTCAGGCTCCACGGATCTCGAGACGCATCACCATCCCGCAGGAGCAGGACCGTGGAACATCTCCAGACGCAATCAGAGACGCAGCAGAGACTCGGTCTATATAAACCCCGGGGGAGCCAAAAACAGGGGGGGCTTCGGCTTCTGCTTCTACTTCTACCTCTACTTCTACTTTTCGAAAGAACATTCTCGCAACTTCGACCTCGACTGACTTGATCGTCGGAGGGGTTGGGCGGAGTTCGACCCGACCCGACCTTTGTGCATGACCGGGAACAGGCGATGACCGTTAGCGCCACCCTCTTCATCATCTCGGAGTCCCAGACCTTCCCACGGAACCCCTCAACATCCGGCCCCGAACCGCATCGCGACGATCCCAAGGCCACGACGTGAAGTTCCCTACCACGAGGTCACGGTGCAAAGTTGTTGACATTAACAGATTGGCGCTAGAAGGAGGGCCTGGATGTTGAGAGATCACCCGACGAACCAGGACCAGCGCTCGGGCGAGGGGCTCCATCCCGAGGGAGCCTCGACGGAAGCCTCTCTCCTTGCTGGGTTGAAGATGGAGGACCCCGTCCCAACCGCGGAGCGTTATTGGCGCTTGTTCAACGACCCGGGACTACTCCCCCCTGAGGACGTCCCCATCACTTCTTCTCCCGTCACGGCTGAGGCCTTCCGCGACCTCACTCACCAGGTTCGGGCCCTGGCAGGGATGGTACAGGCCGTCGTCCCGCTCGCCTCTTGAGCAGCGGATGTGCCGGCACCCTAGCCCCCCCAGCAGCCTGAGCCTATCCCCCAGGCTCGTATCGTGCCTTCCGCGTTACCAGCTTCACCCTCGGGTCACCCAGTCTTGGGCAGGGATCGGGCCCCGGGAAACCTGGCTGTTCGACCCGAGCCCGAAGTAGTATCTTCAGACTCGACAGACTCTTTCTGAGCCCAGCTTCGTTCTGTCAGCTAGTGGCTGGACGAAGTACAAAGGGAAATCCGCAAGTCGAAGGAGGAACACGGCGAGGATCCCCATCGGGGGTCCCCATTCACGATCGAGATACAAGAGCATCCTGTGCCCCCGAACTTTCGCCTCCCCGCCATCGACCCTTATGACGGCGCTGGCGACCCTACCGATCATGTCGCTGCCTTCCGGGCTCAGATGGCGCTGTACGGGACCACTGACGCCTTGATGTGCAGGGTGTTTCCCACTACTTTGAGGGGCCCAGCCCGTGCATGGTATAGTGGCTTGAAGGCCGGGACGATCGCCTCTTTTGAACAACTTGCCAAGGACTTCGAGCTCCACTTCCTGGCGTACACCTGCCCGAAGCCATCCATCGCCCTCCTCCTTGGGCTGAACCAGAGGGAGGATGAACCTCTCTCCCATTTCGTGCATCGCTTCACTACAGAGATACAGGGATTGCCAGAAGCTCACCCTTCGCTGTTGATGCAGGCGTTCATGGTAGGGTTGCGCCCCTCGAGGTTCTTCTGGTCTCTTATGAAGCGACCCCCTACCTCGGTCGCAGAGATGCTCCAGCGGGCGAACCAGTACATCTCGGCAGAGGCCTGGATGTCTGGGAGGCGGGAAGAACATAAGAGGGGACGCTCGAAGCCTCTCCACGGGCAACAGTCTGCTCAACCAAGGCGCAAGGTAGACCGCCCCGATCATCCCGTGTCGAAGCTCCCGACTCCGGGTACGTCTCGAACACAGATATTTCTCCAGATAAAGGAGAAGGGGTTGCTCAAGTCGCCCCACCCCATAAAAAATCCGCGAGAGCTGGCAGACCAAACTCGATATTGTCGCTCCCATCGGCAGAATGGACACGACACTGAGGAGTGCCGCGAGTTGAAGCGGCAGATCGAAGAGATGATTCGTAGAGGCCATTTGGGCCCCTACCTCAGATCGGGAACCCTCCCCCCATCCCGAGGGGCTCGTCGAACGACACATCGACGTGATCACAGGCGGACCGGCATCCGAGGGTAGCAGCAAGTCCGGACGAAAGGCGTACGCCCGCGCCGCTGCGCCCGAAGGGCACGAACTTGTTCCTGAGCCGAAAATTACGTTCCCGCCCGAGGGGACGGGACAACCAGAGCATGATGACGCGCTGGTGATATCGGCCAGAATCGCTAACGCGTAGGTAAAGAGGATCATGGTTGACACCGAGAGTTCGGCCGATGTACTCTACCTCGACGCCTTCCGGAAGCTCGGGCTGCCTAGCGGTGCTATGGAACCTATGCATTTGGCGCTCACGGGGTTTACTAGAAACTCAATTTCGCCGCTCGGAGCAGTCACCCTTCCCTTGACCTTCGGGGATGTGCCGAAGACAAAGACGGTGATGGTGACCTTTCTAGTGGTCGACCTCCCCACGGCGTACAACGCCATCCTGGGGCGACCCACCCTCAACAAAATCAGGGCGGTCATCTCTACCTATCATCGAACCCTGAAGTTCCCGACCCGTGCCGGAGTCAGGGAAGTCCGGGGGAGCCCTTGTGAATCCAGGCAATGTTACTTGACGGCGGTCTCCCTGCACAAGAGGGCAAGGCCGGAACAACCTCTAGATGACCCCCGAGAAGCCAAGCGGCCGACCCAGCGCCCCCGAGCCAACGAAGCCTGCACTCGATGTGCCCCTGCAAGAGAGTCGTCCCGATCGGACGGTTGGGGTCGGCCCCGAACTTGACGAACAGGAGCAGGCTCGGCTCATTAACCTCCTTCAGGAGAATTCGGACGTCTTCGCCTGGTCCCCAGCCGAAATGCCAGGCGTCGACCCAAAAGTGTCCCAGCACCACTTGCGCATCTCTACGACTGCGCGCCCTGTAAAGCAAAGGCCGCGGTTATTCGCTCCCGAGCGGCAACAGGCCATACGAGAAAAGGTGGAGCGACTCCTGGCGGCAGACTTCATCGAGGAAGTTAAATACCCCCGATGGTTGTCAAATGTAGTCCTCCTGAAGAAATCTAACGGTAGCTGGAGGATGTGCATTGACTACACCGATCTCAACCGTGCATGTCCAAAAGACTTGTATCCCCTCCCGAGGATCGACCAGATGGTCGACTCGACCGCCGGGCACGCTCGCTTTTCTTTCATGGACGCCTTCTCCGGCTATAATCAGATCAGAATGGCACTTGAGGATCAAGAACACACAGCTTTTCTTACAAACCAAGGGACCTATTTCTACAAGGTCATGTCGTTCGGGGTGAAGAACGCTGGAGCCACCTACCAGAGGACTGTGAACAGGATGTTCGCCCATCAGATAGGGTGAAACATGGAGGTTTACGTCGACGATATGATCGTGAAAAGCCGGTCCGGACTAGCCCATCTGGCCGACCTGGCCGAGACGTTTGCCACGCTGAGAAAGTATGGCATGCGCCTTAACCCCGCCAAATGCATTTTTGGCGTTACATCAGGCAGATTCCTCGGGTTCATCGTGCACGAAAGGGGAATCGACGCCAACCCAGAGAAGGTTCAGGCGATTATCGACATGCAGGCACCCCGATCGGTCAAGGAGCTCCAGCGCCTCAATGGGAGGCTCGCCGCCCTATCTCGGTTCCTATCCTGATCGGGGGACCGATGCCTGCCCTTCTTCCGAGCCTTGAAAAGCCCGAGGAACTTCCAGTGGACGGCAGAGTGCGAAGAGGCCTTCGCGCACCTAAAGTAACATCTGTCCTCGCTTCCCCATCTTGCTCGGTCTCCACCCAGGAAAAGCTATACCTCTATTTGGTGGCCTCCCAACACGCTGTGAGTTCCGTACTGGTCAAGGAGGCCTCTGGGGAACAGCTGCCGATCTATTACACCAGCCATGTTCTGAGAGGGCCAGAAGAGCGTTATCCGCCCCTCGAGAAGCTGGCCCTAGCCCTCGTTCTCACGGCCCAGAAGCTACGCCCCTACTTCCAAGCTCACCTGATCGAGGTAATGACCGACCAACCACTCCGGCAGGTCTTATCGAAGTTTGATGTGGTGGGTCGCCTCCTCAAGTGGTCGGTGGAGCTATCCGAATTTGACTTACAGTACAAGCTGAGAACTGCCATCAAAGCACAAGCTGTGGCCGACTTCATCTCGGAGTTGACCCCCTAAGGTGAGCGAGGCCCCGGACAGGATGAAGCAGAATGAGTTCTGCGGGTCGATGGGTCGTCTGGCTCAAAGGGCACGGGAGCCGGACTAGTGTTGGAGGCTCCCGATGGGCGCTCGTTCGAGCGTTCCTTCCGCTTCGGTTTCAAAGCCACCAACAATGAAGCAGAATACGAGGCTGATAAAACCCCAGAGGAATTCTATAGAGATTGATCTTTGAGGGGGATCAACCCTTGGAACGCTATAGGGGTTCCACCCTCCAAGTAGCCTGGTGGCTGCAATTATAGATTGATCTTTCTTATTCCAAAGAGGTGGAGGCTACAAGCTTATATAGAGCTCCAAACCCTAGCCCTAGGGGTTGCTTCATAAGTGAACTACCCAATTTGCCCTCAACCATAGCGGGCCAGCCCAGTAACAAGGGGGCGACGACTAAGAAGCCTAAAGACCCAAATATAAACCATAGCCTCTCTTCTTTATAGGATAGAGGTGGCTAGGTGGGGTTTATTACATTCTCACAGGGTTTTTATTAGGCGCTACATGGTTGAGTAGGACCTTACCTGCTAGGGTCTTATCAAGCCCGCCCTCTTCAAATCGCCTTGTCCTCAAGGTGGGGTTCCATGAACTCGGGAACCAAGACTTCAGACTCCTCATATGATTCTCATGTGGCATCTTGAGTGGTAAATTAGTCCAATGTACTAGTACTTTAGTAGAGGGCGTCGACGACGATCACGACTCTGCCGAGGATGGCTTGTGGTTGGGCTTGAATATTTCCATCATCGCGGTGTTGGGCGGTTGGATGCAGGGTGTCTCGTGTTCTCCCAACTTGGGCTTCAAGCATGACACGTGGAAGACAGGGTGAATTTTGGCATCTTCAGGTAATTTAAGTCTGTACGCCACAGCTCTAATACGCTCTATAATCTGATAGGGCCCATAAAAATGTGGAGATAGCTTCATGGAGGCTCGTGTGTTGATGGATAGTTGCTTGTATGGTTGTAGGCGAAGATAAACCCAGTCTCCTACTAAAAATTCTCTTTCACTTTTTCGTGTGTCAACTTGCTGCTTCATTCTAGCTTAAGCGGTAGAGAGATTATCCTTTAGTAGTTGTAGGAGTTTGTCCTTGTCAATTAAATCTTGGTTGACCTGATCTACCTTAGCTGAGCCAATTACATACTTTGGAATCACAGGGGCCGGCCGACCATATAATGCTTCATATAGGGTACATTTTGTAGATGAATGATATGTAGTATTGTACCACCATTTGGCCTAGGGGAGCCATTTCGTCCACTCCTTTGGTCGATCACTAGCGAAACACCGAATGTATGTCTCTAAACATCTGTTCACCACTTCTGTTTGGCCGTCAGTTTATGGATGATATGCGGCTCATCTTGAGTTTGGTGCCACATGAATCAAATAACTTGGTCCAAAATTTACTAGTAAAGACCCTGTCATGATCACTTACGATGGACCTTGGTATCCCATGTAGTTTGACAATATTTTCTATGAAAATCTGAGCAATACTAATAACAGTGTAGGGATTTTGCACAGCACAAAAATGAGCATATTTCGTAAGTCGATCAACCACCACAAGGATTGTGCTTTTACCTTTGGAAGGTGGCAGCCCTTCGATGAAGTCCATGGAGATGTCAGTCCACACCGAGTCTGGTATGGGTAGTGGTTGTAGTTTCCCTGGACTCGCCAACGCTTTTTCACCTTTTTCTTTGTTGACATACATCACATTGTGCTACGATTCGAAATAATTTTTCATCCCTTTCCAATAAAAGTTTTGCTTCACGCTTTTGTAGGTTCTTAGAAATCCGGAGTGCCTTGCTAAAGGTGTGGAGTGCATTTAGTCTTGAGAATGACTTTGATGCAAGGGAGTTTGGTATAAGCACAATCGACCTTTATAGCGTGGTCCCTCGAATCCCAAGTATAGTGAGCTATTGCGCTTGGATCCTCCTCCAATTTTTTTGATGATGTTGCTGGTTTCTGGATCCTTCTTCCATTCCTCCCCCTCTGTTGTCTTCTTGGAGATGCATAAGAAAGCCACCATTTATCTTGTGTAAAACTTTCTCCATTCGTTGGGTTGAAATGGTGGTTACGTTGCTTCAGCTTCCCCCGCGTAGGGTGACTGTTTACCTTTGCAATAGAATTTCATAATCAATTTGGAAAAGTTCCAAGAGACATCACCTAGTGTCGTTAGCCATTCTATGCCCAAATGACACTCATAATCATCAATTGGTAGGAGGAAGAAGTTGGCAACAATTTCTTGGCCCTGCAGTAATAGTTTCACCTGTGGGCATCTTTGGTCACATTTTAGGATTCGACCATCGGCAACCTTTACGTCGAACTTGCTACAACCTTCGATATAGAGCACCATCCGAGCAGCAACCTTACTATTTAAAAAATTATTAGTACTGCCTGTATCGATGAGAACGGTGATTGGTTGTTGTTTGAGCAGGCCTCCAACTTTCATCGTTTTTCGTATTTGAGTAGCCGGCTAGCGCATGTACCATAAAGTCGGTTGATTGAGGCTCTTCTTCCATATCTTCATCCTCATGTTCAAGACTCTCTTCTGGCTGTTCACTGATCTCTTCTTCCACTGGTTCAATCACAAGAAGTCTCCCTTTTTTACAGCAATGCTCACGGCTCCACGGCTCGTCACAATGCCAACATAACCCCTTGGCAGATTGGTCTCGAAGCTCTTCTCTTGTCAACCTTTTTGGTGCAGGAGCTCGACTGATAGTAGGGGGGCTAAGGGATTCGATATTGCTGGTTGGGGAATGACCCTAGTCCTCCGGGCTTCGTGGTTCAATCGCTCCTCCTGAAGTCATGCGAAAGAGATGGCTGCCATAAGCGTGTACGGTTGTCATGCTTTAACTTCTCCCCGGATCTCCGGCTTCAAGCCCTCAATAAATGTCCCTAATAACTGTTTTTCAGACCAATCACGAGTTTGATTAGATAACCTTTCAAACCTGGTTTGATACTCCTGGATGGTGGAGGTTTGTCGGATCTTTGCTAGTTGTTCGTCGATGTTCTCGTAATCGGTTGGTCCGAAGCGGATTAGCAGTCCTTCTTTGAATTGTCACCATGAGAGGACTCCATGAGTGTGTTCAAACCAATCAAACCATTGTATGGCATCCCCTTCAAGATGTATAGCTGCAATTTCTACCATAGATGCGTCCGCGGTTTTGTGATACCGAAAATATATCGCTCGCAGAGATCCAACCAATCGGGTCTCCTTCTTCCCATCTAGGGAAGTCCACCCTCATGCATGGATAGTAGGGATCAGTCATAGAGCCTCCCTTCTCTTGGGAGTCATCTCTTCGGTCAGAGCTCTCTCCTTGATGAGATTTCTTTGGGCTCGGTGTTCGACCCCAAACGAGTTCTAGCAAAGAGCCCCGAATTTTATCCTCATTCGCGTCTCGAAGGCTTCGAATTTAGCATTTATCGCCTCCTTGGATGCCATAGTATATGCCTCTAGATCTATAATATTAAGTTCTCTCTTTTGTTGCCGGGTTAAAGGCATGAATTGTTTGAGGGAAGTGGTGGCCGAAAGGGTTTGTGGATCGGTGGATGTAGGCTGCGGTTTAGGCTTATTTTATGGCTGTTTTAGGTACTATTTGGGGCTGCGATTTGATGGAGTTTTGGGCTGAGATGGTAGTGGATAAAGGTTAGGGAAGAGGGTTTTAGATCTGTGGTAGATCGCAGCAAAGATTTGACAAAAATCAGTGGCAATTGCTGCCTATGTGCGCTGCCTCGTAAGAGTAGAATTGTCGTCGAAGAAATAGCGATTTCTCGACGAAATTTCCAGCGAAAACTCAGGGATTTGAGGAGGGGGTTTGATAGTAGAATCTTAGTTTAGATAGCAACAAGAATAACAAATTGGATCAAGAAATTTTGGCAGCAAAGCAGTAAAGAAATCGGTGCAAGTTGCAATAGCAGAATTCTCGTCGAAAAATTTCAGCAGTTTGCGACGAGAGATTGCAGCAACACACGAATTTGTTTTTGTGATGAATTCCACAATAGATCAATCATGGATGGTAGCCAAGATGATCTATGAGGTGCACAAAAAATTTCGTTCAAAAAGGATAACAATTAGATCGGTTAAAGGCAGCAACACACGGTTGAAATTTTCTACAGCAATCCTTCGTTCGCAAAGATGGTAACTTTTGCGACGCAAGGAATTCGCAGCAAGGATTGATCTTTCTTATTCCAAAGAGGTGGAGGCTACAAGCTTATATAGAGCGCCAAACCCTAGCCCTAGGAGTTGCTTCATAAGTGAACTACCCAATTTGCCCTCAACCTTAGCGGGCCGGCCCAGTAACAAGGGGGCGACGACTAAGAAGCCCAAAGACCCAAATATAAACCCTAGCCTCTCTTCTTTATAGGATAGAGGTGGCTAGGTGGGGTTTATTACATTCTCACAGGGTTTTTATTAGCTGCTACATAGTTGAGTAGGACCTTACCCTGCTAGGGTCCTATTAGAGGCGCTCCTGGCAAGCCTCAGTTGGCGACTAAGATGCGGTGGGGCGTGTCGGCGTCCTCACCGACTTCATGATTAGTCGCCGAACAACTCAACGGAGGGTACGAAGCTCGGGATCCGATCATGACAAAATATTTAGCCGAGGTAAGGGCCCTCGCTGCTAGTTTTTCTCGCTTCGCATTGTCTAGAGTGCCCAGGAGCCAGAACGAGCGGGCGGACGTGTTGGCAAAATTGGCTTCGAGATCGGCCCTCGGAGAGGAGCTCGAGGTCGAGGAGCTTCCCCACCGAGCCATTGCCGCCGTGGGGGTGGTCGAGCTTCCCACCCCAACCACATGGATACATGAAATGTTGCAGTACAAGCAAGATGGTGTCTTGCCTGCCGACGACATCGCAGCCCGGCGCTTACGCCGGACCCAGGCGTGGTACTGCGAGATCGGCAACCGACTTTACAGAAGGTCTTTCTCGCGCCCTCTTTTACGCTGTTTGGATCCCAACGAGACCCGGTCGGTTCTCGCCGAGGTCCATGACGGGATTTGCGGGGAGCACATCGGCGGCCCTGCCCTGGCATTCAAAATACTCCACCAGGGCTACTACTGGCCCACTTTACACCGAGACGCAAGGGCCTACGCGCGCCAATGCAACGCGTGTCAGCGGCACGCGCAAGCCTCTCGGCACCGGACGGTCCCGCTCACCCCTTTGGATTATGCCTGGCCCTTCCCCTAGTGGGGGATGGATCTCCTCGGACCTTTTCCACTGGCGTCTGGGCAACGAAGGTACATCATTGTGGGCGTCGACTACTTCACCAAGTGGGTGGAGGCAGAGCCCCTAGCCACGATCATGGGGCACCAGGTTGAGCGGTTCGTGTGGAGAAACATCGTGACACGGTTCGGCTTGCCTAGGACCATTGTCACCGATAACGGAACCCAGTTTGCCAGCACCCGGTTCAAGGAGTTCTGCGTGGCTCACCGGATACAGCTAAGGTTCAGCTCAGTGGCTCATCCCCAGACCAACGGCCTGGCAGAAGTAACCAACCGGTCGATCCTAGACGGACTTAGGAAGAGGACCCTCGTGGCCCGATCTAACTGGGCCGACGAATTACCGAGCATTCTGTGGTCCTTGCGAACCACTCCAAAGACAACATCTGGTGAATCTCCTTATAGCCTGACGTTTAGCACTGAAGCGGTCCTGCCGGCCGAGGTGGTCATTCTCACCCCTCGGGTGGAGGCTTTTCAGGAAGCAAGCTCAGCCGATGGAATTCGAGCCGGATTGGACCTACTCGAAGAGCGCAGAGCCGACGTGCACCTTAGAACCCTTTCCCACAACAGAAGTGTCGCTAAAAGCTACAACAAGGGTGTGCGCCCCCAGCCCATCGGGTTGGGAGACTTAGTCCTACGCAAGGCCGAAGTAAGCGACCCAACCCGGACACGCGGTAAGCTTGCCCCCAAGTGGGAAGGACCCTACCGCGTCATCAAGGTCGTCCGAACGGGAACGTTCCGGCTAGCAACAATGTCGGGACAATGCCTACCAAGAACATGGAACATCCAGAATGTCAGGAAATACTTTGTATAAAATCCACATTAGAGACAAGTGCTGGCAAAAGGGAACCTTGTTTAGTAAAACTTTGGTTACAAGACTCGACCGACTTACAGACCGACCATACCCTGGGAGGAGGTTATAATAAAACGAGAAATAGAAGGCCTCTTTCAAGCCTTTGGCTCCTCCAAGCTGTCATCGAAGGGGACCTCCTCGGGCATATTCACTTCCAGATCCTCGGGGCAGGAGATGAAAGGGTCTTCCTCGACCTCTGAACCCGAATGCCTCGCTCGGAAGCGGGCCAGGGTAATCCTATATCCATATTCATAGGACACCTGACCCATCCGGGTCAGCCCGAGTTGGAACCCCTCGGACTTCTTGTAAGCCTCCATCACCTCCTTCTCCCTCTTCGGATGGAGGCGCCTCTCCTCGGCGAGGGCCTCGGAGGCAATCTTTACCTCGGCCTCCTTCCTTTCTAGCCTCGTGGCCAGGTCAGATGCCTCCGTCTTTCGTAGGCGGAGCTCCGCCCGCTCCAACCGCAGCAGCTTTTGTAATTCGTCGTCTTTCCGGCTCGTCGCTTGGAGTTCGGACGTGAGGCGGGCTACTTCCGCATCCAGGTCGGACGCCCATTTCTCTACCGCCACAACCGCCTTGGGGCCCGTGCCGACCAGGATCTCATCCATCTCACGGCGCAACTCAGGGTTGCGCTCGCACAGGCCTCCGATGACCCGGCCGGCGTCACGAACCCAGTCCATCAGCGCTGTAGTGTAGTGAAGACCCTGTAAAAATGGCAAAGTCAGAACGAATGCGACTAAGAGGGTAGAAAGGAGCAAGAAAAACGACACTAACCCACATCAGCGACTTAGCCGATCTCCCGAGGAGGGTCTCCGAGGGGAGAGTGTACAGGTCCCGGGCCATGTCGGGATGCAATGCCCCCCGGAGATACGTGGCCGAAGGTTCTCCTCCTGTCCACACCTTATCCCCTCGGGACAGCCCCCCCCCAACGGGCGACCAGAGGGTCGCTCGCCTCCCCTGCTGGGAGCTCCCACATCGCCCACGCCAGGAAAGGTTGCCTATCCTCCTTGCCCGGCGAAAGGCGATAGAGATCCCTCATGACGAGAGGACGAGGTCCCTCATGACGAGAGGACGAGGTCCCTTCCCGGCCACCTCCTGACTGGGCCCCGCCTCGTCGAGCTGGGGAGGTATGCCCGCTCGCCCGATCCATTCCACGGTAGTGTCCGCTGGCCTTGACGCGACCCCTTCGGGCCCCTTTGCGGCTGCAGTTTTGGCTTTCTTCCTCGGGCGATCGGCATCCACCTCCAGCGGAGAGTCCTTCGAGCCAGCCCTCAGACAGGGTGCAAGGCGCGGAGACGAGGACGCCGAGGTCCACCCGCCATGAAAAGCTTGCAGATTCACCATTTCTGCAGGGAATAAGGAGGCGATTCAAATCTGATAACCATCAGAGACACCCAGGGGACAGACAACGCGGACCTACCTAGTGAGGATGGGCTGAGCCCTGCCTCGACCAGCCACTGTTCCGTCATGTTCTGGATGGCCTGAGAGGAGGGAAGGATTTCCCTGAGCCTCTCCAGATCCTGGCGCTCTTCGGTGCTCAGGCGTGGCACCGTATTGTCGATGGCCCTTGCGGACCATCGAACCCCAAAACCCCAGTCCTTCTCGCAACAGACGAAAAAGAATCGCCTTTTCCACCCCTTATTATTAGAGGGAGCCCCTCCGACTCAGAAGCCCTTTCGGGCAGATAGGAAGTACCCCCCCGACCCTTTGAAGAGGCGGAAGCAAGAAAGTAAAAGGTCACGGGTCGGGTTTACGCCGGCATGGTGACATTCCCCTAGGAATGCCACCAGGTAGCGCCAGGAGTTCGGTGCCACCTGGGATGGCGAAATTTGCCACCAAGAAATGCAGAAACGACGACGGGATGCAGAGGGAGGCGCAACCCTGCCTCAAGGGCATCTAGGGTTAGCGAAACCCTGGGGATCGGTCGTATGCCCGTGCCCGGTTCCCCTCGGGATGTTGTAACGCTCCCGGAGTGTCTTCCGCGACACGCTGCTCACGGTAGAGTCCAAATCATGCGGCCACATCAAGGCCTCAAGTGCTCGTGCCACATCTCCGTCGGAGGAAGAGGACGAGCAAGAAGAGGAAGAGGAAGAAGGAAGAGGAGAGGAGGCCATCCTTACTGACCTCCGAAAGGGGAAGTGAGGAAGCCGACTCGAAGGAGGCAAAGGACGCGGAGGCAAACGACGCAGAAGCAAAGGAGAAGAGACGGCGAGGTCTGGGGTGAAAAAATTGGCTGACAAGAAAATGGGAAGAAGGCGCGATGCGCACTACTTAAAGGCGAGATCCCACCAGAGGACGACGCCCCCTCTTCTTTCGAAGTGGGCGACAGCCCATTGCCGTGCTTGCCCCCCAGCCACATCACATCGAGCAGCCCAAAAGACGCCCCGCTATAAATAGGGGTGCCACGTGGCGACCCCCAGGCGGGCGGCACGTTAGAGACGCTTCGGTTCCGGCGCCTGATACGTGTGACTGGCTTCCGAAAGGGCGCGAAGGCTAAAGAGCCCTTCACGGCTCACGTCAAAAGAGAGAGGAGGATATCTCGAGAGGAGAAGGCACCACGACTATCGGTACATGCGAGCGCGCTCTCGCGAGCTTGCTTGCCGAGCACGCACCTCGCCGAGATCGCCGATAGTGCGTCCCTGCGACCATGTACGCGGCGTCGACCGTCGAAACGCGTCGTCTGCGCAGCTTGCCTACCTGAGCATGTACTGCGACCGTCGACCGTCCGAAACGCGTCTCCCGCTCGCCCCTCGTGCCTCGGCCGTCCGATTGCCCGAAATGCGCCCCTGCGTAGCCACTGCCTGCTGAGCATGTCCCCCGGCCGTCGATCGTCCAAGTGCTTCTCCCCGCGCCACACCCGCATGCATCATTCTTCAGAAGCCCGAGCAATGCCTCGGCCACCAAGCACCGAGCAGCGCCTCGGCCACCAAGCCCGAGTAGTGCCTCGACCACCAAGCCCGAGCAATGCCTCGGCCACTAAGCACCGAGCAGCACCTCGGCCACCAAGCACCGAGCAGCGCCTCGGCCACCAAGCCCGAGCAATGCCTCGGCCACCAAGCACCGAGTAGCGCCTCGGCCTCAGAAGCCGAGCAATGCCTCGTCCACCAAGCACCGAGCAGCGCCTCGGCCTCAGAAGCCTCGAGCAATGCCTCGACCACCAAGCACCGAGCAGCGCCTCGGCCACCAAGCACCGAGCAGCGCCTCGACCACCAAGCCCGAGCAATGCCTCGACCACCAAGCAGCACCAGCAATGGCGCCTCGGCCTCGAAGCTCGAGCAATGCCTCGACCACTGCACCGAGCGCGCCTCGGCCTCGAAGCTTCGAGCAATGCCTCGGCCACCAAGCACCGAGCAGCGCCTCGGCCACCAAGCCCGAGCAATGCCTCGGCCACCAAGCACCGAGCAACGCCTCGGTTGCGACCTCTCTGTCGGTTCCGCAACCTAACTCCCGGTTCGGAACCCTCCGATCCCACCGCGTCTCCGGACGACAAACCAATAGGCCTCCGTGGCGAACCCCGAAAAACATCCTCCCCACCAGTCTGAAACCCATCCGGCGACCCCCGCAGGTCAAAGCCGATCTCGGGTCCCGGAGCAAGTCCCAAGAAGGACTTCCTTTGGGGGGGGGAAGAATGATATGGGTAATAAAAGTGAGGTGACGCGAGTCCATACCGTCTATGCCAGGATGACGCCCCCTACTCTTCGGTCGACCGACTGTGGCCCGAGTTGATCCGCAGATGTGATCCCTACTGTTCTTCTCAGAGTCCACGGATCTCGAGACGCGTCACCATTCCGCAAGAGCAGGACCGTGGAACATCTCCAGACGCAATCAAAGACGTAGCAGAGACTCGGTCTATATAAACCCCAGGGGAGCCAAAAACAGGGGGGCTTCGGCTTCGGCTTCTGCTTCTACTTCTACCTCTACTTCTACTTTTCAAAAGAACATTCTCGCAACTTCGACCTCGACTGACTTGATCGTCGAAGGGGTCGGGTGGAGTTCGACCTGACTCGACCTTTGTGCAGGACCGGGAACAGGCGGCGACCGTTAGCGCCACCCTCTTCGTCATCTCGGAGTCCCAGACCTTCCCATGGAACCCCTCAATATCCGGCCCCGAACCGCACCACAACGATCCCGAGGCCATGGCGTGAAGTTCCCTACCGCGAGGTCACGGTGCAAAGTTGTTGACATTAACAAGCAGTTTATTGATGCAGGCTCCAACTTCGACATTTCATCGAAGTACATCAACTCCACCGTTCCAACAAGAGAATTAAATCTCAGAAGCTTTCCGGATGGACTCCGGAATTGCTATAGGTTAAAGAACGTGTCTCAGAACCGTGCATATCTTGTGAGAGCTACCTTCATGTACGGAAACTACGATGGCAAGAATAGCCCCACAGAATTTGATCTACACATCGAAGTCAATTATTGGAAGACGATCATCATCTCCGATCCATCTGCCATCTATACGGTGGAGGCTTTGAGCTATGCGACTGCTAATCTCACATCGGTTTGTTTGATCAACACAGGGAGTGGAACTCCTTTTATATCTTCCCTGGAGTTGAGGCCACTTAAAGAGGGTTATTACGGGGAATACGTGAATGCTTCGCAGTCTGTGGTTCTCGTCACTCGGCGCAACTTCGGAGCATCCGACACCGTGAGGTATAGGAAATTTATCTTTTACCATATGAAATAGGGCTTAAATTCTATTTCATTTTCCAGCCATGCAGTATACTTTCGCGAATATTCATTTTAAAAGCTATCAACATACGCACTGCGGACAATAACGAAATGACATATGATGATCATAATGGTCATGGTAAGTGCGATTTAACCAAATGACAAACCTTAGCAACTAGTATTTTTCACTGGTTTGGACAAGATTTAGTCAAGAGCTGTTGGACTTATTAAATTAAATTTCAGATTAGATAGGAGATTAGCGAAAAATATTCAGTCAATTTAGTCCTTATCAAGATTCAATTTGAGCCAATAGTTTGTTGATTCTAAAACGAACCAAAATCTAATTTTTATTTTTATTTTTAAAATTTTAAAATCAATAATTTTGGATTGATTAAATATGATAAAAAATATAAATATAAATAAAATTTATGAAATAGTGGTTAAATTCTTACATTTAAAACTTATTAACTATGTGTTGTCGAGGCCATTGATCGACGTGGTGGTTTGGCCTAGTCTGATCACCAATGCCCTAAAGTGTGTCCCGGTTTACTCCGCGTCAGATGTAGGTCCTCGGGCATCCAATACCTGCACGAAAGCCTAGGTCAGGTTCGGTTCTAACTTGGCCCCTCCGACGATCAAATCAATGGTCCTCACTGTTTGTGTGAGTTATCCCTTTTTCTGTAGCCAGCGGGGGCTTTATGCTTATGCCTGGGATCGGTCGTACGCACTCGATCGGCGACAACCTATCTCTCGGGTGGCAAGCGCATACCTTAGTCCGGATGCCGATCGGCTCGTACGGGACGACGTCATGCGATGTTGTTCCGGGCTTTCGGGGACGGGTTGCTCTGTGCGGCTCCGAGCAATGTGGAACAACTGTTGCTTCCAACCCGAGGTGGCACGTCGGACATGACATCCTTCGTCAAGCCAAGAGTTGTATCTCCATACTGATGTGTCCATTGGCTGCCTTCGTGTGGCCGATGCTAGAGTATCCCCTATCACTTGATATAGTCATTTAGAGTTTAATTAGAAATTTTATAATTTTATTTTTATACGAATTTTTTTAATATCATTATACTCATTATAGTTATACATCCTGTTATTAAATTTTTTAAAAATAAAATTATAAATTTTTATTTTAATTTTTTTTAAAATTTTAAAAACATAATAATAAAAAAAATTAACCGTTTGATCAGTACTAAGTCAACTCAAAGATTTAAGAACTAATATATACAGGTTAATCTAATGCTTTAGATGTAATTAAGGAGGAGGAACAGAGATCACGCAGAGACGAAAGATAGCTTAGAGAGGTTGAGTATTAGAGATTAAAACTCATTATGATTAGGAGGCATAATTAATTAATTAATTAAGCACACAAACAAGCTAAGCCGCAGCCATTTAATCTAATTTCCCATGGGGCGCCGCAACAGGTTTCCCGACGACCCTTACGATCGCGTTTGGAACCCCTCCAACGATCCATCCTGGGTTACCGTGTCCACCGATTTGAAGGTGGACAATGCCGACGATTTATTCGCGCCGCCTGTTTTAGTTCTGCAGACTGCGGTGACTCCGGCTAGTGGCCGGCAGCTGGACTTCTTCTGGGACGCCGCCTCCCCCGACGACAAGCTGTACCACCGAACTTCACCGAACTCCAGGCACTGAAGGGCAACGCAACCAGGGCGTTCAACGTCACCCGGAATGGCGATACCAGATTTAGTTGGTATACCCCGCCTTACCTATCATGTGGTTACACACACAGCGTTGAGCCATTCGAAGGTTATTCTCGATACCAATACGTTCTCGAGGCCACGAGCAACTCCACCCTCTCCCCAATCATCAACGCCTTCGAGGTCTACTCTCTGATGCAGCTCACCCAAGCCGCCACCGATTCCGTAGACGGTAAGACGTCGCAGCTCTCTCGCCCTATCCTTTACCTTCAAGTAATTAAGGCTTTATCATTGTGCTGTTATCGAGAATGCAGTCAAATTAACAATCTCCAGCAACATGCACAGGCAAACCGATGCCAAGAAAGAGGCTTCGGATTTGGTTTTCTGAACAAAAATGATTCGAGATCATTTAGCAATGCACATGAGCGCAACTCCTTTTTTTCCGTATTTTCCTGATGTGCTAATTATGAACTGCCACGTTTGTATATAACAGGTTTTAGTTCTAATAGGAGAAAAAACACCTCTTACTTTTAATTAGTTAACCTGTTAGAATATGAATCACTAAATTCTACTGCATCTGATAACTTGTTTTCATGCGTTTGGTTATAATCAAAATTTTATGCGGCATCAGAATTCAGTATTTCAGTTCCAAAAGTAAACTTAACTCTCTGTTTAATTTAAGTTCCATACATTGAGCTTGGCACAAGTAGCCAGTCCAGAAGCCACCACACAAGTGTTTGAATATAAATGATTGAGTCTGGATTTAGAAATTTTGGTTGCTTTCATATATAACTTACTTGCAGCACCGCCTTATATAACAATAAGAAAATAATGATGTAGTATATACTGATCCATGTGGATGCTTGGACATATACGTGATGCCAATCATAAGTACGATACTAGTTTTTACAACTCAATAATGATGCTTCCGTTTGCTCTCTCAATGCTATGATCGGACATGCCTCAAAGCAATTTGACTTGTTTATTTACTTATTGACTACTTGTTACTGAAAGAAAAGGTTCTGTTCTTAGTATATGCTGATGTATGTTACTCTTGGATTTTCTGGATGCTAGTTGATGCCATGGAAGAAATCAAATTACAATATCAAATAAAGAGAAATTGGATGGGTGATCCGTGTGCTCCAAAATCATATACTTGGGACGGCCTAAACTGTGTTTATAGTCCTGATCATCCAAGAATCATAAGTGTGTAAGTATTTGAAAGAAAAAAAAAAAATTCACAAGCACTTCAAAGAGGCAGAAAAAAAATTTGTTTTTTGGAAATCTTGAAGACATTATTATAACTTCTACCAGAAATGTAATTTGTAAAATCAAACATTTTTGCAGAAATTTGTCTTCAGGGGGATTGACTGGTGAAATATTCAGATCTTTTGCAATGCTGAAAGATATCAAGTCTCTGTAAGTGCAACGTGCTTTTATCCCTCTTTATCTGAGCAAGTAATTTTGGCTATAATTTCTTGAAATATATCAAGTCCAGATCGCTTGTTCTCCTATGGTCTTTTTTCTTGTCGACAATGTTGAACAAGACAATTGATATAAAACTTAAGAAAAATGTTCTTAATATGATCACAAATGTAACGGAAAGCAATGTCCAACGGACAACGCATAAATCTGTGTCCTAACTGTTCAAGTTAAAAATAATTAAGATAAGTTGTCTCACCATGATCACAGTTCTCTTTTTTCCCTCTCTCTATTAAATGGTGACTTAAACATAGAGCTTGGCGTGCTTACTAGAGATTTTTATTCTGTTTGTGCACTAAAGATGGGAAACTTGAGGCCAAATACAGTATTATATTTGTCAAGAAATTGTTACAGGCAATACAAGTTTGATGCACTAAAGAGAAATATGGTTTTAAAATTGTTTAACTCCGAGTTTAGGTCACTCTAAATGATGTAAATGCAACTTTGCAAACACCAACAGGATTTTAGAGGTATATGTCTGGCAAGCATGTTTGAACATTGCAAGATTTTTTTGTTTCACAATTGTTTACTTCAATTCTAGCCATCATATTTACTGCAATGGGTAGCAATTTGGACAATTCAATCAAAATTTTGAAGCAATACAGGTGTCTTATGCTTATGTGGCTCAGAATATCACAATATCACAATTAAAGAGGAGGCCTGAGTGATCCGTTCATATGAGTCATTCGGGTTAAATGGTGTTATATTATCAATCTGTGAAATTTGCTCTTCATTCGTTTGCTCTGATCATAAATTGATGATGAAAAGTAGATTATTGACTTTATAAATACAAAGAGCATAGGTGCGATAAAGAATTTTTCGAGTTCTAAATGATCAGCATGTAATCACTTTTCCAGGTACTTGTCTCATAACAAGCTTAATGGGCCAATACCTGATTCTCTTGGCAGTTTATCAGCTCTTCAGGTCCTGTAAGTGTCCGCATCAAACTTTTGATTGAGTTTAGAGTCTTTAGACTCCACATAAACAAGCCTAATATCAAAAGTTTATGCCTTTGCTTGCAAAAAATTTGACAATGGAAGTTTCACTGGATTTGTTCCTGATTCTTAAGGAACTTTTTCTGCTTAGTGGTGATTGATTTTTTTGCATGTTATATTGCAGAGATTTGTCTTGTAATAATTTAACAGGAACTATACCTGATTCTCTTGGATATCTTTCATCGCTCCAAGTCCTGTAAGTTAAGCATTCTACTTTTGGTTCAGATCATGGATAAGTAAGAAGACTACTGAAGAAGCATTTTGCCTTGTTTTAGAAATTTGTCAGGAAACAATTTTAATGCAAACGTTCCTGATAATCTCCGCAAAAAGTCAGATGCCGGGTTAATTACATTCAGGTTTGTTTGTCCTCAAGCTCATGTACTGGGTTTGCATCACTACTGACTGTATTCTTGTTCTCACAGACTACATTATTTTTGTCCATGGGAAAGTATGTAATCCATAAAAAAACCAAGCTTTTCAGAAAAAGTGGTGCCTCATCAGTTGGGATGACATTAGTGGTAATCTACTGCTCTGGCAGTGCACCATTGATGTGTCTATTGGAATCCCGTTTAGGTGGGACTTAATTTTTGCTGGCATACCAACATTGTGACTGCATAAAAATTTGACTAGCTTTGACTGAGGACAGGGCAGGTCTGTGACATAATTTTCCAAAATTTGGTCAGGACTAGGGTTAGAGATGACTTTACTTATCTCCTCCCAGCTCCCAGAGCCTGCTTCTCATCGTCTCCATACTTTCTATCTTGAAGTATTAAGTAATACCAACTGAAATATCCATGTGTCAGATTTGACAGTTTTGTGCATGAAAGCTAGCATGAAAACACAAAGACAGGCTAGGCTAAGTAGAAACTGCACATAAATTCTGTAATATAAAAATTAAATTTATAAAAACTTGAAATCTTTTTCATACAATGTCATTATTCAACAAAATCTAGTGTGTTCTCTTTCTGCAAGTTGGTGCAGAACTGATAGTAAAAATTCCATAGTTGAATTGTGTCTGCAGTGAACCATCAGAATGATTCAGGTGGTGTAGATTTTTTTCTAATTGTGAATTTGAGCATAATGATTCTTGTGATCACTGTTGAATAAATTTGTTGTCTTCTAGATCTTAACTAATGGCATGAAATGCATCTGAATAAGTTCTTATTATGGCTTTCTTACTAGCTTTTTGGTGCTGAGTCAGCTGATAGTACCTTCAACTTTCTTGATGTCAGACATGACAAAATCGATTGTACCATTGTGCCTTCACCAGTGCCTAGTAGTGACAATAAGAAGACTAAGGCCCCTATCATTCTGATTCCTTCAGTAGTCGGTGCACTGCTACTTCTAGTGGTGGTAGTGGTCTTCATTGTGAGGAGATCCAGAAAGCTGCAAGGTAAATACTCTATGGAGGAAAAAAGAGTCTTGTTATATAATACAATATTTTTACTAGTTTGCCTAGCATTAGACTAGTGAATAACATGCATAATTTATTCACTTACAGATTTATGTGCTGATAATCAAATTTTTTCTTCTCTGATAGGTCGAGCCTCTGATAACTCTGAACAGCCATGTGGTGACCAATCTCAGCAGAGACCTGACAGTACCAAGCAACAATTTCTATTTGAGAGTCGAAAATTTACATATAAGGAGTTGGAGAACATCACAAATAATTTTTCAAGGGTCATGGGGAAAGGAGGTTTTGGCATGGCTGCTTAGAAACGGGAAAGCAAGTTGCAATCAAGATGCATTCTCTATCATCACAACAGGGCATGAAGGAATTTCTAGCTGAGGTAAGCTCATGAAATCTTAGTAGACCTTCAAATAAGAATACTAGATAACTTGAAAAGAGTGGTTGCTACTCCTGAATTGAAACGATTGGTATAAATGCTAACCAAGATGAGATGGTAAGCCAACGCTTTTTTAACAGAAAGTTGATTGTGTAGGTTCTTTTTATCCTCTGTTTGCAATTTGTTCTCTAACTTGTGACGTTTGATATGAGATTACTACCTTTTAATTGCTTGTTGTTGCTCGCCATACAGCAATTTTCTTCTCTGAAATCTTTTTGACAATATTTTGCACTTTATTCTGCAGGCTCAGAACTTGACAAAAATATACCACAGGAATCTGGTTTCACTGGTTGGTTATTGCATCCATAAAAATTGCCTAGCTCTTGTTTATGAATATATGCAGCGAGGAAGTCTTCATGAAAATCTACAAGGTTTAAGAATGCTGAACTTTAGCACTGTTGCTTCTCTTCTCTAAACCAATTCTAAATTGGTGGACCCTTGTTTAAGTCTTCTCCAAATGCTTAATATGAAATTTTCTTTTTGTGAATAATAATGGAAAAATAATTTAGGAAAATATATAATATTAAGGATGGAGAATTGTTCCAATGTTAGTTAAATTTTATGTTGTATATCATTCACATTCTAATGTTCAATTGGGAAGCTGTAATTTTTTTAGAAATAATATCTTGATTTGGTGGCCAATGGCTTGTATCAAAGTACTAAAGATTAGATATTCTCATGACTCATAACTAAAGATCCATCCTTTGAGGGAGATATCTGGTTGGAAATTTGAAGTGAAGTAATTTCGTTGGTTATTTCTTGTTGATCTTTTGTTAAATTGCATTAATGAAATTTCTTTATAATTATCAGATAAGGCTGGTCGTGCTAAAGCCTTGAACTGGGGTCAGCGACTGCGAATTGCACTTGATGCTGCACAAGGTTTGGGAGGATATAATATCCCCCATTGGTCTTTCTACTTGTCTTCGATATATGGTCTTTCCTTTCATAATTTCAATCTCTATTTAACATTGTAGGACTGGAATATTTGCATAAAGGATGCAGGCCTCCAATAATCCATAGAGATATCAAGACCAGCAACATTCTCTTGAGTGAAGAACTAGAGGCTAGAATAGCAGATTTTGGGTTATCCAAGTCTTTCCATACTGATGACCAGACCCACGTGTCCACGAAGATGGTGGTTGGCACCCCTGGATATATCGATCCTGAGTATGTCTTCTACACCTTTTTCTTCTCACTCTTATCTCTTCAGGTTATTCATTCATACGTCTCTTTGTCAAATGGACAATGTGCAAAATAAATGAGACATCAAATAAATCCATTTACTTTCTGTATCTTCCTGTCACCAACCAATCTAGCTGGCCCATTTGTATAATAATCTAGAAAGAATTTTTTGTAACTTGTGGAAGAATATATTTGGTAATAAATTACTTTTCTAACTAGATCATAAGAAAAATTCATCTGTAGCACATGTGCTCTTCATTTCAACCTTACTAGGAAAGTCTAGACTCCACCGAAACAATATGGCAGAGGACTATGGCACTGTAAATTATTACTCCTTGGCCTTAAAATGAATCATGTATGGTCTACTATACTGGTTTCTCAAGATGACAATTTGATGCTCTTTTTAAAGTTCTTAAACTTTCCATGCTTTATTGTACTTTGACTGCAGAGGCATAACTAGTTCTTTGTGGATCATAAATGACTAGAATTATCATGTTAATGCTTCTTTAGGTACCATCGAACTTACCAACTCACCGACAAGAGTGATGTGTATAGCTTTGGTATAGTTCTGTTGGAGCTTATCACAGGAAGACCTCCGATTGTGCCTGGTCCAGGAAACATTCACATCATGCAGTGGATCACTCCGAGTCTTTCCTCGGGGAACATAGATGATATTGTTGATGAAAATCTACAAGGAAAATACGACCTTGCTTCTGCATGGAAGATCCTGGAATTATCTCTCACGTGCACAGCAGATAAAGGCAGCCAGAGACCAACAATGTTTGAAGTAGTGATGCAGCTGAAGAGCTGCTTGGAGCAAGAGACTGATTCTTACAAGAGTGAGAACATATACAGTAAAGGCTTTAACGTAAGCCAAGAAACTGCATCTGATATAGGACCATTTGGTCCTTCTGCCAGATAAATCCATCACAGATATTTCTTCTGCGTAATACTATGTGTGGGTTTAGATGAGATATGTTGAATAGAGTCCTCGAAAGAAGTCCAGCTACATTCATGTTGGCTAGTATTTCTATGCATGGCAATGGCTTTGAGTTCTGCCACTTACTGGCCTGACTTCAGAACCACAAAATCAAGCTTCATCGTGGTTGTACAACTCTTTTGCTACATAACAAGTTCTTGAAATTGAGATCTTGAGAGATTAAAAAGCCAAAGGAAGATGGTTATCGATGCAAAGCTGGTTAAGCTCATGGTTTGAACCTAGTTATTATTCCTTTAGTGTTTGCCTTATTAGTTTAGGTGCCTGCATGGTGTGTCTTTGATTGTGTTGGTTAATGTATAAAATGTCTGAACATATTACTGGATATGTAAATGACTTTGGTTACTTTTTTTGTTATTTTTTTAATTGCTAAACTCATTCATCCATAATAACTCTTCACATTTATCTATCAGTACTATTACTGCAACGAAGCAGGAGAGAGAACTTGCAGTTCCTCTGGTGGTGCCAGCTCTGTTTTAAAGAGAAACATGATATTGTTCTATCTGTGTACCTGTGGCAATTTGTGCTTCTGACATTGTTACATTTTACCAACACATCTAAAACTTATGTGGTCAATAAGATCTTTTCTTCTTTCTCTTCTGCAACAATGGGATTAGGTTGTATTTTGCCAAAGAGTACAGACCTAAGTATCACAGATCTCTATCCCCGAGAATTTCTCATCCCAAGTGGCCCTCTCTCTAACAGTGAGCAAAGAAAACTCTGGTGGAATACAGTTGTGGATGATGGGTTGCATCCTCCATGCTCAATTTCCAAGTACCATGAAGAGAACCAGGCTTTCCTTGGTGCCTTGGGACTCTTTGCAGCCCAACAAAATGCTACTGCATTTACTCTAAAACTACTTAGCTTCATGAAAAGGCAGAGAGTGGGGACATATTTCTTATACTCAGTCACTGATCTTTTCAAGCATGAGATAACAATAAAAATACTATTGCGGTGGTTACCTACCAATAAATCTATGCATATAAACGAAGGTGATAACTGAAGAAGGAAATGCAAGTGTCATCCAGTTCTCCATAGTATGGTTCCAAATGGTGGTAAGAGTCTTGTTTAGAGGAAACATGTTACTTCTTTTTCTTCTGTATTTCTTGCGTCTACAGACGATCCTTAATCTTTTATAAAAAGAGATCGTCTTCTGCATTGCTGGAATTGTGTTGTTGTGCAGTGTGACAATTGCATAAAAGCTGGGAGATTGATCTCTTCGAATTTGTTCTTGACAAAAAAACATTGACATATACAAATGCGGGATGTTTTAATCCATTGAATCGAGTGATTGTTTCATGTGCCAGGCACAATCGAAGGCCAGCCCATGATCAGCTTCAAGAGAACAGAAGAGTTGCACACATTCAATGGTGTCTCACGAAACATAAACACTGTAAAACCAGATTGGAGCAGGCGCTAAAGAAATCATCTTTTCAGTTTTTGGACACTGAACTACAACATAATCTCCCATTATTGCCGAAAAGAAAAAAAGAAGGAAAGAGAGAAATCATTTACCACATCAGCTATAAACAATCAAGCAATAACACCATGAGCACGAAATGTAACAAAGAGATACAAAGATACACGGGATATCACTAGACCATGTTTTGTATTTAGCAGGGTGAAAGCATCACTAAGATGAGCATCCAAATTCGACCTCCTTCGCTGCAAACTTAATCAGTTTCTTCACACGTACAATCTCTCTCTCTCTCTCTCTCTCTCTATTTTAGATGTCGTATCAGTGCCAATAATTGCATTCAACACATCTTACCTAGACACAGGATACTCGAACAAGAGCATATGTGATAAGAGTTATCTGGTAGGAACAGTTGGTCTCGGCATGTTCGTTCCTACGTCAAATGCACTTTCTTGGTCTACATTGAAGTCTTCACTGTATACGTTCTCGTTCTCGATCTTGTTAGATGCAATCACTAGCTCCAAGCAGCTTCTCAGCTGCATCACAACTTCAAGCATCGTTGGCCTCTGGCTGCCTTTATTTGCTGTGCACCTGATAGCTAGATCCAGGATCTTCCACACACTAGTGGGATCATATTCTCCTCGTAGACTTTCATCGACAATATCATCTACGCTCCCCCTTGAAAGGTGTGGGGTGATCCACTGCACAATGTGAGTATTTCCTGAACCAGGCACAAGTGGAGGTCTGCCTGTGATTAACTCCAGTAGAACTACACCAAAGCTATACACATCACTCTTCTCTGTGAGTTCGAAAGTTTGATGGGACCTAGCGAAACATAAAACATGATGATGACTGCTTAATTGTAATCCACATAAAGTTTCTCATCTGCAGTTGAATACAATACTACTGCACAATACTTGTCTGCATATTGACAACAAATAATAATATGGAAACTGAAGGTTCAGACACATCAAAAAGAGCACCAAATCATCACCTTGAGAAACCAGAAATATGGGCCATATAGGATCTAGTTCTAGAAGTAATTTGTAGTGCCGAGGCTCTCAACAAAATTTTATCGGATGGAGAAAACTATTGCCATATTTTCCACCAAGGATGAAACACAGCATGAATTCTGGATTATTTTTTTCTCATGATATGATGAAAAAAGGAAGAAAACAAAGTTCAAACTCAGTTGTCAGAGGCAGAGAATTCATTGGTAGTGGCAATTAGAAACGGCAGTTTAAGTAGTCTTAGGTTGGAAATTCTACTAGGTGGCTTAAAATATTCCATCATGAGTTAGATACATATCCATGTGAATTCGAATGCTTTATATATCATATTGTTTGAAGGATGTTCTCATCGAAGAACCATATTTAGATTCTAGAAGGGATTGGTCTGTAGAAATTAAATAAGCCTAGTTCCAAACTTGAACTCAACTATTTTGAGCAATTGGACTGTAGAACTTAAATAAGCCTAGTTCCAAACTTGACCTCAACTATTTTGAGCAGTGTGGTCATACACTTGGTCTATCCATGTTACCAGACCAGCAAGTATTGTTAGGAAATTAATTTATTATAAAAATATTATTTTAAAATTTGTATAACAAAATTAACTTCAAATTATGCACAACAAATTGTTTGGCCTATGGTTTGAGTCTTTGAGGTGCATCAAATACTATCTTAAGATTGATTTCTCGTTTCTCATGTGAGTCCAATGAAGATGATACAACAAATCTGAGAAGGCGAACTTAGATCTATTTTCTGCATCATGCAGCAGATTTACAATCTAAAATTCTTTGGAGAAAAGTATTATACAAAAATGCTTAGGATTTTCCCTTCATAGTTTCTAAAGATATGAAAGGATGTAACAAAGTAACATAGTTTCCCATCTGATTTTCTAATGTTAAAGACAGGTGTTGAATGGTCTTTAATCTTAGTCATCCATTTAGGCAGGATTGCTTGACTCTGGGACTTTTAAGGGATAAAAAACAAATAAATAAAGAATTTAAAGTCTCAGCCAAATAAAATAGGTCTATTGGGTTGAGTCGTGCTAATCAATATCAAAGTGAATCTAAAATTATGGCGTGTAGAATAAGAACGTAAAAAGAACATGCATTGTATGCCTCATATATTGCATGCAAAAGATAATTGTGGTAATGTGTTGGACACGACAAATGCATCAAAAGTCAACTTTGCAAATTGTGCTATTTCTATCAGTCCCAAACTGAAATTGATAATGGCTTTTTGATTAGCATATAAGATTTAATTTGATATGACAAGGTTAAGTCTTGCAAGATTATTTTATCAAGGCTTATTAGGTTGTGTAGTAAGAAAGATATATGATAGTAAATGTATTTACATGCTATCTTGTGTTTTTTTTTTTTGTGGCACATTGTACATTTAACAAGATGTCCAAGTGAATTATCGCAAAAGAACAAGGGTGAAAAAAGAAAGTGTAGAAGACATACTCAGGATCAATATATCCAGGAGTGCCAACCAATGACTCTGTGGACACATGGGTTTGCTCATCACTATGAAAAGACTTGGATAACCCAAAGTCTGCTATTCTAGCCTCTAGTTCTTCACTCAAGAGGATGTTACTTGTTTTGATGTCTCTATGGATTATTGGAGGCTTGCATCCTCTGTGCAAATATTCCAGCCCTACAATGTTGCAGAGAGACTAACATATTTACACTAATGGCAAGTACATAGATAAATGAGAAATATATTATTCTCCCATACCTTGTGCAGCATTGAGTGCAATTTGCAGCCGCTGCCCCCAACTTAGGCCTCTAGAATGACCTGCCTTACCTGTGGTGATCAGAAATTAAAAGAACTCTAAGCATGCAATTTAACAAATCAACGGGAAATAACTGAGAGAAGTTGCACCTGAAACTCAAAATGTCCTGCTGTTTAACATATATAACTCAGATGTCTCACTTAGTTGATGGCTTTCAAGCAATGAGTTATGGTACCTATTTAACCTTAAGCACCCTGATACACCCTATAGGCTACCAATTTAAAAATATTAATTCTAAATTTTTACTGATTCCTGACCTAAAATCGTTGAACATTCAAATGTGAATTATAAACAATTGAAATTCAAGTTCTTAAATTTCTTTGTAAATTATTATTAATACAAAAAGAAAATTCATATTAATAGGAAAGCAATGAAGCCTTTGGAGAAGAATTAGACAATGGCTTATGGTATACTTATAACAGTGTTCAGTGTTCTAAACCTCGTAGATGTTCTTGAAGGCTTCCTTGCTTCATGTATTCATAAACAAGTATTGGGCAATTCTCATCCATGCAATAACCAACAAGAGAAACCAGATTCCTGTGATAGATCCTCGTCAAATTCTGGGCCTGCAGAACGAAGTGCAATACATTGTCAAAAAGATAGCTGAGAAGAAATTGTTCTATTGAGTGCCAACAAAAAAATACAAGGTAACAATCCAACACCAGACCTCACAAGAGAGAAGACATATTACTGACATAGGATAAAGCACTAATAATCAACCTTCATCTCGATAGACTACAATTGTCTTGCCATCTCCACTTAACATTTCAATTCACCCTCATTCATTGCACCTAGTATCCTTATTTTAAAAATTAAAATTTCAAAAGGTTACCTCAGCCAGAAATTCCTTCATTCCTTGCGGTGATGATACAAAACACATCTTAATTGCAACTTGCTTTCCAGTTTCTAAGCAGCCATGATAGATCATGCCAAAACCTCCTTTCCCAATGACCCGTGTGAAATTATTCGTTATGTTTACCAACTGTGCGTATGTAAACTGCCGACCCTCAAATGAAACTTGATGATCTCTCTGCAGAAAGTGGTCCTCACTTTGTGGCTGCACAAAGGTATTGGAGTCCCGACCTATCAGAAAAGAACAAGAAATTGACTATCAGCATAAGAACCTGAATGTGAAGAAATTATGCAAAGTATTAACTATTCTGGTCCCATGCAAAGTAAGAAAAGAAAGAAGTGATGTGACACATCAAGCTTAGTTCCACTTGAAATTATTTACCTCTCAGCCTTCTGGTGCTCCATACGATGACAATCAGTACCACCACTAGAAGGAACAGCCCAGACACTACTGAAATAATCACAACTACTTGTGTTTTATGCTTTGTTGAAGATGAAGGAACTTTGGTGCAGCCGTCTTTGTCAACCCTGACACAAGGAAGTTTTTGAAGTTATTGCCAGTTGATTGATATAAGCTCCATAAAGATAATAAGAAAAGGTCTAGTACTAATTAGAACTTTTTCAATTACTGCTCATGTCATTAGTAAATATAGCTAGCTGACTGCAACATCCTATCCTGAGTTAAATATATGTAGAACAAACTATCCCACCACCTCAACCATTCTGACAAAGCTATATATCTCCTACCTTACAAGTTCAGTTAACAATGTGTCTGTTCACATACAATTCAACTAGCCTTTCCACTATCATTCTTTCACCATCCAGCAAAATGGAAAGAATACAAGCCTTCTTTCAAACCACTACATTAAACTTTGACTTCATTTTTTACCGTCTCTAAGGATGTCACATGGATAACTTGTCATGTGATGCTAATGTACTAAGTGAGTGTTGTCAGTGTTCAATGGTTAGTACAAAGCTCATCGATTAGAAAGGGCAACAGAATTAGCTGCCATTTCGGGAAATAATTTTTCAAAATTTCATGTTCCTTTCATCAGAGACAGGATGAAGCAATATGAAAAACTCACTGGGTCCAATTCATTCTGCTGTGTCAAACAATCTAACCTCTAAAAAGTAAAAACATGAAACTGGAGGAGAATGTTTAAATTAAAAGTTTCACCACAAGTAAATTTCAACGAATTGAATTGTCACATGACAGTCCAAAAGGTTGTTTTGTTTTAATAATCGAGTTAATATGCAGAATAATATATTTCCAAGGTTTTCCATGTCTAATGTCCTGTTGTTTCATTTTCAAGTTCCAACACCTTGCTGGTCTTCCAAGGTTTCTCATGTCCAGTGTCCTGTCATCTGATTTTCAAGTTTCAACAGCTTCAGAAGTTCAATGTATCCAATGAACGAGGCTAGTTGTCAGTAGAGATGGCAACTTCACATCGGACTGGTAGTGCATCAGTTGATTTAGCTGGTCTGTTCGAGTCAAGTTCGACTAGCTTTGACTGAGGACAGGGCAGGTCTGTGATATAATTTTCAAAAATTGGTCAGGACTAGGTTAAGAGATGGCTCTACTTATCTCCTCCCATAGCCTGCCCCTCGTCTCTATTGGTTTTTCCTGCAAAAGAATTGATCTCAGGAATTAAGTGTTTAAATCTTGGTCTGATTACAATAATCAACCAGACCAGTGTGGTACCGGTATATCAGGCAATAATCAACCTTTACTTTCCATACAAGTCAGTGTAAGGACACAAATAATGTGATAAAAAAAAATAGAAGTCAATGGTTTTGCCTCTGTGTTGAGTTATATGTTACTTGGTTGAACCGTTATGTAACAGTCGATACCACTGATACGGATGAGATCTGAAAGCACACTGTTTTTATAATTTCATAGGAGTAACTTTTATCTTGTACATATAACCAATGCACATACTAAATTACTAACTTTATTACATGTACTCCTATAAGTTATTCACATTGTGGTAGGATGAGAGATAATCTAAATTTTAAACCATCATTTTTTTTTGGGCAAGGGAGAAGATGGAACTCTATTTATTAACCCGAGTCAATGATCGAGGACAAGGTGAGGGGAATTCACTTATGAATGAACAGTCCCATATGAAATAGATGTGGATGGTAAAGAAATAGACACGTATGAACAGTCCCAGTGATGGTTCATGACTCATTGGCTTTTGAAAGATGTGATATCTCTCATTTGTATGAGTTAGGGTAATCTAGGCTTGATTCTCCTTCCAGACAAGTTGCATCAAAGCTCATAGCTTGATTTGGGTAGATGAGTCATAGATTCCCATGATAAACAAGTAGTGGACTCACACTAATTTTCAAGTTAAGCTGATTGAGCTAAGTTATGTTCTGTTCCATGATGCAATGATTGTTGTTGCTAGATGTCAAACGTATAAGTGGTTTACTCGAGCTGCATGACAATATCAAGTAGCTAGCTCAGGATCCAGGTAACAAGTTCCCCTGCTAAAGGTTGTGCCTGTGCAACCCCTTTCACATTATTTAGTTTCCCTAGACCAATCTATGGTGCACTGCTAGAACTGTAGATTGCCATTGTGACCCTAACTTACGAGAAACCTTTTATCTGGAATAGTTTCGATGGACAAAGGTAATATAGTCTGGAAGAACAAGAATACAACTTTTAGTGATGTAAATCAAGTATATGAGCTTGAGGAAAAACAAACCTGAGTGTAAGTAACCCTGTATCCGACTTTTTGAGGAGAGTATCAGGTACAGATCCATTGAAATTGTTTCCTGACAAATTTCTAAAACAAGACAATGTTTCTTCAGTACTCTTATTATTTATCAATGATAGAATTAAAAGTTGAATGCCTTAACTTACAAGACTTGCAGTGATGAAAGAAATCCAAGAGACTCAGGTATATTTCCTGTTAAATTGTTACAAGATAAATCTCTGCAGAACATTTCAAATAATCACCATTAAGCAATGAAAGTTCCTGGAGAATCAGAAATTAGTCCAATGAAAATTGTTTCTATTAAGTTTTTGAAAGCAATGGCATAAGAATTGTGTGGATACTTACAGGACCTGAAGAGATGATAAACTGCCCAGAGAATCAGGTATTGTTCCATTAAAGTTGTTATGAGACAAGTACCTGAAATAGTGATTACAAACTGATCATTTAGTCCGTAAACATTTCCATATGGCATATATGCTCTGTCTTTCATAAACCCAATAGTCTACTTTCCCACATCAACTCATTCAAAGCAATCAAAAGAAGAGCTAGTTTTGCCAGATGCTATTATAACACTATTCAAGCGCGGATGGTTCATGAAGACATATTTTCTGTTCACCTAGCATGGGTAGCCCAAGCCTCTTTTTAGATGTGATATCCTGAGCCTAGTAAGAAGACACCTGTATTGCTTCCATTTGATAATCAGTAGTGTGGTAAAAGTACATGATTTAATGGTCCCTGAGTTTAGCCTTTGAGAGTCCACCAAATGGTACCCATTTTAGTAAATATGATGGGTGGAATTGCAGTACACACTTGCAAAACAAATGCTTGCAACGAGCAAACATGTTTGACACACTTCTACCTATGAAACCCCATTGGTGTTTGCAAAGCTCCATATGCATCTCTTAAGCCGACTTAAACTTGAACTCCAACAATTTATATTAAACTTGATTTGTGTGTAAGTATAATAATGTAATTTAGCCTCACATTTCATGTCTGCAAGTACAATACTTGTGTTTGCTTAAATATCTGTTTCTTAATGTGTAGATATCATGATACTTTACATTTGGGATCAAATAAAAAGATTCTTTATGTTTTATACTATTCGTTTGTTGAACATTGTTAACAAAAGCCATAATTTTATGAGAACAAACAATCAATCTAAGATCACTCAATGATACATTTGAGCAAATTACAGTAAAAAAAACTTGCATCAACAAGATGGGATAAAAGCAATTTCTACTTACAGGTGCTTGACTGCTTTAAGCATGGCAAAAGAGCTGGATATTTCACCACTCAATCCCGCTGAAGTTAAATTTCTGCAAAATGTTTCAGTTTACAAAATATATTTTGAGTACAAGTTCTAATATTGGCCTTAATATTTTCAACAACTATCATTTTCCTCCATCTTTTAAGTGCTTACGGATTTTTTTTTTTTTTTTTGAATACGTACATGCTTATGATCCTTGGAGGATCAGGACCATAGCTACAATTCAAGCCATCCCAAGTATATGCTTTTGGAGAGCATGGATCACCCATCCAGCTTCTTTTCAATTGATACTGTAGTCTGATTTCTGCCATGGCATCAACTAGCATACAGAAAATCCAAGAGTAAGTAATTGAACAACCCAAATTGCTAATATGAGGCATGTCCAATCATAGCACTGATACAGCAAATGAAAAAAGCCATCATTGATTGTAGAAGTTAGTATCTTACTTATGATTGGCATTACATATATGCCCAAGCATCCACTTAAAAATACAGATCAATGTACCGATTTAGCTTGTGGATGTGCTTCATGATTGATAAAAATTTTAATATGGTTACTAACAATGAATATTTTAACAGGGAGATGTACAAAAATTTAGATCTCTTATTCTGATTTCTCATACTAAGCTAAGTATGAATATAACCAACTAATACCAAAAACTTCTCAGATGTGACATGATCTAGTGATTTATTTTCTTACAGGTTTAACCTATTATATCATCTTCATATCAAGCAGAAAAGGTAACTTGCTAATGAATTATAGCAACTTTGAATACCAAAAAGAAAAAGGAAGTGAACAAGCCTTGTAGATCATGTTGCCATGGAATAAAGCAATCTGAACTTGCTAGGTCATACATATCAGAAATCAGGTGAAATACAGTGAAGTTGGCCACAAAACTATATATTCTGGCTCCTTGCAGCATGTTGCCTTCCATTTAGCTATGCTGATGAAATGAGAAATTACTGTCCACAGGCTGCCATTCAAGAAGTTGTTTTTATATTTTCAGATAATGTGAAGTTCAAAGGGGCTACAGTCCAACATCCACCAAGTGCTATGGTCCACCATACCAATGCTCATCTCTGCTAGACTAGAGATTCAGTGAGATGAATAATGAATTTCCAACAAGCACATAAATTACATGCCATATTTGTCATGACTCGAGCCTAGGAATCATATGCATCGAACTTTAAAAAAAAGAAAAACTTAAAAGTTGTTTTTTGATGATGAGAAGTGACTCGTATAGATGTATGGAACATAAGTCTTAGCGTACATCCAATGTTGGACTAATGAGATCAGGATTGTGTCTTTTGTGTTTGCGTGACTGAGTTTATTTCTTGTGCTATGCGGTGACTGGAATCAAGACGATCCAAGTAATTACACATATAACTTGCATGAGGGAGCCATGATGGTGATGGAGCTTCAAAGCAAATGCAGAGCATGAGGCGGTCATGATCACGATGAAAGCTTCATATTTAATTGGGTGGTGATTGGATACTGCCATAAGCAGACGGTCCAACATGGAAATATTTGGAGGATAGCACAGAGGGATATAGAATGTGAGAGTTCACATCAAAGCAAAACAATAAAAGAATGGATCTTAGGTCTAGTGGCAGCATTGGCCATTAATATCAATCTGAAGCCCACTACCAGTATCAAATGCTGCTCTTAATCGATACAGGAATGCACTTGATCCCGCTTTCCATTACTATGTAAAACTCTTCCTCCTGCAACCATTTAGCACAAGGATCATTTTGTTCCCTCTTTCCATTTCTAGATGCCTTGCTCATGCAAGCCTAGTACAAGAAAGTGGACCGGCCATTGAGATATTGAGCAAGGAAAAGATGGGTTTTTTCAAGATTTAATAACATCGGTAGACTGATAAATTGATTGAAAAAGCAAAGGACATGACTAATTTGTATTGGCCACATATTAAATCGAGCCTGCCACACTCACCTGAGTCGAAGTAAATTTGATTTGACTTTTAGTTACACGATCGAACGAACATCAATTATTATAGGAAAGTAGAACAGAATGATATGCAAGGGAAAAGGAAAAAAGAAGAGAACATGCGGAAAGCAAGCAAGGGAACGTTACAAAGCTTTTCCTTTCATCTAATTAAACCTGCAACTCCAAAGATGTTGGATTTCTTTAACCTGAAACGAAAACACATTTGGTTGTAATCGTTCCCCCATCTTCTCACATATTTTAACCCTCTCTTGGTGAGCCTTTGCAAGGCTGGGATTGTTTGCTTCTACTACACTTAGGACTGCTATAGAAAACAGTGGCAATTCATATTCCCTGAGGAAAGAAGGAAAGAGGATTCTTTGCATGATCCGTCTGCATTACTGAATTTGCTCCGATCATTTTGTTCGGGAAACAAAATCCAAAGCCTCTTAGCATCCATTTTCCTGTGCTAATTTGACTGCACCACATAATGACAATGCCTAATGATAAAGCTTTAATTACTCGAAGGTGAAGGAGAGGGTGGCCTTACCGTCTCTGGAATCGGTGGCGGCTTGCGTGAGCTGCATCAACGAGTAGACCTCGAAGGCGTTGATGATGGGCGGGAGGGTGGAGTTGCTCGTTGCGTGGAGCACGTATCGATACCGATAATAGCCTTCGAATGGCACGACGCTGTATATGTAACCAACCGAGAGGTAAGGCGGGGTGTACCAACTAAACCTGGACTCGCCATTCCGGGTGACGTTGAACATCCTCGTCGCCTTGCCCGTCAAGTTCCGGAGTTCGGCGAAGTAGAGGACGGCGTACAGCTCGTCGCCGGGGGAGACAGAGTCCCAGAAGAAGCGCAGCTGCCGGACTCTTTTCGGAGTCACCGCGGTCTGCATAACAGCGACCGGCGGCTCGTACAAATCGTCCCTGTTGTCCACCGTCGAGTTGGTGGACAAGGTGAGCCAGGAGGGACCGTTGTAGGGGTTCCAAACGCGATCGTAAGGGTCGTCCGGGAACCTGTTCGTGATGTCATGCTTATGAGTACTTCCTGCTAACTTATGGGAACTGAGAATGGCAGGAGGTCATTAGTCCTTCTACATCGAAAATCTAAGAAATCTCTTGCTGATACCGATCCCCACTTCTCCAGAGAAGCTGATGGCAAGAACTAGCATTTAGCTAGGCATCAGCCGCCACCTTGTACTATCCACCATGTTGATGGCAGAGTCAACGCTTTGAATTATATGGACTTGGTCAAGACAAATAATCGATTTCGTGCAATGGAAGCTGGGAGGAAGACCAATTCCTCGGAGGACAGACGATGAGGTTGTAACAGCTTATGGGGTAGGTCTGCAAACATGGGTTTCGGAAGAATATACACGAAAAGATACTAGCTTTCCACTGCATGGATGAATCAAAAACAGGAAAGATCTAAAGGGGAAAAAAAAGGCTCTGTATGTTTCTATTTACCTCAGTGACTTTGTTGCTCCCATGTTGCGCCGAGTGACGAGAACCACAGACTGTGAAGCATTCACGTATTCCGCGTAAAGACCGTTCTTGAGTGGCCTCAGCTCTAACGAAGACATAAAAGGAGTTCCACGCCCAGTATTAACCAAACAAACTGATGTGGAATTGGCAGTAGCAAGAGTCAAAGCCTCGGCCGTATAGATAGCAGATGGATCGGAGATGTTCATTGTCTTCCAATGATTGACTCCGATGTGCAGGTCAAATTGTATTTGGCTATTCTTGCCATCGTAGTTCCCGTACATGAAAGTTGCTCTTACGAGATACGTACTGTTCTGAGGCACAGGCTTTAAGGTGTAGCAATTCCGGACTCCATCAGGAAAGCTTCTGAGATTGAGTTCTTGCGTTGGAACAGAGGAGTTTATGTAGCTTGATTGGATGTCGAAATCTGATCCCACGTCGATAAATCGGTCATCAGAGACGTACGGTACTTGGGTAACGGTGTCCCAATAACTAGAGTTGGGGTTCCCGCAGTCGATGCTGATGAAGCCTGCAAAAGAAGATGAAGGCGATTTGCAGCCGGTAAAGCATTGTTTTGAGGCCACGAGCAAGCTTTTATATCGAATGCTTTCCATCTAAGATTTCGTGTATATTCGGCTCGTCGTACAACGGATTAGGAGCGAAAGAGGCATTGTTTTGGTATGTCCACTGAGAAGAAAAATGATACAAATCATCTCGTCCTATCCCACCAAGAGACATCATAAGGAGGTTGAATTGGAGTAGAACTTCACCGTGAGATACATATGCTCGCTGGTGAGGAGATGAAAGAGAAGGAAGACAGGCAGGTTTAGAAAGCAGCAGTTGCTCACCCCGAGTATTAGGCTGGGCGTTCGCCGGACCTGTGATTGCCAAGAGAAGAAGAAAGAAGCCACACACCATCTCTTCCGCTCCGCAGCAGCTATCTCGCCTCCGAGATCGGAGACGAAGTTATAAAGTACACGGGGACGACTTCATGGATCAGGTCGACCATGTTAGAGGATGGATAAATTGCGCACAGGGGCTGTTTCCTGGTTCAACGCGGCGAACTGTCATTGGGCAGAGACATCGTCGTGGGGTAGACAGGCAACAAGGTCTTCCTCCGAGCAAGATCCAGGAAAAGAGTGTGGTCCAGGCAATGAGCGAAAAGATGACTCTCCATTTTGACCCTGAAGTGTTCAAGATGACTCGCTCGTTGATGACGTAACACAGAGAACGAAAGGAAAAAACCATTTCAAAACGAATCGCGTGCAAGCAAACTTTTTTTTTTTTTTTTTTGGATAATGTTTTGCAATCCGCCAAAAGGTAATCTTTCATCCAACAAATTCGGATCGCAAGCCACCTTCTAATTATGTTATACTAAGTGGCAAATGAATAATTTTCCTACAGTTTGTTGCTGACCCAAAACTTACACCATATACAAATGTGGAACAGTAGACAGAGGCTGTGCAAAGACCAAACTTGTTGCATGATGTGCTGATGTTCTAATCCAATCAGAGATATCTGCGACCGGTGGGTTTTCAGATTACAGCATATTGTTTCATTGTTGCCGAAAAGAGATACAGTGGTGCATAGATTACAGAATACCAAGTTCTATATTTATTCCGATGCAGAAACTCCCAAGAGGAACATCCTATTTTGCCACGGTAACGAGTGCCAACGACAGTTACATGCACTACATCTTACCTTAACACACACAGCATATACGAACCGAGACAACTGCGTTAAGTTTCATCTGATAGAAGGAACAGTTGGCCCCAGCAAGCTCGCCCCCATCTCAGATGAAATTTCTCGGCTCATGTTAAATCCTTCAAGATATATGACATCGCTCCTGTCAGAGGCAATCTCTGGCTTCAAGCAGCTCTTCAGCTGCGTCACTACTTCAAACATCGTCGGCCTCTGGCTGCCTGCATCTGCAGTGCACCTGAGAGCTAGATCCAGGATCTTCCACGCAGAAGTGGCATCATATTCTCCTTGCAGAGTTTCATCCATGATTTCCTCCATGCACCCCCGAGACAGACTTGCGGCAATCAACTTAACAATGTGAACATTTCCTGGACCATGCACGATCGGAGGTCTGCCGGTGATCAGCTCCAGGAGAACTACACCAAAGCTGTACACATCACTCTTCTCGGTGAGCTGGTAGTTTTCATGGTACCTAATGAAACATAAACATGATACTGATTGGTCAGTTGTAATCCATAATGTATAGTTATCCTTTATGGTTGAGTACGCTAATGCATAATAAATGTCTGCTTTCTAGCAATAAATTTGGCAATTCAAGGTTCAAACACTCCAAGAAGAGAATCAAATTGCCATCTTGGTTAACCAGAAAAATGGAGATTCAGTTCAAGGCCAAGTATTAGCAATTTGAAGTTATGGCATGGACATGAATCCTACTATGTTGGTTTGGCAATTGAACTGACTATTCCTCAAACCTGCAAACTGGATCTGGGAATTAAAACATGGCAGCTCAGGAGATCAAGAATTCTGCTATGTGGCATTCAAAGATCTCCACATATCCATGTTGATCATAGGGTTTCAAAGATTAAATTTAAGAAAAAAACCCATATTTAGTTCAAATTTCAAACCAAATACTGATGTCTCATCCAAGCCCAAGAGGTCTGCTGCATCAAGTCAAACTAGTATCATAGTATATCTACAATTATGAATGCACAGCAAAAGAACATATTGAGGACATAAAACTTGAGTATGGAGAGATCGTAACACCCCCAACTAATCTTACCTTTGAAAAATGATGATGGGTTAGATTAGCATAGACCACATTTATAGGGTAACTACTAAAAGTTTAGCATGAAGTATATTGGGTTACATAATTAAAGTTTATTTCTTTCTAGATCACTATACCAATGGGCCTATTAGATTGGGTGGTGACAGGAAGACATACCAAGGTAAATGAATTCATTTGCCATCTTATTTTTCTGCATACTGTCGCTTCTACATTGAGATGTATGAATAAATTGTTTATAAAGAATTTAGAGTGGGGTAAAAAGAGTGTAGAAAATATACTCGGGATCAATATATCCAGGGGTGCCAACCACTGTCCCTGTGGACACATGGGATTGCTCATCGCTATGAAAAGATTTGGATAACCCAAAGTCTCCTATTCTAGCCTCTAGTTCTTCGCTCAAGAGAATGTTGCTGCTCTTGACATCTCTATGGATTATTGGAGGCTTGCATCCTTTGTGCAAATAATCCAGCCCTGTCATATAAAATAGAGATTAAGCAATTATACCAAAGACAAGTACATACACAAAAGATTCTCCAAAACCTTGTGCAGCCTCCAGTGCAATTTGAAGCCGCTGTCCCCAACTCAAGACTTTGGCACAACCAGTCTTATCTGTGATGATTATAAGTTAGAAAACCCATGGAGACAACTTAACAAAATATCAACAGGAAATATCTGTGAAGGTACTTCTTAAACTCATAGTTACTTGCTGCATAATTTCTATGATAACTCCCTCAACCGACGGGTTTCAAGCAACAAGCCAAGAGATATATTAATCTTCAATGCTCTGATATACCCTATGACGCTATCAGCCCTTTTAAAAAAATGATTCCAAGTATTTTACCCCTTCCTAATCAGGAAAAGTTGAACATTCAACTTCAGATTTAACTTTGTAATGATCCTCCAAGTCCCCAAACTTCTTTCTCGATCATTGTGCATAAGAAAATAATTTACATTAATTATTTAATAGGAAAGCAATCGAGCCTCTGGAGGAGAATTAAATAATATCCTTTACAATTTAAAATTGATCTTAAAGAATATTTGTAACAGTGCTCATGTTCAGTATCACTAAACCTCGTAGATAGTCTCGAAGGCTTCCTTGCTTCATGTATTCGTAAACAAGAGCTAGGCAATTCCCATCCATGCAATAACCAACCAGAGAAACCAGATTCCTGTGGTAGATCTTCGTCAGGTTTTGGGCCTGCAGAATGAAGTGCAAAATGTTGTCAAGAAATATTCTAAAAAAGTAAATTGTTATATGGAATAGCTACAAGCTACGTAAGGTAGCATTCTGACATCAAACTTCCTCACAATATAGAAAACAAATACTATCATATGATAAAAAGGAGTAATTAACCTTCAGCTGTTTAAAAAGAGTGTTTTGGCATCTCATCTTGGTTAGCATCAATACCAACCTTTTCAATTCAGGAGTGTCAAGACTTCATAATTATATTGGCCGCTATACTAGCCATTTAAACTTTTGAGATCTGTGGTAACTTAATCGAAATCTTGGTCATGATGTAAGAGCATGTTATGAGTTTGAAGCCTATACTTGTCCCCTCTTTGTTTCATCTTGTTCTTTAACTAATATTTGTGAAATTTTTAACTCTGTATTTGACTTGGACCATACATTTGGGTTTCAATTTTACATGTCAAGTTTAAATCGGGGAGAGGGGAATGTTAGACTTCATGAATATATTGGACATTTTACTACCAACTTAAGTTTTTCGGGATTTGTGATAACCCAATCAAAAATTTTTATCGAGTAACAATCACACTCAAGTCATCAAATAGTCTTATTTTGAAGGTCAAATAAAATTTCTATACCTCAGCCAAAAATTCCTTCATTCCTTGTGGTGATGATACGGAACGCATCTTGATCGCAACTTGCTTTCCAGTTTCCAAGCACCCATGATAAACCATGCCAAAACCTCCTTTCCCGATGACCTTTGTAAACTTATTTGTTATGTTCTCCAACTGTGTGTATGTAAACTGCCTACTCTCAAATGAAATTTGATGCTCTCTCTGCTGAGAGTAGACTACACCGCGTGGCTGCACAGAGGTCTTAGACGTCCGACCTATCAGAAAAGAACAAGAAGTTGACTATTAGCACTCAATGCAGATTTTGAAAATGATGGTGTGGTACACAAAGCTCATTTTTCCTCTTCAAAATATTACCTTGCTGCTTTCTGATGTTCCATACCACAGCTACCAATATTACCACAAGAAGTAGCAGCCCAGACACTGCTGCAATAATTACAACGTTAGCGGTTTTAGACCTTGATGAAGACGCTTTGTTACAGCCATTTTTGTCAAGCCTGACATCAAGAATGTTTAAAAAGTATTGTCAGTTGATGTAAGCTCCATATTGGCAGTAGGGAAAAGTCTAGTAGCAATCAACACTTATTCAGTTATCTTATGACATTAGTGAATAGAGCTAGAAGATGGCAAGTGCACAACATTAATCCCGATAACCCTCACTCTAAATTTCACTTTTAGAAAGAGGTTCAAAATGATCTCAGCGGACTGCAAAATCATATAGTGAGTTTAACAACAACCACAATAACAACAAAACCTCTAGTTTTGACAATTTGGAGTCGGCTACATGAATCTTTTACCGTCATTGAGATCTATCGTATAGTGAGTTAAATATATAAAAAATAATCTATGCCACCCCAATCATTCAAACAAGCTATATTTCCTACCTTAGAAACTCAACTAAAAGTGGTTCACGTAACATGCAATTCAACTACCCTTTTTGTCATCACTCTTTCACCAACCAACAAACAGAGAAAGAACACAAGCCTCTTTCAAACTGATACACTGTATCTGAAGATCCAAAAATTCTAAAAAAAATTTTGTCAAAAAAAATCTAACAATCAATCAGCTTTAACAGGCTCTGTGTTTCATGCCATTTTGGCACACAAAAAATTGCCAAATCTGCTGCCTGAGTATTTCAGTTGGTATTGTTTAATTTTAAAAAAATAGTTAAGCAGAAATAACCCATGATAACATTACCACCAAGTAACTCACAGTGTTTCAATTACAAGCCTATGGTTTAAAGAATTTGGTAAATGTATTATGATTTTGTCCAGTTGCATATTCTATTGACCATTTGTATTTGTGCTTCATTGCTCTATGTTTCTTTATATCTTTGTAAACTATTATATGCTTACCTTGTCCGTTGGGAATTCACTTTTGTCAATAATAACACATGGAAAGGATGTCCGGGGTGGTAAGTCAACATATTCACATGATGACCCATTATTCATTAGCTTAAGCTTTTGCATTGTGGCATCCCCGGGTGCGTCTGTGCATGAGCCTTCTTATTGGTAGGAGACTTTGGGTCAGATTCTCCCCCCGACAAGTGGCATTAAAGCTCATATATTAGTTTGTATAGATCAGTGACAGACTTAAGAGACATAAGAATGTGAAATGGCTAGTGTCTAGTTCATGAGCCAAGTAAGAAATCGTGTGCTCAGATGTGATTAATTTGCTTGGTGAGATAGGTTCGATTTTTAAGGTGTGATTAATTTGGAAGCCCATAATCCATAACTTGTGGACATCATATGGCTGACCCATACAGGAAACTATGAACAATGTCTCACGCATAGTAAATTGATGAGATTGTTGAGTGTTCAGTTTGGCTTCAAGCGTTTGTTGGGTATTCATTTGTGACTAGATAGATTTACATGAAAACATATGAGATTAAGTAAATTCATTGTAGTATTCACTTGTGAGTATGGAAAAGATATCTCATGGAATATATATGAGACTTGGGTAAAAAGGGGGTGGACTAGTGCATAAAGCTCTGGAAATGCTAGATTTGGGAGGATCGATGTACATAGTCTTGCCCATATAAGCAAAACGACTATTGTTGATGTGTGTGCAGTGTGTATGGGAACCTCACTGATGTTTGCATGGAACCTTCTATTGGCAAGGGAATTTGAGTAAGATTCTGCTTCCAAGACTCTCATCACATTCAAATCAACACTCACGTATAGACATCTATATTTTGTGCTTTACACAAGGCAAGCCTTGTTCCTTTCAGGAAGAAATTTGCACAATGGCTTTCCACCAGGTACACAGTTTCCATATATCTCTGGAAGTGACTAATTAGTACAAGGAAGCAACTTAGGTAAGATGAGACCAATGCAGAAATGGAGGACAGTGGAAGTAAGCTTCTGGTACTTTAGTAGTTCCATGACAGAATGTCTGATATGAATAATCAAAGTGGTATATGATGCTACTGCTTTATAAGAAGAATGGACAACCTATGTGATCACATACAAAAGTACTTCTTGACATGATCTAGAATTCTGGTGAATTCTGGGAGTGCCATATTATGTTGACACGAGTACCTTTTCACCAAGTAAGATATATTTGGAATAGTTTCTGTGGACGAAAGGAATGTAGTCCGGTAGGATGAGAACACAATATTTACTGATATAACCCCTAAAACATACATGAGCTTGATAAGAAAACAAACCTGAGTGTAAGTAACCCAGCATCTGACCTTTTGCAGAGCTTCTCAGGAACAGATCCATTGAAATTGTTTCCTGCCAAATTTCTTGAACAATACATTGCTCTTCAATATTCCTGTTTTTCATCTATGTTCTGGATCAAAAGTTGAATAACTTACAGAATTTGGAGTGATACAAGATTTTCAAGAGAATCGGGTACTGTTCCTGTTAAATTGTTAAAAGACAAATCTCTGCAATATAACATAAAAAAGAATCACTATTAAGTAGCAAAAGTTCTTGAGAATAAAAAATTAATCCAGTGATCTTGTTATTTGTCAAGTGTTTGCTTGAAACAGCATAAACTTTTGACATTAATCTTAGATATCAAAAGCCTGCAAAACTTTGATGCGAAACACTTACAGGACAATGAGAGATGATAAACTGCCTAGAAAATCAGGTATTGCTCCACTAAAGTTGTTGTGAGACAAGTCCCTGGAATTGAAATTATATATTGATCATTTAGTGCATAAACAGCTCGACATAACAACTGTGCTCTCTGCATTACATGAAGTCAACAGTCTACCTTCCAACATTTAAATCATAATTAAAGCTAACTGATGAACAGCAAGTTTTGCTGGATAAAAATACAACACCATTCAGACCTGAGTGATTCATATGAAGTCATGATTTCCTGTTCATCTAGCATGGAAGGCCATGCCTCTTTTTTGCTGTAATATTCCGAGCAATACCAGAAGAAGGCTCTCGTACAGCTCCCATTTGGTTATCCATAGTGTGGTCAAGATATATGATTGATTTGTCTTTAGGCATAATCATTGAAAGTTTACAGTCAACACAACAACAACAAAGGCGTATGTTCCAACATGGAATTGCAGTCAATACAAGCAAAAAATGCTTCTAGTGCTCTGACATGCAGCAGACTTGTACCCATAAAGTGATTGGTGTTGTCAAAGTGTATGTACATCCTTTACAGTAGCTTAAACCATTCATAAAGCCATTTGTTCTTTAGCACATGAAGCTTGTTTCTCATGTAAGAGCTTCTTAACATGCTAACTGCAGTAATTTAGCCTCTACGTTTGTCTTAATTGTACAGATCATATCGAGATCTCCAAGAAGCATTCCGACCTTCTATGTTGAATAATGCCTTTTGTAAAGGGAATAGAGGCAACAGGTAAGATAAACTAGTTAGTGTAAACCCACAAAAAAAATGCCTGCAACCATTGAATGACAAGTAAGCACCCTTTGGTGCAGAGTTATTAACTAGCTGATTTATGTTGCAATGTAAGCATAAGCTGTGTGTTGTTTTCTTTACTTGCATAACTAAAACACTAAAACCATTTCAAGAACACCTGTTATAATGTGGTTCTGCACTATGTGGTGGTCATGCCTATAAAGCCCCTTTTTCCAGCAACTGCTAAGAGGATCACTTCCGTTTAGCTCAAGCATTGTCTGAGAGATTAACAACTGGACGAAAATAGACATCATACCTATCTATTTCTTGATTGATGATCATTATACTTTGTTGACCAAGTTACAACTGGAACATCAGTAGAAAAAAGTTATCTAATGTGCGACAGCCTGTGTTGATTTTTATTACCGTACACAGATTTTTGCTAGCCTTCCCTGAGAATCGAACAGTGGACATTAAACTGGTATGGACCAGGATAATTAGTTACTAAGTAAGCAACTGTATATATCTTACTTCCTGCCCTCGTGCATGATTTAAATTTTATAGAGGGAGTATTGATATTGATCAGCGAAATTAACCCATGGCACATTACTGGTATTGGCTCAGATGATAATTTGTTACTGGTTAGTCATGGTGATGCTTTACATTTTGGATCAAATTAAAAAATTTGCTTATGCATTATGATAATTGCCTTGTTCAACATTGCTGACAGAAATATGATATTAGGAGAAGCAATCTGGGTCATTGACTGAAATATTTCAATAAATTATAACCCAAATTACTTGCTCTAGAAAAGAGAACAAAATTAAGTTGCACTTACAGGTACTTGACAGCTTCAAGCATGGCAAAAGAGATGTATATTTCACCAGTCAATCCTCTGGAAGTCAAATTTCTGCAAAATATTGCAGTTTACAAAACATATTTTGAGTACAAGTTTTAATGATAGCCTCAATGATTCCATCAAATGAATTTTTTTCTCCCTCTTTAAAGTTTCTTGAACACTTACATATTTGTGATCCTCGGTGGATCAGTATTGTAGCTACAATTCAAGCCATCCCATACGTATGCTTTTGGAGCACATGGATCACCCATCCAACTCTTAAGTTGATAGTGTGATTTGATCGCCATCATGGCATCAACTGGTATCCAGGAAAATACAAGAATAAATGCGCATTAGTGTATACTAGGAACAATATTTTTTTAATGGAAAATAGTCACTAACTAAAAAAACAATTTTAATTTGGTATCAGGTATTCCCAGCCAGTAATGAGATAGAAAAATAGAAGAACAATATATTTTTGAGTTATAGAAACTAATATGTTACTTACGGTTGCAGTGACATATATGACCAAACATCAATGCAGACTAATAATCTATATATTGGTACCACATACAGATGTGCTGCATAATATTCTCTAATTCTTTTCATAAGGCAGTGCTGAAGTAATTTGCGTCCAATAGCTTCCAAATTTCTTAGATATTTCAAATTGTTAGGCATGGCAAGATTTAGTTATGAATATTCCAGTATTCCTTTTGCTTTTGGACTGGCTACATGCCCAAGTTCAGTTTGTGGAACTTGAATTAAACATGGAGATATATTAACCAAACGACTCTCTGTTCTGAATTCTTATACCACGTTCAAATTAATTATGAGCAACTCATCTTAAAAATGGTTTATCAGAAATGACAGGATTTAGTATTTTTATTCTAAAAGCTGTAACTAGTCATATCATTTCCAAGAAAAAGAACCAAACAAATCTTGTAAACTCATGATTGTGTGGAATGAGTAATCAGAAATAGCTAGACTGTCCATATTAAGGCACATGGAGTTACAGTAAAACTGGCCACAAAAATTTATCTTTTGGTTGTCAGCATGCTCTATTCCAGATAGCTATGCTATTGGAACGAGAATTTACTACTGCAAGTAAAGCTATTCTTATTTAAATTCAAAATAGTATCATTTTCATATTTCAACACATCAATGGTGCTTGTGGTCAAACTACTACAACTAGTTTGGTTACTCCACCGTCAGCACGAACCAGTTTTGCAAAATTTAAGGAAAAAAAAGAGGAACATGCGATCCCTGGAATCTTATATTCACTGTCCAAAATTTGGATAAGTACATACAGTCAACATGAGCTATTAGCATAGTCGCAGTTATTTCCATTTCAAAAAAAAAAAAGTCCAGATTACGTATGTAGAAAATTATCCTGTCGGATTGGCAGATTGAATCTTATGATCCACCAATGGATCAGCATGCTTTTAAAGTCTTATTCCTTTGCAACACAAACAAATATGATATTTGAGTACAGAGCCTGACTCACTAAATGGTGCAAAATAATTGCAAAAGAAATGATGTGAACACAATTAGTACCCACCCGATTTAGCTCAAGTACAAATAGAAAGTAGTGGATCTGCTTTCACTCAAAGTTTGGCCAACGGGTTCCAATTAATATCCATCCATGGGCTTGGCGAACACAATCAGATCAGATCAAAATTAGCCTAACCTAAACTATGGCTGCCTTAAAAGAACCCATTCTTCCATCTTTTCTTTCTGTTTTATCACTAAATTTACAACTCTTAAAATCTTGGATTTCTTTGTCTTGATTAAAGGAAAATGTGTTTTGTTGTAGTCGTTGCGACACAAACTATTCCCATCTTGGCACTTATTTGAACCCTCTATCTATTAGTCCGTGCAAGGCAGAGGTTGTTCGCTTCTAAAACATTAAAAACTGCTGCAGAGAAGACTGGCAATTCACAATCGGCACGCCAAAGAATGAAAACACGGACATCAATTTTCCTAATTTGACATCTTAGCAATGATAATTATTAATTTGGCTGCATTCTTGATGACAAGAAACAAAGATAAAGCTTCGATTACTTGAAGGTGAAGGAGAGGGCGAGAAGGCTGCAGCGCCTTACCGTCTCTGGAATCGGTGGCGGCTTGTGTGAGCTGCATCAACGAGTAGACCTCGAACGCGTTGATGATGGGCGGGAGGGTGGAGTCGCTCGTCGCGTTCAGAACGTATTCGTACCGAGAATAGCCTTCGAATGGCACGGTGCTGTATATGTAGTCAGCCGAGAGGTAAGGCGGGGTATACCATTGAAACCTGGGATCGCCATTCCGGGTGATGTTGAACACCCTCGTCGAGTTGCCCGTCAGTTTCTGGAGTTCGGCGAAGTGCAGAACGGCGTACAGCTCGTCGTCGGGGGAGACGGAGTCCCAGGAGAAGGCCAGCTGCGAGCCACTGGCGGGAGTCACCGCCGTCTGCATCACGGCGGACGGCGGCTCGAACATATTGCCGCTATTGTTCACCTCCAAGGTGGAGGACAAGGTGGACCAGGAGGGATCCATGTAGGGACTCCAGACGCGATCGTAAGGGTCGTCCGGGAACCTGTTCACGATATCTCTTAGCATGTAATTAATCGGAAATAAAGCGAAAAATATGAAACGAAATAAACCGTTCCACCGGATTAGGGGGCACGAAGTACGTTTGGGTCAATTAATTGCTCCATGGCCCGTTTCGCGTAGCAGACGTAAGAAGTCGCGCTCTTACCGAGGGGATCTAACATCGCTCCCGTGGAGTGACTCTAGCGTGCAGGCTTTTTTTCCCGTTATATGTGAAGACACAGCTTTCAAGGGAAATATATATAGGAAAACACACTTAAATTAGTAAATGGATCGATGGAAGGGCGATTTCTTGGAAACGATTCTCATTTTATTTTTTTTATAAAATACTATTTTCTCTTCTTTTTTTTTTCTAGATAGCATATTTAATTCAAAAAATACTTAATTTTTTTTCTTGAAGGAGTTGAATATATATATATATATATATATATATTGCTTGTTAGAGTGCTTTGATTATCACAATAAAAACACTATAAAGTTTATTTGAAAATACTATAAATAAACCGAATAAACTCGAAATATATTAGAAACCATTTGATATATAGATTTAGATAGATATTTATAATAGTATAAAAATAATATCACCTAAATATTAATAAAAAATTAATTTCTTACAATATTCTGACATCACAATAAAATATTATAAAAAAATTTAATTTAAAATAAAAAAATTGACTTGTAACAATGTTTTGGTCACCATAATAAAAATATTATAACTTTTTTACAAAAAGAAAGATTCGTAATCCTCAATCATCAAACTAATGTTTAAGATAAAATGTATTAAAACCCACTTAAAAATATTATAAATGATTCAAATAAATTTCTTACCTCAACCAAACCATACTTTAGTATGGTTTAGTAATGGTTTATGAACGATATAAGATGATGCCACTTATAGCATTTCTCAATACTATTTATAGTGTTTTAGTACCTCAAAACATTATAAATGAGCCGAATGAAAAGTACTATGATAATTCAAAATTAGAGGAAAATTAGAAGAAATTTTTGACGAAAATAGTCGGTGAAGAGTATTTTTGAATTTTTTTTTGAAATAAGGATCGTGTTTGGGAAAATCCAAAAGAAATGACGTTATTTAGAGAGAGAGAGAAAAAAAAAATCGAAGACCTCTTCTAAGAAAAATCGCCATTCACAGAAACAAAAAAAAAAAAAAAAACTTTATGTTTCGCTTACCTCACAGAGTCGGATGCTCCGAAGTTGCGCCGAGTGACGAGAACCACAGACTGCGAAGCATTCACGTATTCCCCGTAATCACCGTTCTCAAATGGCCGCAACTCCAACGAAGATATAAAAGGAGTTCCACCCCCAGTATTAACCAAACAAACGGATGTGGAATTGGCAGTCGCAAGACTCAAAGCCTCGGCCGTATAGATAGCAGATGGATCGGAGATGGTCATCGTCTTCCAATGATTGACTCCGATGTGAAGGTCAAATTGTATTTGGCTATTCTTGCCATCGTAGTTCCCGTACATGAAAGTTGCTCTGACAAGATACGTACTGTTCTGAGGCACGGGCTGCAAGGTGTAGCAATTCCGGAGTCCATCCGGAAAGCTTCTGAGATTGAGTTGTAGCGTTGGAACAAAGGAGTTTATATAGTTTGATTGGATGTAGAAATCTGATCCCACGTCGATAAATCGGTCATCAGAGACGTATGTTAAATTTGTACTATGATCGACGTAATCAGATTTGGAATTGCCACAGTCGATGCTTATAAAGCCCGCTAAAAAAGAGTACAATGATTTAGTGCAATCAGTTCAGTATTGTTTAGTAGCACGAGCAAGATATTACATCTATATTTCTTCCTTGACTATAAACTATTATCATTGAAAGATAAAAAGACGAAAAATGAAAGGCGATCGCCATGAGCGCTGACCTTGCGGCGACTGGCCATGAGCAGCAACAGTGGCGATGGCAAAGAACAGAGCAACCAAGCACCAAGACGATGATGCCATGTTCCAAGTGTCAAGCTGAGTGCTAGTGGTGATTTATATTCAGTGGTGGACGTGTTCGTTAGCGTAAGCACATCGCAATCAAAAGAGAAAGAAGCCTCGTTAGGTGTAGCACATCGCAATCCAAACAGTTCATGATTTATCGCAACGCGAGCATGGTTCCCAATCGACGATTGCCTTGTTTTGTCGGTTGCTTCTGACTTCGCCTACTCACAGGAACAGGAAAAGATGTTGCATTGCACCGAATATATGAAACGTGTATACAGTGACCGGGTCCCGCTTTTCACCGATTCTTTGTAAGAGCCGCACTGGTTGAGAGCATGCGCCTCACTTATGATCCGACACCCAATCTGTCAACCCTAAATCATGTAATCGCGTCAACGGTGTAAGGGTCAACTGGGAAGATGACCTGCTTTGTCGACGCAAGACTTCTATGAAATTAAATAGAAAGGAAAAAAAAAAATTTTCTAAGACAGCGAATTTTTTACTATTTTCTCACGACCTTGTATCAGAATCACTTCAAGTCTAACAACCGAAAGTCATATATAGAACTGGTCCTCTCGGGCGGCGCTAGTCTGAGGACTGGTCGTTGAACTCGTGTGTCAAAGATGCATCATCATCCAAATGTTTCGAGTTACAAGGTCATGGCTTCGTACCAGTGATTAAATCCATACTTGTCATGTGTGAGAATGATTAACTCTTCATCAAAATTTAATTTTCCAAGAACGTTTTCGATATTTCAAGGCTCGTGAGCATCCACATAAATCAGATATCAATTCATTCATGACATTTGCATTGGCCGCGAAAGGTATATGATATAACTAATTGGATTCTGATAACAGTATCGGCCAATAGAAAAGAAGTCCATATTTTGGAGGATACCTTAGGGGATGCCCTTGATGGAAGGAACTCCCCTAATAACTTATCCTAGACCCTCTGCTCTCGCCTATAAATAGACACTGTCGAAGCAACACGAAGCGTCTAAGAGTTGCGTAAAGATTAGCAAACACATTGCGTAAAAGAAATTGTTCATGACACCGATAGAGAGATTACGGTTTTCCTCTCAATTCTCTGAACCATCAATCACAAATGGTCTGTGAAAGGATAGGAAGAGAGGAGAAGGAGTCTAGTTCTCCTTGCAGTTGCGCACCACAGGAGGATATTGGATCGAGATCTTTCCTCTTCCGCGCAAATGGCATCGAAAGGTACGCATCGTAGAAAATAGCAGATCTATCCATGTTTATTTTTGATTTCGATCCTAGGATTAAAGTTTTCCGCAATTACAGAAGCATGATTAAAGTTATTTTATGCTTACAATATATAGAATTGGTCCTCTCGGGCGGCGCTAGTCTGAGGACTGGTCGTTGAACTCGTGTGTCAAAGATGCATCATCATCCAAATGTTTCGAGTTACAAGGTCATGGCTTCGTACCAGTGATTAAATCCATTCTTGTCATGTGTGAGAATGATTAACTCTTCATCAAAATTTAATTTTCCAAGAACGTTTTCGATATTTCAAGGCTCGTGAGCATCCACATAAATCAGATATCAATTCATTCATGACATTTGCATTGGCCGCAAGAATATTCAGGGAAAACAAAAAGAATCTAAACTAGCTATCAATTCATAAACCAGACATCAATTCATTTATGGTATTTGCATTAAATCAGATATCATTTCATTCATGTCATTTGCATTGGCTGAAAAAATATCGAGGGAAAACAAAGAGAATCCAAACCAGATATCAATTCATTCATGGCATTTGCATTGGCTGCAAGAATATCTAGAAACAACAAAGAGAATCTAAACTAGCTATCAGTTAATAAACCAGATATATAAATTCATTCATGGCATTTGCGGTGGCTGCAAGAATAACCAGAGAAAACAAAGAGAATCCAAGCTAGCCATGGGCACGTGAGCGATCATCTAAATCAGCAAGTGGAAAGAACGAGCTCACACACAATGTTTGCAAACGTCCGGTGGTACAGCACGATTCAAAATCATACTTATACGGACGTAAGCCTGTGCACTCGTTGGATGCTTTCTTATCGTAAAAGATGTGCTGCTACCGAAAACTAAAACCTCGAATCCCTCGAGATTTAGCTAACTCGGTGCAAGTCTGACCCGCGATTGCGCAAGTTTCTCTTAAAGAACTCCTATTTTGGTGGCTCCCTTGGCGTTTTTATTTCTTCAATGTACTCGGAGCTCAAAACGCTTGGTTGCTTGGTAGACGACAGAAGCCTCGCTCACATTCTGTCATTTACGATGCCTTTGTTTCGTTCTTCTGTCATCCTCTGCAATTTCAGAAATATTTAAAAGATGAAAATCAAGATGATTAGAGATTAATGGCAATCGAGGAATGTAAAGATTACAATGTTCGAAGGAAGAAAGAAATTTCCTAATTGAGTCGACAGGGGAAGCTAGGTGGTGAGCGAAAGTAAGATAAGAAGCCATCGCTACCCAATTGGGTTGAGTAATAATGCTTTCAGCTAAAAGCTTGCATCGGTTTAACTGTTAAAACTAGCCTTTTATGTTGTAACCGAAGATCGAAAAAAGTGATACTTGCATAAAATGGGAGGTATGTGTGCCGGCCATTAACTATCCCAACGGTGAAACCTGTGTCTCCTGCCATTGCCCCATGAACAGCACTTTGTGCCAAAAGTGTGCAGTAGACATCGTCAGATGCATCACTCGGAATTGCACGAATCATGTACGTAGGATCTGCATTTCAAGCTGCCCAGCTTTCTTGCTGGAACTAAATATGTAGATAGCCAAATCTACCTACCTATTTATTAAAGATTAATTCTCATTTTTTTTGCCTGCTTGTAAAGTAATCCTACACGACAAAGACACAAAAAAAAAAAAAAACACCTGTCAGTATATGCAATCTTGTGTTCAGATTTGCCACGATATTTTGCATTCTTCACAAAACTTCGACCGGACACTGTGTTTTGCAGTGTGATGGTAAAAGAGAAACGTCCATCACCATCACTAAAGCACTTGCGGAACTTAAGATCGCACGAGCATATCTTAAAGCAGGGCATATCTCCATTCTTTTGTTGTATTAGTCATCAACATGGGATTTTAGGAAATTAATTACTTGATCACATGAATTAAATTTGCAATGACATGCAAAACTGAGTATATTTAAGTGGCAACTGAAATTTAAAGAAGATAAAAAGTTGCTCGTGTGGCTATCTCGCGGAACTCACCTTTATCTTATTGGATAATCATAATCCTACGTCAAGGAGCAGCTCGTTTCCAGAAGCATCTTCATGACCTATGGATCGGATGCTATCTATCAGCGATAAGTTCTTGCCCTGCAACCTCAGCAACCACAATAACCATGTGCCCATTCTCTTTAAGTCACCTTATATATATATATATATATATATATATTCAAAAAGTTCACCTTTCCCTTCCAAATAACATGGCGATTCTGGATTTAAGCAGCAGTCCTAATAAAATAAGCATGAGAAGGGGAAGAAGATATGTCACTATCTAGTGAAAACAGAAAGAAGAATATAAAGTAAGCATTTCGAGATGAAACTTAGAATCTCAAACAAAGGGTCAAGAATCCAGAGACTCTGATAACCAAGTAGTTATCAGGCATACCACATCCATGCTAGCAAGAGTGTAGCATACATTGCAATGAACCCTGCATCATGGAGACGTAAGTTTTGACGCAATATAGTAGGGTAGTTGCTAAATCCATGTTAGTGCAGACAAAAATTGAAGAGTATGCTTGCCAAATAATGTTAGCTCTTCGGATACACAAAACAAAACATTACGAAGCTTCTCTCTCCTGTTTACAACTCGTTCAGACTGTTGGTATAAAAACTCAAAAATGGAGCTGAATTGCAACTACTTATTGACAATAAAGAGAGAAGCTTTTGGAAAAAAAAAAAAAAACTATATATCCTTTTTTTTTCTTTCCCCCATCTTCTCATCTTAGGTGAAAAGTTGAACTGCTTGACTGCAAGTAGACGTATATCTAACATTAATCATTTAAATTACACAGTACAAAACATAATTGGCCAGTGGGATGAAGCTATCTTACTAAGAAATGAACTTTACCACTGTAGCCACCCATTAGCTTCACAACACCTATACCATTCTTCTCCACGCTTTCTCTGCTTCTACATGTGCAGCATCGATGGCACGCTGGGCCTCTTCAACAGCAGTACCAAAAACCGAAGGACTTGTCGATAACCTGAACAAGAAAATAATGTGCTTGCAAATTATATACCACAAGCGCTTAACATGGAAAGAATGTGCCATCATGCAATTTGCATGAAGTACAATTAACATAGCAAAAGCAGTACTGCAATGTCACTATCTATTGTCAATGGAATGCCAGCAACGGCAACTTTGAGGCCACGTCTTTGAATTTCCTAGACAACAAGAAAAGGTTTAGGCTCACTTATCTTATCAACTGTAGAATGGACTCCATCATTGCTCAACGTGCAAAAGATTAAATACGAGAAAGAATTCCATATTCTCTCCGAAGCAGCAATACAAGCTATGTGCATCACTTTTCCCACTGTAAAGGAGACAGATTTTGGACAACACGCAAAAAGATAAAGAGTTACTATGGGAAGGCAATCTTTTGTGGTCCTCGATCATCAGGGACTAGGGCAGATTGTTACATCAGTATTGAAACAAAAAAAAAACATTACATCATGTTATGAAATCAATGCATACGAGTGAGGTTCTGTAATTTTAATGGCTCTATTATTTCTGCTTCCTGATTCAATTACCTCAAAAATCACAGCGGCTCCGTTTTGGGTTCCATCTCCTCCCATAATATAAGCCTGGAGAAAGAGCAACCGCCTATAAATCGACTTCTAAACCATAAAAGACCGTAAATCCTTGAGCCGAAAAATATAATAAAAAACTAAGATGCATCATACTTCAACAAATTACCTGATTTATTTATACCATGATCCTGAATGTTGCCATAAAGACGATCTTTATGGCATCATGACCACCTCGTGATGTGCCAAGGATTGTGCCTCCCGGTTTATGGATATCATTGACACACTTTGGTGTCTAATATGTATAGTGTTGCGAGCATAAAATCCCCTATATGGATGGTATTGACCAAGTTAGTGCAAGAATGAATATAGATGACATTGATCAAGTCAGTCAAAGCATGAATGATATCAAATCTATAAACAAGCATAAATGACCAACACAAAAGGAAGACATTTTAAGTAAATCGCCATAAAAATCATTAGTGAAACTTACTAATGAGGTGGCCATCTTACTTGATCCTCACCTGTCTACCAACGATCTTTTTGACACCATACATGTAGGACAGTCCAGAAACTATCTCCTTGATCACTGTAGCAAGCCCAGGGCAAGGGCCTCCACATGTTACGATGCATGCATAAACATCTTCTGGCTCAAAATATACCTAAAATAAAATGCAAACAACATGTCAATTAAGATTCTCTGCAGCCCTTGGACGATTAGGATCTATGTCATGTAGCATACATACCCTCTGACGAGGCCCCGTCTCGTCGAAAATGGATTCCCATTGGACTGCTTTTCTGAACAACAATCTACAGAGTCCAGAGAACAGAAGTTCAAGAATCAATATCCTAAAAATAACATATTACTAATATCAAAATTTTTCCATCAATGTTTCTCACCTTTTGTGGAACAGTACCATCCTCGTTAATGAAGTACTTTCTAAAAAAGGGAAACAATTTTTGTTGAGGATGGAAGAGCAAGGAAACGATTAAAAAAATAGAATATTACGATGTAATTAAGAAAGAATGCTTTCAATCAAGAAAATCGATATAGTATTAAAATAAAAGGAAAGACATAGAACACTTACAAGATTTTCCCAAATGCACACCTACCTTGTTTCATGAACTATGATCATATTTATCGGAGCTAGTGATAACTATCTCACCTCATTATGTTACCCATGATTGAGTTAGGTGTAGAAACTATCCTATAAGTTTTAGATCATTGGTCACTTCTTAGAACATGCATATAACTACTTAGAATATAACAACTACCTAGATAACTACTATGAATCAATTCTCAACACTCCTCCTTGATTTATAGTTTACATATACCAATTTGAGACATAAAATAAATATACTTCTGAATTGGAAGTGACTCGGTGAGTATATCTGCAACTTGTTCATCTGTACCATAATACTTTATTGCTATAGCTCCACTTGCTACAAGATCCCAGATGAAATGATAGCATATCTTTATATGCTTCGTTCTTCCATGAAATATTGGATTCTTCATCATTATAATTGTGGCTTTGTTGTTACAAAATATTTCTGTTGCTTCCTTTTGTTCTTAATGAAGATTTTCAAGAAGTCTTCGAAGCCATATTACTTGACAAGCTACTGATGTTACAGCTACATATTCTGCTTCCGATGTCGATAATGCAGTTATTGCTTACTTCTTTGAACTCCAAGATGTAGCTCTTGATCCAAGGTTAAAAATATTATCTGAAGTACTTTTTCTATCATCCAAAGCTCTTGCTCAATTACTATCAGTAAAACCAAATAATTTACATTTAAAATTATAAGAATACAAAATACCATAATCTGTAGTTTCAGCAATGTAATGTAGAATTCTTTTAACAGCTCCGAGATGATGTTTGCTGGGGCAATACATAAACCTGGATACTAAACCAACAGAAAATGTAATATCTGGTCGAGTATGAGTTAGATAAATCAAACCTCCAACCAAACTTCTGTAGTATCTTGCATTTATCAAATATGTACTATCTTTAAGTTTCAGTTTCTTATTTACATTCATAGACGTTGCTGCAATTTTGTAATTAATCATGTTAAATTTTATAGGAACATCAATTGACTTTTAGTTACACGATCGAACGAACATCAATTATTATAGGAAAGTAGAACAGAATGATATGCAAGGGAAAAGGAAAAAAGAAGAGAACATGCGGAAAGCAAGCAAGGGAACGTTACAAAGCTTTTCCTTTCATCTAATTAAACCTGCAACTCCAAAGATGTTGGATTTCTTTAACCTGAAACGAAAACACATTTGGTTGTAATCGTTCCCCCATCTTCTCACATATTTTAACCCTCTCTTGGTGAGCCTTTGCAAGGCTGGGATTGTTTGCTTCTACTACACTTAGGACTGCTATAGAAAACAGTGGCAATTCATATTCCCTGAGGAAAGAAGGAAAGAGGATTCTTTGCATGATCCGTCTGCATTACTGAATTTGCTCCGATCATTTTGTTCGGGAAACAAAATCCAAAGCCTCTTAGCATCCATTTTCCTGTGCTAATTTGACTGCACCACATAATGACAATGCCTAATGATAAAGCTTTAATTACTCGAAGGTGAAGGAGAGGGTGGCCTTACCGTCTCTGGAATCGGTGGCGGCTTGCGTGAGCTGCATCAACGAGTAGACCTCGAAGGCGTTGATGATGGGCGGGAGGGTGGAGTTGCTCGTTGCGTGGAGCACGTATCGATACCGATAATAGCCTTCGAATGGCACGACGCTGTATATGTAACCAACCGAGAGGTAAGGCGGGGTGTACCAACTAAACCTGGACTCGCCATTCCGGGTGACGTTGAACATCCTCGTCGCCTTGCCCGTCAAGTTCCGGAGTTCGGCGAAGTAGAGGACGGCGTACAGCTCGTCGCCGGGGGAGACAGAGTCCCAGAAGAAGCGCAGCTGCCGGACTCTTTTCGGAGTCACCGCGGTCTGCATAACAGCGACCGGCGGCTCGTACAAATCGTCCCTGTTGTCCACCGTCGAGTTGGTGGACAAGGTGAGCCAGGAGGGACCGTTGTAGGGGTTCCAAACGCGATCGTAAGGGTCGTCCGGGAACCTGTTCGTGATGTCATGCGTATGAGTACTTCCTGCTAACTTATGGGAACTGAGAATGGCAGGAGGTCATTAGTCCTTCTACATCGAAAATCTAAGAAATCTCTTGCTGATACCGATCCCCACTTCTCCAGAGAAGCTGATGGCAAGAACCAGCATTTAGCTAGGCATCAGCCGCCACCTTGTACTATCCACCATGTTGATGGCAGAGTCAACGCTTTGAATTATATGGACTTGGTCAAGACAAATAATCGATTTCGTGCAATGGAAGCTGGGAGGAAGACCAATTCCTCGGAGGACAGACGATGAGGTTGTAACAGCTTATGGGGTAGGTCTGCAAACATGGGTTTCGGAAGAATATACACGAAAAGATACTAGCTTTCCACTGCATGGATGAATCAAAAACAGGAAAGATCTAAAGGGGAAAAAAGGCTCTGTATGTTTCTATTTACCTCAGTGACTTTGTTGCTCCCATGTTGCGCCGAGTGACGAGAACCACAGACTGTGAAGCATTCACGTATTCCGCGTAAAGACCGTTCTTGAGTGGCCTCAGCTCTAACGAAGACATAAAAGGAGTTCCACGCCCAGTATTAACCAAACAAACTGATGTGGAATTGGCAGTAGCAAGAGTCAAAGCCTCGGCCGTATAGATAGCAGATGGATCGGAGATGTTCATTGTCTTCCAATGATTGACTCCGATGTGCAGGTCAAATTGTATTTGGCTATTCTTGCCATCGTAGTTCCCGTACATGAAAGTTGCTCTTACGAGATACGTACTGTTCTGAGGCACAGGCTTTAAGGTGTAGCAATTCCGGACTCCATCAGGAAAGCTTCTGAGATTGAGTTCTTGCGTTGGAACAGAGGAGTTTATGTAGCTTGATTGGATGTCGAAATCTGATCCCACGTCGATAAATCGGTCATCAGAGACGTACGGTACTTGGGTAACGGTGTCCCAATAACTAGAGTTGGGGTTCCCGCAGTCGATGCTGATGAAGCCTGCAAAAGAAGATGAAGGCGATTTGCAGCCGGTAAAGCATTGTTTTGAGGCCACGAGCAAGCTTTTATATCGAATGCTTTCCATCTAAGATTTCGTGTATATTCGGCTCGTCGTACAACGGATTAGGAGCGAAAGAGGCATTGTTTTGGTATGTCCACTGAGAAGAAAAATGATACAAATCATCTCGTCCTATCCCACCAAGAGACATCATAAGGAGGTTGAATTGGAGTAGAACTTCACCGTGAGATACATATGCTCGCTGGTGAGGAGATGAAAGAGAAGGAAGACAGGCAGGTTTAGAAAGCAGCAGTTGCTCACCCCGAGTATTAGGCTGGGCGTTCGCCGGACCTGTGATTGCCAAGAGAAGAAGAAAGAAGCCACACACCATCTCTTCCGCTCCGCAGCAGCTATCTCGCCTCCGAGATCGGAGACGAAGTTATAAAGTACACGGGGACGACTTCATGGATCAGGTCGACCATGTTAGAGGTTGGATGAATTGCGTGATTAGGAAATAAAAAGGAGGATAAGCAATAAACAATAACTTTTGTCTATGAACAAATACTAATAGGCTGTAACACAGCGGAATTAAACAGAAATCACAATCAAATAGAACATCAAGATTTACGTGAAAAACTCCTTCAACGTGAAGGGTAAAAACCACGGGGCAAACCAGAGAAAATCCACTATAGAAATAATGAATGTACAATTCTCGAATCTCTTGTCTAAAACCCAAGCAACAATCACAAGAGAATAACTGGGATACAAGGATCACGCCATCAGTGCACATATCCAAAACCTCGCTCAAGCAATCACGTAAAACTCATTGTAGATCTGATCTAACTTTGAGATAAGAAACTGTTTGGATGAGTGAGAACAATTTCTGAGTTTTCCTTGTCTTCTTCCCTTTCTTTTTCTCTTGTTTTTACGCCTTTTCTCCTCTCTTTGAATCCCTAATATTGCTGCCAAGTTGTTACCCTTTGCTGCGATATTTGATCTCCTAATTTCGTAGCCACCTAGCCCCTATATATAATTAGAGATTAGGTTAGGGTTAGGGTTAATAAGAGAGGACTATGGGCTGCTAAAGCCCATAAGGGCTGAATTGGGCTCTCAGCCCAACAACCTCCCCCTTCAGCCCATAAGGGAGGCTGTCTCATGACTCAGTGTAAATCTATGCTGATCAACTGTCGACACATCTCCTGCCTCTCTTTTGGTAAGGTCTTTGTCAACATGTCTGCTCCATTATCATCTGTATGAATTTTCTAAAGTTGCAACTGCTTCTCTTCAAATACATTTCGAATCCAGTGATATCTGACATCTATATGCTTTGACTTGGAATGAAAAACTAGGTTCTTACATAAATGGATGGCACTCTGGTTGTCACAGGAGAAATACATCGAGAAGGTATTAGATAGGTTTAGTATGAGCAATGCAAAGCCAGTTGGTTCTCCTCTTTCAGGTCGATACCAGTTGATGGGGAAATAAAAAGGAGGATAGACAATAAATAATAACTTTTGTCTATGAACAAATACTAGCAGGCCGTAACACAGCGGAATTAAACAGAAATCACAATCAAATAGAATATCAAGATTTACGTGGAAAACCCCTTCAACGTGAAGGGTAAAAACCACGGGGCAAACCAGAGAAAATCCACTATAGAAATAATGAATGTACAATTCTCGAATCTCTTGCCCAAAACCCAAGCAACAATCACAAGAGAATAAATGGGATACAAGGATCACGTCACTGTGCACAATATTCAAAACCTCGCTCAAGCAATCACAGAAAAACTCACTGTAGATCTGATCTAACCTGAGATAAGAAACTGTTTGGATGAGTGAGAATAATTTCTGAGTTTTCCTTGTCTTCTTCCCTTTCTTTTTCTCTTGTTTTTCTGCCCTTTTCTCCTCTCTTTGAATCCCTAATATTGCTGTCAAGTTGCTGCCCTTTACTGCGATATTTGATCTCCTAATTTCGTAGTCACCTAGCCCCTATATATAATTAGAGATTAGGTTAGAGTTAGAGTTAATAAGAGAGGACTATGGGCTGCTAAAGCCCATAAGGGCTGAATTGGGCTCTCAGCCCAACATTGCGCACAGGGGCTGTTTCCTGGTTCAACGCGGCGAACTATTATTGGGCAGAGACATCGTCGTGGGGTAGACGGGCTAGAAGGTCTTCCTCCGAGCGAGATCCAGGAAAAGAGTGTGGTCCAGGCAATGAGCGAAAAGATGACTCTCCATTTTGACCCTGAAGTGTTCAAGATGACTCGCTCGTTGATGACGTAACACGGAGAACGAAAGGAAAAAACCATTTCAAAACGAATCGCGTGCAAGCAAACTTTTTTTTTTTTTTTTTGGATAATGTTTTGCAATCCGCCAAAAGGTAATCTTTCATCCAACAAATTCGGATCGCAAGCCACCTTCTAATTATGTTATACTAAGTGGCAATTGAATAATTTTCCTACAGTTGCTGACCCAAAACTTACACCATATACAACAAATGTGGAACAGTAGACAGAGGCTGTGCAAAGACCAAACTTGTTGCATGATGTGTTGATGTTCTAATCCATTAAATCAGAGATATCTGCGGCCGGTGGGTTTTCAGATTACAGCATATTGTTTCATTGTTGCCGAAAAGAGATACAGTAGTGCATAGACTACAGAATACCAAGTTCTGTATTTATTCCGATGCAGAAACCCCCAAGAGGAACATCCTATTTTGCCACAGTAACGAGTGCCAACGACAGTTACATGCACTACATCTTACCTTAACACACACAGCGTATACGAGCAGAGACAACTGCGATAAGTTTCATCTGATGGAAGGAACAGTTGGCCCCAGCAAGCTCGCCCCCATCTCAGATGAAATTTCTCGGCTCATGTTAAATCCTTCAATATATATGACATCGCTCCTGTCAGAGGCAATCTCTGGCTTCAAGCAGCTCTTCAGCTGCGTCACTACTTCAAACATCGTCGGCCTCTGGCTGCCTGCATCTGCAGTGCACCTGAGAGCTAGATCCAGGATCTTCCACGCAGAAGTGGCATCATATTCTCCTTGCAGAGTTTCATCCATGATTTCCTCTATGCACCCCCGAGACAGACTTGCGGCAATCAACTTAACAATGTGAACATTTCCTGGACCCTGCACGATCGGAGGTCTGCCGGTGATCAGCTCCAGGAGAACTACACCAAAGCTGTACACATCACTCTTCTCGGTGAGCTGGTAGTTTTCATGGTACCTAATGAAACATAAACATGATACTGATTGGTCAGTTGTAATCCATAATGTATAGTTATCCTTTATGGTTGAGTACACTAATGTATAATAAATGTCTGCTTTCTAGCAATAAATTTGGCAATTCAAGGTTCAAACACTCCAAGAAGAGAATCAAATTGCCATCTTGGTTAACCAGAAAAATGGAGATTCAGTTCAAGGCCAAGTATTAGCAATTTGAAGTTATGGCATGGACATGAATCCTACTATGTTGGTTTGGCAATTGAACTGACTATTCCTCAAACCTGCAAACTGGATCTGGGAATTAAAACATGGCAGCTCAGGAGATCAAGAATTCTGCTATGTGGCATTCAAAGATCTCCACATATCCATGTTGATCATAGGGTTTCAAAGATTAAATTTAAGAAAAAAAAACCCATATTTAGTTCAAATTTCAAACCAAATACTGATGTCTCATCCAAGCCCAAGAGGTCTGCTGCATCAAGTCAAACTAGTATCATAGTATATCTACAATTATGAATGCATAGCAAAAGAACATATTGAGGACATAAAACTTAAGTATGGAGAGATCGTAACACCCCCAACTAATCTTACCTTTGAAAAATGATGATGGGTTAGATTAGCATAGACCACATTTATAGGGTAACTACTAAAAGTTTAGCATGAAGTATATTGGGTTACATAGTTAAAGTTTAATTCTTTCTAGATCACTATACCAATGGGCCTATTAGATTGGGTGGTGACAGGAAGACATACCAAGGTAAATGAATTCATTTTCCATCTTATTTTTCTGCATACTGTCGCTTCTACATTGAGATGTATGAATAAATTGTTTATAAAGAATTTAGAGTGGGGTAAAAAGCATGTAGAAAATATACTCGGGATCAATATATCCAGGGGTGCCAACCACTGTCCCTGTGGACACATGGGATTGCTCATCGCTATGAAAAGATTTGGATAACCCAAAGTCTCCTATTCTAGCCTCTAGTTCTTCGCTCAAGAGAATGTTGCTGCTCTTGACATCTCTATGGATTATTGAAGGCTTGCATCCTTTGTGCAAATAATCCAGCCCTGTCATATAAAATAGAGATTAAGCAATTATACCAAAGACAATTACATACACAAAAGATTCTCCAAAACCTTGTGCAGCCTCCAGTGCAATTTGAAGCCGCTGTCCCCAACTCAAGACTTTGGCACAACCAGTCTTATCTGTGATGATTATAAGTTAGAAAACCCATGGAGACAACTTAACAAAATATCAGCAGGAAATATCTGTGAAGGTGCTTCTTAAACTCATAGTTACTTGCTGCATAATTTCTATGATAACTCCCTCAACTGACGGGTTTCAAGCAACAAGCCAAGAGATATATTAATCTTCAATGCTCTGATATACCCTATGACCCTATCAGCCCTTTTAAAAAAATGATTCCAAGTATTTTACCCCTTCCTAATCAGGAAAAGTTGAACATTCAACTTCAGATTTAACTAACTTTGTAATGATCCTCCAAGTCCCCAAACTTCTTTCTCGATCATTGTGCATAAGAAAATAATTTACATTAATCATTTAATAGGAAAGCAATCGAGCCTCTAGAGGAGAATTAAATAATATCCTTTACAATTTAAAATTGATCTTAAAGAATATTTGTAACAGTGCTCATGTTCAGTATCACTAAACCTCGTAGATAGTCTCGAAGGCTTCCTTGCTTCATGTATTCGTAAACAAGAGCTAGGCAATTCCCATCCATGCAATAACCAACCAGAGAAACCAGATTCCTGTGGTAGATCTTCGTCAGGTTCTGGGCCTGCAGAATGAAGTGCAAAATGTTGTCAAGAAATATTCTAAAAAAGTAAATTGTTATATGGAATAGCTACAAGCTACGTAAGGCAGCATTCTGACATCAAACTTCCTCACAATATAGAAAACAAATACTATCATATGATAAAAAGGAGTAATTAACTTTCAGCTGTTTAAAAAGAGTGTTTTGGCATCTCATCTTGGTTAGCATCAATACCAACCTTTTCAATTCAGAAGTGTCAAGACTTCATAATTATATTGGCCGCTATACTAGCCATTTAAACTTTTGAGATCTGTGGTAACTTAATCGAAATCTTGGTCATGATGTAAGAGCATGTTATGAGTTTGAAGCCTATACTTGTCCCCTCTTTGTTTCATCTTGTTCTTTAACTAATAGTTGTGAAATTTTTAACTCTGTATTTGACTTGGACCATACATTTGGGTTTCAATTTTACATGTCAAGTTTAAATCGGGGAGAGGGGAATGTTAAGACTTCATGAATATATTTGACTCTTTACTACCAACTTAAGTTTTTCGGGATTTGTGATAACCCAATCAAAAATTTTTATCGAGTAACAATCACACTCAAGTCATCTAATAGTCTTATTTTGAAGGTCAAATAAAATTTCTATACCTCAGCCAAAAATTCCTTCATTCCTTGTGGTGATGATACGGAACGCATCTTGATCGCAACTTGCTTTCCAGTTTCCAAGCACCCATGATAAACCATGCCAAAACCTCCTTTCCCGATGACCTTTGTAAACTTATTTGTTATGTTCTCCAACTGTGTGTATGTAAACTGCCTACTCTCAAATGAAATTTGATGCTCTCTCTGCTGAGAGTAGACTACACCGCGTGGCTGCACAGAGGTCTTAGACTTCCGACCTATCAGAAAAGAACAAGAAGTTGACTATTAGCACTCAATGCAGATTTTGAAAATGATGGTGTGGTACACCAAGCTCATTTTTCCTCTTCAAAATATTACCTTGCTGCTTTCTGATGTTCCATACCACAGCTACCAATATTACCACAAGAAGTAGCAGCCCAGACACTGCTGCAATAATTACAACGATAGCGGTTTTAGACCTTGATGAAGACGCTTTGTTACAGCCATTTTTGTCAAGCCTGACATCAAGAATGTTTAAAAAGTATTGTCAGTTGATGTAAGCTCCATATAGGCAGTAGGGAAAAGTCTAGTAGCAATCAACACTTATTCAGTTATCTTATGACATTAGTGAATAGAGCTAGAAGATGGCAAGTGCACAACATTAATCCCGATAACCCTCACTCTAAATTTCACTTTTAGAAAGAGGTTCAAAATGATCTCAGCGGACTGCAAAATCATATAGTGAGTTTAACAACAACCACAATAACAACAAAACCTCTAGTTTTAACAATTTGGAGTCGGCTACATGAATCTTTTACCATCATTGAGATCTATCGTATAGTGAGTTAAATATATAAAAAATAATCTATGCCACCCCAATCAGTCAAACAAGCTATATTTCCTACCTTAGAAACTCAACTAAAAGTGGTTCACGTAACATGCAATTCAACTACCCTTTTTGTCATCACTCTTTCACCAACCAACAAACAGAGAAAGAACACAAGCCTCTTTCAAACTGATACACTGTATCTGAAGATCCAAAAATTCTAAAAAAAATTTTGTCAAAAAAAATCTAACAATCAATCAGCTTTAACAGGCTCTGTGTTTCATGCCATTTTGGCACACAAAAAATTGCCAAATCTGCTGCCTGAGTATTTCAGTTGGTATTGTTTAATTTTAAAAAAATAGTTAAGCAGAAATAACCCATGATAACATTACCACCAAGTAACTCACAGTGTTTCAATTACAAGCCTATGGTTTAAAGAATTTGGTAAATGTATTATGATTTTGTCCAGTTGCATATTCTATTGACCATTTGTATTTGTGCTTCATTGCTCTATGTTTCTTTATATCTTTGTAAACTATTATATGCTTACCTTGTCCGTTGGGAATTCACTTTTGTCAATAATAACACATGGAAAGGATGTCCGGGGTGGTAAGTCAACATATTCACATGATGACCCATTATTCATTAGCTTAAGCTTTTGCATTGTGGCATCCCCGGGTGTGTCTGTGCATGAGCCTTCTTATTGGTAGGAGACTTTGGGTCAGATTCTCCCCCCGACAAGTGGCATTAAAGCTCATATATTAGTTTGTATAGATCAGTGACAGACTCAAGAGACATAAGAATGTGAAATGGCTAGTGTCTAGTTCATGAGCCAAGTAAGAAATCGTGTGCTCAGATGTGATTAATTTGCTTGGTGAGATAGGTTCGATTTTTAAGGTGTGATTAATTTGGAAGCCCATAATCCATAACTTGTGGACATCATATGGCTGACCCATACAGGAAACTATGAACAATGTCTCACGCATAGTAAATTGATGAGATTGTTGGGTGTTCAGTTTGGCTTCAAGCGTTTGTTGGGTATTCATTTGTGATTAGATAGATTTACATGAAAACATATGAGATTAAGTAAATTCATTGTAGTATTCACTTGTGAGTATGGAAAAGATATCTCATGGAATATATATGAGACTTGGGTAAAAAGGGGGTGGACTAGTGCATAAAGCTCTGGAAATGCTAGATTTGGGAGGATCGATGTACATAGTCTTGCCCATATAAGCAAAACGACTATTGTTGATGTGTGTGTGCAGTGTGTATGGGAACCTCACTGATGTTTGCATGGAACCTTCTATTGGCAAGGGAATTTGAGTAAGATTCTGCTTCCAAGACTCTCATCACATTCAAATCAACACTCACGTATAGACATCTATATTTTGTGCTTTACACAAGGCAAGCCTTGTTCCTTTCAGGAAGAAATTTGCACAATGGCTTTCCACCAGGTACACAGTTTCCATATATCTCTGGAAGTGACTAATTAGTACAAGGAAGCAACTTAGGTAAGATGAGACCAATGCAGAAATGGAGGACAGTGGAAGTAAGCTTCTGGTACTTTAGTAGTTCCATGACAGAATGTCTGATATGAATAATCAAAGTGGTATATGATGCTACTGCTTTATAAGAAGAATGGACAACCTATGTGATCACATACAAAAGTACTTCTTGACATGATCTAGAATTCTGGTGAATTCTGGGAGTGCCATATTATGTTGACACGAGTACCTTTTCACCAAGTAAGATATATTTGGAATAGTTTCTGTGGACGAAAGGAATGTAGTCCGGTAGGATGAGAACACAATATTTACTGATATAACCCCTAAAACATACATGAGCTTGATAAGAAAACAAACCTGAGTGTAAGTAACCCAGCATCTGACCTTTTGCAGAGCTTCTCAGGAACAGATCCATTGAAATTGTTTCCTGCCAAATTTCTTAAACAATACATTGCTCTTCAATATTCCTGTTTTTCATCTATGTTCTGGATCAAAAGTTGAATAACTTACAGAATTTGGAGTGATACAAGATTTTCAAGAGAATCGGGTACTGTTCCTGTTAAATTGTTAAAAGACAAATCTCTGCAATATAACATAAAAAAGAATCACTATTAAGTAGCAAAATTTCTTGAGAATAAAAAATTAATCCAGTGATCTTGTTATTTGTCAAGTGTTTGCTTGAAACAGCATAAACTTTTGACATTAATCTTAGATATCAAAAGCCTGCAAAACTTTGATGCGAAACACTTACAGGACAATGAGAGATGATAAACTGCCTAGAAAATCAGGTATTGCTCCACTAAAGTTGTTGTGAGACAAGTCCCTGGAATTGAAATTATATATTGATCATTTAGTGCATAAACAGCTCGACATAACAACTGTGCTCTCTGCATTACATGAAGTCAACAGTCTACCTTCCAACATTTAAATCATAATTAAAGCTAACTGATGAACAGCAAGTTTTGCTGGATAAAAATACAACACCATTCAGACCCGAGTGATTCATATGAAGTCATGATTTCCTGTTTATCTAGCATGGAAGGCCATGCCTCTTTTTTGCTGTAATATTCCGAGCAATACCAGAAGAAGGCTCTCGTACAGCTCCCATTTGGTTATCCATAGTGTGGTCAAGATATATGATTGATTTGTCTTTAGGCATAATCATTGAAAGTTTACAGTCAATACAACAACAACAAAGGCGTAAGTCCCAACATGGAATTGCAGTCAATACAAGCAAAAAATGCTTCTAGTGCTCTGACATGCAGCAGACTTGTACCCATAAAGTGATTGGTGTTGTCAAAGTGTATTTACATCCTTTACAGTAGCTTAAACCATTTATAAAGCCATATGTTCTTCAGCACATGAAGCTTGTTTCTCATGTAAGAGCTTCGGAATATGCAAACTGCAGTAATTTAGCCTCTAGGTTGAAGTCTTAAATGTACAGACCATATCGAGATCTCCAAGAAGCATTCCGACCTTCTATGTTGAATAATGCCTTTTGTAAAGGGAATAGAGGAAATAGGTAAGATAAGCTAGTCAGTGTAAACCCACAAAAAAAATGCCTGCAACCATTGAATGACAAGTAAGCACCCTTTGGTGCAGAGTTATTAACTAGCTGATTTATGTTGCAATGTAAGCATAAGCTGTGTGTTGTTTTCTTTACTTGCATAACTAAAACACTAAAACCATTTCAAGAACACCTGTTATAATGTGGTTCTGCACTATGTGGTGGTCATGCCTATAAAGCCCCTTTTTCCAGCAACTTCTTAGAGGATCACTTACGTTTAGCTCAAGCATTGTCTGAGAGATTAACAACTGAACGAAAATAGACATCATACCTATCTATTTCTTGATTGATAATCATTATACTTTGTTGACCAAGTTACGACTGGAACATCAGTAGAAAAAAGTTGTCATCTAATGTGAGACAGCCTATGCTGATTTTTATTACTGTACACAGATTTTTGCTAGCCTTCCCTGAGAATCGAACAGTGGACATTAAACTGGTATGGACCAGGAGAATTAGTTACTAAGTAAGCAACTGCATATATCTTACTTCCTGCACTCGTGCAAGATTTAAATTTTATAAAGGTAGCATTGATATTGATCGGAGAAATTAACCCATGGCACATTACTGGTATTAGCTCAGATAATTATTTGTCACTGGTTAGTCATGGTGATGCATTACAATTTGGATCAAATTAAAAAATTTGCTTATGCATTATGCTAATTGCCTTGTTCAACATTGCTGACAGAAATATGATATTAGGAGAAGCAATCTGGGTCATGGACTGAAATATTTCAATAAATTATAACCCAAATTACTTGCTCTAGAAAAGAGAACAAAATCAAGTTGCACTTACAGGTACTTGACAGCTTCAAGCATGGCAAAAGAGATGTATATTTCACCAGTCAATCCTCTGGAAGTCAAATTTCTGCAAAATATTGCAGCTTACAAAACATATTTTGAGTAGAAGTTTTAATAATAGCTTCAATGATTCCATCAGATGAATTTTTTTCTCCCTCTTTTAAGTTTCTTGAACACTTACATATTTGTGATCCTCGGTGGATCAGTATTGTAGCTACAATTCAAGCCATCCCATACGTATGCTTTTGGAGAACATGGATCACCCATCCAATTTCTCTTAAGTTGATAGTGTGATTTGATTGCCATCATGGCATCAACTGGTCTCCAGGAAAATACAAGAATTAACACACATTAGTGTATACTAGAAACATGATTTTTTTAACAGAAAATAGTCACTAACTAAAAAACCATTTTAATTTGGTATCAGGCATTCCCAGCCAGTAATGAGATAGAAAAATAGAAAAACAAAATATTTTTGAGTTGTAGAAATTAAGATGTTATTTATGGTTGCAGTCACATATAGAACCAAGCATCAATGTAGAATAATAATCTATATATTGGTACCACATGTGGATGTGCTGCATAATATTCTCTAATTATTTTCATAAGGCAGTGCTGCAAGTAATTTGCGTCCAATAGCTTCCAAATTTCTTAGATATTTCAAATTGTTAGGCATGGCGAGATTTAGCTATGAATATTCCAGTATTCCTTTTGCTTTTGGACTGGCTACATGCCCAAGTTCAGTTTGTGGAACTTGAATTAAACAGGGAGATATATTAACCAAACGACTCTGTGTTCTGAATTCTTATACCACATTCAAATCAATTATCAGCAACTCATCTTAAAAATGATTTATCAGAAATGACAGGATTTAGCAATTTTATTCTAAAAGCTGTAACTAGTCATATCATTTCCAAGAAAAAGAACCAAACAAATCTTGTAAAGTCATGATTGTGTGGAATGAGTAATCAGAAATAGCTAGACTGTCCATATTAAGGCACATGGAGTTACAGTAAAACTGGCCACAAAAATTTATCTTTTTGGTTCTCAGCATGCTCTGTTCCAGATAGCTATGCTGTTGGAATGAGAATTTACTACTGCAAGTAAAGCTATTCTTATTTAAATTCAAAATAGTATCATTTTCATATTTCAACACGTGAATGGTGCTTGTGGTCAAACTACTACGACTTGTTTGGTTACTCCACCCTCAGCAGGAACCAGTTTTGCAAAATTTAAGGAAAAAAAGAGGAATTTGCGATCCCTGGAATCTTAGATCCACTGTCCAAAATTTGGATAAGTACGTACAGTCAACATGAGCTATTAGCATAGTCACAGTTATTTCCATTTCAAAAAAAAAAAAAATCCAGATTACGTATGTAGAAAATTATCCTGTCTGCTTAGCAGATTGAATCTTATGATCCACCAATGGATCAGCTTGCTTTAAAGTCTTATTCCAATCTGAAATTTGCAACACAAACAAATATGATATTGAGTACAGAGCCTGACTCACTAAATGGTGCAAAATAATTACAAAAGAAATGATGCGAAGACAATTAGTACCCACCTGATTTAGCTCAATTACAAATAGAAAGTAGTGGATCTGCTTTCACTCAAAGTTTGCTCAACGGGTTCCAATTGGTATCAATCCATGGGCTTGGCGAACACAATCAGATCAGATCAAAATTAGCCTAACTTAAAGTCGGGCTGCGTGAAAAGAACCCTTTCTTCCATCTTTTATTTCTAGTTTATCATTAAATTACAACTCTTAAAATATTGGATTTTTTTGTCTTGATTAAAGGAAAATGTGTTTTGTTGTAGTCGTTGCGACACAAACTTTACCCATCTTGTCACTTAGTTGAACCCTCTATCTATTCGTCCGTACGAGGCAGAGTTGTAAAACATTAAAAACTGCTGCAGAGAAGACTGGCAATTCACAATCGGCACGCGAAAAAATGAAACCACGGACATCAATTTTCCTAATTTGACATCTTAGAAATGATAATTATTAACTTGGCTGCATTCTTGATGACAAGAAACAAAGATAAAGCTTCGATTACTTCAAGGTGAAGGAGAAGGGGGGAAAGCTGCAGCGCCTTACCGTCTCCGGAATCGGTAGCGGCTTGTGTGAGCTGTATCAACGAGTAGACCTCGACGGCGTTGATGATGGGCGGGAGGGTGGAGTCGCTCGTCGCATTCAGAACGTATTCGTACCGAGAAGAGCCGTTGAATGGCACAGGGTCGTGCATGCCGTCAGCCGATTGGTAAAGCGGACTGTATGAGTTATACAACAAATCCCCATTGCGGGTGACGTCGAACACCCTCGTCGCGTTTCCCGTCAGTTTCTGGAGTTCGGCGATGTGCAGAATGGTGTAAAGCTCGTCGTCGAGGGAAACGGAGTCCAAGGAGAAGGCCAGTTGCGAACCACTGACCGGAGTCACCGCCGTCTCCATCACAGCGGACGGCGGCTCAAACATATTGCCGCTATTGTCCACCGTCGAGGGGGAGGACAAGTTGGACCACGAGGGACTCGTCAAGGGCCTCCAAACGCGATCGTAAGGGTCGTCCGGGAACCTGTTCATGATATCTCTCAGCATTTCTTAATCGAAAATAAAACGAAAAAATATGGAATGAAATAAAATTGCATCTTATTCGGGTCAATCGGTCCGTGGCCCGATTCGCATAGCAGGCCTCAGAAATGCTGAGAGATCATTTTTTTCGCATTATGTGCTGACACAGCCCTTTAAGGGAATATATGAGGCAAACGTACTTCATTTATTAAATGGATTGATAGAAGGGCGATTTCTTGCAAATGATTCTCATTTTATTTTTTTTAAACATTATTTTATTTTATTTTTTTCTAAATAGTATTTTTATTCAAGAAATACCTAAAAAAAATTTCTTACAAAAGTTGAATGTATTTTTTATATATATTATATATGCTTTAACCTTTGATTATCAAATAAAAAACTATAAAATCTATTTAAATATTATAAATGAACCAAATAGAATCGAAATGTACTATAAATCATTTGATATATCATTCTAGGATTCGAACATATATTTATAATAATTTATGAATAATATCACTTAAAAAATAATAAAGAAAATTAACTTGTTATAATGTTTAGTCACCACAATAAAAAGGCTATCAATTTTTTTATAAAAAAAAATATATATCTAATGAGGTTTTGAACCCTTAATCTTTGGTAACTTAATTTGGTACATCATCACTAAACTAATATTTAAGGTAAAAATACTCTAAAACCTATTTGAAAATATTGTTAATGACCCAAATAAAAGTTTGACCTGGACCACATCAATTCCAAGCCTAAAAATATGGTTTTGTAACAATATGATATCACTTACCATATTTCTTAATCTTATTTATAGTGTTTTCAATACCTTAATAAAAATATTATAAATGAGTCAAATGAAAAATTCTATGATAATTCAAAATTAGGGGAAAATTAGCGGAAAATTTTGACAGAAATAGTTGGTGAAGAGTATTTTGAATTTTTTTTAAAAATAAGGATCCTATTTTGGAAAATCCAAAAGAAATGACGTTATTTAGAGGAAAAAAAAAATGAAGACCTCTTCTAAGAAAAATCGCCATTCACAGAAACAAAAAAAAGAACTTTTATGTTTCGCTTACCTCACGGAGTCGGATGCTCCGAAGTTGCGCCGAGTGACGAGGACCACAGACTGTGAAGCATTCACGTATTCCCCGTAATCACCGTTCTCAAATGGGCGCAACTCCAACGAAGATATAAAAGGAGTTCCACGCCCAGTATTAACCAAACAAACGGACGTGGAATTGGCAGTCGCAAGACTCAAAGCCTCGGCCGTATAGATAGCAGATGGATCGGAGATGGTCATCGTCTTCCAATGATTGACTCCGATGTGAAGGTCAAATTGTATTTGGCTATTCTTGCCATCGTAGTTCCCGTACATGAAAGTTGCTCTGACAAGATACGTACTGTTCTGAGGCACCGGCTGTAAGGTGTAGCAATTCCGGAGTCCATCCGGAAAGCTTCTGAGATTGAGTTGTAGCGTTGGAACAGAGGAGTTTATATAGTTTGATTCGATGTAGAAATCTGATCCCACGTCGATAAATCGGTCATCAGCGACGTATGCTAAATTTGTACGCTGATCGACGTAATCAGATTTGGAATTGCCACAGTCGATGCTTATAAAGCCCGCTAAAAAAAGGTACAACGATTTATTGCCATCAGTTCAGAATTGTTTAGCAGCACGAGCAAGATGTTTGTTATATCTATATTTCTCCCTTGACTACAAACTATTATCATTGAAAGACAAAATACGAAAAATGAAAGGTGATCGTCACGAGCACTGACCTTGGGACGACTGGCCATGAGCAGGAATAGTGGCGATGGCAAAGCAAAGAGCAACCAAGCACCAAGATGCTGATGCCATGTTCCAAGCGCCGAGCTGAGTGCTAGCGGTGATTTATATTCGATGGTACGCACATGGCGATCAAAAGAGACAGAAAACCTCATTAGTTGTAGCTACGTGAGCAAGTGGCAATCCCAACAGTCGACGATTTATCGCAACGCGACCACGTGTCCTAATCAACACCTGCCTTGGTTTGTCCACGTGTATACACTGGCTGGGTCCCGCTTTGCACGGATTCTTTGTCAGAGCGGCACTGGATGAGCGCGTGCTCCTGGTGTCTGATCCGACACCCAATCCGTCAACCCTAGAGCTCGCAATCGCGTCAACGGTGCAAGGGTCAACCGGGAAGACGACCTGTTATGTCGACGCAAGACTTTTGGAAATTAAATAGAAAGAAAAAAAAATTACTTTTCTAAGATAGCAAATTTTTTATTATTTTCTCACAACCTTGTGTCAGAATCGCCTCTAGAACTGGTCCTCGCTAGAACTGGTCCTCTCGGGAATCGCTAGTCTAAGAATTGGTCGTTGAACTCGTGTGTCAAAGATGCATCATCGTCCAAACGTTTCGAGTCACAGAGTCACGACTTCATACCATACTTATGTTGAGAATGATGACCCTTCATCGAAAATCAAATTTCCAAGCACATTTTTGATCTTTCAAGGCCTGTGAACATCCGCATGTATAAATTCATTCATGGCATTTATTCAGGAAAACAAAAAGAATGCTATCAATTCATAAACCAGACATCAATTCATTTATGCAAAATCAGAATAACCAGATTTGAAAAAAATATCAAAAACAAAGAGAATCCAAACTAGCTATCAATTCATTCATGCCATGGGCACGAATGAAACAACGATCAAACTAGCTATCAGTTAATCTAATATAAATTCATCAGCAAGTGGAAAGAAGGAGCGATCATCTAAATCAGCAAGTGGAAAGAACAGCTCACACACAATGTTTGCAAACGGCCAGTGGTACAGCACGATTCAAAATCATACTTATACGGACGTAAGCCTGTGCACTCGTTGGATGCTTTCTTATCGTAAAAGATGTGCTGCTACCGAAAACTAAAACCTCGAATCCCTCGAGATTTAGCTAACTCGGTGCAAGTCTGACCCGCGATTGCGCAAGTTTCTCTTAAAGAACTCCTATTTTGGTGGCTCCCTTGGCGTTTTTATTTCTTCAATGTACTCGGAGCTCAAAACGCTTGGTTGCTTGGTAGACGACAGAAGCCTCGCTCACATTCTGTCATTTACGATGCCTTTGTTTCGTTCTTCTGTCATCCTCTGCAATTTCAGAAATATTTAAAAGATGAAAATCAAGATGATTAGAGATTAATGGCAATCGAGGAATGCAAAGATTCCAATGTTCGAAGGAAGAAAGAAATTTCCTAATTGAGTTGACAGGGGAAGCTAGGTGGTGAGCGAAAGTAAGATAAGAAGCCATCGCTACCCAATTGGGTTGAGTAATAATGCTTTCAGCTAAAAGCTTGCATCGGTTTAACTGTTAAAACTAGCCTTTTATGTTGTAACCGAAGATCGAAAAACTGATACATCATCTTATCAACTGTCGAATAGACTCCATCATTGCTCAACGTGCAAAAGATTAAATATGAGAAAGAATTCCATATTCTCTCCGAAGCAGCAATACAAGCTATGTGCATCACTTTTCCCACTGTAAAGGAGACAGATTTTGGACAACACGCAAAAAGATAAAGAGTTACTATGGGAAGGCAATCTTTTTTGGTCCTCGATCATCAGGGACTAGGGCAGATTGTTACATCAGTATTGAAACAAAAAAAAACATTACATCGTGTTATGAAATCAATGCATACAAGTGAGGTTCTGTAATTTTAATGGCTCTATTATTTCTGCTTCCTGATTCAATTACCTCAAAAATCACAGGGTTCCATCTCCTCCCATAATATAAGCCTGGAGAAAGAGCAACCGCCTATAAATCAACTTCTAAACCATAAAAGACCGTAAATCCTTGAGCCGAAAAATATAATAAAAAACTAAGATGCATCATACTTCAACAAATTACCTGATTTATTTATACCATGATCCTGAATGTTGTCATAAAGACGATCTTTATGGCATCATGACCACCTCGTGATGTGCCAAGGATTGTGCCTCCCGGTTTATGGATATCATTGACACTCTTTGGAGTCTAATATGTATAGTGTTGCGAGCATAAAATCCCCTATATGGATGATATTGACCAAGTTAGTGCAAGAATGAATATAGATGACATTGGCCAAGTCAGTCAAAGCATGAATGATATCAAATCTACAAACAAGCATAAATGACCAACACAAAAGGAAGACATTTTAAGTAAATCGCCATAAAAATCATTAGTGAAACTTACTAATGAGGTGGCCAACTTACATGATCCTCACCTGTCTACCAACGATCTTTTTGACACCATACATGTAGGACAGTCCAGAAACTATCTCCTTGATCACTGTAGCAAGCCCAGGGCAAGGGCCTCCACATGTTACGATGCATGCATAAACATCTTCTGGCTCAAAATATACTTAAAATAAAATGCAAACAACATGTCAATTAAGATTCTCTACAGCCCTTGGACGATTAGGATCTATGTCATGTAGCATACATACCCTCTGACGAGGCCCCGTCTCGTCGAAAATGGATTCCCCTTGGACTGCTTTTCTGAACAACAATCTACAGAGTCCAGAGAACAGAAGTTCAAGAATCAATATCCTAAAAATAACATATTACTAATATCAAAATTTTTCCATCAATGTTTCTCACCTTTTGTGGAACAGTACCATCCTCGTTAATGAAGTACTTTCTAAAAAAGAGAAATAATTTTTGTTGAGGATGGAAGAGCAAGGAAACGATTAAAAAAAATAAAATATTACGATGTAATTAAGAAAGAATGCTTTCAATCAAGAAAATCGATATAGTATTAAAATAAAAGAAAAGACATAGAACACTTACAAGATTTTCCCAAATGCACACCTACCTTGTTTCATGAACTATGATCATATTTATAGGAGCTAGTGATAACTATCTCACCTCATTATGTTACCCATGATTGAGTTAGGTGTAGAAACTATCCTATAAGTTTTAGATCATTGGTCACTTCGTAGAACATGCATATAACTACCTAGAATATAACAACTACCTAGATAACTACTATGAATCAATTCTCAACACTCCCCCTTGATTTATAATTACATACACCAATTTAAGACATAAAATAAATATACTTCTGAATTGGAAGTGACTCGGTGAGTATATCTGCAACTTGTTCATCTGTACCACAATACTTTATTGCTATGGCTCCACTTGCTACAAGATCCCAGATGAAATGATAGCATATCTTTATATGCTTCGTTCTTCTATGAAATGTTGGATTCTTCATCATTATAATTGTGGCTTTGTTGTTACAAAATATTTCTATTGCTTCCTTTTGTTCTTAATGAAGATTTTCAAGAAGTCTTCGAAGCCATATTACTTGACAAACTACTGTTGTTACAGCTACATATTCTGCTTCCGATGTCGATAATGCAGTTATTGCTTACTTCTTTGAACTCCAAGATGTAGCTCTTGATCCAAGGTTAAAAATATTATCTGAAGTACTTTTTCTATCATCCAAAGCTCTTGCTCAATTACTATCAGTAAAACCAAATAATTTACATTTAAAATTATAAGAATACCAAATGTCATAATCTGTAGTTCCAGCAATGTAATGTAGAATTCTTTTAACAGCTCCGAGATAATGTTTACTGGGGCAATGTATAAACCTGGATACTAAACCAACAAAAAATGTAATATCTGATCGAGTATGAGTTAGATAAATCAAACCTACAACCAAACTTCTGTAGTATCTTGCATTTATCAAACATGTACTATCTTTAAGTTTCAGTTTCTTATTTACATTCATAGACGTTGCTGTAATTTTGTAATTAATCATGTTAGATTTTTTAAGTAGATCCATTGTATACTTTCTTTGTGAAATAAAAATTTCATCTGATCCTTCCTTTACTTCCAACCTAAGACAATAGTGCAGTAGACCTAGATCTGACATTTCAAACTTATTCATTATGTATTTTTTAAATTTTACAATAAAAAAATTAGATGAACCCATATATATAATATCATCAACATAAAGACAAACCATTAGAATATTATATTCACATTCCTTCTTTAGATAAAGAGTAGATTTATTATTATATTTTTTAAATCTATTTTGATAAAAATAATAATTAATTTTACTGTACCATGCCCTTGGAGATTGTTTAAGCCCATAAAGAGCTTTCTTTAGCTTACATACATTTTCTTCATGTCTTTTAAACAAAAAACTTTTAGATTGAATAACAAAACCTCTTCATGTAAATCTGCACTTAAAAACATAGATTTTATATCAAATTGATAAACAGACCAACTTAAGTGAGTAGTTAAAGCCAAAAAAGTTATCACGGATTCGAATCTAGCAATTGGAGAAAAAGTATCATCAAAACCAATACCTTATTGCTGTGAATATCCTTTTGCTACAAGCCCGGCCTTATGCTTTTATTTTGAACACCATCTGCATTATACTTTGTTTTTAACACCCATTTCAATGCAATAGCTTTCTTTTCCTTCGGTAGATCTATTAGCTCCTAGGTTTCATTTTTCTCAATTGACTTGATTTTCTTCTTCATTGTTTTTTGTCATTCCTCTTTTTTTTAACTATTTTCTCAAAAGTTATAGGATCTAAAATAAATAAATCAAATATTGAATCATAAATTTTTATTAGTGATCTGAATTTTCCTAGAGGGATTTCATCTGAGGAATCAAAATTTGAACTGCTACTGGGTGAGGTTGATGATGAACTTATTAGAGCAGGATATGTTACTTGATTCTGTGGAGTGTCTAATTTTGTTGGAAACTAAATTTGTGTTTCACCTTCATTAGTCTTCCAATTCCAACTTGCCCTTTCATCAAATACAACATTTATATTAATAATAACTTTACCACTAATAGGATTATCCAAGTGATATGCTTTGAATTATAAGGAATAACTAATTAAAATATATTTTTTAAATTTTTCATCAAGCTTGTGATGGTTTTATGAATTTACCAAAATATAAGCAATATAACCAAAAATTTTTAGAGAGCTTACACTTGGTTTTATATTATACCAAGCCTCAAAAGGAGTTCAATTAATAACAGCTTTTGTTAATGAAATATTCAACAAATAAACTACTGTTGCAACTGCTTCTGCCCAAAACTGATTTGGAAGATGTTTTCATTTAAGTAAACTTCTTATCATTTTAATGATAGTTCGTTTTTTACATTCAACTACACCATTTTACTCCAGTATATATGGTGATGTCAATTCCTTGTGAATATCATTTTCTTTACAAAAATAATTAAACTCATTAGATAAAAATTCACTAACTCTATCTATTCGAAATATCTTTATGCATCTACCACTTTGCTTTTCTATAAGTACCTTGAATTTTTGAAAATTATCAAATGTTTCAGATTTCAATTTTAAAAAATATACCAAATTATGCGGTTATAATAATCAGTAAACAATAGAAAATATCGACTTCCACCAAATGATTTTCTATTCATAGGTCCACATAAGTCAGCATGAATTAATTCAAGATAATTAGATGCTCTCTATGGTTTTCTAATAGGAAATTATTTTTTAATTTGTTTATCATAAATGCATCCTTCACATACATCAAGTGTATCAATTTTAGGTAATTCAAAAATTATTATTTTTGCTTTAATAACCTTAAACCCTTAATGTTAATGTGTCCATATCTCAAAAGACTCATTCTTTTGAGTTACAACAAGAGTATGCTTTTTAATATTTGAAACATCAAGTGGAAACATCTTGTTTTACGTTATGCACACATTTACTATAATCAAACCAGATTTTTTATCTTTAATAGTGCATGAACCATTATCAAATATAACTAAATATCTATCATCTATTAATTGTTCAACACTCAATAAGTTATGTGATAAACTATGAATAAAGAAAATATTATCAAGGTGTTTTACCTTTCCTTGACTTATCTTCACCTCAATTGTTCATTTTCCTTCCACTTTGATTTACTTATTATCTCCAAGTCTAACCTTCAACTTGTGAGTTTCATCAATATATCTAAATATTGATCTTATACCTGACATATGATTAGAACATCTACTATCTAAAAATCAAATATCATTTGAGATATCATTAACTTGTGAATGAGTCATAAACAACTTACTATTTTCTTCATTTTCCTCTACATAACTTGCTTGCTTTTCTTTTTTCCAACAATCTGCTTTTATGCGACTAAACTTTTTACAATAGTAACATTGAATTCCACTCTTGTAGTTTTTTTGTTCATAATTTGATTGCTTTAGTTTATCATGCCCAAGTGTTCTCTTCCTCTTCCATTTTCTCTACCACGAAATCCTCCTCTGCCATGTCTCATCTATCAATTGTTCAGCACTCAACAAGTTATATGATAAACTATGAACAAAGAAAATATTATCAAGGTGTTTTACCTTTTCTTGACTTGTCTTCATCGTAATTATTTATTTTCCTTCCACTTGGATTTGCTTGTTATCTCCGAGTCTAACCTTCAACTTGTGAGTTTCATCAATATCTCTAAACATTGATCTTATACCTGACATATGATTAGAACATCCACTATCCAAAAACCAAATATCATTTGAGATATCATTAACTTATGAATGAGTCATAAACAACTTACTATTTTCATTATTTTCCTCTATATAGCTTGCTTACTTTTTTTTTTCCAATAATCTGCTTTCATCCGATTAAACTTTTTACAATAGTGACATTGAATTCCACTCTTGTACTTTTTTGTTCATAATTTGATTGCTTTAGTTTATCATGCCCAAGTGTTCTCTTCCTCTTCCATTTTCTCTACCACGAAATCCTCCTTTGCCATATCCTCTTCTTGCTAATTTTTTATTTTCTTTTGAAGTAGAAGACTCTCCCTTAACCTAAAATACTTTTTCTTCACTTTTCTTGAGTGACTTGCTCAATTTTGCTTCGTGTGCTTGTAAGGAACCTATTAGTTCATCAAATGAAAATGTAGATAAATCTTTTGACTCCTCAATTGTGACAACAACATAATCAAATTTCGGAGTTAAGCTTCTCAAAACTTTTGTAATAATTATATGATAATGAAGATGTTCACCATAAGATTTCATTTGACTAATAATTTCAGTCATTCGAGAAAGAAAATCTTGCATTGATTCATTACTTTTCATGAACAAAATTTCAAACTCACAACGAAGGGTTTGAAGTTTTACTCTAATCACCCTTGATGAGCCTTGAAATTCATTTTGAAGTATCAACCAAGCTTGCTTTGAGGTTTTCACTACTGTAATTCTTGAGAAGATTATCTCATATACAGCTTGTTGAATGAAGAACAATGCCTTTGAGTCCTTCTTTCTATTCTCCCTCAGCTTGGTTTCTTCATCTAGATCTACATATCCATTCTTTATTAAGTCCCAAAAATCTTGAGACTTGAATAAGGTCTTCATCTTGATACTCCAAAATTCATAGCATTTTCCCGAGAAGATGAGAATAAAGTGTTGAGACATGAAATTACCATTGAAAGTCATATTGCCCAGTTCAGATTGAAACAAAGTTTTGATACCACAAATGTTGGGGATGGAGGAGCAAGGAAACGATAAAAAATAGAATACTACAATGCAATTAAGAAAGAATGCTTTCAATCAAGAAAACCGATGTAGTATTAAAATAAGAGAAAAGACATATAATACCTACAAGATTTTTTCAAATACACACCTACCTTACTTCATGAACTATGTTCCTATTTATAGGACCTAGTGGTAATTAACTCACCCCATTATGTTATCCGAGTTAGGTATAGAAACTATCCAATAATTTATAGATCATAGGTCATTTTTTAGAACATGCATATAACTATCTAGAACATGATAACGACTAAGATAATTATCATGAATTAATTCTTAATAATTTTATAATTTATTGTATCATAAAGAAAAACGAACTGAAGTTATCATTCCGAAGAAGAAATCATCACATACGTACTTGACGACTGATTCGGCTGGATTGTCTTGCAGTGGATTTGGGTACGTCTGTGACAAAGATAATAATCAAGAGTTAGGTTAATTTTCATAAAGGGAATAAGAAGCAAGGAAATCATACTCGCATGCATATTTGGAGATAACAACCTTATTGCGAACGCTACAATAAAAGATACAGAAACCTGACAATAATAATCAAGACTCATCCTATGTTAGTGACTGATGTACAAAAAAGTTCATCTTGATTAGCTTCCCCGCAATCATTCAATTGAATGTCTTGACATTTATTTTTCAGAAAACCTGTTACTAGGTGTCTTTAGCTGCGGTTGTTCATGTGCACCAGAAGGTTTCTTTTCATCCAAATGAATCAGTCCAGGAGTTAAATTTTCATTTATTGTCGGCTTCTTGTTCTTTTCATTTTCCGTCTCTTTATCATAACAATGACGACGCAAACTGCATGTCAGTGAATATTTTGCCCTATAAACCCTCATCGTTACCACAAGCATCACAGCGGTTCCTTCCGTGGGCTCCAATCAAAAAACTCGTTTAGGGTTCTATCACTTGGGTTAGCAGAACACAACGAGCAACCAGGGCTATCATCCGCTTTTTCATTTTAGACCAATATGCTAAAATCTTCGAACCTCCGGCAAAGGACAAGGTGACAGGATCAAATCAAGATACCACAATAATTTCATCAAAAAATGCACTAAATTCATTGGTCGGCTCTTACAACTTGAAAATTCAAACTGAACGGTGGACGAGCATATAGACCGATGAAGCAAGACTCACCGGCGAATCAGGAAGGTAATCGGAAAAATGAGGCACGTCTTCGAAAACGCAACCGAACTCTCCCTCGATGATATTCTTGTCGGTTCGCGGGACACTCCCCATGTCCGTCACAGATCTCTGCCTCAGATCGGCGTAGCTGGCGTGCGAAGCGAAGTTGCTTCCGGTGAGCTTCCGCCAGGTGGGGGAATCGTGGCCGGACTCCACGACGACTGCCTGGGTATCAACGGACTCGGTGTCCATGGCGAGCAGGAGAAGCGACGGGTGTTCGTAGGCGCACTCGGGAAGAATAGACCACGAGAGGAGCCATGGGGATCATATATTTATAGGCGGCGACAAAAGGAGGGATGGGAAGCAACTCGGCGAGGGCTTCGCTGGCGACGTGTCGGATTTGTCGAGACATCGGCCCGCGTCGACGTCAAGGCTGTGGGTTTTGGAACACGAGTGGGTAAAGAAATGGCGGGGCGGAGCTGCTTCTGTTGAGACTGGAATGGGGCCGATGGGGCAATTATTATATGCATGTTTCGAGTTGCCTCGGGAGTCTAAAACGGCGCGCGGGCGTGGCACCGACGAGACAACGTAGCGTTGGCAACATGCGGTGAACTGACCGCTTACGACCGACGCCAAGGATTTCTCCCCCATTGATTCATCTAATCCGAGAGGACTCCGCCAATGGGATTTTGAGATTTTTTTTGTTAGATTAAAATAAATTATTGTTTAGTGGAATCACCCGTGTCTCAATTAAGCGTTTAAAATTTCTTTTTCTTTCATCATTTGTCTTCGTCAAAATTTGGTATTTCACTGGACTGAAGCAGCGGCACTGCTGCGCTCTACGATTCGTGCTGATGCGGGGATTGTAGATGCTTCGACGATGTACGATGAATGCCTGGTCTGAGGAGTGGGAGCAATTCCATGGAAGAGACCGCTTCCAGCGGTAGAATCAGTTCCAAGTCAACCCAGCGGCTCTTAACACAGTGTTGCATGCAGGCTGCTGGTTTTACTTCTCCGGATGGGCTGACGAACTCATATGGTCTCCGTCCAATGGGGTTCTGTCAAATGGTTCGTTGTGTGCGGTGAACGAGATGGACTGCTGCCTCGAACATGATCCCACTGTTTCAGATAAGATAGGTCACGATGTTCCTTCGCAGCTGTACTGCTCGGTCGAAATCAAATCTATGATATGATGGCGATGTCCAACCTAACAATGGATATCTCTTCCAGCAGCAGCTTATATCCCCTTCTTCCCATTCCCCGGGATACAGATCATCTGGATTCATGTTGAAATCCTAGGAGAGGAATTTTTATTCCGGAAACAGTACAATTATCGCCTCGCGGCAACAAAAACCAATTAAAATTGAAAACCCCCAAACGATGCTGATGAATCCGACACGATCGGGGTGCGATGAGAGAAAAGACACACGGAGGAAGTAAGCAAGACGGCCATCTCCGATCACCTCTGCGACCAAAGCGACTTGCTGCAGGTGCACTGGTTGCACTTGGTACACCAGGAGCTCTTGTAACAGTCGCTGGTGAGGTTGGGAACGCCATAATTTATGAGGAACTTGCACACGCAGGAGCAGCCCTGAGCGGTGATGCTGGCGGCGATGGACTTGCAGCAGGCTTCGTTGCCGACGCCGCCTCTGCACGGATCCAACGGGCGGCAGGCAGACAATTCCGCGCCGGCCGCTCTTCCTCGGCCTCCTCCAACATCGATCATGGCAACGAGCAGCAAAGCGAGGAGAAGGCAGAGTCGGAGAGCAGCAGAATCCGCCATGAGAGGCCGCTCTCGTGCCTGCAAACTGCAGCTTCTGGAGATGACGATGCAATTATTGGAGTGAAGTCTTCTATCAGCCACGAATAAACAAAGAGAAAAGTCGGGTTTCATTGATGGAAATTATATGGAGAGAGACAAGTGGCTAGTAATCTGTACATGAAGTTGGTGACAGCCTGGGAGAACATGCATGAGGAATGCGAGGGGCTGTGACCTACAATTTTATGGTGGGACTTGCATTAACAATGGGGAGATCAATTGGTTGACATCAAGCGTTACGGTTAACTCGCAATTATTTGGTTTGGACTCAGATACACATGGGTGACATTCGGGTGGGACAGAGGGAGGAAAAGCCCATACGACCTTTGGTTTAATTGTATCTTCACCTGGTCAGGTCATAACAAGTCTCCTTTTCACTCTTTTATCAGAAATGTCTCCTTTCTGTCTGGGGAGGGAGGGCGAGGATAGGAAGGGAGTCCGTAAGCTCTCTCTAATGGGCTTCATGGGAAGGAGGAGGAGGAGGAGGAGGAGCTACAAATTCCTTATCCAAGTGGTAGTCAAAACAGAAAAAGAGAATCCTCCTTTTATTGACGGGGGAATTATAGTTGATGCGCTGGCAGAATCAGCGTGCGGGATCAGAGAAGAATACGATAAATAGTACAGCGGCGTGGTTTCGATCTTTCCTGTTATGGCAGCAAGTGTTATTAATCCAGCAACTCACTTTTAGAAGTTCTTGAACATTAGAAAAGATTTAAAAGTCGCAAAAAAAAAAAAAAAGTTACGCAAAGCTGCGGTTTCCTGTCCTATAATTGCCATATGATGAACTTATTTGGATGACGTAACACTCGCGTGGGCACGTGGACCCATCCACTCGTCGTCACCTTCGGCACGACCGTAAATCTGATTGCCTCCGATCAAAACAAACCAAAGCTCTGTTGTATAGTCGAAGCGACAATTGGTGGGCGGGGACGAGATGCAGCGACTGCTTCGCATCAAACAATCGTGACCGCCCAATCTCCATTCCCAGAGTCCTGTCCCCGTCCCCCTTGCCCTCCTTGTCGTCGTGGCATCGAGTTCCAACCCGCTGCCGCCCACCGAACCAATCCAACCCGAGAATTCGGAGCTTCCTGGCCGGACCCTCGTCCCCGTCGCCCAGCTGGGATCCACTCGGATCATCCAATCGCCACCCGAGGAGACGTGCGTCGAGCGGGTGAGAACGGCGGGTACCAGGTGGCGCCTGTTGGTATATTGATTACGCAGGACGTCCTGCCCCACCGGTGTGGGAAAAAGCCCCGACCGTGGCTCGTACTTTTCTCCAGTGCCTTCACACACAGCGATCCATCCCAGTGCGTTCACACTGTCGGATCATGTTCTCCTCGGGTGCGTTCACACGCCATCCTTGGGCCCCACCCGCTTTTATGTACAAAAGTCCAGTCGTGGGCCCCATGTTGTTCCAAGGCGATTGCCGCCTCGCCGATCCAGCTATGGATCTGTCCGATTGGCTGATCGGGCCCCATTCTCTTGGCCACGGGACGTAACCCGGGCAGTTCTAAAACCGTCGTTCTAAACCCCGTCTACGTATTAGGAAGAGAGAGTGGAGTTTGCGGACACGAGAGACCCCACGAGTGATTCAATTCCTGGAACGAGCGTCGCATGCCGTTGGATCATCTATGGACGCCTCTGATCGTGGTTGTTAGTGTACGGGGGAGTTGGAGACTCCGCCAATGGCTTTATCCACTCCCATTAGGGTGGATTTATTCCGGGGGTAATGATCCTGGAAAGCAACAGCGTGTGAAGCGAGCGCTCTCGCCGACCCCAGTGGTACGAGTCCCTTGTTCTTCCTCGTTGGCCTCGTCCAATCCCGGGATCGAAGCGGCTTAATATAGGACGGAGAAATCTTCGCCACTTCTCCAGGATTTTTGTGCGACTCTCCCCAGATCTGGATCCGCTCTCCGCGCTCCCGATCGAGGTAATTCTTGCTCCAATCCGTTAAAGTTTAAGCCCCACTAGCGCTCTGCCTCTTCCATGGCTTCAGTCGTCGAGGCTTTCCTTCGATCCGCCTTCGACTCGAATGGTTAGACTGATGACTGATGCAAAGTGATCGGCTCTAGTGTTGTGCCGTTGGTACCGCGGTCCGAGAGGCGGAATCGAGCAAGGAGCTAATCTATATTCGGCTAACATGAGGATCGTCGAGTTGGAGGACGGGAGAGAAAAGGATTCTCGCGGTGGCGAGATTGCGAAGGTTAAGGCTAAGCGAGCGTTAGTTGGCGCGGGCGCTCGGATCCTTTTCTATCCGACCCTTATTTACAATGTAATCAGGAACAAAGTTCAGGCTGAGTTCCATTGGTGGGACGAAATTGATCAGGTATTCTTTCATGCTATACATATGCCTTTATTTCCTTTTTCCTGTTCAGAGTTCCCATCACTGCAGCGATTTTTGTTCTGTGGTGGTTCTTACTTCTTAGGATACTGCCATATGCGAATACCTATTGCTAATAGCACTTTGAGCATGCATCTTAGGGAAAAATTGTGTTTAACATTACGATCCATGCAATCTTACAATATAGTGGTGGATTAATTGTTGGACATTTTTATGTCGTTGAGATATCTAATAATTCGATGAACTGAAAGGCTTTGCTTACTAATATTTGCCACTCCTTGGACTTTTTTCAGTTTCTACTACTTGGTGCTGTTCCATTTCCCAATGATGTCCCTCGCCTGCAGCAGCTTGGAGTTCGAGGAGTCATCACCCTGAACGAACCTTACGAGACTTTGGTCCCGTCATCCTTATACATGGTGACTTTTGCCTTCTTGAATGCATTTACTTCTAGAAATGCATTTTCAACTTTGAGAATTACTATACAGTCTAAATGGTTTAATAATACCCTTCATCCATTCATTTTGTGGTTCTTTGTGCATTGGCTGTGCAGTGAAGTCTGATGGTCCAGCTGAAATATTAACAAATATGTAATTTTATACTAGCCATAGGATTACAAAGGTGAACATGCTCAGTCCTTTCAGGAGATTGAATGAGATTTAACATATATTGAAATTACCACACTAATCTCTTTTAATTCTAATTCAATAATAAAGTCTTAAAGTGATTTCTTTGACCTTGCTTTCCTTGGCAAAACATTCTGTAATTAATTCATGGAATGTCTTGCCACACACTGTATATTGTCTCACTCATTCGTTCAATCAGTCATTCAAATTTTCATTTATTAATGCATTTGTTCATTCATCATTCGGCTGTTTTTTCATTAATGTATTTGTTGTTATTCATTGCCTTTCTTCTTTATTTTCAGGTTCATGGAATCGATCATTTAGTGATTCCTACAAGAGATTACCTCTTTGCACCTTCACTTGTCGACATATATCGAGCTGTTGATTTCATTCATAGTAAGGATTCTGTCTTATCTATATCCTAATGAATAGTAAGAATAATGGAGCCTGCTGTCAGCGAGAATAAAAATATAAATGGAAGGGAATCCTGTTTTAGAATGCTCATCTTTAGTTCCTCTCGAGGAATTTCACTGCTATATTATTAAAATCTCTGCAGCAAAATAATTGTTTAGTGACACATGGTGAGTTAAGGTATGTGGAGTCTAAGCTAGTCATAGTGGCAGTGTTACATGGAGCATTGCATTTGTACCTATGAGACATGCCGGATATGTATCCACAACCCAGACACTCGTCAAACACCATTTCTGCATGATTTCATAATGATATCACAAAGTACTATATATATATGTATATGTATGTATATGTATATATATACATACATACATACATACATACATACATATTTATACATATATACATATACATACATACATACATATTTATACATATATACATATACATACATACATACATACATATATATATATATATATATATATATATATATATATATATATATATATATTCTCCTTGCTGAAGTGATACTTGGAGAAACATAGATATCAGATTATGTGTATGATATTGTATAATATTTTGATATATGGTCTTGTCAAAACTAAGTTTCTGTCCATATTTCAATTTCTTTTTAGATGTAGAATTGTTGAATAAAATGAAAGCTTCAACCTTCTTTAGGGAATGCATCCTGTGGGAGAACCACATATGTTCACTGCAAAGCCGGAAGGGGACGAAGCACCACAATTGTCCTATGCTATCTGGTACCTTTTCATTCTTAAACTTATTAATTGTATGGAATATTGATTAGCTAATCTATATCTTATTTACTCCTAATGATATAATGTAGTGATAATTGTGGTTATGTTACAATGTCAGGTGCAGTATAAGAACTTGACACCTGCAGCTGCTCTGGAGTATGTGCGATCAAGAAGACCCAGAGTTCTGTTAGCTCCATCACAGTGGAAGGTATGAATCATAAGCACTAATTCATTTTCCTCAATGAAAATTATGCTATTTTTGTTGGATCTTGTTGTACAAACTTTAAGCTCCATTGCAGTGCAGCTCTGTTCACATTATGATTTATCTTAAATAAATAATATGGCTTATACTTCATATGTATATCTGCCGCTTTGTGTTGTTTATCACATTCTCAAAGTTGATCTCAACATTATAGTTGGAAATAGAAAAATCAACTGCTGTATTCTTCATCTAACTTTTGTGCATTATAACACATTCAAACTATTATGCTGACTGTAGGGAAACAGCCTTTCAAGTTTCAACAGACCAATAGTGTATCTGATGCAGAGAGCTGCATGACCTAACTTAAATTTGGCTAGTTTGCTATTGTATTTGACACATATGGGTAGGCTGACACAGTAAACTTGATGGAGGACATCTTGTTTCATTTTGGATCAACTTGTTTATTTTGTTTGTATGAAACTGAGTAACTCTAAGTGAACAAAGAGGAATCTTACTTCCAATATAAATGCTATGAAGATTCTTGCCATACTGAACAATTTAACTTCTGGTACTAGATCACTGATTTTTGTAGACATCATCTTGAATGAAACTTCATTGACAATTGCTATTGCATTTAAGAGTTTCACTACCCTTTTATTTCCTCCCTCACCTGTTTACATATAAAAATTTCCAGGCTGTCCAACAATACAGCCAGTGCAAGTTAGAATTCCCTGCCATTCGAAGTCCAAGGTCAACAGATTTGCTCACAGGAGATGAAGTGTTGATATCTGAGGCTGATCTTGAAGGATACAATGTTGGCGAGGATACTAAAGACCTCAGCATCTCATCATGTAAGATGGCTGAAGCCAGTCCCATGATTGTGAAGCATATGACAGATAGTCCCATTGGAGGGGATGAAGTTCTGATAACCGAGGCAGACCTAGAAGGATATGAAACCTTTATGATTGCTTGTGAAGATAGGAGTCTCTCATCAAATGTGACCGCCATTGTGCCTGCACGAACAAGAATGGTGATGAGGAGGCTTTGCTGCCTATGCACTTCCTTGAAGTCCTCTGCCGGTAGCCAGCCGGTTGCAAGCCGGTTTCATGAGATCCATGCTTGTTAGATACCGAGAAGAAAACCCATCTTAGGCATGTCAATTGCTGCAGGAGAGGTGACGAGTTCCTACAGGATCAGAAGTTTTCCTCCTTTATTACCAGCTCTAGATGAGACTGACGGCGGAGGCAACCAATGTATGGTCGTTTCGTTTGGTTGCCGTAGCTTTTGGCTTCGTAATAATTGTATAGTTCACTCTTTGGTTTGTTGTGGTGGCATCAGCATTTTGTTTTCTGTTTCAGAACAGTTTTCTTTTCAATAAAACAACCTTTGTTACTTTCTGGGTAACGTCAGAGTCGATATCAGCAGAGTAATCTGAGTACTACCCTTTCTGCCATTCAGTCTGATTGATCGCTTTGTCTTGCATACTTGATGTATTTTTTTCACCATACACCTGCGAATTGCAATGCTATAGCAATCGATCTTTCTCAGAGATTTCCATCGACAAATGCATTCGTGTTGCAGGCTAAAAATGCAGGCGGAAAGAACACGTGGGCTAAAAGTGTCATTGGTGGGCCGTATTTACTTTCACGGCCCAAAATGATGCGCCAATGAGTGGGCTTCAAATCTGGGCGCGCTTCTTTCCTCGGGCACTTACTGTGACGTTCGCCGCCCGAGCCTTCCCCATCGCCATCAGATTCCTTTCCGTCTTCCACGATCGCCTCGCCGGCAGCCGAGCGCTCTGGTCACCTCGTCTCGCTTTGCCTCCTCTTTTCTTCTCTCCAGCATCCGGGTCTCTGATGCGGTTCGCAGGAATTATTTGCGAAGCTCCGTCGGTTAGGCAAGCGGCGACTACGCATGAAGACATCAGTGTCCGCATCTTAGAAGAATTGCCCGAGGAGCCTGACGTGTAGGTTAGTATATGAGATTCTTTTTCTTCATTGCTTGCATCTGGCAGTTTTGACATAGAAATTATGATCCACGGTTAATTTATTGTAGACTATGATTGATGGCCCTTTTAGGTGTTGTCGATGACCACTATATATATATATATATATATATATATATATATATATATATATATATATATATATATATATATATATATATAGTTTTTGAAGTTTCAAGAAAGATCTATTTTGAAAGTTTTCGACTCTTATTGTTGGATTTTTATCTAATGTTAACAACTAATTAGGAAGAGTTGATTGGGTAAAAACCCAACACTAAAAAGTGTTTTTAGATAAAACGCCCATAAAGTTTTGTTCTCTCCCGATGGTAAATGCTTTGATTGGTTAGGTTAACCATTGACATGCTACCCATAGATAATTTGCATGATCATTTGGTTGCTTATAGCAATTTGATGGATTCATTTTTGTCCATTGGGTCAACATTTTTGGCTCCTCTAAGATACTAAGATTGGAAAATAGCAGTACTTATTTTATTGGTATCTCTGCAAAGCGAATGGTGTAAGGTCATCCCCTTTTTGCCCCTTGCATCTGGTGATGAACAAGGAAAACCAGGATGGGTATCCACACAACATTTCCCCCTGGGTTGTTTGAAAGAACTGGTCATTCTGCATGCAGACGTTATCTGAAATGAAAAGCTGCCTGCATCCTTGAGAAGATTAATATCATTACACAGCTTCTCAATCCTCCCAATTATTCCAAACAGCAACCATAGTCACCCTAGGGGATGAACTCTTCCAACACTGAACAAGTGCTTAAACTTCAAACCAGATTATACTACAACATCAGAAGTGTTCACAAGATTCTCATCACACCCGATTTCTCACAGAGGCTCCGCACGGTAGAGATGACTTCGTTCCAGTAGGAAATGAGTGAATAGATGGAGCTCTTTAAAGTTGTTTTACGGAAATTCCTCTGCGCATTTACCTTTGCACTTTCGAGAATAGATTTGTCAGCAGCAATGAAGAAGCCAGCAACAGCGGCTGCCCATAAAAAAGTCGCATGGATTTGTCATGCCAAGTTAACAAGAGAAGTCATCTGTTTGCATCTGCCGTGCATGACTAAGTCAAAGGGCACGACTCTGACCTGACAATTTCTCCCAAAACAAAGATCCCTCAATAGAAGGGCAAAGAAAACAAAGGGGGAATAGATCTACTAGTTGTAGCCTCAACACACTTCTGAATTCACTCTTAGACACAATTTAGACATTAAAAAAAAAAAAAGAAAATCTGACATTACAGAACTCTGCCTGCAGATCGGCCAACTAAAAATCCACACGGCACGAAGTGGAAAAAAAAAGAGAAACGGGACTTTCTAAATTTTTGCACATCAAATTAAATAGGTTTGTAGTAACATCTCACGCAGATCAGGTCAACATGACAAGCCAGAAAAAGAACGTTTGAGGTATAGACACTAGAAAGTTCAATGATGAAATGAAGCGACAAATAGATGCTTTGCCTTTTGCAAGTTGAATTATAGTTAAATTGTAAAACTTCGGTTTGGTCCAACATCAAAAGTGGGTTTTGATGGGTATATCACTATTAACTATAACTTAAGTATTTTGTGCTAATGATTTAGACTCAACAAAGCTAGTAGGCCAATTATCTTGTTAGGCTAAGTTACATAATATTAGGACATGATGAGTAACCATCCCATCAGGTCGAGTCACCTAGTACAAAGTTAGAGGGCATGCCTGGGTTTGTTTGATCTCACATTGGAATGATTCAAGTTCAATGAAATTAATTAGATCAGGTTCTGAGATAAGACGATGGGCATTGCAAAGTTTGATGATAATTTGTTTGAGCTATTTATTCGATCGTAAACTCCTGTGGATACACATGGTTACACTGAGTCATAGTTTGGCAACTTCAGTATCTAAAGAAGGCGAGTGACAGAGAAAAAAAGGCTGGTTGTTTGATAAGTTGTAAGGTAAATCTATGTCCATGCCCTGATCTTTGCATTTTGATAAATGCTCGAGTCTGCTGCTATGACTCGCGATAGAACAAGAAGGTCTAGCCATACCGAAGAAAAAGCTAACAGAATAAGGGGAAATCAATTTCACTCGGAGAAAGAAACTCGTAAGCGCATTTATGATCAGCCAAAGGCTTAGAATATCGATAATTTCCATTCTGCTCATGCGCGCTGGAGATTTGTTGTTGATGATGATCTGAAAACAGCAGCAGGTTATAAGCACATACCTGATGATACGATGAGCGCCTGGGCAGTGTGATTAAGATAGGTTAGCTTTAGCCGACCAACTAAACAATACAATCATGTTAGGCACAGGAATAAATAGTTAGAAGGCGAAACAGCAGTCTGGAACTTACATATACTAGAGCTCAATTCAGGCAAGTCTTTTGTTGGAGGAGTAAACTAGGTTGAGGGCAGGGGAATGAACTCATATGGTGCATGCCTATAGAATGTCTTAATGCCAAAGTGTTCAAGTTAACCGAACATTGGCTCAAGATTTCAAATGCCCGAGAACATAAAGAGTTTCATCGCATCAAAAGAGGGAGAGGAAATAAGAGACAACTCCCTGTTGGCACTGCAGCTACAGAACCTGAGATAGCTGCCGTCTTGAATCCTGACTGTACTGCCTCTGAGAAGAAAACATTTGAATCAACAAGACATGTAGGGTAAGGGACGACGTTTAGCAACCCTTCCATTAGATAAAGGGATAAGATGAGCACGGTAGCCAATCACCACATGCTGGTCCTTCCAAATCTTAGGCTGAAGCTTCAGACCGTCTTCAAACGACAACATCCTCAGTACATGAAATGAAGTCAAAAGACTTGCAGTTTTGGATCTCACACATGTTTGCATTATACGTGAAAAGAAACAATAGCAGCTTTTTCCACTTGATGCTAACATTAAATTAAATTGAGAAGGCGTAATCTTTGGTCCCAAAGCCGACAGATGTGTAATATAAAATCTTGGTATTGAATTGATACATACATACATATATATATATATACATATATATATATATATATATATATATATACATATACATATATATATATATATACATATATATATATATACATATACATATATATATACATATATATATACATATATACATATACATATATATATATATATATTGAATTATACATATATATATATATATATATATATATATATATATGTATATATATACATATATATATATATATATATATATATATATATATATATATATATATATACATATATATATACACGTGTTAATCGTAATTTAAAGCAATATTTTTAACAGGCACAACACATGCTGCTATCATACCAATCATATGGTTGTGTTCCTAAATCTCATTTTGATGGATAGATCGATAGACGATGGTGATGTATGTTGATCCTACAAATCATATACGTCTTCTGTTTCATCTCAATCAACCATTGATCCGATCTGATCATATACTTGTTCACGTCCGCACCCTTCAATTCTACCCTGCTCCTTTTAATGGGTGGTCGTTGGACCGGTGCATCCTTCTCCTTCTCCCTACCTCAGCGGTAGCGCGTGATGGCGGAGGCAAAGGATCGAGTTCTCATCACTGGTGCGACTGGGTACCTGGGGAGGAGGCTCGTCAAGGCCAGCCTGGCTCTCGGCCACCCCACCTTCCTCCTCTTCCGCCCCGACACCGCCTCAGATCTCGCCAGGTGCCAGATGCTCATGGAGCTCAAGATGGACGGCGCGCAGCTTCTTCAGGTAGTCAGCCAATCCTTGATCTGCTGCTTCAACCGCTACTCTTGCGCGCAGTTGATGATGTCTCGGATCTCCGCGCGGCTGCTCGATCGCAGGGATCGCTGGACGATCGCGACAGCCTGATCTCGGCGCTGAAGCAAGTGGACGTGGTGGTGTCGACGATCGCGGGCGATCAGATTCTGCAACAGCTCAAACTCGTGGAAGCCATCAAAGAAGCCGGCACCATCAAGGTATGTCATCCATCCCATGCCAAGTTCGTTCCCTTGTTCTTGATCTTATGATGTGTCTCCAAGAGAACAAACTAAGTAGTAGCGCGAGATGAGAATGATCCGATCCGGCTATTGTTTCCGGTGTCCGAATGAGGAGAGAGTTCCGCTTCTACATACTGCAAAATCTATAAAAGATTAGTGTGAAGTTTAGGATCTGAATCAACACCAACATAGGTTCATTTTCTCTTTCGATCGAAGCAAAAAGGCCACAATTTAGAACAATAAAGATTTAGGCGATGAATCTTTATTTCGCCTACCCAATCGAGAACACTAAGAAACTGCCCACCAACTTATGGAATGCAGTCGTATTGACAGCAGAGGTGGTTGTGGAGAATTCTTAGCTCTCTGGAATTAAAGCTGAGGTAGATGCTTCATCCCTAATTTATACACTAGAAATGCAAGCGTGCTGTCCTCGGGAGGCACTGGCGATCACTACAATGGCGGGTTCACCATGCGCGCCGGCGTTTATATGATGCGTATCCGGTGAGTTATGACAAAAGGATGGATTAGTGAATGGGGTGATCATCTTGTTCACGCAACTTGTATTTACTAACTAGACTTTTAGACTGATCATTAACGTATCTTTTACTCGAAGAGACTCGTTTTTCCGTGGATTCTAGGGGTACAGCTGGTGCTATGGTTCATGCATAATGATAAGGCACCAACCAGATATATTATTATTGTTTTTGTAACCAATGATAGAGACAGACAATCAATCACCATTCAATTATACAAGTTGATAGAAACGTCGGCTTCTCATTTCTACCAAATTCACCGTATCTATCACCCTTTTTTTCCTGCCCTAAAATCCTTTTGGTTTAAATAGTAAAAAAGAAAAGGCATAATTGTGTGAATTATATGCTTGTTCCTCTAAATTTTGGTTTGATATATACACATGCCATAGCATAATCTAAAAGAACTTGCACATGAATTGAAACCATAATGGGCATCGATGCTCTTTAGAAACTCTTTGTGATGATAAAAACATTGAGAGTATTCTACATCTTTATACATATTTGTTTAACTAAAATTAACTGATGTTTATCATGGTCAGAAATGGTTTACCCAAGCATACTGGCGGGATATTCACATAATCTTATTATCCGGAGGGACATATATTCTATATATTAAAGGATAAATATTATGTTCTTGAACTTCAAGGATAGATATGTAGATCATTTTCCTTTTTTTTTTTCTTTTTTCTTTTTTCTTTTGTTTGTCCTGAGACATCATATGATTGAGCTTTGTAACCAGTACTGGTGTTCAGATTCATCCTGACTCCACCTTTCACGGTTGAAGTTGATGCCGGTAACATATGCATGCAGAGGTACCTCCCTTCCGAGTTTGGTATGGATGTTGACCGTATGCATCATGCTATGCCCCCTGGCGATAAGATCTTCAGCGAGAAGCGTATCGTTCGACGAGCTATCGAAGAGGCCAGCATCCCCCACACTTACATCTCCGCCAATTGCTTCGCCGGCATCTTCCTAGCTGGGCTGGCGCAACTGGCGATCTTCATGCCGCCGAGAGACCATGTCAACGTTTACGGCGGCGGGGATAAAAGATGCATATGGGTGGCCGAGGAGGACGTTGCAATGTATGCCATGCTATCGGTCGATGATCCGAGGACCCTGAACAAGGTTCTCTACCTCCGTCCCCCGGCTAACATCCTGAGCCAGATGGAGGTCATCGAGATGTGGGAGGGGCTCATCGGCCGAGAACTCAGCAAGACGTTTATCTCAGAGGACGAATGGCTCTCCCAAATGGACAGTGAGTGCGATTTATGATGCCTTCTGTTGGCCGTCAAAGAACTAATATGGTTGAAGTTTAAAGTTGTGCTAGTTGATTGTGATGCAGAAATGCCACCATTTGAGCAATCGGCGATGGCACATTTCTGTCATATCTACTACCGTGGTGAGTTGGACTTCGAGGTGGAAGGGCCGCATGGCGTGGATGGCAGCGAGCTGTACCCTCACTACAAGTATGTCACAGCCCAAGAATACCTCAAGCGTTTCGTTTAGAACTGGCTATGGCTCTATGCACAACAATAAGCCGGTTCGAACTGGCTATGTATCAAGTTAATCAGCAGGGTTCTGCTATGGAGATCATCTGTGTGTAATCACTAGATTCATCACAGAGTTCACCATACACTTCCATTCAAGAACACTAGCAAGGACGACTCTGTTTTCCATTCAAGAACACCAGGAGTGGTCCATCTCAGTCTCTTGTCCTCATCGACGGAGATTAATCTTTTATGTAGCACATATAATACGATGACAAGGAAAGGCGCATTAGATGCTGACATCAGGTACATGGACATGCGATGATCTACCAAACCCCGGTTTCATTTAGTCGCATCATCAACAGCTAAGCTTAGCCTCTGCGCATGCTTTTCTACGGCATAGCTGCTGCTGCCGTCTTTGTTTTCAGAGTTTTCAAAAGCAAAAACAAAAAAAAGAAAGGGATTTTGACTGGCACATGTTCTTCTCATGACATAAACTTGCGACTAGTTTTTTTCTATACAATAGAATGTAGGAAGAATTTTTGAAAAAAGTCTTTTTCTTATGAGTTTTTTTTTTTCCCGAGAAGCATCCCCATTTTCAGAATTTTCGGAGTCTCCCTTTCTTTTTTTTTTTGTCTAATATACCCCCCAGCTATCTCTCTTCTTTCCTTTTTTTTTTCTTTCTTTTAAGAGATCCATAGGATGTCTTCTTCTTCCGTTATGGGATTTGAATGATTTCAAGAAAGCCATCTCATTCTTCTCGATTGTGGACTTTGGATGTTGAAATATTTTTTTTATATTTTACCTTCACTAGAGATATAAAATACCCTCATACTTGAATTTCTTATTTTTCAATATTTATTCTCTAAATAACTTGAATCATATTAGTAATTTTTGGAATTTGTACTTCAAATCCAATTAAGATATAAAAAATATATATCATTCCTAGAATGAAATTATCAAATGTCTTTTCTAAAACTATGTAATTGTATTATGACAAGAGAAAATCATCCAAATCAATCTGATGCGGTTTAGACCCATCAACGTAAAATTATCTAAGATGCCTTCGAGGTAAAAACATCAAACTCTTAATATGATTGTTCGATGTGCTTTTAAGATGAAAATGTCAAACTCTTAATGAGGTCATCCAAAAATACCACCTGCATGAAAACTGAGATCAGGAGAAGTTTCCTAAGCCAGACCCTTTGATGCTTGTTAGTAACCTGTGGTAAGTGAGTACAGTCATAAATTATAAAAAAGTGACTCACTATGTTAAAAGTGATCTTTTATATCTAGTAGCAAAGAAATGATATATTTTGTGAAATATTCTTTGAAAATATAGCATTTAACAGCCTCTAATAATCTTGATTTAGTTTTTTCTATCCATATAGATAACAAAAGTGGAGACAAGCTATAATCGCATGCCTTGGACTGATATCTACATGAGTAGATCAATGGAGGGTAGGTTTTGTCTCCTTTCTTCTAGCATAGATGTCACATGGAGGATACATATCAAATGATAGTTGGTTTGATGCTATCATTTCCCCTCTTGGAGGTGTGCTTCTGGGACTCTTTTGGTGAGGGTCTTAAAGTATAACATTTAACCCATTCGACACATCAGTCTATGCTCCTTTGATGACTTCTTTGAGAGGGAGTAGGGGTTCTCGACTAACATATCTTGACTGGGAACTCATCTTCCTCGCCTCGAGTAGTGAGGTAGTTAGCATGCGCTAATTGGCCCACCCACCTCGAGTGGAAGGAGAGGTTGACACCCAACCCCTCCTCTATGATCAGTGGAGGAGGTTGACACCCGACCCACCTGCCTTGGGCAAAGAAGGGGGTGGGGTGTTGGGGTTAGGGGGGCCCGGTGTGTGGGCGGTGGGTGTTCGATTTGTGGGTGTAGGGGTGTGTTTCAACTCTCGACCCCTCCATTTTGAGCTAGCCTTGAGGGAGTCGAGTTATCTCGACCTCTATATCTCGGACAAGCCTTGTTTTAGGTTGGTTGGGCTTTCTTAATCTAGTCTAACTTATGCTTTGAGGGCTCTCTTCAAGTGGGTCAAGTTTTGCCGACTCATGCGTCTCAAGTATATTACCTCTATCATAGCAGATTTCTTCCCATACCGGTCAAGTTTTCCTAACTCATATATCTCAAATATATTGTCTTATGTCTCCTGTCATAGTAGGTTTCTTTCTATGTAAATTGGGTTTTACCGGCTCATGCTTCTCAGACATATTTTACCTTGTGCTTCCCATCGTGATCGAGTTTTTTTTTAGGTAGTTTCACACATCAGTCACTTTAGTGCTTTTCGAGATGTTCTTCACACATTGATCACTTTTACACTTTCCAAGATAGTCATTCATTAATTAGTGTATATTCAAATTTGACCCAAAGGAACACTTGTCTTCCCTCGCTATATATCCCCCCTAGGTATGGGGTGAGACTTATTCTCTCACTAGAACCTCTATGGTCTTCTATAGGAGCTTCTTCTTAGCCTTGTCTCTTTCCTTTAACGTGAGTTGATCCTTCATCTACTTCTTGAAGGTGGGTCGATTCTCTAGTATATAGTCCTCTAGGCATATCAACTCTCTAATATCTTGACCTTCCAACACCTCGATGCCGAAGAATTTCTTCTGCCTTTACAAGTTGGGATGTCTTTCCTATTAAATCTCAAATTTTGATAATGAAATCAAGTAATGAGTTTATGGGACTAATATACTTCTGAGATAAATGAAGTAGGAAAATACTTTAATTATAGAATTGAACCACAAAAGGGCTAACTATTGAATAAGAGAGTCGAACGTTATGATAAAAAAATTATTATGTAAAAAATTAGATGTTAAACCAGACGATTAATCGACATGTCAGAAATCAAACTTCATACTAAAGGTTTGGGCATCATGCCAAAAAGATTGGATATTTTGTGAAAGATTAGATATCGTAGAAAAATCGACATGTCAATGGAATATGTGATATGCTAAAGGAAAATTTAATATGTAAAAGCTTTGGACAAAGGGTTGAAAGATCAAACGACACGCCGAAAGAGCATATAATATGCCGAAAGCTTCGTAAACATGTTGGATGTGTGCTTGATTTATCAAGATTTTAATTGTGGATATTTTGGGTCAATTTAAGTATTGGATCGAAATAAAGCTCACTTGTCAAGAAAGTTATTGGACTTAAAACCAAATAGAATTAGGTTCATTAAAAAGCCAAACTGATGGCCTAAACTAAGCTTAGGTAGTGATATTGCCATGCCCAGATGGTAGCATTGCCTGTGTCAATCAATATGCATTGTTTGTGCCCTATCAACTTTTCCAACAATGGCACTACTTGTGACGACGATAGTACCATATAGGGTAACAGTAATATTATCCAGAATTCAAATTTTATGATATGGTATGGTTAGAACCTATATTTCTGATGTTAAAAATTACGATGGTACTACCATCCAATATCAATGGTGGTACCACTTGTATCCCAAAAATTTTAAGAATTTAAATTTCTAGATTCATTCTTGAAGTCTTTTGGGATTAATAAATATTTTGTTCGGACTTGGTTGATGCAACATCCATTATGAGATAGTGAAATGTTGTAAGCTATATAGTATCCTTCATTTTAAAATTATTTATAATGTCCATGATTTTTTAAAAATTATTTTAGTGAGAATTTATTTAATATTTTTTATATTAAATTTTTTTATTAGAAGCTAATTACTAGGCTAGGGACCTAATTGTGAATCCTAGAAATTAAATATGATTTGTGAAAGATTTATATTAAGAAAAAAATCATTGACATCATAAATAATTTAAAAATAAATGATATTACATAAGCTCTTATTTTGAGCATAGTTCGAGTTTTCTTTTCCTCTTTGAGCTTGGATAAAAAGAGAATATGAAGATTATCCCTTGAGCTTAAAAAAGGAGAAAGTTATAATAAGGATAGTTACTCTTCGTCCATTAGAAAGAAGATAGATAATAAAAACTAGTGACCTCGAGAGGAGGAATCGGGAGTAGACACAGATTAAAAAGATTAAATCACTATAAATAGTTTATCTTTTTTTACTTGCCATTTACTTATGATTTAGTTTTTTTTACTTGTAATTTTTGTTAGAAAATCCAAAGGTGACATCTCATGCATAATGGAAGAACGAAAAATAAAATATTCTAGATTTTCATGAAAAGGTTCTGTCATCGTACGAAGATCGATAAGTAAAACAAATCTGTGAATCTGAAAATTGTGTGTATGAAAAGATTGTACCTAGGAAAATTGTATATTCCTGATATTCTTACATATCCATGGGAAAGGATGAAGGAGGTCAGACGTCCTCCTCTTTAGCGGTGATCCATATGGTAGGAGCTGCAACGATGCTTCTCTTTGAGAGAGGAGAATAGGAGGTGGCTACAAAAAAACTCCTAGCCTATGGACCTTTTATTCCCTTCTATTTATAGAGGCCCATTGTAAACCTTAACGGATCCTACCCTATTAGGTACTGGATCTCCATCTAATTACCTAAGCATATTAGATTAATGGATCTCTACCGAATAATCTAGCTCATATTGGATCTCATCCATTAATTGGGTAAAATAGCATATGGAAATTAGCTTCAGTTGAGCATATTATTCTCGTATTCGACCTCTTAACATATTCAGGAAGGAATAGCAAATTAGGACATCCAAAGTGTCATATAATAACATATGGATACATAATATAGTAATGTGCTTTATCTAGTCGGCATTACCATTGAATGCTTCCAAGGATAAGAGATAAAAGTTCATTAGAATTGGTCCCTCTTGAATTTTCTATGTGAACGATGATCGTTCGAGGTGGGGTCGACCAAGGCAATCCTTTTTTATTGTTGGAACTCTCATCACATTTTCTTTAAATGTCAATCTATCTAGTACAATTGGATTCACAAGGAATCCTTCATCGAGTGTATTAACTGGGACTTAGATTTAGGTGAGATAGAGTGAGGGTGGTATGATCCATTAAATTCTATAGTTGGGGATCGAAGTACTCCCTTGGTTGATAATTTGATAAGCCTTAGGCGCTCCTTAGATGTCAGTATCATGTTAAGTCAGGGAATCTCGAGAGGTGTCGATAGTGGTGGAGTCAAGGACTATGGCTGAGTTGGTGCCATCATCTTGTTGAATCTCGAATTTTAATGATGAAATCAATTAATAAGTTTATGGACTAATATGCTTTTGAGATATGTGATGTAGGAAATACTTTGATCATAGACTCGAATCATCAAAAGGTAAATTATCGAAGTAAGAGAATCAAATGTTCAATCGAAAAAATATCATGTCAAAAATTGGACATCGGGCCAGAGGATTGATCGACATGCCGAAGATTAGACTTCGTGCTATGAGTTCAGGCATCGTACTTGAATGATTGGGTATTTCGTTAAAAGATCAAATGTTATGAGAAAGTCAATATGCCGATAGATTGGACGACATGCCGAAGGAAAAGACGACTTACTGGAGGTTCGGATGAAGTGTTATATGATCAGATGACATGTAAAAATGCTGGACAACATGCTGAAAGCTTCATAATTATGCTAGATATATGGCTGAATTTATAAAGTCTTGATCGGATTCTTTTAGGTTAAATTGAGTTGGTATTGGGCCAAAACTATGTCAACTTATCAAGAAACCTATTAGGCTTGAACTAGGGTTGAATTGAGTCTATTATAAGACCAAATCGGTGACCTAAAGTAGGCCTGGGTGGTGGCACTGCTTGAGTCAACTGAAAAGCATTATTTGTTCTTTTCCGATGGTTTCGATAGTAGTACCACCCATGCCAATGATAGTATCGCTTAGGGTGACAATAGTATCACCTAGGCCAATGGGTAATATTTGTTGAAAAATTTACAGTGACATCATATGCATTGTAGAAAAATAAAAACAAAAAATCATAGATTTTCTATAGAAAAAGAGGTTCTTATCGTCATGCAAAATTTGGTGCACAAAACCCATGAAATCAAAAAACTACGCATAAGAGAATTACCTAAAGAGATCGTATATCCTTGAATTCCTATAGATCTATGGAATTGGATGAAGGAGTTCAAATTTCATCTTCTCTAGTGATAATCCACATGACAGGGGCTGCGACAACACTCCTCAAATAGCCACTCAAATCTTCTTACTATGCACACTACGCAATCAAGAAAGGGCTGACCCTTTTTGTTGTCCACATGCCCCAAACTCAGACTATTGGCCGAGGAGAGGGAGAGGAGAATAGGAGGTGACTACTAAAAAACTCAACTTATGGGCCTTTGGTTCCCTCATATTTATAAAGATCCCCTATCAATTTAACCCTAATGGATCTTGCCTTGTTAGGTATTAGATCTCCATCCAATTACACAAGCCTCTTAGATTAGTGGGTCTCTATCCAATAATCTCTTATTACTCTTATTGGATCTCATCTATAGAATCCAATAATTCAGAGGCTTAACAAATATCCAATAAGATAGGGGCTCCAATGAATATCTCATATACAAACATCTACTCGTCGAAACACCTACCATATATGTGTGATCCTCTAGGTATACTATCGAGTTGGTTGTGAGTTATACTTGTCAGAACTCCTTCTGGCTCAGTAAATTATTATCTCCATAATAATTCACTCGACTCATCGATTGGGCTATACTAGGCCACTACGTGTAGTCCCTAGATAATATAAGGGAATCCAATCATTTGGACCTATCTATCCTCAGTTAATATGTACCTATAGTCCCTCACCTATCTAATATCTCAAAGACCCTATATTGAGCATAGTGCTATCGAACTCATACGATCTCTCCATGAGTCTTACTCTAATCGGATTCTCTCGAAGAACTTTTTCTATCTTAATTCGAACAACCTTGACCAAAGATTTGTTTGAGTAAGAACATATGAGATATTTCTCTCATGATATCAAGAGCGGATGATCCTCTATTGACACTCAATAGCCCTCGTAAGGTTGGCTACCACTCCCAATGACTGGTTGTACTAGATCTAGAGATTCTAAACCTATCAATCTAGTATTAAAGAGTGGAGTACTCATACAGAATATCCTTAGTGTCTCAAGTCTAAGGACCAGATACACTACCAGGACTACGGAATCGTTGTTTAACAATAGGTATCATCAACCATCTAGCATTCTGTGGGCGAATCAATCAGTGAATTCATTCTCCAATGAGCACCTGTATTGTATCCTTAGTGTTTCCACATGAGTAGCTATGAGACCAACTACCTCCATCATGTGGATAGGTATACAGCACACTAGTCTATTCGATTATATCAATGTCCTTCTCGAGTAACCTATGATCAGGATTATTTATGATTTGTGTTTAAATGCGAATCGATCTCATTATCGTGATCTCATTATGATCCGATTCTCATTATACATATCCATGAACACTATAATATATGCAACACACAAGATAAAATAATAAAATATTAAATAATAATAAGCAAAAAGAATACATGTCAAGTCACACGTGTTATCACTCACGTGATTGACTTTCAGGGCACTTTTGACTAGCAGTATTGCTAGAACCTAGACTCTTGGCCTTGTGATGGTGGTAGTATTGCACAGTGCTGGTAGTAGCATCGCTAGTACCTCAAAATTTTTGGGATTTAAATTTTTGGTTCTATTCTTGAAGTCTTTTAGGGTCTATAAATACCTTACTCATGCTTGCTTGATGGAGTAGAAATTCTTGAGCACAAAAATATTGTAAAGTCTTTCTTTGAGCATTATTTGAGACTCTTCCTCCTTCTTGAGTTTAGAAATGATTCTAAGTTATAGGAAGTAAAGTCTCTTGTAAAAGAGTGACTGTGGTGATTCTCTCTTAAGCCTATTAAAAAGAGAAGAATTATAACAAGGATAATTGATCTTCACTTGTTGGAAAGAAGATTGATAGTAAAAGTCGATGGCCTCGAGGGAAGAGAAATCGAGAGTAGACATAGGTCGAAATGATCGAACCATTATAAATTGATTTATATTTCTTCTCTTACCTTGATTTGCTATTGCTTGCTGATTTACTTTACTTGTAACCCTTACTTGCACATATGTTGGACCAATTTAGGGTAAAGTGATGACCTGTATCATATTTATTAGCATATATACTTACTGAGTAAAGTTTAAAAACACCTTAACCGGGACATGAAGGTGACTCGAGGCCAACTTTAGGGGTGAGAGACCCGGGTCGTTGACTAGGCACCAACATCGCATTGGAGTATATGCTAAGGTGGATGCACCAATATGTGGAAAGGGTGATTGCTATCCTCCTTGGGTAAAGTATTATGGATCTAGAGCAAAGCCTCTTCACTTACGTTCATTGAGAGGATTGATGAGCAAGCATTCTTATGACATTTAGCCCTCTTAGTACTAAAAATATTATGAGAAGATATCATTGACGTTTGAGTCAACCTGATGTGATTCAGACCTGTGTGCATAGGGTTATTCGAGCTCTCGAGATGGTTGTCCAAGGTGCTTTCGAGGCAAAAATATTGAGCTCTCGAGGTGCCTCTGAGGTGAAAATATCGAGCTCTTAAGGAGGTCATCTAAGGTGTCACTTGTACAAAAACCAAGATTGAGAAATGTTTTCTAAGTCGATCCCTCTGACGTCCAAGTTAGTAGCCCAAGGTTGGTGAGTGTAGTCGCCAATGGTAAAAAATGATCTTTTAACTATGTTAAAAATGAGATTTTATACTTAGTAGTAAAAGTACGATATATTCAAAATATTCTTTGAGGAGATAGCTTTTAATTGCCTCTAACAATGTTAATTTAGTCTTTTATTTACGTAAAAAACAAGGGTGAAGACAACCTATACCCACTTGTGTTGGACCGATATCCATGCAAGCAGATCGATGGGGGGTAGCATTTATCTTCTTCTTCTAATTTAGATGTCATGTGTTGGATACATATCAAATGATAATTAATCGATAATATCTTTCCTATTATATATAAAAGTGTACATATCGAGTCTTTGATATATGTTCAAAGTTCATGTCGTGTACCATATCAATGAACATAACAGATTTAAAATCGAGTAAACTTATGTGCCACATAATGCCACCAATGTGACATATCATCAAGAATTTGAGGTACCAATATCTTTTGTGGTGTTGTAATATCTTCATTTAATTCGACATCAGAAATGATTTAAGATTTATAAAGTCTTATAAAAATTTAATAAGTATCATTATTAATTTAATTTTAAGTATTTTAAGTTAATGATTTATTGTTAGAGTAAAAAATTATTCGTCAACGAAGTCGACGTCAAATCACCATATCCTTAAGTGAGGATATTGTGTAATATTAAAGTTTATGTTTTTTCCTTTCAAAATCACCACAAGGTCAGATATCGGCTTAGGTTGGTAAATGACTCTCTCAAGCAGGGTTTTGAGTCCATAAATCATCGCAAATTTTCCTATACGTCATAAAAAAAAATTCAAATAATTATGTCATCGAACTTGAAACAAGCACGCATAAGCATGGAAGATGCATGCACTCTCCAAAAGCGAGGGACTGTAGGTTGAGAGGCACTTCCATGTCGTTGTGTGCGTGATTCACAAAGTACCTGACCCTCTCCCCTCATTGGTAGTACATATATCAAACCAAACCGTGCATTAATCCATCAACTTAGTGCAATTAGAAGCTGCACCAAGGAAGCATCTGCTGATACATGTCCGCAGACTTGGCGTGCAAACTGGTGTGACACAACAAACACCGCCGACTGCAGACATGGTATCAAGAAACACACCTACAACCGTAGTCTATTACAGTACTCATCCACCTCCGGCATGCAATGAGAGGCAGCACCGATCTCTCAACGTAAGGGAAGCAGATGAGACGTGGGAATATCGATCACTGGACCTGCGACTGCTTGATGTTGACATCCAATCTGGGACCGCAGCTCATCGCCCTCACGATCTTGGACCCCGGCACGTCCTTGATGGTCCTGCGCTCGGAGCTCTTCCTCGCTATAGTCCTCATGGAGACGGCCAGGGAGAGCTTGGGGTTGAGCCGGGTGGTCCGGTTGAACTTCTTGCAGAGGGACGTGTGCGTCTCCAGGGCTAGTTCCTTTGTGACCGCCGGCGTCCGCTTCATCTGCTCCTTGACCGCCTCCGAGCACAGCCCGCAGATCCATTTGCCGTGGAAGAACTCCTTGATCCGTTTGATGTACGTCGGAGTGCAGTCCTCGGAGATCCCGCAGCACTCGCACTCCACGCTCTGCACGTCGCCACCGTTCGCCTGCTCCTTCAGCTCCTCCACGATCTTGTTGGTGTTCATGATCGACACGTCCGATGACGCCCTTGGAAGTGCTTCATCCTTCCGTTGTGTCAGCTGTTACGTCAATAAGAAGAATAGAAATGATGAAGCAGTACGGAGACTTGCACGCACAGATCTTGAAGTAGGTGGCCCATGCCCTAACCGATAGATACCGATGATGGTATTTACGTGAGGGTTTTCGAGATCAAACATAGGGGAGCATGCATACGCGCATGCGTAGCAGAAGAGAAAGGCAGAACGGAAAAGAGATCACTCTGAGAGTACTTCACCCCACCTTGACATTAGCAGGTCTTGCCTCCTCATGCCAGTGTATCTTTTTTCTCAAAAAATGATGGTAATAATGATAGTTTACCTTGCAAATTAAGGATGAGACCTGCTTCTTGCTCTGTAAAAGATTGGACTGCCTTGCAACACGAAACAACAGACTTCTGTTGTACCATCCTTGGGGTGGAAGGGAGATGCTAAGAGATGGATAGTTTTGGGTTTCAAGGGCAGGATAACCTCCGAGAAGATGATGGTGTGTTAATAAGAACAAGAAGCACAGATTTAGATCACAGGCTTTGCTGCTATATGAGCAGCCTACTGCAAATGATAGATAAAGATGCATCTTTTGGTTAAGCACTTGCTTCGCCATTAAATAGCAAACTGTAACAACTGGATGTCTAGATTGATTGCAAGTGGCTGATGATTGAAGTCATGGAAGTTATCTTATTACAGTGGATCATAAATTGTGGAAATCCATCATCGTCCAACTCAAACTTCGATACAAAATGATCAGTAATGAAGAAGCAGCAGCAGCAACGACGACGACAACAACAAAGGGATTGTGATGATTACCTTAGAGTGGATCAGGCGTGGCTCCTGGTGTCCACCAGAAAGCTTGGAGTACTGCATGTCCACTTGAGACTCGAAACAAGGGACGCTTCGGATGCTGTACTACTTAGTAAGATGGTGTGGGGCTGCCTTGCCTCTTCTTATAGATGCGAAAAGCAAGATTGTTTATGAATGTACAAGGGGGGAAGAACCTCCAAGGTGGTGGGATGGTCATCTCAAAAAGGTAACACAGTGTTCAGATTAGACCTTTTGCTTCGACGTACGTGAGTGACCCTCTGCTAAAGCGAAATAAAGAAGGATCTTATTTATGGTTACACAAGGCTTGCTTCGCCATTAAATACCAAATTGCAGCAACCGGCGGCCGAGGTTGCAAGGAGGCACTGTGGCAGGGCGTGTGAGTTCAGACACTGGCCTACACCACCTATGTGGGAGAAGCAAAACATTGGAGATGAAAAGAATTTATCATCAAAAGCGTATGGAATGTTAACTTGTCGAGATCGTGCTCGTGATCTGCTCACGAGCTGCGGGCTGAGGTTTTCAGCCATGGAAGCTTTTTTCTCCGGGTTCAACTTTTAGGTTCATGGTCTTTTTCCTCCGTTTGCAACTGGATATTTTCCTGATCTCCATCAGTCATGCAAATTGTTTCGGCAACAGGAAAAAGAAGAAGAAGAAGAAGAAGAAGAAGAAGAAGAAGAAGAAGAAGAAGAAGAAGAAGAAGAAGAAGAAGAAGAAGAAGAAGAAGAAGAAGAAGAAGAAGAGGAAGAAGAAGAAGAAGAAGAGAAGAATCAAAGAGGGACGAGTATTAAGGATACTTGCAGCTGCATTTAGTTTCCTCAAAGTTGTTGTGGTAGCTTTAAGCCCAGGGAGCATTGATGAATCATGTGGCTAACAATGTGCTGAAATTTAAATTTCTCTTTCTCGTGAGATCTAGATTTCATGTTAGATTTTAGCCTAAAGGCTGTTCATGCGGCATCACAGAACCCCTCTCAATTAGATATCAGAAAACCTGGGTGTTTGAGGTGCTCATTCATGCCCACGACCATGGGAAACAAGAACAGATTAAAAACAAAAAACCCAATGCTAGCTCGGTGTTGGGAAGTCAAAAGTGAAATCTCAGTTATAAAAGAGTTGACAGAAGATTTGCGTGATTCAACAATGGAAACCAAACCAAAATTTTCACCATGGGAGGTAGCTCCCTTAAATTAAAATTACAAAATTCTTTTGGAAATTTCTTTTATTTTTTCTCTCAATCCTCTCTAAATTCATTAGAGCTCTCGCATGAATACTCAAAGGTTTTTTTTTAATCACAAATGGTCTCCAAATGTGCATAAAGTATAATAATAATAATAATAATAATAATAATAATAATAATAATAATAATAATAATAATAATAATAATAATAATAATAATCAAACCTTAGTTTTTATGGATTTTTTTTCCTTCACCAAGATTCTGACTCGACGAATCAAAAAATACTTGGCTAACTCCAACAAACACTAGTGGTTGACAAAGAAGGGCTGCAGTCCTCTTCGTCTCTTCTCTTACCTCCATCTTGACCGCTGCTAACGCATTAAAGCAACACGTACCGGGAAGCTCGTCCTTACCCCAAAGACATACGGGTAAATCCGTCTTTCAGCCCTTGCAAGCGCGTCCTTTACGCCCTCATGTAACCCATCGCCGAGCACAACCCAGAACGTACTTCCCGAAACTGCCCTTACCGCGATGTGAGGGTAAAAGTCGCAAATGGTCAACTTCTGGTGATCCAAGTCTTGTCGGCTCCGCCTTTTTAGATCTGTATCAACTTCAAGAGCACAACTTGGTAAAAGCAATGCAGGGGGCGGCCTTCAATGGCGACGCATGACCATGCTCTTTGATAGTGGAGGACATGACATCACCCTGCTGTCCTTCTCAGCCCCTGTACACACGGTATCTCGCTCTCCATGCTTAAGCGGGCCGGATCGCACTTGAGTGTTCCAGGCCCAAACTGGCCCAGTACTAAAGACGTGGGCCCGCGTTCCCAACTGCATGTGCAGGGAAGAAGAGGTGATTGAACTAAAATTGATAGGGGTAAACACGTTAGTTTAAAATTATGTAAGAATATTTATGAACTTTTGACACGTAATAATTTCCCCAAAACCGCGGTATTTCCAAAGGGGCTCGGAGGTTTGAAATTTCCCCATCATTCTTTTGGTCCAATTATTTAGGGTTTAGGGTTGGACAGCAGAAGAGGAAGAGGAGAGGATAGCGATTGATCGAAGACTATGAGCTCCCCGATGCTGCGAAGTTCCAAGCCAACGCGGCTGTCGCCCTTCTTCCGCGATCTCGCCTCGCCGATCTCTCCTCACCACCGCCCCGTCGGTCGCTTCGCCACCCCCGGCCAGGCCGCCGCCGTCTCCGCCCTCTGGAAGGAGAACCTCGCCGGATCATCGGCGGATCCCCCTCCGCCTCCCGTCTTCACCCTCGATGACCGCGCTGATCTCTCGCCGGAGGTCGGCCTCGGCGAGCTGCCGCCGCCCTCGCCGGTGTCCCCGACCAGCACCCGGAGCCGGACGCCTTCCCCGCTGCCGAATCAGAAGGGATATCCCTCCCCTTCTCCGTCCCTCTCGTCGTCTTCCTTCGTCTTGAGAACCAGTTCTGGCGCCGCTAACGGCCGAGGGCACAGCCCTGAGGGTTCCATCTGGATGGCCTCGCCGAAGGCCGACGGAGGAGACCGAGAGATGGGCCAGGGTTCTCCGGTGGATGGTGTGGTCGAGTCCGGTGCGTTGATGGTACTCCCACCCCCGCTATCGAGAGAGATCGCGAGGCCAGAGACACAAGGATATGGCGTGCAGAATGGGGGGCTTGATGCAGACGAGTGGGTTACTGTTTTTGGGTATGCACTCAATTCTTCCTTCTCCTTTGTTATGTTTTGCTGTTAAGTCTTCTGCACTTTCTATTAAACTAACTGTATTTATGAATGTAATAACCTCAGATTGATTAGATCTAACTCGAAGCACTGATAAGGGTAAAAAGTAAGTTTACTGGTTAAATGTCGTCTGGGATGAAAACAGGAAGCTAACCATGCATATCAGCTGTTAGTACATGGCAGATTACTAGGTCAAGTTAGGTTAATGAGGCAAAATTTTGCAACGTTGCTGCTCCATCTCATATCATCAGAACCAGGAAATATTGGTCATTTGTTCCTTAAATATTCAGTAGCGTATGGGGAGGTGATACTGAGCCAGTGCAGCATTAGCAGGGAGCATAAGGATTTTCAACAGGAATTGTCCTGGTCTTTGGGGAATTGTTCAGGGAATTCTGATAATTTTGAGTTGAGAAAGACTATATGCTGCTCTGGTGTGTAATGTTTGGATTTAAAGAAACTAGTAGGTTGTTTAAGAATGAGATTACTGATAAACAAGCTGTCAGGATGAAGTCTGTCTATAACTTTGATGATGGTCTCAAGTGGTGAGTCTATTTATGATGTTTTGAAGTGTGATTTCAACTACTGGTTAGCATGCATTGTACTGATCGATATTTATCAGTTCGATAAGGGCTGGAATTGTATTAACGGTTGGTATTCAAATTTTTAATATCTTTTTATTGATATAGGATGGTTTCGGATTGGTATACCATATAGTATACTGATATCATACCAATCTATTAGATTGCTGAAACTACTACCTGATATAGATTCGAAATCTTTCTCTAAGATATGAATTTTTGTTGTTTATTGAGATTGCAGCATTGACACTTTATACTTGGTGTTTCGAGGGAAGCTTTTTGTTGTTCTGCAAGTTGGTTGTGATTATTCATGGTGAAGGGTGTTTCTTTCTTTTAGCAAGTTGTTGGTGATGATTTGTGTTGTTAATTTTAAATCCTGGAGTAGAATAATATCATTTAGAGTGCCACCATTTGATTCTCGATTCAGTTGGTGGTGAAGGTTGGTGTTAGTTGGGAGTTGTGGTCTTTTGGAGTATGTATTTTTACTGTATACCTGCTGCATACTGTGCAGTTGTACAATTTTAATGTTGGATAAGATTATGTACACTGACTCCCCCTAACCCCACATTGGTGGGAACCTCATGCACTATTCCATTTGCAGAATTTATTCATGAGTAATTACCTACTGAAAAAAATGCTTAGATTGATAGTTTTAATATATTGGCTAGTCTACGAATCTTGAACTAGATCTATATGTCTAGTGTGTCTTCAGTATTTAGATGTTGTTAAATGGTGGTGGCAGCCTTTATAACCCTACATTGGTGGGAACCTCATGCACTATTCCATTTGCAGAATTTATTCATGAGTAATTACCTACTGAAAAAAATGCTTAGATTGATAGTTTTGATATATTGGCTTGTCTACGGATCTTGAACTAGATCTATATGTCCAGTGTGTCTTCAGTATTTAGATGATGTTAAGGTTGGATAAGATTATGTACACTGACTCCTCCCAACCCCACATTGGTGAGAACCTCATGCACTATTCCATTTGCAGAATTTATTGATCAGTAATGACCTACTGAAAAAAATGTTTAGATTGATAGTGAAAAAAAATGCATAGATTGATAGCTTTGATATATTGGCATGTCTAGGGATCTTGAACTAGATCTATATGTCCAGGAGTGTTTAGCATTTTGATGATGTTAAATGGTGGTGGCAGCCTTGTGCGTTGTTCAATATTGCATACATAGGGCTTTTTCCTAGGGAAAAAAAAAGTTGTGTAGAGCTTTCTTTGTGTATTATTTTTTGAATTTTCCTTAAGTTTTAAGTTTAAGTTGTATGCATTATTTTTTGTCAATATTGAAGATTGTCCTGATACTTTCACTTTAGGTGCTTTTGATGCACTATCTAGCCTTTCTTATTTATTATCATTCTATTGATTTGCTTATGTATCTAGACTAATGATTTAAATTGGTGTTCGGGCCTCACCGTCTCATGTGTGGACCAGGCAGCGCGCTTCAATGAGGCATCGCTTGGGCGCTTGCTCGAACCCAAGCACTGAGTGCTTCGGGCTAGCGCTTGATTCAAATAAGGCAACCGAACTAGACTTTCTAGTTCGGTTTAACAGTAGTTAATTGGTTCGATTGAACCAACTAATACAGTTACTTACCCTCAAAAGTGACATTTTATGCTCGCACAACCCCGAGCCAACCCTAGCGTTGCTTTTGCCTTTGCCATTGACGCTTTCTGTCGCTGCCTCCATCGCAGACGTAGCAGATCAAGCCTTCCTCTGTCGTTGATGGAAGGTTCGACAGCCTCACAAGAGCATATAGTTTCCTTTTGTCATCGCTCCGTGTGTACTTCCTCAACCTATTAAGGGAGAGGACCGTAGGTTCCTTCGCCACCAACGGATTTTCTCTAGAACTTTCGCCGCTGTCGCTGCAGCTATCCGCAACTTTTGTCGCTGTTGTTGTTGTTGTCTGTAGCTTTTACCGCTGTCACTGCTACCGTTCGCAATGCTGCCTCAATTGTCTTAAACTAATCCTTCGTTGCTGCTGTCAGCTTCTCACCGTTGCCTCTCCTTCCCACTTTCCACACTGTCGGCGACAATTTTATCCCTTTATTGTTAATAAATGGTTTTTTTCTCCTCCTCTAAATACTGTTAACAGTAAATAATATTCTGTTAATAGTAGATTCTTAACTATTGTACAAGGTAATCTTTATTTACTAGATTGATAATATAGATTTTAACACAGCTAATCCTTATTTATTTAAAATTATTATTTTTAAAATAATAATAATTTATTTTTATTATTATTTGGTACGAGCGCCTAGCACCTCGAGTGTTTTGGGACCTTGGCACCTTTTTAAATCACTAATCTGGACCAATGATGAAAAGTTTAGAGGTCTATATTTCAAGGTTAGTTATTTACAGTATACCTGGTATTTTGCTATTAAGGCTGCACTTCACTTGAAATTCATCCATGCATATTTGTGCTACTAGCTTTCACTGTTTGTCTTATATGGAGGATAGATTTTCTTACCTTAATTGGTTTGTGCAAGTTTTACAACGGTATTCAATATCATTCTTTTACATTTTTGTCCTGTAATTGACTAACTATATCTTTCATTAAATACACTTTGTTTGGTACCTCATTAAAAGGCCTCTTAGTTGATTATGGAATTGGAGAACATTTTGATTTGCCTCATACAAATATGTAGACAGTATGTTGCCCACAAGACACCTCAAACAATATTAACTCTTTCTTTGTTTTCACCATTATTTTTCTCTTTACTGGTTTTGAATCAGAACCCGTAAACCTGAATCCCCCTAGAACATTTAGTTAACATGATCAGCTTATGTTTCCATCTAGCTTTTTCTTATGCTGTTTGGATGTCCATATTGGTGGTTTCTTCTTGGGTTGGATAAGTGGATTTTTTTTTTTAAGATACTTCAACACTTCAGTATTATAGATATATTAAACATTGGGAATATCATCATGTAGGTTCATTCAGAATACATGTCTAGACAATGATTCTCAAATGCTGTTCGAGATTTATTTTAGGTTATCTAATTGAGAAATACTTCTATAGTTTTTGGATATTAATTCTTACATCTAATGCATGAATTATATTAATCATGGCTTTTTCAGATTTTCCCCTGGTCACACCAACTTGGTGCTACGTGAGTTTGAAAAATGTGGTGTCATAGTAAAGCATGTACCTGGACCAAGTGATGCTAACTGGATACACATTTTGTACCAGGTAATTAATTTATGTTTATTCTTTATCTTTCAACTTGTAAAGGTAAGAATTTTGTTTGACTCTAATTTTCCACCAAGGAGAACAATTGGATATTTAAAATTATTTTCTTTGCAAACTGCTCCATGGTTGACCATTCTAATGTTCTTGTGACTGCAAGTCGGCTTCATTCGGTAGAGTAAGACATATTTGGTCTTCAATTTTATTGTTAGTTGAATAACAATTGTAGATTTTTCTTTTTGTTGCGATGAACCTAAGACATGGATTATTAGTGATCTTCATTCATCTTCAGAGTATGCCAGATTGACAAAGTTGTCAACAAATATGCATGTTAAATGGGTTCCTGAAATAGTTGCACCGGTGTTTCCAATCATTATATTGTCAGCTTTTATCAGGTGCATTATTGACAAATCCCTTGCCATTCTGTTGTCCCATAGCAGAATATTTTGTCTCATGTTTGTCACCAGTTTTGGATGTAACTGCTATTGCGATGTTTCCCCGTCACTTGTTGCATCTCTCATCACAAAAATAGTCCTCTTATCCTCTTATTATCATGCAGAATCCGTGTGATGCTCAAAAGGCTCTCAAGAAAAATGGTATGCGGCTAAACAGTCTGCTGATTATTGGGGTGAAACCTGTAGATCCAGTGCATCGTCAGCTTCTTAAGGAAAAAATAAATGGAAGCAATCATGGAGGCTTCATGGTTTCATTACCCTCAAAATCAGCTGCTTTAAATAGGTCAGAAACTGCTAATTCATCAGGAATCCTTGCTCGATCCTATCAACCGAAGACCAGCTCAAATGTCACTACCGGTAGCTTCAACCGTGCAACGGGATCTATTGCAACTCCAGCAAAATCTGTTGTATCAAAGGTCATGGACCTGATGTTTGGGATATAAATTGGACTTGGATGAACACCTTATCTACATTGATTACTTTGGCTCTTAGCCTTTCTTTTCCTCTTTTGTAGATGTTCTTTGTGATGTATCTGATGTTGTAGTATGATGTCATTTCACCGGAATTTGTTTCCTAGTCTGCCTAGGAATGGCCGAGGGTAACAAAAGCAATTTGATCATGGGCAGGATTTGGAAGTACTGGTAATGCGTCTTGATGTAAAATGAAAACCCTGTCTGTTTGTATCATGAGTGGTGTAATATATCACTAACGCATAGCTCCCTCGTCACAATCCAAAAAATGAGCAGCACTGTCCTGCAATGGATTTGCGTGTTCCAACTGTATGCCATTTGGTCGTTTCTCCCAATTCTTCAATCATAATACCAAAGTTAATAATATTTTTTTGTCATGTTGTGTGCAGTGCTACTTGATCATCCATTCAGAAGTAGGTTATGACATTGCCATACATCAGAAGGTACGTCACCGGTTGATTACTGCCTGAAACAGTCCATCGATGCTGTGGCGTCTTATGAGAAACTCTTGGCTGCAGGGGAAAGTTGAACCAATCTCATCTTTGCATCAATGTTTGTGCCTATCATGCATCATAGCTTTCCAGTGTACGAGGCCCATTGACGGTCCGGAGCAGACCAGATTATTTATTCTGTGAAGCTTATCCACCGTTTGAGTTTAAAAGATCACGCATCTCAAGGCAAGACCATGACGCTGATCGCGTGCATCGTGTTCCATATCCCACGGCGAGTGCTGCGGTCTATCATTTTAATGCCGAGGCCGCGAGAACCGTCGTTCATTCTGTCGCAGCCTTGGCCGGGCATCCGCCACTACCGGTTGTTCTGCCACGTGTCAGGTAGAGAGAGGACTTATGGATGAGAACGCGACCGGGAAGTAGAAGTCGTCGGCGGCGAAGGTGGGAACACGAATGCGCGGTGAAGAGAGAGAATGATGGAATATAAAATTTTGCGTTGTCTTTGCATGCGACACTCGCTTCTATGTTTACACCTGATATTTGCAATCACGAAGTCCATTGCCAGGTGTAGGAATGATTTGCCAGCCTTGGTCCATTGCCACATGTGATCTCTTACCACCACCTGTCGAGGCATTGCGAGCTAATTACATACTACTTTTATCTTTTATCATCTCGATTTCTAAATTTAAATAATTTATATTAAAATCTTTATACTTATAAAAAAAATATTTAATCTGATTTATCCTAACATCAAAAGTTATAACATGTATGAACATGAATGACATAAAAATAATAGATAAAAATATAATTTCAATGATGATGACAAATGATGATACCACGGGTGGCGATTGTGGTGGTAGTTAGTGAGAACAACATAGTGGTAGTTAGTGAGAACAACATAGTTAGATAATGTGGCCATATTTAATTAGATAAGATATATTAAAGATATGATTGGATTCTGATTATGGTTATTGGCTAATAGAAAGGAAGTCCAATCAAAGTGGGATTCTTTAGAAGAGGCCCTTGATGGGAGGAAATCTTCTAATATCTTATCCTAGACCCTCTGCTCTCGTCTATAAATAGATAGGACCTCAGGGGACTTAGTGGGTCGTGTCATGTGTGAGAAGCAACACAGAAGCATCTAAAAGTTGCATAAGGATTAGCAACACAGATGCATCTAGGAGTTGCATAAAAGAAAATATTTCACAGACATGTATTGAGAGATTAAAGTCTCTCTCTCAATCTCCTTGAGCCATCAATTACAGTGGTCCTGTGAAAGGATAGGAAGAGAGGAGTCTAGTTCTCTCGCAGTTAGCGGAGCGTTGGATCTAAGAAAGGTATTCAGATCTTTTCTCCTTTCTTTGCGGATGGCATCAAAGGTACACATCGTAAAAACAGATCTATTGTTCTTTGATTTCGATCCTAGCATTAAAGTTTTTTCCGCATTACAGAAGCATGATTAAAGTCTTTTTATGCTTACAATTGGTATCAGAGCCTAGGTTCTTGAAATCAAAATTTTAGATCTGTTGTTTTCTGATTTACGATGTTTGATCCGAATTCTGTCAAATCTGTATTCCTATCAATTTTGGTTTATTGTCGTGGTTTATCGTCTGCTTGTCGGCGATATTAAGGAAACAACGACGATCTGTCGACCTCGCTGTGTACGACCGTAAGGGCCGCCGGCGATCGCACCGCAGATTGGCCGCACGAGGGCGGCAACCCCGTGCGGGACGCGGTCGCACCGGCGGCAGCGGCGCGAGCACTGGCCGCGCGAGAACAGGCCGCACAGGCGGCAATCGTGCGAGCACAGGCCGCGCGAGCGCAGGCCGCACCGGCGACAGCCGTGCGAGCGCAGGCGGCCGCACCGGTGGCAGCCGGCAGCCTCGCACAGGCAGGCCGCGCCGGCAGCTGCCTCGCTCGGGCAGCGAGGGCAACCGCAACCGCCGCAGCCTCGCTCGGGCAGCGAGGGCAGCCGCAACCGCCGCCGGCTATTTCGGCGACAGCCGCGCACGAGCGCGGGCGGCCGTTTCGGCAACCGCTGCGCATGCGCAGGCGGCCGGTTCGGTGGCAGCTGCGCAGGCGGCGGTGGCGCAGGCAGGAAGAAAGGGGATTTTGGCAAAAATTACAGTTTTGCCCTTGGGTTAGGGTTTTTTTCAAATTACAGTTTTACCCTTATGTATTTTATTAATACTTTTAGTTTTTTGACAGTTTTGCCCTCTATTAATATGCAAAATTACAGTTTAATCTTGTCAATATATTTATAGTTTTGTCTTTATAAAATTAAGAATTTTTTATTTATATCCTCAATTATTAAAATTGATCAAAAATAATTAAATTTGATCAAGATTGTATTTTGAATTTGATTTTGATCAAATTTAGAAAGGATTAAATTTTGATCAATATTTGATTTTGATCGACTAATTTAATTGGGCTAATAGTTAACCCAATTATGGGCTTACCCAATTAAACTAGATTGATTGGCATAATAGTTCTTTTATAATTTTCTCATATGAATTATTGATTGTATTTTATAAATAAAATCTAATTATTATTTTTGGATATTTATTTAGTTATTCATATGTATTTATTTGAAATTGTGAAATGACAGTTATCTTTCACATAAAAGTTTTCATGATTTATGTGTTATCATGATTATGATTTTTTCTATCAATATATATTAATTATTGATTGTAAGTTATAAATAATATCCAATTATTGTTCTTGGATATTTGTTTGATTATTCATATGTATATATATTTGAAATTGTGAAATGATAGTTAATTTTCACATAACAGCTTTTCATGATTTATGTGTTATCATGATTATAGTTGTCATATGAATTTTATTTATGCTCATTAATATTCAATAATCATTATGGTTGTTGTATTATTGAATTGTTTAGCATAAATTGAATTAAAGAAATTTAGTGAATATTATTTGTAATTCATCTTCCTAAGTTTTATCTGACCGGAAGCTGCCAAAGTGGCCTGGGATGATAAACTTATGGGATATGAATTACAATAAAAGTTGTCATTTATAGGATATTTTAGATTGTATTTTATATTTTGGTATTGGTCTTGCAGCCACCAAAGTGACCTAGACCAATAATTTATAAAATACATTATGGAATTGATCCTAAATGATATTAAAGAAATTTGATAAGTATTTGTAATTTATTTTCTTAAGTTTTATCGATCGATGTTTGCCAGTAGCACTGGGATGATAGACTTATGAGATATAAATTACATTAAAGTCTTATCATCCATAGGATATTTTTGTATTTTATATTTTTGTATTGGTCTTGCAGTCACCAAAGTGACCTAGATCAATAATCTATAAAATACATTATGGGATTGGTCCTAAATGACATTAAAGAAAAATAATATTCACAATGGCACACATAATTAGGAGATTTAGATAATCCCAAAGGAGAATCTATTTTGAATAATTATGTGATGGGGTTGGGTGATACTGTTTTGGATATTCTTGACGTTTAGTGTTTTTATACCCAAAGGTATTAATACTATTCCACAAGGATGGTATCAGTCCTCCATAATGATTATATGTGTGAACAATAGATATGTCAATATTGAAAGTAAAATATTGATGATATCAATAGTTCAACATAAAACTCAAAGCATTGATGTTATATTATTACGGTGGTACTTCCTTCATTGTATTTTTATAAATGTCCTTATATTTTATAAAATAAATGGCTTGAGCATATATAAGTTATATTGAATGAGTGAGACCTTGATCAGATTATTTGAAGGAACACAGACTTATTTACTGAAAGTTCTGTGGAATAAATAATTAAGGTTCTTGATCGGAAAGATCCGAAAAACTCAAATTAATGATACTTAGACTTGATCTGATGGCGCATGAGAATATTTAAGGATCAATATAAATTTTCTGATAAGTCATGAGTTGACACATCAATGAAAGAACTGACTAAAAATGAAAGTATTTGAGGAATTAAAGATTATCTCCTCAATATAATTAACAAAGTTGTAAGCTCAAGACTTAAAATATTTGAGTTCTACTCAAGGAGTGGGTAACAATAAAATAAGGATGAAGCATAAGCCACCTGAGTTTATAATTATTATATAAACTCATAAAGGAATTTCTTCATAATTAAGTGTTACTTGTGTAACAATGAAAGTTATATGAAGAAGAATTATAAGATTTGATTTGAAATGAAAAAGTTATGTGATTTAAATCAAATATTATAGAAATTATTGGTGGATTAATTTGATGCTTCAATGTATGTTACCAATAATAGAGATTTATTTTAATATTTAAAAGGAAAAGGAATAATCAAAGGAGATTGAAATATTCATCATTACAAGGAATCATCTTAAAGTGAAAGCGATAGCAGTTTGTATTTATCGCCTACGCCTAAAGATGATTTATTTGATGAATCTTGAGGATTCGTGTTATATTCTTATAATTCTGGGAATTTGGATTCTTTACCTAGAATTGTTAGAATATTGTTTCTCCTTTGATAGTTGTGAACTCAATATGATTCAATAAAAGTTAACATTTGGATTCTGTATAATGGTATATACAGAATTAATATGAATCTTGAGTTTATAACAATCCTATAATTAAATATTAAAATAAAATATAAGTTCATAAACTCCTTGAGATTATACTTACATCTGCGAGTCACTCTATATTTTTGTCTAATTAAAGAGAGGTATTTTATCACCATATAGATAACCTATTGAGATATGATTTTATATATCTAATTCATGTAAAGTCTCAGGCCATTGACACTTTTAAAGTGTGCATAAAAGAGGTCGAGAGACAATTAGATAGAAAAGTTAAAATCATCATATCTGATAGGGGTGATGGATTTTATGGTATTCATGATTTACCAGATGTGTCGTAGCAAAACATAATTGCTGAAAGGTATAATCGTACATTTATAAATATGATTAGGAGCATGATGTATTATTCTTTTATACCCAAATTCATGTGAGAAGAAGCTCTAAGGACAAATATGTATATCTTAAATGAGGTTTCTAGGGAACCTAACTTAAGATATTTACATATTTCGGATTGTCCTGTAGAGATAAGGATCTTCAACTCACATAAAAGAAAATTAAAGTTAATAACTATTTCTGAATATTTTGTTATTTATTCAGAAAAGTTAAAAAAAAAGGTATATGTCTTATTGCTCTAATCGTAGTACGAGGATGGTTAAATCTGGTAATATAAGGTTCCTATAAAATAGCGAATCAGTGGGAGTAAAAAAAATCTCAAAATTTAATTTTGATATAGAGGAGATACATGTTGATACTCCTTTATTATTTGAGAGATTGTTGTTACTCAAATTATTAAATAATTTGATAAAGGTGAATAACAAAATAATATTACAAAACTCTCACATTATATTGATATCGCTGATAATGGTCTTATAGAATAACCACATTTGATAGCATTGAAAATTTTTCAATGGGAAAGGAATCCTGTCATTTATGATTATGTGGTATATCTATAAGAATTATATTTTGATATAGGAATCAGAATAGATCCCTTATTGTTTTCATTGGTCATGAAAGGTAACGATTCTGAAAAGTAATATAATACAATGTAAGAAGAGTTAAAATCAATAACCAGAATGGTGTCTGATGAATTCGTTGAATTGTCCTATAATTGTAAAAGAGTCTTTTATATAAATATGACTCAAAGGATAATGTCGAACGATATAATAGTCAGACTTTTAGTTTTTATATGGTTATAGATTTTACTCATAAAGAATGTATCAATTATAACGAGATATTTAATTTTTAAATGAGCTCGTTAAGAATCGTCATGACATTAGTGATTCATTATGAATTTAAGTTATATCATAATGATATGAAAACAAATTTTTGATTAAGGATCTAGTTTTATATGGGTTACTCTGAATGATTCGCAGAGAAAATGAAAGAAATATATAATTTGGTATGCAAATTTAGAAATCTATTTATGATCTTAAACAAGCTTCTAGACAATGATATATAAAGTTTCTTAATATCATTGATTTCTTCAGATTTAAGAAAAATACTATTAATCAGTATTTATATCTGAAGATTAGTGGGAGCAAGTTTATTATATTGATCATATATATGGATAATATTTTGCATTGCCAATAGTGACTTGGTTTATTATACTAAACCAAGAAATTATCACTAAGAATTTAAGATGGTTGATATGAATGAGACATCTTATATTATTAGTATTGAGATACTCAGGGATATATCTCAATGATTATTAAGACTGTCTCAGAAAGGATATATTAACTGAGTCTTGAGATGATATACAACTTTGTTCAACAAATCATAAAAGTAAAATTTTAGTCAAAATTGAGTGCTTTAAAATGACTTGAAAAGAATCAGATAAAGGAAATATTCTTTATATATGCTGCTGATTGAAAGTCTATGCTCAAGCCTATGTCGAAAGATATCGCTTTGCGCTTAAAATACTAGATAGATATTTGAGTTATCCGAAGTGAAAAATATTAAAGGACTGCAAAGAAAAGTTATAAGATATCTGGAAGGGACGAAAGATTATATGCTCACATGTATGAAATTATATCGACTTGAAATGATGGTGTTTTTCAATCTTGATTTTATAAATTGCCTCAATAATAGGAAGTCCACCTTATGGTTAAGATCTATATCAATTAGAGAGGCAATTTATTATAAAAGTTGATTTTGTGGTATGCTTTGAGGCCACTAATCAAACTTTATAATCTACAAATTTTATCTCAGGACTTGGTGTGGTCGGACTCAATTGTCAAGTCAAGATATTTTGTGATATCATGATAGTTTTCTTCTCTAAGAATGACAAGTACTATTGCATTTCTATGTATTATGGTAGAAAGTACTTGATGGTTAGAGAAGACGAGTCGAAAACATCTAATGTTAATTAATTACTTGAGTTCCACTTTATCATGATTCTTTGATCCATTTACTTAGGACTTACAGCCTAAGGTGTTTTGAAAGAACATGTTCTTATGATTGGGTTTGTGAGCAACCCATAGAGGATATGGTGATGCATATTTGAGTAGACACTGTAATTGACATTTTTACTTACGTACTTAAAGTTATTTATTTCTCGCTATCCTTGCTCACGCTATGTATGTACATATTATGGTTGAATGTGATAACAGGATTGTCTTGACAAGACAAATTATAGGGGTCATTATGGACTGCATTAGGAAAGGCTAATAGTGTTGTAGTACATAGAAGGAAGTGTGACATTGATGACATACAACCGCTATGACTCGCATTACTAGTCAGACTTAATGTAGTATTATTATATTCATTGGACTTATTAGCTTTGTTTTTAAATTCGCAGCGTATAAATAGTTTTCAAATTTTCAGAATCCAATTATGCAAAATTGTTTTCAAATAAATTTTGTTTATTTATTTTGATTTTGAATATCTTTTGTATCTTATCAATTAATGGGCTAAGTGGGAGAATGTTAGATAATGTGGCCATATTTAATTAGATAAGATATATTAAAGATATGATTGGATTCTGATTATGGTTATTGGCTAATAGAAAGGAAGTCCAATCAAAGTGGGATTCTTTAGAAGAGGCCCTTGATGGGAGGAAATCTTCTAATATATTATCCTAGACCCTCTGCTCTCGCCTATAAATAGATAGGACCTCAGGGGACTTAGTGGGTCGTGTCATGTGTGAGAAGCAACACAGAAGCATCTAAGAGTTGCATAAGGATTAGCAACACAGATGCATCTAGGAGTTGCATAAAAGAAAATATTTCACAGACATATATTGAGAGATTAAAGTCTCTCTCTCAATCTCCTTGAGCCATCAATTACAGTGGTCCTGTGAAAGGATAGGAAGAGAGGAGAAGGAGTCTAGTTCTCCTTGCAGATTGGCGGAGGCGTTGGATCTAAGAAAGGTATTTAGATCTTTTCTCCTTTCTTTGCGGATGGCATGAAAGGTACACATCATAAAAACAGATCTATTGTTCTTTGATTTCGATCCTAGCATTAAAGTTTTTTCCGCATTACAGAAGCATGATTAAAGTCTTTTTATGCTTACAGGTGGTAGTTAGTGAGAACAACATAGTGGTCGGTTTTGCTGATGTCGATCCAAACATCGATGATGAGGAAGAAGATGGGACAGGTAAGATATCTATGTTACCAACGATGAGGAGGGAGGAAGAAGAGGAGACAGGTGATGTAGGGCAATGTAGTATCGATTTAGTTGTCTCACCTACCTCCTCTTCCTCTAACACTAATGTAGATATCTCATCATTCTACTTCCTCTTCCTCCTTGTCGATGTTCGAATCGACATTAGCAAGATCAATCATCGTATTATTCTCATCAACCACCATCATAATAGCCACTCATGCCACTATCCTCGAAATTATTTTTTTTTATCATTTTCGTATCATTCATGTACGTGTTATCACGTACGTACTATATCTTTTATTAATAAAACTGTCGATGTCAGAATAAATGAGATTAAATATTTTATTTTTGTAATTATAAAGATTTCAATATAAATTTTTAAAATATTGGTATAGGGGGATATTAAAGAGATGTGACTACAAACGAATCAATAATTAGCCCAGATATTCCTTCCCATACATACTGTTCGTCGTTTGCCTAACATTGCATTGCTTATCCATCATTCCTTGGTGTCGTATCAGTTGTTTTCAGGAGGTACAAAGTTGCAGGCAGGCAGGCAGGCAGGTGAAGGTTCTAAACTAGGATGGCCACCATAATTATTTCTTGCTCGCAGAACCGATAGCCTATAAGAAGATTGCTAATGCCAAAAAGACTCGTCAATTTCTCTAGTGATCGATCAATGAAGCATCATCTGTTTCAAGTAAGATGAGATTTTCTGAATGAAGCCCGTCTGGAAATTATTTTTTTCGCCTGGTCCTTTCTTAAATCTTCTCCCAGTTGTAAATTTCCCAACATCAATACCGTGCGCTCCCTGGAAGTCATCCTAAATTGGCTTTTGCGGGATGAACACCAAAGTCCCGTCCCTAATTTACATCAATCCAATCTGTTTGTCCACAATACTATCAACATCTATGCAGCCTGATCAGTAAGTTTCAACACGATCCACTCGAAATATAGAAACACTCGAATCAGTTTTTTTTTGTCACAGACGCAATGCATTGCACAACTGAAGCACATATATCATCTTAGGATTTTCTTGTATAATACAACTGACTTGGAAGCTGAAAAATGCCATTCTGTTAGTTGAGGCATTGCATCATTTTTCTGCGGCAAAAAAAAAAAAAACACTTTATGTAGAAAATATGAGAAAAAAAGTGTATTTTAATGACAGCTGCCATTGAACCAAATATTGCTTCTGAAGCTGGTGGCCAAACAACCAGCAGAATTATGGACAAAATGGTCATCATCCTAAGCAACAGACTGTTGATCGTACAACCAATTCAATCAGCAGACTTGTGTTGTGAAGTCCTACGGTAGCAGTGGCGCTTCCAAAAACCAGTAATGGATTGACGTGCAACAGGTAGGGAGGGTACCAAGAGGCTACAGCTTTTTGGGGAAGTTGTAGGTTCTCTTCAGGAACTTTGTTGCAGCCACATCATTCCTATGGCACAGAACATGTAGAATCGTGCTGGGCTCCGTCGGGCCCCAGTTCCCTGGATTTGGAGGTATTGGGTACTTGGGTTTGGCTGCAGGACCGTATGTCTCTGCAATCATATGTTTGAACTTCTCAACGAGGGTCTCAGTGTCAGTGCGAAAAAGGGGTAGCACCTTGTTCACTTCTGCTGCAGCCTCATCAAACAATTCTTCAGGCAACCCATCTCGGTCAGCCAAGCATAACTCTCTAAGAGATTTGAAATCCTCCTCAATAATCTGACAATCTTGGCAAGAGAAACCTCGCGACGGACCACCAGCGAGCAGCACTAGCAACAACCCATCAAAAGAAGCTTTCATCAGTTCGGTTATCAGCTGATGCCGCACTCTCATGTGCACTGTGTTCGATACTACCTCCAGAATAAGGTCAAGTTCTTTCAGAAAAGGATCTATTCTTGAAGAAGCAGCCTCACCAACGTACAAAGAATTCCATAGAACATGATCCAGGTCATGAAAGATCATCCTGTAGGCTGTTGTCTCACAAAGCTGCAGAATTCCTTCTTGGCAAGCAGCAAGAGAAAGCTCAAAACCGGACTGTGTGTCATTTGATACATCTGCTTGAGCTGATTCAAGATTCTTCAGACAGGACTTTATTTTCTTTTCCAGGTTCTCCAACATTTTGTGGATATGATAAAGTGAATTAATGCGTACACAAAACTGTGACAAACCCAAAGAACAATCTCCAATTGTCAATCCAACTTGTGATCTTCTTTTTGTTGAGTTCTGTGGCTTGTCCTTTTTCTTCCGTAACTTGGAACTAACTGTACATCTGGTCAATTCGGGCAATGCAGGCATGAAATCGTTTCGAGCACCTGAAAATGATGATTGATTAGTTGGAGAGTTGTCAATCCAGCATAAAAAGATGCGGAAACCTACCGCATCCTGACTGGGCCTCAGATGCATAATGTTGTAGACTCCTATCAAGTCCTTTCAGCAAGTCTGGAAGCAAGACAGCATGCATGGGTATAGGCAGATCAAAGTACTTGTCTAAAGTTTCATCAACCATCCGCAGTATCTCAACTGAAGAAGGAGAACAATTTTCTTTGTTTGCCCTCGGGTTCCAAGCCTAATGAGATGATAAACAATTAAGATTACTGGAAATTGGATACGAAAAGTCACACACATCTAACAGAATTCCAGTGCATTTGAAACTTCAATGATATGCCAACATCCACCATGTGAAATGCATAAATCTAACGCTCAACAATTTTTTTCTTTTTTGCGAAAAGGAGTTTTAAGAAGGATGAAAAGATCTCTGGTCATCCAGTCTTTTTGGTCAGATTTTTTACTTGAAAGATTGAGTGAAGTATAACATGCCTATAGGAACAGTAGCGACGTTAAAAAGTGGTGGTCATAGATAGAAACATGACAAAGGTGAGCCATAGCAAGTCTTTAAGTAACATCTAATGGTAACTAAAGAACATATGATCCAGCAATAGTGTGTAAGCAGAAAAGGATAATTATGATCTTACAATCAGATCTACTATGTTAGTTTGACAATTTTATCATTTCTGAAAAATCAGCACATCATAAATGGCAAGAACCACATATCTTGGTTAGGGTTTGCTGACATTTTACAATAAAAAAATGGAAGCAACTAGCATAGATGTCTTCAAATCAAGAATTTCCATAATTAAATCAAGCAAAGGGAAAGCAGAAAAGATGCCAGTTCAGAGTTCAATCAGCAGCCCTATGATGAATGGGACAATTTCATTAACATTTGTATAAAACCACATTGAAAGTCACAATATAAAAGAATCAAACCTCTTGCTGCAAGGTCCGGTCGAGCCATTCCTTTAGCTGGTCTAGTCTAGACTTTATCCATGCTCTTACAAGATCAGCAATAGCAGATTCAGCTTCATAAGGTGGCATTTCTCTGATTAGTGACTTGCCCCCATCATCACTATCAACAGAATCTTCAACAACAATGTCGAGGAGATCTTTCTCTAGCTTGTCTGCAGCTCTAAGAACTTGGAGTACATCCGGTGTTAGCTCTTCGACACCAGATAAAAATTGCTTTAGTTCGGTTCCATAACAAGAATGAAGAGTTGTAACAGCAACACCCGCAGCAAGGGGATGCCATCTCTTCAATATCGGACTGAACAACTCTTTTTCTTTGCTTGCCAACTCCTCAATCTCCTGTGCAAGGATGGAAAGCAATGGAGTACTCTGGTCTTCTGATGATAGCTTGCTTGAGGCTGTTTGTTTCATTTTCTGCATCAATACAACCACTGGTTTCAAAATTACATTAAATTTGACAGCTAACATGAGGAATCAGCAAAATGTGAAAGTTGACCCTAGAAAGAAATATGATAGTCTTATAACAAATCTGACCCAATCTCAAACAAAATGACTAACAAATCTACTCAAATCTGGAAAGGAGCAAGCAGGCTCACAAATGAGCTCAATCCGACAGTTCAAAGAACCTACCTGAGCGAAGGCAGCACGAAGCGATGATCGAATATAGGCATCAATTCTGCTATGAGCTACATCAGTTTCTTCTCTCCTCTTACGGTGATATTCAGTAGAAAAATCTTCAACTAGTATCTTTGCAGCTGTTACTCCAAATGAGACTACAGTTTCCATCAACTCAATGTTGCTAGAATTAAACATATCATGGTAAGCAAAAAGTTTTTTCTCTGTCCAATCCATAATATAGCTTAATGTTGAACTTAAAATTTTCGAGTAAGTCGGGTCTTGTGTTGCTTTTGCATCACTTGCAACTTCAGTTAATTGAGTATCGGCTGCAATTAGCAGATCAATTTCAACTTCTCCAGTAGTAACAAATCTGAGAAACAAGGTCCAAGTAAAGCAGAGATTATGAAACATCTGATTTATTCCAAGGATGGCCCATGTCTTCTTTATCAACTCTAAAACCTCATCGAATTCATCAACTGTTGATCCTTCCTCGCTACTGTTGTTAAAACAAGCTTCCAGCAGCATTTGGTACAGATGGAGATTTAGTGGAAATCCATCTGCCCAGTGGCATGTGTCTGAGCCAATTCCATCCAACAATCTGTATGCAAGTGATGTCACAGCACTGCGTAGAATCTGCATTGATTCCGAGTTTTTTCCCGTCTCAATAGGCCTGTCTGAAGCCCCATGCATAATTTGATGAAGCTTTTGTGATGCAGAATCTGACTTGTCTAATGGAAGAAGAGGATGGAGGAGTAGTCCAGCCTCAAGAACCTTCAAATTCCTAGCCTGCCAGTCTTTATATTCCTGTTGATCAGGAAAATCTGAAGCCTTGAACTGCTGCAGAAACTCTAATGGTAAAACCATTGACTCCATGCGCTTTCCAAGCTGTTAACCGGATGAAGGAAGAATAAGTCAAAACATTATATTGAACATGGACAACGAAGAAAAAGCAATTTAACGCATCTTTTTTTCTTTTTGTGAAACAATAAAAGGAATTGAAATTACTTTAATGTCACTAATCAAGACATCCAACTCCTTGTCACAGTAAAACCACTTAAGAACTTGAGGTCCAAATTTCTTTTTACGTTAAAGAATTAGAACCAATGTAATATCACAATTTATTAGGATGGGCTGAAAATGGAGAATTTTTGTCACAAAAACAGTGTAAAATCACCAATAGTATTTGTACTTTCAGAAGCAAACCTGAAAATGGAAGCACAATTTCCTCGTAAGTGAACAGATAAATGTAAATCTAACGATAGGACATGCCACAAGTAATAATCCGGATCACACTAAAGTTTGCCAAATCTACGGGACTCACAAATCCCATGAATCAAACTCTTGCAAACAGACATAATGGATCGAATGACAACCACTTTTTGAATTTTCTTTTACAGGTACGTAGAACCAAAACCTAATAATCAGTATCAGAGTTCTCACTGGTGGCTTGTACTTGCTGGTTAGCAGAAACCTGTTAGAACAGAAGAGTGTGATATATTTAAAAGACAAAAAGAAAGTTGATTTCCAAAAAGATTTTAAAAATACCTGCCTAAATTCAATTACCAACCATATAACTGCAATATGATCTTCCAATCCTTCAACTATAACACAATTAGCTATCGTCAAAAAATTACTAGACCAAATATAGCTTGCCAAGGGTGGGGTTAGTCTATGAAGCACCAGCAATTTTCTTCTACAAATTCAGGAACAGACATCAGAACTAAATTAGAAATCCTGAAAAATGGACTCACATTTCCGGCAGCAATCCGCAGCAACCCCCTTCGAATCCGTGCGTCGAGTTGCTCCGATATCCCCATTTGCACCCTCATCAGTTCTCCCACCGACGCTGGCTTCTTGGAGGACTTCACCGGGATGCTCTCCTGCCCGAGGCTGCCCTTCTTCGTCGGCGACCTGATCCCGAAGGCCTTCTTCATCTTGCTGGTGGCCGCGGAGGTTATCGACGGCGGCAGGGAGCGGTCGACAGTTCGATCGGATTGGGGAGTGTAGGTGAGGGGCTTGCCGCCATTGGCGCGGCAAGCGGCGACGAAGATCTCGTAGGCGGTCTGGCGCAGCTCAGCGTCGGAGAGAAAGACGCCCAGCTGGCCGAAGAGGGAGGGCAGATCCGTGGCGACGGTCATGGCGTCGCCGGAGGAGAAGCGGAGGGAGGAGGTGCCGTCGGGCTCCTTCTTGAAGTCGCCGAGCACTCCTATCTATCTGAAGAGGCGAGCCATTACCGCCGCGACGAGGCCTCTTTTAAATGAAGGAAAAAAGGAAGCCTTTCTTCTTCCTATCTGTCTTTGTTTATATTTTTCTTTCACGGGAAAACAAAGCTGTGACGATGATTTGTACTCCTCTCTCTCTCTCTCTCTCTCTCTCTCTCTCTCTCTCTCTCTCTCTCTCTGGGGTTGCTATTCCCTGTGTTTTAAATGTTGAAGGGTGAGAGAAACTGGAACAGAGGAGAGGAAGGAGGACAGTCGAGCGTGGTGGGTGGGTTGAAAGAGATGAGAAGAGAGAGAGAGAGAGATGGAGAATGAAGTTTGGAAGAGAGGCAAAAGAAAACAGGGCTGGAAGTCGACGACAGGTTGACAACGGAAGAACCGTATCCGTGCTTTTCCTTTTTTCTTCTATTTAATTAGAGGTTTGATGGAATGGCTTTTTTGTGCTTCTCTCTTTTGATAATAGTATTTATTTTTAGTCTTGTAATTAGAGGATTGCTATTTTTGTTTTTTTATTATTATTTTCCCTTTCTTTTAACAACGGTGGTTGTCTTCTATCTTGCAATCAGAAGTCTTTTGGGTGAGTAAAGTGTGTGTAAATAAATCTATTCTTGTCGTTCGTAAAGGATATAAAGAAAGAAAAAACTTCACAGGGAAGGCATTCCAAGGGGTTCTAATCTACCAAAATCTTCCTACCAAGCTAATTGACACATGAATCTCCCATCACTAAGTCTGGTCATTATAATTCCATATAAAATACATAGGGAAGCACATCTTATATATAATAGGCCCTCTACACAACTGGTGGACACGTACGAAGACCAGAATGGTTGAGCTGGTCATCCCATTGAAGCTTATAAATGTCGAGAAGAATACTGCGTATGAAGAAATGACGATGCAATCGGAAGTAAGAGACGTGAGAATATGACCAGTCGAGAGAGGCCAAACCTTCAGCGACGACGGGAAAGGATGATCCCACCGCAGCTGACGCTACGGGCAAGAGCACCATGCCCACCTTCCGCCTCCCGGCAAACCTGCAGATCTATTCTCGATCAGAGAAGTGACGTTTTCGAAGGTTTGCGGGGCGAGACCGGCGGTGATTGAGCCAGCAATGCGACATTGTGCCGCCCACCTCGCTGGCCGCCCGCCCCCTTATCTTCATTCCCATTTGCAGAACCCTCTCGTCCAACCTGTGAGGAACCAAAACCTACCGACCACCGAAACGAAGAATCAAGACCTCCAAAACCCAAATCCATCAAAGTAATAGTGACCCACTCCGATTCTTGAACCGCCAGAACGCGGCTGTTGCGGAAGTCAAGAAATATCAAATTTCATGCGGATTCCCAACCTAGCTACCGCGAATCGAAAGATTTCAAGGAACGAATAGAGGATAAGGATCGGGAATGATCACGGGGGCGGAGATCTTGCCTCTTCAAAGCTGGAGACCCCGGGGATGGAAGTCGTGGGTTAGGGTTTCCTCTGCAAAATCGCCGATCGAGGCCATCAGCGTTCGTCGTCGAGCGTCGCAGGCTCGAAGTGGCTACGTCTATCAAAAATGAAGCTACTTAAATGACCCAAATATTTGGAGAGGCGTTAATTGGTTATAGGAGGCAATAATGCTTTTTTCTACTAATTTGTGGGGTACCCGTTTAGGCTGCCACCTCCTGATACGAGATATGTGAATCCTTTACCTGTCATCCATGGTTACGTCGGTTCGGTGTCAGGTTTCCCGCTGCCATTGCGACGCTCGCTGCTGCGTCAACCGGTTGCAGCCGGTGGGCCGAGCGGGAAGTGAATGGTTTGCGTATCTGAGATCGCCGTTCGCGTTGCGTCATGATCCGTGCTGATGGGAGCACGGTTAGCGATGATTATGGTCGTGCAGCGTGGAGGAACAGCTCGACTTGTGGTCACGACAATTTCTATCGCATACTCCGTAACGTTGTGATGGTTCGTAGAATTGTATAAATCTACTATCAAACGACTGGATTAATATTTCGATCGAAGGTTTTTTTTTTTCCTTACTGGATCGTGTTGTGATAAACACAGTATTCCATAGTAGCTCTTGAGAAGCACAAGATCGGTCATGTTTTATCGTTTCGTGTACAATCCGACGCACCAATCAAGTTAAGTTGCTCAAGAGAAGGCAGGTCGCTTTGGAGTTCCTTCTGTGGGTGGTCAAAGTACCGCTCGATGAATATATTATTTGCAAGTATGAATTGCTTCGATATCTTTTCGAAGTTGATTCATTGAAACAAGATAAAAGCATCAGAATTAGGAGAATAAATGTCCCCCAGCAAAGTCACAGAAGCAGAGTCTCTGCACTGCTCGAGATGAGTCGGAACAGATCTTATTTCATGATCAAAACAACACACAGCTCCCCAACAAATTGCTATCAGAAATAACATCACCGGAGACCGATCGATTTGGTAAACTCAAGTGGACTAATGATTCACTAGGAAACTTCACATCAGAAATCTTATCTTACATGACCCAAGGATCGATCATAGATGGCCTGGGAATACGGCAATGATACTTAGCTCCATATAGCAGTCGCAGTTCTAAATGCGTTCTTATTCTTTGCATCTGTCTTCATGGCTCCAGGAATCCTGTCATATGCAAGATGGAGTTCCTGACTCGACTTAGATCCCTTCCTTTGAGTGCCCTGTCATTACCAATGCACACTGAGAACGCCAGCTTCTCAGTCATCCGACGAGCTACAATAACATGCGGCGGAATCACGTTGCCATCACTGCCCCTGTCATCGTCTTCAACGTTGCAGCTGTCCTCTGAGTTCCGTGCCCCTCCCTCGCACCCCGAGACTCCGAATTGGCTTCCTTGTCGCATTCGTTCTCCGGCCGCAGGATGTCAGCCTCCTGGAACTCCTCCATGAACGCTTGGGTCAGAGGTTTCAGAAGAAGAGACAGTGGAAGGTTTATAGAGGTTTCAAGGGGGTTGAGCTTCAGAGTTCATGAACGCACTTTCAAGGGGGTTGAGCTGCAGGATCGTGGTGTTAGATTGCCAGATCTAATCAGTTGCAGTGCATTTCTGATTGGATTTCTGGTGCGTTTCGACAGGAATCTTCTCGCCGACGCTCAAATCTGTCGAACTTAAAATGCTTTGACCCAATTGTTACGTGTCCTAAATATCCACAATGAACATCAGTTTATATATATATATATATATATATATATATATATATATATATATATATATATATATATATATATATATATATATATATATATATATATATATGTATATATGTACTCTCAGTAATATGGACGGACATAAATCAGGATAGTATGGATGCAGTAGACTTGTTAAAATGATATTGACCTATAATAAGATTGCAAACATGTATATATTGTCTACCTCATCTAAAGACCTTCATTTATCAAAGCCAGCTTGTCATACATACTGTTAAGTTTCTCATGATGCAAGTGTGAAGGCGACCCTGCAATTGATGGTTCAAAGGATGTGATCAATTGCCATGGAGTCGGCTGAGTTGCTCGGCCACATTGATCAAAAACTTTTCCGCCACATACGGAAGAATAAAACGACGAGAACATGATCGAATGCCAATGAAAACGACGGCACTCGATCGACCAATAATTTGCTGCGTTAATTCGGCTCTCCTGTGGGGACTGCATCCGCTGGAATCTGAACACAAGAAGGAAAAAGAAAACAGTGCAGAAAAAAAAAAGAAAAGAAAAGGTATTTTGGGGATCATTTGCTGTTTATGTTTTGCGTTATAACAAGTTATGACTGAATTATTATTTGTTATCCTGACCGAGTATTAGTCACCTGCATGTCTTCGTGTTTCGACCGGTTCATTCCCGTTCTATGCCTTGATCATCTACTTCGCTCACACACTTACTGATGTGGGTAATAAATGGGACATGACGTAAGTCCATACTGCTTGGATTCGGATGACGTCCCCTGTCCCGCACACAGCCGACTGTAATCAAGATTGACTGACAGATGTGACACTGCCTGCCCCTCGCAGGCCGCACGATCGCCGAGACACATCACCATCTCGCAGGGGTCAGGTCCTCGGCCCGCTGTCAGACGCAATCAGATGCATAGCGCCACAAGCACGTCAACGAGCAGCAACCTGGTTCATATAAACCCCTGCAAACGAACGTAAAAGGGGGGTCTTCTCTTCTTCTCAACCAACAAACACCCTCAAAAGACTATCTTTACTGACTTGATCGTCGAAGGGGTCGGGCGGAGTTCTTCCCGAACCGATCTTTGTGCAGGAACAAAAGCAAGGCGTGACCGCCAGAGGAGCCCTCACCGTCGCCTCAGACTCTAAGGACGCAACCTGGAGATCTTCTCCACATTCGGCCCAAACCCAGCCGCGACGGCCCCGAGGCCACGGCATAAAGTTGTTTACACTAACACTTACTTACAGATGCATGCTAAATTCAAGTACCACCGGCACTCTAGCTTGATGTACAGTAGAATGAGAGAGCGATTTGGACCCTTCTTTAATGAATTATTTATATGACATCGAGATGATAAAAACCTCTAGAAATATATAAGAAGATAATTATGCACCAGTATTAGGCTAGAGGAACAAGAAAATAATAAAAATAAAATATTACGATATAATTGAAAGATAATATTTTTTAAAAATCAAAATAATATTAAATAAGAGATAAAACCAAGAACACTTATAAAATATTTTCAAGTGCACACACCTTTGCTTTATTAACTATAATCTTATTAATAGAATCTAATATTAACTACTTCCTCATCTCATGTCATCCATGATTATGTTAGGTGTAGAAATTATTTTCATGATAACAACTGCTTAGATTATGATCACTTAGGTAGAATTATTTAAAACATGATTAGAACTAATTATAACATGATAACTACCTAAGATAATTATCTATAAACTTATTAAAACTTAATATGATCATAAAGATATTTATTATAAGATTTCATTTGACTAACAATTTTAATCACCCAAGAAAAAAAATCTTGTACCGATTTATTATTTTTCATGAATAAAATTTTAAATTCACAACAAAGGATTTGAAGTTTTATCATAATCATCTTCGATGAGCTTTAAAATTTATTTTGAAGTATCAATCAAATTTATCTTGAGATTATAGTTGTTTTTATTGTTTTAGAAAATTATCTCATGTGCAACTTATTGTACAAAGAATAATGTTTTTGAATCTTTTCTATTCTCCCTCGGCCAATTTATTCAATGCCTTTGAGTCATAAATAGAATTTTTATTTTGATATTTTAAAATTCATAATATTTACCTAAGAAGATAAGAATAAGAGGTCAAGATATAGAATTGCCATTAGAAGTGAGTGTCCGGTGCAAATTGAACTTGGCTCTTAGAACATAAATATTAGGGATGGAGGAGAAAAGAAATGATAAAAATAAAATACTATAATGTAATTAAAAAATAATACTCTCAATTAAAAATAAACAAGAGATGAAACTAAAAATACTTATAAAATATTTTTAAATTCATACACTTTTGTTTCAACAACTATTATCATATTCATAGAACTTAATGATTACTATCTCATTATCTCATGTTACATATGTAGAAATTATTTTCATGATAATAATTTCTTAGATCATGATTTAAATAGTAGAACATGAGTAGAATTACTTAGAACATGATAATTATCTAAGATAATTATATATAAATCAATTCTCAAATATATTTCCTAGGATGAGAGATGGATTTGAACCCTTCTCTAATGAATTACTTATATTACATCGAGCTGATAAAAACCTCTCAATGACAAATATACAAGAAGATAATAATGCAATAGTTATGATGATGCTACAGTCCCTCTCATGGTGTCCCTCAGAGGTTACCTCTTTTCGTCTTCATCAGCCTGACAAGAACAAGGAGCCAATGGCACATGGGAAAGCACACAGACCACCCCAGTGAGATGTGTCAGTTTGTGCAAAACAATGAAAGCAAGTGTGGCAACTTCTTGAATCAGAAAACCTAATGGAGTAAGAACCAAAGGCATCTTTGCGATCACCGAGCACAAGAGCAAGTGGTAGGTCACACATCAGTAGTTTTTCTTAGATAAGCAATGTATGAATAGTTGGTTAGGTATGTTGAATTTGATAACATATGATAACATATAGGATTTCCTCAACTGCACGAAGAAATCTCGATGGACAGTTGAGGAAAATCCTCTCCTCTTATGTGTATAAATAAGACTCTTATACAGTTAATCAAATGTATTTTTTATCATTACAACTCAATTTAACATGGTATCAGAGTCCTTGAATTAAGCAAGAGCTTCTTCCTTTTTTTTTTTTTCGCTATCTAGCGACAGCGTCGAACAGCATCACGTCGCACCTTCGACGAGATCCTAGCAACCATCTTCTGCTGTCGTAATTCGTTCGTCAGGAGGAACATCTTTGTCATTCGGGCATCTTGCCGATTCATCGTTGGCGTACCAGTTGCCGCTTCTTTCCTTCCTCCGACGAAATGCTACCTACCTCCTCTCTGCCGATCACTGCTCTGCTCCACCATCCACTGCTAATCTTCTGCATCGGCAGACTTCAAACGAGCCAAGCGTCCACCTCTTCTCCCTACGTCGGTGTCTTCTTCGACGCTGCCCCAAGCGCTCAACTCTGCACCAAGCACCGCATTGGTCACCTCGCCCTCAGTGCCCACCACTCAGTTCCTCCATCGAAAGCATCATCCTCCTCTTCCTGCTTCTAGAACCCGTTCGAGCAGTGGGCACCAATTTCCGCAAGCGTTGCAGGTGAAGCAGTCTCAGCGCCGTTACACTCCACCTAGCTGGACCCGTAGTTGCTAATGGAGTAGGAGCCATGTCCGACTGCATCGAACAAGCACCCGTGCAAGCCCAGCAATGGTCGAACCAGTCAAAAAAGACCTCCTTCCTCGCTGTCCAGCAACAGTGATCACTCTGACTCTCCTCCCAGCAACCCATCGGAGCCGACTGCCTCCTTTGCCGAGGGCTCCTCTCTGCTACCCCTTCAACCACCAAACCAGGCTGAACACTATGATTTATACCAATCGCAGCCGTCGTCGCCTAATTCGCACCAAACAGCCAAAGCTTCCCGTGTGAAAGATAGCGGCAGACTTCTTCCTCTTCTGATCTGCCTCACTAGAGATGAGAGAGAATAGTCACAGAAGTAGAGCAATCTCTACTGCAGTTGCTACGTGGAGAGATCGTTGTAGCACACTTCAATTGACCGCAACGAGCCATTGGCAGTCGCTCCCCATCCTGCTCGAGTGAGAAAGGGCCACCGTCGAGGTTTTTAGCCACGGTCCTTGGCATCTCTGCACCTCTTCCCAGTTTTAAATCAAAGCAGTGATTTGTCCTCTTTCCTCTGGTGACAATGAGAGGCCTTCTTCATAGAGCACAATTGTAGCTGCCTCCTCGGTCCTCTTCGTTGCCGTGTCATTGCTCTCCAGCAATTGAAGCCATGCCACCACTAGCGTTCCCTTTTGTGGTGTGACAGAAACAGCTGCAACCCCTGCCCTCTATAGCTGCAGCCGCAATCTTGTTCTCTACCATTGCAGTCGAGCTCTCCCCTTAAGTTGCAACCGCAGCCACAGACCCTGCCCTCTACAACCGCAGCTGTAGCCTTGTTCTTCGTCATTTGTGCCAACCTACTCACAAGCCTCCAGGGGACAGTAGGACGTAAGCGCCTCCACTTTCTTCCTGCAGAGATCTATAGCTGTAGCATAGACTCGTCGATTTTTTCAGCCATCGATTAGTGTGCACAATTGACACCCCCACCTGTAGTCTTCGGCTCCTTGTTACTAGTAACTTCACTTGAAGCATCTCAGCAAAGCACTTTACAGAGGTCTTCATCCTCGACTTCTTCATCGCTTCGATCCTTCAACGTAAAATCTACAGAACGATAGCAACTCCGCCTTAATCGCTATAGTAATTGTCTCCGGAAGAAGCACTACTCCTCACCATAACTTTCTTCCACCTTTATTTTGCAACTAATGATTCCCAACTTGCTCTCTTAGATACATATCCTCAAATGTCTTTATCGTCTACCTCTAATACTCTAGTCATTGTCTATGTAGGAAACCATAGTCCTTCTCAACCTCCAAGCCTTATCACTATCAATGCTGCAGCACTCATTCCTTTCAGATTATCCAAAGGCGAAAACTATGCATCTTAGCGTGCACAATTTTTTAATTTTCTATTTGGATATGACCTACTAGGCTACATCGATGGCTCTCTCCATTGTCCATCTGCAGTGATCAACATCTCAGGAGAACCCAGTCCAGTACCAAATCCAGCTCACAAACTGTGATTACGTCAAGATCGCCTCATCCTCCAAGCCATTCAAGCTTTAGTCATTGGGTCCATCACCTCACTGATATTTTTATGTACGACTGCTACAGAAGCATGGTCCAAGTTACAAACTACCTTAGCAAATCGCTCGCATACTCGTATGTTCGGACTTTTATCCAATATGATGAAAGCGAAACAAAAGAGAAGTACTATTACTGATTATCTACAAAATATCAAAGTTATCATCAATGACTTGGCTTTGATAGGTCATTCCCTCAGTGAAGAAGAAGTCCTAGTCCACACCCTTAATGGCCTAGGAGACGAATACAAAGAATTGACAGCCACAGATCGGGCACGTGACTCACTAATATCAATTGAAGAACTTTATGATAAGTTGACTGACTACAAGACATATTTGAAGCACGATGACAGGTTGCCTGGACCAACTATCACAGCTCAAGTCAGTCAAAAATCCAAGAGGAAGAGCAATTAGTATAATAAGCACTTCAATAAAGGTCCGGCTAAGTTGCCTCTTGGCCTTATGGGTCCGAAACCAAACCCCCCTCATCAACATTATCAATACTTTAATCCTCACCATCAAGGTGGCAACTTCTATAATCATTAGCCCTGGAGTCCTGAACTTAGAAGCCATTACAGAATCATCTGCTAGTTGTGTGATAAAGTCGGACAGTCCGCGAAAGTCTGTCGATCTCGACCTGACTCCTTGCTCCAACACAGTGGCCTCAGGCAAATCTCATGACTACTCTGACTACTAGCCAACCTAATTGGATTGTGGACCCTGGTGCATCACATCACATCACCTTCGATCTTCAGAACTTGTCTATATATAACAACTATGGTGGAAATGAAGATATCATCATCGGTGATGGTAAAGGACTTCCTATCACTCATACTGGTTCCACAATGCTTAATTCACTTACCACAACCTTCATATTTAATGATGTTTTATGTGCACATCACATTAAACGAAAACTCATTTCTGTCTCTCAATTTTGCAAACAAAATAATATCTCAATTGAATTTTTTCCTGACTCCTTTTTTGTCAAGGATTTGATCACGGGGGCATCCTTAGTCCAAGGCCAGAACAAAGACAATATTTATAAGTGGCCATCAGCTTCGCAAGTAAACCAGCCCAATGTTCACTCTTTAGTTACAGCTCCAGTTGATGTGTGGCATCGATGTCTTGGTCATCCCTCGTCCTTTATTCAACAAAAGTTACTTTCTCGTTACTCACTTCCTACCTCTACTAGCAGCATTATAACTTATTGTAATGCTTATCATAGTAATAAAAGTCATAGACTACCTTTTGGAACATCTTTTATATCTTTTTTTAAACCATTCAAATTATTTATACTGATGTTTGGAGTCCTACCCCCAACCCTTTCTTTTGACAAGTTTCGATTTTACATCATTTTTGTTGACTATTTTACTAAATACACATGGTTATATCCCCTCCATCATAAATTTAAAGTTTCAACAATCTTTACCAACTTTAGAAAGTTGGTCGAGAATTTCTTTCAGTTTTCCATTAAAATAATTTACTTTGATGGCGGAGCAAATATCAAGCCCTCACATCTTGTTTCATAGCTTATGGTATACAACACCTCAAGTCAACCCTCTCATACTCCCCAATTAGTTGATTCTGCTAAATGCAAACATCGATATATAGTTAAAATTGGTCTCACACTTCTACATCAGGCATCCATGCTACCAACTTTTTGGTCAGTAGCCTTTCAAACTGTAGTCTATCTCATTAATCGTAAGCTCACTCTAGTCCTATAATACAAGTTACCATTTAAGAAACTATTCCACAAGCATCCAAACCTTCATAAACTCAAAGTCTTTAATTGTTTATGTTATCCATGGCTACGTCCTTATGCCTTGCATAAACTAACACCACGATCTAAACCTTGCATTTTTATTGAATACTCTCTTGAATATAATGCTTTTCGGTACTACGAACCACAAACTCAAAAAGTTTTTATATCGTGTCACGTTATTTTTATGGAGTCTTCTTTTCCTTTTCAAAATCATGAGTATCCTACCATGCAAGCTACTTCGACAAATAAACATCACTGGCATATCTCCTCAATCCCGTTGCATGAACCTCCCACAACACCATCCAATCCTTACCCTCATGGTCAGTACACTTCTCATGTTCAATAGCTCCTCACTCCCCCATTATTTCTCCAATCCCTTCTTCACAAGTTTTCTCTATTAATAAAGCAATACCCTCAGCTACCTGGCCATGTGATATTGAAGTATCGCAGACTAGTTCGATTGATCTCGGTGACTTACTACCGACTATACCAACAACCCAACCTACCACTTCCGTAGCTCATAGCCATCAAATGACAACACGCTCCAAAAGTAGTATTTTTTAAACCACATCAAGTCCTTGATCTACATGCTATAACGAACTCTTCCCTTGAGGCTAGTGAACCAACCACAATTACTCAAGCTCAAAAATCTCCTCACTGGCGTAAAGCCATGTGTGAAGAATATGATGCTCTTCTTCATAACTCTACATAGACCCTAATGCCCTTTCATCATACACAAAACATTATTGAGTGTAAATGGGTATTTTAAATTAAGCGGAATCCAAATGGATCTATTACTAAATATAAAGCACGTCTAGTCGCCAAAGGGTTTCATCAATGACCTGGCATTGACTTCATAGAGACATTCAATCTAGTTGTCAAACCTACAATAATCTGGCTTATCTTGAGCTTGGCAATCTCAAAAGGCTAGCATGTACGACAATTGGATGTTAATAATACCTTTTTACAGGGGACTCTAGCTGAAGATGTCTTCATGCAGTAACCTCCTGGTTTCGTTCATCCATAGTATCCAAGGCATGTCTGCAAACTACAAAAAGCTATTTGTGGACTTCATCAAGCTCCAAGAGCTTGGTATAATGAGCTTAGTGCATTTTTAATATCAATAGGCTTCATCAACTCCAAGTCTAATACCTCGTTATTTTTACGATAGTAAAATGAAAACACAATATATCTTCTTGTATATGTAGATGATATTATTATCACAGACAATAATCTTTTAGAGATCCAGACATTCTTAAAGCAACTGATCGTTCGATTCTCTCTCAAAGATCTAGGCACCTTGAATTATTTTTTAGGAGTAGAAGCAACATTCACATCTTCAGGTCTCCTCCTATCACGGAGAAAGTATATTTAAGACTTATTATGAAAGACAAATATGCAAGATGTAAAAGAGGTTACAACTCCCCTCTCTACTAGTAAATCACTTAGATTATATGATAGAAGCCCTGCTATGGACTCTACTCAATACCGACAAGTACTTGACTCCTTACAGTACTTAACTTTCACTCATCCAGATATCTCATTTGCAGTCAATAAATTATCACAATTCATGCGTTGACCATCTAATATATATTAGTCTGCAGTCAAACAAATTTTATAATATTTTAAAAGGACTCTCAATCATGGCCTCTTTCTCCGCAAACATGCCCTGCTTCATCTTCATGCCTTTGCTGATGCCGATTGGGCAAGAAACTTTAATGATAGAACGTCCACGTTTAGGTATATTATCTTTCTTGGAGCTAATCCAATCAGTTGGAGTTCTAAGAAACAAAAAATAGTTGTACGATCCACAATTGAAGCTGAATACTGTGCCATCGCCACAGCTACTACTGAACTAAATTGGAACACAAATTTGCTCAAGGAACTCAACGTAAACTCTATCTTTCCTCCTACAATATACTGTGATAATGTTGGAGCTATCTACCTTTATACGAATCCGGTATTTACTCATGCATGAAACACATTGCTATTGACTTCCATTTTATACGAGATCAACCATGTGTTTCTCACGTACATACGGCTGCTCAACTAGCAGACTCACTCACGAAGCCTCTCGCTTGTAAATTATTTTCATTGCATCTGTCCAAGATTGATGTCCTTGATAGGAGTATAATTTTGCGGGGACATAATAATAGATAGTGATGGGGAATTCAACTTTACGCTGCGGCCTCGGGACCAAAGCGGTCTAGTTCGGGTCCGGATGTGCGGGGATCCTTCGGTCCAGGCTTAAAGCTGGTCGGGGCAGTGAAGGGGTTGCGTCTGCCGTTCGAGGAGGAAGGCCTCGGGCTGCGTTCGATGCCAAGGGCTCCGCCTTTGTTCCTGCAAAAAAAGGTCGAGTCAGGGGGAACTCCGCCCGACCCCTCCGACGATCAAGTTAGTTCAGGCTACCTTGAAGGGATCTCTCTTTTTGCTCCCAGTCCTCCCCCTCTTACATTCATCTCCCTCAGTTTTTATGGGCCAGACTGCTCCCTCGGCTGTAATTGTGATGCTACGTCTCTGATTGCGTCTGTCAGCGTGCCGAGGACCTGCCCCCTACGGGATGGTGACGTGCCTCAATGACTGTGCGACTTGTGCGGAACGGGTGGCGTCACCTCTGTCGGTCAACGCGGGCTATAGCCGGTCGCGATAGAGACAGAAGACGTCATCGCAGGCGGTACGGGCTGACGTCATGTCCCATTTATTATCCACATCACTCTCCCCCCCCGAAGAGAGCCCTGCCTTGGGGCTCGCTCCAAGGTCCGAGGCTGGCTTCAGTCCACGGGGGTTGCTGGATACACTTCTGATGGGCGTGAAGGATGCTTTCCAGGAGCTTGTGGCGGAGATCTGTTGGCTCATCGTCCAGGGACATGGTGAGACTGGAGTGTTCAACTCCGGGTGTCAGGTTGCGAAACGGGCATGGGGACTGCGGCTGAGGTAAAGCCTTAGGGCCGAGGCATAGCCCGGGCTTTTGCGGCCGAGGCGTAGCTTGGGCTTTGCGGCCGAGGCATTGCTCGGGCTTTCTGGCCGAGGCGGGACTCGAGCTTTGCGGTCGAGGCATTGCTCGGGCTTTGCGGCCGAGGCGTGGCTCGGGCACTGTGGCCGAGGCGTTGCTCGGGTTTTCTGCCGAGGTATTGCTCGGGCTTTGCGGTCGAGGTGTGGCTCGGGCACTATGGCCGAGGCTCGAGCTTTGTGGCCGAGGCATTGCTCGGGCTAGCGGATTGCGTAGAGAAGTACTCGAGCGGTCGGGGGCCGAGGTACATGCTCAGTAGGCGACTTGCCTGACAGAAAGTACTCGAGGGGTCGGGGCCGAGGTACATGCTCAAAGCGGGCAGCATCAAGCGAGAAGTACTCGGGTAGCCGGGGGCCGAGGCACATGCTCAAGCGGGCGGACTGCGCAGAGGAGTACTCGAGTAGTCGGGGGCCGAGGTACATGCTCAGGCGAGCGGGCCGCGCTGAGAAGTACTTGGGCAGTCGACGATCGAGGTACGTGCTCAGGCAGGGGGGCCGCGCAGAGAAGTACTCGGGCGGTCGACGGCCGAGGTACGTACTCAAGTAGGGGGGCCGCGTAGAGGAGTACTCGGGCAGTTGACGGTCGAGGTACATACTTAGGCAGGGGGGCCGCGCAGAGAAGTACTCGGGCGGTCAACGGCCGAGGTACGTACTCAGGCAGGGGGGCCGCGCAGAGAAGTACTTGGGCAGTCGGGGGTCGAGGTACATGCTCAAGCGGGCGGGCCATGCAGAGAGGTACTCGGGCGGTCGATGGCCGAGCGGCTACTTAGCAAGATGTGGGCCCCCTATTTTGACTCACCTGGTGCAATCAATTGAGAATTCCTTTGCTTGATGCGGGGGTCCGTGGGCTGATTCATCGGGTCCTGTAGACATCGAAGTTGAAGCGCCTGTATTCTACCGTCCAGTTCGCCTGCTTCTGCATTGCCACGCATGGCCTTCATTTATGAGGGGGCGTCCTTTGGCCTTCCTGACGTGACGTGGGTTGCAGGCGGGTGCAGAAGCGGGACAGTCGCCCCTCTTCGGGAGATAGAAGGCCGCTGCTTCTGGCGGGAGTTTTCCCTCAAATAGCACATGCCTGGCTTTCTTCTTATTTCTTGCTACGTGAGTCTTCCGTCCTGGGTCTCGCCTTCCCTTCCTTGACTCCAGCGTCCTCTCCTTCCTTCAAGTCGGCCCTTCCTCCATTCCTTTCCAAGGTCAGTGGGAATGACCTTCTCTTCTTCTTCTCCTACCTCTCCACCCCCCAGCGATTCTAACAAGGGGGTGCCTCCGGCGTCCCTCGGCCCGTCTTCTGACGAGGAGGCGGCTAGGGCTCTCGAGGCCTTGATGTGGCTGCACGACCTCGACTCCACTGTGAGCGGGTCATCCCTGGGAAACCTCCGGGATCGCTACGGCATCCTGGAGGATTATGTCCTCATAGCCCCTGAACCGGAGCAACGGGCTTACGACCCAGTTCCTAAGGGTTTCACATTGACCCTAGATGCTCTTGAGGCGGGGCTGCGCCTTCCTCTCCACCCCGTCATCGTAGCCTGCATTTCCTGGTGGCGAATCTCGCTGTCATAGGTGGCACCGAACTCCTGGCGCTACCTGGTGGCTTTCCTAGGGGAATGCCATTACACCAACATCACCCCGACCCGAAACCTCTTTTTGTTCTGTATTCGCCTCTCCAAGGGGTCGGGGGGTTACTTCCTTTCCGCTGAGCGGGCTTCCGGGTCGGCGGGGCTCCTTCCAACAACAAAGGATGGAAGGGGTGCTTCTTTTTCATGACCTGCCAGAAGGATTGGGGTTTTGGGGTTCGATGGTCCGCGAGGGCCATCGATAATACAGCCCCGGACCTAAGTGACCAGGAGCACGAGGACCTGGGGAGGCTCAAGGGGATTCTTCCCTCCTCACGAGCTATTCGGAGTATGACCAAGCGATGGCTGGTCGAAGCGGGTCTGAGTCCGCCATCTCAGGGTATGTCCTAGATGTCAGGTTCATGGGTATTGCGGATTGTCCCCGATGCTAACCGGCGTCTGGTTTTCTGCAGAAATGGTGAAACTCCAATCTCTCCGCGGTGGATGGTCCTCGACGGTTTCCTCCCCACGTTCAGCGGCTGATCCAAGACCCAGCTCGAGGGACACCCCACTGGAGGTTGAGGCCGCCCGTCCGTGCAAGAGGCTGAAGTCACTAGCCTCTAAGGGGTGCAGGGCGGCCACGGGCCGCTCAAGGGGAGCGGGCGCCGAGCAGGTGGACCGGGCGGGGATGGACCCGCAACGCGAGGAGGTCGGCCCCAGTCGGGAGGCGAGGGGGAAGGACCTCCGACTTCCAGTGGTGCGGGACTTGTGCCACCTTTCCCCAAGCAAGGACGAGCCCCTCTTGGCTCGGGCGATGGGAGAGCTTCCGGCGGGGGAAGTGGGGGATCCGCTGGTTGCCCGATAGGGCGGTCTGTCCCGAGGAGACAGAGTATGGGCCGGAGGGGAATCCTCCGTGGTGTTCCTCCGAGGCGCACTTCATCCCGACATAGCTCGGGATTTGTACACCCTGCCCTCAGCGGTTCTGCTTGGCAAATCAACCAAGTCCCTAATGTGGGTAAGTATCACTCTCCTTACTTACCGTTATTCCTAAACGTCATTGATCCTGACCCCGCTTCTGTAGGGCTTCCACTATGCAACAACCCTGATGGACCGGGTGCAAGACGTTAGTCGGATCATTGACGGGTTGACTGATCGTAACGCCGAGCTACGCTAGCAGTTTGAAGAACTCCAGGCGGGGACGAGACCCAAGGCGGTCGCGGCTGCCGAGAAGCAGGCGTCCGATCTAGAGGAAGTGGCTCGCCTCATGTCCGAGCTCCAGGCCACCGGAGAGGCCAATAAAGGGCTGCAGAAGTTGCTATGGGTGGACCGAACCGAGATTCGTCTGCTGAAAATGGAGGCGTCCGCCCTAAGTAAAAAATTTGAGGAGCAGGAAGCCGCAGCGAAGGCAGCCTGTGAGGCCCTTACCGAGGAGAAGCGTCTTTGTCCAGAGAAGGACAAGGAACTCCTCGAGGCTTACAAGAAGTCTGAGGGGTTCGAACTCGGGCTGACTCGGACGGGGCAGGTATCCTACGAATATGGGTACCAGATAGCTTTGGCCCATTTCCGAGTGCGCCATCCTGGTCTCGAGGTGGAGGAGGATCCCTTTACCTCATGTCCCGAGGACCTGGAGGTGAGCATGCCCGAGGAGGTCCCTTTCGACGACAGCCTAGAGGCCCCGAAGACCTGAAGTAGTCTTGTAGACTTTGTAGTCTTTTCTAAGGGGTCAGTCGGTTTGTAAGTCGGTCGGGTCTTATAACCTCGTTCCTACTAAAATAAACAAAGATTTTTCTCTCAATTCTCGTTTGTCTTGCTTTCGTCATTGTGACGCTTACACGAAATATTTTCTAAGGTTCTGAACGTTCCACGGCCTCGGTAATAGGTGATCTGACATCGTCTTGAGTCAGAACATTCCCTCTCGGATGACTTCAACGACGTAGTAGGGTCCTTCCCACCGGGGAGAGTTTACCATGTGCCCGGGTCAGGTCGCTCACCTTAGACTTGCGCAGGACCAAGTCGCCCAATATGATCGGTCGAGGGCGGACTTTCCTGTTGTAACTTCTGGCGATGGCCCTTCTATAAGAGAGAGCTTTCAGGTGTGCGTCGGCTCGGTGTTCTTCGAGTAGGTCCAACCCGGCTCGTAGCCCTTCAGCCGACGCTGCTTCCTCAAAGGCTTCTACCCGAGGAGTGAGGACAATCACCTCGGCTGGTAGGATAGCCTCGGTGCCAAACGACAGATTGTATGGAGACTCCTCGGTCGCCATTTTGGGCGTTGTTCGTAAGGACCATAGGATACTCGGTAACTCATCGACCCAGCTAGATCGGGCCGCAAGGGTCCTCCTCCTGAGTCCGTCCAGGATTGATCGATTAGTTACCTCTGCCAAGCCATTAGTCTGGGGATGAGCCACCGAGCTGAACCTTAGTTGTATCTGGTGGCTCGCACAGAACTCCCTAAATCGGGCGCTGGCGAACTGAGTCCCGTTATCGGTAACGATGACCCTGGGCAGTCTGAACTGGGTCACAATGTTTCTCCACACGAACCGCTCCACTTGGGGCTTCGTGATCGCCGCCAGTGGCTCAGCCTCGACCCATTTGGTGAAGTAGTCTACGCCGACAATGATGTATCTCCGCTGCCCTGAGGCCGGGGGAAAAGGTCCGAGGAGGTCCATCCCCCACTGAGCAAAGGGCCACACGCAATCCATGGGGGTGAGCGGGACCGCCGGGTGCTGAGGAGCTCATGCGTGTTGCTGACACGCATCGCACCGTCTCGCGTAGGCCCTCGCATCCTGATAAAGGGCGGGCCAGTAATAGCCCTGACGGAGTACCTTAAACGCCAAGGTACGATCGCCTATGTGCTCCCCGCAAATCCCCTCATGGACCTCGGCTAGAACTAATTTAGCCTCATCGGGGTCCAAGCAGTGTAGGAGAGGGCATGAGAATGACCTCCTGTATAATCGACCACCGACCTCGCAGTACCAAGCATGGGTACGACGCAGACGTCGGGCCACGGCCTCATTAGGAGGGAGCGTGTCGTCCCGCTTATATTGCAGCATTTCCTAAACCCATGTTGTCGGGACACCGGGCTCGACCACCGCGACGGTGGCAATGGCTCGGAAAGGAAGCTCCTCCACTTTGGCCTTCTCTTCGAGGGTCGATCTTGAAGCCAACTTTGCGAGTGCATCTGCTCGCTCATTTTGACCTCTAGGCACTCTGGATAACGTAAAACGAACGAAGCCGGTGGCAAGGGCTCTTACCTCCGCCAGGTATTTTGCCATGGTCGGGTCCCGGGCTTCGTATCCGTCGCCAAGCTGCTCGGCGACTAGCTGCGAGTCGGTGAGAACGCGCTCTGCACCCACTTGCATCTCGATGGCCAATCTGAGACCCGCCAGGAGGGCTTCGTATTCCGCCTCATTGTTGGTGGCCGCAAAGTCGAAGCAGAGGGCGTGTTCAAACGTGTGCCCGTCGGGGGCTTGCAATACTAGCCCTGCTCCTGTGCCCGTCGAGCTGGATGACCCGTCTACCCGCAAGGCCCATTTAGCTTTGGTCTACTCGGAACCCCCGTCCTCGGGGCGGGTCAGCTCCGATATGAAGTCAGCCACAGCCTGTGCTTTGATGGTGGTTCTTGGCTTGTACCGTAAGTCGAACTCCCCTAGCTCCACTGACCATTTGAGGAGGTGACCTGCGATGTCAAACTTCGATAAAACTTATCGAAGGGGTTGGTTAGTGATTACCTCGATCGGGTGGGTCTGAAAATATGGCCGTAACTTCCGAGCTGCCAACACGAGTGCTAGCGCCAGCCTCTGGATGGGCGGGTACCGCTCTTCGGGCCCTTTCAGGATGTGACTGAGATAGTATACTGGTAGCTATTCTCCGGAGTCCTCCTTGACTAGTATGGAGCTCACTGCGTGCTGGGAGGCGACTAGGTAGATGCTGAGGTTCTCCCGAGGGGAGACCGAGGTGAGGTGAGGAAGGGTGGCCAGGTGTTGTTTTAAACGTGCAAAGGCTTCCTCGCATTCCGCTGTCCATTCGAAGCTCTTCGGATTCTTCAGAGCTCGGAAGAAGGGAAGGCATCGGTCGCCCGAGCGGGATAAGAACCGTGATAATGCGGCGAGCCTTCCATTGAGGCACTAAAGGCTCTTGATCGTCCGGGTGGTTGCATGTCAATGATAGCTCGGACCTTCTCGGGGTTCGCGTCGATTCCCCTTTCATGCACAATGAACCCGAGAAACCTGCCCGAACTGACACTGAAGGCGCATTTGGCAAGATTGAGGTGCATGCCGTACTTCCTCAGTGTGGCAAACGTCTCGACCAGATCCGTCAGATTAGTCGGGCCTGTGCGGCTCTTGACAATCATGTCGTCGACATAGATTTCCAGATTTCTCCCTATCTGAGAGGCAAATATCTTATTCACGGTCCTCTGGTAGGTGGCTCCAACGTTCTTCAATCCGAACGGCATAACCTTATAGAAATAGATCCCCTAGCTGGTGAGGAAAGCCGTGTGTTCCGATCCTCGCGCCATCCGAATCGGTTGTAGCCGGAGAAGGCGTCCATAAATGAAAAAAGCGTGTCCGGCGGTGGCGTCGACCAACCGGTTGATCCTCGGAAGGGGTAGCAATCCTTTGGACATGCATGGTTGAGATCGGTGTAGTCAACGCACTTCCTCCAGCTCCCATTGGATTTCTTAACGAGGACTACATTGGACAACCATTATGGTTATTTGACCTCCTCGATGAAGTCTGCCGCCAGGAGTCATTCCACCTCCTCTCGGACAGCCGGTATCGCTCGGGAGCCGATCGCCGAGGCTTCGCGCTTCTTGGTCGGGCGTCGGGGAGATGCACAAGTGGTCTTTGCTGGATACCTTAGGTCGATGGCGGCATATCGGTGGCGACCAGTGAAGATGTCGGCATTCTCTTGAAGGAGGTTGATGAGCTAAGTCTGCTCCCGCTCTGGGAGCTCCGAGCCGACTTTGATCGTCCAATCGGGACGACTCCTAGCAGAGGGTACGTCGATGGTGGGCTTTGTCGGCTTGGGATCTTTGGGTTGGCCTCTTTGTCTCCCGGGGTCTACCAATGGATGGTCGGACGTTCCCCTCTTGTGCAGGGAGACGGTCGTCAGGTAACATTGTCTAGAGTCGTGGGAATTCCTCGGATTTCTCCAACTCCGGCACTGGTCGGGAACTTCATGGTTCGGTGGTAAGTCGAGACGACCGCCGATTTTATTGAGGTGGGTCGCCCCAAAATCGCGTTGTAGGCGGTAGGTAGGTCGACTACCAGGAAAGCCGCCATCACCGTCTTCGTCCTCGGCGCATCCCCGAGGGTCAAGGGCAGTGTGACCGCCCCTAATGGAAAAATCGAATCTCCGGTAAACCCAGTGAGCATGGAATGCATTGGCTTCATGGCGTTACCGGACAATCCGAGCTTCTGGAAGGTGTCCAGGTAGAGTATGTCGGCGGAGCTTCCCGTGTCGATCATGACCCTTACACTGGCGTTGGCCACCCTAGCGGAAATCACCAACGCGTTGTCGTGCTCGAGTTGCTCAGGCCGCACGGTCGGAAATGTGATTTCTGGCTCGGGAGCACGTCTAAGCTCCTCGGTCGCAGTAGCGCGGGCATATGCCTTTCGCCCGGACGTGCTGACTCCTTTGGACGCCGGGCCGCCGGTGATCACATCTATGTGTCGCTCGACGGGCCCCTCAAGGCGAGGGGATGACTCTTCATTCGGCCGGAGATACCGGTCCAAGTGTCCCCTGCGAATTAGCTCTTCGATCTAAGAGTCGGTGAGAACGCGCTCTGCGCCCACTTGCATCTCGATGGCCAATCTGAGACCCGCCAGGAGGGCTTCGTATTCCGCCTCATTGTTGGTGGCCGCAAAGTCGAAGCAGAGGGCGTGTTCAAACGTGTGCCCGTCGGGGGCTTGCAATACTAGCCCTGCTCCTGTGCCCGTCGAGCTGGATGACCCGTCTACCCGCAAGGCCCATTTAGCTTTGGTCTACTCGGAACCCCCGTCCTCGGGGCGGGTCAGCTCCGATATGAAGTCAGCCACAGCCTGTGCTTTGATGGTGGTTCTTGGCTTGTACCGTAAGTCGAACTCCCCTAGCTCCACTGACCATTTGAGGAGGTGACCTGCGATGTCAAACTTCGATAAAACTTATCGAAGGGGTTGGTTAGTGATTACCTCGATCGGGTGGGTCTGAAAATACGACCGTAACTTCCGAGCTGCCAACACGAGTGCTAGCGCCAGCCTCTGGATGGGCGGGTACCGCTCTTCGGGCCCTTTCAGGATGTGACTGAGATAGTATACTGGTAGCTGTTCTCCGGAGTCCTCCTTGACTAGTATGGAGCTCACTGCGTCTTTGGGAGGCGACTAGGTAGATCTTGAGGTTCTCTCCAGAGGGAGACCGAGGTGAGGTGAGGAAGGTGGCCAGGTGTTGTTTTAAACGTGCAAAGGCTTCCTCGCATTCCGCTGTCCATTCGAAGCTCTTCGGATTCTTCAGAGCTCGGAAGAAGGGAAGGCATCGGTCGCCCGAGCGGGATAAGAACCGTGATAATGCGGCGAGCCTTCCATTGAGGCACTGAAGGCTCTTGACTGTCCGGGGTGGTTGCATGTCAATGATAGCTCGGACCTTCTCGGGGTTCGCGTCGATTCCCCTTTCATGCACAATGAACCCAAGAAACCTGCCCGAACTGACACTGAAGGCGCATTTGGCAAGATTGAGGTGCATGCCGTACTTCCTCAGTGTGGCAAACGTCTCGACCAGATCCGTCGAGATTAGTCGGGCTGTCAGCGGCTCTTGACAATCATGTCGTCGATATAGATTTCCAGATTTCTCCCTATCTGAGAGGCAAATATCTTATTCACGGTCCTCTGGTAGGTGGCTCCAGCGTTCTTCAATCCGAACGACATAACCTTATAGAAATAGATCCCCTAGCTGGTGAGGAAAGCCGTGTGTTCCCGATCCTCGGGCGCCATCCGAATCTGGTTGTAGCCGGAGAAGGCGTCCATAAATGAAAAACGAGCGTGTCCGGCGGTGGCGTCGACCAACTGGTTGATCCTCGGAAGGGGGTAGCAATCCTTTGGACATGCATGGTTGAGATCGGTGTAGTCAACGCACTTCCTCCAGCTCCCATTGGATTTCTTAACGAGGACTACATTGGACAACCATTATGGTTATTTGACCTCCTCGATGAAGTCTGCCGCCAGGAGTCATTCCACCTCCTCTCGGACAGCCAGCTGTCGCTCGGGAGCCAGTCGCCGAGGCTTCTGCTTTACTGGTCGGGCGTCAGGGGAGATGCACAAGTGGTGCTGGGATACCTTAGGGTCGATGGCCGGCATATCGGCTGGCGACCAGGTGAAGATGTCGGCATTCTCTTGAAGGAGGTTGATGAGCTAAGTCTGCTCCCGCTCTGGGAGCTCCGAGCCGACTTTGATCGTCCAATCGGGACGACTCCCTAGCAGGGGTACGTCGATGGTGGGCTTTGTCGGCTTGGGATGCTTTGGGTTGGCCTCTTTGTCTCCCGGGGGTCTACCAGCGGATGGTCGGACGTTCCCCTCTTGTGCAGGGAGACGGTCGTCAGGTAACATTGTCTGGAGTCGCGGGGAATTCCTCGGATTTCTCCAACTCCGGCACTGGTCGGGAACTTCATGGTTCGGTGGTAAGTCGAGACGACCGCCCTGATTTTATTGAGGGTGGGTCGCCCCAAAATCGCGTTGTAGGCGGTAGGTAGGTCGACTACCAGGAAAGCCGCCATCACCGTCTTCGTCCTCGGCGCATCCCCGAGGGTCAAGGGCAGTGTGACCGCCCCTAATGGAAAAATCGAATCTCCGGTAAACCCAGTGAGCATGGAATGCATTGGCTTCATGGCGTTACCGGACAATCCGAGCTTCTGGAAGGTGTCCAGGTAGAGTATGTCGGCGGAGCTTCCCGTGTCGATCATGACCCTTTTCACCTGGGCGTTGGCCACCCTAGCGGAAATCACCAACGCGTTGTCGTGCTCGAGTTGCTCAGGCCGCACGGTCGGAAATGTGATTTCTGGCTCGGGAGCACGTCTAAGCTCCTCGGTCGCAGTAGCGCGGGCATATGCCTTTCGCCCGGACGTGCTGACTCCTTTGGACGCCGGGCCGCCGGTGATCACATCTATGTGTCGCTCGACGGGCCCCTCAAGGCGAGGGGATGACTCTTCATTCGGCCGGAGATACCGGTCCAAGTGTCCCCTGCGAATTAGCTCTTCGATCTAAGAGTCGGTGAGAACGCGCTCTGCGCCCACTTGCATCTCGATGGCCAATCTGAGACCCGCCAGGAGGGCTTCGTATTCCGCCTCATTGTTGGTGGCCGCAAAGTCGGCGGGGCGTGTTCAAACGTGTGCCCATCGGGGGCTTGCAATACTAGCCCTGCTCCTGTGCCCGTCGAGCTGGATGACCCGTCTACCCGCAAGGCCCATTTAGCTTTGGTCTACTCGGAACCCCCGTCCTCGGGGCGGGTCAGCTCCGATATGAAGTCAGCCACAGCCTGTGCTTTGATGGTGGTTCTTGGCTTGTACCGTAAGTCGAACTCCTAGCTCCACTGACCATTTGAGGAGGTGACCTGCGATGTCAAACTTCGATAAAACTTATCGAAGGGGTTGGTTAGTGATTACCTCGATCGGGTGGGTCTGAAAATACGGCCGTAACTTCCGAGCTGCCAACACGAGTGCTAGCGCCAGCCTCTGGATGGGCGGGTACCGCTCTTCGGGCCCTTTCAGGATGTGACTGAGATAGTATACTGGTAGCTGTTCTCCGGAGTCCTCCTTGACTAGTATGGAGCTCACTGCGTGCTGGGAGGCGACTAGGTAGATGCTGAGGTTCTCCCGAGGGGAGACCGAGGTGAGGTGAGGAAGGGTGGCCAGGTGTTGTTTTAAACGTGCAAAGGCTTCCTCGCATTCCGCTGTCCATTCGAAGCTCTTCGGATTCTTCAGAGCTCGGAAGAAGGGAAGGCATCGGTCGCCCGAGCGGGATAAGAACCGTGATAATGCGGCGAGCCTTCCATTGAGGCACTAAAGGCTCTTGACTGTCCGGGGTGGTTGCATGTCAATGATAGCTCGGACCTTCTCGGGGTTCGCGTCGATTCCCCTTTCATGCACAATGAACCCGAGAAACCTGCCCGAACTGACACTGAAGGCGCATTTGGCAAGATTGAGGTGCATGCCGTACTTCCTCAGTGTGGCAAACGTCTCGACCAGATCCGTCAGATTAGTCGGGCCTGTGCGGCTCTTGACAATCATGTCGTCGATATAGATTTCCAGATTTCTCCCTATCTGAGAGGCAAATATCTTATTCACGGTCCTCTGGTAGGTGGCTCCAGCGTTCTTCAATCCGAACGGCATAACCTTATAGAAATAGATCCCCTAGCTGGTGAGGAAAGCCGTGTGTTCCCGATCCTCGGGCGCCATCCGAATCTGGTTGTAGCCGGAGAAGGCGTCCATAAATGAAAAACGAGCGTGTCCGGCGGTGGCGTCGACCAACTGGTTGATCCTCGGAAGGGGGTAGCAATCCTTTGGACATGCATGGTTGAGATCGGTGTAGTCAACGCACTTCCTCCAGCTCCCATTGGATTTCTTAACGAGGACTACATTGGACAACCATTATGGTTATTTGACCTCCTCGATGAAGTCTGCCGCCAGGAGTCATTCCACCTCCTCTCGGACAGCCAGCTGTCGCTCGAGAGCCAGTCGCCGAGGCTTCTGCTTTACTGGTCGGGCGTCAGGGGAGATGCACAAGTGGTGCTGGGATACCTTAGGGTCGATGGCCGGCATATCGGCTGGCGACCAGGTGAAGATGTCGGCATTCTCTTGAAGGAGGTTGATGAGCTAAGTCTGCTCCCGCTCTGGGAGCTCCGAGCCGACTTTGATCGTCCAATCGGGACGACTCCCTAGCAGGGGTACGTCGATGGTGGGCTTTGTCGGCTTGGGATGCTGGGTTGGCCTCTTTGTCTCCCGGGGGTCTACCAGCGGATGGTCGGACGTTCCCCTCTTGTGCAGGGAGACGGTCGTCAGGTAACATTGTCTGGAGTCGCGGGGAATTCCTCGGATTTCTCCAACTCCGGCACTGGTCGGGAACTTCATGGTTCGGTGGTAAGTCGAGACGACCGCCCTGATTTTATTGAGGGTGGGTCGCCCCAAAATCGCGTTGTAGGCGGTAGGTAGGTCGACTACCAGGAAAGCCGCCATCACCGTCTTCGTCCTCGGCGCATCCCCGAGGGTCAAGGGCAGTGTGACCGCCCCTAATGGAAAAATCGAATCTCCGGTAAACCCAGTGAGCATGGAATGCATTGGCTTCATGGCGTTACCGGACAATCCGAGCTTCTGGAAGGTGTCCAGGTAGAGTATGTCGGCGGAGCTTCCCGTGTCGATCATGACCCTTTTCACCTGGGCGTTGGCCACCCTAGCGGAAATCACCAACGCGTTGTTGTGCTCGAGTTGCTCAGGCCGCACGGTCGGAAATGTGATTTCTGGCTCGGGAGCACGTCTAAGCTCCTCGGTCGCAGTAGCGCGGGCATATGCCTTTCGCCCGGACGTGCTGACTCCTTTGGACGCCGGGCCGCCGGTGATCACATCTATGTGTCGCTCGACGGGCCCCTCAAGGCGAGGGGATGACTCTTCATTCGGCCGGAGATACCGGTCCAAGTGTCCCCTGCGGTTCACCGGGATGGGGACGTTCGAGAGGGACCCCCGTCGGGTAAAATCCTCGCCACCACGCTCGTCTTAGTTGGTCTGGTGATCCCCTGCCATTCGGGCCCTCCTTCTAGCGCCAAACTGATAGGGAATTCAACTTTATGCCGCGGCCTCGAGACCAAAGCAGCCTGGTTCGGGTCCGGATGTGTGGAGATCCTTCGGTCCGGGCTTCAAGCCGGTCGGGGCGGCGAAGGGGTTGCGTCCGCCGTTCGAGGAGGAAGGCCTCGGGCTGCGTTCGATACCAGGGGCTCCATCTTTGTTCCTGCAAAAAAAGGTCGGGTCGGGGGGAACTCCGCCCGACCCCTTCGATGATCAAATTAATTCAGGCTACCTTGAAGGGATCTCTCTTTTTGCTCCCAGTCCTCCCCCTCTTACATTCGTCTCTCTCGGTTTTTATGGGCCAGACTACTCTCCCGATTGTAATTGTGATGCTACGTCTCTGATTGCGTCTGTCAACGTGCCGAGGACCTGTCCCCTGCAGGATGGTGACGTGCCTCGATGACTGTGCGACCTGTGCGGAACGGGTGGCGTCACCTCTGTCGGTCAACGCGGGCTACAACCGGTCGCGATGGAGACAGAAGACGTTATCTGGAGGCAGGCGGTACGGGCTGACATCATGTCCCATTTATTACCCACATCAGATAGGATTTCCTCAACTGCACGAGGAAATCTTGATGGACGGTTAAGAAAAATCTTTTCTCTTATGTGTATAAATAAGACTCTTATTCAGTCAATCAAATATACTCTTTACCGTTACAACTCACTTTAACATAACTTTCCTTTGTCATTTAGACAGCATTTGTCGAATAATGTCAATGGCTTCCGGCTTTATTGGAACTGGCCGTCTGCTTTCTTTCCTGCCCATTGCTTTCTTTTTATCATGGGGTAAAAGATAGAGCCGTGAGAATGCCGGCAGTGTGAGCACAAGACTCCTACGAGTTGGTGTCTCATCTTTAATTTGTTTTCATTAGCTCTTGTTAGGATGGGAGTTTATTTACTAATTCTCAGCTTCTCCAGTTTTTGAGAACCTTCTGTTTCCTGGAGATGAAGTTTAGACATCAAACGAGGAGTAGAAAAATACTCGAATACATGATGTTGATGTCTATCGCTTTGACTATATCAATCTTCAATGCTACTGTTTTACATTTCTCTGATGCACAGTATATGACTCCACTCAAACAATCTCCAGAACAATATTTAGTAGTCCAATTAGGCCCTGTCCCGGCCCATTAATCCTTCAAAGTCGAACCTCTTTGGCATCCGTCATCCTAAGCTGTGATCTTCAGAGTATGGTAGATGGTAGCGCTGAGAAGAAACTGGCAGGTAATGGCAGAATACAGATCTTTATTATCAGTAGGAAGGGGCACAGAATGAAGAAGGACGCGAGGAAGAGGAGAACACTACCAGATGGCTCGCAAAGTCAAAAGTGTCAACTGCATCGAGGACATGATCCTGTCAGACAACACTGTGCAGATAAAGGCAATCTTTTGCTGGCTACACTGTGTAGGGATTTTTCTGCTTGTTTTGGTCCTTGAATGGGTCATGGGCTTTGCTGGTACTAAGAATAAATAGGTGTTGCACGTCGGACAGACTTCGGCTCCGAGTGAGAAGATCCAAGAGCAACATGGATTTTTCAAGGCCAGACGAAGTATGTTTCTTCTCCCTTGTATTATCTGGCAGGTAAACTACTCACCTATGGCAATTTCAATCACTATAGTTGAGAAAGCTTGCAACTGTTCATAACCTATGATTTCTTGATTTGTACAAGCAATGTACCCAAAATCTGTGCGTTGCTAGTCTCCTTCGATCCATTCGATGTTGAAGAGAAGCCGTCGATTCTTTCGTTCGGCAGCTGAGTGATGCTTTCCCTGTGACCAGTCTCTCCATCAGCCTTTTGTTCAGAGAATTGGCATCTGCGAGTTGTAGCTTCTTCGGCTTGCAGTGCAGTTCCTTATGCTTTGACCTTTATTAGCTCAATCTATGTAACGCAAACTATCGAAATCACTATGTAAAGGAGAACCTTTGATGCCATCGTGGGTAAGGCGGCAATAAATTGTCGTGGGAAATGATCACACCGTGGTTCCTTTCTCAGTCCTACATTGTCGCATGTGAATCTTGTAACAGGGTTGGATTGGATACCTGAGCTCCTCTGTTGCAAACAGGGGCTTCTGATCTATCTACGCTGGATTTTGGAAACGCAAGTGGTTGGTAATGATGTCCTCTAGCGGTCAGCACTATTTTGTATCTTGGCAGACAAGAACTAAGCTTCCCAAGAACCAGTTGCGTTGAAACCGTGAGAGCCCAGCCTACAAATCTGTGTGGTGACATTTCTGGCTGGAGTCCCATGCTTTGGTATGTTAGAGAGAAAAATAGTGCAAGGAAAATTCTCGGCAGTCAACTGTTGGTGTGGTGCAATACAAAATCCATAAAACTGTGAATTCTTCTGGCAGAAGAGGTTGGGGAGAGGAGTTGAGACTCTCTTCTTCTTCTTCCCGATGCTCCGGGATATTTGCGACAGATGATCCATGTCGCCGTCCCTGGAATCCTAAAAAGGCTCAACGAGACCCCCAGCCCGAGACTGATCTTTCCTCTGCGGCCCACTGTTTGAACACGCCAGAGAAGCACCCGTTGCAGACTGCACACGTTCATTGATGGCGCACCTTCAACAATCTGAGGCCCTCTCGGGCCCAGCTGTGTTCAGTCACATCTACTGGTGTCAGAGTCTACGGCTGATCTGATCTCCTCCGAAAGACTTAACTTCGACTGCAAGACTGCATGTGTCTGCTGCGAGCACTGCTAATTAGCTTCGCGTAGAAGATCTTGGTCGGGTTCCCAGAAGCTTAAGCTGGTGACGGAGACCCGAGCTTGCATTTAAGTTCTAACGACAGTTGCGGTCAAAGGATGAGCCGACGCACATGCTTGGACAGAGGCCGCCCTGTAATCCTGCGTGCACGTGTGGCAGCGGTGGAAGAGGAGCACGAGCTGCCGCTGAAGAATCTCCATTCCAATCCTTGTTGACCCTACATGGTTGCACGTCTCCAACGTAGAACACCGGTGCCCCACCAACCCATCATATCAGTCGCATCAACCCCACTGCGGTTCATCTTCTTCCTCGCACCATCTCTCGACTGCTGTCATGAGAATCCAGCCCAACACTGTAAGACATAGACCTTTCCGCCATCTCCGCTTGAGCTTCCCCTGCCTGATTACGATGTCTCACGCCAAAATTTTGCCCTCTCACCTCCTGCTTCCGACCCTGCTCCTCCTTCTCTTCTCGTCTTTGGCATGCATCTCTGCGTTCGGCAACACGAAAGGGGACGAACCGAGGGCCAATGACCCGGTGCTGGAGTCCATCACCATGGACCCCGTTGAGAGGGACACCCTGTTCCGTGTGATGAAGAACATGTCCTCTGACAGGGACTGGAGGTCCTCCAACCCTGATCCCTGCAAGCCGGACTCCTCATGGCCTGGGATTGAATGCAAGCCAGGCTTGGACAACCTGCTCCATGTCACAAGGCTGGACTTCGGCGCTGCGCCCAACCCGACCTGCAAGGAGAGCGCCACCTTCCCGTCCGAGATCTTTGAACTCCCTTACCTCGCGTCCATCTTCTTCTTGGACTGCTTCAAGGGTGTGGAGACCAGCCTCTCCCTTCCGCCGCCCACTCGTAAAGCACCACCACCAGCATATGCTTCACTCCAGCAGCTCAGTCTGATTTCAAACCCATCCTTCGTAGGTGCCATTCCATCCGACATCTTCTCCCTCACCTCCCTTCGGGTCCTCACTCTCTCGCAAAACCGACTGCATGGTACAATCCCTGACAGCATCTCTGAGCTAAACTCGCTCGTCCATCTCGACCTCAGCTACAACTCCCTCACAGGCAGCATCCCGAGCCAGATAGGTAGGCTTAAGGGCCTGGTAGGCCTTGACCTAAGCTATAATTCCCTCACTGGATCCATCCCACCATCCATTGGCCAGCTGCGCCTGCTTCAAAAGCTTGACCTGAGCTCAAATTCAATCGCTGGAATCGTACCTGATAACCTCCAGAACCTCAGCTTCCTTGATTTCTTGGCCCTCAGCAACAACAACCTCAGTGGGGGGTTCCCAAAAGGCATAGCCAAGCTCCAGAACCTCCAGTACTTCATAATGGACGACAACCCAATGTTGGTAAAGTTGCCGTGGCAGCTGGGGAGGTTGGCCAAGCTTCAAGAGCTTCGCCTATCTAATTCGGGTTACTCCGGCGTGATACCGGGGAGCTTTGCTTGGCTACGTAATCTCACCACGCTGTCCCTCGAGAGCAACAGGCTCACAGGTGGAATTCCAGCGGGGTTGAGTGACCTTGGGAAGCTGTATCACCTTAATTTGAGCAGTAATCTATTGAGTGGTGTCGTTCCCTTTGATGCTGGCTTCTTTAAGAGGCTTGGAAGTAACGTGGACTTGAGGGAGAACTCAGGACTCTGCATCAATGGATCTCAGAGCGTCGACGGCATTAACATTGGGGTTCATGTATGCAGAGATAACGGGAGTGACTCTTCGCTTCCTAAGTCACTGGACAAATCAGGTGGAACTCCATTTCAGGTCCGCAACTTTTGCTTTCAGCTAATGGGGACTGTAATTATCTGGAGTTGGTAACATTTGCTTCTGTTCTTTCTTCTTTAACTTCTCCTTATTCCCTTATCTCAAGTGATAGTTTTACCTCCTCCCTCTTCTATCAATCTCTCTTTTGACTCTTCTTTTGGGGTTTGTATGTTGTAGTAGTAAAATGGAATGTTGGCTGGACTGACACTGCCCGAAATGTTGGATGTTCTTCTACTTCTTTAACAGAGGCAAATCTTCGTCAAATCTGGGGGGTGCATATTAGAGCAGACTGAAATAATCTTCCGCAGCAAGTTGCAAAATTAGGCTCTCTGTTTCCTGTACTGGGTTTCAGCTTACTTAGGACAGGTTTTATGGCAGTAGGTGTGAATGATCTGCGCGCAACTTCCTCCTTTGGCAGATGTTAACGATTGATACTTCACCAACAAGATCTATGCTTCTGCTCGACGCAAATTATTGTGGCCGTTTTAATGATAATTCGCCAATAGGTTGATTTCTTTGTTGTAGTTTAGTGCTCGAACTTCTTAATCCAGCTAAAATCCAAAAAGAATCATGAGGGAGAGGAAGAGAGAGAGAGAGAGGAGCACTGGAAAGTGGAGACACTTTCTCCGAGCAGGTGAAACTCGAAAGACAAATGAGAAAGCAAAATACATTATTCTTTGGAAGTTGTGGCAGAGCCAACCGGGAAGTCACTTAGAGTTGGTCCGTGCGAAGTGACAGGTTTTACTGAGGTAGAGTTCACATCACCTCTCCTTGCAACTGTTGATCTCCATGGCCATAGATGCTCAACTGTTCTTCAACAAAGATTGATTCATCAACTACTGAAGCCGAGAAAAAAAAATTGGACCTTTGCGGACGTTAGGCGATGTGGATTGGGCTGTTGCCATGTCTTTCCCAAATGATCGAAATGATACGGGCAAGTCGACGATACATGCATGCTCTTTGCTGCATCCTAATGCACAGGAGAGGCATCGCATGATCTGTGATCGAAAAGAAATGGCGAGCGAGCGAGTGCTTCCGAGGTCTGACAAGCGAGAGGCGGCAACGCAGCAGATAGGGACAAGTGGTGGGGGGGTCGGAATGGCTCACGTGGGCGTGCGGCAGTGCACCGAGCCCCGGAATCGAGGGCGTGCCCGGGGCCACTGTGTCTTCACGCATCGAATCCGGTGCCCGCTCCACGCTTGCGCTGCGCGTCACAGTGGCGAGATTGTTTGCCCTCGGCTCCACCGAAAACCAATTATGGAAAGAAAACGACTGCAATCTGCAGAGGTCGAAGAGCTGTTGCGTGCGAGAGGGATGGGTGGGGCGCAGAACTGTTGTTGTTGATTGGGTTTGGAAGACAGTCGATGGTGGAAATGGCTTCTAAAGTGAAGGGGGAACCATCGCGTTGTTTCATGTAATGGTGAATGAACATTTATCTCTCGAACACCCCATCCCGTTGTTTCGTCCACTGGTGAACATTATCTCTCAAATCAAACGCCCGCAGTGTTGGCGGAAAGGACAGCATCGGCCCACGAAGAATCATACATCAGCGTGAGGGACAGGCATTTCTGCGGTCGATTGTGAAATCCTGCAGAGGGCGGGTTGGGGCCATTCGTCGAACAGGTTGAAGCTTTGCGGGTTGCGTGCTGCGACGAGGAGCGCTAGCGCTACAGCTCCTTTTTGCTCGGCTTCTGCTCCGCGCTAATTGGTTTTGTCAGATCTATTACATCGATTGACTTCAAGGAAGAAGGCAAGATATCGTGGCTTTCAAATGAATTGGATTGGTGTTGCTATCTATCTTGTGTGAGTAAAGACAAGTTCGCCAAGCACTTGCACGAGTGTAGTGAGCACCTCCGAGGCTCAATCAACTTCGATCCAGCAAAGAGTCATGGCATGCAATCTCGCATAGAATATTATGCAGGAGGTGAGTTGGCTAAATTTGTCTCCATCGTGCGGTACCCAAAAGATTGATCCAGAAACAAACTTGTGCGATGACCCGCAAAATGAGAGACTGTTAGCTAAAAATTGAAGCGATGAACAATTCTTGTTGTCACGTACAAACAATTGGGTCAAATATTTAGGGGACACTATGAAGGACTTTAAACATTTATAAATAATCCATTCTGATCCAAACTAGCTTTGACTTTTCCTCCTTTCTACCATGTACTTTTAGGATTCAGGTAGTGTTCTAGATCAAAGACCAACATTTGACTTGCACATGAGCCTATGCGATCGTGTGTCCATCATTTTTACCATCTACTCCACGTACTTGTTTAGTAGAATAGGGTATAATAGCACGGCTTACTTGTTTTATTGCTTGGTTGACCATTATTGCATTGGCCCCTTCACTCACTTTTGACTAATATGATAAAATCCTTCAACATAGGCATTGGTGTTTTTGTTGGGCAGATGACCTTTAACATTTCACAGTTCATCTCTCTTTTAATCAAAATTCTAAGTTTAATTAGGGAGCTATGAAAATTAGAGAAAAACGGTAGCAAAAGGACAGTAATTTTACAGCAATAAGGTGATTCAAAAAGAGAAGAAAAAGACAGAAAAATAAGAGAAAAAGAAAGAAAAGAAAACAAGGACAACTCAGAAACTGTTCTCATTTATCCAAACAGAATTCTCATCTCAGGTTAGATCAGATCTACAGTAAACTCTTATTGTGATTGCTTGGGGAGGTCTTGGATATTGTGCACAGTGACATGATCCTTGCATCCCAGTTATTCTTTTATGATTGTTGCTTGGGTTTTGGGCAAGAGACTTAAAGAATTGTACATTCATTATTTTTATAGTGAATTTTCTCTAGTTTGTCCCATGATTTTTACCCTTCACGTTGGAGGGATTTTTCATGTAAATCTTGATGTTCTATTTGATTATAATTTTTGTTTAATTCCGTTGTATTATAGCCTATTAGTATCTGTTTATATATAAAAGTTCTTTCTTGTTGTTTTTTATCCTATCAACTGGTATCAGAGCAGGGTTTTGGTAATTTAATTTTTGTGTTTGAACATAGAGGCTGGTAGTGTTTCTCACATGATTAGTTTGAACGGAAACAATTGGATGATATGAAAACCAAGAATGGAAGATCTCTTGTATTGTAAAAATTTGTATGGACCTTTACAAGGAGATAGTGCAAAACCCACAACTATGATAGATGATGAGTGGAAGAGGTTAGACCGAAAATGATTGGGTTTATTCGACAATGGCTCGATGATAGTGTCTTTCACCATATTTCTACTGAAAGTTCTATATATTCTCTTTGAAAAAGGTTGGAAGGTCTCTATAAAAGAAAAATAATTGGCAATAAAGCTTTTTTGATAAAAAAAAACTTATGAACCTGAAATATAAAGAAGGTGCTTCTATTGCTGAGCATTTGAATGAAATGCAGAGTATTACTAACCAATTATCTTCTATGAAAATATCTCTTGATGATAAGTTACAAGCAGTGTTACTTCTCAGTTCATTATTAGAAAGCTAGGAAATACTAGTGGTTTTCCTTAGTAATTCTGCGCCAGATTGTCACGGACTTAGCTGGTTTTGCCTAAGCCGTGCGGCACCAATGCGTATCACCGCAAAGGTCAGCCTCCCCGAAATCTCCTACAATCCCTTAGGACCAACGAAAGAGAAGACGGGACAGAGAAAGCGCTTCACACGGGATCCACAAGCCACTCTTTTAGCAAACACTTTATAGACAATGCACATTCCAACCATGGATATTACAAGCTCTGAATAGTTGCACAACAAAGGTATAGATTTGGTCCACTACAGACCGAATTCTATTACAAGTATTCCTCGACGCCAGCATTTATACAAGCCTACAATGGCTGTCAAACTCATTCAAATAGGGCATTTTGCCTTTGGGAAGCCCTTTATAAGCTTTACAAGTGACAACCAACCAAAATGGACATGGACAAGCATAAGCATTACACCGAACAAGCCGTTTACAATTTTGTCTGTGACATTCTCCCCCACTTAATCCTTCGACGTCCTCGTCGAAGCCTTTCTTGACGCCGCAACTTCTTTTCTTTGTTGGATCTTGATCTTCTCGCTCCTGCCGCGATCGCCCCTTGGACTCCCATTTGTTCTTCTTGTTGTTGTTGAGTCGTCGAACTTTAATCCGCCATGCCACTTCAACTCGCCAAGACTCGACTTTGGTGTGGGGTTGGCGAGTTGTCTTGATCCTTGCTAGCTCTTGCGGATTCATCGATGAAGGTAAAAGACCATCATTGATATGCACCGGAAATTCTTCTTGTCTCTTGAATGATAGATGCTTTGTTGGAGCTTTAACGAGCATCACCTCGCATGACCTTTGAAGTTTTCGTGTCCTTCCTCCGCAAAATTTGCCCATCGAATCTTCTTCCACTTAGTTGTCTTGAAGGGTCTTCACATCTGGAGCTCTCTGCTGATAACTAAGAGAGCTAGAATCTAGTTCCGCCCATTCTCTTGGGAGTTGAGAAGGCAAAGGTTACTTGTCTTCGCCCGCCTCCTCGAGTTTGTACTTTGCGTCGAGTTTCTGGACTTCGCCGCTCTTAGCTCACACTTCCAAGCACTTGAAGTGTTTGCAATCCTTCTTCATCTGTGATTCACCTTCTCATTGCCATTGAACTTCTGGAATGCAAGAAGTTATCACTCCAACTTGGAGTAAGTCTCCGATAGATTTGGTCGCCTTTGGGATTGTACCGCCTTCTCCATCTTTTCTATCGCCGACTCCTCTGAGTAGCAAAGGTACAAAGATCACAGCGTCTTGCTGCTTCGATCCTTGGTCATGCACTCTTGCATCGACCGAAGTCCTTCACTCACGGCTATCTTGATGGAAAGTGCGGTGACACTGGTCTTACGGTTCTCGGCTTTTGCCCTTCACTTGTCTTGGTACATGGAGTTTGCCAAAGCATTCTCCTCCTCCACGGCCCATATCACGACCAAGTGCTCTCCCTCTAAGAGAGCAAGGGATTGATGACTCCCTGAAGTCCCGCCTCGGCGGTACCATGGCATCACTGACGCCAATGACACTACTATCCGTTGTCTGTCTGCATCCCTTCTTCGTGATCGGTAGATCTGCCTCTGCGGCATTGTGACACTCCTCTGAGTTCACTTTCAATCTAACCGATGACTGATATTGGGTAGCTGAGTCCCTCTTGGACTCGTCATTGCTTCCTCGCCCTTTTTCGACCACCTGCTTCGACACCTCTATGTTCTCCGAGCAGTTCCACTTGGTCACTGGAAAGACAGACTACAACTCCCATGTATGGCCACCGCCACACATGTTGCAGGACTTGCACCATTTCTGTTCTCCTTAGCTTCATTGGCTGCAATGTTCGCTTACTCGGCCTTGTCCTCTGACTTGCCGGGCTCCCTTAGCGAAGTGAACTCTAAGTAGTTCCACTCTTGGCTGACTCCGATCATACCTCAGTGATCCGGTCCCCACTGTGGACTCCATACTTGCATCTGAACTTCTTCCTTGATAGTACACAGCCCCCATAAGCTGATGTCCAAGGCTTCCATTCAATGCAACATTCGGTGCACGCACGGAAGACCCGCCTCTGCGGTACCATGGCATTCACTGCTTGAATCCATAGCTCTTCTTGCCGTCGTGTTGTTCACCGTTGTGGAGCTCCTTGTCGCGCTCCCGGTCATATCTCCAGATGACCATGTCCCTCACGGGACCCACTGTGTGTGTCGTCTTGCCACGAACCATTCCACCCCGATCCCCTGCATCATGTCGCCTCCTGGTGATATCTCCTTGCATTTTGATCCCTGTGGTATGAACTCGAACTGCGATATCTCCATGTGTGGACTTCGCCAACACATCGCAGGGCCTTCGCCAGCTTCGATTCTGTTCGCTTCTTTGGCAATTGACCTTCGTCCACCCTCTCTCGGGTCACACTCGGACGAAGGCTAGCTCTAGGACAATCCATTGCCTAGCGCTCCTCCGAAGTCCCACGACTTACCGAAATAGGTGCACCATTATGCGGATCCCGGGACTCGCCCCTACCAAAGACAATCTCCGCTACGCACCGCTTTCATCATGGCAACTTGAATAGCAACACTATGGCATATTCTTCAAGAGTAGCTGTCTCTGCATCCTCTTGCCCCGTGCTAAGGCCTTTTGACACCAACTTTGCCTCAGCAAACTGCGTCACCTTAGAATCTCCACCAAGTGCTTCATCGAGATAAGATGTATGTGCCTCGAAGCTCCCTTCGTCTTTGGCACCATGCAAGATGAGTTTGCTCCATCTGAATATGAAACCCATGGAACGACATGATCCGATTCTTGCCTCGGCAAGAGTCCATGTCCTTGACCTCGTGTAAGGAAAGCACCAAGCCTCCGCTCCATGTTCCGTCTTCAAAGCCAACTCCCTTCACGCGATTTGGGTACTTCACCAAGTTTTCCCCAAGTTGCTTTGCTTCTCGATTAGCATTGGATTAATGGTGGCCCTCACGCCCACCATTCCACGGGTCAGCCCTCTGTTGAGTCCGAACTCACTGTCGGCTCTTAGTGTGCCTTCACTTTGTATTGCCCTGGGTTGCTCCCCCACTTGATCTCACTATGCGTCCACCAACGCATTGCCACTTGCGAGATCATGCGATGACTCCTCACCGCTCACTCGATCCATCGAGCTTTGTCTTGAGGTACTCCTCAAGTAGTTCATTACACAAGATTCACATTCTAGAGAGCGGGACTTATCCCTCATGGACATCTGCCCCGTTGGAACAACATCTCTCTTCGCATCCTTCCCTCTGGAAGTTTTGGAGGCCACCGTCCCTTTGGACTACTCCGCCTTTGCTTTGAACAAATCGCGTGCCCAATTCGCCTTCATGAAATGCACTTGCTAGATAGTGACACCTCACCAATACAAATCATGACCGCACCCCTCTAGGTCTAGCAATATGCTGCACTGTTGCACATTTCACTTCATACGAAAGTATCCTGCACATGCCGAAGAGAAAGTTTCAATGCTCCAATGCACGGACCTTCACCGCCTTGGGATGGCCACGACGATCCATCGTCCGCATGCAAGACCTTGCATGAGTATCGAATTCCTTGAGTTTGCAACTTTCCTCACCTCTCGTGAGCTTTGCACAACTCTTTCGATCATTGAGCAACCCACTGCAACTTGCACGGTCTCATCCTTTGCCAAGCACCCCGCTTGCCTCGAGCACCGTCAAGTTTGGGTGTCAATGTCGAGCCACTGCTCCAACTCAGCCATCCCCACCTTTGTGCGCTCGTAATTCTTCTTAGCTTGTTGTCCTCGTGGTGCGACAAGGTCCCCACGTTGCATGCTAAGTGTTTCTAAGTGAGCTTGTCCCGCTCTGATACCAACTGTCATGGACTTAGCTGGTTTTGCCTAAGCCGTGCGGCACCAATGCGTATCACCGCAAAGGTCAGCCTCCCCGAAATCTCCTACAATCCCTTAGGACCAACGAAAGAGAAGACGGGATAGAGAAAGCGCTTCACACGGGATCCACAAGCCACTCCTTTAGCAAACACTTTATAGACAATGCACATTCCAACCATGGATATTACAAGCTCAGAACAGTTGCACAACAAAGGTATAAAATTGGTCCACTACAGACCGAATTCTATTACAAGTATTCCCTCGACGCGTACTTTATGTACAAGCCTACAATGGTCACAAACACTCAAATAGGGCATTTTGCCTTTGGCAAGCCCTTTACAAGCTTTATAAGTGACAACCAACCAAAAGGGACACGGACAAGCACAAGCATTACACCGAACAAGCCGTTTACAATTTTGTCCGTGACAAGATGGTGTTGTCACAATGAGTTAAGTAACAAATAGTTTATTAAATGAGGAGTTGAGAAGAAAGAACTCAGCAGTATCTCAGATTGATTCACAAGAACTTATCTTAGAAAATAGATGAAAGTCAAAGTCTAAAAATAGAAGCAGTTCATGTATGGGTAGAAGTAAATCAAGATCAAGGAAAGATATTGTTTGCTATAACTATGGTGAGAAAGGATATTATAAGAATCAATGTAAGCAACCTAAGAAGAGCAAGAAAAAGAGAAAAGAAGTGGAGTCTACAGAGTCAAAAGAGAATACTATAACTATAGTATAAGGTGGTGATTATTTGATTTTGTCCCCTTCTGATGATATTTTTTCTTATGTGTGTTAGGATCTCGAGTAGATAATTGACACAGGAGCTTCTAATCATGCCACACCACGGAGGGAGTTCTTTGCTACCTATAGGTATAAAAATTTTGGTATTATCAAGATGGGCAACTATGGCATGGTAAACATCATTGGCATAGGTGACATCCACATAAAGACTAACCTTGAATGTAAGTTGATGCTTAAGGATGTGAGACATGTGGTTGACTTGAGGCTGAATCTAATTTTAGTTGGAAGACTAGATGATGAAAACTATGATAGCAGGTTTCACAGAGGGTAATGGAAGCTCAATAAGGTTCTCTTGTTATATCTAGTGGAAAGAAATATCACACTTTATATAGGTTGCAGGTCAAAGCTTGTGGTGAGTAGCTGAATGCTATAGAGAAACACTTTAGTATGGAGTTATGGCATAGGCGATTGAGACACATGAGTGAGAAGAGATTGCAAGCTCTTTCCAAGAGAGAGGTATTGTTAAACCTCATAGGTACACATCTGAACCCTTATATTGATTGTTTGACTGGTAAACAACATAGAGTTTTTTTTGCTAGTCCTGTTTTGTTTAAAAAAATATGTCCTAGACTGTGTTTATACAAATGTATGTGATCCTTTGAAAATAAAAACTTATAGTGATTCTATTAATGTTCTTGGCATCAGTGGTGTAATTTATTTTGTTACTTTTATAGATGACTTTTCTAGGAAAGTTTGGGCCTATACTTTAAAGACAAAGGATCAGATTATTAATGTCTTCAAAGAGTTTCATGCTAGAGTTGAAAGGGAGGCAGAAAGACAATTGAAATGCATAAGATCAGATAATGGTGGTGATTACACATGATTGTTTAATGCTTATTGCAGGTCACATGACATCCAACATAAGATGACAGTTTTTGGTACACCTCAGCATAATGCAATTGTAGAGAGGATAAATCGCATCATTATGGAAAAGAACAGATGTATGCTTTCACAAGCAAAGCTACCCAAAAAGTTTTGGGATGAGGCTTTTGTTAGGAAATCCAAGGGGGTGACATCTCATACGCAGTAGAAGAACAGAAAATAAAAACCTTGGATTTCCACGAAAGGTTCTATCATCGTACGAAGATCGATGCACTTCAAAAATAAATTCACGAAAACTGTATGTGTAAAAGAAAGATACCTTGGGAGATCATATATCTCTGAATCCCTACAGATCTGTAGGAGAGAATGAAGAAGGTCAAGCGTCCTCCTCTCAAGCGATATCCACACGGTAGGGACTGCGATGATACTCCTCTCTTGGGCAGAGGAGAATAGAAGGTGACTATTGAGAGAACCCCAGCCTATCGGTCTTCAATTCCCTCATATTTATATAGGCCCCCTATAAACCCTATTGGATCCTGCCCTATTGGGTATTGGATCTCTATCCAATTACCCAAGCCTCTTAGATTAATGGGTCTCTACCCAATAATCTCTTATTAGCTCTTATTGGATCTCATCTTAGAATCCAATAATTCATGGGCTTATTGAATATCCAATAATTCATGGGCTTATTGGATATCCAATAAGATAGGGGCTTTGGTAGATATCTCATATCCAAACCTCTACTCGTCGTAACACCTATCATATGTGTGTGACTCTCTAAGCTCAATATCGAGCTGGCTGTGAGTCATACTTGTCAGAACTCCTTCTACTTAGTGAATTATTATCTCCATAATAATTCACCTAACTCATCGACTGTAGACGTACTAGGTCACTACGCCGCAGTCCCTAAACGATACAAGGGAATATAATCCTTTGGACATATCTGTCCTCAGTTATTATGTATCTATAGTTCCTCATCCATCTGATATCTCAGAGACCCTATACCGAGCATGGTACTATCAAGTCCATACGGTCTCTCCTCGAGTCTCGCTCTTATCGGATTCTCCCGGAGAACTCTTTCTCTCTTAGTCCGAATAACCTTGGCCAAGGATTTATTCGAGCAAGAATACATGAGATATTCCTCTCATGATACCGAGGGTAGATAATCCTCTATTGACACTTAATAGCCCTCATAAGGTTAGCTACCACTCCCAATAATCGACTGTACTAGATCTAGAACTTCTAAACCTATAAGTCCGATATCAAAGAGTGGAGTACTCATACAAAACATCCTTAGTGTCTCAAATCTAAGGACCAGATACACTACTGTGACTACGGAATCACTGTCTGATGTGAGGTATCAATAACCATCCAGTATTCCATAAGTCGATCAATCAGTGAACTCATTCTCCAATGAGCACCTGTACTGTATCCTTAGTGTCTCCACACGAGTAGCTTTGAGACCAGCCACCTCCATCATATGGACAGGTATACAGCACACCAGTCTATTCGGTTATCTCGATGTCCCTTTCGAGTAACCTATGACCGAAATTATTTAGGGTCTGTGTTTAAACGTGAATCGGTCTCATTATCGTAATCTCATCACGATCTGATTCCCATTGCACAGATCCAAGGACATTACAATATATACAACACGCAAGATAAAGTGATAAAATACCTAATAATAAGTAAAAAAGAAAGAGTACATATCAAGTCACAAGTGGCATCACTCATGTGATTGGCTTGCAGGGCACATATGACTAGCAGCTTGAGGACTGTAGTTGATGTTATCAACTTATCTCCTTGTACAGCCCTAGATGGTGATGTTGTAGTGCTTGTATGGTCAGAGAAAGATGTTTCCTACAGGCATTTAAGAGTGTTTGGTTGTCGTACATTTACACATGTTCTAGACAATAAGAGGTCCAAGCTAGATGGTAAGACAAAATAATATATTTTTCTTGGCTACTCACATGATCAATTTGGTTACAGGCTTTGTGATCCAAAAAAGCAGAAAGTATTTAGAAGCAGAGATGTGATCTCCTTTGATGATCAAATCCTTGAGGATTTAAAGAAAGAAGCACCAACTAAGACTTCTGCATAAGGATTAGCAAATTGTGACCCAATTACCCTTCTAATATATCAGGGTGATGGGAGAGATGTGCAAGAAGATGGTGTAGAGTCAGATGTTAATCTATCTGCAGGACATATTGAATAAGAAGAAGTTAAGGGGCAACTCCCAACAAAACCTCAGTTGAGAAGATCTTCTATACAACGTCAGCCTTCTGGAAGATACACTGCAGATGAGTATGTGATACTTACTGATGCAGGTGAATCAGAGAACTACTAGAAAACAGTTGAAAGTGAGTATAAAAAGAAATGATTAGTTGTTATACAAGAAGAGATGGATGCTCTGCAGAAGAACCACACATATAATTTGGTACAACTACTATAGGGAATGAAAGCCTTGAAGAATAAGTATATTTTCAAGTTGAAGACTCAAGAATATTGTTCCCAACTAAAGTACAAAACTAGATTGGTTGTGAAAGGCTTTGGTCAAAAGAAATGTATTGACTTTGAAGAGATTTTTTCTCCTGTTATTAAAATTTCTTCTATTCGTGTTGCTATTGCTACTAGTCAAGACTTAGAGGTTGAGTAGTTAGATGTAAAAATAGCTTTCCTTCATTGTGATTTAGAGGAGAAAATTTATATGGAGCGACCAGAAGGTTTTAAAGTTAAAAGTAAAGAAAATTTTGTCTGCAAGTTAAGAAAGAGTTTGTATATGTTGAAGCAAGCTCCAAGATAGTGGTACAAAAAGTTTGATTCATTTATGACTGAAAATATATATAAAAGAATGACTTCAAATCATTGTGTGTACATCAAACGGTTTGATAAAAATTTATTATTCTCTTATTTTATATTGATGATATGCTTATCCTTGAGAAAGATATGTGTACAATTGATAGGTTAAAAAAAGAACTGAGTGAGTCCTTTACAATGAAGGACACGGGGCCAATAAAGAAATATTGGGCATGCAGATTTCTCATGATAGGAAAAACAAGAAGATTTGATTGTTACAGAAGAAATACATCAAGAAGGTATTAGAAAGGTTTAATATGAGTAATGCAAAGCCAGTTGGTTCTCCTCTTTCAGGTCACTTCAAGTTCTGCTCAAAGTAGAGTTCGTCAAGTGATGAGGAGGAAAAAATGTAAAAAGTTTCTTATGCTTCAATAATTGAAAGTTTAATGTATGCAATGGTATGTATAAGGTCAGACATCGCATATGCAGTGAGTGTTACTAGCAGATTTCTTGCAAATCCAGATAAGGAGCATTGGGCAATAGTGAAGTGGATCTTGAAATATCTCAGAGGAAGCTCTAAGATTTATTTAAACTTTGGAGATGGACCACTTGTGCTACAAGTTACACATATGCAAATATGGCTAGAGATATTGATACGAGGAAATCTACATCAGATTTTATACTTTCTTTTGCAAGAGGGACTGTATCATGGCAATCCAGATTGCAAAGGTGTATTACACTCTCCACCACAGAGCCAAAATATATTATTGCTACAGAGGTCTACAAAGAAATGTTATGGATGAAAGAATTCTTACAAGAATTGGGGTTGAAATAAAAAAATTATGTGATGCATTGTGACAGCCAGAGTGTCATCTATTTGTATAAGAACCCAACTTTTCATTCCAAGCCAAAGCATGTAGATGATATATACTATTGGATTTGAAATATACCTGAAGAGAAGCAGTTGCAACTTCGAAAAATTCATACAGATGATAATGGAGCAGATATGTTAATAAAGGTCTTACCGAAAGAGAGGTAGGAGATGTGCCGACAATTGGTCAGCATGGCTTCACATTGAGAAGTTATGGGACAGCCTCTCTTATGGGCTGAAGGAGAAGGTTGTTAGGCAGATGGCCTGATTCAGCCCATAGTAGGCTTTAACAACCCACAACCCACCTCTTCTTTAATCAAAACCCTAAGTTTAATTAGGGGGCTATGGTGGCTATGAAAATTAGAGAAAAAACTAAGCAAAATGATAGTAATTTTCCAACAGCAAGGTAATTTAAAAAAAGAAGAAAAAGATAGAAAAATAAGAGAAAAAGAAAGAGAAGAAAACAAGGACAACATAGAGACTGTTCTGATTCATCCAAACAGTATTCTCATCTCTAGTTAGATCAGATTAGTAGTGAACTCTTATTCTGATTTCTTGAGGAGATTTTGGATATTGTGCATAATGACGTGATCCTTATATCCTAGTTATTCTCTTGTAATTATTGCTTGGGTTTTGAGCAAGAGACTTAGAGAATTGTATATTCATTATTTTTATAGTGGATTTTCTCTTGTTTGCCCCGTGATTTTTACCCTTTATATTGGAGGGGTTTTTCACATAAATCTTGGTGTTCTATTTGATTGTGATTTTCGTTTAATTTCGCTGTGTTACGACCTATTAGTATTTGTTCATATACAAAAGTTCTTCCTAATTTTTTATCCCATCACAATTCTATAACATTCTTTTTTTTTCTTTAATCTTGATACTTTAAGTTTGTCATAATATTTTTGCTTATCTCATTATCCTTTCTTGCCTAGTGCACCCTTAGTACTTAAGAGTCTAATACCTCGCATCTAATACCATGAAACTCTCCCATTCCTATGGATATATATTATATCCATCATCTCACATTTATAATCTTTTACTTCACGATTATTAGAATTTGTTACTCTAGCCTCATGGTAGTACTCCATCCAAGTCCATCTTTATTTTGATCACCACTTGATTTTTGATAGTCAAGTTCTTATTAACTCATTGTTTACCAATCAATTTACCTCTAATCAATAAAAGAATATAGTATAATTTTCTTCCATAGCCTCCGCTCACATCAATTTTCTTCTCAGCTTGCATCATTTACAGCAATGAACTTCATCTATTGATTGCATCGAGGTTCTCTCTAACAAAAATGAGCTTTAGAGAAGTTCATCATTTATACCAACACTTGATCTTTCTTCTCTTTTAGTTTTCATCAAACTTGTCTTAGAATCACCGCCTTCATTCGCACCCATAGGTTAAAAACATAAGTAATTTTAAAATTCATGATTCTTGTATCACCAAAGAGAATTATAAAATTATAAAATTTAGATTATCCAACCGAAGACCTTATTTTAGCGTGAGAGTTGTTAGAAAGAGAACATGAGAAGCCACAAGATAATGATCCAACACTAGTATGCCCATAATTTCTTAGCACTTGTTTTAGGCATAATAAAAACGCAAAAAAGGGTTGCATTGATGAAAAGTGCGCGATCTAACAAGAACCTACATAAAACTCCTTAAAGAATGTTGATAAGACAAAACCGGTTTAAAGGAGTGATCTTTTAAATTTTTTTTAAGGAAAGAATGTAAAATGAAGAGTTGCTTTCCAACAATGCTTTTTGTGCAATGGATCACACGATGGGAAAGACCTAAAAAAGGGAAATTTCTAATCCTCGTGATATTTTTTTGCAAGACGAGATGTAAGCTCAACAAACTCAAATGATCAGAACTTATTGCACTTAATCGCAAAAAAAGAACTATAAAAAAAAGGAAAAAAAAAACCCCCCCTTAACTGGGATATCAAATAACTTATCGCATTTGACAAGCCATTTCATTTAAACACAGCTACCAGATGACTTTATCATCACTCATCAGACATTGGTTTCTAATCATTAGCATGATATAGTTGAGATGTACATGAGATGGAGAGTACTCAGTCGAGGCACCGTTATTGACTTCGGATACCAAACCTGAAAACATGTTCATTCAAGAGATGCGGACGGCATCTACTAAAAGTTGCAGGCTCACATCATCCTCTGGGTCTAACTCAGAATAATCCTCACCGGAAGCATGGGCTGATTGGCTTTGACTTCCACTCAGATTCTGCCAAAAGTTTCTCCTGACTCTCTTTGAGCTCAAACTGTTGGTTGATGTGCTGACATTTGAGAGGAATGGTTGCAGGGAAGCCCGTCCTTCGAGTAAACTCACCACTTTCGACATGGTTGGTCGAAGTGAGGGTGATGAGTTAGTGCACAACAGTGCCACGTTCAACATCAGTTTCGCCTCTTCCTCGGAGTACACCATTCCAAGATCTGGATCGACCAGTTCCAACAGGGTGCCTCTCTCATGAAGAACACATGCCTGGAATACCATAGAAGGAAACAAAATCATGGAAGTTAGATTGTTCTTATCAATCCAAATGAACATTTCGTTCTTGGGTCTGATCAAATGTCCAGTAATATCAGGAAAAATGTTGCAGAATCTCCAGCTTATTGATAATTTATAAGACAAAACTCGATCAGAATTAAATAAATTCTTGGAAGTTACCCAGTCAAGAAGATATACGAACTCGTCCTTTGGCCTGTAATTTGTGTTGCTTTTTCCACTCACAATTTCCAAAGCAACTACACCAAAACTGTATACATCTGCTTTATCAGTCAAATAACCTCTCATTGCATATTCAGGAGCCATATAACCTCTGCAATCATCAAAATCGTTCCAAGGCATCAGCTGTAGGATTACATTACTTCAAGGGCATTTGTTACTATATCTCATACTGGTCTATGGATGGATTTGCATTACCATTCAGCATGATACAACTCATGCATGAGTCAGTCGGTACAGAATAATCACATTGCCAAGGATATTGTCAACATATTTTCATCAAAGAATAAGAACACATAACAGAACAAAGGCAAATTACTATACATCCAAAGGCGTGATGTACTGCAGCTTTTGCTGAATGTAGGAAAGCATGCATTTTTTGCAGAAGCAAATTGCTGATTCCTATATGTCAAGACAAACGTCAACAACTTTTTGGATGAAAACTTGAACTGCCTAAGCTATTTAGTTGTTTTCCTAGATCTTTGACAAAGCTAGATGTTCTTCAAGGAGAAGATCCTCATGAGCTTTTTATTGCAGACTGACATTCATTAGACAACATTCATTAAATAAATTCAGCAATTTAATGAATCTTGCTATATCAGAGCAAACACAAAGATTTTGGCAATTGTTAGAAATATCACAAAAATATGAGGATAAATATTTGACATGAGCTGCTGTCTGTTAATGTCTTTTTTTTTTATAACCAATCTGTAGAGTCACCTGATTAAAGACATTTTCTGGAATCTGCCAAGACTGTAATTGTATACCTTGAAAAAAGAATTTAAATCAATGCTGATCTGGAAAATGTCAAGACCTGTACTATCTCCTGTTCTCCATGCTAAGCATTTAATTGCTGCTAAGTATTTAATTGCTTTATGATTATGCAAATACATCAGCAGTTTCTCAGCTGGAGAATAAACAACTATGTTACCATGGAGCCACTTCAGGGTGTAGATTTATCATCTCATACTTGGTATGACTAGCAATACCCCAGGTTGTTTAAAGAAAGCAGATGAAAAGAAAAAATGAACACTTACATTGTTCCAGCTATTCGAGTACTGATGTGACTGCAGTCCTCTTCACTAAGCTTAGCAAGACCAAAATCAGAAATTTTGGCATTGAGGTCCCTATCAAGCAACACATTGCTAGCTTTGATGTCTCGGTGGACAATTCTCAGTCTGGACTCCTCATGAAGATAAGCCAGTCCTCTAGCTATACCAAGACAGATCTTGCGTCTTGTTGGCCAATCCAATTTCAGTTTGTGTCTTGCATCATTACCTAGACAGTTCTTCGTAATTATTTGCCTTAACCAAATATTCTCAAACCTATAACAAAGTTACGAAAGAGTAGGTGATTTGATAAGTATACATACCAAATAGAGCACGGGCTAGACAGTTATTCTCCATATACTCATATATCAACAATAGTTGGTTGCCTTCGGTACAACATCCATAAAGTTTGACAAGATTTGGGTGTTGCAAGGCAGAAATCATGCCTATTTCATTGATGAACTCACGATTTCCTTGCTTGGATCTAGATGAAAGCTGCTTGACAGCAATCACTGTACCATCTGATAGCAGACCCTAACATTTGAGAAGACAATAATACAGAGAGAAAGCAGTTTGAGAATTGAACTTACAGTAATCAGCTGAGAGTTATTGAATAAACTAATGTGACAATATTACCTTGTAAACTGAACCAAAACCACCTTCTCCGATCTTGTTTGCAGCATCAAAATTCTTTGTTGCTGCTTTAATTTGTCGTAAGGTAAAAGATCCAGTTTGCAGATCAAGACCTCTAAGTTCTATTCAGAAAGTAGAATAAAAAGAAGTTCCATCAACTTTAGGTACCAATTGGTTGCATTATTACAATCCAAGTGCAGCTGACTACCAAGGAGAAAGAAAGAATTCTATAACTTATCACATAGAAAGACAATATTTTACACCTTTAATGCATAAAAATTAGCCTATCTTCAATTCAAGGCAACCAAGAAATTTAGTTTTTTTCTATATTTTGGGCATATATCCTAGTGCAGACATGTTCCATAATAAGGCAGCTCCTTACCACATGCAACATGCTGGCAACAATTAAATTGTTTCGAAGCAAAATATATAAAATCTGCTAGAAACCATACCATAAAAAATAAGTATGTAGGTGCAATTGCCAACAAAAAGTGGCCAGAAACTTTCAGCAAATTCAATCGTATGCTCTGCTCAACTAACATAGACATCTACCAAGGTGAAAATCAACTGAAAAATCTGGTAACAGGTTAAAAGAAATTAAGTGGCTTATGTAAGCCTAACACAAATACAATTTATGAACATTTAACTTCCCTGCAATTGTAATCTAAATAATCTCTATATCTCTCTGTTGTCATCAGATCCATGAAATGGATTCTGGTCTTTGTTTTAGCCATCTCCTGTCTATAGCTTAATGTGGGAATCATGAGTCTTCAAGACAAAAGTATTTGACATTGTTAGTGCATATTTTGTTTGTCCAGGCTGGGATAGTGATTCAGATCCAACCGAGGCCCGTTCCAAGTTAGTCTCACTCCAGGTCACCATTTGCAAAACATCAAACATCCAAAACTAAGTCGAGGGTGGTCCCGAGAAATGCCCCTTAGACGATCAAGTCAGTTTTTGGATTCAGTCCAGTTGGATTGGTCGGCTAATACTTAAGTGAAGTAGTGTCTATGGTTACAGTTTGGGTTGATGACAATGGAAGTTGGGTAAGTGGTGGTGGGTTGGTCGTTGAATCTTAGAATAATCAACAGAAGAGTAGAGGATCAAATAATTGGAAAGTGGGAGGAGCGGGTCCAACTGAGGGCCCAGATTGAATCTGCCCTGGGAGTATTGAGTTTGGTGGGTTTGGCAACAAGACGCTTGGCAAGGTCAGACTCAAACATCCCTGTTCATTCGGTCTGTTTGGCCTATTCGATCTGTTAGACTCTTTGGGATTCAGCCTGGATGGCCATGCAAAGTTTCCCAGACACATTTTGGTGACCCTCCTTCTAACGTCAATCTATTAGTGTGGATTTTGGTTGTAGAAGCTGGGATAGTGATTCAGATCCAACTAAGGTACTGTTCCAAGCCAATCTCACTTTAGGTCATTATTCGCAGAGAGTCAAATATGCAAAACTAGGTCGGGGGCATTCTCGACAAATACCCCTCTGACGATCAAGTCAGTTCTTGGGTTTGGTCCAATTGAACTAGTCGGCTAATACTAAAGTGTAGTGTCTGTGGGAGCATGCCTAGGGGCCCTTTTTATAAGTGACTATGAGGACGGTTATACCTAAAATCATCGGTAGTAAGAGGGGAACATGTGTTTTCAGGTGGAGACTTAGCATGATATTTACCGAACTTGTCACTTGTGTAGGCTAGCCGCACCAATCACGAGTTCGAACTATCGATCGTTTGGCCACATATCACTCTGTGGTGAGTTCATGTGGTGCGATCCACCTGTTAGCCACGTGTGATCCCCATGTTCTTTGGTAGTTGGCCCGCTGGACCATTGGCCGCATGTCGTAATGTGATGGTGTTGTCTCTGACATGTCTCTCTTCACCTGTTAGACATGATGAACCTAATGTCTTCAAATCAAAAGTTATAATCTTGAGAAGAAATCTGCTAGTTCATCATGTTACTTGATTTGGAACTTAGCATTTTTCTTCAGTATGATAATTAAGCCCCATAGTGCAAGAAATATATGAAAAAGACCACAGTGATGTAGTACCCTATAGTCAAGGTGGTGAGTATTATATGGTGATGGTTACAGATTTGACAAATTTGAAAGAGGAGAAAGAGAAAGAAGACGGCTGGACAATGAGGGAGTTGCAAGTAATATGCTTCTAATAAGATCTATGGACATATTTAAACTTTGGTAAAATATATGACTATAAGGGAAACGTGTTCCTGTACATCACATATGAAAAAGACCACTGCAATACAGTAGTCAGCAGGTACAATAAGGTGATGACTACAGAAATGGCAAATTTGAAAGAGAAGAAAAAGAAAGAAGGCAAAGGTAGACAATGTGGGAATTATAAATAATATATTTCTGAAGAAATAGATCTTCATGCGCTATGACATTTGTAGATTCATTTTCTTGCTGACTACTCTCTTGGAATTTCCTTATATTGTGGAAAAAGGAACTTTGTGTCTTTTGTATTTGATGAGTTGACGCCAAGTATAAAGAAGTTGAGATAAAGTGGTCATATGCTCCTTTTTTTTTTTGGCTCAGCCTTCCAGGTCAAACCATGTTTGTTTAGTTTTCTTACAGAAACAAAAACTAGTTACAATCGCAGTCCTATATTCTTCTACAAAAATTTGACTATATAAGCATGAAAGTTCAGAGCATTATCATTCCAAGAAAATTTTCAAAACCTAGTTTGTTACATTTAAAAGCAAGAAACAAATCATTTCTGCATTAATACAATTATTTGACACTTGAAGACCAGATGGAGCATTCTGAAAAGAATTCAGTTATAAATCAGAAGAATATGTAGAATCAGACCATACATACATACATTATGATCATATTCAGGTAGTAAAAGAAAGAGTTTACAGAGATGAATACAACCAGGTGCTGCATTTATACTAAGTAGATATAATAACATTCCATAGTTTAGCCTTTAATACCTTGGTGCATGGAATTTCGCCTCCTCTTCCTCCAAATTCCAAGAGCCAATAGAACAAGGAAAACCACCAAAATGGAAACCCCAAGGATGATTATAATATGCATCCTTTTGTCACTAGAAGATTCAACATCTGGAGGAGGTGTGAAATCTGAAGATAAAAATGATGCAACTTGAGAAAATAGGTAACAGCATTACATGTATAATGATTAAAAAGAAATTATTGAAGTGTGCATAAATATGTTGAAATAGAACATGCCATCAAGAAAAAATTAAAGTATCCAGTAATTATAATTAGCTTCTTATGATATTTCCAAATGTGGAAAGTAGAAAACTAAGATGCAATTAGATCTATGCATTAATCTCTGGAGGAAAGAACAAAATAATTTAAAAATAAACTACTATTAGCCATCTGACCTTGAATTGGGTAATGTTAAAACTATGATTGTTCTAGTCCCATAATAGGATTCTGCAAAAAAATATTATGCCACAGTAGACAAACATGAAAATGGAGGCAAGGTCACCATGTGTCAAATCCAATCATTTTGGCTCCAACTTTGCATACGTTAACATAAACAGTAATAAGCAAACCATAAAAGACTAGATCATACTAGGTGTCACTGAGATAGCTGATATCAATGGACCATAAACTCCTCTACTCGGGATTCCTGTTGTTCCCCTTCCAGCCCAATAAAATTGGATCTTTAATGTATGATCAGTGACAGATGCATTGAAGGTCTTAATAATGGGTTCTCCTGATTCACCAGCTGCATCGTCAATATTGAAATCCTCTAATACCAACTTCTCCTGCAGTAAGTATACTTTAGTTTCATTCATCTGATGCACCAGAAGTAGGATGAAATAAAATTTACTTATAGTTAAATTACCTGAATAAACACATTAAATAAACGCTTTCCAAGGCTTCTAAATGTATTGTCATGTGTGAAAACTGTTTCTGCAAAGTGAAGTTTTACCATATAACTTCCTTCCATCATACAAAGGCCATAATAAGTAAGTGATAGAGGAGAAAGGCGTGCTCTTGTGTACAGTTCTGAATTGGGCATGAAGAGTTCAGAAATATTTGAAGCAATATAATTGTCAGCATCAACAGCATTGTCCATGAAGTTCCCAGTGCTACTGAATGCCCAGTTTGAACCTAAATACAACATCGAGGCACCTCTTCCTTCTGTATCTGCTTCATACTTGGTTCCATTGATGTTTATTTCTTTACCTCCACAATTAATATGCAACGAGTATTGATCTGTTGAAAGATTTTATCAAGTCATTTAAGAGATGAGAATAGTGACAAGTTTCTAGACAAAACTACATTCCAACTGTTGCTACACGATCAATCTGCAAAAAGTGTTCACCCTAGCAACAACACAAAATTATTAAATTCTTTACATATGTTTTTAAACAGCAAGCCTAGCTCTAGGAATTGTTGGCATCTACTTGAGACATGTTCGAGATTTTATTTGCTTTTAGCACTCCCTGTGCTTGGTCCACTCATGGTTTGCAACATTTAATTGGGGCCCAATACTGGATAAGTTGTACTATGTAAATATGTGATTAGCAAGCATTGCTGTTGAGGTCTATGTCTGCTTGTTCCACTGATGCAATTCTTTGAAGTTATCATCACCTCAGACAGGTGTATGCTAGCGTGTAGCATACCAAGGATGGTTCCTGGCACATCATCTGCAAACTGGCAGAGATATCTGTGATTCTTCTTCAATAAGCATGTTCCAAGGAAGGCTAATGCACCATCTTTCATTAAAATGCTTAGGAATAAGCTATCAAAATATGTGCTGCCAAAAGTAGATAGGAGCATTTGTTTATTTTGATTGTAAAAGATTATTAAGTTCAAATGACACTTGAGGTGCCCATCACTGAACTTCCTGAATATATATTGTATATGCTACTGGCTTGACATAAGAAAACTATACTTTTCTCTGTTGACCATCTTAACTTGCCATGCACTGTAATTAATTAGTGAAAGACTGTTCTGCAGATAACCACGGTGAAGGGTACTTTTTTATTCATATTCACAAAGCAGCATGCTTCAACAAAATCTTACAATGGTTCTCATCATATGACTCAAATAGTATGAAATCTGAAATTTTCTCAAATAAGTATAAAAAGATAAAGTCAATTCAAGAATTATAAAAAAATATAATATATAAGAAATACAGAAAGAAAAAAAGATTCTCCAAAGAGTATAAGTATTAAAAGGTTAGGCAGCTCCTACTCAGTATGGCAAAGAAAGCAATAACGGTGAGTCATAATTCAACAAGAAGTCCATATAAAATACATTAAATAAATTTTGGTGATTAAGCACAAATTACATGTAGGAATGCCATTAAGATAACATCTCATTAAGCCTTTTTTTTTGTTTGATTACTCTACTAAAGGACCTTTCTTGGTCAGTTAGTAACAACATTATTGTCTCTTTGTATTGTTTGTAGGTTCATCTCACCTCTCCTTCAGACAAACAAACACAAAAAAAAAAAAATGCAGCGCTATGCAGAAGTGTCACTTCTTTTCATCGGTACCAGTACCTGATGAAACATTAAAATATTGATTATGCATAAGCAATATTTCCAAATTAACTTTCAACTTAACAACAAAAAGGAAAAAAAGAAAGATCAGATTTTCCTAGTAAGGTTTGCAATGCTCCCCAATATGGTAGCACAGACAATAATTACTAGTCTGACAAGATACTGGTGCATAGACCGATAAGGCTCTGTACCAAGCTATATATACATATATATACATATATACATATATATATATATATAAAGTCCCTCTTAGGCTTTTTTCGAAACTCGGTATGTACCAAGGTGTCGATGCCCTGTGCATTAGTACAGTAGTGGTAACATGAAATTGCGAACCTTGATTGCTAGCAAATGATAGGTTTAAGATATAAATTGCCTATTTTTTGTTCATATTCTTGAATGATGGTAGATAACTCCACCTTGCTTCCATTTATGAGATGAAAACAGAAACAAGAACCAACAAAAGCTAGGACACATAAGTTTAGTTTCTTGTTTAATATCTAGAAGATGCATAAAGATCAATATATATGCAACTAATAAAATTCAAGGAAGCAGGAAAAAGTAATCAATTATGAGTTTGGTAAAATCAAAGTTGATTTGCTAACACTTTTTATTGGATGAACTGCAGGGAAAATTCCTTTTTAGGCAAGACTGAATGGTATTCCTGCATGTGGAAGATAGTTGTGTAAGATAGCTATAAGAGATGAAAGAAATTTTGGTTACTCAATAATAAAGAAATTCTGCATAAGACATGAAAGTTAGTACAAGAGTACTATGGTAATGGTGCTAGTTGAATGCATCAGCTGATTCATCCAAGTAAAGTCAACTTTCACAAGCATTAGAAGAATCTTACATGCTATCAATAGACTGTGAGTAGCCCTCCACCATGTTGCTGGAAAGAACAAAAGAATATGTCAAAAGGTGTTTTTAACAAATAAAAACAAGAGGATTGGATGCAAGGAACATTAGAAGTTAATAGACTCACACACTCCCTTGAATACACTGCACAGGGCCCGAGCCTCCAAATGTGAAGTTATTGTAAGAGATGTCTCTGCATGTAAGTATGAAATTCAATATGTAAAGACATTGAACAGATTATCAAATAAAATTTATGATCAATTTCAGTGTGGTGAAATGATCCACAGAAGCACTGGTAACTGGACTCAACATCATCAGTGATGGTAAATGTTTTTACCCAAAAAATAATCACAACATTTCTGTTCTCTTTCATTATCAGCAAACCAAGTGTCACAAACAAAGCTAGCAAAGATAAACCAATTTTGTAAACCTAAGATTGCAAAATTTATGTTCCACTACTAGGATTGTCACTTGTTAGATATCTACTTTAGTTCATATTTAGTTCAAGTCTTAAAGTTAAAATGTTACCTGCAAATCAAGGGTATTTGATAATCATAAACGTAGTTATCTTCCCTTTTTACCTAAACTCTTTCAGCTAACTGCTTTCCTGTTGCATCGTCTTAAACCTTTTAGCCAACAAGATAAGTTGACCTACTTCTTGGATGACCTTTTTTAATCTTGAATTAACATGTTTAATGATCAACAAGATTAATATGTTATTTTAGTTATGTTATTGAATGTCATCTACATCAAGCATAGTGTTATGTCCAATAAAAATTCAATAGTGATTTTCTTTTACCTTTTTTTTGTTTGTTTGCAAGTTCTTGTTACCTTAATTAATATTTGAAAGGTCAAATTACAGAGGGGAACTTTTTTCCAGGTGAATAGGACAAACTCCCTCAAATGCCACTAACAATTACCATACATATACTTAACAGATTATTCTTTTGCAGTATCAACACCACTTATCAACATCATGTCCTATCAAAATGCATCATCGTTATCAATGCTTCATTGTTCAATAGATTAACATGAGTATATTGCATGTCTATGCACTTCAACGGTAAATATTTTGGTTGGTAAAATACATACGCATTCTTGTTCCTATTCAGGATCCATCCAGGGATATTCCCTGTAAGCATGTTCCCAGTTAGATATCTGCGAGACAATGATATTAAGGCTTCTCAGTAACAGACTAGTCTTACGAGCATCAGGAAAATAATCAATAACCAGTAACTACAAGGTAAACTATAATTAGAACTTTCAACAGTAAAGAATACAACATACAGGAAATCCACTTTTTGCAATTTGGCAAAGGAACCTGGGATCTCGCCGATTAATCTGTTGAAGCTGAGATCTCTGCATTGAAAAGGCACGGACAGTAGTTTGTATAAAACTATATCTTGAGAATGGAAAGATGTCTATGTCATATACATGATGATCCTGAACTGAAAGCATTCATAAAAAGTTTATGAATATCCAGCATTATAAAAGGTACTTAGCCTCACATGGCATTAAACCAGAAATATTCTACACATATCCATCAATATAGAAGGTAAATATGTCATATTTTTATATATTTTGATTTTTTTTCTTACAGATGAAATATTGAACACATAAGGATATGAAATAGCAGACAACCACATATGTAGAAGGAAGTGGAACACAGAACATAAAAATTTCTTGATTTAGCTGATAAGCTCGTGTCCATGCACGAAGATGAAGATAATGCATTACTATAAACTAAATATCCCTGTACCACAAAGGGAACCCTAATTATAAAAGGGTCTGTTGGGCAGATAGCCCAATTCAGCCCATAGTGGGCTTTAACAGCTCATAGTGGGCTTTAACAGCCTACAGTCCATAGTGGGCTTTAACAGCCCGCAACCTACCTCTCCTTAACCTAAACCCTAAGTTTAATTAGGGGGTTGTGATGGCTGTGCAAATTAGAAAAAAACTACAGCAAAAGGATAGTAATTTTGCAGCAGCAAGATGATTCAAAAAGAGGAGAAAATGGCAGAAAAACAAGAGAAAAAGAAAGGGAAGAAAATAAGGACAACACAGAGATTGTACTCATTCATCCAAACAGTATTCTCATCTCAAGTTTGATCAGATCTGTAGTGAATTTTTACTTTGATTGCTTGAGGAGGTTTTGGATATTGTGCATAGTGACGTGATCCTTATATCCCAGTTATTCTCTTGTGATTATTGTTTAAGTTCTGGGCAAGAGACTTAGAGAATTGTACATTCATTATTTTTATAGTGGATTTTCTCTGGTTTGCCTCGTGGTTTTTAGCCTTTACGTTGGAGGGGTTTTCCACATAAATCTTGATATTCTATTTGATTGTGATTTTCGTTTAATTCTACTATGTGTTACGGCCTGCTAGTATTTGTTCGTATACAAAAGTTCTTCCTTGTTGTTTTTTATCCCATCAACTGGTATCAGAGCAAGGTTTTGGTAATTTAATTTTTATGTTTGAACATGAAGGTCGATAGTGTTTCTCGTATCATTAGCTTGAACGGAAACAATTGAATGATATGGAAACCAAAAATGAAAGATCTCTTGTATTACAAAGATTTGTATGAACCTTTGCAAGGGGATAGTGTAAAACCCACAACTATGACAGAAGATGAGTTGAAGAGGTTAGACCGAAAAACGATCGGGTTTATTCGACAGTGGCTCGATGACAGTGTCTTTCACCATGTTTCTACTGAAAGTTTTGTATATTCTCTTTGGAAAAAGTTGGAAAGTCTCTATGAAAGAAAAACAGTTGGCAACAAAGCTTTTTTTATCAGAAAACTTGTAAACCTAAAATATAAAGAAGGTGCTTTTATTGATGAGCATTTAAATGAAATGCAGAGTACTACTAACCAATTATCATCTATAAAAATATCTTTTGATAATGAGTTGTAGGCATTGTTACTTCTCAGTTCATTGCCAAAAAGTTGGGAGACACTGGTGGTTTCCCTCAGTAATTCTGCACCAGATGATATTGTCACTTTGAGTTAAGTAGCAAGTAGTTTGTTGAATGAGGAATTGAGAAGAAAGAACTCAACAACATCTCAGATTGATTCACAGGCACTTATCTCAGAGAACAAAGGAAGATCAAAGTCTGAAGATAGAAGCAGTTCACGTATGGATAGAAGCAAGTCAAGATCAAGAAAAGATATTATTTGCTACAACTGTGGTGAGAAAGGACATTATAAGAATCAATACAAGCAACTTAAGAAGAACAAGAAAAAAGAAAAAGAAGTGGAGTCTACAGAGTCAAAAGAGAATATCACAGCTACAGTGCAAGGTGGTGATTATTTGATTTTGTCTCCTTCTGATGATATTTTTTCTTGTGTGTGTCAGAATCTCAAGTGGATAATTGACACAGGAGCTTCTTATCATGCTACACCACGGATGGAGTTCTTTACTACCTATAGGTCTGGAAATTTTGGTATTGTCAAGATGGATAACTCTGGCACGACAAACATCATTGGCATGAGTGACATCCACATAAAGAGTAACCTTGGATGTAACTTGGTACTTAAGGATGTGAGGCATGTGATTGACTTAAGGCTGAAATCTAATTTCAGTTGAAAGACTAGATGATGAAGAGTATAATAGTAGGTTTCACAGAGGACAATAGAAGCTCAGTAAGGTTCTCTTGTTACAGCTAGTGGAAAGAAATGTTACACTTTGTACATGTTGCAGGTTAAAGCTTGTGATGAGTAACTAAATGCTATAGAGAAAGATTTCAGTATGGAGTTGTGGCATAGGCGACTGGGACATATGAGCGAGAAGGGACTGTAAGCTCTTTCCAAGAGAGAGGTATTACTAGACCTCAGAGGTGTACGTTTGAACCCTTGTATTGATTGTTTAGCTGGTAAACAACACAGAGTTTCTTTTGCTAGTCCTGTTTTGTCTGGAAAAATGCATGCCTTGGACCATGTGTATACAAATGTATGTGGTCCTTTGAGGATAAAAACTCTTAGTGGTTCTATTAATGTTCTTAGCATCAATGATGCACTTTATTTTGTTACTTTTATAGATGACTTTTCCAAGAAAGTTTAGGTCTATGCTTTGAAGACCAAGGATCAGGTTATTGATGTCTTCAAAGAGTTTCATGCCAAAGTTGAAAGGGAGACAGAAAGGCAAATGAAATGCATAAGATCATATAATGGTGGTGAGTATACAAGATTGTTTAATAATTATTGCAGGTCACATGACATCCAACATGAGATGATAGTTCTTGGAATACATCAGCATAATGCAATTGCAAAGAAGATGAACCACACCATTATAGAAAAAATCAGATGTATGCTTTCACAGACAAAGCTACCCAAAAAGTTTTGGGATGAGACTTTGGGGATTGCAGTTGATGTGATCAACTTATCTCTATGTATAGCCCTAGATGGTGATGTTGCAGAGCATGTATGGTTAGGGAAAGATGTTTCCTACAAGCATTTGAGAGTGTTTTGTTATCTTGCATTTGCACATGTTCCAGACAATGAGAGGTCCAAGCTGAATGGTAAAACAAAAGAATATATTTTTCTTGGCTACTCACATGATCAATTTGGTTATAGGCTTTAGGAACCAGAAAGTAGAAGGTGTTTAGAAGCAGAGATGTGGTCTTCTTTGAGGATCAAACTTTTAAGGATTTGAAGGAGGCACCAGCCCAGACTTCTGCAGAAGGATTAGCAGATTGTGACCAGTTACTCTTCTAGTATATCAGGGTGATGGGGGAGATATGCAGGAAGATGGTGTAGAGCCAGATGTTAATATACCCGTATGATATGTTGAGAAAGAAGAAGTTGAGGAGCAGCTTCCTACAGAACCTCAGTTGAGAAGATCTTCTAGACAACATCAGCCTTCCAGAAGATACTTTACATATGAGTATGTGATGCTTACAGATGTAGGTGAACCAGAGAATTACTAGGAAGTAGTTGAAAGTGAGCAGAAAAAGAAGTGGTTAGTTGCTATGCAGAAAGAGATGGATGCTCTACAGAAGAACCACACATATGATTTGGTACATCTACAACAAAGAATGAAGGTCTTGAAGAACAAGTGAGTTTTCAGGTTGAAGACTTAAGAATATTATTCTCAACCAAAGTACAAAGCTAGATTGGTTGTGAAAGGCTTTGGTCAAAAGAAAGGTATTGACTTTAAAAAGATTTTTTCTCTTGTTATTAAAATGTCTTTTATTCGTGTTGCTCTTAGTATTGTTGCTAGTCAGGAATTGGAGGTTGAGCAGTTAGATGTGAAGACAGCTTTCCTTCATGATGATTTGAAGGAGAAAATTTATATGGAGCAACCAGAAGGTTTCAGATTCAAAGGTAAAGAAAATTTTATCTACAAGTTGAGGAAGAGTTTATATGGGTTGAAGCAAACTCCAAGACAGTGGTACAGAAAGTTTGATTCATTTATTACTGAAAATAGATACAAAAGAACGGCTTCATATCATTATGTGTACATCAAACAGTTTGATAAAGATTTTATTATTCTCTTGCTTTATGTTGATGATATGCTTATCCTTGAGAAAGATATGTATACAATTAACAGGTTAAAGAAGGAATTGAGTGAGTCATTTGCAATGAAGGACATGGGGCCAGCAAAATAATACTGGGCATGCAGATTTCTCATGACAGAAAAAACAGGAAGATTTGGTTGTCACAGGAGAAATACATCGAGAAGGTATTAAAAAGGTTCAGTATGAGCAATGCAAAGCTAATTGGTTCTCTTTCAGGTCACTTTAAGTTGTGCTCAGAGCAAAGTCCGTCAAGTGATGAGGAGAATGAGAAAATACAAAAAGTTCCTTATGCTTCAGTAGTTGGAAGTTTAATGCATGCAATGGTATGCACAAGGCTGGGCATCGCATATGCAGTGGGTGTTACTAGTAGATTTCTTGCAAATCCAAGCAAAAAGCATTGGATAGTAGTGAAGTGGATCTTGAGATATCTCAGAGGAAACTCTAAGGTTTGTTTAAGCTTTGGAGGTGGACCACCTGTGCTAACGAGTTACACAGATGTAGATATGGCTAGAGATATTGATACGAGGAAATCCACAGCAGGTTTTGTACTTACTTTTGTAGGGGGAGCTGTGTCATGACAATCCAGATTGTAAAAGTATATTATTTTCTCCACCACAGAGGCAGAATATATTACTGCTATAGAGGTTTGCAAAGAAATGTTATGGATGAAAGAATTTTTACAAGAATTAGGACTGAAACAGGAAAACTATGTGGTACATTGTGACAGCCAAAGTGTCATCCATTTATATAAGAACCCAACTTTTCATTCCAAGTCAAAGCATATAAATGTCAGATACCACTGGATTCGAAATATACTTGAAGAGAAGCAGTTACAACTTCAGAAAATTCATACAAATGATAATGGAGCAGACATGTTAACAAAGGCCTTACCGAAAGAGAGGCAGGAGATGTGCCGACAGTTGATCAGCATTGCTTCACACTGAGGAGTTATGGGATAGCCTCCCTTATGTGCTAAAGGGGGAGGTTGTTGGGCAGATGGCCCAATTTAGCTCATAGTGGGCTTTAACAGCCCACAACCCACCTCTCCTTAACCTAAACCCTAAATTTAATGAGGGGGCTGTGGTGGCTGCAAAAATTAGAGAAAAACTGCAGCAAAAGGGCAACAATTTTGCAGCAACAGCAAGGTGATTCAAAAAGAGGAGAAAAGGGCAAAAAAAATAGAGAAAAAGAAAGGGAAAAAAACAAGGACAACACAGAGACTGTTCTCATTTATCCAGACAGTATTCTCATCTTAGGTTTGATCAGATCTGTAATGAATTTTTACTATAATTGCTTAGGGAGGTTTTGGATATTGTGCATAGTGACATGATCCTTGTATCCCAGTTATTCTCTTATGATTGTTGCTTGGGTTTTGGGCAAGAGATTTAGAGAATTGTATATTTATTATTTTTATAGTGAATTTTCTCTGATTTGTCTCGTGGTTTACCCTTCACGTTAGAGGGGTTTTCCACGTAAATCTTAGTGTTCTATTTGATTGTGATTTCCGTTTAATTCCGCTGTGTGTTACGGCCTGCTAGTATTTGTTCGTATACAAAAGTTCTTCCTTGTTGTTTTTTATCCCATCAAGGTCAACAGTTAAATCCCATGTAACTAAACCTAGTCCATGGTGAGGGGCATAGCTAAAGCAACCAAAACATAGTCATTGGCCAAAATTACCATAAAGCATATTAAAATTTTTTGAGCAATAGAATTCATCTTCTGTGGCTTCCTCTATTGATTAGAAACTGAGATATTGATTTTCCTATACATCAACTTGTGCTTGCAACCAAGGTTCATAATTTCATACCGTACTGGAATTTCAAGCTTAGCTCGGTATGATACGGTATAAATATACCAAGCAATACGTTTCGGTATATCGCTTGGTGTATGTATGATATATATATATATATATAAACGACGTCGCCTCAATACTCCCTACGCTTTGCTCGTGTGAGGAGGAGGTTTCCTTCTCCCCGTACAGCAAAAAAAAACAAAGAAAAAAAGGCAACGTCACTCGGTTTCTACCCATGTGGGGAGAAGAAACTATTTCCTTCTCCCCATGAGAAAAAAAAAAGGTGACGTTGCTCGATTTCTGCCCGCGTGGCTCCCCGCGCAAAGAAAAAAAAAGGCGACATCGGTCTATTTTTGCTCGCGTGGGGAGAAGAAAATGTTTCCTTTCTCCCTGCGCAAAAAAAAAGGCCGACGTTGCTCGATTTCTACACGCGTAGAGAGAAGAAACCAAGGGTTCCTTCTCCCCGTGCAAAAATGTAAAAAGAAAAAAAAATGCCTCTGCTTGCTGATAGAACCCCAGAGAAATTCTATGGAGATTGATCTTTGAGGGGGATCAACCCTTGGAACGGTATAGGGGTTCCACCCTCCAAGTAGCTGGTGGCTGCATTGTAGATTGATCTTTCTTATTCCAAAGAGGTGGAGGCTACAAGCTTATATAGAGCTCCAAACCCTAACCCTAGGGGTTGCTTCCTAAGTGAACTACCCAATTTGCCCTCAACCTTAGCGGTGGCCCAAGAACAAGGGGGGGCGGCTAAGGAGCCCAAAGACCCAAATATAAACCCTAGCCTCTCTTCTTTATAGGATAGGCGGCTAGGTGGGGTTTATTACATTCTCACAGAGGTTTTTATTAGTCGTTACATGGTTGAGTAGGACCTAACCTGCTGGGGTCCTATCAAGCCCGCCCTCTTCAAATCACCTTGTCCAAGGTGGGTTCCATGAACTCAAGGAACCAGGACTTCACTCCTCATATGATTCCCATGTGGCATCTTCAAGTGGTAAATTAGTCCAATGTACTAGTACTTGAAGAGAGGGACGTCGACGACGCATCACGACTCTGCGGTCGAGGATGGCTTGTGGTTGGGCTTGAATATTTCCATCATCGGTGGTGTTGGGCGGTTGGATCAGGATACCTCGTGTTCTCCCAACTTGGGCTTCAAGCATGACACGTGGAAGACAGGGTGAATTTTGGCATCTTTAGGTAATTTAAGTCCATGACGCCACGCTCCCAATACGCTCTATGATCCGATGGGGCCCATAAAAACGTGGAGATAGCTTCATGGAGGCTCGTGTGTTGATGGATAGTTGCTTGTATGGTTGTGGCGAAGATAAACCCGGGTCTCTACTAAAAATTCTCTTTCACTTCGTGTGTCACTTGTCGCTTCATTCTAGCTTCCCCAAGCGGTAGAGAGATTATTCTTTAGCAAATTTGTAGGAGTTTGTCCTGTCAATTAAATCTTGGTCGACTGATCTACCTTAGTGAGCCAATTACATACTTTGGAATCACAGAGCCGGCCGACCATATAATGCTTCATATAAGGGTACATTTTGTAGATGAATGATATGTAGTATTATACCACCATTCGGCCCAGGGGAGCCATTTCGTCCCACTCCTTTGGTCGATCACTAGTGAAACACCGAAGGTATGTCTCTAAACATCTGCTCACCACTTCTGTTTGCCATCGGTTTGTGGATGATATGCAGTGCTCAACTTGAGTTTGGTACCAGTAATCCCGAAATAACTCGGTCCAAAATTTACTAGTGAAGACCCCGTCACGATCACTTACGATGGACCTTGGCATCCCATGTAGTTTAACAATATTTTCTATGAAAATCTGAGCAATACTAACAGCAGATTATTTCGCACAAAGAAAAATGAGCATATTTCGTAAGTCGATCAACCACCACAAGGATTGTGCTTTTACCTTTGGAAGGTGGCAACCCTTCGATGAAGTCCATGGAGATGTCACCATACCGAGTGCAGTATAGGTAGTGGTTGTAGTTTCCCTGGACTCGCCAACTGTTTCACCTTTTTCTTTGTTGACATACATCACATTGTGCTACGATTCAAAAATAATTTTTTTCATCCCTTTCCATAAAAGTTTTGCTTCACTCTTTTGTAGGTTCTTAGAAATCCGTGCCCTGCAAAAGGTGTGGAGTGGAATTTCGTCTTGAGAATGACTTTGATGCAAGGGGAGTTTGGTATAAAGCACAATACGACCTTTATAGCATAGATCCTCGAATCCCAAGTATAGTGAGCTATTGCGCTGGATCCTCCTCTAATTTTTGATGATGTTGCTGGTTTGGATCCTTCTTCCATTCCTCCCCTCTGGTTGGTCTTTGGAGATGCATAAGAAAGCCACCATTTATCTTGTGTAATACTTTCTCCATTCGTTGGGTTGAAACGGTGGTTACGTTGCTTCCACGCTTCCCGCGTGGGTGACCTGCTTACCTTTGCAATAGAATTTCATAATCAATTTGGAAAAGTTCCAAGAGACATCACCTAGTGTCGTCGGCCATTCTATGCCCAAAGACACCTCATAATCATTAATTGGTAGGAGGAAGAAGTCGGCAACAATTTCTTGGCCCTACAAAATAGTTTCACCATGTGGCATCTTTGATCGCATTTTAGGATTCGTAAAGAACCTTTACGTCGAACTTGCTGCAACCTTCGATATAGAGCGCCATCCGAGCAAAACCTTACTATTTAGGAAATTATTAGTACTTTGCTGTATCGATGAAAACAATGATTGGTTGTTGTTTGAGCAGGCCTCCAACTTTCATCGTTTGCGGATTTGAGTAGCCAGGCTAGCGCATGTACCATAAAGTTGGTTGATCGTGGCTCTTCTTCCACATCTTCATCCTCATGTTCAAGACTCTCTTCCGGCTGTTCACTGATCTTTTCTTCCACTGTTCAATCACAAGAAGTCTCCCTTTTTACAACGATGCTCGCGGCTCCACGGCTCGTCAGCCAACATAACCCCTTAGCGATCGGTCTCAAACTCTTCTCTTGTCAACCTTTTGGTGCAGGAACTCGGTGATAGTAGGCGAGGCCGAGGGCTTCAATATTTCTGGTCGGGAGCGACCTAGTCCTCCGGACTTCATGGTTCAATCGCTCCTCCTGAAGTCGCGAAAGAAGAGATGGCTGCCATAAGCGTGTACGGTTGTCGCGCTTTAACTTCTCCCGGATCTCCGGCTTCAAGCCCTCAATAAATGTCCCCATAATCGCTTTTTCAGACCAATCACGAGTTTGATTAGATAACCTTTCAAACCTGGTTTGATACTCCTGGATGGTGGAGGTTTGTCGGATCTTTGCTAGTTGTCCGTCGATGTTCTCGTAATCGGTTGGTCCAAACGGATCAGCAGATCCTTCTTTGAATTGTCGCCATGAGAGGACTCCATGAGTATGTTCAAACCAATCAAACCATTGTATGGCATCTCCTTCAAGATGTATAGCTGCAATTTCTACCATAGATGCATCTGCGGTTTTGTGGTAATGAAAATATCGCTCACGAGATCCAACCAATCGGTCTCCTTCTTCCCATCTAGGGAAGTCCACCCTCATGCGTGGATAGTAGGGATCGATCATAGAGCCTCCCCTCTCTTGAAGGTCATCTTTTCGATTAGAGCTCTCCCCTTGATGTGATTCCTTTTTGGGCTCGGTGGTCGACCCAAACTAAGTTCGCAAAGAGAGTCCGAATCTTCTCCTCCATTCGTGTCTCAAGGCTTCAATTTAGCATCAATTGCCTCCTCGGATGCCATAGCATATGTCTCCAAATCTGTAATATTAAGATCTCTCTTTTGTTGCCGGGTTAAAGGCATGAATTATTTGAGGGAAGTGGTATGGCGAAAGGGTTTGTGGATTGGTGGATGTAGGCTACGGTTTAGGCTTGTTTTGTGGCTGTTTTGGGTGCTGCTTGGGGCTACGATTTGATGGAGTTTTGGGCTGAGATGGTAGTGGATGAAGGTTAGGGAAGAGGGTTTTAGATTTGTGGTAGCTCATAGCAAAGATTTGACAAAAATCCGTAGAAATTGCTGCCTATATGCGCTGTCTCGTAAGAGCAGAATTGTCGCGAAGAAATAGCGGTTTCTCGACGAAATTTCCAGCGAAAACTCAGGAGTTTAAGGAGGGGTTTGATGGTAGAATCTTAGTTTAGATAGCAACAAGGATAACAAATTGGATCAAGAAATTTCGCAGCAAAGTAGTAAAGAAATCGGTGCAAGTTGCGATAGCAGAATTCCTCAAAAAAATTTCAGCACTTTGTGACGAGATTGCAGCAACACACGAATTTGTTTTTGTGATGAATTCCACAATAGATCAATCACGGATGGGAGCCAAGATGATCTATGAGGTGCACAAAAAATTTCGTTCAAAAAGGATAACAATTAGATCGGTTAAAGGCAGCAACACACCGCTGAAATTTTCTGCAGCAATCCTACGTTCGCAAAGATGGTAACTTTTGCGACGCAAGGAATTCGCAGCAAGGGATCGATAGAAAAACTTCTTTTTGATATTTTAGATGAAAAATTGCAGCAGCAAAAGGTATTGGTGATAGAAAAATACCAGATCTCTGATGCAATTAGAGGTGGCGACTGTAGATTGATTTGATCTACGTCAAGAGATGATGGTGGAGACGACGACGTCAAGAGCAATTGTGGGAATTGCTTGGCTAATGGTGGGCGGCAGGGATGGCAGCAAAAGCAGCAAGATCGCAGCTCTGATACCAGATGATAGAACCCCAGAGAAATTCTATGGAGATTGATCTTTGAGGGGGATCAACCCTTGAGAGCTATAGGGTTCCACCCTCCAAGTAGCTTGGTGGTTGCAATTGTAGATTGATCTTTCTTATTCCAAAGAGGTGGAGGCTATAAGCTTATATAGAGCTCCAAACCCTAACCCTAGGGGTTGCTTCCTAAGTGAACTACCCAATTTGCCCTCAACCTTAGTGGGCCGGCCTAGTAACAAGGGGGGCGGCGGCTAAGGAGCCCAAAGACCCAAATATAAACCCTAGCCTCTCTTCTTTATAGGATAGAGGCGGCTAGGTGGGGTTTATTACATTCTCACAGGGTTTTTATTAGCTGTTACATGGTTGAGTAGGACCTAACCCTGCTAGGGTCCTATCACTTGCGTGGAGAGAAGAAACTGCTTCCCCCATAATGTCGCCGAGGCCTCATCACCTTAGACGAGGAGGCGACATCATCCGCGACGTCCGGCAAGGGAGGGCGGCGACAGATCGAGATCATCGAGGGAGAGCGACGTCGGATCTCCATGTTTTCTCTTTCTTCTCCCTCTTCTCCCTCGGCTTATACCATCCCGTAGCAAATGGCGATGATCGAAATTGACCGTCACCGACCGGTTTATGGTGGTAACGGAGCAAAAACAATCTCAATCGACGCTACCGCCCGGTAGCGAGCGGGCTGCATACTAGTTTGCTGACGGATCGATACGTACTGCCCAATACGAGAGGTATTATTCGAAATTAAAATCCTTGCTTGCTACTATTAGTAATGATCTAGAGCAATACAATTAATGCTTTAATGTTAGATAGCAATAGAAATATAAACATAAGTTTCTCAAAAAAGTTTAACAAGTAAATAACTTACAGGTTCTTCAGCTTCATGTCTCCAATATAAGATGGTATTTTTCCATGAATGGAGCAATTCCTTAGTGTCCTACGCATGCAACACAAAAGTACTTCATATCCATCATGAACCACTTGCAGATTAAAAAAGAACTTCTATGAGATGACATGCTCACAAAGTTCTCAAGGATTTCATTCCAACCAACTCAGGGAATGTGGATATATTTCCTCTTAGATCACTGATCCTCCTAATTATCAGCAAAAGAAAATTTTAATTAGCTCTAATTGGAAGCACAAAACAAGAGTAAACAAGATGCATGCGTTAAACTCGACTTACAGATCAATAAGGCTCATTAAATTTGAAATACCAGAAGGGATAGGCCCCTCCAAAAAGCATCCTTGAATGTGCCTACATAGATGGTTAAATTGATTGAGAATCAAGCACAGTAATAATAAATGCAATAGCTTTTTTTAACAAATAGAAGGGGGATGTTTCTTACAGCTTTTCCAACTTCTTCAAATTCTTTATAAAATCAGGTATTTTGCCTGAGAAATTGTTGCTGGAGATCCTCCTATTTGTAGGAGATTCATGTTTAAGAACAGAAAAATAGAATTGAACTATATATACACGCAATAAAATTTTCCTGATGTGATGAAATCAAGAAATAAAAAAAAAATTAAACTCACAGATCAGTCAGGTTTGTCAGTTTGGCAAGTGCTCTGGGCAGTTCTCCGTTGAAGTTATTGGCAGATACAACACTTGAGAGAAAAGTTTATTAACAAGAAACAAGTTAATTGCCATTACCTTCTTTGGTTTTCTTTTTCGGATAAAGAAAAAAACAGAAAAGACTGAGAAAGCTCACTCACAGTTTCTCCAAGTGAACAAGGTTCCCAAGATCCGGAGGCAGAGGCCCATGGAAGTGGTTCCCCTCGATGCTCCTGTGGAACATTTCTATTGGCATCCACCAACAATTTCCTAACCAAATAAAATTGACAACTAGAGCAAGAGAGAATATTGTGTATGAGAAGCGTACAAATCAGTCAAGTTGGTGATCTTTGTGAGGACTATTGGAAAAGGGCCAGACAACCGATTCCCCATTAAAGACCTGCGTTTCATGCGATCATGTATTCTGAAGAATGGCATTCTTAGGGCTACTCGTGCTAAGTAATCATGTGAACTAAACGAGAGACTCACAGGCCTTGCAGCCGCATCTTCTCCCATTCGTCCGGAACAGTGCCATTGAGAACATTACGACTCAGGTCCCTGGGATCAGAACAATCATCACAAACAGAAACAAATCTAATATCCTTCTTCATTGGAAGAGAAATCTATCTGCTTACAAATGCTTTAGGTAGAGAAGACTTCCAAACTCTTTCGGCAGCGCACCAGAAAGATTCTGGGATTTCAGCGAGCTGCATCGACAAAAGAGGATCATTCTAAGAACTACAGCTACCGAGAAAGAGGAAAAGGAAAAGCTCCACAAGAAGATGATCCCAAGAACTGAGGAGACGAAGATCATTCCCAAGAATCCATGCTAACAGCTCCCATTCAAGAAGAACATTCCGAGAACCGAAGCGGCCAAAAAAGAGGATAAAGAAAGTTTCCCGAGATTACATGTTAAAGACGCGGCACAGGGAGTTGTTGTTGAAGGAGCAATCGCAACTGACGCTGCTCTCGAATCCCTTCTCTCCCTGGACATTCCAGTTGCCCTTGCGGCTGCACGGATCCACGTCGAAGTGCCAATTTATCTTCAGCTTCGCTGCAATACGCTTAAGAGAACTTTCTGCCATTGCCAAGAAAAACAAAGGAAAGAAAGGGAGGGGGTCAAAATCCCTCTTTTAAGAGCAGAGATAAGTGGGGGCAAAAAGAAAATGCAAACGATCTGCTTGCTTACTTTCATTTGGGTGAATTCTAGGCGGCTTGGACCCAAAAGCGGCAAGAAGAAGGCCAGGCGAGATGAAACAGAAGGCCAATACCCACAGCCTACAAGCGGTCGCAGTTCCTCTCATCTCCTCTTCTCTTTGCCGAGCATGCTCTTTCTGAGCTCTGAGTTACGAACACACTGCAAGAAGAATGAGCCTCCTTAGAATGCGTGGAGGTGCGGAGCGAGACTGAGAGAAGAGGAAGGACGGATGGGTTTTCTTCACTGCCATTACTCACATCAGTGTCAGCTTGATTATGCGCCGCGTCAGGGAGGGATGGGAGGCTTCTGTGTCATCTTCTGTCATTCACTCTTCCTTGAGACCTCGATTACTACTGTCTGCGGAAGACAACGTGCAGGATTTGAGGTGGGTACAGTGAGATTCCAGTACAAAAATCCTCATCGTTTGAGACGATAAATCCCCATTGTGACCATGCAATGAGTGCTACAGTCGCTCCCCCCTCCACATGCATCTCAGCTGCATTGGTTTTCACAGCACACGCGAGGGAAGACATGCGAGCCCAACTCAGTCCCTTTCCGCAGTCATCTATCCTAAATCTATCGTCTCGCACATGCAATGAATGACCCTGCAAGATGAGAACCAAGTCAACCCATTCACACTCCATTTTGGCAACGTTTCTCTTCTCAAAACCCACAGGCTTGTCAGTCTTCCTATTTTTATTGCGTCCCTCGCTCTCTGCGACCACAGACTAATAAATCCTTGGTGACCCCATGTCTCCTTTTATCAAAGCGCAACAACAAGAGGAAGAGGCTGCCATGGCTTCGAAACACCAGCGACTGCAACATCATGACATTGTTCCATGACAAGCCAATCGCATTTCCCCGGTGATCGGACAAGCATTGCTCCTCATCAGGCACTCGATATAGCTATCTTCTGCGCTCCCATCTCGTTGCCGACATCTGAGGTGACTTGCCTGCCACTTGAAGGTCAAAGCTAGCGTTCGAACTCTGACCAGAAATAAAAGGGAAGCCATCTTGAATTGCCAGCTCAGCCGGACGACTGACCTGCAGAAGTGGACATCCGCGCCGCCGCGCATTCTGGACCACCACGAACCGCGTCTACCATGATTGAGAGATTAGAGAATGTAAATCAATATCGGGTGATTAACCTATCAGGCATTTTCATGACAGAGACTGGCCTCGTTATATCTAGAGAGAGAGAGAGAGAGAGAGAGAGAGATTGACATCTTCATTTGCAAATAAGAACGATTACTTGCTGTGGTAGTTAGGAGTCATACCGCGGCATTCTTAACCTACATCAGATGAGTCGTCAATAAGTTGAATCGGGTGCAGTATATATCCATGGGAGGATGCTGATATGACCTCCCTACTATTGCCTTGATTTATATGCTTGATGCGGTAGGACGAGTCAACAGGCACGATCAAGGATACGGAGTCAAAGGAATCGGGTTGTGTATGGGTCGAGAAAGCCACTGGATTAACTGACCAAGTGGATACCGCAGGTACATGAGGTGACAATGACTTCCCTAATAATGCAGTCGACCAGTTGACTCTAGAACGAGAGGTAAAGATCGGTTGGTAGGCATCTATGTCGCATTTAATGTACGGTCCACATGTTTGACCAACATTTTGCTGTGGGTCGTTGGTCAAAGCTACGCCCATCGCATGACCAGAATGAACGCAGTGAGCCAATCCTGGTTTTCGTGGGCCTCAACGCGAAAGCCTAATAAACACCCAATCTGGGCCCAATGACGTCAAGCTCGGCGCGGTGGCTGAGTGGATTCGAACCGTAGCCCAAATTGGCCGGGCTTAGCGCAGGACCAGGATGGTCTCATGCTTCCTTTGCTCACGCCAACACAAAAAACACCTTTTCTCTGTGAGGTTTGGCCTAGATCTGCCATGTATCTGAGAGTGATAGAGCTCGGTTGCCAAATGCTTGCTGCAGCCTCTCAATTCTCGTGCAGCAGCCGGGAAAGCTGATGAACGATGATCGCAATGATCCAAACACAGCAATTCTAATCGTCACCGTCGGCGGTGCAACTAATGGAAAGTGGTTAGTTGGAAAGTGGTGATGAGGAGGACACACGCATTTAAATATTATGGGGAGAGTTGGAGCTCGACCGCGCGGAGTCCGGCGGCATGCGCCCATTCGTCTATCTTCGCATTCTTTCCATGTGCATCCAACGGCACCTCCTACCAACTCCAATTATTTCCATCTTCTCTGATTATTTTTCTATTCCCCAACTTTTGTTTTCTTTTCGTTACTTATATATATATATATATATATATATATATATATATATATATATATATTCCTGAATCCAAGACTCATTACATATATGTTTATAATAAGAATTTATTATTAGAGTCGTCAATGTGAAGGTAAAAATAAAGAACCCAAAGAAAAAAAGAAAAAGAAATCAGGAAGAAGACAATTTATATACGTCAATGCCGGCTATTCCCCTCGATCGAATCGACGGCGAAGTGGTCACCCGGCGGTCCCCACCCACGACGCCGATGCTAGCCCCCAGCGGAGCACCACCGTGTACTCCGGCAGCTCCCCGAGCCCCGCAAACAGCGAGTCGTCGTCGTCACCCCCGCCGCCGCCCCCTGCGGCCTCCTCCAGTTCCTCGGGCAGCGCTGCGCCAGTGGCGGCACCGGCAAAGAGGACCGAGCCGTAGAGCAACTCGTCGGAGTCCACCGCGGAGGGGGAGGTCGGGTGAGCCGAGCAGACGTCGGCGAACCATGGGAAGCCGCCGCCGGCATGGACCGTGAACGCCGACTCCTCCTCGGTGATCAGGTCGGAGAACTTCTCGTCGCGCTCCGCGGAGTCCGGCGTGCCGGACTGGTTCAGCTGCGGCGTGAGCGGCTGCTCCTCGACGGGCTGCGCCGCGGCTGCCGCGTGCTTGTGGTGGTGGTTTTTGGGGAGCGGCGAGGTGTGGTTGTGGTCGAAGGCGTAGGTAACCACGATAACGGTCGGGTCGACCCGGCTTCGCTCCACCTGCTTCCTCGCCGGGCACCCCTTGGAGCTGCTGCACCTGTAGTAACCCCTGCACGTCCCACATAAATCACGACTTTGGATCCATCTTCCAGTGCGCTTCAACCGCGAGACGGAGGAGTTCACTGCAAATTCCGTACAAACCTAGGAAAGGGCGAGCCTTTGATGGGCTTCTGGCCGTACTTCCTCCAGGTCCACGAATCAGGTGGCGGAGCCCCTTCGCCGGCGCCCTTCGAGTCGCTGATCGGCACCGTCACCACCCGCTTCTGTACTCCTCGCCGGCTGTTCATTTATGAGCCGAATTTAATGCCAGTAACTAAAAGGGACTAAGAAGGGCATGAAACGAGGATCAAAGAGTAGCCGAGGAAAAAGAAGATCCACCTTCTCTTGGGATAGGGAGATGAAGTGGAGGCACCCAGAGAGTGTACGGGCTTCGAGTCATCGCCTGATCCAGGCGATGCCGGCCTCGCATCATTGATCTCGGATGCGATCTCGACCTCCTCGGTCTCGCATGCGTCGAGCTCGTTGCTGCAGCTCCCGTTCATCACAATCCGAGAAGAAGCAATATAGTTTTCTCTACCAATTGTCTTCTCGATCGTTGATCCAAAGCACGCACTCGCTCACGTCCTCCGACCGTACAAGAAGAAGGTTTGTACAATACTAGAAGAGGAAGAGGAAGAAGAGAGAGAGAGAGAGGGAGGCATAGGGTGTTTGGTGGGGGGTGCAAATGGGGACAGACGGAGGCGGTTTTAATACTCATAGCACGCACCCATCCATCGTATTAAAATCACATAAAAGCTGTGTCGCTTGTGCTAGACTTTATCTACGAGGTGCTCTCCATGACTGCATCCGACGAAGGGAGACGGAGGGATGTGGGGGGCAAATAACTCCACCTAAACATCCAATTATAATATCATGGATAGCAGCCCGGGCCTTGCATTATTGAGGCGATGCGATCCGGCACATGTGCGAGCTTCACAATGATCTCACTTCCCCCTCTTAATTATCTCGTCGGCTTGCTTTCTTTATTATATTATCTTTTCCCACATTTTTAACTGCAGCATCCGTGTACAGCCTGCGCTTTGAACTGGCGAACTGGATGGTGGGGGATCCAGTGAATCCAATGCCCATCTAACTCGAGCTAAAAAGATATCTACAATAGTGTGGTTTAGGTTGCTTTCAACGACGCACAGGTATGAGAATGGCCATCTCTTGTAGGACGAACGAATCGCAGGGTTCAATAAGATCGAACAGCTCCAAGCAGCTGTTTGATTTTGATTAGGAGTGGCCACCCGGTAAGTCAATAGTTACGATCATTCGACAGTTCTTATATCCGCGTTGGGATCGTCGTGCTGGTGTGGCGTTTCCAACTTGCTCCATCGGCTACTTCTCTGTTTTTGTCGTTGCCTTCGATCTCGTTGGTTGACTCGCTGCAACTTGAGCTTCTATAGATTTCTCTTTCCTCTCGTCAAACTTCTAGTGCAACCGGCGGAAGATTCCCGTGTCCACAGAGAGACCTTTGGTGGCCTCCGAAGTATGCCGACACGGGATGGCGGAACGCCGCCGCAGCCGCATCTGTTTGACACAAGGGAAAGCAGGTGGTGTTGTCATGTGGAAAGTCGTCGCGGGTAGGGAGAATTGGAAATGACGTCGGGTTGGCTCTACTCACCGAGGTTTGAATCGGACGTTGCTGAGTTGTAGGATGAGACTTAATTCTCTTGGTTCTTACGAGGTAGCGTGCGGTGATGGATCGGAAAAAGAGGTCCAAACAATTCCGGCCGTTGGCGCAGCACGCCTAAAATGAATCGTACACGCAGATTTCTCGGTGTTTGTTCCCACCCGGGAGGAAGATGAGACAAGACGAGGGTGGGCGCTCGCAATCTGTCTCGCAATCTGTTTAAAAGTCGCCATGCATCACGTTTTCCTTGTTGCGCCTCTAGCCTTAATTCCCCATTCCACTTTCTAGTCTGGAGCTCACCCTCCTGCTATTCGATCCAAAAGCACTTGGTTCAGAGATGTGAATTCTTACCACCCTTGAAGAGTATTATTACAATGAATTAGAATGGAGACATCAGAGTGACCAATTTACAGCAAGCTGGAGTCGTCTTATATATGATGAATGCTACGGTTGATATCCGCAAAGGTTCTCAAAGCCCATGTACTCGTGCTTTTCAATCCTCTTGAGCATGTCTGAGACACCAACCCCGCCTGAAACCATTTCCATGGCAGTCAAAATTTAGGCTCCTGCTCGAAAACTTTACTACAAGAAGTCACTCGCAATGCTGACATCGTAGTAGCTGGTGGTGTTGGCTTACCTAATGAGAGTGCGCTGATAAAGATCATCGAGGCCAATGCGAAGATGATGAGAGATGCCCTCCCCATCGCTACGATCCATCTTCCTACTACGACTTGTCCATTGAATGCAGCAACTGCTGCCACCAAACTAAAGTAGACAGCTGCCAAACGAACACCAATAGTCCAGACGTTTAGCTTTACTAAATACAATTGCTTTCACTCGACTAATCGAGTGGCAGAGCATGAAGATGAATTGTAGTACCATATGGGAGAGGGAAACGATTTAGAAGGTAGTACTCTACGACAGATATGGAGGCCGAGAATGCCATGGCGAAGGTTGATGTCGCACTGGAGACCTGCATGCATCATCACATCTCAATCATGAGAACCAATTCTTAAATCAATCATCCAGCTTGTGGCCTTTAGGTGGTGGAGATTGATTCTTCTTCGTGTACTTATTTATCTGATTCCTTGACAAGGCTCCACCGATTCAGTAGTATGATATGACCGATTCGATGAGCTTCCGGGAAGCCAGGGTTTGACTACTACTCACCTGAGGAGGAAGTCCGAGTTCCAAGAAGAGCGGACCCAAGATAAAGCCTCCCCCAAGGCCAAGCAGGCCACCTGCTACTCCGGCAACGACGCCACAGGAACAATAAATAAACAGCTGAGCAACCCTCCACTTTGTCGCTTCCTCTCTTCCGGAAGCAATCTTCCTCCTCCCGCTGTATAAACTAACTGCTTCATACAGAGTCGCCGATCCAGCGAGAGGAATCTGCAGATTGACACGCACGATGAATATTTCTCGTTTCCTACTCATGATACTTGTAATCTCTAGAGAGAGAGAGAGAGAAAGAGACAGCTTAATATGTCGAAAAAAAGGAGATAGATCATTATACCTGCAGTAAGTTCAAGAACCAGTACCATGTCGAACATGTAGCTGTGTAGTTCTGTAGACATTTTCGACCACAGTTCATCACCTTGGTTCTTTTAGTCATGGAGGTCACATATCTACAGGATTCACAGCAAACTGCTCACCTTTGTGACCTGCAACACAAGGAATGCCATCCAAACAAGCACAAGGAGACCAAGCTCCCTCCAGCACACATTTTGGAGAACTGGGACCTGCATTTTGGTGTCAGTGAGTTGAGCATAACAGTTCTACATCCTAGAGAATGTATCTGCAGCTTCTACTGAAGCATTATTACCACAGGCTCTTCTACTGTCTCTGCATCTTCTTGGTCAGAATTGCTTGAAGACAGAGGAATGTGCTTGTACCGTGTCGATCTACCTGAGTTAAACAAGAATAGCTGAGCTGAACATCTAAAAGAAAATTATAAGACACTTTAATTTCCATCATCCTTACTGTTGGATCCAAGGCCGTTGGCAGCCTCCTGGAATTAGACAACACGCACATCATCCATCAACATCTCCAAGATGTGTATGCACATACCATTGATCAGTATTAAGCCAAGAATAACGGTTACCTTCATAAGGGTTGTCTCTCTTCTCCATGTGTCAACACCTTTCATGAAAGCCTTCATTGACGTCCCTACCATCATATGCCACAAAGTTGCAACAGAGAAAGATCTTGTCTGGTAATCTTTAGTTTGACAGAATAGCTGTGATCATAAAGACGGAGTAAAGATTACCTAAGAAGAGGATGACCAGGAGAAGCGTAACCATCCACTCAGGAATTATTACATTGAGAGTAACACCTATACTGATTCCAAGCATGAGCATGGGTTGAATGAGCAAAGCTAAGTGGTAATCGATGAGCGGCGCATCTAAACTCGGATGCCGCAGCCTAAGGTTGTAGTAGACAGTGGAACATGCTGTGCCCATGATCATACCTGCAACCCAAGCAACATTAAGATGGGTGTCAATTCATGCAAATACCAGTTTCAGAGAACTCCTATGCTTCGATAACTCATCGGAGAAGAAGAGAGAAACGAAGAGGAAACTAACATTTTGACACTGCAGTTGATGATTTAGGATCAAAACCAATGATGAGGGTGAGCATGGGGACGAAGATGCCACCCCCACCAACACCCCCTACGCTGCCTAAAGCTGCTGCCAAGAATCCAATCACGGAGCCCACCGCAATTCTCCACTCAAATTTCATAGCCTACCAGCCCAAAGAATAAGTGAAGAAGCCACAAAAACGTCATCGTTTCTTCCAAAGCGAACAAGACCCACAACAGATCGTGACGAGGAAGAGAAGATAACGCAGGAAGAAGTTACCGGCCAAACATGAGAGTAAGATGATCCATCTTCCTGCTGCGAACGTTTCGAAGCCCTCTTCATCTCTCCCCTTGCAGTCGTATTAATGTTCGAGTCCATAAGCTTAAGGCCTCGATCTGCCGAGGCCGCCTGCGCCGTCGCCAAGAAGAAGCAGAGTACTGAAAACACCACGGCCGCGACCAACCTCGACAACCATTTCCCTTCCATCTCCCACCTGAACTAATTAAAGGTCCAACTTCTAGTGCTAAAAGCGCAACAATCTCAACTTCACCGCAGTGTAAGATCAAAACACCTATCTAAAAAGGCAGAAAAAGCTCCTGTAGCAAACGACGACTGAAGCTCTTCTTCGTCGATTGGAGATCGAAAAGACGGAAGAAGAAGACATGTCGACAGGCCATAACTCGTCGTGAACAATACGAGAGCTTGGCCAATGGCGTTTCCGAGGGATGTTGGAAGAAAAATGGGATGAACATAGTTTAGTGGGAGATGTGATGAGATCAGACTTTATGCTAGCCATTGCTCATTTTATATCAGGACTTACAGAACGCATGCACTTGTATCACTAATCGTAAGTAAATAAATAAATAAATAAAAGAGAAAAAAACAAGTAACATGATAAGAAATTTCTTAATATAGTTGTGATATCAGTCTTCAAAAATGTGTATATTTACATGTATAACCCTTGCAAACTTGCATTAGTTCTCTCAAAACACATCGTATTGCCATACCTGTGCTTCGATCTAAATTTTTATTTTTCCTGGTTGGGATAACCATGCCGATTGCACAAAGGTTACAAAAATTAAGAATATTAATCCATCTACAAGGGTATAATTTAAACGTGGAATTGTTGACTTATGGGGGTATACACGTACACAGCATATAAACCTTAAAGGAGAATATATATATATATATATATATATATATATATATATATATACATACATATATCGTTAAATTTCATATGGTATTAAATTATAAAGACTCCGGAGGTATCAATTGATCCCATGCTAATCCTGAACCCCACCCAGCACACGGGAGGTTGACTCCACGGACCACACCCAAGTCGGTCGTCTCCTCCCTTATCAGGAAGGCTCTAGAACATCTCGTCCTACCTGCATCGCATCCCTTCGTGCCGCCGGTCTTGCGTCGCTTCCCTTCCCTTCCCTTTCCCTTTGCTTCTCTGCTTCTACCTATCTGCCCATCTACCCTTCGCCTCTTGCGGTTTTCGTCCCTCTCGCTTCTATGGCCTCGGATGTGGCACGGAGGACGAAGGAGGCCTTCGTCGACGATGACTTTGAGCTCGCCGTTGATCTCAACACCCGGGCGCTGGAGTTGGACCCCGCCAACGCCGATCTCTACGCCGATCGGGCCCAGGCCAACATCAAGCTCAACAACTGCACCCGTAACTGTCTGCTCCTCCGTCCCTTCATTGCCTTGGTACTTGATCTTGGAGAACATTTGAGGTCCCCCTTGAATTCGCGGTACCCGAGCTAATCCAGAATCCTCTTGACTGACCCGCGTGGATCTGAATTGTTGGATGCCTTCTCCTTCGAAAATGTGCCCTCCCGTCGTCGATCTTAGAGAGCGTTTTAGCTGCCTCCTTGTGATTGGGTGACTGTTGGCTCGTGTATTGATCGATGCCTCTTTCTTTAAGTCTTAAGGGTGCCGTTTCCTCTTCTTCAATCAGTAAAGGTTTGACTAGGAATTTGTATCGTGCGTCCTATTGCGTGGTTATTGTTAATCTGCTACCGTCAGCTTCATGAAGCCATATGATGTTCAACTGCTTTTTGGCTGCTAACGTCATAAGACGATTTTCATGTCTGATACATTTAGTTTGTATCAAAAAGCTGCGTATTATTCACTAAGAGTCGGATAATGCCAACTTTTTCCATAGGCTGTGGCTGATGCTAATAAAGCAATTGAGTTGGCTCCTACAATGTCTAAAGCTTACTTGAGGAAAGGGTGAGTTCATAGCACGGTAACCCTCCAGAGTTCCATTTTCTTTTACTTTTTGCATAGAAGCTCTCTAGTCTTCACAACTTGCATATGAGTCATGTAACATTTTTTATTGGTCCCTCGCAAATTGAACATCTTGTTTGGACAAAAAATCAACTGATGGGTCAAGAAAATGACTGATGAAAACTAAATGAACTCAAGTTCTGTTTAGTGGATTTGTTCCTTATTAATTTTACATATATGACATATTTTCGTACATGTTCTAAATCATATATTTTTTAATAAAATTTCACTCTTTTCTGTTTAAGCTTTGATTCTCTGCCTTGTGCTTGCTTGATCCTGCTGATATTGATACCAACTGAAATTTTTCCAAAGGGCTGATCTCGACCCCAAATTCTTTTTCTAACCATCCTTGAAACCAATGAATATCTTTCCAACTAGAAGTTAAGCAAAAAACTGAATCCCAAGATATGAACAATGTAGAAGGCAACCTCTAAAGAGAAACTGAAACGTAACCAAGTACATAGATGGATGCAAGTAAATAGGAAAGATTGCACCTATGGTTTGTTATCTCTTGGTAACCAGGAGAATATGTCTGAGAAAAACAATAGAAAACCAACAAAGTTTGAATCTGATAGCCCTAGACAAGGAAAAGATAAATTAAGTCTTTAGCTTACGCTCATGAGTTGATCATCATCATCTTTAGTTGAAGCTCATGAGTTGATCATCATCATATAAGACTACAATACTAGTGGATCCCTTTGACTTTCATAGTTCTGAAGAGAAGCCAAGATAAGTACCGAATAATTCCTTTTTATATTTTGGTAGCTTTTTGCACTCCTTGTTAATGGACTTTGGAAATGAACTTAATATGTTACGATAACTGTCCTGTCAATTTTGTTGAGCCTGAATCATTGACCCAAAATATTTAAACTGAAGATGATGATTTTCTACTCATCTAGCTCTTATAAATCTATTTAAGTCTTCTCCCACTTCTAGTGAAACTAAATCGGATGGTATAGATCCTTTTTTTTTTTTGGACAAAAAAAATTCTCTTAGAGAACTATTACTATAAAATATTGAAAATGTTGATGTGGAAAAACAAAACATGCAGAAAATATTGATCGAGAGTTTGAACTATGTATGAAATGATTCAAGATGGCATGTATTCCAAAGTTGCTGTTAAAACATTAATGAAAATGGCTCTGATGAGAGGCAATAGCAAACCTTCTCTTTAATTAACTAGAGTACCAAGACCCGACAAAGAAGTGAGGCACCCAACTCAGGAGGGAGGTGGTAGCCACTTGTTCTTTCGCAATGCACTTCAATTATGTAACTAAGAGCTGAAAAGGTGTAAAAAGACTCATCTAGTTTTTAGACATGATTGTTTTCACCAACTCATGCTGTGGAAATTTCTTTGTAATAAAGGGTAGCACTAAGGGGCCATTTTATTATTTGGGGTAGGGTGCAAGAAATTCAATTCCTTCGATTGAATTAATTCTATTTATAAAGTTGTTTAGAGCAGATGAAAAAAATAGACTTTTTCTGTTTACAAAGATCGGTCATTAACTGTATGTCTTTATTCCACATTTCTTTTATTTTTTGTTAATATAATGATGGAAGCACCAGGTATAACATGATCAGGCTAATCCTTGTTGATTTGCTTTTACAATTTAATCTTTTATTTATCTAAAACAAAAGACATTTGGGTTCCTGTCTATTTATGTTTGTCATCCATTACGTTGATTGATTCACTTCTGCGAATATGGTGATGACATTCTTTGTAAAACATTTGCATCTGTTTGAAGGGTTGTTGTGATTGCTCTTTTAATCAAATTAATGTGTGTATTAACAGTACTGCCTGTATCAAGCTTGAAGAATATCAAACTGCAAAAGCAGCTCTTGAAGCAGGCTTCTCTTTGGCACCCACAGATTCAAGATTCACTAGACTGATTGAGGAATGTGATGAACATATTGCTGGTACTTTGTTGTCCTAACTATCAGACTTTATTTTCTTTGGTAAAGCAGGAAATTTCCCGTTCTGCCTTATGTGTTAAGGTTAGCATTCTTTGTGCTGAGTCATTATCGTTGCACAAAATGGAAGATATCTTAGACTGTTATGCTAGTAATCCACTGAATAGTTTGGATATTGTCCTCTGTTTTTTTGATTTATCAGAATGGTTTTGATGTGCTCAATGATTGAGTCATTATAGACTTCTGCTCTGTTTAATCATCCAGCACCACACAGAGGTCTGGTGTGCATACTTCTTGTTTGCAGCCCAGTTGCCTGTTTTTTCAGTGTATATAATGAACGCATCTTACTTCATAATAATTACCAATTATTCAGAATCAGCTTCACGATTCTGGATCTGTGGCTGTTGGTTCTTGTTCTTGGAAATTTTGTCTCCAGACTGAGACTTTGACTCTTAATTGCGTTGAACTTTGTTGGAGTTTCCAGACTGCTTGATTATCTTGGAAGATCCTATTATATCACTTATCAGAGATTTGAAAATGTTAGTTGGAACCGTGTTTATTGATCAATTAATTTGATGTTTAAAAGAGATAGGTTGTGCTAATTTGGCCATCACAGATGATAGGCATTTTCTGGACAAGTGTTGGTTTATGCAGTTCATGGAGATAAGGATAGTCCAATAAATTAATGGTACCTTGCTAGAACTATGCATGATACACCAACCGCTTTGACTAGGTCATCAAATTGATGCCTCTTTCACTTGAGAACGTGGGCTGTCATATTACAGCATTATTAGTCTATGGCTTCAAGAAGAATATATTATGCATTTAGTTATCTGTGTATTTCGTGAAATTTTTTTTACTCTTTATGTCTCTATATGCATAAGATTGCCTAATAGCTACATTGTACTTTGTTCTGCAGAGGAGATTAATCGTCTGCCAAAACAAGTTGCCCATGCTGCATCACCAATTGCAGCTGTTTCTTCTCATGATGGCAGTATTGGGTCTGCTAAGGAATTTGTGCCCATTCGTGACGCGTCCTGTCATCAGTCAGTCAAAGTGTCTAGCAAGCCAAAATATAGGTACTTCTTGAAAATAGAAGAGTATGACTGTGAGGTTCTTTTTGTTTTTCTGTTGTCATTTTATATCTGATTGTCCTGATCATGTGCATTGTTCAATAGAATTGAAGCACGATGTTACGAATCTTTTACTTTCTAAGCTTTGGATAATGCTTTGGATAATGTTATGGAGTTATCTAGTAGAGAGTCGGTTACTGATTCGGTTAGGGGTCAGTTACAGAGTCGGTTAATGAGAGTCCAAGTCCTGGGGGACTCTATAAAAAGGGATGTAATTATTTCTTTCAGATAAAGAGAAAGGAAGGAAGAATCATTTAATCTTTTGGCTAAACTAAGGAGGTCGATCCTCTCAAAGCGATCAAAGGAGGCCGATCCCTCGAAGCGATCAAAGAGACCGATCCCCTCGAAGCCATCATTTATCCCCTTTTCCTCCACTTCTTCCACTTCTCCTCCGCTTCTTTTGTCTTTTTCAAGATAAAACCCTAAGGGGTCTTATCATTTAGTATCAGAGCGACGATTCTCGGCGTTTTCGCTGTAACTTCGTATCACTTTGCCACAGCCACCATCACCAAAAAAAAAAAAAGAAAAAAAAGAGCTCTTCCCACGACCATCGCAAGTGTCGACTGCCACCGCAAACTCCTCAACCGCCACAATCATGCGGAGCGCCTACGACCGACCACCGACTTCCCACGACGCTGCTTTGCCTTCTCCCACGACGCTCATCGCCTTCTTCCTCGAACGTTGCCTTCCAACATCGACGCTTGCCACCATCCAGCCCTCGGCACTGCAGATAATACCGCGCACGCAAATGGCGAAATAGGGAATGGCTACCGACAACTCAGTTAAGGCCCAAATTGAAGCATTTGAAATCAGAATTGAAAATTGGCTGCAGTAGACCCTTAACGAATTCAAAAGAAGCCTGCTGGAGAACTTTAGTAAGTTTCAACAAGATAAACATTTCGCTAAAATTCGTCAGACTTCTATAGTGTTAGAATATCAAGACAGATGCCATAAATTGGTCTGAACGACAGCTAGTGGATACCTTTATTCAAGGGCTTAATTCAGATGGCAGATATGAAGTTAAGGCTCAACAGCCCCGCACTATGATGGCTGCAATTTCATTTGCACGTCTACATGAGGAAAAAATCAATCGAGAAAATCGTCGATACAGAAGTGACTACAAACAAATGATCAACGAGCCACCTAGTAAGGAGCACCAATGTAAACAAGAGCAACCTCTGGTGATTGAACTAATTAGAGAGGGTCTAGAAGCTGACAAAGTTGACTTCGATAATGAAGGTATGAATTTTGATAAAGATGTTGAACCTATTACACATACAGTGCATGCATTAGCTGACTATTCTAACTCACAAACTATGAAAGCTGAAGGAATTTTGGAACATCAACCTATTACAGTCCTGATTGATACCGGTAGCACTAACAATTTTATGGACAGTAAGATTGCTGACCGATTAGCCTATCATATTAAAGACTGTGACAAATTCGAAGTAAAGATCACTGATAGACGACCTTTGATTTATGACAGCAAATGTTCAAAGATAAAATTGTTTATACAGGGCCAAAAACTGCTGTGGGATTTCTTTTTGCTACCCTTAGAAGACTTCGAAATGGTGATCCTAAATGGAAGACAAAGAAGTAAGGCCACAGCTACTACTAGCCATTGGATGAAGAGGGTTCTCCAAAAGACTTTAAAGACTACTACACTAAAAGGCCGACCTGTTGCTCACATCATCAAGTGGAGGTCGTACTTACTTGATCAACGAGTTGTAATGCGTCACAGATACCTTGTGCCGAATTTGATGCCGCTCAGCCTTGAGGATAAGGTTGATTTGACAAGGGCGGAACTGTTACGAATCTTTTACTTTCTAAGCTTTGGATAATGCTTTGGATAATGTTATGGAGTTATCTAGTAGGGAGTCGGTTACTGATTCGGTTAGGAGTCGGTTAATAAGAGTCTAAGTCCTGGGGGACTCTATGTGGGACTCTATAAAAAGGGATGTAACTATTTCTTTCAGACAATGAGAAAGAAAGGAAGAATCATTTAGTCTTTTGGCTAAACTAAGAAGGTCGATCCCCTTGAAGCGATCAAGGAGGCCGATCCTCTCGAAGCGATCATTTATCCCCTTTTCCCCCACTTCCTCCGTTTCTTTTGCCTTTTCCACGATAAAACCCTAAGGGGTCTTATCACATGATTCATAGTTTTCTTATAAGTTGTAACTAATGATTGCATGTTTAGAAATCATGTATTGTGCCTTAACAATTACTATTTGAAAATTACTCTACTTTGACATGCAATGCTATCTGTGGAAGTTCCAGGATGATTCCATATTTTGGGGTGAACCAGAAACTGTATGAACTTGCTTTGGTCCTATCTTTTTGGGACTTAAAGTCTCCAAGCCTCTCAGTGATAGATATCTGGAATGTTGACTTGGTTCAGAGAGTTGGCTAATCTCTTTTCATTAGTCATCAGTAAGAAACAATCTCCACTGAATCAGTTTGGTACTGGAAATGTCTATTGAGCTATAGAGGATTACATGTTAAATTGATTTAGGGTGATTAATTTTTGTGTTGATAAAATTCTAGAGAAGCTAAGACCATGTATTAGTTTTATTACATTTAGGGTTCTCTGAAGCTCTGTTAAGACTTTTTTTTTTACCTCGTTGGAACTTTAACATATAATAATATAATACATCTTCCTTGTCTTTTATGTTTCCATTTTCATGTTAAAGTTTTTCTTTAGTTGGGCCTTTGTGTTCATTCTTGTTCCTCTCAAGTCTGTATGACCAGCATGTAGATTGTTTCAAAAGATGCATAGCCATCATTTGAGTAGCATATGTTAGATTGTGATATGGCATTTAATTTGCTAGTGAGCCTCTAAGAAGTCAAATGCCATTCTCCCTTCCCTTTTTCTAGTTTAGTTTACCTTTTATTAGCTCTACCTTTTTATGTTACTAACATTGAGAACTTAGCAGTATAGGATTTGGGTAGCTGGAGCAATGTATATTACCTGGGTAATATCCAGGAGGCTCATATGTATATCTCATATGTTTATTTTGTACATAACATGTGCATGTGCGCATATCTTAATATTTACTGTTACAATCTCTTTCTTGCCAGCAACCCTCTTCTATATCGAAGTCGATAATTTATTTGTGTTCTGATGCAGACACGGCCACTACAATACTCCTACGGAGGTAGTACTGACCATTTTTGCAAAGGACATCCCAGAAAAATATGTGAACATCGACTTTGGTGAACAGATAGTATGTTTCGTATTAAGCTTTATTTATTTTAGTTTGTCTGATTTTGCAAACTTGATCCTCCACATAATTTTTACCCACCTGTTACATTCATATAGATAAGTGTCACAATTGATATCCCTGGAGAAGATACTTACCTCTTTCAACATCGTCTATTTGCCAAGGTAATTTTCCTAGATAGCACTCCTAAATGTGCATTTAATTGTTGTATCTTGACATCAAGGATGTACCTGCGTGCTTTTCGAAACTCAACATGCATCCGTTGCTTGTTGCAGCTTGGTGCTTTTCCAAAGGATTCATTGCTTCATGAATAGTTTTTTATTCGGCTCCTACTAATCGAGTTTTTTTGTACAAAAATCCATCTGATTTGATTTTTCTCTAACGACCATTCTGCATGCCTTTGGACGCACAAAAGTTCCTTTCCTAATGAGGGACAACTTAGTTGCATCTGCATAGCTGGAGCTGGAGCTGGAGTTGTCTGCAAACATTGCTGTACGGTAGTTTCTTAGTTGGCAAAAAGTATATAACTAAAATTCAAGTTTTGCTTTTTTTATTAATTATTTATACTCTTTCTCCAAGTAGTATGACACATGACTTCTCAGTAGAAAAGAAATATAATTTGAGGGCTTCAAGTGGTATGACATGTCTCTTATGAAGCATATGCATTTTTATTTATTTGGCTGTTTGAGGCTCTTTTGTTCCTTGCTTTTATGTTTCTTTTATTTTGTGCTGGAACCTATTTTTTGTTTGACATTCTAGAGTGTATCTTAAATGTTTGCACAAAATTCCTTCTCTTTTTTTCTTCCACTGTGTGGTAATTCCTTTAGAATGCTTCTGAGTGGCGAGGAAGTGCAATTTGCATCAGTGTGTTCGAATAATGTATCTGATGGTAACTTATCATCCTTTATGATGTCTTGTCACTAATTCTACATTTTTCTTTCGGCATTGACTCAACATCAGATTGTACCAGAAAAATGCAAATATGTAATTTTTTCTTCGAAAATCGAAATCCGTCTCTTTAAAGCTGAAGCCATCACTTGGACATCACTGGAATTCAGTAAAGACAAAAAAATCACGCAGAAGGTTAATGTGTCAGGTAGTTAAATTTCTTTTTCTTTTCTGTTTTTCGGTGCATATATTTTTTTAGTTATCTGATGACTGATATGTCATCAAATAGTGTATATCTAGTGCTAAAGTTGTTTGTCATGTTCTGATTTGGATGCATATCTCTAATTAATACAGCAGTCATTTCTTCGTGCTTATGTACTTGGACATTCTTTGGTCTTTTGTTTATTTCTTTCCACTTGTTGTTTGTGTTATCATTGCATTTGACTGATGTGGTTGTTGCTTGTAATGCATTCAGATCGACCATGCTTCACTTCCTAAAATATGGCATAGATACTGATCAACATATTGAAGAGCATTAGACCAACAGAAACTTTTTGACCAGATACGGTCATGTATTGCTTCGATACCACCAGATCTCTGAAAGCAATGTGTTAGTTTTAATATAACTATGAAAGGAGGTCTTAGGATGTGTTTGCTAAAATTACTGACATTTCTACAGTAGATTAAGATGACAAGAAAATTCATTTACAAGTTGATTGATGACTTTCGATTCTGTATTACTTTTTTCCTTTTAAAGACTGGTTGTGTTTCTTTTTTCTACTTTTGTCATCTGAATTGCTGTTTGTTATGACTTATTTATCTTCCTTTTCTAAAGTGCAGTGGAATGGAAACCTAGAATGCACAGCTATCTCAAATCTGCAGTTGATTTTATATGCAGGATTTGCAGATGTAAAATCTGAAAGGCCTTCTTACCCATCCTCGAAAACCAAAGTTGACTGGGATAAGCTGGAAGCTGAAGTGAAAAAAGAGGTTATCAATGTCTTCTATTTGTCTGTGTTAGAAAGTTTATTCTTGTGACGCCAGTTGCCATTTCATCTCATCCCTTGCAGGAGAAAGAGGAGAAGCTAGATGGTGATGCAGCTCTGAATAAGCTGTTCCGTGACATATACCAGGGTGGTGATGAAGATATGAGGCGAGCATTGATGAAGTCCTTTGTAAGATCATATTTTCCTTATCATCGGTCGTAACTTCGTGAATGATCAGGATATTTACTTTTTAAATTTGTCGAGAACTACCAAATATAGAGCCAGCATCACCAGGATCGATTGTGTTAAGCTAGTCCCTCGAGGAGAGAGATCCATTTTGTTCATAGGGAAAAATCTCTGCTGCACTATCAGTTGTGTTATTCCTGAAACAAGTGTCTAGGACATGATTTCCTTATATACGTTTATAATTTGATGTAGGTGGAATCCAGTGGAACCGTCCTGTCAACAAACTGGAAGGATGTTGGCTCAAGGAAATTAGAGGGAACTCCGCCGGATGGTATGGAAATTAAAAAATAGGAGTACTGATTCCATCGAAGGCGTGTGGCAATTCGACTTGTATAATGTAACAATGAGTGCACTGTACACAAAATTTTGTCGTCATCTATCTTATATGAACAATCGACCAAACGCGTGTTTGTTCTCTAGTTTTGCTACCTCCGATTAATGACAATATGATAGTGTAAGTCTGCTAGTTTTATTGGATTATCTCATGTAGCTCATGATTTGGTGTGGTCACACACCGGAATGTGGTTTGATACATACACAGATCATCAAAATGGTCCGCGGCATAAAGACCGTGAATTACCAATGCCTTGCTGTCTCCGCTGGATCCGAAGTCTACGCACGCATCCCCAAAGCGATCGTCGGCGTTCATTCAACCAAGCGTAAGGACTGCGGTTCTTGACCGCTAACTCAACTCACTCGGTCCAGCCGTCGTCTTACTTCGATTCCACTGGACGTCTAAAACCGGTCACCGAAGTAAGCAGCGTCAGTCGACAGGCTTACGTGATCGTAATCAGCAGCATCCGCACAACGGTAGCTTCGGAATCGGTCAGATTCCAAAGAAGAATCACGCGTTTATGAATTCGTTTGTTCACAGACGGCAAGCTTTTATATGTTGGACGAAATGGTTCGCCGTGTCGCATATGACTCCAAAGTCAAGTCAACAGTGGGGCGTGACGCGTCCCGTAACCACACAGGATTTCCAACTGCTGCAACGCCCTCTTCATATATTGCCTTCTAAGAAGAGCACGGTAACGGGAAAGGCTGACTCATCTTTTCTGCCTGCACCGGCGGTCAAACGAAATCATGGCAGGGAAGAGAGAAGAGGAGCAGGTGAAGCCGATCATGTTGCACTCGCCGTCCATCGTCCCTGTCGGCGACGACGAGGAGGCCGCCTCCAGGTGGCGCTCGATCCAGTACCTCCACAAGCAGCGGTGCGCCCTGTGCTGCTGCGGCTGCTGCGGCGCCACCGTCGTGATCCTCGGCATCACCATCCTCATCCTCTCCCTCACCGTGTTCAAGGTCAAGGATCCCACTCTCACCATGAACTCCCTCACCCTCGACACCTTCCGAGTCGAGCCGGGCACGCTCGACAACCTGGTGCTGGTCAACGCCACGCTCGTCGCCGACATCTCGATCAAGAACCCCAACGTGGCGTCCTTCCGGTTCGACAACAGCACCACGGACTTCTACTACGGGGGGGAGACGGTGGGGGTGGCGTACGCGCCCCAGGGGAAGGTGGCGGCCCGCCGGACGGCGCGGATGAACGTGACGGTGGACGTGCTCACCGACAGAGTGGTGAAGCAGATGAACATCACCACGGAGGCGTCGACCGCCGGCACCGAGCTGAACCTGACGAGCTTCACGGACATCAAGGGGAGGGTGAACGTGCTGGGCGTGTACAAGCGCGACATCGAAGTGATGTTGAACTGCAGCATGACCTTGGAGTTTTCGAGGACGTTTCATGGATTCAAGAACACGGATTGCTCCGCCAACGTCAGCTGAAGATTAATCGTTGCGTCTCTTGTCCAGGGATTGGGTAGCGCTTAAATTGTTACTGGTAACTAATGTTCCAGCTGGGAAGCGATGCGTGGTCGATAAGAGTTAGAATATGGTGTGTGCATCATGGAAGAGATTATTTGTTGTTTACGAAAGGCAATCTCAAGTATTATGTCTGCCCGAAAGGAGAGCAGCTCAACGATTTTGACTTTTGGGGTTATCCATTCGTGGACGCTGCCAAAGCAGTAGCTTGGCGAAGAAACTTTGAACACAAGACCGATCACCACCGCAACGAAGACACCAGAAGAAAAGAGACGCGTTTTTACTCCTGCCTCAACGTCTTCACCACTAAAGCTATTTGTCAATCCAATACAAGGAACACTCTATATGGTATCTAATTTATTCAGAGTGAGAGGAGGCCAATCCCTCCTCCATGCAACCCATAGTCCTCCCTCCCATTTCATCAAACACTTGGTGTGCTGAATCCAGAACCGCAACCCCACCGCGAATCTTTTGGCACACCTCCCGTGAACCATCGCAGAGCCAGAGTTCACTCTCAGCTGGCGTCGTCCGAGAAACCATGGAACTCGATGAAGTCGGACGAGGTCAAACAAATGTGGTGTGACCACAAGCTATCACACCATCCGGGCTACACCGCAGGGAGAATCTGATGCTGTGTTACCTGACAAAAGAAGCGGAGCATCACGCGAGCACTCCAAAAGGCGAGCATCGGATTCGCTGCTACCGCTGACCACGCAATTAATTGAAGTATGATACTCCCTCCCCCCCTCTCTCTCTCGCCTGCTGCTTCCCCCAACATCCGCACCTCTTTGTCGCTGCTTTTAGTCTGCCACAGGCTGCCTCTTCCTCTGTGTCTCTCTCTCTCTCTCCTTTCGACGGGATACAAAGGAAGGTGGGGATGCCACTTTGGACACCCGGTGGTGGGTCCTCTGCTTCCTGCATGCATGCTGATAGGCCTGCAAATATTTCCATCTCAGTGCCCAAAATTGAAACTTGATTACCATATGATAATTAAAGCAAATATATTTATATTCAAATAAGCACTCGCACTCTTTAAAACTCTTTATTAAGATATATTTTTGTCTTAATCTATTCAAAAACCATGCAACTAGAATTGGATTAATACCATATTAATCTGATTGAATAATTGCTCCAAATCAATTGCGTATCGATAAAAAAATTTAATATTAATGATGGTTGTTAAATAGGGATATTTTGATCCCCACAGCGCATTAGTTCCACGCAAAACATTTTTTTTAAAAATAGTACCTAAAAATCTGAAGATTTCTTTTCATAAAATGTTCTTATGAAGTAAATTTGCAGGGGGAAAAAAAACACCCATCTCTTTCCCTCCTCCCATAGATTGAAAATCGATCTATTTATACTATTTTTAATAATACTTAAAAATAATATAATACTGTAACATAATACTGAAAAATAATGTTTCTAATATTATTAAAAACAATACAATATCATATAAAAATATTATATCTAGATTGATTCGTACTTTTATAAAAATATTATTAAAAATAACACTATAATATTTTTCTGTATTGATCTATAAGAAAAAAAAGATAAATAACCAGAGCTATTTCAGATTAAAAAAATAATGGTGACAGAAAATTCGTACTTTAGGTTAAAAAAAAAAAGATCTGAAAAAGAGATTTTTTTGGGGGAAAAACTGATGGATGGATGCTAATGTTTTGTCCGCCTCTTCCCCTTTCGCTGGAAGAGAAAAGGCCGGCAATTTCGCGTTGCATGACGGCGTCACCTGTGTTCTTCCTCCACTCCCAACGGAGAGGGAGAGGGAGAGGGGGAGGGAGAGGGAGAGAGAGAGAGAGAGAGAGAGACCAAAAGAAATCAGAGAAAAGAAAAGGACCGCGGCCGCGTCTAAAAAGACTGAAACTAAGGCACGGTCTTCCACTCTCAAGACTCGTTCAGATCTTTGTCCTCCAAAGCCTTTGTCTTCTTCCTCATCTTCATCGTCCGTCCGCACCTCCTCCGCGTCTTTGATTTCTTTTCACAGAACAAACAGTCAACTCCACCCGCACTTATATACGATTTGCCACTGCATCTCGTCACACAAACAGGCAGATACCACTATATATATAAATATATATGGCCGAAGAGATGACTTCACAAAAGCTAAAAGCGACTCTCGGTTCCTCTCCTTACAAAGATAGATGTAAGCCAAATCTGGAATTGCTCTACCAAACCATTTCGTTCTCCTTTATGCGTATTAATTTCCACCTCCGTTCTAATAAAAACCCGAACGGACGATGCTCAAACGTCGCCGCCGCCGCCGCTACTGCTGCTGCTGCTTGATTCTAACGATCTCCCGTCGCCGGAATCGCTCCTCGATCGCATCAGCGGCGACTCCGACCCTGCACGCCGAGTCGACCCGGTCTTCTCTAAGATTGTATATAGACGCTTTAAAACATGGCCGGACTCGGAAGCTTTTATACGTACCTCTGTTAAATGACCGCTTGCAGTGAGCGATGGCACTTTGGATTCCGTCTTGCTGCTCCAAGAGCGAGTCGTCCCGCCTCCCGGTCGCCAGCGGCGGCGAGCGAACCGAGGCGACGGCCGCGGACGCCGACCGGCTCTTCCTCAGTCGCCGGCTGACCACCCTCAGTCCCGCCGGGTTATTCTCATCTAGCGACTTGAGTGACCCGCTAAAGCTGCTCCACGATGATACCGTCTCTTTCAGCTGGTCTCCTCCGTCCTCCTTGGCGGGCCGCACTTTCATGGCTCTGCTTGAGGTCACCGGCCCGGAGAACCGGAGCTTCTCGCCGTACCGCTTCGAGATTTTGATGTAAAAAGGCTTAATTTTGCTAAGGTACCTTTGGAGCACGTCCTTGAGGAGCTTCTTGTCGTCCGACGCTGACCATCCATCGTTGGCGAAAAGCAGGGCCGATCTGCTGCTGCTGGAGCTCCTCGAGCTGTTGTCCCTGGCGAAGAGGGGCACCGGCGGGGCCGCCTCGACCTTGAACCTGACGAAGAACTTGTTTCTATGTTTTTGCTTCGGCGGCGAGGCCGTCACAGCGGGGGAGGAGACGGGGTTGGCCTCGATCGAGGCCGACTTCGACCTCCTGTGGAAGCCCAGCTTAAAGGCGCGGGCCCTGGCGGCGGATTTGCGCAAGGCGGGGACTTGGGACTTGGACGACTTAGTAACCTCGGAGGCGGCGAAGTCCGTCAACGTGGAGGGCTCGAGCGGGACGAGGCGGCCCTTAAAGAAGAGTCCATCGGAGAGGGACAACGAGAGGTCGGGGTCGCGCCGGAGGCTGCCGCCGCCGCGGCCGTACCTTCCTCCATCCGGGGACAACTCCAGGTCGAACTCCTCCGCTCCATCCTCGTCCTCGGTCTCCGCGTCGGAAGACTCCTGGTTCTCTCGATGGAGGTCCGTGTCTTCCTGCATCGGCGGGGTGAGCTCGAGGTCGAAGAAGGGGCCCTCGTCCTCGCTGTCCCCGCCGCCGTCATCGGAGTCCGAGCAGAGGACCGTGGCGGCGATGGTGGTGTCGGCGGGCTTGGTAGCCGGGGAGGGGTCGCCGTCACCGTGTTCGCCAGCATGAGCGAGCAGCCTGAAGAGCTCCATGGCGCGCTTTCTGAAGGCCAGCTTTTGGAGGAAGGGAATGAGGGAGGAAAGGGAGGGGCTAACTTAAAGAAGCTCACGCGAAAAGGGCAGTGTGCCCTCTTGCTTGTCTTTGTGCTCGCTACTCCTCTGCAGCGGTAGGTAGTCGTGTCATGTGTTCGATTCGCTGGGGGAGGGGCGATTAAAAATTGGAGCCTTTTTTCCTGTTGACCGCAACGACCCAAAGCGAGAAGTCTTCTACATATCCGACCGCACGTTTCAATGCGGCAACATCGTCCGCCGTCCATTTTGCCGTGTGCCCCGCATAAGTTGACATCCAATCCTCTAGTCCTAAGGTCTGTTTGTAGAAGAGCATATGATACATAGAACTATGAGGGACATAAATATATTAAAAAAAATCAGAAAAAACGAAAGATAGAAGAGATGTGCTATAATCTTGGGCTCCATTACACGCATCTGCAGCGAGATAACGTGACGGCGGAGATATGACATTCAAAGGATTAGAATCTGTACGGGGGAGGGAGTGGCTGATGATGTCCTGCTCCGATACCGAATCATCTCGCTCGTATGAGCCGACGGAGCGTGGGCTGTTCCCGAGCACCGCCTGATGAGATTCCTGGGGCCATCGGATCACGAAGCGAATGATGGATGATAGAGTGAACGGTGTCTCTTTCTCTTTTTCTTCTCTCCTTTTTTGTTACAGTAAATTTGTCTTGCGCAAAAGAAGACGGAAAGCAAGGGAGGAGAAGTCAGTTCCTTTTGTATATGACTGACGACTCCCGAGTGTGATACATGTGCGGCAGCAGGCGTGTCTCTGCAAAGATCCATGGGAGAAGCGTTGCTTTGCAGTTTTCTTTTCCCTGTCGCAGAGGAAGGAGATGGGATGAACGGTGACAGGGCGGGCAGATGTTGTCATCATACCACCCTCCCTCCGTTTTGAGGGAGCGGGTCAAATGGAAGTAACTTGGCTTTGCTGGAGACAGGGATAAGGCCACCAGAAGTCCACCAACGGCGTTCGGATGCTGTCTCGATTACACGCTACAAGATCAAGGGGGAAATAACTACGTCGAACGCTCCGGTCGGATGTCGATTGGCTGCAACATTATCCAGAGGGCTGCACACAGCAGTGACGATACTGCTGGGTGCAGAAAACAACACGACTAAAGCAATCAATCATACGAGGCTACTGCGTTGCACCAACAAATGGATCAATTATCAATTATAGACAGGCGCACATGATATGCTCCTCCCAGTGCAGGCAAGCATTAATTAAAGCCCATCCTAAATAACTTGGTTCCGCAACCACCTTAAAAAGCGACTTCTTGCATCGACCTGTTGCCAGCCCTGTTGATGCTCGTCGTTTGAGTTCTCTTGACCTGCTCACTTCTGCAGTAGCATTTGCATGCCTTGGAATCTGATGACGATTTGGTGATGTATGTGTGTAGCGGGGAAATTAAAAGGTCACAATTTCGATAATTAAATATGCAAAAGTGAAAAAAATGAAAAGGTGAAATACTAAAACCAATTTGTTTCGCCGTTGCCGGGGATCGAACCCGGGTCGCCCGCGTGACAGGCGGGAATACTCACCACTATACTACAACGACGCTGTTGGCAGGAGGGGTTACTAAATATTATAAATAATTTAATCCACGTATCGCTCGCATATTCTCCGATTCAGCGGATATTTGATCGGAATATTCTACTCAACGATACCAACGACAGATCGCGATTCCCCTCTTCTTATTGCTCCAACTCTTCCACAATCCGTGCGCACACCAGTCTCCAGTCCGTCAGCTCGTCGTCGGAGCATGTTCGCCGAGCTTGCCAGATCGAACAGGTCCGTCTTGATGGATGCTGTATCGAGAGGTGTTATGGTTCATCCCGAGCAGTTCGGACCTCGTATCCGCTGCAAGGGATAAGCAAGCGGCAGCTTGGAGGCCGTGACATATCGGAAGCTTACAAGGTAAACCTCTTCTATGTCCACCCTCTTTAGTACCATTGGGTAAACCTCTCTTTATCAGATTCTGTCACTGTTATCGTTGATTGGATTATAGCTGACTCATGGTAAGAAGAAGCATGCCTGAAGCTGATAATCTAAACGCATCTGGTTAGGATTCAGGATTCAGCTCGATGAGCTTTATAGGATGCGTCGTTCGTATAGATTCTCTGATCCATTTGCGGTTTTCTCAACAACCCAAAGAGTGATAACAAGTTGACAATTCCTTGTAATGGTCATTATGTTAAGATTGAAACGTAATGAAAAATGATGTATTATAACTAGCAGAGTCGATGTTTATTTATACAATGAGAGGGGGAATTTTCCTCAACAAAGCAGTAAAATTTTCTCAGGCAGTTGAGGAAATCTTATCTGCTATCATGCCCCCGCAAGATAGTGCTCCTATCAAGGATATCAATCTTAGACCGATGTAATGAAAATAGTTTACGAGCAAAAGGAATTGGAGTTGATAAAGCTAGTTGAAGTAAAAAACGAGCCAAGTTCGTTGTACCAGGCTCTTGGAGCCTAATGAAGACCATAGATAACTTTTTGTAGTTTGCAAACATGTCTTGGATACTGAGGATGGAGGAAACCAAGAGGTTGCTGCATAAAGATGTCTTCAGTTAGAGTACCCTATAAAAAAGTATTATTAACATCTAATTATCGTAATTGTCAACCTTTAGTGATAGCCAAATTCAGGATAAGTCGAATTGTAATGAGTTTAACAACGGGACTGAATGTCTCAGTGAAATCAATACCGGATCATTGATGAAACCCTTTGGCGACTAGTCGTGCTTTATATTTGGCAATGGATCCATCGGGGTTTTGCTTAATTTGAAAGACTCACTTACATCCGATGATATTTTGTGTGTGATGAAAGGGTACAAGAATCCATGTTGAGTTATGGAGTAGGGCATCGTATTCTTCACACATGGTTTTACGCTAGTGTGGAGATTTTTGGGCTTCAGTGAATATGGTGGGCTCAATGGTCTTAAATGAGGATTCTGTGATAGTATGTAAGTCAAGGATTTGACGTGGTTTAAAAATACCACTCTTGGAGCGTATTGTCATTGGATGTTCGGAGGCTATAGGATTGTGAGGTTGTATTATTGGTAGAGATGGTGGAGAGTTATTGACACGAGCTAGGTCAGGCTGAGGCACTTCAGTGTCACTAGATCTAGAAGGAGGCAAAGAAAATGATTGGGGTTCTGAATGTGTGGCCTCATTAATTGGCAGAATTTGAGAAGGAGGGATTGGAGGAGTAAAGGAAGGAATACACAACTGCTGAACTGGAGGAGTAGTAGAGTGTGGATCTTGAGGGAAAGAACTGAATGGTGTCATAGAGGCCTCCTATGATAGAGTCGGAAGTATACTCCAGTGATAAATGTTTGCCGGAGTGACTTACACGGTAGGAGACTCATAGTTATGGAAAGGAAATGTAGATTTCACAAAATAACGTGACATGATATAAAGACTTGTTGGGTTTAAGGGTTGTAGTATTGGAAAGTGTTATGTTCAAGAGAGTATCCGATGAAGACGTAATGCTTAGATCATGAAGTTAACTTATGGGAGGCATAGGGACGTAACCATAGATAACATAGACAGCCAAATACTTTAAATTTCTGAAGGTTTGGAGATTTATGAAATAGTATTTCAAATGGAGATTGATATTATAAGACTGACGTAAGTATACGATTGATAAGATAGACTATAGTTTGAAAGGCTGCTAACCAAAAGGTTGGAGGCATGGAGGCCTGATGTAGTAGTGTGAGACCGGTTTTAACTATATGCCGATGTTTACGTTCAGGAGAGCCAACTAGTTGAGGAGTATGTGGGGGTAACTTAAGGTGTTGTATACCATGAGCTGAAAGATAGGATGTCAAGGCTTGATATTCACCTCCACCATCAAAGTAGACTGTTTTTATGGTAGATTGAAAGTAGTTCTCAACCAACTTTTTAAAGTCAGTAAAGACCATGGAAACTTCATATTTATGATGAAGATGATACAACCATGTATACTTACTAAAATAATCTATAAAAATGATATAAAATTTGAATTTGTCAAAAGAAATGGTGAGAGCAAGGCCCCAAACATCCATATAAATAATTTCAAACAATTTAGAGCAAGATATGAAGGATGTACCAAAGAGTTGTCTATGACTTTTATTGCTAAGACAAGCATCACAATGAATTATAAAGTTACTTGATTTAAAACTGAGAAAAGAATAACGAGAAAATAATTTTTGTTAGATAAGGGACGAGGGATGACCAAGACGACGATGCCACACATCAATTGAAGCTGCAACTGAAGAGTGAATAGTCGGCTGGGTTATTTGTGGGGTTGACGGCCATTCGTAAATATTGCCTCTATTATGGCCTTGGATCAAAGATGCCCCCTTGTTTAAATTCTTGACAAGAAAAGAATTTAATAGAAGTATTGTTGTGTTTGCAGAATTGAGAAATGAAAATGAGATTTTGCTTAATGTGAGGTACATATAAAATATCATCGAGTGTAAAACTTGCGGTATGTGAATTAAACATTGTGGAACCAGTATGAGTAATAGGAATTGCTTTACCATCACCAATAATGATATCTTCATTGCCATCATAGTTGTTGTTGATGGACAAGTTCTGCAAATCAGAAGTGATGTGATGAGAGGCGCCAGAATCCATAATCCAATTGGGTTGATTTGTAGCTGGTGTAGTTATGAGATTCGCCTAAGGCCACTATGATAGAGTAGGGAGTTTAGGTCGAGATTGATAAACTTTTGTAGAGTGTCCGACTTTATCACACAGCTGGCAGACAACTCTTTGTTGTGTTGTGAAGTCAGGATGCTAGGGCTGATGGTTATTGGAGTTGTCACCTTGATAGAAATGTTGAGGAGGTGGAATAAAGGAGGTCTGTTTGGGACCCATAGGGTCAAGAGTCATTTTGGCTAAACCTTTGTTGATATGCTTCTAATACTGGTTGCTCTTTCTCTTGGACTTTTGACTGACTTAAGCTGTAATGGTTGGTTTGAGCAACTAGTCCTCGTACTTCAAGTACGTCTTGTAGTCAGTCAATTTGTCATAGAGTTCTTCGAATGACATTAGTGAGTCGCGTGCCCAAATTATGACTGCCAATTCCTTGTACTAGGCCATTGAGGGTATGGATTATGATCTCTTCATCACAAAGGGAATGACCTATCAAAGCTAAGTCATCGATGATAACTTTAATATTTTATAGATAATCAACAATGGTACTTCCCTCTTATTTTATTTTCATTAGACTGGATAGTAGGCTGAGTATGTGAGTACGTGAATAATTTACCAAGGTTATTTGTAACTTGTACCATGCTTCTACAGCAGTCGCACATAAAGATATCAATGATGTGACAGATCCAACAATTAAAACTTGAATAACTTGGAGGATGAGATGGTCTTGACGTAACCATAGTTTATGAGCTGAATTTGGTACTGGACTAGGTTCTCCGGGGATGTTCACCATTGCTGGTGGATAACTAAGCGAGCCGTTGACGTAGTCTAGTAAGTCGTATCCAAATAGGAGGTTGGTAAACTGGGCTTGCCAAGATGCGTACTTATCGCTTTTTGATAACTTGAAAGGGATTAGCATAACAGCATTGATGGAGATAAATCCTGTATATGGAGACGCACTATGATTCCTTGCAGAAACAATAACTAGAACATCAAAAGTAGAAGATGAAGACATTCTGACGGGGCATGTATAAAAAAAAAAGGAGGTGGAAGTTGCAAATCTTCTCCTTATATGGCCTTGGCTTCCTCTCCGTCACTTGTCAATTGTTTCCTGTGTTGTTTGCCTCCACCACAGTGAATAGTTGTTCACCTTTCAATTTGTCCTATGTTGTTTTCCTTTGTCATAGAGACTGGTTGAGATTGATTTGGTAGATCAACGTTGCAATAGCAGTGGTGAGAGTACTGCCAGAGATGTGGAAGAAAGAGGTGAAGCAAGGGAAAGTTACAACTGTTGATTTCCGGAGCAGAATGGCAAACGAGGTAGGCCTCGATCGCCTCCTGGAGCACGTTCAGAGATCAGCGACAGAGGGCTACAATTGTTCTCTCTCATCTTTGGTGAGGCAGATCATAAGAGGAAGAAGTTTGCCGCTATATCTTTCGCACGGGAAGCTTCGACTGTTCGATGCAAATTAGGAGATGACGATTGCGATTGGTGTAGATCATAGCGTTCAGCCTGGTTCGGTGGTTGAAGGGGTAGCAGAGAGGAGCCCTCGGCAGAGGAGGCAGTTGGCTCCGATGGGTTGCAGGGAGGAGAGTCAACGGAAGATCGTCCTCCACCGTCAGAGATGAGCAAAAGTAGCGAGATTTGAAATCTATCTATGCCGTCGAGGAGATCTGAGTAATCACTATCGTTGGACAGCGAGGAAGGAGGAAATCTCTATCACCTCACCAGTCCTTTCTGACTGGTTCGGCCACTTCTAGGCTTGCACGAGGTGCTCGTTCGATGCGGCCGGACGCGGCTCCTGCGCCATCGGCGATTGCGGGTCTGACTAGGTGGAGTGCAACGGCGCTTGGGCTGCTTCACCTGCAACGCTTGCGGAAATTGATTCCCACTGCTCGAATGAGTTCCAAAAGCATGAAGAGAAGGATGATTGAAGTCCGCCGATGAGGAAGATTGATGGTGGCAAAGGGCAGCCACTAAAGGAAGAAGAGAGTGGCTGTCGATGAAGGAGAGGCAACAATTTGAAACAGGGTGAGTTTGCGATGGGCAGTGACCACGAAGAGAGGCGAGAGGCTTCGTTCTTTTGCGTTTGCAGGGGATGAGCGGCAGGGGGTGGAGAGGAAGATGATAGTAGATAAGATTTCCTCCAACTGTATGAGGAAATCTCTCTAGTTGTTGAGGGAAATCCTCCCTCTTAACCTATATAAATAGACCTCCTATTGTATTGATCAAAACATACTTTTACAAGTACTTTTCATCTTATCATGGTATCAGAGTAGCTTGTCTAAGAGCAAGCTCTCTTCTTGCTGTCCGACGATAGCAATTGATCCTCACCGAAGCCTGCCTCTTTCGAGTTCGGTGTTAAGGCACAGCATCCAAGGGGTTTTCGTTCCTCTATTACGACCAGTTATCTGCTCCTCTATCAACATTCTCTACCCCAGATCTCGTGGAACTCCGGCGAGGCTCTCCCTCTTCTTCCTTGCCAACAGTCACTGCCCTCTCTTGACTATTGCACAAAAGCAGGCCGAGCTCCCGCCTTCTCTCGACTGATTGCACAAAAGCAGGCCGAGCAAGCTCGCTTCTCACTAGTTCTACCTCTCTGCCCCCTTACTTCCTCTGCTTCCACGGGCGAAAGCTTTATTTCCGCCCGCGATCATAGCCGCTGCTTCAATCGGCGGCCACGTAACCCATCGTCGTCGCTATCGCTGTTCCCTCGACCAGCGATCTCTTCCCCCTCGCTACCTCAGTCGCAGCGATCTACTGTCGCAATCGCCCCTGTTCTGTGGCGAAATAGAGCATAAGAACACAGTCACTGACCTCGGCATCCACTATTGCCGCTGCTATTTCCTTCCTCCCTCCACGCAACCCCATCGTCGCAGCTCTCTAGGCCACAACCACTGCCATTGCAACCTCCGGTCGTGCGATCCCACCGGCTGCTGTAGCGTGAGAAGGGCCGCCGCCACTGCTTCCAGCCGCCACCACCGATGCTAGCCGTCGAGCCTTTGCAAAGACTAGTTCCCTTCATGCGGTGCGGCGAAGCATAGCACTCTCTCGCTCCCGTCGCCCAACCGCTAATTGTCATCATCACTTCCTCTTCGCGATCGAGTCGCGGTACGCGACGATTTCTTCTACATAGCCATACCAGCTCTTGCGATCACTGCTACCATCGCCGCCGATCACCGCCGCCGATACTCCTTGCTTCTGGTCACGACCTCACCAAGCAATCTTCAACCAAAGGCTCACGCACCCATCTTCGCCGCCAAGACTAACAAAGAATCGCCACGGCGTGCGGTGCGACAAAAATAGGACAGCACCATCAATCTCAGCCCCGGTGCTCTCCTCTACCGAGAACCTCTTATCGTCGAATTTGATCGAAAGGTGCGATATGCACCAATTGAGTTTTCATCGCTTCTCTACGCCAAGCGACTGCCCTTCCTGCACTCGTTCTCTAGAACGATACGAGCATTAGTAGAAGTCACCTACTTCATTGCATCGCTCATAGCAGAATCGACCTTCTTCCTCAAGTCGCTCAAGCACTCTATAAAGATCGTGGCCTCTGTGATGAAGCAGTGCATCTCACCGGCGACATCATCTCTTTTTCCACTGATCGCATTCTGTCGATTGGTATATATCCTCAACATATCCTCATCATTCATGTCTGACGCTCCAGTTACTGTTCCTGTAGGGAACCATAGTATTCTTTCCTCTACAGGTCTTATTTCCATTAATGCTGCAACGCTCATCCCCTTCAAGTTATCCAGAGGTGGTAACTACGCATCCTGGCGTGCTCAAATTTCTAACCTTCTATTTGGCTATGATCTACTTGGGTACGTGGATGGCTCTCTCCGTTGTCCACCGGCGATGCTCAACATCCCAGGAGCACCCAGTCCAGTATCAAATCCGGACCACAAACTTTGGTTACGTCAAGATCGTCTCATACTACAAGCAATTCAAGCCTTAGTTGCTGGATCCCTTACCCCACTCATATCTTCATGTAACACTGCTGCCGAAGCCTGGTGCAAGTTACAAACCACCTTGGCAAATCATTCTCGGACTCGCATGCTCAGTCTTCTATCCAGTCTCATGAAAACAAAACAAGAGGGAAGTACCATTGCCGATTATCTACAAAAAATAAAAGTTATTATCGATAACTTGGCTCTAATAGGTCATTCCGTCAGTGATGAAGAAATCATTATACACACCCTCAATGGCCTAGGGGACGAGTACAAGGAACTGGCAGCAGCAATACGGGCACGTGACACACCGATGTCATTTGAAGACTCTACGACAAATTGACCGATTTGGAGATATATCTCAAGCGCGAGGACAAATTGCCAAGATCATCCATCACGGCTCAAGTCAGTAAAAAATCCAAAAGGAGGGACAACCAGTCTAATAAGACTATCAACAAAGGTTTGATCAAGATGCCTCCTGTACTTATGAACTATGAACACATCATCCCTCCTTCACAGCATCAACCCTGGCGTCCTCAACATCCAAGTCAACAAAGAGTTGTCTGCCAACTATGCGACAAAATCGGACACTCTGCAAAAGTCTGTCGATCTCGACCCATACTTCCTCCTCTATCCCAGCGGCCTCAAGCAAATCTCATGACTACTCCGAATACCAATCAACACAATTGGATTGTGGACTCTGGCGCATCCCATCACATTATATCTGATTTACAGAACTTGTCCACCCACAACACCTATGGCGGAAATGAAGATATCATCATCGGTGACGGTAACGAAATTCCTATTACTCATGCTGGTTCTACAAAGCTTAATTCACACAATAGCACTTTTACACTCGATGATGTTTTGTGTGCCCCTCACATCAAATGAAATCTCATTTCTGTTTCTCAATTCTGCAAACAAAATAATACATCCATTGAATTCTTTCCTAACTCCTTTCTTGTCAAGGATTTGAGCACGGGGGCATCCTTGGTCCGAGGTCGGAATAAAGACAACATTTATGAGTGGCCATCGGTTCCACAATTCACCCAGCCCACTGCTTACTGTTGAATCTCGGATTTTGATAATGAAACTAATTGAGTATGATTTGTGGTCTAATTGCATGTTGAGTTATGCAGGTCTACTATTGATCAGGATTAGACAGTTGACGCTAGAGGAATTGACGTTGCATCGGAGGTGACACGTCAGGATATTGGATGTCGAGCCGGAGGTTCGGTCAACTATCAATAGGAGGCTTCGTACGTCGGGCATTGGGCCAAGAAGTGCGGAGTTACGCCATGGATATCGAGGTTGCGGAGGTCAACCGTCGATTGGGTAACAAGCCGCTAGAGAGGGCGATGTCCGAAGGATCGACGACGGCCACCAATGATGTGTCGCAACATCCGAATGTCAATTCGCGTTGTAATAATCGCTTTTAGATCAAGTAGAGTTTTTGGTGTTTGTTTGTGCAGGAGTGACTACGATAGGGATGAAGACGTAAAGCGAAACAAAGGGCCAAGACAAGTGTGATGAATCGTTGGGAGTTCGAGTGTTCAACGGAAGTCCAAGATTCGTTGAGAGCGTTAGTCGAACCGACCGAGAACGAGTAGGGAGCTTGCCAAGGGTTTTCGAAAGTTCGCGGGAGGTTTGTCGGAAGTTCGCGAGCTTGCCAAGAAAGATCGGAGCTTGCCAAAGAAGCTCGGGAACTCGCCAAGATCATCGTGAAGTCCGAGAGCTTGCTTTGTGAGTCCGCGGAATGGTTTCCAAAGGTTCGCTCGAAGACCGTCGGAAGTTGACCTAAAGCTCGCGGAAGAAGTTGTCATGTAGACTTTGTAATAGCTTAGGAAACGCCTTTAAAATTTGTAGTTAGCATGTATTTTGGGTTAGGATTAGATAACCCAAAGTGGGGGCCCATTGGGCCTTGATTAGGATGAGTTTGGGCCAAAATTTTGGCCCAAACCGAACTAGCAGCATGCGTGCTGCTACATGCATGCATGCTACGTACATGCATGTTGGGCGGTGGCACCGCCCAGCAACTTGCTTGCTAGGATGGTAGCACTTGCCGGCTATGAGTGCGCCTGCCCTATCGTAGCAAAGCGGTAGCACCGCTGCTGGGGCTCACCGCCCAATTACTATAGCAAAGCGTAGCACCGCCCGGTTCTCGTAGCAAAGTAGCACCGCCGCTCGGCCGGCAGTGGCACTGCTGGGTGTGTCGATCTACCAGGGTCGACAAGATCGAAAACTCAAATTTTGGCTCCAAGTTTTGGCTCCAAATTTGAGTCCTCTTGAGCTCTATAAATTCCCCTCTTTTGTAGGTTCAAAGAGCAGCAAGAAGAGTGAAAATCTTGAGGGAAAACTCTACACAAATAGTGTCAAAAACTTCCCTCTTACTCTTAAGTGTTTTCTTGTTCAAGAGAGGGGTGAGAGCTTTGTAAGGGTTATCTTCTAAGCCCGTCAAAAGAAGAGGTGTTGCAAGGAGTTCTTCCTCGCCCATTGGAAGGAAGAAAGCTAGTGGAAAGCCGGTGTCCTCAAGCGAAGAGGAATCGGAAGTGGATGTAGGTCGGATGACCGAACCACTATAAAAATCTGGTTTGCATTTACGTTCTTGCTATTTACTTTACTGCAAACCATTTTTACTTGCTGTCTTATTTACTCAACTTCCTTATCATCTTATTACGTATGCTTTAAAGTTAAAACGTAATCTTTTCGGGTTCAAACGAAACGTTGCATTCATTCGTACGAAGTTTCCAAAGCTTGTTTTAAATCGCTAAAAAAAAATCTATCGTTTTATCCGCTGTACTAATTCACCCCCCCTCTTAGTGCCACTCGATCCCTAACAATTGGTATCAGAGCCACGTTCTTTCTCTTTCGGATTAACACCCATGAGAAATGACTCTAAATGGTTTTCAAGAGGGCTTTTCGGTTTTCCGTCCACCGTTCTTTAACGGTTCGGACTACACATATTGGAAAACTCGAATGAGAGTTTTCATACTTTCAATGGATTTGGATTTGTGGAACATCATCGTAAATGACTTTCAACCTTCCTCTAAACCGACGAACGAATGGTCGGATTTGGAGAAAAGGTCGTTTTCTTTAAACGCAAAGGCTATGAATGCCTTATTTAGTACTTTGAACAAAAATGAGTTCAATCGAATTTCTTCTTGCGAAACGGCTTTTGATATATGGCGAACACTTGAAATCACGCATGATGGAACTAGTAGAGTTAAAGACTCGAAAGTAAACCTCTTGTTGCATGATTTTGAGCTCTTCCGAATGACACCAAGCGAAACTATTGGCGATATGTACACCCGCTTTACGGATGTCGTCAATAGCTTGAAAAGTCTTGATAAATCATTTTCAAGTTTTGATTTAATAAACAAGATTTTAAGATCCCTCCCAAAGAGTTGGGATCCAAAAATTACGGCTATTCAAGAGTCTAAAAACTTGAATGATTATTCACTTGAAGAATTAATCGGGTCATTAATAACCTATGAAATGACACTCTTGGAACATGATGAACATGATGAACATTTGAACCACCTTCTAAAGAACAAGAAGGTTTTTGAACTTAGAACAAGAGAATGCCACTTGAGTGATGACTCAAGTGATGAGGACAATGAAGAGGACTTTGAACCTTTAATCGATCTTAATAAGTTCATTAAACAAAAATCTAAAATCAACAATGAACTTGAACGGAGGAAGAGACCAATGAAGAAGAAGAAGGCTCACCAAGAAGAATCAAGGAAAGAAGAAGCAAACTACGCTTTAATGGGCTTCGACAATGAGGTAAGTAACTTAACTTCCTTGAATTATTTTGAAATTACATGATGATTTCCATGAATGCTTATCTTAGTAAGTAGGAATTTTTTTATGCTTTTCTTGTATTTTTAGAAATTAAAAAAAAATCGAAATTATACTATGCTTTTCTTTATAGTATTTTTGAAAAGTAAAAATTTGAATGACGATTGTAAGATTTGTGATAATGCTTAGGATTAAACCATGCATGAGTATCTTGATGGTTTACATTGTCTCTAAACATGATGCTTGATGATTTTAATCATGCATGAGTTGTTGAAGTGATGTTGATCTAAAAACTTCTATCTTGGATTAATGGGTCTTAATTTTTTTTATGATGAAATTTTTATTGATACATGTCTTCATGAAATCAATTATAAAGACCCAACCCACAAATTTTCAAAATGAAAGAAATATGGCTTTAATGTTGCCGTGTATTACATTTGGACTTGATGATTTTCATGACGAAAATTATTTTTCAGATTTATAAAATGATGCATGATTTTATCAAAAATTTGAGCATCGATCATCTTGTTATAACTAATGTAAGAAAGAATTAAAATGATTTTGATGATATTTTCGTTTTTGAATATGATGCATGACATTTTCATATGAAAAAGTTGAACATTCTTATGAAAGATCAAATCACTTAAATTGAAACTCATAAAGATCGAGAAAATGTATTGTCATGATGTTTGATGCATATGATCTTGATGGATTTAATGACAAACTTATGTTATGAATTTCTACAATGATGGGTTCCACATAAATGTTTGAACATACATTATGAAATCATCATTGAAATGAAAATACTAAAAGTTTGTTATCATGCTTAATGACTTTGTGATATCATATCTTGATGACAAACTCATGTTTTGATCTTAAATTTGATACTCATCTTTTGAAATATGAGCACACTTGTTTGAAACAAAATGAAACACATTATCATGATAAGTTAAATCTCATGTCTTGAAACAATGTGTTGTTTTGACAATTTTTATAACGAAGTTTGTCTTCCGGTTTTGAATATTTTGATTTGGCATATAAAGCCAAAAGATATACCTATATAAAACATAAAGAAATTATATTTACTATCTTATCGAGATTAATGATTTCATGATATCTTAAGAATCTCATAAATTATAGAAGTGATTTCGATGAATTGATTATGATTTGATAATTTAAACTTTTCTCTCATGTTTCAATACTACTTTGCATGCTTCATGACTTGTTGATTGAAATAATGATGTAGACTTTTGATATATCACTTGTCATGATTAATGCAAATGGCTAGCATTTTGAATCTCAAAAATAAATGCTTCTTTTTATCATTTACTAAAGAGGAAAATAATTCAAGTTTATATCATTTGTGAATCTCACAAACTATGGTAATGAATTTGACGATTCGAACTTGAATGAGCTTTATCATAATCCAAGTCTTGATATTTTGATATTTGTGAAAGGATCAAAAGGCACTAAGAGGGGGTGAATTAGTGCAATGGATTAAACTCGTATTCTTGAAAACGATTTCGCAAAGAAACACAAGTTCGTAGGAAGATTTCGATTCAACGAAAGAGAACTTGAAAGTAATTGCTTGTGAAAAGGAACTAACTATAAACTTGCAGCCAAGAAATGAAATGATTCAGAAATATAAACACTCACACATTTAAGGACACAATGATGTATAGTGGTTCGGTCAAATGACCTACATCCACTCTTGAAGCCTTTGCATGAGGCTCCGCTCTTCCACTAGCAAGTCCTTTGAAGGGGAAGGATCAAACACCCTTTTTACAACCCTTTACAAGATGTTCACACTTGTACAAGATCTCTCAAGAAGAAGAAGAAGGTGAACACTTAGCAAAGAAAATAACACTTTTCAAAACTCTTCAAAAGCTCAAGACTCAAACTTTTTCTTGCTCAAAAGGGTACCCTTTCACCGAGAAAGGGGGGTATTTATAGATCCAAAGTGGATTCAAATTAGGCTCCAAATTCCAAGTGAATTTGGAGTTCCCATGTTTCGTGGTCAAGGCGGTGCCACCGCTTGTCGGCGGTGCCCACGCGTGTCGATCTTTGGCCTGATCGACGCAGCGTGCAAGTACCACTGCCAGTCGATCTTTGATCGACGAGAGGTGGTGCCACCGCCTCGGCAGCGATTCCACCGCTTGTCCGGGCCTGGCGGTGCCACCGCCTGCCACCAGCGGTTCCACCGCCCGTCTGTCTGGCGGTGCCACCCGGCCAAATGCGATTCCACCGTGCCGTGTCGATTATATAGGGCGGTGCTCGCTTGACAAAGCGTTCCACCTCCTGTGTGTGTGTGTGGCGGTGCTACGCTTCAGTCAAGCGGTTCCACCGCCCAGTTAGGCGGTTCCATCGCTTGCCCCATTCGACAAAGCCGAATGGGGCCTGCTTAGATCTCAACTTGACACAAGAGTGGCTCGGCTTGGCTCCTACTAAATTTTGGGCATGATTTATTTCTTAAATCCTTGCTCTACTCATCATGCAAATTATGAACATAACTTAACGTGATTTGATCGGACACCCTTCAAGTCGACTTCCGATGAGTTCTACGACGAGATTCCTAGCAGCCTCGATGCTTCCCTCGATTGCTACCAGGGTCTCCCAAAGATACTCCGGCGAGCTCAACTAGTCTTGGTGGTTTCCGAATCTTCCTAAGTTCCGCGAACCTTCGACGATCTTTGAAATGGACTTTCAAAACTTCGATAAGTCCTCGATTTGATCTTGGATGGTTCCTAAACTCTTCCGAAAATCTCTCGGACTTCCGATGAACTCTTGAACCCCGACGGACTTGGCCTCGGTAAATCACGTTATGTTTTCTTTCCATCGTAGTTATTCCTGCATACTTATCTCAACAAAGAGATTAGTACAAATATTTCACCAATTGATTTCATCATCAAAATCCGAGATTTAACAATCTCCCCTTTTGATGATGACAATCAATCGGGTGATGGAGTTATTCTTAACTCCCCTATGTATATGCCATAAAGAAAAATTGCTTGAATTCAATTTTTGAATTCAACATATTTAATTTTAATTTCAAGATTTCCAAATAGATATCAAAGATATCAATGAAGTATACATAATAAAAAAAACATGATATCAAGAACCCAACTAAGTTTATGTTGGACAACGCATATCATATGGCAATACACATATCATTTCTCCCCCTTTGTCATCAACAAAAAGGAAACGAGGGAATCATAACAATAAGGAGGGTCGAAAAACATCACAAATGTGGAAAAGAAATCGAAAACCGAAAACCATTCCATAGTGGCCGAAAAGATGTAAGATAACACAAAGATGAAGTTAAGACAACATAGATGTCAACAAGAAGATGTCACGATGTAAGGAATACAACATAAATGTCAACATACAACACAAGTTTACATCGTTCAAAAAGAAAACACAGCAAGCTACTCCTAAGGAGGAATGCCAAGATGCCTATACATGTGATCGATCTTTAAGTTCATCTTCCGCATTTCCTTCAAAATTTCAATTTGTTGTAGTTTTACTTCATTTAACTCTCTCATGATCGGATCAAGAGAAGATGGAGAAGAAAATGTCACCGATGTAGCCGCAACAAAAGGATTAGGAGGAGGAGATTCATTTCCCCTAAGGACTGGTGTTTCAGGATGGTCTACTTGGGGAGGTATATCACATCTCCTAGGTTTCCTAACCCCTATTCCATGCTCGAAAGTACATCTAAGTCGTCTAAGTAGTTTAACGTCAATAATATTAAATCTTTCGACTTGTATTACTTCTTCATCTAGTGGAATGCAGATGTTATGGGCATATAATAGTCTAGTTATTAAACCTCCATATGGTAACATTGATCCTTTAGAAAGGACCTCTATCATGTGCTGCCTGATTAGGTAACCAAAACAGAAATGTTGTCTAGTCATGATCTAATATAAGGTACCTAATTCAATGAAACCGATCTCATCATGATGAAAACCGCTTAGGAATAACAATGCTTATTAGAATGTGATGCAAAATTTTAGAGTTAAAAGGTAATAAATGTTCACAACTCTTGGGAATTATTCCTAAATTTGGGTTTGCAAACACAGCTTTCTAAAGCTTTAGAGTGAGTGGCACTAATCGTGTCCATATCCCATTTTCCTCGAAAATAACACCCTAGCTCTCTTTCAACAATTCCAATTAATGAGCATATAGTATTATCACATATTTGAATCTCATTACCTAGAAGATAAGTTGACAAGCCATCATCATTCACGCTTAAATTAGCATAGAACAACTTAACTAAACGTGGATAAATAGGTTCAATAATTTGCGAATAGGTAAAGCCTCTAAGTCCGCAAACCACATGATAGGTTCTAAGTTTCCTAATTGATTCAAATCAACATACTTTCCTTTATGAATGGGTCTAGAACCAAATTCGTAAAATCTAAGGAGGCTTCTTGTGATTTAAACAAGGATTGGTCAAATGAATCTACCTCCATCCTTTTTCCTTTGTCTCTTGATGTTCTTCTAGGAGCCATTCTATTCAGAATGATCAAAAATCAATTGAAGAAAGGAATGAAACTTCACAAGAAAAGGAAAGAGAAATAATTCTGTTTTTACCTTAGATTGGTTCTTTGAGATGTAGGAAGCTTGAATCAAGATAAAATCTCCTCCTTAGGCTTCTACCGCTTTAGTCCGGTGACTGGGGCGGTGCCACCGCCCCAGCCAGGCGGTTCACAGATTAGGGGAGGCGGTTCTACCGCCGGCCCTAACACACTTTATAGCAGGGTGTTTGGGCGGTACTACGCCCAAAGAAAGTGATTCCATCGCCTGGGTCGACTACCTGAAGCGGTTTCACCGCAAGAATTGGCGGTGCTACTCACGCCGATAGCACAAAAACAAATTCGGATTTCATGTTTTTCCTTTTTTTTTTTAAAGAAAAATCTCAAAGATGGGATGAAGTCAAAAGGAATAAATCCATGGGAAAATCCGAATCAAATCGATGAAAATCATAGTTTAAACATAATTTCAAGAAAAGACATCATAAAAAAAAAAACTTACTTACTTGGACAGTTTAGCATGCCTAATTCCCTTCTAATAAAATCAAATTGTTCCTCATTTAAAGGTTTCGTAAAAATGTCCGCTAATTGATGATTTGTATCAACAAAATCAAGAGTGACATTTCTACTACTTACATGATCACGTATAAAGTGATGCCTGATGTTAATGTGCTTAGTGCGAGAGTGTTGGATTGGATTTTTAGTTAGACAAATTGCACTCGTGTTATCACACTTTATAGGAATATTTTTTAAGTAGATTCCATAGTCCTCTAGTGTATTTTTCATCCGTATAACTTGTGCACAAAGATGCACTAGCAAATATATATTCAACCTGCTTGTAGAGATAGTGCAACCGAATTTTGTTTCTTAGAAGTCCAAGAAACAAGTGCATGTCCTAGAAATTGGCATGTTCCGATGTACTTTTTCTATCTATTTTACATCCACCAAAATCCGATCTGCATAAGCTTTCAAACTAAAATTTTCAGATTTTGGATACCATAATCCAAGATTATGGGTCCCTTTAAGATATCTAAGAATCCTCTGACTTTTTTTAAGTGAGATAGCTTAGGATTAGCTTGGAATCTTGCACATAGCCCTACACCGAACATGATGTCGTGTCCGTTGCGATGAGATAATAAAGCAGCTACCTATCATGCCCCTATAAGTTTTTTGATCAAAACTTTCTTCATTTTCATCCATATCTAATTTAGTGGAGGTGCTCATATGAGTGCTAATTTCTTTTGATCCATCCATATTAAATCGTTTTAACAATTCCAATGTGTATTTTGATTGATTTAGAAATATACCATCACTTAGTTGCTTGATTTGAAGTCCTAAAAGAAATTTAGTTCTCCCATTAGGCTCATCTCAAATTCATCACTCATATCCTTAGCAAATAATTCACATAGTGATTTATTATAAGATCCAAAATAATATCATCAACATAAATTTGAACAATAAGAAAATTATTTTCAAAATGTTTAATAAACAATGTAGTATCAACCTTGCCTTTAGTGAAATTATTTGAAATCAAGAAGGAACTAAGCCTCTCATACCAAGCCCTAGGGGCTTGTTTAAGACCATATAAGGCCTTAGTTAGCTTAAACACATGGTTAGGAAATAGAGAGTTTTCGAATCCGGGTGGTTGTTCAACATAAACTTCTTCGAAATAAAACCATTTAAGAATGCACTTTTGACATCCATTTGAAATAATTTAAAATCTTTACTACTAGCATAGGCAAGGAGCATCCTAATGGCTTCTAATCTTGCCACCGGAGCGAAGATTTCTTCATAATCGATACCTTCTTCTTGGTTGAAACCTTTAGTCACTAGTCTAGCCTTGTTTCTAACCACAATACCGCATTCATCTTGCTTGTTTCTAAAGACCCACTTAGTACCAATAACTAAGTGGTCATTAGGTCTAGGAACAAGCTTCCATACCTCATTCCTCTCAAATTGATTCAATTCTTCTTGCATTGCGATAACCCAAGAATCATCTTTTAGGGCATCAACAATGCATTTTGGTTCAACTTGAGAAAGAAAGGCAAGACATGGGCACAAAAATTTTTGAAAGAAGAGCGAGTTTGAACCCCTTTCGATGCATCTCCTATAATTAACTCCTTGGGATGAGCATCTACATACTTCCATTCCTTTGTAAGGAAGTTTGGGAAGAAGATGCATCCAAGATGTTATTTTGAGGAGAGGGTTCATTCAAATTCAAATCATCAAGACCAAAATCATCATCAAAATCTTTTTCTTAAATTCGAAACTTTATTAAAAACCACATGAATAGATTCTTCTATAAGTAAGGTTCTCTTGTTGAAAACACGAAAAGCCTTAGAAACGGAAGAATAACCAAGAAATATGCCTTCATTGGATTTTGCATCGAATTTTTCTAAGGCATCCTTTTCATTCAAAATAAAGCATTTGCAACCAAAAACTTTAAAGTAAGAAACATTGGGTTTTTTATCATTCCATAATTCATATAGAGTTTTGGATAGGGATGGTCTCACTAGAACTCTATTCATCACATAGCAAGCCGTATTCACGGCTTCGGCCCAAAAATATTTTGGTAAATTATATTCATTTAACATGGTTCTAGCCATTTCTTGCAAACTTCTATTTTTCCTTTCTACTACTCCATTTTGTTGTGGATTTCTTGGAGTAGAGAAGTTGTGATTGTATCCGTTTGTTTCACAAAAATTTTGGAAGTCATGATTTTGAAATTCACCTCCATGATCACTTCGAATTGATGAGATCATAAAGCCTTTTTCATTTTGAGTGAGTTTACAAAATTTAGAGAAACATTTGAAGCAATCACTTTTATGAGCCAAAAAATAGGTCCAAGTGTATCCACAATTACAAAGGCATATTTGCTACCTCCTAGGCTTGTTATGTCAATTGGTCCAAATAAGTCCAAGTGGATCAATTGCAATGGTCTAGTGGTGCTAATGTGATTTTTTGATTTGAAATTAGTCTTTATTTGTTTTCCTAGTTGACATGCATCACATACCTTATCCTTAACAAATTTCGTGTTTGGGATACCTCTTACTAAATCTCTAGATGAAATCTTAGAGATTAGTTTCATGCTTGCATGGCCTAGCCTCCTATGCCAAAGCCAAGCGTCATCATTCAAAACCGAAAAATACATTTCATTACTTAATTTATCAATATTTATGGTGTAGACATTGTTTTGTTTTAAAGCAATCATGGATATGTTGTTGTTGGGTTTTTCAATAATGCAAACATTGGATTCAAATCTAACAACATAACCTTTATCACATAGTTGACTAATACTTAAAAGATTATGTTTTAAACCATCAACTAGTAACACATCATCAATTGAAAAACTCGATTTGTTACATATGGTTCCCTTGCCAATGATTTTACCCTTGTTGTTGTCTCCGAAAGTGACATATCCTTCTTCTTTGCTAGAGAGCATAGAGAAATGAGATGGATCTCCTGGCCATGTGCCTTGAGCATCCACTATCAAGATACCATTTCTTGCTCCTAGCTTGTGAGTTTGTCTCTTCTCCAAATGCCATTAGAGCGAAGTTTGCCTCCTCTTTGTTGCTAGCCTCTTCAACCTCGGAGTCACTTGAATCATCCCACGTGGCCTTCAAGCCTTTTTTCTTCTTGAATTGCTTCTTCTTGGCTTAAGGGCATTCATTCTTGAAGTGTCCCGGCTTCTTGCATTCGTAGCAAATGACTTGGTCCTTTTTGTGTTCAAATTTGCTTTTTGTGTCATTTTTGAATTTGTTCTTTCTTATGAATTTCTTAAACTTTCGAGTTAGAAGTGCAATGTCATTGTCACTATCCTCATCACTTGATGTTCCTTTCAAGTGGTCTTCTTGTGTTCTAAGTGTCATATCCTTCCTGTTCTTTGGAAGGGGATTCTCAAGCTCTTCATGAGCATGACACGTCATCTCGTAAGTCATTAGAGATCCAATAAGTTCTTCAATGGGAAATACTTTAAGATCCTTGGCCTCTTGAATGGCCGTGACCTTTGGATCCCAACACTTTGGAAGGGATCTTAAAATCTTAGTTACCAATTCAAAATTTGAAAAGCCTTTACCAAGAGCTTTAAGTCCATTGATGACATCCGTAAAGCGGGTGTACATGTCTCCAATGGACTCATTTGGTTTCATCCGAAAAAGTTCGTAGGAATACACAAGAATATTGATTTTGGACTCCTTCACTCGGCTAGTGCCTTCATGAGTGATTTCAAGAGTGCGCCAAATATCAAAAGCCGATTCACAAACGAAACCCGATTAAACTCATTCTTATCAAGTGCACAAAATAAGGCATTCATAGCCTTTGCATTGAGCGAAAATCTTCCTCTCCGACTCATTCCATTCACTCATCGGAAGAGAAGATTTTGCGAAGCCATTTTCGACAATGTTCCAAAGTTCAAGTCCATGGAAATAAGAAAAATCCTCATACGAGTCTTCCAATACGTATAATCGACCCATTGAACATAGGTGGACGAGTAATGGAGAGACCCTCTTGCATACCGAGTAGGCCATCTCTCTTGGGTTTTAAACCAATATGAGAGCAAACCTTGCTCGATACCAATTGAAAGGATCAAAAGGCACTAAGAGGGGGGGTGAATTAGTGCAATGGATTAAACTCGTATTCTTGAAAACGATTTATGAAAGAAACACAAGTTCAGTAGGAAGATTTCGATTCGACGAAAGAGAACTTGAAAGTAATTGCTTGTGAAAAGGAACTAACTATAAACTTGCAGCCAAGAAATGAAATGATTCAAAAATATAAACACTCACACATTTAAGGACACAATGATGTGTAGTGGTTCGGTCAAATGACCTACATCCACTCTTGAAGCCTTTGCGATGAGGCTCCGCTCTTCCACTAGCAAGTCCTTTGAAGGGGAAGGATCAAACACCCTTTTACAACCCTTTACAAGATGTTCACACTTGTATAAGATCTCTCAAGAAGAAGAAGAAGGTGAACACTTAGCAAAGAAAACAACACTTTTCAAAACTCTTCAAAAGCTTAAGACTCAAACTTTTTCTTGCTCAAAAGGGTACCCTTTCAAAGAAAGGGGGTATTTATAGATCCAAAGTGGATTCAAATTGGGCTCCAAATTCCAAGTGAATTTGGAGTTCCCATGTTCACGTGGTCAAGGCGATGCCACACTTTGTCGAGGCGGTGCCACCGCTGTCGATCTTTGATCGACGATGTGAAGCGATACCACACCGCGATCTTTGCGTGCTACGCGTGCCACACGCTTGACGGCGTGCTACGCTTGATCCGGTGGCGGCGGTGCCACCGCTTGACCAGCCAGTTCCACCGCCGTCGTCGATGTGTCTGGGCGATACTCGCTTGCATAAAGCGTTCCACCGCTTTGTGTGTGTGTTGGGTGGTGCTACCGCCCAGTCGGGCGATTCCACCGCCTCAGTGCTAGGCGGTTCCATCGCTTGCCCCTTCATTCTGACGAGCCGAATGGGGCCTGCTTAGATCTCAACTTGACATAGTAGTGGCCCTGGTTGGCTCTATTGAATTTTGGGCGGATTTATTTCTTAAATCCTTGCTCTACTCATGTGCAAATTACGAACATAACTTAACGTGATTTGATCGGACACCCTTTAAGTCGACTTCCGCGAGTTCTACTGGCGAGATTCCCAGGCCTCCGATGCTTCCTCGGATTGCTACCATGGTCTCCCAAAGATACTCCGTGAGCTCAACTAGTCTTGGTGGTTTCCGAATCTTCCTAAAGTTCCGCGAACCTTCGACGATATTTGAAATGGACTTTCAAAACTTCGACAAGTCCCGATTTGATCTTAGATGGTTCCAACTCTTCCGAAAATCTCTCTGACTTAGATGAACTCTTGAACCCCGACGGACTTGGCCTCGGTAAATCACGTTATGTTTTCTTTCCATCGTAGTTATTCCTGCACACTTATCTCAACAAAGAGATTAGTACAAATATTTCACCAATTGATTTCATTATCAAAATCCGAGATTTAACAATTTGATACTTGGAATTCTTATACATGAATCTAGTTACTCTTTGTACTATATCTTTTCAAATGGATCATGAGCCTTGATGTCATATATTTCATGATCCTAGAAGTGATATGATTTCTTTGCCTTGTGTTGTAAATTGAATATTTGATTTGCTTTATGATGAAGAATCATTGAATCATGACTTGATCTATGAGAATGCTATGCTCTTATACATCATGATTCTAGGTTGCATATCTTTTATCATGGCTTGAAAGTGAATGAAAAGAAAATATGCTTTTATATTAGCACTTGTAATCATGATTTGATCCTTGATATTGATATGCTTTTATATATCATGATTCTTGGTTGTATGATATTTATCTTGAATTAAAAAATTGATAAATATGAATTTTGATCTTGCTAAAAAGAAAATTATGAATCATGAATGATATCTTTTGGTTGTGATCTTTGTTGAATTTATATATTGATATCCGTCATGACATGATTTCTTTGCATTGTTGTCTTATTTGCATCATGTAATGATTGAACAATTGATGTATATTTTTATTGATGCAAACTTTTAATTGATATAAAAAATGGCTTGTATAATGATTGAAATTTTTAGCCATTTAGTCCTCCCTTCTTTTTGACAAAGACAAAGGGGGAGAAAAATTGCTACCTTGCAATTTCACAAGAAGAAGAATGATTGCTATTTCAAAGGATGCAAATATTGTTATCTTGACTATATCAAAAGAAGCAAAATGCAAAACTTCAAAATTTTGAAATGTTGCATACCTTTATGTTTGTATGTTTAAATAAAAAGTTAACATATATGTTTAAAGTGATCATACATAATTGCTAGCTCATTGTAAACAAAAGTTGATAGCTTGCAAAGGTGAAACTTAGTTACAAAAAAGAAGAATTGAAAGGAAGCTAACTTGCGTGTCGCAAAGTATGTTAGCTTGCTTATCATTATTGATTGCTTGCTTATCTTCTTTTTATCTCATATCTTGATTTTTGACTCCCTTGAATTCATGACTTAATATGCTAAAAATTTATATTGTAAATTTGTTATTTTGTCATGATCAAAGCATTGGCTATTTGTACTCCACTTTTTGACAAAACAAAGGGGGAGAAGAATTATTGCTAGCTTATGTATTGCAAAGAAAAATTTTGCTAGCTAGAACATGCAAAGGAAGCAAAGAAAGTGCAACTTGCACATCTCAAGAAGCAAGTAAAAATTACCATCATTGCCTATCCTTGAAACTTGCTATGATTGAATAGTATGATTGGATGTTATAATGCAAAGCTATGCAAAAATGTTGTATGATATGATTGATAGCTAGTATATTGTAAAAACTTGCATATCTTTTAAACTAGCTATGATGCAACTTCTCCTTTTTGTTGATGACATAGGGGGAGAAATAGATTGATGACTTCATGCATTGATTGAATATTTTATATATTTACATGATGGTTTGTTGTTTTCTCACTACATAAATGAATGTTGCTTGGATTTGGGATAATCCAAGTGTTCTATCAATGGCATATTGATAGGGTGTTAAACTCCGAGGAGTTTTGGTTAACTCCGTCAGTCATCAATTAGTTGTCATCATCAAAAAGGGGGAGATTGTTGAATCTCAGATTTTGATGATGAAACTAATTGAGTATGATTTGTGGTCTAATTACGTGTTGACTTACGCAGGTCTACTATCGATCAGGATTAGACAGTTGACGCTGGAGGAATTGACGTTGCACCGGAGGTGATCACGTCAGGATATTGGATGTCGAGCCGGAGGTTCGGTCAACTATCGGCAGGAGGCTTCGTACGTCGAGCATCGGGCCAAGAAGTGCGGAGTTGCTCCATGGATATCGAGATTGCGGAGGTCAACCGTCGATTGGGCAACAAGCCGCTAGAGAGGGCGATGTGCCGAAGGATCGGACGGCGCCACCAATGATGTGCCTGCAAATCAATGTCAATTCGCGTTGTAATAACTATCTAGATCGAAGTAGAGTTTTTGGTGTTTGTTTGTACAGGAGTGACTACGATAGGGATGAAGACGTAAAGCAAAACAAAGGGCCGAAGACAAGTGTGATGAATCGTTGGGAGTTCGAGTGTTCAATGGAAGTTCAAGATTCGTTGGGAGCGTTCGAACCTACGAGAAACGCAGTAGGAGCTTGCTTGAAGGGTTTTCAAAGTTCGCCGAGGTTCGTCGGAAGTTCATGGAGCTTGCCAAGAAAGATCGGAGCTTGCCAAAGAAGCTCGGGGAACTCGCCAAGATCATCGTGAAGTCCGAGCTTGCTTTGTGAGTCCGCGAATGGTTTCCGAAGGTTCGCCGGAAGACCGTCGGAAGTTGACCGGAAGCTCGCGGAAGAAGTTGTCATGTGGACTTTGTAATAGCTTAGGAAACGTCTTTAAAATTCGTAGTTAGTACGTATTTTGGGTTATGATTAGATAACCCAAAGTGGGGGCCCATTGGGCCTTGATTAGGATGAGTTTGGGCCAAAATTTTGGCCCAAAACCAACCAAAGAAGATGCGTCTTTGCGCTACGTGCATGCATGCTACGTACATGCATCTTTGGCGGTGGCACCGCCAAAGAACTTGTTGGGTGGGTGGTAGCACCGCCGCTCATAGCAGCGGTAGCATTGCTCGCTGGGTGGTAGCACCGTTCGGTTATTCTAGTGGTAGTAGCACCGCTGGTGGCGGTGGCACCGCTGGGTGTGTCGATCTGCCAGATCGACAAGACGAAAACTCAAATTTTGGCTCCAAGTTTTGGCTCTAAATTTGAGTTCTCTTGAGCTCTATAAATTCCCCTCTTTGCAGGTTCAAAGAGCAAAGCAAGAAGAGTGAAAATCTTGAGGGAAAACTCGCTCAAATAGTGTCAAAACTTCCTCTTACTCTTAAGTGTTTTCTTGTTCAAGAGAGGGGTGAGAGCTTTATAAGGGTTATCTTCTAAGCCCATCAAAAGAAGAGGTGTTGCAAGGGAGTTCTTCCTCGCCCATTAGAAGGAGGAAAGCTAGTGGAAAGCCGGTGTCCTCAAGCGAAGAGGAATCGGAAGTGGATGTAGGTCGGATGACCGAACCACTATAAAAATCTGGTTTGCATTTATGTTCTTGCTATTTACTTTACTGCAAACCATTTTTACTTGCTGCCTTATTTACTCAACTTCCTTATCATCTTATTATGTATGCTTTAAAGTTAAAATGCAATCTTTCCAGGTTCAAACGAAACGTTGCATTCATTCGTACGAAGTTTCCAAAGCTTGTTTTAAATTGCTGAAAAAAATCTATCGTTTTATCCGCTGCACTAATTCACCCCCCCCCCCTCTTAGTGCCGCTCGATCCCTAACACTTACTCCTCAGTTGCAGCTTTAGTTGATGTGTGGCATCGTCGTCTTGGTCATCCCTCATCTTCTATTCAGCAAAAATTACTCTCTCGTTATTCTCTTCCAACTTTTAAAACTAGTAGCATCACATGTATTGTGATGCTTGTCTTAGCAATAAAAGTCATAGACTACCTTTTGGAACATCCTCCATATCTTGCTCTAAACAATTTAAAATTGTTTATACAGATGTTTGGGGCCCTGCCCCAACCCCTTCTTTTGACAAGTTTAGATTTTATGTCATTTTTATCGATTATTTCACCAAGTACACATGGTTATTTCCTCTTCGTCATAAATCTGACGTTCAACAATCTTTACCAACTTTCGCAAGTTGGTCGAGAATTTCTTTCAGTCATTAATCAAAACAGTTTGCTCTGATGGCGGAGGTGAATATCAAGCCCTCACATCTTGCCTCTCAGCTTGTGGTATACAACACCTCAAGTCATCCCCACATACTCCCTAATTAGTTGGTTCTGCTGAATGCAAACATCGGCATATAGTTGAAACTGGCCTCTCACTTCTACATCAAGCATCCATGCCCCCAACCTTTTGGTTAGTAGCTTTTCAAACTGCAGTCTATCTAATTAATCGTATGCTTACTCCAGTACTACAATACCAGTCACCATTTGAAAAACTTTTTCACAAGCCCCCAAATCTTCAGAAACTCAAAGTCTTTGGTTGTTTATGTTATCCATGGCTACGACCTTATACCTCACACAAGTTGACATCCCGATCCAAGACTCTCTAGAATATAATGCTTTCCGATGTTATGAACACCAAACTCAAAGAGTCTTTATATCACGTCACGTTATTTTTTTAGAGTCTACTTTTCCTTTTCACAACCATCCTACCGTGCAAGCTATTCCGACAAACATACATCACTGGAGTATCCCTCCGATCCCATCACACGAACCTCCTATGACACCATCCAATCCCTTTTCTCAGGATGCGCACTCTCTTGTTCTCCCGGTTCAACAGCTCCTTACTCCCTCTATTGCTTCTCCTCTCCCCTCTTTACAAGCTTCCCCTACTACTGATGTAATCCCCTCGGAAACACAACAACATTCTTCATCCTCTTCTGACCACAATAACACTTAAGTACCTCAGCCTGCTCCAACCCATGTCAATGCCTCTCCACTACCTATACCGACAACACAAGCTGCCGCTCCTAAACATCCAATGACAACACGCTCCAAGAGTGGTATATTCAAGCCATGTCAAGTCTTCGACCTACATGCTATCACAAAATCCTCTTCTGAGATCAATGAACCTACCACAATTACTCAAGCCCAAAAATCTCCACATTGGCGTAAAGCCATGTGTGAAGAATATGATGCCCTTCTCCATAATTCCACATGGTCTCTTTTACCCTCTCATCCTACACAAAACATCATCGGGTGTAAATGGGTCTTTCGAATTAAGCGGAACCCAGATGGATCCATTGCTAGATGTAAAGCACATCTCGTAGCGAAAGGGTTTCATCAATGACCTGGAGTTGACTTCACAAAGACTTTTAGTCCTGTTGTTAAACCCACAACAATTCGACTCATTCTAAGTTTGGCCATCTCAAAAGGCTGGCAGCTACGACAACTAGATGTTAATAATGCCTTTTTACAAGGGACTCTAACTGAAGATGTCTATATGCAGCAACCTCCTGGCTTCATTCATCATCAGTATCCGAGATATGTTGCAAACTACAAAAAGCTATTTATGGACTTCGTCAAGCTCCAAGAGCCTGGTATACTGAACTTGGTTCATTTCTGACATCAATTGGTTTTATCAACTCCAAGTCTGATACCTCGTTATTCTTACGACAACAAAATAGAACCACAATATATCTTCTCGTATATGTGGACGATATTATTGTTACAGGCAATGATCCCTTAGAGATTCGAACATTCCTAAAGCAATTGGCTGATTGATTCTCCCTCAAAGATCTTGGCACCTTAAGTTACTTTCTGGGAGTTGAAGCAATATTTACATCTTCATGTCTCCTCCTATCACAAAGAAAGTATATTCAAGATCTATTATCCAAAACAAACATGCAGGATGCAAAAGAGGTTACAACTCCCCTCTCTATGAATGAATCACTCAAATTATGTGATGGAAGCCCTACTTCGGATGCTACTCAATACCGACAAGTACTTGGCTCCTTACAGTACTTAGCTCTCACCTATCCAGATATCTCATTTGCAGTCAATAAATTGTCCCAGTTCATGCACTAGCCATATACTATGCATTGGTCTGCAGTCAAACGAATTTTACGATATCTTAAAGGGACCCTTCATCATGGCCTCTTTCTCCGCAAACATGCCTCACTTAATCTCCATGCCTTTGTTGATGCTGACTGGGCGGACAACTTTGATGATAGAACTTCTACGTCAGGGTATATTGTTTTCCTTGGAGCTAATCCTATCAATTGGAGTTCTAAGAAGCAAAAGACAATCGCACGGTCTACAACTAAAGCTGAGTACCGTGCCATCGCTACTGCTACTACTGAAATCAATTGGATCACAAATCTCCTTAAGGAACTCAACGTCAACTCTACCTTTCCTCCTATAATATATTGTGATAATATTGGAGCTACCTACTTATGTGCCAATCCAGTGTTCCACTCACGCATGAAACACATCGCAATTAACTTCCACTTCGTGCGAGATCAAGTTGTCAGAAATCAACTACGTGTCTCTCATGTACATACAGCTGATTAACTAGTAGATTCACTCACGAAGCCTCTTGCCCGTAAATTATTTTTATTACATCGATCCAAGATTGGCATCCTTGATAGGAGTACCATCTTGCGGGGGCATGATAGTAGATAAGATTTCCTCCAACTGTATGAGGAAATCTCTCTAGTTGTTGAGGGAAATCCTCCCTCTTAACCTGTATAAATAGACCTCCTATTGCATTGATCAAAACATACTTTTACAATTACTTTTCATCTTATCAGAAGAAGCTACCGCCGTGCACCAAGGATACGTTGCAGTCACCGGGGAGAAGAGAGTCTACGGTTGCGACCTAAGAGGTGGTAGCGAAGAGCGCCGAGGCAGAGATTTGCTGGTTGAAAAATAGTTGGCAGCAACAGGAGGATGCGACCGGAGTTGCTGCTAGGAAGGAAGCGACGACTACAGGACGACCGTCATCGTCTCAGAAAGGGAAGGGGAAGATTCACTGTCAGTAACAAGAGGAGGGAACGAGAATCTGCTGATGACAGTGGAGGGGAAGAAAGTGATTACTACAGGACGGCCATCGTCGTCTCAGAAAGGGAAGGGAAAGATTCACCCATGGACGTAGAGGAAGTAGGGGAGAGGGGGAGATCAGTGAGGAGCTTGCTCTAGGCAAAGTGCTCTAATACCATGTTAAGATTGAAACGTAATGGAAAATGATGTATTATAACTAGCAGAGTCGATGTTTATTTATACAAGGAGAGAGAGGATTTCCCTTAACAAAGCAGTGAGATTTCCTCATATAATTGAGGAAATCTTATATGCTATCACATTCCACGATGTTCTAATTTCTAATTTTTATCTATACGAAGCATATAAATAAATATTTATATGATAACATATAAATGAATATTTATTTTTCGTGGTTGATGCATACCGCTTAGAACTCCACCGGGGTGGCACATAGTAACAGTGGCATAGGATTTCAATATTTATTTATTTTAGTGGTCGTAGATTTATATTTCTCGTAACAATCCTGTAACTCTGTGGTATATAGGGCTTTCCATGTATATTGATTACCATGTAAATATATCCTTCATGATAATATATAATTTCCAGCAGACACTTCATGCCAATTCTTCTATAATTTATTAGATTCATGGTCCTTTTATATTACAGTCTTGATTTACATTTTAGTCAAGGTTATCGATCAATTATAAAAGATTTTTTTATTAAAGATGATTTTGATGGGAGAGATTATCATAATTATTTATCTTAAATCCTCTATTCTTGTCTATAAATAAACAAGACCTTATATAAATTATATATAGATTATAAATCTATTATTATCTTTCTTTAGTCTATACTTCATCAATTATAGTGATTCTATGAAGTATAAAAAAGAAAGAGGAGAATACGAGTCTAATATTCCTTATCGATCAGTATCGTTTCTTCTTTCGAATCAAATGATGATACATTTATAGATATTTTAATAGGCATCAAAAGGTATATAATCTTAGTCTTAATATATCATTATTTAATTTTGATTCTAGTATTGAAGTTTTTTCATACAATAGTAGCATGATTATATAGTGGCCACAATAGCACTTGTCAGCTTGCTATTGACTTGAGACAATAGCTGACATCAATGCTACATAGACGACACCCGTAAAGGTAGCCACCAAGATATCAGTAGTATGCAACCCATGTTTGAGGGTGCACTCGGTGTTGCAATGAGTCGCATGATCATCACTATGAATGTGGAGGTTGGTAGGCTACATCATGACAGCATTGAAGGCGGTGTTGGTGATCATGGCTTCATTAGTAAATGTTGTGCAATGCCTTCAAGTATCACAATAGAAAGTTCCCTATAGACACACACACACACACATACGCACCGAGAGCCATCCTTGGCTGGTGTGAAGGTCGTGCAGTGGTTGAAAGACTATATTGCATGGCGATAGCGATTGTGCATAGAGGAGAAGCCGCAAAGTAGAGATATAAGGTGGCTCATTAGGTTGCCCTACCTAGTGTCCACAACGATAGAGGTCGATGTTCGATGAGGTGGGTGGAGGTAGCACTAGGCAATCGCCAACTACGGAGAAGACGCCATCAACCGTGAAGTCATGCAGTCGTGGTGGAAGCACTTCACAAAGAAGAAGGTCGGGCATGATTTTAACATAATTTGCTCAAAATGTTAATTTGACCATAATATGTCCTTTTGACAACCATTTAATTCTAACTTCAATCAAAATCTAATTTTGATCCATTTTGACACGGTCAAAATGGATAATTATGGTTACTTGGTACCTATGTTTAAGGATGATTTATTTGATTAATCTTGAGAGGATACATATTATATTTCTACAGTTCTAGAAATTTAGTTTTTTTATCTAGAATTATTAGGATATTATTATTCTTTTGGTGATGGTAAACTTAGTATATTTATGATTCAAAAAAAGTTGATTATAAAATTTTATATAATAGTTTGCATAGAATTAATATGAATCCTGAGTTTGCAATGACCCTATCGTCAATTGTTCGAAATAAAACACAGTTTTATGAACTCTTTGATTATATATATCTAATTTATGTAATGTCTTAAGCTATTAATACCTTTAGGTGTATATTAATAAAGTCCAGAGATAATTAGAGAGAAATATTAAAAATTATTAGATTTGATAGGCGTGGTAAATTTTATGGATGAGAATGAGGATTTTGATTGTTTTTTGCTAAATTATTATAGAATAGTGAATCAATAAGAGTGATGATCTCAAAATTTAATATCAGGAAGATATAAGTTGATTTTTTTATTATTTCTTATTTGAGAAGAGGTTGTTTCTTAAATCACTAAATGATTTAATGAAGATAAATAATAAAATAATATTGATAAACTCTCATATAATATTAATATCACTATTAATTAACTTGTAGAATGTAAAAGAATCATATTATGATATAGGAATCCAAATGATCTCTTATTATTTTCGTAAGTTGTGAAAAGTGATGATTCTTAAGTGGTGTTGATCAATGTTTATATTTGAAGCTTAGTGGGAGTATGCTTATTATATTGGTTTGTGAATAATATTTTCACTTGTTAGTAGTGATATTAGTTTATTCAACGAGATTAAGATATTTCTCATTAAGAATTTTAAGATAATTGATATAAATAAGATAACTTATGTTATGGACATTAAGATATATAGGGATAAATCTCAAATATTTCTAGAACTATATCAAAATAGTATATAGATCAAGTCTTGGAAAGATTTAGTATGCAACTTTGTTCAGCTAACGATACACCTTTTATCATAGGTAAAAATTTAGCCAAAGCTAATATCTTAAGAATAACTTATAAAAGAATTAAATAAAAAATATTCCTTATAGATGCCTAGTTGGAAATCTATTATATGTTTAAGCCTATATAAGATCATATATTAGTTTTACGGTAAGAAATGTTGGGTAAATATTAGATTTACCCATAAATAAAATATTAAAATGCTACAAATTAAGTAATAAGATATGTGAAAAGAATAAAGGATTATATATTCACATATAATAGATCAGATCAACTTGAAATGATAAGATTTTCATATGTTAATTTTGCAAATTACCTCGATAGTAGGAAGTCCACTTTACAATTTATATTTATATCAGTTGAAGAGATAATTTTCAAGAATAGTATAATGCAAATTATATTATCGAAAATAGAAGTTGATTATATGGCATGCTTTAATATTACTAATCAAGTCTTATAACTGTGAAAATTTATTTAAGGACTTAGCATGGTAAAACTTAATTTTCAAGTCGCTGAAGCTATCTTATGATATATCATAGTAATTTTTCTTTTCTAAAAATGACAAGTACTTTATCAGTTATATGTATTATGATATAAAATACTTGATAATTAGAGAAAGAGTATAGAAATAACTAATGTTAATTGAGAACCTGAATTTTACTGTATTGATTATTGAACTATTTACTAAGGCCTTATAGTTTATGATATTTAAAGGATATATTATTATAATTAGGATTTTAAGCAACCCATAAAAGATTTGGTGATATATATAGACATCATAATTGATATTTTTACCTACGTAATTAAAATTATTTATTTTTATTATCATGTTCATATTTATGTATATATATATATATTATGGTTGAATATGATAATAGGATTAACTTGACAAAATCAATTATAAAGATCATTATATATTATATTAGGAAATACTAATAGTCTTATGGTACATTGAAAAAAAATGACATTAATGACATACAACTGTTATAACTCATATCGATAATCGAATTTAATATAGTATTATTAGATTTATTAATTTATTTTATAAAATTTATGTTCATGTGTAAAATATTTTTAAAATTTTTTAGATTCCAATTAGGAAAATTATTTTTAAATAAAATTTTATTTTATTTATTATAACTTTATTTTTTTATCTTATTGATTAATGAGTTAAGTGGGAGAATGCTAGATTATGTGATCTGATTTAATTAGATAAAGTATATTATAATTTTGATTATATTTTAATTATGGTTATTAACAAATATAAAAGTGATCCAACTATAATAGGATTCTTTGTTAGGGATGATCTTGATCGAAGGGATTGTCATAATTATTTATCTAAACCCATACTTTCACTTATAAATGGAGAGGACTTCGTATGAACTATATACAATTGGACTCTTCTAATTATAAATAGACAAAACATCCTAAAATGAGCTCGCAAGTGAAATTCAATTAGTTGTGAATCTTCTTCATATTGGACAATCAAAATTTGTCATACTAGATATGGTAGATGATGAGCTCATCAAATTAACCTTATTTTTTTCAACTAATTATATAATTATATTTATATTTTAAGATCATTCTGATTATGTAATAGTACTTTTTTGTTGTCCAATATGCTAGGAATTTCGGAGCTAACGTCAATTTAGCATTCAAATAGATGTAATTATAACTAGATGGGATTCATTCTTATAAAATTGCATCAAGGATGCACTTGAGACAAGTCCCTCAGGTGCCTAAATTAGTGTAAAAGTTAAATTGATTCAAATGTTTTAAAATGTTGAGTAGTATCAAAGTAATCTTTTTTGTAAAACAAACCTACCTAAAGCCTTTTATAATGATCTTTAGTGAGTATAAAGAATAAATAGAAGTTAATTTACAAGATGATTACACAAATTTATCAAGTATTACTTACATATGAATCATCAAGTCTTAGGATTAACAATATGATGTGTTTGATTATCATGTTAGAATTACAAAACATTTGAGTTGATAATGAAATGATGATGATGTGATGTTCGATCCTTCAAATATTAGATTTTCTCTATCTAATATTTTTTCTTTAAAAATAAAATAAAATAAATTTAGTATTGGTTTGCTGATAGATGACTTATTTAACTATTATCTAAGATCGGAATACAGGCGTGTTATGTAACTCGTGGTATATAAAGTAAAACAAAGTTAGTAGTATCTTCAATTAGTTTTCTTTATGAATTAAATTTGTTGAGTAATAAATTTTCTAGTTTTGAGTTTTTGTTGGATATTGATCTTCCTTCAATAAGAAGCAAATAGGTTCTTGGATCACTTCGACTCTAATCATGCATTTAGACACCAGGTCTCAGTGTCTCCTTAGGTATTAAGGAGTTGGCAACGGGGAAGAAGTCCATTCCTTTGTTGCGTTGCACGCAGCCTTTTTCTTCACCTCGAACTGGTAGGAATTGCGCGTTCAAACCTGTTGCCGAAAGGGCAAAAAAGGAGAAAAAAACTCCAAAATATGTACGAGATTCCACTTTTGTCCTCATCCGAACTGCCCACCACCCCCACCCCCACTCTTTCTCGTGTCGCCTCGGGCCCCACCTACGACATGCACCGTTGCGTGCGGCGTGCGATCGGTCTCATCTTCCCCTTACCATTTACCGTTCCTGGCCACTCGTCGGTCTCCAATGTCCGTTGTTGTGGGCCCGACGGCGTTCCTGGCTCACGGCATCGCGTGCGCGTCGGACGTGTTTGCTGTCTTCCTTAGGACAGCTTTCCCCATCCACGTGGTGTCACGTGACCGGCGGGCCGGAAATGGCATCAGGCACGGCTCCCCAGGCCCGTCGTGCTGGCCACGCCGTCCCAAAAAGTAACGGCACACTGACGTTGCCGTCAACACGGTCATTAATCTCCCTCTCCAATTCAAAGTCGCCGTCAAGCAAACAACCCCTCCGACTGTTCTCGACTTAAATCTTTCCTTCCCTCTTCGGGCAAATTTGCCCCTCCGTCAGCTCTTCCATCTGACCGCTAAACGAAGCCCTGCCTCGATCCGACGGTCGTGATCCTTCTCCGTGCCGCCGTCCTTTATAGAGCCTCCTCGATCGCCGCCCCACATTCCCCTCGTTCACCCCCTCAGCGAGAGAGTAATCGGAGAGGTTTAGATATTTCTTTGTGAGGCGACGATGGCGGAGCACAAGGAGGAGTCGGTGGCGGAGTCTCCGCTGGAGAAGATCACTGAGAAGTTCCACGACGGGGACTCTTCATCGTCGGATTCGGACGGCGAGAAATCCTCTGTGGTGGACTCCTCGGCGCCGTCCGCCGCCCAGGTTGTCAAGGCCAAGATCTACCGCCTCTTCGGGCGCGAGAAGCCCGTCCACAAGGTCTTGGGCGGTGGGAAACGTACGGATCGTCCCTCCCTGATGCCCTTTCCCTTGAAAGATTTTGCTTGCATTTTTAATATAATAAAACCTTTTTCCATGTTTTTCTTCATCGGTTTGATCTCGATCGAATTCGCCGAGTCGCATAACGGACGGGTCCGTAGGTTTTTCTAAGATGTGGTTCAGTGATTCCCGAACTTATTATTTGAATCGGATGTAGGTTATAAATTTCACTTTCCATTTTTATTTAATAAGAAAAATTACATTTTTCTATTTTTGAGTACATAACGAACATAAACCCTAAATCAGCTCCGGATATCTTGTTGACCTTGATCAAGAGATATCCTTATTTGTCCTTAGTTTGTAAAGTTTATTGGACGATCGGACTACCTCTTCGTCTTGATTTATTATACCCTTTTATGTTGGGCGAATCATAAAGTTTTCAATAGATTATATTTGCGTCTTAAATGGAACCTGTTGAGGGTGGAATAGCTATAAGAGTAGGATGATTTATTGACCGATTCTTGAGCAGCTGCTGATGTCTTCCTATGGAGGAATAAGAAGGTCTCGGCTGCCACTCTCGGTGGAGCGACGGCCATTTGGGTCTTGTTTGAGTTAATGGAGTACCATTTGCTGACCTTTGTTTGCCATAGTCTCATCCTGTCCGTGGCCATCATGTTCCTCTGGTCAAACGCGTCAACTTTCATCAACAAGTGAGTTTGGCTCTGCAATTTTTTGTTGCTTCGTTCTGTATGCTCTCTTCAGTGGCTCAACCCTCTGTGCTTCGTTTGTAGGTCCCCTCCACGCATTCCAGAGGTAAGCATTCCGGAAGATTTGACTGTGAACATTGCACTTTCGCTTCGATATGAGATCAACTGGGCTTTTGCTGCTCTGAGGGACATCGCATTAGGGCGTAACCTTAAGAAATTCCTTTCTGTATGTTGCCTCATTGTTCTTCTATGCAAGTTCAATATTTTGGTGCTCTGTTTGTGCCTTTAATGGCTGCTGCTTTGATTATAGGTCATTGCTGGTCTGTGGGTTTTCTCAATCATCGGCAATTGTTGCAATTTCTTGACCTTATTTTATATAGGTAATTGAAATTTTGCAGTAGCACCGAGCTTTTTGCTGTCATAATAATTATAGTTTTACTTATTTACATCTTTAAGTTTGGGTAACAGCATTTGTCATAGTGCACACGGTGCCGCCACTGTATGAGAAGTATGAGGACAAGGTTGATGCTTTTGCTGAGAAAGCACAAACTGAGTTTAAGAAGCATTATTCCGTGATTCATGCAAAATACTTGAGCAAGATTCCAAAGGGGCCATTGAAGGATAAGAAGTTCCAATAGAGTTGAAGGATCTGTGTGGTTGTGGTTTGATTTTGGCAGTTTATTGGCTAGTGGTGGTTTTCGATCGGTGTAATGACTGTTTATCCATATTTGCTTAGAACTCTCCCTTTGAGTTCCTAATTAGAGGCATGGACATTATCAGTATGGGTTAATATAAGTGATTCTGAGTTTTATGATGTGGATCGGAGTTATTATTGTACCAAGTAAGACAATTTAGTTTTATTTTAATGGTGATTTGTTTTAGAAAATCTTTGTTATTTACGTACATGTCATTTCTATGAATCATTGAGTATTGTTTGTGTTTCTCTTCATCATTATTGAGTTTTTCCTGTTTTATATGTAACAAGAGGCAGGTGTCATGTTGGAGCACTAGATGTACTTTGTGACGTGTTCTGTTTTCCTGGTTGTCCACGAAATTTTGCTGTGTCTTGTTTACCTCCCTCCTGTTCTATGTTGCATGATGACTATACGAATAACTCTGGATCGTAGAATCTTAAGTTTATGCTCAAGCAAGGTGGTGGATGTTGGGTTGGTATTATATGGAGCTTGTAGTCATATTATAACCATCTTAGATTATTACTCTGTTAATCGTGTGAGATAACTACAGTTCAATGAGAGTCAATACGACCTTTTGATGATTACTTGAGTGATTCTTCGCGATATTTAGTTGTTTACCATATGATCATTGTGAGCTTAAAATAACGTGTGGTTTCATAGAACCACACAGATTTTTGAAAGCTGTAGATGCGTGAAGGTCATGAAAAAACACATTTACTTTGAAAAGTTTGTGATGTTTATGTAGTTGTTAGATTTCAGTACTTGTTAGGTACTAATATGTATTTTTCAGCATCATTAGATGATAATTATTACATTCCTTAAAGTTTAGCTCTTCTTTTGTAATTTAGGAAGAGATGGGTACATGAACTTTAGATATGCTGTTTTATTGTTATTGAACATAGATGATGATTGGTAAAACCAAGTAAATATTCTTATTTCATGAATCCTATACTGCTTAGACTAACATATGTTATGAAGAACTAAGTTAAGGGTTCTTTACATTGTTGAATATATTTTATGATAACGTAATGAATTGTGTTAGGGATATGTCCATCCTATACTATGATTAATGATTAAGTGGGTGAGCCTTGGTGGCATGGTAAAATTGCTTGTTTGTAATTTGTCTTTTTTATATTTCCGAATCCTCTGTTTTCTTTATTATTATTTTGAGTTACCACCATGAAGGGGTTCTGAAATTATAAGGTGAGATTGTTCCACTGAATTGCCTATAATTTATCCATGGTATGATAGATAACGGAATAATTGCAGGCACTCTGAAAGTTCACCGAGAAAAATAGCGTCAATGGCCTTATTATTGTGGAGTGCTGGGAGTTTGACGGACTTCCTCCTGTTGTTTTTGTCACAGACAGCTATTTGATCCGATAAAGTCATTTCTCATCAACGTTTTGAGGACGTGGGCCGATGGTTACAGTATATCAAATTTAGCTGAACCCTTGATAATATACTTGTTGCACTTCCTATTTTTATGGTTGCATAGTAGTTGTTGGTTTTCGGAGCGTCCGACTCGAAAGCTATTATATTTCTCCGCATAAGCTTGTCATGCATCGCAAATATTCTTGCCGGTTTGTCTGTGTCGGTTGATGAGATGGGTAAAGAAAAAGTATCCCGCTTTCGATGGCTTGAATCAATCCGAGCTCCATGAATTCCATTTTTGGTAGCCCCCTATTTTGTTATTAAGAATCCTCTATAAAAATAATAAAATCTAATTTTATTATTTATATCCTCTCCATTTCAATAATTTTCATCTGTTTAAAAAACATTATGCACCACGGGAGCTCGAAATCATTTTGACGGTCAGATCCCTCGATCTAAATCTGGGCCGCTATATTCCTAATTACATCCGATCTGGTTTCTGCCGAGTTCCTGAGCGACTATATAAAGACTCACCCGGACCCAATTCTACACGACTCGACGGTGATCCGGTCGATGTCCAATTCGACTTTCCCCGAACCCAACCCTTTGCGTGCTGCACTACTTGCCCTAATCTCCCACTTCTATAAATACCCCCAAGTGGCCAATCTGCCGCCCGATACCATCCTCGCCTCGGCCGTGTCCTCCCACCAAACTGTTCCAAAAAAGCCTCGTCTCTCTTTCGTGCTGCTTCCCCTTCTCGGATGCGATGAAGAGAGCATTCTCTACTGTGATCGTCGGGTTCCTCTTCGGATCCGGCGACATGAAGTCCGTCTAATTTGGTTCGTATTCACTGAGCATCCTTCTCCTCCTCTTTCGTTTTTCTTTCTTTTACTCTCTTTTCCCCCTTTCTTTAATATCTTGGCAAACGAAGGACCTATGGAGGAATCGCTTCTTACGCGGTGCTATTCTTTCCAAGTTTGCCTTCGGATAGGAAGTAAAAGCGAGGTGGGGCGGCCGGACTCGTAGATCAATTCGAGTTTGGGTGATCTCCGGGTCATTCTTTCGATCCGTTCTTCGCACATCTAGAATAGTGTTTGGCAGTGATCCATGTGGAAGATCGAGAAAGAGCGAAGGGCCCAGCAGAGGGGTGATGAACTCGTGAGTTGAGACCTCTCTAACGTCTCGGTACAACCTTCGCAAAGAGAAGCCTGCCGTGGTCGTACGACGCCTGAACTCTGGTTTTCCTGGTGTCTCGTACCACGGCTACAGATCCTCTCAGTGATTGAATACATTATCTTTTCAATTTTTCTTGATGATACTTTGGAGCCTTGTAGCTGAGCTAATTTTTGGCTAATCTCTCATGCAATCTACCACACTTATGCACATCAAAACATAGAAACATAGGAAGGTGTTAGGGACAGTAAAGATGAACCCTGGTTTCTGTAGTTGATGTTATGTTGGGTTCAATCTGTAGCCACGAGAGAAGTGTTTGGGAGAAGTATTTGGGACTGGATGTTTGAAGTTTGAACCCGAGGAAGACAAGTAATTAGAACAATATGCTATGGATACGGGCTCAAGGGGATAGCATAATTAGACTGTTTTGTACTACAATATCTTTTTCTCCCTCCCTTCCCTTTTGTTTTTCGGTTGTACACTCAAGTTAAAATAATATTTTCATTGTATTCACATCTGGAGAGTACCTCTTAAAGCTGTAGATCACACAGGAAAACAAAAAATTTGGATCGAGCAATTTAGTCCAAACTGTGAAATCTAATGAACTATATTAAGTCCGCGTAATATGGTATTGAGGATTATATTGATTATGTTAAAATAATAAAATTTTCCTTTATGATAAGGAACGTTATACACATCACACGGTAGAAGTGGGGAATACTCCTTTATTATTTATTGACGTGGGGAACCGTAAAAATCACCAACTTCTTTTGATGGTTTAGGACAAATAGACTTGTTTTCATTAGATGATGATATCTTATCAATCATATAAAAGATTTTTGTTATGATTATTATAAGATAATTAAGTCCTACGTAAATGTTGGAAGGTCATCATCTTAGTGAGAGATTGAATGTTTTACGACGGTGCCAAAGGTTTATTAATTATCAAATCGCAGTACTGTATTAGAACGTCATAATCAATATTAACAGTTAAATATACAAGAATTAATAATAAGTGTTTCTGAATTTTTAGTTCAATCCTCAGATATTGTAGATTGGCGCCAGAATAATGTCAAATTGATCCTACATTACTACACATTAATACTGGGTACTGCATTATTGTGGCAAAATTATAAAATAATATAATCCAATTATCTGTTCTCAATGTAATACAGTCCTCATCCCAACCATCTAAAAAATGGTTTGTGCTTGGCCAATTCAATTGCATGATTTACATCAGAACTTCAACTCTGCAATTTCCATTACCGATTCTTACTTTGTGAGTTGGAAAATCCACATTCTTCATTCTGTCGACCCGTAATTTGGATTTCTCAATCTCTAGCTGTCTCTCTGAGCTCTTAGATGGCACGAACGGGCTTCGGGCCATGAAAAACATAAGAACCTCCTACTTATTTATTCATAATCTCAAAAAATAACATTTATTTTATTATTTAAAATATTATTATCAATTTTATTTTATTTTTTTTCCTAATCTCTTATTTTATCCTGAAGAATCTCCCATTGTGATTATAAATATTTAAAAGAAGATTAAATAGTAATTTATAAAAATTAGAGACTGTTCTCATTCCGATGTCGGTTAATGAGATCCCGATCCCGATGCTAGCTCATCTTATGATATGGCTCTTCCGTATTCTCCGGTGAAATGTGATCAAATTCAACCAGGTCAGGGGATGCACCGAGTCTGTTATCAGATTATCATCCCTAACATTCTTATTTTCAATCGAGAACTTCCCTATGTTTGTTTAATTCATTGTTTTGGGGGTCGGTTGAGATGTGGCTGCACGTAGGCCGTCCGAGCTGCCCCTGTTGGCCCGGTCCACCCGAGGCTTGACCCGGCTCGTTTGTGGGAGGCATAACGCGTGCGGACCACAACATCGGCGTGCCGGATTCGGCGCTTCCTGTACTTTTTTTAGTGACCGATTGCCGCGTTAAAACCCGATCCTTCGCGCCGTGATAGGAATAGAGGACGAAATCGATTCGAACCACATTGCCTCCCGCAGATCTCTCTCCTCCTCTCTGCTCCGCTCAGAGAAGGAAGAGAGAGATCTCAGGTTTGTCTGTTTGTTCCAGTCTTTTTCGAAGCGGGGGAAGATCACGGCCGAGATGGCGGCAATCCCTAAAGTTTTGGTGGCCGTTTTGGTTCTCGCCTTGGCGACTGTTGTGCCCTCCGTCCAAGCTCAGGCTCCCGCCCCCTCACCTACCAGCGACGGTGATTTGATCTTTCCTTCGTTCTTTCTCGTATTCACGCTATATATCCAGTTATTTTATAGAAGCCAATGTTCGGTCCTGTTTTATGTTCTTCGTGCTGGATGTGTTCTCTTCCCCTTTTGTTCTATTACCGTTTCGTAGGTTTTACTAGTTTGTCACAGTTAGGTTCCGATTCAAGTGTAGATTTCTGTTCGTTCGTACATCCATGCGGTATTGGAGTAAAAGTTTGCATCTTTGAAGCAGACGCTCATTTTTTAGATCAGAGATGATGTTGAAGTGTCTACGAATCTAGAGTGACATGGATTAGCTTTTCGCTAATAGGTTCGGCGTTCTTAACATTTTGTAAAGTTCCTCTTTTTAGGGCTAAACATCTGTTAAATGTTGGAAATTAGTTGCGATCGTATGATGTAATGAAGACTACTCTGTTTTCTTAATTCATCTCCTACTGCAAATTCATTGTTGATCTTGATGTGGGTAGAAGTATTGTTTGATCGTTGTCTGTTAAGGATTGATGCATTGATATACTCTTTCTTCTCTTGTGCAGGCACATCAATCGACCAGGGGATTGCTTATTTGCTAATGCTTGTGGCCCTGGTTCTCACCTACCTCATCCACCCCTTGGATGCCTCCTCCCCCTACAAGTTCTTCTAAGCCTTCCTAGGATTACATTTGTGTCTGTGAGGAAGGGTTTGGTGGGTTGTCTTGCTTGTACTTGCATGATCATGGTGTGGGATTTGAACATTAAATGGAACCATCATGTTGATTTATCCTAAATGTTCTTGTTGCTGGTGCAGCTGATGCTTTCGTTTATGCTTGCAATTTCCTTGGTTTACAATGAATATGATGTCACAGTGGGAAATTTTAACTACCGGATAGCAAATGTACTGGAATTGTAGAAGATGCGAAGTTTGGGGGAGGAAGAGCAGCCTTGATGCTGGTTATTCAACATGAATAATCAAGCTCAGTGAACCCCGACGAACATTGGCGATTTGGTCTGGAGTTGGATAAAATGTTCGACGTTGTAAGAGTTTATATTTCCTCTTATGCTTCTGGTTTTGCACGAGAAATATAGTTGTAGATAGGTATTTCCCGATGCACATACGTGTTGACCTCTGTTAGTGAATCTTTACATCGTGGTCGAGGAGTCGGCAAGATTTGGTTCGACTTCGATTGTCCAGGCAAGTACTCGGGTGTTAAAAGCGAGCGTCGGGTTGGGTTGAGCTGGAGACTCGTCTCCCGAGCGTGATCTTCTCTCCTAGCAAGCAATTTGTTGTGTGTTCGTTGAGTTTTTGTACACAGGTCGAGATCGGGAGAGGGATTTTCCAACTTAATCCCTCCGAAGCTTAAATTAGCATTGTGTGAATAAGGATGTTGAGTATTTGAAAAGTGCCTCTTGGCACTAACCAGGAGTGAGCTTTTATACCTGTGCGTGGGGTTGATCGTACCTGGTCCATTAATAGGCCGTTGACCCTTGGAGCGTTCAACCCCTGTATCCCATGTGGGTGTCGGTCGAATCGCATGGATCAGCGGTGAGCGGCTTTGCCCCGGGTTTTCTAAAGTGGTCGTGTGTTCTGAGGTGTCGTCCCGAGCCTTCTAGGGCGGTGTCGTGTTGCTCAGCGTACTGCATTCGACCTAGTACGGTCGCGTGCTTTGAGGCGTTGTCTCGAGCTTTCCGAGGCGACATCGTATTGCTCTGCATATTGCGTCCGATTTGGTATGGCCATGTGCTTTGAGGCGTCGTCCCGAGCTGTTCAGGGCGGCGTCGTGTTGCTCTATGTATTGCGTCCGATTTGGTACAATTGCGAGGGGATTCGAGCCCATCCTAGTGCGCCGACGTGGCTCATTGCCTCAGCTTATGAGAGTCACCTAATGATGATGTGGTCGTGGGGAGCTATTTGCGGGCGAGTGGCATCGATATGTGCCTTATCATTCTCTCTCCCCCTTGGAGGAAACCATGTACCGACTTCTCTTGGGAAGGCTCGGGACATGGCTTGGTGTCTCTCTCTGGGTAAGTCGATCCCCGTGCAGGGATCATTGGCTTGGTCATCGAGTGATGTTGGGTCGACGTCCGTGCAAGAAGTCCAAGGTCGGGACATCAAAGATGTCCGAGTCAGTCGCAACTCGGGTGGCCGCCGACCGGGCATGTGGTGACTCTAGGGAGCATCTGTCTGGGGGCTTGTGGGGAGCACTCGTGATAAGGAACACGCTGTAAGGGGGGAGTCGACTAAAGTGGCTCGACCTACATCAATGCGGGACCTCTGCCGCACCCAGGCTCGGACCAAGGATGAACCCTTCCAGGCTATTTTCATAGGGGAATTGCCCGACGGAGAGGCGACTGATCCCCTCGAGGTGCACTGGTCAGGATTGACCCATGGGAGTCGGGTCTGTTAGGATCGATATGACACTAAGAGAGAGAGAGAGGGGGGGGGGGAGGGGGTGGTGAATTAGTGCAGTGGTAAAAACGTTGATTTGCGATTTTGGAAAACCATTTCCTACGATGAAAACTTTCAACGATATTGTATCAAAAATGCTCTAACTTGAAAGCATTTGCAAGTGAGTAATGGGGAAGTAGAGTAGTGAGCAAGCAAATCAATTTATAATATAAATAAAAAGTAGAATAAAAATTACAAATTGATTTATAGTAGTTTGGTCATCCCGACCTATGTCTACTCTCGATTTCTCTTCCGTCAAGGCCACTGGCTTTCACTATCAGTCTTCATTCAAACGGGTGAAGACTAACTACCCTTACAACTCAATTCTCCTTTTAACAGGTTCAGGAGAGAACCTTTACACCCCCACTCACTCCTCTCTTAGACTTAACCAACACTTAAACCCAGAGGGGAGGAATTCTTACATAATTATAATATTTTTCCTCTTTTTGTTCTCAATTGATGTGTATACTAACTAGGGATAAGAGAGATATTTATAGGCCTCTAGGGGATTCAAACTTGGAGCAAAATTTGAATCATCTCGAGTCTTCAAGGTATTGGCGGTACCATTACCAGTACTGAGCGATACCACCGCCCAATCTACCCTGACACTGGGTGGTACCATCACCTAGTCTGGTGGTACCACCACCCAGTCTGGCGGTACCACCACCTGATATAGTCTTGGAGATTGTCTTGGAGACTGAGCCATCGATGGTTTCACTACCTGTTTTAGCGGTGCCACCACCTGACCCACCCGTTGGGTTACTATTTGGACCTTTCACTTGGCTCAACACAACCCAAACTCGGGCCCAATTGGCCCATAATTGAGTTAACTCAATTCCAATCCAATTATACCTAAAACTACTTTGATTTAGACAATTATTACAAAGCTCAATCAAATATTGTTCGGCATGTCATTGGTTCATCCGGTGTTTTGTTTGATTCTTCGGCGCATCATCCTCTCTTGCAGCCTATTGCCCAATCGACAGTTGACCTCCGCAACTACGATCTCCTTGGCGTAATTCCGCTCTTCTTGGCCCGATGCCCGAATCCCATGGTACGAAGTCTTCTACCGATACGTCGACCGATCTTTCGGCTCGATGTCCAATCTTCTGACATGTTCTTCTCCGACCCAATATAAATTCTTCCAGCTTTAATTATCTCTTCCTGATTGAAGCTTTTTATGTCACTCAAAATACAGATTAGATCATAAACACTATCAATTGGTTTTATCATCAAAATTTGAGATTCAACAATCTCCTCTTTTTTGATGATGACAACCAATTGATGATGAAGTTTAAACAAACTCCCTCTATCAATATTATCATATTGATAGAAACGAAAAATTTAAAAAAACCAAGCAACATGTCATCATAAAATCATGCACAATCATAATTTCAATTCAACATTCAATACATGAAATTATTATCATACTTCTCCTCCTTTATCATCAACAAAAAGGAGAAGTATATCTAGCTAGTTTTTGAGATATGCAAGTTTTACAACATATAGGCTAGTAAAATTTTTTACTTTACACCATGCAAGCATAGCAAATTTTAAAGATATGTAAGCATAGCAATTTGCTTCTTGAGATAGGCAAGCTTTTGCTTCTCTTGAGATAGCAACTTTTTGCTTCCCTTTACGATGTTTATGCTAGCAAATTTTGTTTCATCTCTTTTGAGAAGTGCAAGCAAGTTTTTTCTTTCTTTGCAAGTTGACAATTCTTGATGATGTTCAAGATAGAAAGTTCTTTCTTCTCTTTTAAGAAGTGTAAGCTAGTAAATTTTGTGATACATAAGCTAGCAACTTTTGCTTTGTGATGCACAAGCTCGCAACCTCTCTCCCTTTGTCTTTATCAAAAAGAAGGGGAGGATACAATAGCTAAAAAAATTTCAATCATTATATGAGGCATAAAAGCCATAAATACAAAGGAATCATGTCAAGAAAGATATAATATCAAAGATCAAGAAAAATCAAGAAGAACATGATTCATTTGACAAATCTCTTTAATAAAACGAAAGAATCATACGAGAATGCATTGTGAGAGATCTTGATTCATATAAAGAAAATCTCAAGTTATCATTATGAGAAATCAAGAGAATAATTATGATTCAATTGGATAAACATTCTCTTTAATAAAATGAAAGATTAATAAAATTCAAGTTATAATTATCAAGATGTCAAGTAATATGTTATGAATGAAAGATCTTCACCATTTTTAGGATAAGTTTCCTCTTTAATGAATAACATGAAGAAATATAGGAGAATGAATTGAGAAAGATAGAAGCATCGAAAACATCTGAAGTTGTAAACATGAATAAATAAAGTGTTTGTCAAATCCGAAATCATCATCAAAATCACAATCAAGAAATTCATAAATAACAAACATAGATTCATCATTAAGGATTTCGATAAGATATAGATTGAAGATGCAGTCCATTTTTATGTATTTTAATTTTTATAATTTATTTTATATAAGCATGTCTTTGTCTTTTATGTCAGATAAAAATATGTATCAACGTGTAAGATTGAAAAACAAATTTCGTCATAAAAATTATCAAGTCCAAAAATATAACAGATTAAATATATGATATTTTCAAACAAAAGATTCAATTTATAATGATAATACATTTTCCTTTTTATGTGTTTCAATTCATACATTTTAATTTTATATAAGCATGTTCAAGTTTTTTTCATACAAAAGCTAAGCATCATGTTTAAAACCGAAAATCAATACAAGATCATCAAGATATACATGATTGCTTCTATCTTTTAAGCCAAATTCATGTATTATGTTTGAAATAGAAAAGTGATATAGAAATCGTCAAGATAAATATACGTGAAATTAATCTTATTAGGTGTACAAGTATTAGATCAATATTTTGTTTCTTTATCATAAAACATGTAATTATCATGATAATTATTTTTAATTTTCAAAATCACTAGAAAGAAAAGCATGATATATTTTTATAATTTTTTATTTCTAACAAACTAAATTAAACAACTCATGAAAAGCATCAAGTAATTTTATAATAAAGTAAAGGGGAATTGGTTTAGTTGCTCAATAACCATTCAGCATTCCGTAGGTGGATCAATCAGTGAACTCATTCCCAATGAGCACCTGCCCTGTGCCCTTAGTGTCCCCACATGAGTAGCTATGAGATCAGCCACCTCCATCATGTGGATGTGTATACAGCACACCAGTCTATCTGGTTATCTTGATGTCCCTCTTGAGTAACCTATGACTGAGATTATTTAAGGTCTATGTTTAAAGGTGAATCGGTCTCATTATCGTGATCTTATCATGATCCGATTCCCATTGCACAGATCCAAGGACATCACATTATATGCGACACACAAGATAAAGTGATAAAATGCTTAATAATAATAAGCAAAAGAAAGAATGCATATCAAGTCACAAGTGCCATCACTCATGTGATTGGCTTACAGGGCACATATGACTAGCAGATACCGCTAGAGAGGAGGACGCTTGACCTCCTTCATCCTCCCTCATGGATCTACAAGAACTCAGGGATATACGATCTCCCTAGGTACTTTCTTTTTACACAGTTTTCAGATTTACGAATTTATTTTTTGCACCGATCTTCACACGATGATGAAACTATTTCACTAAAATCTAGGATTTTTGTTTTCTATTATTTCACCACACATGTGATGTTGCCCCTTGAATTTTCCAACACAACTACCCTTACAACTCAATTTTTCTTTTGACAGGTTCAAGAGAGAACCTTTACACCCCCACTCACCCCTCTCTTAGACTTAACTAACACTTAAACCTAGAGGGAAGGAATTCTCACACAATTACAATAGAGTTTTTCCTCTTTTGTTCTCAGCTAGTGTGTATGCTAACCAAGGATATGAGGGGTATTTATAAGCCTCAAGGGGATTCAAACTTAGAGTCAAAATTTGAATCACCCAGGGTCTTCATGGTACTGGTGGGACTACTGCCTAACATAGTCTCCAAGATTGTATCTTCAAAACTGAGCCACTGACGGTTCCACCGCTTGTTCTAGTAGTGGCACCACTTGACCCACCCATTGGGTCATTATTTGGGCATTTCAATTGGCCCAACACAACCCAAACTTAGGCCCAATTAACCTCTAATTGAGTTGGTCAAATTTCAACCCAATTATACCTAGAACTACTTTGATCTAGATAATTATTACAAAGCTCAATCAAATGTTTAGCATGTTATTGGTTCATATAGTGCTTCGTCCTCTCTTGCAGCCCATGGCCCAATCGGCAGTTGACTTCCGCAACTTCGATCTTCTTAGTGCAATTCTACTCTTCTTACCCTGATGCCTAAATCCCATGGCATGAAGCATTCTGCCGATACGTTGACCAATCCTTCGGCTTGATGTCCAATCTTCTGACATGTTCTCCTCCAGCCTAACATGGATTCTTCCAGCTTTAATTGTCTCTCCCTGATCGAAGCTTCCTATGTCACTCCAAACACAAATTAGATCATAAATATTATCAATTGGTTTTATAATCAAAATCCTAGATTCAACAAGGTCTGGACAAATGGTTCGGCCTCTACGTCCTATGTTCAAGGAACTCTCATTTCAGACATAGCTAAATAGGTGTATAGCTCTCCGTCCGAGGTGCTAATTAATAAGGCTGCTAAGTCTCTAGTCTGGGTAAGGATGACTTTTCTTTTTGGTCATATCAAGTCTCCTCTTTCGCTTCTGACCAACTTATTTATTGTTCAGAGTCGGCACTATCACATGGCACTATTAGACCGGGTATAAGATGCGGGTTAGGTGATCAGTAGTATGGGTAACAAAATCATCGAGCTTCATGGCTAAATCGAGGAGCTAAAGGCAAGAGTTGTGTTAGAGGCTGTCGTGGCGATCGAGCAACGAGCGACCGACTTGGAGGGGGAGGTCATGCAATTGAAGTCAGAGCTCGGGGATGCCAAGTGGCATCAGGGTGAACTCTGAGAATAGTTGGAGTCACGTGCACGGGTTTCACTCTATGGAGAGCGAATTACTAGATCTATCACAAAATATGGAGGCGGCATAAGTGGAGGCAAGGAAGGCCATGGATGCTCTTGCGGAGGAAACCCGAGCGGCCCTCGAGATAAACAAGAAGCTTTTAGAGGATTACAAGGAGTTGCGTGGGTTTTAGCTCGAGCTGCAGAGTATTAGGATCAAGTTCGACACTAAATGGGGGGGGGGAGGTTTGGGAGTTGAATTAGTATAGTAGTTAAAAATATTAATTTCAAAAACATTATTTCGGTGAAATAAGTTTCATTCACAAAAACACATTTCAGAAATATGTTTAACTTGAATATATTCGTAAGTGAATAGAGAAGAAGTAGGGTAGTTGTAATTAAGTAAAGAAGATAAGTAGTAAAAGAAAAGTGTACATAAAGAAGAGAACACACAAATTTATAGGGTTCGGTCATCTAACCTACGTCCACTCCCGATACCTCCTCCAATGAGGTCATCGACTTCTACTATTGATCTTTCTTTAAGGGCAAAGATCAATCACCCATTTATAGAACTCTTTACAAGTTGCTCAATCTCCTTATACAAGCTACTAACACTTAGAATCTGTGGAGGTGAACTCTCAATATTTATAAGCAATTTCACTATAGTCTTAGTTCTTTTTGTTCACTTCTCTGTGTCCATTAAATTGAGAAGTAAGGGAAATTTATAGGCATCAATTGGCTTCAAAAATGGAGCTAAAAATGGTCTCATCCCGGATTTCTGAGGTACTAACGGTACCATTGTTTGTCTTGGTGGTACTATCGCCAAACAAAGTCTTAGGTACTAGAACTGGGCGATATCACTACTTGGCAGTTATTAACTACTAACGGTATCACCGCCCAGACACCTAGGAGACTGAGCCCTGGGTGGTTCCTTCGCCCAGTCTGGTGATGCCACTGCCAGACAAGGTTCAATAACACTATTTAGGCTATGAGTCTGGCCCAAACCAGTTCAGATACGGGCCTAGTTGGCCCCTAATAGAGTTAGTGGGATTACCTCTTAAATCTAACTCTAATTACACCCTAACTATGACATTTAAGGCATATACTAAAGCACGTAAGTCCGGTAGGTCAAAATTTCTTTCGACGAGCTTCCGACGATCTTTCAGTGGACTTTCGACGAACTCTCGGCAATCTTCCAATGGACTCTTGGCAAGCTCTTGAACTCTCGACAATCTTCTTGGTGAGTTCCGACGAGCTTCTTTGGCAAGCTTCGATCTTCTCGGTGAGCTCCGTGAACTTCCGACGAACTTCTTGGCGAACTTCTGATGTACATTTCGGCAAGCTCCCGACGAACTCTCGTCCAATTCCAGCAATACTCCCGACGAACTCTCGGACTCTCGACGAATCATTCGATCTTTGATTCTAGCACTATGTTTGCTTTATGCCTTGTTTGCTATCGTAGTTAATCCTACATACTTTTCTCAACATATAGATTAGATCAATAATCAATTGATTTCATCATCAAAATCTGAGATTCAATAATCTTCCCCTTTTTGATGATGACAACCAATTGATGATGGAGTTAACCTTAACTCCCCCTATCTATATGCCATATTTGAGAAAAGACACACTTGAATTCAAAACCTTTGAATTCAAGCACTAACCGATAAGTTTCATGCATTTCAACTTATCAACATGCACAACATGATACTAAGTATGATTCTTTATCTCAAAACATGATATCACGCATTTATCCTGATACCAAAATATGTCAACATGATGTCAAAGTATGACAACTATTTTCAAGTCCGATATCAAATGATGATAGACATTCATCATTTCAAAGCATGATACTAACTTCAAATATGATATTTAGTATGATACAAACTTCAAATTTGATACCAAATGATAATTCATCATTTCAAAGTGCAATACTAATTTTAGTTAGGATATTAAGCATGATACACATTACAAGTTTGATAACAAATCATAACGATAGACATTTATCATTTCGATACCAAATCAAATACGATAGTGAGCATGATAAAAAGTTATCATTTTAAGTATAAAACTTTTTTAAGCATTCATGATACATTTCAAGTATTTACGATGCATTTCAAGTATTTACGATACATTTCAAGCATTTATGATACATTTTAAGTATTTACGATACATTTTAAGTATTTACGATACATTTTAAGCATTTACGATACATTTTAAGCATTTATGATACATTTTAAGTATTTACGATACGTTTCAAGCATTTCATCAATTTTTCACTTTCTCCTCCTTTGTCATCAACAAAATGAAATGGGCAACCATTTTAGGCAAGCAAAATTTTACATTGTTGTGATAGCAAGATAGTGACTTTTCATTTGTTGCCAAGTAAAGAGGAAATATACAAACTAGCACTACTCATGCTAGAACTTGAGTAGAATTTTTCTTGAAAGAGAAAAAGGAGAGAGTACAAGGAAATGTCCATTCATTAAGAAGGATCGAGCAATCAAAAGTCCATGAATAGTAGAAGGAAAAGAAATCATTCAAGCTATCAAAAATTAATCAAACTTCTACTTTTCATTAAGAGCTCATGACATAAAAATGTGAATAAAGAGAAGAGATTCATCCAAGAGTCAAGAGTATCATTTCTTGATGTATGAAATCTATAAATAACATTTCTATCAAATAAAAATTTGTGAATGATATTTTTATCAAGTAAAGTCTGTGAATGACATTTTTATCAAGTAAAGTCTGTGAATGGCATTTTTATCAAGTAAAGTCCGTGAATAAAATCCGTGAATGCTGTTTTTATCAAATAAAATTTGTGAACACTATTTCTATCAAATAAAATTTATGAAACACAGTTTCCATCAAATAAAATTCATGAAATGCTATTTCTCTTGAATAAAATCAATTCATAATCATTGCTAAAATTTGCACAAGAATCAAGTATCGATGAAATTCGTGAATGAGGGGAGGGTTCTAAGAGTATCAAAAGTCATCAAATGAAAAGAGCAAGGGTATCAAAAATTTATGAAATAAACTTGATACTAAGATAAGAGGAAGATGATTTGATAATAGATTCAATAAAAGCTCCATTTACGAAAGATCGAAAAAGTTTAAAAAAAGTATACATAAAACTCAAGCATTCAGTCAATTTAATATTCTTAATTAGTGCATTACGAAACTTAAAATGAAATGTGCACCATTACAACATAAAGAGTGCAGAAGGAGTTAAGAAGTGCATTATAACAAATAAAGTCATAGTACACAAGAAGTACAACATAGAGTTCTTAAAAAAAATATAAGCTACTCATCGGGTGGTGCACCAAAGTGTCTAAACAAGGTATTAAGTTGACGATAAACTTATCACACTTTGGTTAAACTTGCTATGATTCAAGTTGATCCTGTTGGGATCGAGAGCGGCACTAGAGAGGGGGGGAATTAGTGCAGCGGATAAAGACGATAAATTTCGACGATTTAAAACAAGTTCGAAAACTTTGTATGATTCAAAGCAATGTTTCGATTAAAAGCATTTCGATTGTGTTTAACTTGAAACATTGTTTTGAATCGTACGAAGTTTCTAAACTTATTTTAAATCATCAAAATTTGTCATCTTTATTCATTGTACTAATTCACCCCCCCTCTTAGTGCCGCTCTAGATCCCAACAATTGGTATCAGAGCCTCGTTATTTCTTTTTCGGATTCACACCCGTGAGAAATGACTCTTCATGATTTTCAAGAGGGTTTTTCGATTGTTCATCCTTCGTTGTTAAATAGTTTGGACTACACTTATTGGAAAACTCGAATGAGAGTTTTTTTGATTTCTATAAATTTGGATTTATGGAATATTATTAAAAACAACTTTCAACTTCCCTCTAAATCGACGAATGAATGGTCGAACTTAGAGAGAAAATCTTTTTCATTAAATACAAAGGCTATGAATGCCTTATTTTATGCTTTAGATAAAAAAAGAGTTCAATCGGATTTCTATGTGCAAAACGACTTTTGATATTCTGTGGACACTTGAAATTACACACAAGGGAACTAGTAGAGTCAAAGACTCAAAAGTAAACATCTTATTGCATGATTTTGAGCTCTTCCAAATGATACTAAGCGAGTCTATCGATGACATGTACACCCGTTTTACGAATGTCGTCAATAGCTTGAAAAGTCTTGATAAATATTTTTTAAAATTTGAACTCACTAACAAGATCTTCCAAAAAGGTGGGATCCTAAAGTAACCGCAGTACAAGAGATTAAAAATTTAAATAATTTTTATTGGAAGAACTCATTGGCTCTTTAATGACATATGAAATGAGTTTCTTGAAACATGTTGAACTCAATGAACATATGAACCACCTTCCAAAGAACATGAAGGATTTGACACTTTGAACAAGAGAACGCCACTTGAGTGATGACTCAAGTGATGAGGACAATGTTGAGAACATTAAACTTTTGATATTAAAATTTAAAAATTCATTAAACATGAATTAAAGAATATAAATAAAAAGAACATCAACTCTTGCTATGAACGCAAGAAACCAAAATAATCCAAAGATGAGTACATAAAAATGAAGAAGAGGAAAGCACGCAAAGAAGATGAAGACGCAAACTACGCTTTGATGAGCTTCGACTATAAGATAAGCCACCCAACCAAAGCCCCTTTGCTTTATGAAATTGCTTGAAATTTTTCATGAGTGCTTAATTTAGATAGTAGGAAATAAAAAATTATTTTCAAAAATTATATTATGCTTTTCTTTCTAGTATTTTTGAAAAGTAAAAATTATGAATGATAATTACTTAATTTGTGATAATGCATAAATTCCATGTATGCTTTTTGTATCAGATTTCGGTCTTAAACTTAATGCATATCTATGTATGTTATTCTTGAAAGTGTCTTAATGATAATTGCATCTCATGCTTATACACCTAACAAGATAAAATCAATGAACATCTATCTTGATGACTTTACATTTTAAAACTATGCATGATGAGCGAATCTTATGTGTTAATGCTTGGCTTTCATATAAAAATTTTGAAGATGCTTTATGGTATTATACTTGATCTTTAAATTTTTTGTATCATTCTTAATGAGGAATTGAAGTAATAAAAATTGAAATCCTAAATTTTGGAATAATGTGTTTTTAGACTTGATGGTTTTCATGACGAAAATTATTTTTCAGATTTATAAAATAATGCATGATTTTAGAAAAAATTTGAGCATTGATCATCTTGTTATAACTAATAAAATAAAGAATTAAAATGATTTTGATGATGCATTATGAAACCATGCTTAATGATTGTATCATGCTTGATGACTTGAAATCTCACATTTTGAAATAATGTGTATGATGAATCTATGAATCTTAATGGTTTTGATGATGCTTTCGGTTTTAAAGATGATGCATGACATTTTCATATGAAAAATTTGAATATTCCTAGATCACATCACTTAAATTGAAACACAAAAATTAGAAAATGCACTATCATGATGATTTATGTGTGATGCATTTGATCTTAATGGGTTTGATGACAATACTCATGTTTTGGATTTAAACTTGATACTCATCTTTTAAAACATGAGCACACTTATATGAAACAGATAACTTAAAATAAAACATATTATGTATGATGAGTAACTCTCAATTTTTGAACTAATGTGTATTTGGTCTTAATCATTTTGCAATGAATTTTTATATGACATGTTATATCTTTCGATTTTAAAAATCTTAATGATGGTTTTTGCCTTTACGTCTTGAACTTTCGTGCTTATCTTTATTTGATACTAAAAGACAAAGGCATGCTCATATGAAATGAATCATAAAATGGAAATGCATATTTTTTGAAATCTTTCTCTTTAGAGTTTTTTGATTTTTTCATAAAAGACAAGTGATGAATTCATTTATGATATTTTGTGAATCACTTGAATTATGAATGAGATTTTGATGATGTGTTAAAAGAATCACTTAAAAAGAAAATGCTTTTCCCATCTTATTGAGATTAATGATTTCATGTTATCTTATGAATCTCGTAAATTATGAAAGTAATTTTGATGATTTGTTTATGAGTTCGGAGTTGATGAATTGAACTAGAATGAGTCTTATCTATATCATGATTTTGATAACTTAAGTTTTTCAAGATCTCTTACTCCATACTCTTTTATGATTCTCCCATGTTATTGAAGAAAAATGCAAGTGAATCATAAATTATCTTCTCTTAACTTTTCGATACTAAACTTGAGAAAATGTGCTTTAATGATTGAAACATTGCATGCGTAATTTGATTTTTTTCTCTTATGCTTCAATACTTCTTTGTATGCTTCATGACTTGATAATTGAAATGTTGATGTAGACCTTTGATGTATCACTTATCATGATTTATGCAAATTGCTAGTATTTTAAATCTTAAAAATGATTTTGATTTGATTATGGGTTTCAAGTTGTCAAATTGGTTTGAATGAGATTTTTGTTTCAAGCAAATCATGAACTCTCTAATGAATTCTTGACTTAAGATATCTTATGCAAATTGAAATACTTTCCTCTATGATTACTTCTTTTTTTCACTTACTAAAGAGGAAAACAATCCAAGTATTGATATATCGATAAGTGATACTTGAAATTATTTTTATGATTCATGATGAATTTAGATCTATCATGCTTAAATCAAGTTGTTCCTTTTTACTACCAAATGAATCATGACTTGATCTTTGATATTGATACTTCTTTTATCATTATCCTTGGTTATATAATTTTTTTGCTTTATTAAAAAGATTTGTCAAATGAATCATGTCCTTGAATTTTCTTGATATCATGATATGATTTCTTTATATGGTTTGAAATTTTTAGCCATTGAGTCTTCCACTTCATTTTGACAATAACTAAGGGGGAGCTAGCTTGTTGGCTTGAAGGTTAAATTCATGATTTGAATTTTGATGATAGAAACATTTATGTCAATATTTGTTTCTAATATCTCACTTGCCATTTTGATGAAAAATGAAATCAATTACAACATTGCATCCTTCCTTCTTTTTGAGAATGATAAAGGGGGAGAAAAATTACTAGCTTGAAGCAAAATTACTAGCTTAGAGAAAACTTGCTAGCTTGTGTTTCACAAGAAAAAGTGGCAAAAGTAGCTAGCTAGAACTTGTAAAAATTGCTATCTTGTAATTTCACAAGAAGCTAAGAATTACTATCTCAAAGGATGTAAATATTGCTATCTTGCCTATCTCAAGAAGAGAAAATGCAAAACTTAGAAAATTTGCAGCAGTAAAGAACAATAAATTTCTGTGATTTTAAACAAGTTTCGTAAACTTCATACAAAAAGAATAATGTTTCAATTAAAACCGTTTCGATTGCGTTGAAAGCGTACGTAAGAAGATGAGGGTAATGAACTTAGCAAAGTAAAGATTTGTAGAAAGATAAATGCATGAACATAAACTGTTAGGATTGAAAAGGCACTAAGAGGGGGTGAATTAGTGCAGCGGATTAAAAATGTAACTTTGAAGTCGATTTCGCACAAAGACTAGTTCGTAAGAAGATTTCGATTTGACGAAAGAGAACTTGAATGAAATAGCTAAGTAAAGGAACTAAACGATTTGCAGCAAGTAATGAAATAATTCAGAAATGTAAACACCCACACATTCATGAACACAATGATGTATAGTGGTTCGGTCAAATGACCTACATCCACTCTTGAAGCCTTCACGATGAGGCTCCGCACTTCCACTAGCAAATCCTTTGAAGGAGAAGGACCAAATACCTCTCTTACAACCCTTTACAAGAGGTTCACACTCTTACAAGATTTCACAAGAAGAAGAAGGAGGTGAACACTTAGCAAGAGACAAGACTTTTCAAGACTTTAACTCAAGATTCTAACTCTCAAAAGGGTGCCTTTTCAGTTGAGAAAAGGGGGGATATTTATAGATCCAAAATGGTTTCAAATTTGGGCTCCAAATTTGAAATCAAATTGAGTTCTGTCTTTGGCGGTGCTACACCTATCAAAGCGGTACTACCACCCAGTGGCGTAGCACCGCCAAAGACACGGCGCTGCAGTGCTACTCTGCTCGCCCATTCAACTTTCTTTGAATGAAATGAATGGGCCTTGTTCAAGGCCCAAAAAGCCCAGTAAGGGCCCGGTTGGCCCCTACCAATTTAGAGCAGGATTAATTCAAAATTCTTACCCTAAGTACATGCCAACTACGAAATTTAAACATAATTAATAGTGATTTATACTGATATTCTTCAAGTCTTATTCCGGTGAGCTTTACGATGAGACTTCGGTGATCCTCCGTTATTTCCCTTAGATTTCTTTCGACGGATTTCCAACATGCTCCCGGCTTGTATGGCACGCTCAACGAGTCTTCAACAAGCTTCCGAACCTTCTCGGAAAATTTTCGTGAACCTTCAACGATCTTTGCGATGACCTTCCAAAAACTTCAGCAAGTCCCTGATTTGATCTTGGTTGGTTCCGGCAACACTTCCGATGATCCTTCGGACTTCCGATGAACTCTTGAACACCCGACGGACTTGACCTCGGCAAATCACTTTATGTTTCTGACCCATCGTAGTTAATCCTGCATACTTATCTTTGACAATATAGATTAGAACAAATATTTCACCAATTGATTTTATCATCAAAATCCGAGATTCAACAATCTCCCCCTTTTTGATGATGACAATCAATTAATGATGGAGTTAAACTCAACTCCCCCTATCTATATGCCATATCATTAGAAGGTAAAAAGCACTTAAATTCAATCTTTTGAATTTAAGCCAAATCAAATAGATTTCATTTAACATAAAGCTTAATAAGCAAGCTTAGGCATAAATACTAAAAACAATGTATTTTAAACAATGTCAAAGTATTTACACCTATAATAACCAGAAATATTAATTCAAATATGATAAAGATCAAGTGATATCCAAAAGAGTGTTTTAATATCAAGACATGATATCAAATGAAAAAGTAGCTTATCTCAAGAATAAAAGTTCTTGAGCATTTGCAATGCGATACAATTAATTCATATTTCACTTTAAGCATTTTATTTCAACATAGCAACAATTACTCCATCATAGCAATTTACATTTTTCTCCTCCTTTGTTATCAACAAAAATAATGAAGGTGAAGAAACCATTCATTGTCATGGAGAGAGCAAGAAACCATTCGAGGAAGGTATCAAGTCATAATGATATAAAAGTGTCATCCATAGTAGTCACAAGGAAGAAGGTATCAAGTCAAAATTATGATCAAATCGAAAAAAAGGTTCACGCAAAAGCTGAGTAGATGAAATGAAAGTTACAACACACAACATCATCCATAGTAGTCATAAGCATAACAGGACAAGTGTTTAAAAAGAAAACAATAGCTACTCCGGAGGAGGAACGCCAAGATGCCTATACAAGTGATCTATTTTGCGGTTCATTTGTTATACTTCTTTCAAAATTTCAGTTTGTTGTGATGTGATTTGATTCAAGGCATGCATGATCGGATCTTCAGTAGATGGAGCAAGAGCTGGCTCAGATGGTGCTGGATCAACGGGACTAGACGGAGGAGATTTATTTCCCCTAAAAATTGGTGTTTCAGGTTGCTCTACTGGTGGAGGAACTATATCAACCCTTCTAGGTTGCCTAATCCATATGCCATCTCTAAAGGTGCATCTAAGCTGCTTCAGGAGATTTCTATTAATTGTGTTATATCTATCAACTTTCATTACTTCCTCGTTGGGTGACACACAAATGTCATGGGCAAAAATGAGTCTAGTGATCAACCCACCATATGACAACATCGAATCTCTAGAGGAAATTTCTATCATATGTTGTCTAATCAAATAACCAAAGCAGTTGTTTTGTCTAGTCATAATCCAATACATCGTACTCAGTTCCAACATACTCATTTGATCAGGATGAAACTGCTTCGGAAGTAGAATGCTTATCATAATGTGATGAAGTAATTTTGAGTTAAAAGGTAATAAGTGCTCGCAGCTTTTAGGGATGATGCCTAGGTTAGGATTAGCAAAAATCATTTCTAAGGCTTCGGAGTGGGTTGCTCCGATTGCATCCATATCCCATTGCCCTCTAAAATAACATCCTCTATTCATTTCTTCAATTCCAAGTAACTCACATATGATACGATCAGAAATCTGAATTGTGGTTCCTAACACATAGGTGGACAAAACATCATATTTAATAATCATGTTAGCATAAAATAGCTTAACCAACCTAGGGTAGATTGGTTCATTAATTTGCAAGATAGGTTGAGCATTTAGATTAGCAAATCATCTAATAGGTTCTAGGTTTCCTAGTTCACCTAGATCAACATGTTTACCCTTATGTATGGTTTTACAATCAAAATTCAGGTATCTTAAGGCTACCTCATTAGATCTAAAAAGGGTTGAGTCAAATAAATCTCCTTCTAACCTTTTCCCTTTACCTCTTGTTGATTTCTTAGGAGCCATGTCTATATCTATTCATGATGAACAAACAAAAGGAAATAATAAGGAAAAGACAAGCAATTGTGAGTAGAAGAGAAAATTTCAACTATTACCTTGTTTGTGTTTCCTAGAGAGGTGAAGAGCTTGGATCACAAAAATGCCTTTGATTGCCCTTTAGGAGGAGGAAGAATGGAGAGGAGAAGACTTAGAGGAGCTTAGGAGGAAGAAGAATAAAAGGGAGAGAGTTTTCGGTCGGTTCTCTGTCACCCTAACACCCCCTTTAATATGGGGTGTTCAAGATTACTACCGCCAACCAGTGCGTGCTACTGCTGGGAGCCGAATACCTGTGTGGTACTACACTGGTTCAGCGTGTGCTACTGCTGGCCCCACAAAATATTTTTTTTATTTAAAAAATTTGTTCTGAATTTGTTTTTAGAGATTTTAAGGATGGGATGATGTCAAAAAGAAATCCAAAATTTCAAAAAGAAATCCGAGAGGAAGTCAAATCGACGAAAACCGAAATTTTAAAGAAAAATCTCATACAATAAAGCTCATTTATTAGGATAATTTAACATGCCTAATTCCCTTCTAATAAAATCAAATTGTTCCTCATTTAAGGGTTTTATAAAACTATCTGTTAATTGATGATTTGTATCAATAAATTCAAGGGTGACATCTTTACTACTGACATGATCACGTATAAAATGATGCCTAATGTCAATGTGCTTAGTTCGAGAGTGTTGAATCAGATTTTTAGTTAGACAGATAGCACTCGTGTTATCACATTTTATAGGAATATTCTTTAAATAAATTTCGTAGTCTTCTAGCGTATTTTTCATCCAAATAACCTATGCACAACATGCACTTGCAGCTATGTATTCAGCTTCTGCTGTAGATAGTGCAATTGAATTTTATTTCTTGGAAGTCCAAGAAACAAGTGCATGTCCTAAAAATTGGCATGTTCCGAATGTACTTTTTCTATCTATTTTACATCCACCAAAATCCGCATCTGCATAAGCTTTTAAATTAAAGTTATCTGGATATTATAATCCAAGATTTGGAGTCCCTTTAAGATATATAAGGATTCTCTTAACGGCTTTGAAGTGAGATAGCTTAGGATTAGCTTGGAATCTTCACATAACCCCACACTAAACATGATATCGGGTCTGGTTGCAGTGAGATAAAGCAAGCTACCTATCATGCCCCTATATGTTTTTTATCAAAACTTTCTCCTTTTTCATCTACATCTAACTTAGCGGAGGTACTCATAGGAGTGCTAATGTCTTTTGATCCATCCATGTTAAATCGTTTTAACAATTCTAATGTATACTTTGATTGATTTAGAAATATACCATCACTTAGTTGCTTAATTTGCAATCCTAAAAAGAAATTTAGTTCTCCCATTAGGCTCATCTCAGATTCATCACTCATATTCTTGGCAAATGATTCACATAGTGATTTATTAGAAGAACCAAAAATAATATCATCAACATAAATTTAAACAATAAGAAAATTATTTTCAAAATGTTTAATAAATAATGTAGTATCAACCTTGCCTTTAGTGAAATCATTTGAAATTAAAAAAGAACTAAGCTTCTCATACCAAGCCCTAGGGGCTTGTTTTAGACCATATAAAGCCTTAGTTGGCTTAAACACATGGTTAGGGAGAAGAGAATTTACAAATCTGGGTGGTTGTTCGACATACACTTTTTCGAAAATAAAACCATTTAAGAATGCACTTTTGACATCCATTTGAAATAATTTGAAATCATTACTACTAGCATAGGCAAGGAGCATCCTAATGGCTTCTAATCTTGCCACCGGAGCGAAGGTCTCTTCATAATCGATACCTTCTTCTTGGTTGAAACCTTTGGCCACTAGTCTAACCTTGTTTCTAACCACGATACCACATTCATCTTGCTTGTTTCTAAAGACCCACTTAGTACCAATAACTAAGTGATCATTAGGTCTAGAAACAAGCTTCTATACCTCATTCCTTTCAAATTGATTCAATTCTTCTTACATTGCGATAACCCAAGAATCATCTTTCAGGGCATCATCAATGCATTTTGGTTCAACTTGAGAAAGAAAAGCGGCATGGGCATAAAGATCTTTGAAAGAAGAGCGAGTTTGAACCCCTTTCGATGCATCTCCTATAATTAACTCCTTGGGATGAGCATCTACATACTTCCATTCCTTGGGTAAGGAAGTTTGGGAAGAAGATGCATCCAAGTTGTCATTTTGAGGAGAGGGTTCATTCAAATTCAAATTATCAAAGCCAAAATCATCATCAAAATCTTTCTTCTTAAATTCAGAAATTTCATTAAAAACCATATGAATAGATTCTTCTATAACTAAGGTTCTTTTGTTGAAAACACGAAAAGCCTTAGAAACGGAAGAATAACTAAGAAATATGCCTTCATTGGATTTTGCATCGAATTTTCCTAAGGCATCATTTTCATTTAAAATAAAACATTTACAACCAAACACTTTAAAATAAGAAACATTAGGTTTTTTATCATTCCATAATTCATATGGAGTTTTAGATAGGGATAGTCTCACTAGAACTCTATTTATAACATAGCAAGCCGTATTCACGGCTTCGGCCCAAAAATATTTTGGTAAATTATATTCATTTAACATGGTTCTAGCCATTTCTTGCAGACTTTTATTTTTCCTTTCCACTACTCCATTTTGTTATGGATTTCTTGGAGTAGAGAAGTTATGGTTATATCCGTTTATTTCATAAAAATTTTGGTAGTCATGATTTTGAAATTCACCTCCGTGATCACTTCGAATCGATGAAATCATAAAACCTTTGTCATTTTGTGTGAGTTTACAAAATTTAGAGAAACATTTGAAACAATCACTTTTGTGAGCCAAGAAATAGGTCCAAGTGTATCTACTATAGTCATCTACATTTACAAAGGCATATTTGCTACCTCCTAGGCTTGTTATGTTAATTGGTCCAAATAAGTCCAAATGGATCAATTGCAATGGTCTAGTGGTGCTAATTTGATTTTTTAATTTGAAACTAGTTTTTATTTGTTTTCCTAGTTGACATGCATCACGTACCTTGTCCTTGACAAATTTCATGTTTGGGATACCTCTTACTAACTCTCTAGATGAAATCTTAGAAATTAGTTTCATGCTTGCATGGCCTAATCTCCTATGCCAAAGCCAAGCATCATCATTCAAAATCGAAAAACATATTTCATTACTTAATTCATCAATATTTATGGTGTAGACATTGTTTTGTTTTAAAGCAATCATGGATATGTCATTATTTGGTTTTTCAATAATGCAAGCATTAGATTCAAATCTAACAACATAACCTTTATCGTATAATTGACTAATGCTTAAAAGATTATATTTTAAACCATCAACTAGCAACACATCATTAATTAAAAAACTTGATTTGTTACCTATGGTCCCCTTGCCAATGATTTTACCCTTGTTGTTGTCTCCGAAGGTGACATACCCTTCTTCTTTGCTAGTGAGCATAGAGAAATGAGATGGATCTCCGGTCATGTGCCTTGAGCATCCACTATCAAGATACCATTTCTTGCTCCTAGCTTGTGAGTTTGTCTACAAAAGAGGATGGTTTTTAGGTACCCATTTGATTTTGGGTGCCTTACAAATTGATCTACTTAATTTGTAATTCAACATTGAGTTGTTTATGGTTCCTTTAAGAACCTATATCAATTTTTGTGGACTAAATTTCTTGAATGGACATTTATAAGCAACATGTCCCGTTTTACCACAAAAATTACATTTCAAATGGGGTGATACATGTAATGTAGGTCCTTTAATGAAGGTGGTGGGATTTTGGTGAGATCCACTCACAAATCCGATTCCACTCCTATTTCATACATGACCCTTGTTAGCAAGGATCCTGTCCAAGCCCTTGCTACCGACCTTAAACTTGTTTAGGATCTCTTTGAGTAGCAAGTTCTCCCTTTTTGTTACTTCTAAGTGTTCACACTTAGAGCATGGGGGTAGAGAAGGGGTTTGGAGACTATTGAACTTATTTTGTAATAAAGCATGCTCTTTCTTAAGCAAATTGAACTTCTTACTAAGAGTTCTACATTCATCAAATAACTCATGAAAAGCGATAGAAAGTTCATCGAAAGATAACTCTTCATTAAATAACTCACTAACCTCTTCTCCTAATGCTATTAGTGCGAAGTTGGCCTCCTCTTTGTTGCTAGCTTCTTCAACCTCGGAGTCACTTAAATCATCCAACGTGGCCTTCGAAGCTTTCTTCTTCTTGAATTGCTTCTTCTTGGTTTGAGGGCATTCATTCTTGAAGTGTCCCGGCTTCTTGCATTCGTAGCAAATAACTTGGTCCTTTTTGTGTTCAAATTTTTTTTTTGTGTCATTTTTAAATTTATTCTTTCTTATAAATTTCTTAAACTTTCGAGTTAAAAGTGCAATGTCATTGTCACTGTCCTCATCACTTGATGTTCCTTTCAAGTAGTGTTCTTGTGTTCTAAGTGCCATATCCTTCCTGTTCTTTGGAAGGAGGTTCTCAAGCTCTTCATGAGCATGACACGTCATCTCGTAGGTCATTAGAGACCCAATAAGTTCTTCAAGCGGAAATATTTTAAGATCCTTGGCCTCTTGAATGGCCGTAACCTTTGGATCCCAACTCTTTGGAAGGGATCTTAAAATTTTAGTTACCAACTCAAAATTAGAAAAACCTTTACTAAGAGCTTTAAGTCCATTGATGATATCCGTAAAGCGGGTGTACATATCTCCAATGGACTCATTTGGTTTCATCCAAAAAAGTTCATAAGAATGCACAAGAATGTTGATTTTGGACCCTTTCACTTGGCTAGTGCCTTCATGAGTGATTTCAAGAGTGCACCAAATATCAAATGTCGATTCACAAATTGAAACCCAATTAAACTCATTCCTATCAAGAGCATAAAATAAGGCATTCATAGCCTTTGCATTGAGAGCAAAAATCTTCCTTTCCGACTCATTCCACTCACTCATCGGAAGAGAAGATTTTGCAAAGCCATTTTCAACAATGTTCCAAAGTTTGAAGTCTATAGAAATGAGAAAAATCCTCATACGAGTCTTCCAATACGTATAATCCGACCCATTAAATATAGGCGGACGAGTAATGGAGTGACCCTCTTGCATACCGGAGTAGGCCATCTCTCTTGGGTTTTAAACCAATATGAGAGTAAACCTTGCTCTGATACCAATTGTTAGGATCGAAAAGGCACTAAGAGGAGGGGGGGGGGGTGAATTAGTGCAGCAGATTAAAAACGTAACTTTGAAGTCGATTTTGCACAAAGACTAGTTCATAAGAAGATTTCGATTTGACGAAAGAGAACTTGAATGAAATAGCTTGAGTAAAGGAACTAAACGATTTGCAGCTAAGTAATGAAATAATTCAGAAATGTAAACACTCACACATTCATGAACACAATGATGTATAGTGGTTCAGTCAAACGACCTACATCCACTCTTGAAGCCTTCACGATGAGGCTCCGCACTTCCACTAGCAAATCCTTTGAAGGGAAAGGACCAAATACCTCTCTTACAACCCTTTACAAGAGGTTCACACTCTTACAAGATTTTACAAGAAGAAGAAGGAGGTGAACACTTAGCAAGAGATAAGACTTTTCAAGACTATTCAAGACTTTAACTCAAGATTCTAACTCTCAAAAGGGTGCCCTTTCAGCTGAGAAAAGGGGGAGTATTTATAGATCCAAAATGGTTTCAAATTTGGACTCCAAATTTGAAATCAAATTGAGTTCGATCTTTGTGGTGCTACCGCTTTGTCAGAGGCGGTGCTACTACGCTTGTCAAAGCGGTGCTACCGCTTGTCGGGCGTCGATTGACGATTGGTATCAAAGCGGTGCTACCGCTTGGAGCAGCGGTACTACCGCCATCAGACACTATAGCCGGGCGGTACTACCACCCAGTGGCGGTAGCACTGCCCAGCACACGACTGCCAGGCGGTGCTACCGCCTAGCACAGGCGGTTCTACTGCCTGGCCCATTCAGCATGGGCCTTGTTCAAGGCCCAAAAAGCTGAATGGGCCTTGTTCAAGGCCCAAAAAGCCCAGTAAGGGCCCGGTTGGCCCCTACCAATTTAGAGTAAGATTAATTCGAAATCCTTGCCCTAAGTACATGCCAACTATGAAATTAAAACATAATTAACAGTGATTTAAACCGACATTCTTCAAGTCTTATTCCGGCAAGCTTTACGATGAGACTTCGGCGGTCCTCTGATATTTCCCTCAGATTTCTTCTGGTGGATTCCCAGCATGCTCCCGGCTTATATGGCACGCTCAACGAGTCTTCGACAAGCTTCCGAACATTCTCAGCAAATTTCCGCGAACCTTCAACAATCTTTGCGATGAACTTCCGAAAACTTCGGCAAGTCCCTGATTCGATCTTGGTTGGTTCTGGCAACACTTCTGACGATCCTTCAGACTTCCGATGAACTCTTGAACACCCGACGGACTTGACCTCGGCAAATCACTTTATGTTTCTGACCCATCGTAGTTAATCCTGCACACTTATCTTTGATAATATAGATTAGAACAAATATTTCACCAATTGATTTTATCATCAAAATCCGAGATTCAACATAAACGTAAATCATTTTTATAGTAGTTCGGTCATCCGACCTACGTCCACTCCTGATTCCTCTTTGCTTGAGGCCACCAGCTTTTCACTAGCTATCCTCCTTCCAACGGGCGAAGATGAACTCCCTTACAATACCTCTCCTTTTGACGGGCTTAGGAGGTAACCCTTATAAGGCCTCTCAACACTCTCTAAGGCTAGATCACACTTTAGAATAAGAGGGAAGGTTTTGACACAATTTCAATAAAGTTTTCCCTTCTTCTTTCTCAGTTTTTGTGTATTGAACCATGGATGAGAGGGGTATTTATAGGCCTCAAGAGGATTCAAATTTGGAGCCCAAATTTGAATCACCTTGGTTTTCCCGGTGCTGGCAGTACCACCGCCTGACACTGGTGGTACCACCGCTAGTTTGACATTGACACTGTCAGTGTATTAGGCGATGCCACTGCCTGGGCTCTCAGCCACTGGGTGGTGCCACCGCCCCAGCCCGACGGTGCCACCGCCTGGGCTCTTGGCCATTGGGCGATGCCATTGCCCCAACCAGGTGGTGCCATCGCCTGGGCTCTCGAGTGCTGGGTGGTGCCACCACCAGACACTTCCAGCTTCACTGGTTGGGCCTTAAACTCGGCCCAAACCAATCCAAAACAAGGCTCAATTGGCCCCTACTTGGGTTATAGGATTAACACATAATCTTAACCCAAATTAACATACTAACTATGAAATTAAAGAAATTTTCTAAGCTATTATAAATTCTGACAAGTCAAGACTTCTTCCGATGAGCTTCCGGTGAACTTCCGGTGGTCTTCCGACGAACCCTCGGAAACCATTCTGCGGACTCCCGGCAAGCTCCTGAACTTCATGATGATCTTGGCGAGTTCCAAGAGCTTCTTTGGTAAGCTATGATCTTTCTTGGCAAGCTCTATGAACTTTTGACGAACCATCCGACGAACTTCCATAAACCCTTCGGTAAGCTCCTTACTCGTTCTCGGCCAGTTCCGGCAACACTCCCAACAAATCTTCGGACTTTCGTCAAACTCTCAAACTCCCAATGATCCATCACACTTGTCTTTCGACACTTTGTTTCGCCTTACATCTTTGTCGTTATCATAGTTAATCCTGCACACACACAAACAAAACTCTACTTCAATCTAGACAATTATTACAATGCAAATTGACATTCAATTTCCCGACACGTCATTGGTTGGTGCTTTTGCACTTTTTCTTCTTAAGATAGCAACTCTTTGTTTCTCTTTGCAATATTCTAAGCTAGCAACTTTTGTTTCTTCTCTTTTAAGAAGTGTAAGCAAGTTTTGCCTTCGTAAGCTAATAAATTTTTTGCTGATATTCAAGATAACAAGTTCTTTTCTTCTCTTTTGAGAAGTACGAACTAGCAAATTTTTGAGCTTCCTTGAAATGTCCAAGCTAGCAAACTTTTGCTTCATTTTTGTAAAGTGCAAGATAGCAAGTCCTTCTCCCCCTTTGTCATTGTCAAAAGGAAGGGAATAATACAAAGTAATAAATATTTTAATTTTTACAACAATGATTCATCATAAAAGATATCAAGAAAATTTAATTTCTTTTACATCAATTTTTCAGTCATGACAAAGATTAATAACAAGGATAAATTAATGATTCAATCATATCATGAAGTATATAAACCATACATACAAAGGAATTTTGTCATGAAAGATATTAATATAAAAAAATAACAAAGATCAATTCATGAATACTAAAAGACAACATTCATTTGACATATCTCCTCTTTTAGTAAACAACGAAAAGAAACCTTAGAAGATCAAAGATCTTGAAAAAAAAATCACAGGTATTAAGTGTCGAGAAATCAAGATCATGATTACGATAAAGCTCATTCAAATTCAAATCATCAAATCATGAAAATCACTTTCAAGAGATTCATGAGATTCATAAAATAACATAAATAGATTCATTAATTTTTTATTGAAAAATTAATAAGAAAGAAAATATATTTTCTTTTTTATATGATTTACTTCTTATTAGTATGCCTTTGCCTTTAATGCTAAATAAAAACAAGCATCAATGTTCAAGACCGAAAAATAAATTTCATCATAAAGATCATCGAGGCCAAAAATATAATACATCAAACATGCGTCATCTTCAAACAAAAGATTCGATTTATCATGATAATACATTTTCTTTTTTATATGTTTCAATTCATGTGCTTTGATTTCATATAGGTATACTTAAGTTTTTTATACGAAAGCCAAGCATTATGTTTAAAATCGAAAAACAGTAAAATCATCAAAATACACATGATTGCTTCTTAAAACATATATAGAGTTAATCTTATTTGGTGTGCAAGAATTATCATAAAACATGTAATTATCATGATAATTATTTTTTTAAAACTAATAAAATCATGAAAAGCACAATATATTTTTGTAATTTTTTTATTTCTTATAAACTAAATCAAGTAACTCATGAAAAGATCAAGTAATTTCATAATAAGGTAAAAACATTTTGGGTGAGTCATATATCTTAACGTTGTGAGCCATCAAGGCATAGTTCGTATCTTCATCTTCAGATGTACTTAATTTATCCTTGAGTTCTTTCTTCTTCTTTGTCACGTTCTTCTTTTTAAATTTAATTTTATTCTTAATTTCTTATTTTATAAATTTTTTAAATTTTATAGTCAAAAGTTCAAGGTCATCATCATCATCATCATCATCATCACTTGAGTTATCATTCAAGTGGTATTCTATTGTTTAAAGTCCTAAATCCTTCTTGTTCTTTGGAATGTAGTTCTCAAGTTTATTAGGTCCTATAAATGTCATTTCATAGGTCATCAAAGACCTGATGAGTTCTTCCAATGAAAAATTGTTGAAGTCTTTTGCCTTTGAATAGCAATTACTTTCGAATCCCAAATTTTTGGAAGAGAATATAAAATTTTATTAACAAGTTCAAGATTCAAAAAAGATTTACCAAGTGCTTTTAAACTATTGATGACATCTGTAAATTGAGTGAATATATCTCCAATAGTTTCACTTGGTTCTATTCAAAAAAGTTTAAAATCATGCATCAAAAGATTAATTTTTGAATCTTTAACTTTACTAGTGCCTTCGTGTGTGATTTTAAATATATGCCAAATGTTATAAGCCATTTTGCAAATAGAAACCCGATTGAATTCATTTTTATTCAAAGCACAAAATAAGGCATTTATAATCTTTGCATTTAATGAAAAAGTATTCTTTTCCAAATTATTCCAATTATTCATTGGTTTAAAAGACTTTTGAAAGCCATTTTCAATGATATTCCATAAACTTAAATCCAAGAAAAGCAAGAAAACTCTCATTTAAGTTTTCCAATATGTGTAGTCCGCCCGATTGAATATGGGAGGACGAATGATAGAGTGACCTTTTTGAAAGCCGAAAAGAGCTATTTCTCTAGGGTGTGAAACCAATTGAGAAATAACGAGACTCTGATACTAATTGTTAGGATCGTAGTTGGCACTAAGAGGGGGAGGGTGCGGTGGTGAATTAGTGCAGTTGTAAAATGTTTGATTTTTCGAAAAATCATTTCGTACGATGAAAGCCTTGTTGATTAAATCATATCGAAAATGTTTTAACTTGAAAGCATTTGCAAGTGAGTGATGAGGGAGTAGAGTAGTGAGCAAGTACAATGATTTGTAGCAAAGGTAAATAACAAAGTAAAAGGCAGTAAACCAATTTTATAGTGATTCGGTCGTCCAACCTACTTCCACTCTCGATTCCTCCTTCATCGAGGCCACCGGCATCCACTAGTAATCTTCTTTCAAACAGGCGAAGACTAACTATCCTTACAACCCTCTTCTCTTTTTTACAGGTTTATGAGAACAACCTTTACACACATCCTATCCTCTCTTAAACTAAAAACAACTTGAGGCTAAAGGAGGGAAATTCTTAAAGGATTACAGTAGCATTTTTTTACTATTAGTTCTCTGTGCTTGTGTGTTCTAACTAGGGATGAGAGGAGTATTTATAGACTCCAAATGGATTCAAACTTAGAGCTAAAACCAGTCTCATCTGGGGTCTTCCGGGTACTGGCGGTACCACCGCCCAAGCTTTCTGATATTGGGCGGTACCACTGCCCAGTCTGCCGATACCACCACCTAATCCAGTCTCATCTGGGGTCTTAGAGACCGAGCCACTGATGTGATAGTTCCATCACCTGTTCTAGTGGTGCCATCGCTTGACCCACTTCTTGGGTCACTGTTTGGGCCTTTCACTTGGCCCAACACAACCCAAACTTGGGTCCAACTGGTCCCTAATTGAGTTGGCCCAATTCTAACCCAATTACACCTAAAATCTACTTCGATCTAGATAATTATTATAAAGCTTAATCAAATGTTGTTCGGCATGTCATTGGTTCAACTGGCGCCTTGTCCGATTCTACGACGCATTGTCCTCTCTTGCGGCCTATTGCCCAATCGGCTAACTCCGATCTCCTTGGCGCAATTTTGCTTTTCCTGGCTCGATGCCCGAACCCATCATCCGAAACCTTCTGCCAATACGTCGATTGATCCTTCAGCTCGACATCTAATCTTCTGACATATTCTCCTCTAGCCCAACATGGCTTATTCCAACTTTAATTGTCTCTTCCTGATCAAAACTTCCTACATCATTCAAAACACAGATTAGATCATAATCACTATCAATTGGTTTTATTATCAAAATTTAAGATTCAATAAGGGCCAGCTTGCTTCGGGAGTGGGTCGGGTCAGTGACCTCGGCCCTCTACAGGACCAAGTCACCTAGCTTGATCGATCGAGGATGTACCCTATGGCTATAGAGTCTTGCGATGGCCCTTTTGTAAGCTTGGGCTCGGAGGTGTGTGTCAGCTCTCCGTTCCTCGATGAGGTCTAAACCAGCTCATAGTCCCTCTTCCGGCTTGCCCTCCTCAAAATTTTCCACCCGAGGTGTTGGGAAGACTACCTTGGGTGGGAGCACCACCTCAGTTCCAAACGTGAGGTTGAAGGGTGATTCCCCTGTGGTAGTCTTTGGTGTAGTTCGGGAGGCCCATAGTATGCTCAGGAGTTCATCGACCCATGCACCATGAGATCCCATGACTCTTTTTCTAAAGCCCTATAGTATTGCTTGGTTGGTTAACTTGCCCAGGCCGTTGGTCTAGGGGTGGGCCACCGAGCTGAACTTAAATTGTATCCCATAGCTTAAGCAAAACCTTATGAATTTTTTATTATTAAACTATGACCCGTTGTCAGTGATGATGGCCCTCGAGATGCTGAAGTGGGTGATGATGTTCTTTGAAATGAATCTCTCTACTTGCTGCTCAGTAATGGATGCCAGTGGCTCGACTCCACCCACTTGGTGAAGTAATCCACCCCGACGATGAGGAATATTTGTTGTCCTAAAGCTGGCGAAAAGGAGCCGAGGAGGTCCATATCCCACTATGCGAAAGGCTACATACAGTTAATGGAACCGTAGGTTGGTGGGGTGTCTGTACATGCTTCTGACATTACGGGCATTGCTATATATAAACCATGGCGTCCTGACGCATAGTCGATCAATAATATCCTTATCGAAGGATTTTGAAAGCCAGAGTTCGACCGTCGATGTGCTCACCATAGATCCCCTCATGAACCTCGACTAAAATCGTCTGGGCTTCCTTGGGGTCCAAGCACCACAAAAGAGGTTGGGTGAACAACCTCCGATAGAGCCATCCGTTCATTTCGCAATACCATGCTTGTGAGCGTTGGAGCCATCGGGCGTCAACATTGTTAGTCGGCAATGTTCCATCTTTCTTATAGTGTAGGATCTCCTCTATTCAAGTCGAGGTCGTATCAGCCGTGATCACTTCTTCGATCGCAATGTTTCAATAAGGGAGTCCTTCGACCTCCAGAGGTGGCTCGGTGTTTGGGTCCGAAGTGAGCTTGGCCAAAGCATTTGCTTGTGTATTTTGTTCTCACGGCACTTTGTCATTGTAAAGCATTGGAAGCGGTTGGTGAGTCTTCTTGCCTCGGTCAAGTATTTTGCCATGGTTATATCTCGAGCTTCATAATCTCCATTGATATGACCAGCCACTAATTGGGAATCAGTAAAAACCTTGATGCTTTCAACTTGGAGTTCGAGGGCTAGTTTAAGCCCGGACAGGAGTGCTTCATATTCAGCTTCATTTTTGGTAGCTTTAAATTTGAAGCGGAGGGCGTGCTTGAACAATTGGCCTTCGAGACCTTCCAAAACGAGGTCGGCCCTGCCCCTCTTGGCATTGGCCAAGCCATCGACATGCAAACTCCATCGATGCTCGGTGTGTCCGTAGGTGCTACCTTCGGGAGCGATCATTTCTAAAATGAAGTCGGTGACAACCTGGGCTTTGATGGCTGTCCTCGGGATATATTGTATATCGAATTCTCCTAGCTCGACCGACCACTTGAGCATCCATCTAGAATATCAAACTTGGACAAGATTTGTCGTAGCGGCTACTCGATCACTACCTTGATTGGATGGGCTTGGAAATAAGGATGTAGCTTCCGAGCCGTCAGAACGAGCGCAAAAGCTAGCTTCTCAATCGACCAATATCACTTATTAGGCTCATTTAGGATGTGGGTAGTGTAGCAGACTAGTTGTTGTATTCATGAATCTTCCCGAGTCAGAATAGAGCTGATCGCATGCTCGAAAGCCATGAGGTGGAGGTTGAGTGGTTCACTTGAAGCGACTGCGGCAAGTTAGGGTAGCTTGGCCAAATGCTCCTTGAGCTATGCAAAGGCCTCTTTGTTAGTCACATGTGCCCTATAAGCCAATCACATGAGTGATGACATGTGTGACTTGACATGCACTCTTTCTTTTACTTATTATTAGATATTATATCACTTTATCTTGTGTGTTGCATACATTGTGATGTCTATGGATCTATACAATGAGAGTCAGATCGTGATGAAATCACGATAATGAGACTAATTCACCTTTAAACACGAATCCTAAATAATCCCAGTTACTCAAGAAGGACATCGAGATAACTGGACAGATTGGTATACTGTATGTTAGGAAATCTAGGGGGTGACATCTCATGCACAGCGGAAGAATAGAAAAATAAAAATCATGGATTTCCACGAAAGGTTCCGTTATCGTGCGGAAATTTGTGTCAAAAATAAATCCACGAAAATTATGTGTAAAAAGAATAATACCTAGGGAGATCGTATATCCCTGAATCCTTGTAGATTTGTAGGACTGGATGAAGAAGGTCAAGCATCCTCCTCTCTAGTGGTATCCACACCACAAGGACTGCAATGATGCTTCTCTATTGGGAGAGGAGAATAAAAGGTGACTACCAAGAGAACCCCCAGTCTATGGAGCTTTGGTTCCCTCCTATTTATAGAGGCCCCTTGTAAATCCTAATGGATCTTGCCCTGTTGGGTATTGGATCTCCATCCAATTATCCAAACCTCTTGGATTAGTGGGTCTCTACCCAATAATATCTTATTAGCTCTTATTGGATCTCATCTTAGGATCCAATAATTTAGGGGCTTAACGGATATCCAATAAGTTAGGGGCTCCGATGGATATCTCATATCCGAACCTCTACTCGTCGCAACACCTACCATATGTGTGTGACCCTCTAGGCCCAATATCGAGTTGGCTATGAGTCATACTTGTCAGAACTCCTTCTGACTCAGTGAATTATTATCTCTATAATAATTCACCCGACTCATCGACTACGGACGTACTAGGCCACTACGCCGCACTCCCCAAACAATATAGGGGAATCCAATCCTTTGGACCTATTTGTCCTCAGTTACTATGTATCTATAGTCCCTCATCCATCTAATATCCCAGAGACCCTATATCGGGCATAGTGCTGTTAGGCCTATATAGTCTCTCCTTGAGTCTCGCTCTAGTCGGATTCTCCCGAAGAACACTTTCTCTTTAAATCCGAATAATCTTGGCCAAGGATTTGTTTGAGCAAGAATACATGTGATATTCCTCTCATGATATCGAGAGCGGATGATCCTATATTGACATTTAATAGCCCTCGTAAAGTTGGCTACCACTCCTAATAACCGGTTGTACTAGATCTGAAACTTCCAAACCTATAAATCTAGTATCAAAGAGTGGAGTACTCATACAGGACATCCTTGGTGTCTCAAGTCTAAGGATCAGATACACTACTGGGACCACGAAATCATTGTTTGACATGAGGTATCAATAACCATCCAGCATTCCGTAAGCGGATCAATTAGTGAACCCATTCTCTAATGAGCACCTGTACTGTATCCTTAGTGTCTCCATATGAGTAGCTATGAGACCAGCCATCTCCATTATTTGGATGGGTATATAGTACACTATTCTATCCGGTTATCTCAATGTCCCTCTCGAGTAACCTATGATCGGGATTATTTAGGGTATGTGTTTAAAGGTGAATCGGTCTCATTATCGTGATCTCATCACGATTCGATTTTCATTGCATAGATCCAAGGACATCACAATATATGCAACATGCAAGATAAAGTGATAAAATGCCTAATAATAATAAGCAAAAGAAAGAATGCATATCAAGTCATATATGTCATCATTCATGTGATTGGCTTGTAAGGCACATATGACTAGCAAGGGGCAGCGCCGTCCACAAGCAAGGGCCGGAGCACTCGCCCGTAGTGGTCACCGTCAGCAGGGTGGTCGCGGCTGCAATGCAGCAGTAAGAAGAGGAGGGAATTAGGTTTTTTTAATAAAAGATAATTTTGCCCCTAGGAATTTTTTAAATTTTAATTTGTCCCTCTTGGTCGAATGACCAAAATGCCCTTCAGAATTTAAAAAAATTCCTATATGTCCCTGTTTTCAGAAAAATATTAGTTAATTAAAATATTTAATTAACTATTATTATTTATCTAGTAGTCCTATATAATAACATATACATGTGATGTGATGTGTGTATACATGTGATTATTATTATTGGGGCCTGTGAGCCTATATTTTTCTTGTTTATTTTCGGGCCTGCATGCTTGTAATTATATTGTAATTATACGAGAAGGCATAGCAGGAGCGTGGAAGCGATATCAGGACCCACAAGGTCGAGACGGACGATCTGACGCATGGAGATGCGTTGAGATGCCGATGGAACCGACGAAGCGAGATGGATGATCATAAGGCATGAAGATGCACCGATGCACATATAGATCTTGATGTGAGTGATTGGGCCCTCTGGCTCGGGCTTGATCATATTAGAATGTGGTCCATGATCATCTGGTGTGATTGCTCATGTGATATGTGATTGGTTATACACCTACTAGATATTTATATATATTTGCATGCGATGTAGATATATATTAAATATGTATCTGTGTGACACATTATGTTAGAAGACCAAATCAAAAATCTCCTTTCTCGATAATATTAAGTCGGTAAACATGAGGCAATTAGATTGACCCACGTGACCTTCTATCGTTATAGGTAGGAACCGATTCCCAATGTAGGTTGAGTTGGTCGAGTCCATCGAGACTCATCTATATCGCGATTTGCTATTTATCTGTGACATAAAGATGTCACCGGTGACCTGAGGACATAGTATGCTTGGTCAAGTCTCTCGAGGGTATATCATCGAATCAGACTCATCTTATAACGATGGTAATGACTTAACCGAACATCATGGTTAGTTGAGTCCTTGGAGACCAAGGTGGTTCGGAGGCTGAACAGGATGAGAATCACAAGGAGTTGTGATTGGCAAGAGTTGAACTTTCCACTAGCTATCCTCCTAATGGGCGAGGACTGACTCCCTTATAATGCCTTCTCCTTTTGACAAGCTCAGGAGATAACCCGTACAAGCACTAACACACTCCTCTATTTGAATACAAATAAAGACTAGAGGAGAGAAAGGATTTTAATAGTGTTTTCCTACTTTTAGGTTCAGTGTGCTTGTCTATTCAACCCAGGGATGGGAGGGATTCAAACTTGGAGATAAAAACCTTTCCATCCTGGGTTTACCGGGTACTGGTGGTACCACCGCCAGTTTGACCCTAACACTGACAATACTATTGCTAGTCTGGCAGTACCACCACCTGACACACTGATATGGTTAGTGTACTAGGCGGTACTACCGCCTAGGTACTCTGTCATTGGGGGGTACCACCGCCTAGAACAACCTAGAGAGCTAGACCCGGGCAGTGCCACCGCCCGACCCGGGCAGTGCCACCGCCCCAGTCTGGTGGTGGCACCGCCAGATAAGGTCCAACACTTTAGGTTAGGCCTTAAACTCGGCCCAAACCAATCCATTACGGGGCCCAATTGTCCCCTACTAGGGTTATAGGATTAACACCTAATCCTAACGCCAATTATATGCTAACTATGAAATTAAAAATATTTTCTAAGCTAATATAAAGTCCGGCACATCAAGTCTTCCTCCAGTGAGCTTCTGGCAAACTTCCGGTGGTCTTCCAACGAACCCTCGGACACCATTCTGTGGACTCCCGACAAGCTATTTTAAAAATAATTTTCTTATTATTCAAATTTATGTTGATGATATTATCTTTGGTTCTACAAACGAATCGTTGTGTAAATCATTTTCCAAGTATTGTTAGGATCGAAAAGGCACTAAGAGGGGGGGGGGGTGAATTAGTGTAGCGGATTGAATATGTAACTTTGAATCTGATTTCGTATAAAGACAAGTTAGTAGGAAGACTTCGATTCGTTGAAAGAGAACTTGTAAGAAGTTGCTTGAGTAAATGAAGCAGCAAGGAACTAAACAATTTGCAGCTAAGTAATGAAATGATTCAGAAAAGTAAACACTCACACATTCATGAACACAATGATGTATAGTGGTTCGGTCAAATGACCTACATCCACTCTTGAAGCCTTCCCGATGAGGCTCCGCACTTCCACTAGCAATCCTTTGAAGGGGAAGGACCAATACCCCTTTTTTTACAACCCTTTACAAGAAGTTCACACTCTTACAAGATTTCTCAAGAAGAAGAAGGAGGTGAACACTTAGCAAGAACAAGACTCTTCAAGACTTATCAAAGACTCAAAACCAAGATTCTAACTCTCAAAAGGGTTGCCCTTTCAGTTGAGAAAGGGGGGGTATTTATAGATCCAAAATGGATTCAAAATTGGGCTCCAAATATAAAATCAAATTTGGAGTTCCTGGTCCAAGCGGTACTACGCTTTGTTAGAGGCTGAAGTACTACACTGTCGATCGCCGCAAGGTCGATCAGTATAAGCGGTTTCTACACTGGAGCAAAGCGGTGCTACGCTGAGCAAGCGGCGGTGCTACCGCCCGAGTAATGTGGCCAAGGCGGTACTACCGCTCCAGTCGGCGGTAGCACCGCCTTCAAAGACACGACCGCCAGCGGTTCTACCGCCCGACAGTCTGTTCTGCTAAATGGGCCTTGTCCACGGCCCAAAAAAGCCCAGTAAGGGCCCGGTTGGCCCCTACTAATTTAGAGCAAGATTAATTCGAAATTCTTGCCCTAAGTACGTGCTAACTACGAAATTAAAAACATAATTAATAGTGATTGAAGCCGACTTTCTTCAAGTCTTATTCCGACGAGCTTTTCGTTGAGACTTCGGCGGTCCTCCGATATTTCCTCGAATTTCTTCCGACGGGTTCCCAGCATGCTCTCGGCTTGTAAGACATGCTCAACAAGTCTTCGACAAGCTTCCGAACCTTCTCGGCAAAGTTTCGTGAACCTTCAACGATCTTTGTGATGAACTTCCGAAAACTTCGGCAAGTCCCTGATTCGATCTTGGTTGGTTCCGGCAACACTTCCGATGATCCTTCGGACTTCCGATGAACTCTTGAACACTGGACGGACTTGACCTCGGCAAATCACTTTATGTTTCTGACCCATCGTAGTTAATCCTGCACGCTTATCTTTGACAATATAGATTAGAACAAATATTTCACCAATTGATTTTATCATCAAAATCCGAGATTCAACAATCTCTCCCTTTTTTATGATGACAATCAATTGATGATGGAGTTAAACTCAACTCCCCCTATCTATATGCCATATAATCAGAAGGTAAAAAGGTGCTTCATTTCAATCTTTTGAATTTAAGCCAAGTCGTATAGATGTTATTCAACATAAAGCTTAAAAGACAAGCTTAGGCATAAATACTAAAAACAGTGTACTTTAAACAATGTCAAAGTATTTCCACCTATAAGAATCAGAAAAATTAATTCCAACATGATAAAGATCAAGTGATATCCATAAGTGTGTTTTGATATAAATACATGATATCAATCAAAAAGTAGCTTATCTCAAGAGTAAGAGTTCTTAAGCATTTGCAATGCGATACTTCACTTTAAGCATATTACTCCATCATAGCAAGTTATATTTTTCTCCCCTTTGTCATCAACAAAAATAAGGAAGGTAGAGAAATCACTTATTGGGATCAAATAAGCCATGGAGAGAGCAAGAAACCATTCAAAAAGTGTCATCCATAGTGTCATCCATAATAGTCACAAAATTACGATCAAATCAATTAAGAACGTTCATTCAAAAGTTGAGTAGATGAAAGTAACAACACACCACATCATCCAAAGTAGTCATAAACATAACAGGACAAGTGTTTTAAAACAGAAACAACAACTACTCCGAGGAGGAACTCCAAGATGCCTATACAAGTGGTCTATTTTGCGGTTCATATGTTGCATTTCCTTCCGTGAAGTTCAGTTTGCTGTGATGAGATTTGATGTAAGGCAAGCATGATCGGATCATCGTAGATGGAGCAGAGCCGGCTCAACCGGGTCTTTGGATGAACGGACTAGGCGGAGGAGATTCATGTCCCCTAAAAACTTGTGTTTCAGTTGCTCTTCCGTGGAGGAACTATATCAACTCCTCTAGGTTGCCTAATCCATATGCCATTTCTAAAGGTGCATCTAAGGCGCTTTAGGAGACTTCTATTAATTATGTTATATCTAGCAGCTTTTAATACTTCCTCGTCGGGTGACACACAAATATTATGGGCAAGAATGAATCTAGTGATCAACCCACCAAATGACAACATCAAGTCTTTAGAGAAAATTTCTTTCATCTGTTGTCTAATCAAATAACCAAAGCAATTATTTTGCTAGTCATAATCCAATACATTGTACTCAAATCTAACATACTTATCTCATCAAGATGAAAACTGCTTGAAGTAAAATGCTTATCATAATGTGATGAAGTAATTTCGAGTTAAAAGGGAGTAAATGCTCACAGCTTTTAGGGATGATGTCTAAGTTAGGATTTGCAAAAATCATTTCTAAAGCTTCGGAGTAGGTAGCTCCGATTGCATCCATATCCCATTGCCCTCTACAGTAACATCCTCTATTTTTTTCTTCAATTCTTAGTAACTCACATATGATACGATCAGAAATTTGAATTGTAGTACCTAACACATAGGTGGACATAACATCATTTTCAATAATCATGTTGGCATAGAATAGCTTAACCAACCTAGCATAGATTGGTTCATCAATTTGCAAGATGGGTAGAGCATTTAAATTAGCAAACCATCTAATAGGTTCTAGGTTACCTAGTTCATCTAGATCAACATATTTACCCTTATGAATGGTTTTACAATCAAACTTTGGGTATTCTAAGGCTATCTCACTAGATCTAAAAGGGTTGGATCAAATGAATCTCCTTCCAACCTTTTCCCTTTGCCCCTTGTTGATTTCTTGGGAGCCATGTCTATGATGAACAAAACAAAAAGAAATGAGAAGGAAAAGACAAGCAATTATAAGAGAAGGCTTAGAGTAGAGAAGCTTAGATCACAGAATTGAAACACTAAGGAAGAAGAAAGGTTCAGCTATTACCTTGTTGTGTTTTCTGCCTTTGATTGTCCTTGAGGAGGAGGAAGAATGGAGAGGAGAGGTTTTAGAGGGGCTTAGGTGGAAGAGGATTGAAGGGGAAGAGATTTCGGTCGACCGCCTGGGAGCAGCGTTTAGATGGGGGCAGATTGATTTCGGTCGACCGCCAGGGAGCAGAGTTTAGATGGGAGCAGCGTTTAGATGGGGGCAAATTGATTTCGGTCGACCGCTGGAAGATCTCTCAGCGAGCCAATTGATTTCGGTCGTCCACGCCGACCCTAACACCCCTTCAATATGGGGGTGTTCAGGCGATTACTACCAACCAACCAGGCGGTGCTACCGCTGGGGAGCAGAGTACCAGCGGTAAAGGTACTATCACGGTTCAGCGGTGCTACCATGGACAATTTTTTTTTAATAATCATACAGAATTTTGTTTTCAGAGATTTTAAGGATGAGATCATATCAAAAGGAAATCCGAAATTTCAAATTAAGGTTCGAGAGGAAGTTAAATCAATGAAAACCGAAATTTCAAAGAAAATTTCAAAGAAAATTTCAAAGAAAATTTTAAAGGAAGTTGAAGGTTCGAGAGGAAGTTAAATCAATGAAAACCGAAATTTCAAAGAAAAATCTCATATAATAATGCTCAATTAGTTGGACAATTTAACATGCCTAATTCCTTTCTAATAAAATCAAATTGTTCCTCATTTAATGGTTTTGTAAAAATATCCGTTAATTGATGTTTTGTATCGATAAATTCAAGAGTGACATCGCTACTGTTAACATGATCTCGTATAAAGTGATGTCTTATATCAATGTGTTTAGTTCTAGAGTGTTGAATAGGATTTTTTGTAAGACAAATGGCACTTGTATTATCACATTTTATAGGAATGTTATTTAAATAGATTCCATAATCTTCTAATGTATTTTTCATCCAAATAACTTGAGCACAACATGCACTTGCGGCTATGTATTCGGCTTCCGCCGTAGATAGTCTTGACAAATTTTGTTTCTTGAAGTCCAAGAAACGAGTGCATGTCCTAAAAATTGACATGTTCCAGATGTACTCTTTCTATCTATTCTACATCCACCAAAATCCGCATCTGCATAGGCTATCAAATTAAAGTCATCAGATTTTGGATACCATAATCCTAGATTAGGAGTACCTTTAAGATATCTAAAAATTCTTTTAATGGCTTTAAGGTGAGACAATTTAGGATTAGCATGAAATCTCGCACAAAGTCCCACACTAAACATGATATCTGGCCTAGTTGCAGTAAGATAGAGCAGCCTATCATGCCCCTATATGTCTTTTGATCAAAATTTTCTCCATCTTCATCCAAGTCTAACTTGGTGGAAGTACTCATTGGAGTGTGGATGGCTTTTGAGCTATCCATATTAAATCGTTTTAACAATTCTAATGTGTATTTAGATTGATTAAGAAATATGCCATTACTAAGTTGTTTAATTTGTAATCCAAGAAAGAAGGTTAACTCTCCCATTAGACTCATCTCAAATTCATGACTCATACACTTGGCAAAAGATTCACATAGTGATTCATCCAAGAACCAAAAATAATATCATCAACATAAATTTGAACAATAAGAAAATTATTTTCAAAATGTTTAATAAACAATGTAGTATCAACCTTGCCTTTAGTGAAATCATTTGAAATTAAAAAGGAACTAAGCCTCTCATACCAAGCCCTAGGGGCTTGTTTTAGACCATATAAAGCCTTAGTTAGCTTAAACACATGGTTAGGGAGAAGAGAATTTTCAAATCCAGGTGGTTGTTCGACATACACTTCTTCAGAGATAAAACCATTTAAGAATGCACTTTTGACATCCATTTGAAATAATTTGAAATCATTACTACTAGCATAGGCAAGGAGCATCCTAATGGCTTCTAATCTTGCCACCGGAGTGAAGGTTTCTTCGTAATCGATACCTTCTTCTTGGTTGAAACCTTTGGCCACTAGTCTAGCCTTGTTTCTAACCACGATACCACATTCATCTTACTTTTTTCTAAAGACCCACTTAGTACCAATAACTAAGTGGTCATTTGGTCTAGGAACAAGCTTCCATACCTCATTCCTCTCAAATTGATTCAATTCTTCTTGTATTGCGATAACCCAAGAATCATCTTTCAAGGCATCATCAATGCATTTTGGTTCAACTTGAGAAAGAAAAGCGGCATGGGCACAAAAATCTTTGAAAGAAGAGCGAGTTTGAACCCCTTTCGATGCATCTCCTATAATTAACTCCTTGGGATGAGCATCTACATACTTCCATTCCTTGGGTAAGGAAGTTTGGGAAGAAGATGCATCCAAGTTGTCGTTTTGAGGAGAGGGTTCATTCAAATTCAAATTATCAAAGCCAAAATCATCATCAAAATGTTTTTTCTTAAATTCAGAATTTTCATTAAAAACCACATGAATAGATTCTTCTATAACTAAGGTTCTTTTGTTGAAAACACGAAAAGCCTTAGAAACGAAAGAATAACCAAGAAATATGCCTTCATTGGATTTTGCATCGAATTTTCCTAAGGCATCCTTTTCATTTAAAATAAAGCATTTACAACCAAAAACTTTAAAATAAGAAACATTGGGTTTTTTATCATTCCATAATTCATATGGAGTTTTAGATAAGGATGGTCTCACTAGAACTCTATTCATAACATAGCAAGCCGTATTTACGGCTTCGGCCCAAAAATATTTTAGTAAATTGTATTCATTTAACATGGTTCTAGCCATTTCTTGTAAACTTCTATTTTTCCTTTCCACTACTCCATTTTGTTGTGGATTTCTTGGAGTAGAAAAGTTATGATCATATCCGTTAATTTCACAAAAATTTTGGAAGTCATGGTTTTGAAATTCACCTCCATGATCACTTCAATTGATGATATCATAAAACCCTTTTATTTTGAGTGAGTTTACAAAATTTAGAAAAATATTTGAAGCAATCACTTTTATGAGCCAAGAAATAGGTCCAAGTGTATCTACTATAGTCATCCACAATTACAAAGACATATTTGCTACCTCCTAGGCTTGTTATGTCAATTGGTCCAAATAAGTTCAAATGGATCAATTGCAATGGTCTAGTGGTGCTAATTTGATTTTTTGATTTGAAACTAGTCTTTATTTGTTTTTCTAGTTGACATGCATCACATACCTTGTCCTTAACAAATTTCATGTTTGGGATGCCTCTTACTAATTCACTAGATGAAATCTTAGAAATTAGTTTCATGCTTGCATGGCCTAATCTCCTATGCCAAAGCCAAGCATCATCATTCAAAACCGAAAAACACATTTCATTACATAATTCATCAATATTTATGGTGTAGACATTGTTTTGCTTTAAAGCAATCATGGATATGTTATTGTTTGGTTTTTCAATAATGCAAACATTAGATTCAAATCTAACAACATAGCCTTTATCGCACAATTGACTAATGCTTAAGAGATTATGTTTTAAGCCATCAACTAACAAGACATCATCAATTGAAAAACTTGATTTGTTACCAATGGTTCCTTTGCCAATGATTTTACCCTTGTTGTTGTCTCCGAAGGTGACATACCCTTCTTCTTTGCTAGAGAGCATAGAGAAATGAGATGGATCTCCGGTCATGTGCCTTGAGCATCCACTATCAAGATACCATTTCTTGCTCCTAGCTTGTGAGTTTGTCTACAAAAGAGGATGGTTTTTAGGTACCCATTTAATTTTGGGTGCCCTACAAATTGATCTACTTAATTTGTAATTTGGCATTGAGTTGTTTATGGTTCCTTTGGGAACCCATATTAATTTTTGTGGACTAATTTTCTTGAACGGACATTTGTAAGCAACATGTCCCGTTTTACTACAAAAATTGCATTTCAAATAGGGTGATACATGCAATGTGGATCCTTTAATGAAGGTAGTAGGATTTTGATGAGATCCACTCACAAATCCTATTCCACTTCTATTTCCGACGTGACCCTTGTTTGCAAGGATCATGTCCAAGCCCTTGCTACCGACCTTGAACTTGTTTAAGGTCTCTTTAAGTAGCAAGTTCTCCCTTTTTATTTCTTCTAAGTGCTCACACTTAGAGCATGGGGGTAGAGAAGGAGTTTGTAGGTTATTGAACTTATTTTGTAATAAAGCATGCTCTTTCTTAAGCAAATTGAATTTCTTACTAATAGTTCTACATTCATCAAATAACTCATGAAAAGTGATAGAAAGCTCATCGAAAGATAATTCTTCACTAAATAATTCACTAACCTCTTCTCCAAGGGCCATTAGAGCGAAGTTAGCCTCCTCTTTGTTGCTTGCCTCTTCGACCTCGGAGTCACTTGAATCATCCCATGTAGCCTTGAATGCTTTCTTCTTCTTGGGTTGCTTCTTCTTGGCTTGAGGACATTCATGCTTGAAGTGTCCCGGCTTTTTGCATTCGTAGCAAATAACTTGGTCCTTTTGTGTTCAAATTTATTTTTGTGTCGTTTTAAACTTGTTCTTTCTTATAAATTTCTTAAACTTTCGAGTCAAAAGTGCAATGTCTTTGTCACTGTCCTCATCACTTGATGTTCCTTTCAAGTGATCTTCTTGTGTTCTAAGTGCCATATCCTTCCTATTCTTTGGAGGGGGTTCTCAAGCTCTTCATGAGCATGGCACGTCATCTCATAGGTCATTAGAGACCCAATAAGTTCTTCAAGCGGAAATATTTTAAGATCCTTGGCCTCTTGAATGGCCGTAACTTTTGGATCCCAACTCTTTGGAAGAGATCTTAAGATTTTAGTTACCAACTCAAAGTTAGAAAAACCTTTACCAAGAGCCTTAAGTCCATTGATGACATCCGTAAAGCGGGTGTACATGTCTCCAATGGACTCATTTGGTTTCATCCGAAAAAGTTCATAAGAGAGCACAAGAATGTTGATTTTGGACTCTTTCACTCGGCTAGTGCCTTCATGAGTGATTTCAAGAGTGCGCCAAATATCAAAAGCCGATTCATAAATAGAAACCTGATTAAACTCATTCTTATCAAGCGCACAAAATAAGGCATTCATAGCCTTTGCATTGAGAGCAAAAATCTTTCTTTCCGACTCATTCCACTCACTCATCGGAAGAGAAGATTTTGCAAATCCATTTTCAACAATATTCCAAAGTTCAAAATCCATAGAAATGAGAAAAATCCTCATACGAGTCTTCCAATATGTATAATCCGACCCATTAAACAAAGGCGGACGAGTAATGGAGTAACCCTCTTGCATACCGGAGTAGGCCATCTCTCTTGGGTTTTAAACCAATATGAGAGCAGCAAACCTTGCTCGATACCAATTGTTAGGATCGAAAAGGCACTAAGAGGGGGTGAATTAGTGCAGCGGATTAAATATGTAACTTTGAATCCGATTTCGTATAAAGACAAGTTAGTAGGAAGACTTCGATTCGTTGAAAGAGAACTTGTAAGAAGTTGCTTGAGTAAATGAAGCAGCAAGGAACTAAACAATTTGCAGCTAAGTAATGAAATGATTCAGAAAAGTAAACACTCACACATTCATGAACACAATGATGTATAGTGGTTCGGTCAAATGACCTACATCCACTCTTGAAGCCTTCCCGATGAGGCTCCGCACTTCCACTAGCAATCCTTTGAAGGGGAAGGACCAATACCCCTTTTTTTTTACAACCCTTTACAAGAAGTTCACACTCTTACAAGATTTCTCAAGAAGAAGAAGGAGGTGAACACTTAGCAAGAACAAGACTCTTCAAGACTTATCAAAGACTCAAAACCAAGATTCTAACTCTCAAAAGGGTTGCCCTTTTAGCTGAGAAAGGGGGGGTATTTATAGATCCAAAATGGATTCAAAATTGGGCTCCAAATATAAAATCAGATTTGGAGTTCCCGGGTCTGGGCGGTACTACCGCTTGTCGACAGCAAGGTGACTGCACAGTGCAAGCGATTCTATCAGCCGAGCGGCGGTGCTACTCGCTGAGCAAAGCGGTACTACCGCCGCCAGTAATGTGGCCGGGCGGTACTACCGCTCCAGGCTGGGCGGTAGCACCGCCCAAAGACACCACGCCGCCAGGTGGTAGTACTGCCGCCACAGCGTGCTCTACCGCCCGGCGATTGTTACGCTAAATGGGCCTTGTCCATGGCCCAAAAAGCCCAAGATAAGGGCCGGTTGGCCCCTACTAATTTAGAGCAAGATTAATTCAAATCCTTGCCCTAAGTACATGCTAACTATGAAATTAAAAACATAATTAATAGTGATTTAAGCCGACTTTCTTCAAGTCTTATTCCTGAGCTTTTCGTTGAGACTTCGGTCCTCCGATATTTCCCTCGGATTTCTTCCGACGGGTTCCCAGCATGCTCTCGGCTTGTAAGACATGCTCAACAAGTCTTCGACAAGCTTCCGAACCTTCTCGGCAAAGTTTCGTGAACCTTCAATGATCTTTGTGATGAACTTCCGAAAACTTCGGCAAGTCCCTGATTCGATCTTGGTTGGTTCCGCAACACTTCCGATGATCCTTCGGACTTCCGATGAACTCTTGAACACTGGACAGACTTGACCTCGGCAAATCACTTTATGTTTCTGACCCATCGTAGTTAATCTTGCATGCTTATCTTTAACAATATAGATTAGAACAAATATTTCACCAATTGATTTTATCATCAAAATCCGAGATTCAACAAGTGTATGATCCAAGAGTTTGAAATGAGTCTAATGGGTGAACTAACCTTCTATTTAGGATTACAAATTAAATAACTTAGTGATGGTATATTTTTTAGTCAAACCAAATATGCTTTAGAATTGTTAAAATAGTTTAATATGGATGATTCAAAAGCCATCAACACTCCTGTGAGTACCTCCACTAAGTTAGACATGGATGAAAATGGAGAAAGTTTTGATAAAAAACATATAGGGGAATGATAGGTAGTTTACTTTACCTCACCGCAACTAGACCCGATATTATGTTTAGTGTAGGACTTTGTGCTAGATTTCAAGCTAATCCTAAGTTGTCTCATCTTAAAGCAGTTAAAAGAATCCTTAGATATCTTAAAGGAACTCCTAATCTAGGATTATGGTATCCAAAATTTAATAACTTTGATTTAATAGCTTATGCGGATGCCGATTTTGGCGGATAGAGAATAGATAGAAAAAACACATCTGGAACATGTCAATTTTTAGGACATGCACTTGTTTCTTGGTCTTCCAAGAAATAAAACTTGGTTATACTATCTACGGTCGAAACCAAATATATAGCTGCTAGTGTATGTTGTGCACAAGTTATTTGGATGAAAAATATATTAGAAGATTATATAATTTATTTAAAGAACATTCCCATAAAATGTGATAACACTAGTGCTATTTGTCTAACCAAAAATCCTATTCAACACTCTAGAACTAAGCATATTAACATTAGACATCACTTCATACGAGATCATGTCAATATTAATGATGTCATTCTAGAATTTATTGATACAAAATATCAATTAGCGGATATCTTCACAAAACCCCTAAATAAAGAATAATTTGACTTTATTAAAAGAGAATTAAGCATGCTAAATTGTCCTAATGCATGAAGATGTTGTATGTTCCTTTTCCAAAAATTTTCAACCTCGGTTTACATAATCTCAACTTGATATTATTTTCAGATTTTGGATGACATCTTTTTGATATCATATTTTGAATGAAACTCTCAATTTTATCCTTCGATCGTAACATTTTGATTCTCCTCCTTCAATTGATGAAGATTATGCCTTTTGATGAAGTATTAAAATTAGTTTTATACTCCTTGTACCTCTATTGGAATGATTAAATGAATTTCATGATTTTCGTATCATTTGAAGCTTAATGACATAAAATTTTTCCAATAATGATTAAGCTCTCAAGAGTTTATTATGCACTCGTCGGACTTTATTCCTAACTCTTGATCTTTTATGACTTGATTATTTTTTCTCCACCTCATGAGAATGCTAAGTTGAATCTCTCTCTATAAAACTTTTGATGTTGATGCACTGCACTTCATAAATGCCAAGTCGAACTTTTTTATGAACTTTATCATGATCTTTCTCTCACGGATTTTTTTTTACATGAGCTCTTATTAGTATATTTGATGAATGACTAAATGTTTGATGAAGGGCTTCAATGATCAATATTTCTAATTTACAATTTTATGTTTGAACTTTCAAAATTGTATCTTGAACCTCTTTCATGTATGAATCCTTCATAACTTGATCATTTTTCGGATTTCATAGACATAAATAAAAATGATCAAATCATTTTTCAGATTTATCCGTCTCGGATGACATATTTTGCATTATGTTCAACTCGATTTCTAAGCAAATATTAGCCTCATATATCATATGTATTTGATATGTTTGATAAATGATATGCATCATGATACCTTATGATGACCATTTTTTTTTAATTTACCTCCTTTTTGTTGATGACAAAGGGGGAGAAGTAAGTAACGATGAATGATTAAAAATCTTAATGTTTTGGTATCATGTATGTTATACCTAAAGTGATATTGATTTGTTGTGATTGTGCATATTATACTTCGATGATTTGAAATTTTGATGCACAATGTATGAAATCTTGAAACAATATGTTATATATGATCAAAATTGTTTCACTTGAATTCAAAGGTTATTATTTCTTTTGAATTCAAGTTTATCTTATTTCAATATGGCATATAGATAGGGGGAGTTGAGTTTAACTCCATCAATTGGTTGTCATCATAAAAAAGGGACAGATTGTTGAATCTCGGATTTTGATAATGAAATCAATTAATAAGTTTTTTTTATCTAATCTATGCTTTAACATAAGTGATGTAGGACTAACCTTGATCAAAAGAGATAAAACAATTAAAGCAAGAAGAATCAAGTGATGGGTCGGAGTCAAAGTTTGGGCATCGGGTCGGAAAAATTGGACAATGCACCGAGAACAGATGTTGTGGGAGTCAACATGCTGATGGATCGGGCACTTCACTGAAGGTTCGGACGATGCACCGGAAGTTCACCGGAAGATCACCGGAAGGTTGCCGGAAGTTCACTGGGAGAACCAATGACATGTCGGATAACTTAGATTTATAGCTTGTAGTTGTTTGTAATAATGGTCGAAGGTTAGGTCAAAATTGAGTTAGTTTTGGGTGAAATCATACCAACTCAATTAGGAGATAATTAAGCCTAATTTGGGACTGATTTGGGCTCATTGAGAGTCCCATTCAGTGGCCCAAATGTTGCTATAGGCGGTGGTATAGCCAAACTGGCTGTAGAACCGCCTATGAGCTAGAAAAGTGAAAAAGCACACTTTTCCAGGTTGCAGGAGGTGGTACTACCCAGCAATAAAGCTGCAGTGGTGGTACTGCTCCAGGCTAGTAGTAGCATCGCTAGAACCTTTGTTTTCGAGGTTCTGCAGGTGGTTGCACCGCTTAATGCAGGCGGTAGTACCGCCCGTACTTGAAAGACTCAGAAATTTGAATTTTGCTTTTATTTTTGGAGCCATTTGGGGCCTATAAATACCCCACTCATCCCTATAAGGACTACAGAAGAAAAAATAAGCTAAAACTCTGGTGAATCAAGTTGTAAGTGTTCTCTCCCTCCTCTTGAAAAGTTTAGAAGGTTATCTAAGGGAGGTGTGAGACTTGTAGAGGTTATCTCCTAAACCTTTGAAAAGGAGAAATAGTTGTAAAAGGGTGGTTAATCTTCACCCATTGAAAGAAGATCATTAGTGGAAGTCGGTGATCTCAACGAAGGAGGAATCAGGAGTGGACGTAGGTCGGAGGACCGAACCACTTTAAAATCGGTTTGCGTTTCTTTTCTTGCAATTTACATTTCTACAAATCTTTTACCTTATTGCAATCACTCAAATCCTTCTCTTTTGCTTATGAATCTCTTTAAGTTAAAACATAATCAAAGTTGATTCTCATCGAAATGTAATTCTTCTCGAATGAAGTTTTTTGAAATCGCACAAATCAACATTTTTAACTACTGCACTAATTCACCCCCCCTCTCTTAGTGCCACTCTAGATCCTAACACTAACAATTCCATCACACTTGACTCCACACTTTGTTTCGCTTTATGTATTCATCATTATCGTAGTTAATCCTACACACTAAGTAAGTCTTAACCCTACTTCGATCTAGACAATTATTACACGAATCAACATCCTATTGCCCGACACATCATTGGTTGGTGCTTCATCCAGTTCTTCGACGCACCGTCCTCTCTTGCGGCCTGTTGCCCAATCGATGGTTGATCTCCGTAATCTCGATCTCCTTGGTGCAACACCACTCTTCTTGGCCCGATGCCTGATGTCCGTGGCCTTTTGCCGATTGTCGACTAAACTGCTGGCTCGACGTCCAATCTCCTGACGTGATTTCTTCTGGTGTAATACTAATTCATCCTATTTCAATTGTCTAATCCTGATTGATAGTAGATCTGCATCACTCAAAATATAGTTAGATAATAAAATACTATTAATTAGTTTCATCATCAAAATTTGAGATTCAATACTAAGGATACAGTATAGGTGCTCATTGGAGAATGAGTTCACTGATTGATCCACCCACGGAATGCTGGATGGTTGATGATACCTTATTGTCAGACAGCAATTCTATAGTCATAGTAGTGTATCTGGTCTTAAGACTTGAGACACCAAGGATGTACTACATGAGTACTCCACTCTTTCATACCGGACTTATAGGTTTGGAAGCTCCAAACCTAGTATAACCGATTATTAGGAGTGGTAGATAACTTTACGAGGACTATTGAGTGTCAATAGGGCCGCTCTCGGTATCATGAGAGGAATATCCAATATATTCTTACTCAAACAAATCCTTGGCCAAGGTTGTTCGAATTGAGAGAGAAAGAGCTCTAGGAGAATCCAATTAGAGCGAGACTTGAGGAGAGACCATATGGGCCTGATAGCACCATGCCCGGTATAGGGTCTCTAGGATATTAGATGGATAAGGGACTATAGGTACATGGTAACTGAGGGTCGATAGGTCCAAAGGATTGGATTCCCCTGTATTGTTTGGGGATTATAGCGCAATGGCCTAGTACGTCCGTAGTCGATGAGTTAGGTGAATTATTATAGAGACAATAATTCACTAAGTTAGAAGGAGTTCTGACAAATATAACTCACAGCCAGCTCGATATTAGGCCTAGAGGATCACACATATATGGTAAGTGTCGCGACGAGTAGAGGTTCAGATATGAGATATCCGCCGGAGCTCCTATCTTATTAGATATCCATTAAGCTCCTTAATTATTGGATACTAAGATGATATCTAATAAGAGCTAATAAGAGATTATTGGGTAGAGACCCACTAATCTAAGAGGCTTGGGTAATTGGATGGAGATCCAATACCCAATAGGGCAAGATCCATTAGGGTTAAGTTGAAAGGGGACCTCTATAAATAGGAGGGAACTAAAGGCCCTAGGCTAACGGTTTTTTAGCAGCCACCTCCTATTCTACTCTCCCTCTTTCCTCAGCCAGCAACCCCAATTTTGGGGCGTGTGGATAGCAAGAAGGGCCGGCCCCTTCTTGATCGCGTAGTGCACACAGCGAGGAGATTTACGCAGCAATTTCAGGAGCATTGTCACAGCCCCTATCATGTGGATTATCACTAGAGAGGAGGACATTTGAACTCTTTCATCCAGTCCTATAGATTTGTAGGGATTTAGGGATATACGATCTCCCTAGGTAATTTTCTTAGGCATAGTTTTTTGATTTTGTAGGTTTTTGGGCACCAACTTTTGCATGACGATAAGAACCTCTATTTCTATGGAAAATCTATGAGTTTTATTTTTGTTCTTCCACTGCACATATGATGTCGTCGTAGATTTTCCAACAGTGGTATCAGAGCTAGGTTGCTCGTGCAAAAGATTGGCTTTTAAACTACATATGTTATGTTCAATCGCAAGAGAATCATTTTGTGCGATTACAGTGATTTTTTATTGTAGATATTAAATCTATGCTGCAATTTATTTCTCTATTATAAGGTGTTTTGTGGAGAGCTTTTGATGCCAAATATGTTGGCACAAAAGAGGAAGAAAGGACAACGACGATTGCTGCCCCTTTAGATTGGTCGAGAGCTTTTCTTGCTGCTCTCGGCTAGGCCAAAAATAGTAGGAATGAGAGCTCTCTTGCAGCCAAGTTTCCTAGCTACAAAAGGGACCCCTAGTAGCTAGGGTTTCTTGGCCGTTGGGGTTGCCCTATCGGCCAGGACTCCTGGCTACATGGGGCAAGTGTTAGGAATCTAGCTATGAGAGTCCTAATTGTTAGGATCAAAAGGCACTAAGAGGGGGGGGGTGAATTAGTGCAGCGGATTAAACTCGTATTCTTGAAACCGATTTACAAGAAACACAAGTTCGTAGGAAGATTTCGATTCGACGAAAGAGAACTTGAAAGTAATTGCTTGTGAAAAGGAACTAACTATGAACTTGCAGCCAAGAAATGAAATGATTCAGAAATATAAACACTCACACATTTAAGGACACAATGATGTATAGTGGTTCGATCAAATGACCTACATCCACTCTTGAAGCTTTTGCGATGAGGCTCCGCTCTTCCACTAGCAAGTCCTTTGAAGGGGAAGGATCAAACACCCCTTTTTACAACCCTTTACAAGATGTTCACACTTGTACAAGATCTCTCAAGAAGAAGAAGAAGGTGAACACTTAGCAAATGAAGAACAAGACTTTCCCAAGACTTATTTTCAAAATCTAACTCTCTAAGGGTTGTATTTTTCAATTGAAAAGGAAGGGTATTTATAAGCCTCAAAGTGATTCAAATTTGGAGCCCAAACTTGGAGCCAAAAATTTGAATCCTTTGAGTTTTTCGGTGTTGTCAAGTCTTTGTGGCAGATCGACACACCCAGCGGTTCTATTACCCACCAGGCGGTGCTACCACCGGCTACATAGAGCTGAGCGGTGCTACGCTTGCGTGCTACCGCCTGCTACAAGATCGGCGCACTACGGTGAGCGCCTCGATACAAGAGCCGGGCTCGCTGCAGGTGAGAACCTCGCTACATATCCGGGCTCGCTACAAGAGCGCGGGCAAGCTGATAGCGGGGCTACAAAGCAAGATGCACGTAGCATGCATGCATGCGTAGTTGATGGTTTGGGCCAAAATTTTGGCCCAAACTCATCCTAATCAAGGCCCAATGGGCCCCACTTTGGGTTATCTAATCCTAACCCAAAATACGTGCTAACTACGAATTTTAAAGACGTTTCCTAAGCTATTACAAAGTCCACATGACAACTTCTTCCGCGAGCTTCCATGTCAACTTCCGACAGCTTCCGACGAACCTTCGAAACCATTCCGCGGACTCACGGCAAGCTCTCGACTTCACGATGATCTTGGCGAGTTCCCCGAGCTTCTTTGGCAAGCTCCGATCTTTCTTGGCAAGCTCCGCGAACTTCCGACGAACCTCCCGGCGAACTTCCAAAACCCTTCGGCAAGCTTCCTACTTGTTCTCGGCGGTTCCGGCAATGCTCCCAACGAATCTTCGGACTTCCGTTGAACACTCGAACTCCCAACGATTCATCACACTTGTCTTCGGCCCTTTGTTTCGCTTCGCTTCATCCCTATCGTAGTCACTCCTGCACAAACAAACACCAAAAACTCTACTTCGATCTAGATCAACGCGAATTGACATTTAGTTGCCTGGCACATCATTGGTCGGCGCCGTCCGATCCTTTGGCACATCGCCCTCTCTAGTGGCTTGTTGCCCAATCGACGGTTGACTTCCGCAACCTCGATATCCATGGCGCAACTCCGCACTTCTTGGCCTAATGCCCGACGTACGAAGCCTCCTGCCGATAGTCGACCGAACCTCCGGCTCGACATCCAATATCCTAACGTGATCATCTCCGCGCAACGCCAATTCCTCCAGGCGTCAATCAACGCTTAATCTCGATCGATAGTAGACCAAGCGTAACTCAACACGCAGCTAGACCAAGAATCACACTCAATTAGTTTCATCATCAAAATCTGAGATTCAACAATCTCTCCCTTTTGATGATGACAACTAATTGATGACTCGACTTTGAGTTAACCACAACTCCCTGAGTTTATCCAAACTCCCCTATCAATATGTCATTGATAGAATACTTGGATTATCCCAAATCCAAGCAACATTCATCACAATATTATGAGAATTGTCAAACCATCATGCAAATATATAAAATATTCAATACAAAGTATGAAGTCATCAATCTACTTCTCCCCTATGTCATCAACAAAAGGAGAAGTAACATCATAGCTAGTTTTCAAGAATATGCAAATCTTTACAACATACTAGCTATTTATCACATCATACAACATTTTTACAATACAACATCAAATAATACCATTCAATCATAGCAAGTTTCAAGGATGGACAATGATGGTAATTTTCACTTGCTTCTTAAGATGTGCAAGTAGGCACCTTGTTTCTCATGATAGCAATATTTGCATCCTTTGATATAACAATTTTAGCTTCTCATGAAGTTGCAAAATAGGAATCAAGATGGCAAATTTTTGCAATGTTAGAGCTAAAAACTTTCTCCCCCTTTGTTAGCATCAAAAAGAAAGGGAGGATAAAATACTTCAAATAATCTTGCATGAGATTCAACAAAATAATTTGTAACAAAATGCAAGCAATTTTGAAGAAGTGAAATTGAGCAAGATTTTTGCCTCTCTTGAGATAGCAACTCTTTGCTTCTCAATGTTCAAGCTAGCAAAATTTTCTCTTTTGAAGCACAAGCTAGCAATAAATCTTCTCCCCCTTTGTTTTTGTCAAAGAGAAGGGATGAATATTATCTCAATCAAATAATTTTGCATCAATCAATATATCAATCATCACATGATGCATACGAGATGATATTGAAACATGAGAAATCATGTCATGAAGGATATCAATATGTAAATTCAACAAGAATCAAAACCAAAAGATATCATCCATGATTCATAACTTTTCATTTTAGCAAGATCTAGATTCATATTTATCAATTTTTAATTCAAGATAAATGTCATACAACCAAGAATCATGATATATGAAAGCATATTGATATTAAGGATCAAATCATGATTACAAGTGCTAACATATTTTCTTTTCATTCATTTTTAAGCCATGATAAAAGAATAAATCAATGATTCAAATATTAAGCACAATTCTTTTTCATCAAATTTTCAATCGTATAAGGCTTACATGGCAAATATCAATTCATGATAAAGGGTATACTATCTTGAATCATGATGCATAAAACATATCATTCTCATAGATCAAGTCATGATTCATTGATTCATCATAAGGCAAATTTCTTTTCAATTATCTATTTTTCAATTGCCACATAAGACATACAAGCCAAAGAATCTTTGTCATTTCTATATTATGAAATATATGATAATAAGACTCATGATTCATTTAAAAAGATATAGCATAAAGAGTAACTTGATTCAAGTATAAGATTTTTCATCAAGATCACATTTCATAAGAATCAAGATCACAAATTCATAAAAATTCAAGGATTGAATTCGAGAAATCAAAAGACAAGTTACATTTCATTTAAGGAATTTTCTTTTGATAAAATGGAAGGAACATGATAAACGATCTTGATTTATAAAGAGCTTCAAGTTATAGTTGTCAAGATCATGATTTCAATAAAATTTCTTTATAGCAAAATGAAATCTTTTGGAACTTGATTCAAGCATTAAATATGTCTTAACAAGTCATAATTCCAAAAGATTCAAGAATTATTAAAAGAAAATTCATTCAAGCTCAATTCATCAACTCAAGATTCATAATCAAATTATTATTTTTGAGATTCATAACATGAATAAAGTCATTACCATATCATCAAAATCTCATTCATAATTAGTGATTTACAAAATATCATAAATGAATTTATCACTTGTCTTTCATCAAAAATTGAAAATCAAAGTTTATAAAAATTGTCAAGGCAAAAATACAATATATTATTCCAAGACATGAGATTCAAATTATCATGATAATATGTTTCATGTTTCAAAAGATGAGTATCAAATTTTAAAACCGAAACATGAGTTTGTCATCAAGATATGATATCACAAAGTCATTAAGCATGATAACAAACTTTTAACATTTTCATTTCAATGATGATTTCATAATGTATGTTCAAATATTTATATGGAAGCCATCATTGTATAAATTCAAAATACAAATTTGTCATTAAACCCATTAAGATTAAATGCATCAAAATCTTTCATTCAAAAATTTAATAAGAGCAACATAAATTGATTACATGTGAGCATGTATCAACTTTTCAAAGCAAGAAGCAAGTTTCGTCATAAAAACCGTTAAGACCAAACACATCAAAAATAAAATATTATGATAGTGTATTTTCTTATTTGTAAGAGTTTCAATTTACGTGATTTGATCTTTCATAAGAATGATCAATGTCATGCATTATATTTAAACATGAGAGCATCATCATATTTAGAAATGAATTTATCATTGAAATCATTTCACTTCTTTCTTTCATTTGTTATAACAAGATGATCAATGCTCAAACTTTTTCATATGAAAATGTCATGCATTAAATTCAAAAACGAAAATATCATCAAAATCATTTTAATTCTTTCTTACATTAGTTATAACAAGATGATCGATGCTCAAATTTTTGGTAAAATCATGCATCATTTTATAAATCTGAAAAATAATTTTCGTCATAAAAATCATCAAGTCCAAATGTAATACAAGGCAACATTAAAATCACATTTCTTTTATTTAGAAAATTTATGAGTTAGGTCTTTATAATTGATTTCATGAAGACATGTATCATCTAAAAATTTCATCATAAAAAGGGTCAAGACCCATTAATCCAAGATAGAAGTTTTTAAATCAACATCACTTCAACAACTCATGCATGATATAAAATCATCAAGCATCATGTTTAAAGACAATGTAAACTATCAAGATACTCATGCATGGGTTGATTCTATTAGGTATCTAAACATTATCACAAATCATACAATCATCAATCATATTTTTATTTTTCAAAAATACTATAAAGAAAAGCATAGTATAATTTCGAATTTTTTAAAAAAATTTCTAAAAACACAAGAAAAACATTAAAAAAAAAATTCCTACTAACTAAGATAAGCATTCATGGAAATCATCATGTAATTTCAAAATAATTCAAGGAAGTTAAGTTACTTACCTCATTGTCGGGCCCATGAAAGCGTAGTTTGCTTCTTCTTTCCTTGATTCTTCTTTCCAAGCCTTCTTCTTCTTCTTTGGCCTCTTTCTCCGTTCAAGTTCATTTGTGTTTTTAATTTTTGTTTAATGAACTTGTTAACATTCATTGTTATGTATTCAATGTCCTCATTGTCCTCATCACTTGAGTCATTACTCAAGTGGCATTTCATAGTTCGGAGTTCAAAACCTTCTTGTTCTTTAGAAGGTTGTTCATGTGCTCATCATGTTTATCATATTCATCATGTTCCATTTCATAGGTCTTTAAGGACCCAATGAGTTCATCAATAGAGTAATTATTTAGATCCTTTGATTCTTGAATCGCCGTTATTTTAGGATCCCACCATTTTGAAAGGGATCTTAAGATCTTGTTAGTGAGTTCAAAACCCGAAAAACTTTTACCAAGACTTTTCAAGCTATTGAGACATCCGTGAAGCGGTGTACATGTCGTCGATAGATTCGCTTGTGTCATTTGGAAGAGCTCAAAATCATGCAACAAGAGGTTTACTTTCGAGTCTTTAACTCTACTAGTTCCCCATGCGTGATTTCAAGTATTTGCCATATATCAAAAGCCGTTTAAGAAGAAGAAATTGATTGAACTCATTTTTGTTCAAAGCACAAAATAAGGCATTCATAGCCTTTGCATTCAAAGAAAAGATTTTCTCTCTAAGTCCGACCATTCGCTCGTCGGTTTAGAGGGAAGTTGAAAGCCGCTTTTCAATGATGTTCCACAAATCCAAATCCATTGAAAGCATGAAAACTCTCATTCGAGTTTTCCAATAAGTGTAGTCCGATCCGTTAAAGAACGGTGGACGAAAAACCGAAAGCCCTCTTGAAAACCATTTAGAGCCATTTCTCACGGGTGTAAATCCGAAAGAGAAAGAACGTGGCTCGATACCAATTGTTAGGATCAAAAGGCACTAAGAGGGGGGGTGAATTAGTGCAGCGGATTAAACTCAGATTCTTGAAACCGATTTCGCAAAGAAACACAAGTTCAGTAGGAAGATTTCGATTCGACGAAAGAGAACTTGAAAGTAATTGCTTGTGAAAAGAAACTAACTATGAACTTGCAGCCAAGAAATGAAATGATTCAGAAATATAAACACTCACACATTTAAGGACACAATGATGTATAGTGGTTCGGTCAAATGACCTACATCCACTCTTGAAGCTTTGCGATGGGGCTCCGCTTCTTCCACTAGCAAGTTCTTTGAAGGGGAAGGATCAAACACCCCTTTTTACAACCCTTTACAAGATGTTCACACTTGTACAAGATCTCTCAAGAAGAAGAAGAAGAAGGTGAACACTTAGCAAATGAAGAACAAGACTTTCCCAAGACTTATTTTCAAAATCTAACTCTCTAAGGGTTGTATTTTTCAACCTGAAAAGGAAGGGGTATTTATAAGTTCAAAGTGATTCAAATTTGGAGCCCAAACTTGGAGCCAAAAATTTGAATCCTTTGAGTTTTTCTATCACAAGTCTTGGCAAGTCTTGATCGACACCCAGCGGTTCTATCGCTTCAAACAAAGCGTTCTATTGCTACCGCCGCTTTCCACGCACCAGCGGTGCTACCGCCTCACCAGCGGTGCTATTACCCACCAAAGTGGTGCTACCGCTTCACCAGCGGTGCTACCGCTGGCTACAGAGTGGCTGGTGCTATACCTTCAGTGCATCTACCGCCTGCTACAAGAGCCGGGCGCACTACGTTGAGCGCTCGATACAGAGCGGGCTCGCTATAGTGAGAGCTCACATTCTCGCTATTTCGGGCGCGCTTACATAAGAGGGGCTACAAAGAAGATGCACGTAGCATGCATGCATGCGTGTTGCTGTTTGGGCCAAAATTTTGGCCCAAACTCATCCTAATCAAGGCCCAATGGGCCCCCACTTTGGGTTATCTAATCCTAACCCAAAATACGTGCTAACTACGAATTTTAAAGACGCTTCCTAAGCTATTACAAAGTCCACATGACAACTTCTTCCGGCGAGCTTCCGGTCAACTTCCGATAGCTTCTTCCGACGAACCTTCTAAACCATTCCGCGGACTCACAGCAAGCTCTCGGACTTCACGATGATCTTGGCGAGTTCCCCTGAGCTTCTTTGGCAAGCTCCGATCTTTCTTGGCAAGCTCCGCGAACTTCCGACGAACCTCCCGGCGAACTTCCGAAAACCCTTCGGCAAGCTTCCTACTTGTTCTCGGCCGGTTCCCAATGCTCCCAACGAATCTTCTGACTTCCGTTGAACACTCGAACTCCCAACGATTCATCACACTTGTCTTCGGCCCTTTGTTTCGCTTTACGCCTTCATCCCTATCGTAGTCACTCCCGCACAAACAAACACCAAAAACTCTACTTCGATCTAGACAGCTTATTACAACGCGAATTGACATTTAGTTGCCCGACATCATTGGTCGGCGCCGTCCGATCCTTTGGCACATCGCCTCTCTAGTGGCTTGTTGCCCAATCGACGGTTGACTTCCGCAACCTCGATATCCATGGCGCAACTCCGCACTTCTTGGCCCGATGCCCGACGTCACGAAGCCTCCTCTCGCCGATAGTCGACCAACCTCCGGCTCGACATCCAATATCCTAACGTGATCATCTCCGCAACGCAATTCGCAACGCCAATTCCTCCATCAAATGTTAATCTCGATCGATAGTAGACTCACAGAATCTCAACACGCAGCTTAGACCGCAAATCACACTCAATTAGTTTCATCATCAAAATCCGAGATTCAACACTAATTTAGTTTCATTGATAAGGGCATTCATGTAAATTCTATCTAGCTAAACCCTATTAAAGAGGTGAAGAGGCTGGCTAGGTTATGGTTAGGTTGATTCTTAGAAAAGGAGTCCTATTAGAAATAGGAAGTCCTATTAGAGAAAGAGTCCTATTAGAAGTAGGGAGTCCTATGAGAGAAAGAGTCCTATTAGAAGTAGGAGTCCTACTAGAGGAAAAGTCCTATTAGAGAAAGAGTCTTATTAGAAGTAGGAGTCTTACTAGAGAAGAAGTCCTATTAGAAGAAGGAGTCCTATTAGAGAAAGAGTCTTATTAGAAGTAGGAGTCCTATTATAGGAGTCCTAATTAGTAGTTGGTTAGAAGTAGAAGTCTTGAGTAAGAGTCATATTAGGAGTGAGAGTTTAGAAGCCCTATAAATAGCCATGTATTCATCCTCTTTTCATCAATGAATAGATCAATTTTTCAGCAGCCTTTGAGCAGCAATTTGGAGGAAGGAACCCCTATAGAGTTCTAGGGAGGCCGATCCCCTATAGAGACCCTAAGCTTAGAATCCATAAGGGTTCTAACACTTAGTATCAGAGCAGTGTTCTTGGCATCTCGCTGCCATTCCACAGCCATCCACCAGCCCTCCACAATCACCCAAAGCAATTTTCATAATTGCTTAGAAGATCATCGTCGAATTCCACCGTCATCTCCACCACCGTAGATCATCCTTTGATCTTCCCATGAATTGTAACAGGTTCTGGTTATCTACCTTACTGTTGCTGCAATTTAGTTATCCTTATTCAAAAAAATCCAAAAAATTCGTTCATATATTGCTGCATAAACTTTTCATCGTAAAGCTTTCATCTCTACAACGAAAGTTGCACTGCAGAATTTCAACTGCATAGCATTGTCTTTTTGATCTTGCTACTACATTTTTTCTATCCAAATCTCTATAAAATTTTTATGACGACTTTGACACTTCCTAACAGTAGTTTTCCCTTTAGTTTTGTTGAAAAATTCTCAATATAAACCACTTATCTTTTATGTCTAATCTGCTACACTTTAGACGTAAAAATCTGCTATAGTACCTCTCTGTGATCCTCAATTTTGCCAAACCTCTTGCTGTCATTTCTTTCTACAAAATTTTTAACAAAATTACCTCTTCCTTATCAGTAATTCCCATTAAGTTTTACTTGAATCTCTTTTGAAAATTTCTGGAAAGAATTACATCTTTGCTACTGGAATTTTTTCGGCGAAAAATCTGGTGTTACACCTTTGTCCTTTTTTCTTTTCCGTAACCTACCAAACTCTAGCAACCTTGCTGCCACAAATTAAGATGTCTTTAGGGTATCCCTCTAGCCTTAAGATGCAGCCATCATAACCTAGTTTCATAACCCTAACAACATCAAAAATTGTAGCCCAAAATAGTAAACTATTACAGCCGAACCCTTCTATCACCGATCTATTGTCCGAACCTTCCACCACCCCATGCTATTAACCCGTCAACAGAAAAAAGACAAGGGCATCTCTGATCTATAGGCATATGCTATGGCTTCTTAAGATCCAATTGATGCCGAATTTGAAGCATGAGAATCTCAGATTGAATCACAGCTTGAATCACGCTTGGAAGACAAATTGCGTGCTTTGTTTGCAGATTTTAGAATTGGACAACCACTGAGTCCAACCAAATTACAGCAAGGAGAGAATTCTGAAAGGACCCTAGAGAAGGAGAGACATCCCTTAGACATGCTTCAACCATGCATGAGGGTGGACTTCCCACGACGAGAAGAAGGAGACCCGGCGGGGTGGATTTCGCGCGCCGAACGTTACTTTTGCTATCACCGAACGTCGGATAATGCTATGGTGGAGATTGCTGTCATCCACCTTGAAGGAGATTCTATTCAATGGTACAATTGGCTAGAATATAATCATGGGGCTCTGATGTGGAATCAATTTAAGAACGCACTGTTGAATCATTTCGGACCTACGGAGTATGGAAATATCGACGGCCAACTCACAAAAATTCGACAAACCTCTACGATTCAAGAGTACCAAACCAGGTTTGAGAAGCTATCCTACCTTGCTCATAATTCGATTGACCGTCAATTGTTAGAAACATTCATCGAAGGACTCAAGCCAGAGATAAAAGGGGAAGTTAAGGTGCGACAGCCCCGTACCGTGATGGCTGCGATTTCTTTTGCCCGAATACAAGAAGAACAGCTTAACCAAGATGCTCAGAGGATGAGAACCACTCCTAGAACCTCAGCATATAAACCCCCTTCTGCTCCCAGCCGTCCTTCGCTGCCAAAAAAATTGACAAGAGAAGAACTACGTGACCGATCAGCAAAGGGTCTTTGTTGGCATTGCGACGAGCTGTGGAACTGCGATCATCGCTGCAAAAGGGGCCACCTCCTATTGATTGAACCTCTTGAAGACATAGAGGAGGTCCAGGAGCATGAGGAAGAGGTCACGGATGAAGAACAACAACCAATTGATATTACGATGCATGCCCTTGCTGGTTATGCGAACCCGCAAACAATGAAAGTGGGAGGATTTCTGAAGCAACAACCGATCACCATTCTTATTGACACCAGGAGCACTAATAATTTTATGAACAGCAAGGTGCTGTCCGGATGGCCTTACCTATTGAGAATTATAGCAGGTTTGATGTTAAGGTCGCAGATAGATGAATTTTGAAGTGTGATCGTAGGTGTCCACGGGTGAAACTGTTTTTGTAGGACCAAGAGATAATTGTAAATTTTTTCCTCCTCCCTCTCGATGATTATGAGGTCGTGCTTGAATCGAATGGTTGATGACATTAGGTGATGTTTCTTGAAATTTTTTGAAATTAATTATGAAATTTTACAAGAAAACGGGAAACAGTGATACTGCGAAACGTGGGGCGACGTAACGACGATTTGCACACAACGAATGGAGTAGAAGATATCTTCCCCTGAGTAGCAAAAATGGGTAACAAAGCTTCTTGGATATGATTATGAAATAACATACAAAAAGGGGAAAGATAATGTTGTTGCAGATGCGCTTTCGCGGCTATCCGAGCAAGTTGAATTTTCGATAATTTTACTTTCGACCAGTGACTTCCTTGAGGATATTAGGAGGGAATGACAAGATAATCTAGAAACGAGTAAAATCATAAAAAAATTGGAGGAAGCACCAAGCTCCATGGCTCATTACAGTTGGGACTTAAAGGACTTACGATATAAAGGATGCATTGTACTTGTGCTAAATTCTACTTGCATAAAGACCATCCTTCAAGAGATGCATTTCACACCTGTGGCCGGGCACTTCGGGTTTCTTAAAACTTGTAAAAGAATTAAGCAAAATTTTTATTAGATAGGGATGAAAAATATTATTGCTGAATTTGTAACACAATGTGATGTATGTCAACGACATAAAGGTAAGACAGTGGCAAGTCCCGGAAAGTTGCAACCTCTAGCCATCCCAGAATCAATATGGACTAATATATCAATGGATTTCATCGAAGGACTTCCCTCATCACAAGAAAAAGGTATAATTTTTGTCGTGATTGATCGCCTTACAAAGTATGCTCACTTTTGTACAATCCGTAATCCCTACATTGCTTCTAGTATTGCTCGAATTTTTATGGAGAATATTGTAAAATTACATGGGATGCCAAAATCTATTATAAGTGATCGTGATAGGGTCTTCACGAGCAAATTTTGGACATAGTTATTCAAGATGCAGAGCACTAAATTAAAGATGAGTACGGTATATCACCCACAAACCGATAGCCAAACTGAAGTGGTGAACAGATGTTTGGAGACATACCTTAGATGCTTCACCAGTGACCGACCAAAAGAATGGACAAAGTGGCTTCCTTGGGCCAAGTGGTGATATAATACAACTTATCATTCCTCCACAAAATGTACTCCTTATGAGGCCATGTATGGCCGACCCCCCCTGTAATTCCAAAATATGTGTTGGGCACCTCTAAAGTAGAACAAGTAGACAGGGAACTACAAGACAGAGACAAAATGCTGAAGTTGCTAAAAGATAATCTCACTGCAGTACAAGTAAGAATGAAACAGCAATATGATCAACATAAAGGTGAAAGAGAATTTTTAATAGGAGATTGAGTCTTCCTACGGCTTCAGCCATACAAGCAAACATCAATCCAAACTAGAGCATCTATGAAGCTTTCACCTTGGTTCTATGGACCCTACCAGATTTTGGAGTGCATCGGAGTAGTAGTATACAGATTGGACTTACCCGCCAGCTCCCGAATCCATCCAATCTTCCATGTATTGTGTTTGAAGCTCAAGTTGGGACAACATGAGATAGCCCAAAATCATCTACCAAATATAACTATCCAAGGAGAGCTCCAGACCCAACCAAGTGCCATTATTGATCAACGGATCATGACTCGACGACGACGACCTGCTATTGAAGTGTTAATACAATGGACAAACCAACCAGTAGAAGATGCCACTTGGGAGAACTATGATGAATTGAAAATCAAATTCCTAGAATTCATAGAACGTCAGCCTCGAGGACAAGACTGATTTGAAGAGGGTGAGTCTGTTAGGACTCTGGCTATAAGAGTTCTAATTTAGTTTCATTGATAAGGGCATTCATGTAAATCCTATCTAGCTGACCCCTATTAAAGAGGTGAAGAGGCCGGCTAGGTTAGGGTTAGATTACTTCTTAGAAAAGGAGTCATATTAGAAATAGGAGTCATATTAGAGAAAGAGTCCTATTAGAAGTATGGAGTCTTATTAGAGAAAAAGTCCTATTAGAAGTAGGAGACCTACTAGAGAAAAAATCCTATTAGAAGTAGGAATCCTATTAGAGAAAGAGTCTTATTAGAAGTAGGAGTCCTATTATAGAAGGAGTCCTAATTAGTAGTTGGTTAGAAGTAGGAGTCTTGAGTAAGAGTCCTATTAGGAGTTGGGGTTTAGAAGCCCTATAAATAGCCATGTATTCATCCTCTTTTCATCAATGAATAGATCAATCTTTTAGCAGCCTTTGAGTAGCAACTTGGAGGAAGGAACCCCTATAGAGTTCTAGGGAGGTCGATCCCCTATAGAGATCAACCCCAAGCTTAGAATCCATAAGGGTTCTAACAGCAAGCTGGCGGCCAGGTATCCTGGCCACCCAAGGCTGCCCTGTAGCTAGGGTTTCCTGACTGCAAGGGACTCCTTGATGGCTAAGGTTTTCCTAGCCATGCAAGGCTACCCAGTGGCCTAGGATTCCTAGCCACAAGGGAGTCCTTAGTGGCTGAGATTTTTGCTAGTTATAGGTGCCCTACAAGCCAATCACATGAGTGATTGCACTTGTAACATGCTACGTCAATCTCTTTGCTTATGATTATTGGCATTATCTCACATTATCTAGATGTATATTGTGATGTCCCTGGATCTGTGCAATGGGAATCAGATCCTGATGAAATCACGATAATGAGATCGATTCACCTTTAAAAACAGATCCTAAATTATCCTGGTCATAGGTTACTCGAGAAGGACATCGAGATAACCGGATAGACTGGTGTGCTGTATACTCGTTCATATGATGGAGGTAGCTGGTCTCATAGCTACTCGTGTGGGGACACTATGGGTACAGTGCAGGTGCTCATTGGAGAATGAGTTCACTATTGATCCGCCTACGGAATGCTGGATGGTTATTGATACCTCGGGCCGCGATTCTGTAGTCCCAGTAGTGTATTTGGTCCTTAGACTTAAGACACCAAGGATGTCCTGTATGAGTACTCCACTCTTTGATACCATACTTATAGGTTTGGAAAGCTCCATATCTAGTACAGTCGGTCATTGGGAGTGGTAGCTAACCTTACGAGGGCTATTGAGTGTCAATAGAGAATCATCCGCTCTCGATATCATGAGAGGAATATCCCATGTGTTCTTGCTCAAACAAATCCTTGGCCAAGGTCATTCGGATTAAGAGAGAAAGAGTTCTCCGGGAGAATCCGACAAGAGCAAGACTCGAGGAGAGACCGTATGGGCTTGATAGCATCATGCCCGGTATAGGATCTCTAGGATATTAGATGGATAAGAGATTATAGATACATGGTAACTGAGGATAGATAGGTCCAAATGATTGGATTCCCCTGTATCGTCTGGGGGCCGTGGCGTAGTGGCCTAGTACGTCCACGATCGATGAGTTGGGTGAATTATTATAGAGATAATAATTCACTAAGTCAGAAGGAGTTCTGACAAGTATGACTCATGGCCAGCTCGATATTGGGCCTAGAGGGTCACACATATATGGTAGGTGTTGCGACGAGTAGAGGTTCAGATATGAGATATCTGCTGAACTCCCTATCTTATTGGATATCCATTAAGCCCCTGAATTATTGGATCCTGAGATGAGATCCAATAATTGCTAATAAGAGATTATTGGGTAGAGGCCCACTAATCCAAGAGGCTTGGGTAATTGGATGGAGATCCAATACCCAATAGGGTAAAAGATCCATTAGGGTTTTTCAAGGGGGGGCCTCTATAAATAGGAGGGGACCAAAGCTCTATAGGCTGAGGGTTTCTTTTGGTAGCCACCTCCTGTTCTCCTCTCCCCAGACAAAGAGAGGAGCATCGTCGCAATCCCTGCCGTGTGGATACCGCTAGAGAGGAGGACACTTGACTTCCTTCATCCTCTCCCACAGATCTGCAAGAATTCAGGGATATACGATCTCCCTAGGAATCTTCTTTTACATATGTAGTTTTCGCGGATTTGTTTTGATGCACTGATCTTCGCACGACAATAGAAATTTTCTATGGGAAATCTGGGGTGTTTTGTTTTCTGTTCTTCCACTGCGCATGTGATGTCGCTCCCCCTTGATAGATTTCCCAACAGTGGTATCAGAGCCAGGTTGTTCGTACGAAGATCGGATCTTAAACTGCGTGTGTTGTGATCTAGAATAGGTCTTGTCGTCAAAATCACTAGCGCAAAGGACGAGGAAGGCTAGCAACTGTTGCTGCCCGCTGCGACCATGCAGTGACCGCAAGGCTGCTTGCAGCCTAGCAACCGGTCGACGGGCTACGGGCCGCAAGCTGGCTACCTACGCTGGCGGCCTATTGCCTGCTTGTGACCCGCTGCGCGAGGCACCGCGAGGCAGCGCTCCCGCGACAACGCCGCTTAAGGGCGGCGGTGCCGCAGAACTACCGCCGCCACCCGCGACAGCAGCAACGCTTACCCACCACCGCAGGGCGATCTCGCAGGGGGCAAGGCGCTGAGGAGGCGGCGCTGCCGTGGCGACGTGCGCGGCAGCAGATGATGCCGCATGCGGGCGACGCCATGGTGCGCCGCTGCGGCCGGCGGGCATCGCTGGGGCATCGCCGCGGCTACTTCGCGCCTTATTTGCCATGCCGCCACTGCAGTGCCGCCATCGGGTGGCGGCAGCGCCCAGCAACCGCAAAACGCAGAGGGTAGAGGGATTAGGTTTTAGGGTAAAAGACGATTTTGCCCCTCAGAATTTCAGAAATTCTAGATTCTATCCTCTTTGACAAAATTACCAAAATACCCTTAGAAATTTCAGAAATTCTAGATTCTGTCCCCTTTGATAGAATTACCAAAATACCCTTGGAATTTGAGAAATTCCATTCTCTGTCCCTTTTGGCCGAATGACCAAAATACCCTTGGACATTCAAAAAATTCTCTCTATGTCTCTATTTTCAGAAATATTAGTTAATTAAATAGTTTAATTAACTATTATTATTTATCTAGTAGTCCTATAAAATAATATATACATGTGATGTATGATGTGGACAGATGATCATGGACTTGTGATGTGATGTGTGTACATGTGTGATAGAATCCTAGAGGAATTCTATGGAGATTGATCTTTGAGGGGGATCAACCCTTGGAACGCTATAGGGGTTCCACCCTCTAAGTAGCCTGGTGGCTACAATTGTAGATTGATCTTTCTTATTCCAAAGAGGTGGAGGCTACAAGCTTATATAGAGTTCCAAACCCTAGCCCTAGGGGCTGCTTCCTAAGTGAACTACCCAATTTGCCCTCAACCTTAGCGGGCCGGCCTAGTAACAAGGGGGGCGATGGCTAAGAAGCCCAAAGACCTAAATATAAACCCTAGCCTCTCTTTTTTATAGGATAGAGGCGGCTAGGTGGGGTTTATTACATTCTCACAGGGTTTTTATTAGCTGCTACATGGTTGAGTAGGACCTAACCCTGCTAGGGTCCTATCAAGCCCACCCTCTTCAAATCAGCCTTGTCTTCAAGGTTGGGGTTCCATGAACTCAAGGAACCAGGACTTCAGCTCCTCATACGATTCCCATATGGCATCTTCGAGTGGTAAATTAGTCCAATATACTAGTACTTCAGTAGAGGGACGTCGATGACGCATCACGACTCTGCGGTCGAGAATGGCTTGTGGTTGGGCTTGAATATTTCCATCATCAGTGGTGTTGGGTAGTTGGATCTGGGGTGTCTCATGTTCTCCCAACTTGGGCTTCAAGCATGACACGTGGAAGACAGGGTGAATTTTGGCATCTTCGGGTAATTTAAGTCTCAGACGCCACACCCAATATGCTCTATGATCTGATAGGGCCCATAAAAACGTGGAGATAGCTTCATGGAGGCTCGTGTGTTGATGGATAGTTGCTTGTATGGTTGTAGGCGAAGATAAACCCAGTCTCATACTAAGAATTCTCTTTCACTTCTTCGTGTGTCAGCTTGCTGCTTTATTCTAGCTTGAGCAATAGAGAGATTATCCTTTAGCAGCTGTAGGAGTTTGTCCCTGTCAATTAAATCTTGGTCGACCTGATCTACCTTAACCGAGCCAATTACATACTTTGGAATCACAGGAGCCGGCCGAACATATAATGCTTCATATGGGGTACATTTTGTAGATGAATGATATATAGTATTGTACCACCATTCGCCCAGGGGAGCCATTTCGTCCACTCCTTTGGTCGATCACTAGTGAAACACCGAAGGTATGTCTCTAAACATCTGTTCACCACTTCTGTTTGGCCGTCAGTTTATGGATGATATGCAGTGCTCATCTTGAGTTTGGTGCCCTGTAACTGAAATAACTCGGTCCAAAATTTACTAGTGAAGATCCTATCATGATCACTTACAATAGACCTTGGCATCCCATGCAGTTTAACAATATTTTTATGAAAATCTGAGCAATACTAACGTGATGTAGGGATTTCTTGACAAAGACAAAAATGAGCATATTTCGTAAGTCGATCAACCACCACAAGGATTGTGCTTTTACCTTTAGAAGGTGACAGCCCTTCGATGAAGTCTATGGAGATGTCAGTCCACACCGAGTCTAGTATGGGTAGTGGTTGTAGTTTCCCTAGACTCGCCAATGTTTCACCTTTTTGCTGTTGACAGACATCACATTGTGCTACGTATTCAGAAATAATTTTTTCATCCCTTTCCAATAAAAGTTTTGCTTCACTCTTTTATAGGTTCTTAGAAATCCGGAGTGCCCTGCTGAAGGTGTGGAGTGTTTCGTGCGTAGAATGACTTTGATGCAAGGGGAGTTTGGTATAAGCACAATATGACCTTTATAGCGTAGATCCCTCGAATCCCAAGTATAGTGAGCTATTGCACTTGGATCCTCCAATTTTTTGATGATGTTGCTGGTTTCTGGATCCTTCTTCCATTCCTCCCTAATGCCCTCGAGGAAGCCGGTGGTAGGAAGAGAGATAGCTGAAAATTTAGCTTGCTGAGGGAGTCATGAGAGTGCATCTGCAACAACATTTTCTTTCCCATCTGGTTGCTGCTGGAGATGCATAAGAAAGCCACCATTTATCTTGTGTAAAACTTTCTCCATTCGTTGGGTTGAAATGCTGGTTACGTTGCTTCCGTGCTTCCCACGTAGGGTGACCTGTTTACCTTTGTAATAGAATTTTATAATCAATTTGGAAAAGTTCCAAGAGACATCACCTAGTGTCGTTAGCCATTCTATGCCCAGCACAGCCTCATAATCATCAATTGGTAGGAGGAAGAAGTCGGCAACAATTTCTTGGTCCTGTAGTAATAGTTTCACCTGCGGGCATCTTTGGTCGCATTTTAGGATTCGTCCGTCGGCGACCTTTATGTCGAACTTGCTGCAACCTTCGATGTGGAGCGCTATCCAAGCAGCAACCTTATTGTTTAGAAAGTTATTAGTGCTGCCTGTATCGATGAGAAAGGTGATCGGTTGTTGTTTAAGCAGGCCTCTAACTTTCATTGTTTGCGGATTTGAGTAGCCGGTTAGCGTATGTACCATAAAGTCGACCGATTGTGGCTCTTCTTTCACATCTTCATCCTCATGTTCAATACTCTCTTCTAGCTGTTCACTGATCTCTTCTTCCACTGGTTCAATCACAAGAAGTCTCCCCTTTTTACAACGATGCTCGCGGCTCCACGGCTCGTCACAATGCCGACATAACCCCTTAGCAGATCGGTCTCGAAGCTCTTCTCTTGTCAGCCTTTTTGGTGCAGGAGCTCGGCTGATAGTAGGAGGGGCTGAGGGCTTCAATATTGCTGGTCGGGGAGCGACCCTAGTCCTCTGGGCTTCGTGGTTCAATCGCTCCTCTTGAAGTCGTGCGAAAGAGATGGCTGCCATAAGCGTGTACGGTTGTCGTGCTTTAACTTCTCCCTGGATCTCTGGCTTCAAGCCCTCAATAAATGTCCCCAATAACTATTTTTCAGACCAATCATGAGTTTGATTAGATAATCTTTCAAACATGGTTTGATACTCCTGGATGGTGGAGGTTTGTCGAATCTTTGCTAGTTGTCCGTCGATGTTCTCGTAATCGGTTGGTCCGAAGCGAATCAGCAGTCCTTCTTTGAATTGTTGCCATGAGAGGACTCCATGAGTGTGTTCAAACCAATCAAACCATTGTATGACATCCCCTTCAAGATGTATAGCTGCAATTTCCACCATAGATGCGTCCGCGGTTTTGTGATACCGAAAATATCGCTCCGCGCGCGAGATCCAACCAATCGGGTCTCCTTCTTCCCATCTAGGGAAGTCCACCCTCATGCGTGGATAGTAGGGATCGGTCATTGAGCCTCCCTTCTCTTGGGAGTTATCTCTTCGGTCATAACTCTCTCCTTGATGGGATTTCTTTGGGCTCGGTGATCGACCCAATCTAAGTTCGGTAAAGAGAGCCCGAATCTTATCATCCATCCGCGTCTCGAAAGCTTCGAATTTAGCATTTATCGCCTCCTCGGATGCCATAGTATATGCCTCCAGATCTGTAATATTAAGATCTCTCTTTTGTTGCCGGGTTAAAGGCATGAATTGTTTGAGGGGAGTGGTGGCCGAAAGGGTTTGTGGATTGGTGGATGTAGGCTACGGTTTAGGCTTGTTTTGTGGCTGTTTTGGGTGCTGTTTGGGGCTGCGGTTTGATGAAGTTTTAGGGCTGTGATGGTAGTGGATGAAGGTTAGGGAAGAGGGTTTTAGATCTGTGGTAGATTACAGCAAAGATTTGACAAAAATCAGTGGCAATTGCTGCCTATATGCGCTGTCTCGTAAGAGCAGAATTGTCATCGAAGAAATAGCGGTTTCTCGATGAAATTTCCAGCGAAAACTCAGGGGTTTGAGGAGGAGGTTTGATGGTAGAATCTTAGTTTAGATAGCAACAAGGATAATAAATTGGATCAAGAAATTTTGGCAGCAAAGCAGTAAAGAAATTGGTACAAGTTGCGATAGCAGAATTCTCGTCAAAAAATTTCAGCAGTTTGCGACGAGAGATTGCAGCAACACATGAATTTTTTTTTGATGAATTTCACAATAGATCAATCACGGATGGGAGCCAAGATGATCTATGAGGTGCATAAAAAATTTCGTTCAAAAAGGATAACAATTAGATTGGATAAAGGCAGCAACACGCGGCTGAAATTTTCTGCAGCGATCCTTCGTTCGCAAAGATGGTAACTTTGCGACGCAAGGAATTTGTAGGCAAGGGATCGATAGAAAAACTTCTTTTTGATATTTTAGATGAAAAATTGCAGCAGCAAATGGTATTGGCGGTAGAAAAATACTAGATCTCTGATGCAATTGGAGGTGGTGACAGTAGATTGATTTGATCTACGTCAGGAGATGACGGTGGAGATGATGATGTCAAGAGCAATTGTGGGAATTGCTTGGCTGATGGTGGGCGGCAGGGATGGAAGCAAAAGTAGCAAGATCGCTGCTCTGATACCAGATGATAGAACCCCAGAGGAATTCTATGGAGATTGATCTTTGAGGGGGATCAACTCTTGGAACGCTATAGGGGTTCCACCCTCCAAGTAGCCTGGTGGCTACAATTGTAGATTGATCTTTCTTATTCCAAAGAGATGGAGGCTACAAACTTATATAGAGTTCCAAACCCTAGCCCTAGGGGCTGCTTCCTAAGTGAACTACCCAATTTGCCCTCAACCTTAGCGGGCCGACCTAGTAACAAGGGGGGCGACGGCTAAGAAGCCCAAAGACCCAAATATAAACCATAGCCTCTCTTTTTTATAGGATAGAGGCGACTAGGTGGGGTTTATTACATTCTCACAGGGTTTTTATTAGCTGCTACATGGTTGAGTAGGACCTAACCCTGCTAGGGTCCTATCAATGTGATTATTATTATTGGGGTCTGCGAGCCTCTATTTTTCTCGTTTATTATTGGGCCTTCGTGCTTGTAATTATGTTGTAATTATCAGAGGAGGCATAGTGGTAGCGTGACTCACGAGGCCGAGACAAACGATCCGACGTATGGAGATGCGTTGAGATGCCGACGGATCCGACGAAGCGAGATGGACGATCACAGGGCATAGAGATGCGTCGAAGTACACATAGATCTTGAGGTGAGTGATTAGGCCCACTGGCTCGGGCCTAATCACATTAGGATGTGGTCCATGATTATTTGGTGTGATTGCTCATATGATGTATGATTAGTTATAAACCTACTAGATAAGTATATATATATATTTGCATGCGATGTAGATATATATATTAAATACGTATGTGTGTGACACATTATGTTAGGAGACCAAATAAAAAAAAAGTCCTCTCCATTAATAATATTAAGTCGGTAAACGTGAGGCAATTAGATTGATCCACGTGGCCTTCCATCGTTATAGCTATGAGCCGATTCCCGGTGTAGGTTGAGTTGGTTGAGTCTCTCGAGACTCACCTATATCGCGTCTCGCTATCTTATCTATGACATAGAGATGTCAGAGGTGACCTGAGGACATGGTATGCTTGGTTGAGTCCCTCGAGAGTATATCACCTAATCAGGCTCATCTGGTAACGATGTTAATGACTTAACCGAATATCATGGTTGGTCAAGTCCCTCGAGGCCATGGTGGTTCGGAGACCGAACAGGACAAGAATCACAAGAAGTTGTGATTGGCAAGAGTTGCCTACCTTTAGGGGCTTAACATGATTGGTTGAGTCTCTCGAGGTTACGTTAAGACGCCGATTAGATCCTGATCCCCACTAGAGATCCGCCGAGGGGTCTCCGATTCACATATCGGAGGGTGTTGTGTGTCTCACGAAAAATTAGTGGGAATACATTAAGATAGAAGTCCTTATCTTAATTATTTAATTTCTGTAAAGTCTGCATATTATTTATTTCTGCTACATCTTTTATTTTAGAAAAATATCGCTTTCAAATCCTTTACGTGGCATACTTGATGCCAACCGCCTCACTGGTCCAAATTATACGGATTGGCTTCGCAATCTGAGAATCGTTCTCACGGCGGAGAAAATCGCATATGTCCTTGATACAGTGATCCCTACGCCTAACGAAGGGGCAAGCGAGGATGAGATCGCTCGTTATGTGAAGTACTTAGATGATTCCACTCTTGCTCAGTGTTACATGTTGGCCTCTATGACTACTAAGTTACAGAGATAGCATGAAAATATGAATGCTAATTCCATACTCCTGTATCTCCGTAAATTGTTTGAGGAACAGGGAAGAACTCAGTGATATGAGATATCAAAGAGTCTTTTTCGTGCTAGGATAACTGAGGGGACACCGGTTCAGAACCATATCCTTAAGATAATTGAGTGGATCGAAAAACTCACAGGTCTAGGAATGGTCATAGAGGATAACCTGTGTGTGGATCTTGTACTTCAGTCCTTACCAGATTCCTTTTCTCAGTTCATAATAAATTTTAATATGAACAAACTTGAGGTGACCCTCCCAGAGCTTCTCAATATGTTGAGAGAAGCACAGAGTACCATCAAGAAAGAGAATCCGGTTTTCTACACTAGTGAGACCAGAAAGAAAAGGAAGGCTGAGAAGACCCTTAAGAAGGGCAAGGGCAAGGGCAAAATGAGTAAGGCAAAGGTTGCCAAGAAAGACCCAACAAAGGACAAAGGCCAGTGCTTCCACTGTGGCAAAGATGGGCATTGGAAGAGGAACTGCAAAGAGTACCTTGCAGAGAGGGCGAAACAAAAGCTTGCAGAAGCTTCAGGTACATTCATGATCAATCTCCATTTGTCAGAATCTTATGATAACACAAGGGTATTAGATACCGGGAGTGCTTATCATATTTGTAATTCATTGTAGGTTCTGGCAGAACCTAGAAGATTAAATAGAGGTGAGATGGACCTTAAGATGGACAATGGAGCAAAGGTTGCTATAGTGGTTGTTGGTAAGGTCACCTTACATCTGCATGGTGGAGTTATTATTGCATTAGATGCATGCTATTATGTTCCTTCTATTATCAAAAATATTATTTCCATTTCATGTTTGATAATTGTTGGATATAAATTAGTTTTTGAGAACAATGGTTATTCAATAATATTAGATGATGAGATCATCACGAGAGGAACATTGCATAATGACTTATATATGCTAGATACAACTCCACATATTATGAGTGTAAGTGAGTCTAAGAGGAAACATGAAGTGGAGAACCAGACTAGAAAGAGTATTAAAACCTTTCGATCAGATCGAGGAGGTGAGTACTTGAGTATAGAGTTTACCCAGTTCCTCAAAGACTATGGGATATTATCCCAATGGACACCTTATACACCACAGCTTAATGATGTATCAGAAAGGAGAAATTGCACACTGTTAGACATGGTGCATTCCATGATGTGTTTTGTTGACCTACCCATCTCATTCTGGGGATATGCCCTAGAAACCGCAGCTAACCTTTTGAACAGAATTTCAACTAAATCAGTGACGTCTACTCCATATGAGATATTGAATGGGAAGAAGCCCGATCTTAAAGTTGTTAAGATTTGGGGCTACCCTGCCCATGTTAAGAGACACAACCCTAACAAGTTAGAATCTAGGATGGAATGGTGCAAGTTCGTGGGATACCCCAAAGAAACTTGTGGGTATTATTTCTATCACCCTGAGGACCGAAAGGTCTTTGTAGCCAAGAGAGTAGTGTTCCTTGAGAAGGAACACATTCTTAGTGGAGACAGTGGGAGCATGATAGAGTTGAGTGAGGTTGGAGAACCTAGCTCAAGCACCATTCCAGAATCTGTTCAGATACCTAACACACAAGTTTCAACTTTATGTAGGTCAGATAGAGTATCCCATCCTCCTGAGAGATATGTGGGACATATCAGAAGAGAGAATGTTATGGATATTGATCCTCAGAACTACGAGGAGGCTATTATGAGCATAGACTCCGGGAAATGACAAGAAGCCATAAATTCAGAAATGGATTTCATGTACTCCAACAAGGTTTGGAACCTAGTTGATACACCCAAGGGTATTGTACCCATTGGTTGCAAGTGGATCTTCAAAAAGAAGATTGGAGTAGATGGACAGGTAGAGACCTATAAAGCAAGGCTAGTGGCTAAGGGGTATCGTCAAAGGCAAGGTGTTGACTATGACGAAACTTTCTCACCTGTAGCCATACTAAAATCCATTCGAATTCTATTGGCTATTGCAGCACACTATGATTATGAGATCTGGCAGATGAACGTCAAAATCGCATTCCTCAATGGTAACCTCGATGAGGAGGTGTATATGATATAGCCTGAGGGATTCATGTCCAAGGATAACCCAGATAAGGTGTGCAAGTTGCTTAGGTCCATTTATGGATTAAAGCAAGCTTCCCGAAGTTGGAACATAAGATTTGATGAGGCGATCAGATCTTATGACTTCGTTAAGAACGAAGATGAACCTTGTGTGTACAGGAAATTAAGTGGGAGCACTATCACCTTTTTGGTATTATATGTGGATGACATCCTGATCATTGGGAATGATGTAGGAATGCTCTCCACAGTAAAGACTTGGTTATCTAGGCACTTCTCCATGAAGGACTTAGGGGAAGCATCATGCATATTGGGGATACGGATCTATAGAGATAGATCCAAGAGGATGCTTGGCTTGTCCCAGTCCAGGTACATAGACACCATTGTCAAAAGGTTTGACATGAAAAATTCTAAGAGAGGTCTCATACCAATGAGACATGGAATATCACTTTCTAGGAGTATGTCCCCAAAGACTCCTGAAGAAAGGGCACACATGGATATGATGCTATATGCATCAGCGATAGGATCTATCATGTATGCTATGCTATGTACCAGGCCTGATATAGCGCATGCTCTGAGTGTCACAAGCAGATATTAGGCAGATCCAAGCTTGGAGCACTGGAAAGCAGTAAAATGTATCCTTAAGTACTTGATAAGGACTAAGGATATTTTATTGGTATATGGAAGTAGTAGCCTCAAGGTTGAGGGCTACACGGACTCGAGCTTCCAGTCTGATGTCGATGATAGCAAGTCTAATTCAGGGTATGTGTTCACCTTAAATGGAGGAGCAGTATGCTGGAAGAGTTCCAAGCAAGACACTACTGCTGACTCGACTAAAGAGGCGGAATACATTACTGTGACAGAGGCAACAAAGGAGGGAGTCTGGATGAAGAGGTTCATCACAGACTTAGGAGTCATGTCAAGCAGCGAGGATATGATTCCTTTATATTACGACAAATACGGGACAATTACTCAAATAAGGGAACCCGGGTCTCATCAGAAGTGTTCTGAGGAGGTTCCAACTTATTAGAGAGATCATGGCTTAAAGAGATGTAGCAATAGAAAGAGTTCCATCCGAAGATAACATTGTAAATCCACTGACAAAGCCATTGACTTAGATTGTCTTTGAGCATCATAGAGGTCTGAAGGGGATCATACATGTTGGTGATTGGCTTTAGGTTAAGTGGGAGATTGCTAGTTATAGGCGCCCTACAAGCCAATCACATGAGTGATTGCACCTGTAACACGCTGCGTCAATCTCTTTGCTTATGATTATTGGCATTATCTCACATTATCTAGATGTATATTATGATGTCCCTAGATCTGTGCAATAGGAATCAAATCCTGATGAGATCACGATAATGAGATCGATTCACCTTTAAACACAGACCCTAAATTATCCTGGTCATAGGTTACTCGAGAAGGACATCGAGATAACCGGATAGATTGGTGTGCTGTATACCCATTCATATGATGGAGGTAGTTGGTCTCATAGCTACTCGTGTGGGGACACTAAGGGTACAGTGCAGGTGCTCATTGGAGAATGAGTTCACTGATTGATCCGCCTACGGAATGCTGGATGGTTATTGATACCTCATGTCAGACAACAATTCTGTAGTCCCAGTAGTGTATCTGGTCCTTAGACTTGAGACACCAAGGATGTCCTGTATGAGTACTCTACTCTTTGATACCGGACTTATAGGTTTGGAAAGCTCCATATCTAGTATAGCCGGTCATTGGGAGTGGTAGCCAACCTTACGAGGGCTATTGAGTATCAATAGAGGATCATCCGCTCTTGGTATCATGAGAGGAATATCCCATGTATTCTTGCTCAAACAAATCCTTGGCCAAGGTCATTCGGATTGAGAGAGAAAGAGTTCTCCAAGAGAATCCGATAAGAGCAAGACTCGAGGAGAGATCGTATGGGCCTGACAGCACCATGCCCGGTATAGGGTCTCTGGGATATTAGATGGATGAGAGATTATAGATACATGATAACTGAGGACAGATAGGTCCAAAGGATTGGATTCCCCTATATCATCTCGGGACCGCGGCGTAGTGGCCTAGTACGTTCGTGGTCGATGAGTTGGGTTTATTATTATAGAGATAATAATTCACTAAGTCAGAAGGAGTTCTGACAAGTATGACTCACGGCCAGCTCGATATTTGGGCCTAGAGGGTTACACACATATGGTAGGTGTTGCAACGAGTAGAGGTTCAGATGAGATATCCGCTGAACCCCCTATCTTATTGGATATCCATTAAGCTCCTGAATTATTGGATCCTGAGATGAGATCCAATAATTGCTAATAAGATGTTATTGGGTAGAGACCCACTAATCCAAGATGCACTGTAGCTGGGCGGTACTACCGCCCCAGGCTGGGCGGTACTACTGCCCAACACTCGGCTGCCAGGCGGTGGAACCGCCTAGCCCATTCTGCAATGCTGAATGGGCCTTGTTCAAGGCTCAAAAAGGCTTAGTAAGAGCCTGATTGGCCCCTACCAAATTTGAGCAGGATTAATTCAAAATTCTTATCCTAAGTATGTGCCAATTATGAAATTAAAACATAATTAACAATGATTTAACTGATATTCTTCAAGTCTTATTCCAGCGAGCTTTACAATGAGACTTCGGCGGTCTTCCGATACTTCCCTCGGATTTCTTTCGATGGATTCCCAGTATGCTCCCGGCTTGTATGGCGTACTCAATGAGTCTTCAGCAAACTTCTGAACCTTCTTGGCAATCTTCCCGAACCTTCGACGATCTTTGTCGTAGACTTCCAAAAACTTTGGTAAGTCCCTGATTCGATCTCGGTTGGTTCCGGCAACACTTCCGATGATCCTTCGGACTTCCGATGAACTCTTGAACACCCGACGAACTTGACCTCGGCAAATCGCTTTATGTTTCTAACCCATCGTAGTTAATCCTGCACACTTATCTTTGATAATATAGATTAGAACAAATATTTCACCAATTGATTTCATCATCAAAATTCGAGATTCAATAATCTCCCTCTTTTTGATGATGACAATCAATTGATGATGGAGTTACTCTTAACTCCCCCTATCTATATGCCATATCATTATAAGGTAAAAGCACTTAAATTCAATCTTTTAAATTCAAAGCCAAATCCGATAGATTTCATTTAACATAAAGCTTAATAAACAAGCTTAGGCATAAATACGAAAAACAAATATTGTATTTTAAACAATGTCAAGGTATTTACACCTATAATAACCAGAAATATTAATTCAAGCATGATAAGGATCAAGTGATATCCAAAAGAGTGTTTCAATATCAAGACATAATATCAAATGAAAAAGTGGCTTATCTCAAAAATAAGAATTCTTAAGCATTTGCGATGCCATACAATTGATTCATATTTCACTTTAAGCATTTTATTCCAACATAGCAATAATTACTCCATCATAGCAATTTACATTTTTCTCCCCCTTTGTCATCAACAAAATAATGGAGGTGGAGAAACCATTCATTACTTCGTAGAAGAAAAGAAAAAACCTCATTTAGCAAGCCATGAGAGGGAGAATACAAAAGTCGATCAATTATTGAGCCATGGTGAGAACATGAAACCATTCGAGGAAGGTATCAAGTCATAAAATAATATGAAAGTATCATCCAAAAATTACGATTGAACCGAAAAAAAAAGTTCATTCAAAAGCTGAGTAGATGAAGTGAAAGTAACATCACACAACATCATCCATAGTAGTCAGAAGTATAATAGGAAAAGTGTTTAAAAAGAAAACAATAGCTATTCCAGAGGGGGAATGCCAAAATGCTTATACAAGTGATCTATTTTGCAATTCATTTGTTGCACTTCCTTCAAAATTTCAGCTTGTTGTGATATGATTTGATTTAAGGCAAGCATGATTGGATCTTCAGTAGATGGAGCAGGAGCTGGCTCAAATAGTGCTGGATCAACGGGACTAGGTGGAGGAGATTCATTTCCCCTAAAAATTGGTGTTTCAGGTTGCTCTACCGGTGGGGGAACTATATCAACCTTTCTAGGTTGCCTAATCCATATGCCATCTCTAAAGGTGCATTAAAGTCGCTTTAGGAGACTTCTATTAATTGTGTTATATCTATCAACCTGCATTATCTCCTCATCGGGTGACACACAAATGTTATGGTCAAAAATGAATCTAGTGATCAACCCGCCATATGACAACATTGAGTCTCTAGAGAAAATTTCTATCATGTGTTGTCTAATCAAATAACCAAAGTAGTTGTTTTGTCTAGTCATAATCTAATAAATTGTACTTAGTTCTAACATACTCATTTCATCAGGGTGAAACTACTTCGGTAGTAGAATGCTTATCATGATGTGATGAAGTAATTTCGAATTAAAAGGTAATAAGTACCCGTAGCTTTTAGGAATGATGCCTAGGTTAGGATTAGCAAAGATCATCTCTAAGTCTTCGGAGTGGATTGCTCTGATTGCATCCATATCCCATTTCCCTCTAAAATAACATCCTCTATTCTTTTCTTCAATTCTAAGTAGCTCACATATGGTATGATCAGAAATCTGAATTGTGGTTCCTAACACATAGGTAGTCAAAACATCATCTTCAATAATCATGTTAGCATAAAATAGCTTAACCAACCTAGGGTAGATTGGTTCATTAATTTGCAAGATAGGTAGAGCATTTAGATTAGCAAACCATCTAATAGGTTCTAGGTTGCCTAGTTCACCTAGATCAACATGTTTACCCTTATGTATGACTTTACAATCAAAATTTGGGTATCTTAAGGCTACCTCATTAGATCTAAAAAGGGTTGGGTCAAATGAATCTCCTTCCAACCTTTTTTCTTTGCCTCTTGTAGATTTCTTAGGAGCTATATCAATTCATGATGAAGAAACAAAAGGAAATAATAAGGTAAAGACAAGTAAATGTGAGTAGAAGAGAAAATTTCAGCTATTACCTTGTTTGTGTTTCCTAGAGAGGTGAGGAGCTTGGATCAAGAAAATGCCTTTGATTGCCCTTTAGGAGGAGGAAGAATGGAGAGGAGAGAGCTTAGAGGAGCTTAGGAGGAAGAAGGATGAAAGGGAGGAGGTTTTTGGTGGGTTCTACTGCCGACCCTAACACCCCCTTTTATATGGGGGTGTTCGGGCAGTACTATCGCCGATTCTGGCGGTGCTACCGCTACCCCCCAAATTTTTTTTTAAATTTGTTTTCTAGTGTGGAAATGAGATGTAATCATAGATCACTCCTTGAGATATAGAATTAAAATGAGGGAGGCAAATCCGCGAGAGTCGAGTTTTCGTAAAATCCACAAAAGCCAAAAGACACTATATATAATGCTGCTTATTTACAAGGACAATTTAACATGCCTATTTCCCTCCTAATGAAGTCAAATTATTCTTCATTTAAAGGTTTTGTAAAGATGTCTGCTAATTGATGTTTTGTATCGATAAATTCAAGAGTGACATCGTTACTGTTAACATGATCTCGTATAAAGTGATGTCTTATGTCAATGTGTTTAGTTCTAGAGTGTCGAATAGGATTTTTGGTTAGACAAATAGCACTTGTATTATCGCATTTTATAAAAATGTTATTTAAATGAATTCCATAATCTTCTAGTATATTTTTCATCCAAATGACTTGAGCACAACTTGCACTTGCGGCTATGTATTCGGCTTCCGTCGTAGATAGTGCAACCGAATTTTATTTCTTGGAAGTCCAAGAAACAAGTGCATGTCCTAAAAATTGACATGTTCCGGATGTGCTCTTTCTATCTATTCTACATCCACCAAAATCCGTATCTGCATAGGCTTTTAAATCAAAGTTATCAGATTTTGGATACCATAATCCTAGATTAGGAGTACCTTTAAGATATCTAAGAATTCTTTTAATGGCTTTAAGGTGAGATAACTTAGGATTAGCTTGAAATCTCGTACAAAGTCCTACGCTAAACATGATATCCAGTCTAGTTGTAGTAAGATAGAGCAAGCTACCTATCATCCCTATATGTCTTTTGATCAAAATTTTTTCCACCTTCATCCAAGTCTAACTTAGTGGAAGTACTCATTGGAGTGTGAATGGATTTTGAACTATCCATATTAAATCATTTTAACAATTCTAATGTATATTTGGATTGATTAAGGAATATGCCATTACTAAGTTGTTTAATTTGTAATCCAAGAAAGAAGGTTAATTCTCCCATTAGACTCATCTCAAATTCATGACTCATACACTTGGCAAAAGATTCACATAGTGATTCATCCAAAGAACCAAAAATAATGTCATCAACATAAATTTGAACAATAAGAAAATTATTTTTAAAATGTTTGATAAACAATGTAGTATCAACCTTGCCTTTTGTAAAATTATTATAAAATAAGAAAGGAGCTAAGCCTTTCATACCAAGCTCTAGGAGCTTGTTTTAGTTTATAGAGAGCCTTAGTTAATTTAAACACATGATTAGGAAGAAGAGAATTTTTGAATCCAGGTGGTTATTCAACATATACTTCTTCAGAAATAAAGCCATTTAAAAAAGTACTTTTGACATCCATTTGAAATAGTTTAAAATCATTACTACTAGCATAGGCAAGGAGCATCTTGATGGCTTCTAATCTTACCACAAGAGCGAAGGTCTCTTCATAATCAATACCTTCATCTTGATTGAAATCTTTGGTCACCAATCTAGCCTTGTTTCTAACCACAATACCGTATTCATCTTGCTTGTTTCTAAAGACCCATTTAGTACCAATAACTAAATGGTCATTAGGTCTAGGAACAAGCTTCCATACCTCATTCCTCTCAAATTGATTTAACTCATCTTGTATTACGATGACCTAAGAATCATCTTTCAAGGCATCATCAATGCATTTTGGTTCAACTTGAGAAAGAAAAGTAGCATGGGCACAAAAATTCTTAAATGAAGAATGAGTTTGAACCCCGTTAGATGTATCTCCTATAATTAACTCCTTGGGATGGGCATCTACATACTTCCATTCCTTGGGTAAGGAAATTTGGGAAGAAGATGCATCCAAGTTGTCATTTTGAGGAGAGGGTTCATTCAAATTCAAATCATTAAAACCAAGATCATCATCAAAATCTTTTTTCTTTGATTCGAAAAATTCATTAAAAACTACATGAATAGATTCTTTTATAACTAAAGTTCTTTTATTGAAAACCCGAAAAGCTTTAGAAATAGAAGAGTAACCAAGAAAGATACCTTCATCGGATTTAGCATCGAATTTTCCTAAGGCATCCTTTTCATTTAAAATAAAGCATTTGCAACCAAAAACTTTAAAGTAAGAAACATTGGGTTTTTTATTATTCCATAATTCATATGGAGTCTTAAATAGGGATGGTCTAACTAGAACTCTATTCATAACATAGCAAGCCGTGTTCATGGCTTCAGCCCAAAAATATTTTGGTAAATTATATTCATTTAACATGGTTGTAGCCATTTCTTGTAAATTTCTATTTTTCCTTTCTATTACTCCATTTTGTTTAGGATTTCTTGGAGTAGAGAAGTTATGGTTATATCCGTTTATTTCACAAAAATTTTGGAAGTCATAGTTTTGAAATTCATCTCCATGATCAATTCAAATTGATGAAATCATGAACCCTTTTTCATTTTGAGTGAGTTTACAAAATTTTGAAAAACATTTGAAATAATCACTTTTGTGAGTCAAAAAGTATGTCCAAGTGTATCTGCTATAGTCATCCACAATTACGAAGGCGTATTTGCTACCTCCTAAGCTTGTTATATCAATTGGTCCAAATAAATCTAAATGGATCAATTACAATGGTCTAGTGGTGCTAATTTGATTTTTTAGTTTGAAGCTAGTTTTTATTTGTTTTCCTAGTTGACACACATCACATACTTTGTCCTTGACAAACTTCATATTGGGAGTTCCTCGTACTAACTCTCTAGCTGAAATCTTAAATATTAGTTTCATGCTTGCATGGCCTAATCTCCTATGCCAAAGCCAAGCATCATCATTCAAAACCAAAAAACACATTTCATTACTTAATTCATCAATATTGATAGTGTAGACATTATTTTGTTTTATAGCAATCATGGATATGTCATTGTTTGGTTTTTCAATGATGCAAACATTAGATTCAAATCTGACAACATAACCTTTATCGCATAATTGACTAATGCTTAAAAGATTATATTTTAAACCATCAACTAGTAACACATCATCAATTGAAAATTTTGATTTGTTACATATGGTTCCCTTGCCAATGATTTTACCCTTGTTGTTGTCTCCGAAGGTGATATACCCTTCTTCTTTGCTAGTGAGCATAGAGAAATGAGATGGATCTCCGGTCATGTGCCTTGAGCATCCACTATCAAGATATCATTTCTTGCTTCTAGCTTGTGAGTTTGTCTACAAAAGAGGATGGTTTTTAGGTACCCATTTGATTTTGGGTGCCTTACAAATTGATCTACTTAATTTGTAATTCAACACTGAATTGTTTATGGTTCCTTTAGGAACCCATATCAATTTTTGTGGACTAATTTTCTTGAATGGACATTTATAAACAACATGTCTAGTTTTATCACAAAAATTATATTTTAAATGGGGTGATACATGCAATGTGGGTCCTTTAACAAAGGTGGTGGGATTTTGATGAGATTCACTCATAAATCCAATTCCACATCTATTTCCGACGTGACCCTTATTAGCAAGGATCATGTCCAAGCCCTTGCTACAGACCTTAAACTTATTTAAGGTCTCTTTGAGTAGCAAGTTCTCCCTTTCTATTGCTTCTAAGTGTTCACACTTAGAGCATGGGGGTAGAGAAGGAGTTTGGAGACTATTGAACTTCTTACTAATAGTTCTACATTCATCAATTAACTCATGAAAAGCGATAGAAAGCTCATCGAAAGATAATTCTTCATTAAATAACTCACTAACCTCTTCTCCAAGGGCTATTAGCGTGAAGTTAGCCTCCTCTTTGTTACTTGCTTCTTCAACCTCGGAGTCACTTGAATCATCCCATGTAGCCTTCAATGCTTTCTTCTTCTTGGGTTGCTTCTTCTTGGCTTGGGGGCATTCATATTTGAAGTGCCCTAGCTTCTTACACTCATAGCAAATAACTTGGTCCTTTTTATGTTCAAGTTTATTTTTTGTGTCATTTTTAAATTTGTTCTTCCTTATGAACTTTTTGAATTTTCAAGTTAAAAGTGCAATGTCATTGTCACTGTCCTCATCACTTGATGTTCCTTTCAAGTGGTCTTCTTGTGTTCTTAGTGCCATATCCTTCCTGTTCTTTGGAAGGGGGTTCTCGAGCTCTTCATGAGCATGGCATGTCATTTTGTAGGTCATTAGAGACTCAATAAGTTCTTCAAGAGGAAAATTATTAAGGTCCTTGGCCTCTTGAATGGCCGTAACTTTTGGATCCCAACTCTTTGGAATAGATCTTAAAATCTTGAATGGCCTCCTCTTTGTTGCTTGCTTCTTCAACCTCGGAGTCACTTGAATCATCCCATGTAGCCTTCAATGCTTTCTTCTTCTTGGGTTGCTTCTTCTTGGCTTGGGGGCATTCATATTTGAAGTGCCCTAGCTTCTTGCACTCATAGCAAATAACTTGGTCCTTTTTATGTTCAAGTTTATTTGTTGTGTCATTTTTAAATTTGTTCTTCCTTATAAACTTTTTGAATTTTCAAGTTAAAAGTGCAATGTCATTGTCACTGTCCTCATCACTTGATGTTCCTTTCAAGTGGTCTTCTTGTGTTCTTAGTGCTATATCCTTCCTGTTCTTTGGAAGGGGGTTCTCGAGCTCTTTATGAGCATGGCACGTCATTTCATAGGTCATTAGAGACTCAATAAGTTCTTCAAGAGGAAAATTCTTAAGGTCCTTGGCCTCTTGAATGGCCGTAACTTTTGGATCCCAACTCTTTGGAATGGATCTTAAAATCTTAGTTACAAGTTCAAAGTTGGAAAAACCTTTACGAAGTGCCTTAAGTCCATTGATGACATCCGTAAAGCGGGTGTACATGCCTCCAATGGACTCACTTGGTTTCATTCGAAAAAGTTCATAAGAATGCACAAGAATATTGATTTTGGACTCTTTCACTCGGCTAGTGCCTTCATGAGTGATCTCAAGAGTACGCCATATATCAAAAGTTGATTCACAAATTGATACGCGATTAAATTCATTTTTGTCTAGTGCACAAAACAAGGCATTCATAGCCTTTGCATTTAAAGCAAAAACCATCTTCTCCGATTCATTCCAATTGCTCATCGGAAGAGAAGATTTTTGAAAACCATTCTCAATGATATTCTAAAGCTCAAAATCCATAGAAATAAGAAAGATCCTTATACGAGTCTTCAATACGTATAATCCGACCCATTAAACATAGGCGGACGTGTAATGGAATGACCCTCTTGCATACCGGAATATGCCATCTCTCTTGGGTTTTAAACCAAATATGAGAGTGAACCCGCTCTGATACCAATTGTTAGGATCGGACAAGCACTAAGAGGGGGGGGGGTGAATTAGTGCAGCGGATTAAATTCGTAAGCTTGAAATCGATTTCGGTAAAAGGCTAGTTCGTATGAAAACTTTGATCTGATGAAAGATGACTTGGTTGAAGTTGCTTCAGTAAAGGTAATGAAAAACTGAATGGTTTGCATCCAAGTAAAGAGATGAAACAGAAATTTAAACACTCACACATTCAAGACGCTGTGATGTATAGTGGTTCGGTCAAAGTGACCTACATCTACTTCCAATGCCTTCTCCGATGAGGCTCCCAACCTCCACTAGCAAATTCTTTTAAAGGGGAAAGACCAAACACCCCTCTTACAACCCTTTTACAAGAAGTTCACACTCTTACAGATTTTCTAAAGAGAAAGAAGGAGATGAACACAAGCTATTGAAAATAAGACTTTTGTAAGACTTTAGCTCAATTTCTAACTCTAAAAAAGGGTGCCCTTTCAGCTGAGAAAGGGGGGATATTTATAGATCCAAAGTAGATTCAAATTTGGGCTCTAAATTTGAAATCAAATTGGAGTTCCTTCTTGGCAAAGCATTACCGCCTATCAGGGGTATATGCTCTGTCTGTCGATCGTCAGATGATAGTGCACAAAGCGGTGCTGCTCGCTGTGCGAGCAAGACTACCGCCTCTACGCATCTTGCACCGGTGGTACTACCGCCCAACACTTGGCTGCCAGGCGGTTCCACCGCCTGGCCCATTCAGTAATGCTGAATAGGCCTTGTTCAAGGCATAAAAAGGCCCAGTAAGAGCCTGGTTGGCCCCTACCAGATTTGAGCAGGATTAATTCGAAATCCTTGCCCTAAGTATGTGCCAACTACGAAATTAAAACATAATTAAAAGTAATTTAACCAATATTCTTCAAGTCTTATTCCGACGAGCTTTACGATGAGACTTCGGCGGTTTTCCGATACTTCCCTCAGATTTCTTCTGGCGGATTCCCAGCATGTTCCCGGCTTGTATGGCACACTCAACGAGTCTTCGATAAACTTCCGAACCTTCTCGACAATCTCCGTGAACCTTCGACGATCTTTGCTGCGAACTTCTGAAAACTTCGGTAAGTCCCTGATTCGATCTCGGTTGGTTCCGACAACACTTCCGATGATCCTTCGGACTTTCGATGAACTCTTGAACACCCGACGGACTTGACCTCGGCAAATCGCTTTATGTTTCTAACCCATCGTAGTTAATCCTGCACACTTATCTTTGACAATATAGATTAGAATAAATATTTCACTAATTGATTTCATCATCAAAATCCGAGATTTAACAAGTGGGAGCACTATCATATTTTTGGTATTGTATGTGGATGACATCCTAATCATTGGGAATGATGTAGGAATGCTCTCCAGAGTAAAGGCTTGGCTATCTAGACACTTCTCCATGAAGGACTTAGGGGAAGCATCCTACATATTGGGGATACGTATCTATAGAGATAGATCTAAGATGATGCTTTGCTTGTCTCAGTCTAGGTACATAGACACCATTGTCAAAAGGTTTGGTATAAAAAATTCTAAGAGAGGTCTCATACCAATGAGATATGGAATATCACTTTCTAGGAGTATGTCCCCAAAGACTCCTAAAGAAAGGGCACACATAGACAGGATACCATATGCCTCAGCGATAGGGTCTATCATGTATGTTATGTTATGTACCAGGCCTGATATAGCTCCTACTTTGAGTGTCACGAGCAGGTATCAAACAGATCTAGGCTTAGAGCACTGGAAAGTAGTAAAGTGTATCCTTAAGTACTTGAGAAGGACTAAGGATCTTTTACTGGTATATGGAGGCAGTAGCCTCAGGGTTGAGGGCTACACAAACTCGAGCTTCCAGTCCGATGTCAATGATAGCATGTCTAATTCAGGGTATGCGTTCACCCTGAATAGAGTAGTGTGTTGGATGAGTTTCAAGTGAGACACTACTACTGACTCGATCATAGAGGTGGAGTACATTGCTATGGTAGAGGTAGCAAAGGAGGGAGTCTGGATAAAGAAGTTCATCACAGATCTAGGAGTCGTACCAAATAGCGAGGAATCGATTCCCTTATATTATGACAACAATAGGTAATTACTCAAGTGAAGGAACCCATGTCTCATCAGAAGTCAAAGCACGTTCTGAGGAGGTTCCACTATATAAGAGAGATTATCGCCTGAAGAGATGTAGTAGTAGAAAGAGTTCTATCCAAAGATAACACTATAGATTCACTAATGAAGCCATTGTCTCAAATTATCTTTGAGCGTCATAGGGGCCTGATAAGGATCAGACATGTAAGTGATTTGCTTTAGGTCAAGTGAGAGATTGCTAGTCATATGTGCTCTGCAAGCCAATCATATGAGTGATACCATGTGTGACTTAATATGCACTCTTTCTTTTGCTTATTATTAGGTATTTTATCACTTTATCTTACGTGTTGCATATATTGTGATGTCTATGATCTATGCAGTGGGAGTTAGATCGTGATGAAATCATGATAATGAGATCGATTCACCTTTAAACACATATCCTAAATAATCTCAATCATAGGTTACTCGAGAAGGATATCAAGATAACTAGACAGACTGGTGTACTATATATCTATCTATATGATGGAGGTGACTGGTCTCATAGCTGCTCGTGTGGGGACAATAAGGATACGGTATAGGTGCTCCTTGGAGAATGAGTACATTGATTGATCCGCCCATAGAATGCTAGATAGTTGATGATACCTTGTTGTTAGATAGTGATTCCATAGTTTTAGTAGTATATCTGGTTCTTAGACTTGAGACACCAAGGATGTTCTGCACGAGTACTCCACTCTTTGATACTGGACTTATAGGTTTGGAAGCTCCAAACCTAGTACAGTTAGTTATTGAGAGTGGTAGCCAACCTTACGAGGGTTATTAAGTGTCAATAGAGGATCATCCGCTCTTGGTATCATGAGAGGGATATCCCATTTATTCTTGCTCAAACAAATCCTTAGCCAAGGTTGTTCGGATTGAGAGAGAAAGAGTTCTCCCAAAGAGTTCGATTAGAGCAAGACTCGAGGAGAGACCGTATAGGCCTAACAGTACTATGCCAGGTATAGGGTCTTTGGGATATTAGATGGATGAGAGACTATATGTATATGGTAACTGAGGACAGATAGGTCTAAAGGATTGGATTCCCCTATATCTTCTAGGGACTATGGCGTAGTAGCCTAGTACGACTGCAATCGATGAGTCAGGTGAATTATAATAGAGAAAATAATTTACTGAGTCAGAACGATTTCTGACAAATATGACTCACAACCAGCTCAATATTGGGCCTAGAGGATCACACACATATAGTAGGTGTCACGATGAGTAGAGGTTCAGATATGAGATATCCGCCGGAGCCCTTATCTTATTGTATATCCGTTAAGCCCCTGAATTATTGGATCATAAGATGAGATCCAATAAGAGCTAATAAGAGATTATTTGGTAGAGACCTACTAATCTAAAATGCTTGGATAATTGGATGGAGATCCAATACCTAACAAAGTAAGATCTAATAAGGTTAAGTTGATAGGGGACCTCTATAAATAGAAGGGAACTAAAGGCCCATAGGCTAAGAGTTTTTTAGTAGCCACATCTTATTCTCTTATCCCTCTCCTCCTTAGCCAGTAGCCCCAATTTGGGGATGTGTGGACAGCAAGAAGGGCCGACCCCTTCTTGATCGAGTAGTGCTCACAGTGCGAAGATTTGGGCAGCGATTTGAGGAGTGTCGTCATAGCCCTTGCCGTGTGGATTATCACTAGAGAGGATGATATTTGAACTCTTTCATTCAGTCCTACAGATCTGCAGTGATTTAGGGATATACGATCTCTCTAAGTAATTTTCTTACGTGTAGTTTTTTTGGTTTTATGGGTTTTCGTGCACCAACTTTTGCACGACGATAAGTACCTCTATTTCTATAGGAATTCTGTGATTTTTGTTTATGTTCTTCCACTACGCATATGTTGTCGCCGTAGATTTCCTAACACTCTTTACACTTCAAAGTCCATTTGAAGTCTTTTGGATGTTTTAGTGCTCGAAAAATACGGAGAAACTTGTCTCTTGATCGGGACAAGAATCGAGCCAGAGCAGTAAGCCTCTCGGTCAGGCACTACATCTATTTTACTGTGTGGGGAAGCTGCATGTCGAAGATGGCATGAACCTTTTTCGGGTTCACATCTATTCCCCTCTGGTGTATGATGAAGTCGAGGAACTTCCCCGAGCCAACCCTAAAGGCGCACTTGGCAGGGTTGAGGCACATGCTGAACCTTCATAATGTCCTAAATGTTTCGGCAAGATCCGCCAAATGAATTTTAGCGAACTTACTTTTCACGATCATGTCATCGATATATACCTCCATGTTTCTTCCGATCTGGTGAGCAAACGTCTTGTTCACCATTCTTTGATAGGTTGCCCTGACATTCTTTAGCCCGAATGACATGACCTTGTAGAAATAAACTCTTCAGTTTGTGATAAAAGCTATGTTCTAAGTCTTCGAGTGCCATCTTGATTTGGTTGTATCTCGAGAAGGCATCCATGAACAAAAGAAGCTCATTCCCTAAGGTCAGATTGACCAATTGGTCAATCCTCGAGAGTGGATAATAGTCCTTTGGACATGCCCAGTTAAGGTTGTTGGGAAATCCAAAGGTGACATCTCATGCATAGTGGAAGAACAGAAAATAAAAATCCTAGATTTCTATGAAAAGGTTAAGTCGTTGTGTGAAGATCGATGTGTAAAACAAATTTGCGAATCCAAAACTACATATCTGAAAAGATAAATAGTATCTAGGGAGATCGTATATCCCTAAATTTTTGTAGATTCGTAGGAAGGATAAAGGAGGTCAAGCGTCCTCCTCTATAGTAGTGATCCACAAGGTAGGCACTATGGAGATGCTCCTCTCTAAGGAGACGAGAATAGGAGGTGGCTATCAGGAAGTCCTAGCCTATGGATCTTTGGTTCCCTCCTATGTATAAAGGCCCCCTATAAACCCTAATGGATCTTGCCTTATTGGGTATTGGATCTCTATCTAATTACCTAAACCTCTTAGATTAATGAGTCTCTACCCAATAATCTAGCTCTTATTGGATCTCATCCATGGGATCCAATAAAACAGGGGCTTATTGGATATCCAATAAGATAGGAGCTTCGGCGAATATCTTGTATCCGAACCTCTACTCGTCGCAACACCTACTATATATGTGAGTCATACCTATCAGAACTTCTTCTGACTCAGTAAATTATTATGTCCATAATAATTCACTCGACTCATCGACTACGGACGTACTAGGCTACAACATTGTAGTCCCCAGACAATACAGGAGAATCCAATCCTTTGGACTTATCTGGCCTTAGTTACCATGTACCTATAGTCTCTCATCCATCTAACATCTCAGAGACTATATATCAGGGATGGTGCTATTAGGCCCATATGGTTTCTAGTAGAGTATTGCTCTAATCAGATTCTCCTAGAGAACTCTTTCTCTCTTAATCTGAATGGCCCTAGCTAGGGATTTGTTTGAGCAAGAACACATGAGATATTCCTCTTATGATTCTGAGAGTAGATGATCCTCTGTTAACACTTAATTACCTTTGTAAGGTTGGCTACCATTCCCGAGAATCGGCTATACCAGATTTGAAACTTTCTAAATCTAGAAGTTCGACGTCAAAGAATTAAGTACTCATATAAGGCATATTTGGTATCTCAAGTCTAAGGACTAGATATACTACTGGGACTATAGAATCGTTGTCTGACGTTAGGTATTAATAACCATCCAGCATTCCACAAGTGGATCAATCAATGAACTCATTCTCCAATGAGCACTTGTATTGTATCCTTAGTGTTCCCACACGAGTAGATATGAGACTAGCTACCTCCATCATATAAATGGGTATATAACATACTAGTCTGTTCGGTTATTTCGATATCTCTCTCGAGTACCTATGATCAAGATTATTAAGGGTTTGTGTTTAAAGGTGAATCAGTCTCATTATCATGATCTCATCACGATCCGATTCCTATTGCATAGATTTAAGGACATCACAATATACATCCAAATATTGTGAGAAAATACTAATAATCATAAGTAAAAAGATTGACACAACGTGTTACAGGTGCCATCATGATTTGAACTAGCAAGTTGATCATAATTCTATTAAAGATCCTTTAACTATTCATAGAGGACCAATGACAAGAGCTAAAGCTAAGAGGATGAAAGAAGCTTTAACTTATTTATTGGAAAACATTTGGAATGATCAAGCTAGTCAAGACTCAGTCAAGGTTCTATGGTTGCAAGAAGAGCCTAAAATGATTAACATGATCATGAAGAGAGGACAAATTTGAAGACCTCATCTTGAAGAATAAAAGTTCATTTAGCCATGTTTACCAAAATTCATGAATTAAGAATATGAATATTATTTAATGCATTCATTTCTTTTATACTTAGCTTCATACAATATAAATGAGGCTGACTCCCAATGTAAGATAGATAATTTGAGAAGTATAACAATTCTTCAACACCAGTGAGTGCATGAACTTTAGATATCTGGCTTTTCTGCTTATGACGTTCAATTCCAAATCTTTGTTTTTCTTTTGACTTATCAAACTTGTTAGTTTATAATGTCTTAAGGGAATTCAAAGTGCTATTCTAATTATTTCATCAATTTTCTATTGATAAGTGATTAGAATAGTTTCCCTTTATTCTGGAACGATATGCTTTGTTTACAATTCGTTGGAGGGTGTTAATTTATATTCCATATGTATCTTAGCTCTTAAGCTATCGAGGTGTATGGTTGCTAAGTTGATGATTTCCATCATTTGGTATCAGAGCACGGCTCAAGTTTGAAGTTTACTTATCTATTTATTTATTATCTTTTAGCTTTTCTCTATTCTCTTATTCTTCTTTTATCATGATATCTATAATTGCTATTCTTCCTTCCTCTTTATTATTGTGTTTCTTGTGTTATTACTATTTGTTCTTCATTATTTTTTTCCTCACTTTATCATAAAAAAAAGAGAGTAGGAAGTTAAAAAAAGGGCGAAAATCAAAAGAAAAAAAAGAGAGAGAAAATCAAAAGTAAAAAAAAGAGAGAGAAAATCAAAAGTAAAAAAAAAGGAGAGGAAATCAAAGATAAAAAAAAGAGAGAGGAGAAGAACAAAGGTCAAAAAAAAAGAAAGGAAAGAAAGAGATCAAAATTAAAAAAAATTTATGAATTCAGGGACTTTTTGCAAATTACAGAATTCTATCTTCATTATTTTAAATTATTGTTTCAGCTTTGGAATTCTGTTTTATTCAAGAAAATTTTCTTTTTTATTTGATACTTGAATTCAAATCTTTGCTTATGATTGAAGTGCATTACACACACATTTAAATTGGCTTACATTTTATTTTTTTTATGTCTAATTTCAATACCCTTGAATTGCCACAATCTGAATTGTTTGTTTAAGTTTCTTAGTTAGTCTAAGAACTCAAAGAACAAAACAAGAAGTAAAAGGCAAGAGTGGTGAGATTAATATCGAGAAAAACCAAACATTGTGTGAAAACATGAGTGGAGTGAATCAAATCTTTAGTGAAACACGCGAGGGAGTGTTAGTAAGGCTGTTCTAACTTTATTTTTCAGGTTGCAAATATGTCTAAAGATAAAGAAGCGAGTTTTTCATCAAATGATCTTTTGATTCAAGCAATGCAACAACAATTTAAATGTATGTTCAAAGTGATAGGAGATGTAAGAGATCATCTAGAAAGGCATGATGATGCAATTAATAGATTACAAGGTGAATCACGGCGTAGGAGACAACCAGTCTTCGTTCACGATGAATATGATGGCAGAGATGATGACGATGACCAAGTCACTCTAATTAGTCAAGATATTAATCCTAGGAGAGGATGTTTTGATGGTGTGGACAGAAACATAGGCAGCATCAAAATAAAAATTCCTTCTTTTCAAGGAAAGAATAATTTAGATGCTTATTTGGAGTGGGAACGAAAAGTGGAGCTAATCTTTAAATATCACAACTACTCAAAAGAGAAAAAGGTAAAATTAGCTGCTGTTGAATTTTGTGATTATGCTATAATTTGGTGGGATCAATTATGTAAAGACAGGCGTAGAAATGGTGAAAGACCTATAGAGACTTGGTTGGAGATGAAACAAATCATGAGGAGGAGATTCGTCCCAAGTCATTACTATCGAGATTTATATCAACAGCTGCAAACTTTGACACAAGGTTCCATGAGTGTTGATGAATATCACAAGGAGATAGAGATAGTCATGATAAGAGCTAATATGGAGGAAGACCGTGAGGCTACTATGGCTCGATTCCTGAGTGGATTAAACAAGAACATTGCTGATCTTGTGGAGTTGCAACATTATGTGGAGATTGAGGATATGGTGAATATGGCCATGAAGATTAAGAGGTAACTCAAAAGAAAAGGCACAAGGTATGATTCAAAACCTTATTCAGGTTCTTATTTTTCTTGGAAATCGAATTGGAATAAAAAGGATGATATACCCATTGTTAAGCCTAAAATTGATGGAATTAAAGACAAAAATAAATTAGTCAGCAAGGATAAAGGTGAGAATCAACCTAATCAAAGTAGAGGTATTAAGTGTTTTAAGTGCCTTGGGCATGGACATGTAGCACATGAGTATCCTAATAAGAGAGTTATGATAATAAGGGATGGGATTATGGAATCGAAAAGTGAAAGAAAGAAAGATGATGACATTCTAGAGGATGCTAGTGATGTAGAGTATGCTAAAGGTGAAATTTTGGTTATTCAATGCACACTTAGTTTACAAAGTAAAAATGATGAATATGGTGAACAACATGAAAATCTATTTCATACTCATTGTTTGATTGCTAATAAGTTGTGTAATGTGATTGTTGATAGCGGAAGTTGTACAAATGTGGCAAGTACCTTGCTCGTGGAGAAACTAAAATTGCCTACTATCAAACATCCAAAACCTTACAAGTTGCAATGGTTGAATGATAGTGGTGTAGTAAAGGTAAATCGGTAAGTGTTAGTTCCTTTTTCAATTGGTATATATTGTTGGGAAATCCTATGGGGTGACACCTCATGTATAGCGGAAGAACAAAAAATAAAATAATAGATTTTCCATAGAAAAGTTTCATCATCGTGTGAAGATCGGTGCGTCAAAACAAATCTACGAAAACTGCATGTGTAAAAGAATGTACCTAGGGAGATCGTAAATCCCTGAATCCCTGCAGATCTGTAGGCAGGATGAAGGAGGTCAAGCAAACTCCTCTCTAGCGGTATTCACACGGCAGGGACTGCGACGATGCACCTTTCTGGAGAGAGGAGAACAGGAGGTGGCCACTAAAAAGAACTCCTAGCTTATAAAGCTTTGGTTCCCTTCTATTTATAGAGGCCCCCTATAAACCCTAATGGATCTTGCCCTATTAGGTATTGGATCTCCATCCAATTACCCAAGCCTTTTGAATTAGTGGGTCTTTTCCCAATAATCTCTTATTAGCAATTATTGGATCTCATCTTAGTATCTAATAATTCAAGGGCTTAATGGATATCCAATAAGATAGGGGCTCCAACGGATATCTCATATCCGAACCTCCACTCGTCGTAATACCTACCATAGGTGTGTGACCCTCTAGGCCCAATATCGAGCTAGCCGTGAGTCATACTTGTCAGAACTCCTTCTGACTTAGTGAATTATTATCTCTATAATAATTTACCCAACTCATCGACTGTGGATGTACTAGGCCACTATGCCGCAGCCCCCAAATGATATAAGGGAATCCAATCCTTTGGACCTATCTATCCTCAGTTACCATGTATCTATAGTCCCTTATCCATTTATTATTCCAGAGACTCTATATCAGGCATGGTACTATCAGGCCCATACGGTCTCTCCTCGAGTCTTGCTCTTGTCAGATTCTCCCAGAGAACTCTTTCTCTCTTAATCAGAATAACCTTGGCCATGGATTTGTTCAAGCAAGAATACATGAGATATTTCTCTCATAATACCGAGAGCGGATGATCTTCTATTGACACTTAATAGCCCTCGTAAGATTGGCTACCACTCCCAATAACCGACTATACTAGATCTAGAACTTTCCAAACCTATAAGTCCGATATCAAAGAGTGGAGTACTCATACAGTACATCCTTGGTATCTCAAGTCTAAGGACCAGATACACTACTGAGACTACGGAATCATTGTTTGACGTGAGGTATCAATAACCATCTAGCATTCCGTAGGCAGATCAATCAGTGAACTCATTCCCCAATGAGCACCTGCATTGTACCCTTAGTGTCCCCACATGAGTAGCTATTAGACCAGCCACCTCCATCATATGGATGGGCATACAGCACACCAGTCTATCTAGTTATCTCGATATCCCTCTCGAGTAACCTATGGCTGGGCTTATTTAGGGTTTGCGTTTAAAGGTGAATCAGTCTCATTATCATGATCTCATCATGATCCGATTCCCATTGCACAGATCCAATATATGTAATACGTAAGATAAAGTGATAAAATACCTAATAATAAGCAAAGAGAAAGAGTGCATATCAAGTCACAAATGTCATCACTCGTGTGATTGGCTTGCAGGGAACATATGACTAGCAGATATAAGGATGAAGTTTGGTGTGATGTGGTACCTATGTATGCTGGTCACATATTGTTGGAGAGACTATGGCAATATGATCGTAGGGTAATACATGATGGGTTCAAGAACCATTATTCCTTGATCAAGGATGAACAAAAATATCAGCTTGGACCTTTACCTTCGAAGACAATTCTCGAAGACCAGATGCACATAAAACAACAATATGAGGAGCTTGAGTCTTCATTAAACAAAACTTTGGGGAGGGAGCAAGAAAGAGAGAAAAAATAAAAGAATGATATGAGTGATAAAAATGAGAGTATTGGGAAACATACGGGGAGAGAAAACAAGGAAGGCTTGAGTGAAAGAAAAATGAGTGTTTATGCCAAAATGAGTGATGGAAAAAAAGTCTTAATCATGAGGCAGTCCTTACTTGTACTTATGTATAAGGACATTTTGATTTCTTCTAACAAAATTGATAAAAGTTTGTCTAGTGTTATTGTTGATCCTTTGTAGGAAAATGAGGATATCTTTTTGAAGAAGTTCCCAATGGTTTGCCACTAATTAGAGGAATAGAGCATCAAATTGATTTCATTCCAAGTGCAAGTATACCATATAGGCCAGCATATAGATGCAACCCTGAAGAGACCAAGGAAATCCAAAAGCAAGTCAGTGAGCTTATGGAAAAGGGGTATGTGCGAGAAAGCATGAGTCCATATGTAGTTCCTATTCTTTTGGTGCCTAAAAAGGATGGATCTTGGAGAATGTGCGTTGATTGCAGAGCCATCAACAAAATCATAATAAAGTATCAACATCTTATTCCTAGGCTAGATGACATATTAGATGAAATGCATGGTTCTTATCTATTTTCAAAAATTGATTTGAAATCTGGATATCATCAAATAAGAATACGTGAGGGTGATGAATGAAAAACTATTTTCAAAACTAAACATGGTTTATATGAATGGTTAGTGATGCCTTTTGGCCTAACTAATGCACTTAGCACTTTTATGAGATTGATGAACCATATTTTGCGTGCTTATATTGGAAAGTTTGTAGTGATTTATTTTGATGATATACTTGTGTATAGAAAAAGTTTAGATGTGCATGTAACACATTTAAAAACTATTTTTGATGTGCTTAGAAAAGAAAAGTTATATGCTAATCTATAGAAATGCACTTTTTACACTAATGAAATTACTTTTCTTAGATATGTTGTAAATGATAAAGGAATACATGTTGATCAAGAAAAAATAAAAGTAATTAAGGAGTGGCCAAAACCCACTAGTGTTAGTGATGTTAGAAGTTTTCATAGTCTTACTAGCTTTTCTAAAAGATTCATTAAAGATTTTTCTATAGTTGCTATACCATTAACTGAAAGCATAAAAAAGAATATGAGATTTAGATGGGGTAAATAACAAGATGATGCTTTTAACTTGCTTAAAGACAAATTCAGTTCATCACCTTTGCTTGTTTTACCTAACTTTGCTAAAACTTTTGAGATTAAGTGTGAAGCGAGTGGAATAGGTATTGGAGGATTCTTAATGCAAGAAGGCAAACCTATTGCATTCTTTAGTGAGAAGCTAAGTGGAGCAAATCTTAACTACCCGACATATGATAAGAAATTTTGTGCTCTGGTAAGAGTGTTAGAGACATTGCAACACTATCTTTGGTACAAGGAATTCATTATACATACCGATCATGAGTCTTTAAAATATCAGAAAGGACAAGGAAAGCTAAGTCGTAGGCATGTAAAATGGGTGAAGTTTATTGAATCCTTTCCATACATCATTAAGTACAAACAAGGTAAGGAAAATGTGGTCGTCGATGCTCTTTCTAGAAGGTATGCTCTAATATCTAAACTTGCTGCAAAATTATTGGGTTTTGAATACATTAAAGATTTATATAATTCTGACTATGATTTTACTAATATTTATGGGGCATGCGAGAAAGGGGGTTTTGATAAGTTTTTCAGACATGATGGTTTTCTTTTCAAAGAAAACAAGCGATGTGTTTCTCAATGTTCAATGAGAGAAGCACACAGTAGAGGTTTAATGGGATATTTTGTAGTTAGAAAAACTTTAGATATGTTAAGTGATCATTATTTTGGCCACATATGAAAAGAGATGTTGAAAGTTTGTGTGAGAAATGCATCACTTGTAAACAAGCTAAATCTAAAATAATGCCTCATGGGTTGATATATCTATAGACTTTGTCTTAGGTTTACCTAAGTCAAAAGGAGGGAGAGATTCTATTTTTGTTGTTATTGATAGGTTTAGCAAGATGGCACATTTCATTTCTTGTCACAAAACAGATGATGCAACACATGTTCCGAGACTATTTTTTAAAGAAATTATGAGGTTACATGGCATCCCAAGAACAATTATGAGTGATAGAGATATGAAATTCCTTAACCACTTTTGGAAAACACTTTGAAGTAAGTTGGGTACAAGACTGCTATATTCAACCACTTGTCATCTACAAACAGATGGACAAACGAAGGTGGTAAATCAAACTTTATCAACACTTTTGAGGGCCATAATTCAAAAGAATTTAAAAAATTGGGAGGAATGTTTGTCACTTATGGAGTTTGCTTATAATAGAAGTGTGCATGCTACAACAAACCATTCCCCATTTGAAGGTGTGTATGGGTTCAATCCATTAACTCCTATGGATTTACTACCTTTACCATTGGAAAATGTCAATTTGGATAGTAAACAAAAAGCTGATTTTGTCAAAGCATTGTATGAAAAAGTTCAGACACAAATTGAAAAGAAAACTCTACAATTTGAGAAACAACACAACAAAGGCCGAAAGCAAGTAGTATTTGAACTTGGTGATTGGGTTTGGGTACAGTTAAGGAAGGAAAGATTTCCTAGTCATAGGAAGTCTAAACTAATGCTAAGAGGAGATGGTCCATTTCAAGTCCTTCAAAAAATCAATGACAATGCATATAAGTTGGAACTACCAAGTGAGTATGGCAACATTAATGCAACATTCAATATTTCTGATCTATCTTTGTTTGATATAGGTGATGGAGGTTCTGATTTGAGGATGAATCCTTTCTAGGAAAGGGGGAATGATATGAACCAGCAAGTTGATCATAATTCTGTTAAAGACCCTTTAACTATTCATGGAGGACCAATGACAAGAGCTAAAGCTAAGAGGATGAAAGAAGCTTTAATTTGTTTATTGAAAAACATTTGGAAGGATCAAGCTAGTCAAGACTCAGTCAAGGTTCTATGGGCGCAAAAAGAGCCTAAAATGGTCAACATGATCATTAAGAAAGAGGACAAATTTGAAGACCTCATCTTGAAGAATAAAATCCATTCAGCTATATTTATCAAAATTCATGAATTAGGAATATGAATGTTATTTAATGTATTCATTTCCTTTGTACTTAGCCTCATACTATATAAATAAGGCTGACTCCTAGTGTAAGATAGATAATTTTGTTTTTAAGTTCTTGCATGAACTTTAGAACTTATCAGGCTTTTCTGCTTGTGGCGTTCAAAACCAAATCTTTGTTTTTCTTTTAACTTATCAAACTTATTAGTTTGTGGTGTCTTAAGGGAATTTAAAGTGCTATTCTAATTATTTCATCAATTTTCTATTGATAAGTGATTAGAATAGTTTCCCTTACTTCATTCTTGAATGATCCGCCTTGTTTTCAATTCGTTGGAGGGTGTCAATTTATATTCCATATATATCATAGCTCTTTAGCTATCGAGGTGTATGGTTGCTAAGTTGATGATTTCCATCATATCACTCACGTGATTGGCTTGTAGGGCATCTATAACTAGCAATATCCCACTTGACCTAAAGCCAATCACCTACGTATCTAATCCCTATCAGACCTTTGTGATGCTTAAAGGCAATCTGAGACAAAGGCTTTGTTAGTGGATCTGTAATATTATCTTCGGTTGGAATTGTTTCCACTGCTACATCTCTTTGGGCCATGAACTCTTTAATAAGCTAGAACCTCCTCAGAACACTACTGATGAGACCCGAGTTCCCTCATTTGACTAATCGCCCCATAGTTGTCATAATATAAGGGAATTAGCTCTTCGCTGCTTGGCATGACTCCTAGATCTATGATGAACTTCTTCATCCAAGCTCTCTCTTTTGCTGTCTCTGCCACAACAATGTACTTCGCCTCTATGGTCGAGTTAGCAATAGTATCTTGCTTAGAACTCTTTCAACATACTACTCCTTCATTTAGGGTGAACATATACCCTTAATTAGACTTGCTATCATCAACATCCGACTGAAAGCTCGAGTCTATGTAGCCCTCGATCCCGATGCTACTTTTTTCATATACTAGTAAAAAATCCTTAGTCTTTCTCAAGTACTTAATGATACATTTTACTGCTTTCTAGTACTCTAAGTCTGGATCCATTTGATACCTGCTCATGACACTCAAAGCATATGCTATATCAAGCCTGGTACATAGCATAACATACATGATAGACCCTATCGCTAAGGCATAGGATATCCTATCTATGTGTACTCTTTTTTTAGGAGTCTTTGGGGATATACTCTATTAGGACTCTAGCTAGGAGAGTCCTAATCTGTTGGAACTTTAGCCAGGAGAGTCCTAATCTGTTGGAACTCTAGTTAGGAGAGTCCTAATCTGTTGGGACTCTAGGTAGGAGAGTCCTAATTTAGTTTCATTGATAAGGGCATCCATGTAAATCCTATCTAGTCGACCCCTATTAAAGAGGTGAAGAGGCTAGCTAGGTTAGGATTAGGTTACTTCTTAGAGTCATATTAGAAGCAAGAGTCCTATTAGAGAAAGAGTCCTATTAGAATTAGGAGTCCTACTAGAAAAGGAGTCCTAATTAGAAGTAGGAGTTGGTTAGAAGTAGGAGTCTTGAGTAGGAGTCCTATTAGGAGTTGGAGTTTAGAAGTCCTATAAATAGCTATGTATTCACCCTCTTTTTATCATGAATATATTATTTTTTTAGCAGCCCTTGAGCAGCAACTTGGAGGAAGGAACCCCTATAGAGTTCCAAGAAGGCCGATCCCCTAAAGAGATCAAACCCAAGCTTAGAATTCGCAAGGGTTATAACACTTGGTATTAGAGTAGTGTTCTTGGTATCTCGCTGCCCTTCCACAGCCATCCATCAGCCCTCCACAACCACCCAAAGCAATTCCCACAATTACTTAGAAGATCATCGTCGAATTCTGTCGTCATCTCCACCACTGCAGATCATCCTTTGATCTCCCTGTAAATTGCAACAGGTTCTAGTTTTCTACCTTACTACTGCTGCAATTTAGTAATCCTTATTCAAAAAATCCAAAAAATTCATGCCTATATTGCTGCATAAACTTTTCATCGCAAAGTTTTTATCTCTACAATGAAAGGTGCACTGTAGAATTCCAACCGCATAGCACTGCCTATTTGATCTTGCTACTACGTTTTTTCTATCCAAATCTCTGCAAAAATTTTACAACGGCTTTGATACTTCCTAACAATGGTTTTTTCCTTTAGTTTTGTCAAAAAATTCTCAATATAAACCACTTATCTTTTATGTCCACGCTGTTACACTTTAGACGTAAAAATCTAATATAGTACCTCTTCGTGATCCTCAAGTTTACTGAACCTCTTGCTGTCATTTCTTCCTACGAAATTTTTAACAGTACTAACTCACCCTTACTAGTAGATTCCCTTTGAGTTTTACTTGAATCTATATTGAAAATTTTTGGAAAAAATTACATCTTTACTATTAGATTTTTTTCGACGAAAAATCTGGTGCTACACCTTTGTCATTTTTTCTTCTCCGTAACCTACCAAACCCTAGCCACCTTACTGCCCAAGATATCTTTAGGGCATCTCTCTAGCCTTAAGACACAGCCATCATAACCTATTTTCATAATACTAATTGTGTCAAAAATCGTAGCCCAAAATAGTAATCCATTACAACTGAACCCTTCTATTACCAATCTATTGTCCAAACCTTCCACCACCCCATGCCATTAACCCATCAATAGAAAAAAGACAAAGACATCTCTGATGTCTAGGCATATGCTATGGCTTCTCAAGATCCAATTGATGCCAAATTTGAAGCATGAGAATCTTGAATTGAATCGCGACTTGAATCGCGCTTGGAGGACAAATTACGCGCTTTGTTTGCAGAATTCAGAGGACAACCATTGAGTCTAACCAAATTTGAGTGAGGAGAGAGTTCAAAGAGGCCTCCAAAGAAGGAGGGACAACTCTCAGATATGCTTCAGCCACGCATGAAGGTAGACTTCCCGTGATGGGAAGGAGACCCAGCGGGGTGGATTTTGTGTGCCAAACATTACTTTCGCTACTACCAAACGTCGGATGATGCTATGGTGGAAATTGCTGTCATCCACCTTGAAGGAGATGCTATTCAATGGTACAATTGGCTAGAATACAATCATGGGTCTCCAACGTGGAATCAATTTAAGAACATTGCTGAACCGTTTCAGACCTACGGAGTATGAAAATATCGACGGCCAACTCGCAAAGATTCAACAGACCTCTATGATTCAAGAGTACCAAACCAGGTTTGAGAAGCTATCCTACCTTGCTCATGATTAGACTAATTATCAACTATTAAGAACATTCATCAAAGGACTCAAGCCAGAGATAAAAGGGGAGGTTAAGGCATGGCAGCCTCGTACCGTGACGGCTACAATTTCTTTTTCCCGAATACAAGAAGAACAACTCAACTAAGATATTCAGAGGATGAGAACCACTCCTAGGCTTGTGACATATAAACCTCCTTCTACTCCCAGCCATCCTTCGCTGCCAAAAAAATTAACAAGAGAAGAACTACATGATCGATCAGCAAAAGGGTCTTTGTTGACATTGCGATGAGCCATGGAAGCGCAATCATCGCTGTAAAAGGGGCCACCTCCTACTGATTGAACCTCTTGAAGACATGGATGAGAAGGAGGTCCAGGAACATGAGGAAGAGGTCATGGATGAAGAACAGCAGCTAGTTGATATTATGATGTATGCCCTTGCCGGTTATGTGAACCCGTAAACAATGAAAGTGGGAGGACTTCTGAAGCAACAATCGATCACCATTCTTATTGACACCGAGAGCACTAACAATTTTATGAATAGCAAGGTTGCTATCCAGATGGCCTTACCTATCAAGAATTGCAGTAGGTTTGATGTTAAGATCGTCGACGGACGAGTTTTGAAGTGTGATCGTAGGTGCCCGCGAGTGAAACTATCGCTATAGGACCAAGTGATAATTGTAGATTTCTTCCTCCTCCCTCTTGATGATTATGAGGCCGTGCTCAGTATCGAATGGCTGATGACATTATGTGATATTTCTTGGAATTTTTTGAAATTAATTATAAAATTTTACAGTAAGGGGAAATAGGTGATACTGCACAGGAAACATGGGGGCAACGTAACGACAATTTGCATACAACGAATGGAGAAAGTTTTGTACAAAGCATGCAGTAACTTTTTAGTACAACTTGAGCAACAATTTAAGGGAGAGCCAACCAAATTTGAAGATCCAAACCTACTTCCCTTGCTTGCTAAATTTTCAGATATATTTGACGAACCGCGCAGCCTACCTCTTACCCGTCGGCATGATCATCGTATACCGATTCTTTTGGGCAAACCTCTAGCAAATACTCAGCCATTTCAGCATCTATATCTCTAGAAGAACAAAATAGAAAGGATTGTAAAAGAGATGCTTAAAATAGGAGTTATTCGGCTAAGTTGCAGCCCCTATTCTTCACCAGTGCTCCTCATACAAAAGAAGGACGAAACATGGCAAATGTACGTTGATTACTGAGCTCTCAACGGTATGACCATCAAGGACAAGTACCCTATTCTAGTAATAGATAAATTGCTTGATGAATTAAAGGGAGCACAAGTCTTCACAAAGCTGGACCTTCGATTAGGGTATCATCAAATACGAGTGTGCAAAGAAGACATACCGAAAATCGCCTTTCGAATGCACAACGGTCACTACGAATTTTTGGTAATGCCCTTTGGTCTCACCAATGCTCCCTCCACCTTCCAAAGCCTTATGAATGATATTTTCTAGAGTTATCTTCATAAGTTTGTGCTGGTTTTCTTCGATGACATCCTTATTTATAGCCCTTCTCTGGAAAGTCATTTTCAGCACTTACGACTTGTTTTGACGATTTTGCAAGAACATGTTCTTATTGTTGAAAAATTGAAGTGTAGCTTTCTTCAATATAAGGTAAAATATCTTGGGCATATCATATCAGAGGAAGGTGTGGCAGTGGACCCCTCCAAAATTGAAGCAATGCAGAACTGACCGACCCCGAGGAACATAAAATCGCTACGCGACCTTCTTAGTTTAACAGCCTACTACCACAGGTTTATAAAAAACTATGGAAAGATCAGTGCACCCCTTACTTTCTTACTGAAAAAAATGCTTTCTAATGGTCGGACAAAGCCACCATCACCTTTGACGAACTTAAAGCCGCAATGACGACAAAGCCCGTACTAACGTTACCCGACTTCGGCAAGACTTTTATTATTGAAGCCGATGCTTTTGGAGTTAGACTTAGTTCTGTACTAATGCAAGATGGCCACCCCCTCGCTTATACCAGTAAGGTGTTATCTCCTTCCCATCTCAAGATAACTATTTACGACAAGGAGATGCTCGCGATTGTGCATGCGGTGGCTAAATGGAGATTGTACTTGATCGGGAGATGCTTTTAAATCAAGATTGACCCTAAAAGCTTAAAATATTTTTTAGAGCAAAAGATATCTTCCCCCGAGTAGCAAAAATGGGTAACAAAGCTTCTTGGATATGATTATGAAAAGGGGAAAGAGAATATTATTGCAGATACACTTTCGCGGCTATCTAAGCAAGCTGAATTTTCGGTCATTTCACTTCCGACCAATGACTTCCTTGAGGATAATAGGGGGGAATGGCAAGATGATCCGGAGACCAGAGCATCTATGAACCTTTCACCTCGATTCTATAGATCCTACTAGATTTTGGAGCGCATCGGAGTAGATTGGAGCTGTGGCGTACAGACTTAAATTGCCTAAGGATGCCAAAATTCACCCTGTCTTCCACATGTCATGCTTGAAGCCCAAGTTGGGAGAACATGAGTCACCCTAGATTCAACTGCCTAATGCCACTAATGATGGATATATCAAAGCCTAGTCGCAAGCCATTCTCGACCGTAGAATCATCATGCATCGCCGACGTCCTTCTACTGAAGTACTAGTGCATTAGAATAATTTACTAACCGAAGACGCCACATGGGAATCATATGAGGAGCTGAAGACTCAATTCCCTGAATTCATGGAACCTCAGCCTTGAGGACAAGGCTAATTGGAAGAGGGCAGGCTTGATAGGACCCTAGCAGGGTTGGGTCCTACTCAACTAAGTAGCAGCTAATAAAAATCCTGTGAGTATAATAAATCTCACCTAGCCACCTCTATCCTATAAAGAAGAGAGGTTAGGGTTTATATTTGGGCTATTGGGCCTCTTAACCGCAACCTCCCTTGTTACTGGGCCGGTCGGCTAAAGTTGAGGGTAAATTGGGTAATTCACTTAGGAAGTAGCCCCTAGGGCTAGGGTTTGAAGCTCTATATAAGCTTGTAGCCTCCATATCTTTGGAATAAGAAAGATCAATCTACAATTACAGTCACCAGGCTACTTGGAGGGTGGAACCCCTATAGCGTTCCAAGGGTTGATCCTCCTCAAAGATTAATCTCCATAGAATTCCTCTAGGGTTCTATCAATATCAATAACCATCCAGCATTCCATAGGCGGATTAATCAGTGAACTCATTCTCCAATGAGTACCTACATTGTACCCTTAGTGTCCCCACACAAGTAACTATGAAACCAGCTACCTCCATCATATGGATGGGTATACAGCACACCAATCTATTTGGTTATCTCGATGTCTTTCTCGAGTAACCTATGACCAGGATAATTTAAGGTCTGTGTTTAAAGGTGAATCGATCTCATTATCGTGATATCATCATGATCCGATTCTCATTGCATAGATCCAAGGATATCACAATATATGCAACACACAAGATAAAGTGATAAAACACTTAATAATACACAAAGAGAAAAAAATGCATATCAAGTCACAAGTACTATCACTCATGTGATTGGCTTGCAGGGCACATATGACTAGTAATCTCCCACTTGACCTAAAGTCAATCACCTACGTGCCTGATCCCCATCAGGCCCCCTATGATGCTCAAAGACAATTTGAGATAATAGCTTGGTTAATGGATCTGCAATGTTATCTTCAGATGAAACTCTTTCCATTATATATCTTCGGGCCATGATCTCTCAAATAAGCTGGAACCTCTTCAGAACACTTCCGATAAGACCCGGGTTCTCTTATTTGAGTAATCGCCTCATAGTTGTCACAATATAAGGGAATCAGCTTCTCGCTACTAGGGATGACTCCTAGATCTGTGATAAACTTCTTCATCCAAACTCTCTCCATTGTTGCCTCTATCGCAATAATGTATTCTGCCTCTATGGTTGAGTTTGTAGTAGTGTCTACTAGTCATATGTGCCCTACAAGCCAATTACATGAGTGATGACACTTGTGACTTGATATGCATTTTTTTTCTCTTTGTATATTATTAGGCATTTTATCACTTTATCTTACGTGTTGCATATATTGTGATGTCCTTGGATCTGTGCAATGGGAATCGAATCGTGATGAGATCACAATAATGAGATCGATTCACCTTTAAACACAAACCCTAAATTATCCTGGTCATAGGTTACTCGAGAAGGACATCGAGATAATCGGATAGACTAGTGTGCTGTATATCCGTCCATATGATGGAGGTAGCTGGTCTCATAGCTACTCGTGTGGGGACACTAAGGGTATAGTGCAGGTGCTCATTGGGGAATGAGTTCACTAATTGATCCGCCTATGGAATACTGGATGGTCATTGATACTTCACGTCAAACAGCGATTCCGTAGTCTCAATAGTGTATCTGGTCCTTAGACTTGAGACACCAAGGATGTCCTGTATGAGTACTCCACTCTTTGATACCGGACTTATAGGTTTGGAAAGTTCTAGATCTAGTACAGCCAGTTATTGGGAGTAGTAGCCAACCTTACGAGGGCTATTGAGTGTCAATAGAGGATCATCCACTCTCGATATCATGAGAGAAATATCTCATATATTCTTGCTTGAACAAATCCTTGGCCAAGGTTATTCAGATTGAGAGAGAAAGAATTCTTTGAGCACGAGCGCTGCATCGCCCACAGGCATAGGTCACTGTTAGGGATCGAGCGACACTAAGAGGGGGGGTGTGAATTAGTGCAGCGATAAGGAACGAGAAATTTTCAGCGATTAAAATAGGTTCGGAAACTTCGTATGAATGAATGCAATGTTTTGTTTGAACGCGGAAAGATTACGTTTTAACTTTAAAGCATTCATAATAAGATGAAGATGAAGTTGAGTAAATAAGGGAGCAAGTGGAAAGGGTTTGTAGTAAAGTAAATAGCAAGAACGTAAATGCAAACTAGATTTTTATAGTGGTTCGGTCATCCGACCTACGTCCACTCCCGATTCCTCTTCACTTAAGGTCATTGGCTTCTTCACTAGCTATCCTCCTTCCAACGGGTGAGGATGAACTCCCTTACAACACTTCTCCTTTTGACGGGCTTCGGAGATAACCCTTACAAGCACTCCTACCCCTCTCTTGGACTAGAACACTCTTAAGACTTAGAGGTAAGATTTGACACACTTTCAAGAGAGTTTCCCCCTTCTTTTTTTCAGTTCTAGACACCTTTCATCCAAAAATGTGAGAGGTATTTATAGGCCTCAAAGTGATTCAAATTTGGGCTTCAAATTTGAATTTTTTTGAGTTTCCCGGTGTCGGGCGGTGCTACACATCAAGCCGGTTCTATCGCCTATCCTGTAGATCGACACAAGAGGCCGGGCGGTGCTACCACCTACCTGGGGTAGTTCCACCGCCCAGGTCTCGACCTCTGGGCGGTGCCACCGCCTAGCCTGGGGCGGTGCTATCGCCCAGGTCATTTTTTTTCAACATAGTGGTTTTGGCCGAAAACTCGGCCGAAACCGGTCCAAACGAAGTCTGAATTGGCTCAAATTTAGTTTATAGGATTAACACCTAATCCTAAACCAAATTATGTGCTAACTATAAATTTTAAAGATATTTTTAAGCTATTTCAAAGTCCATAAGACAAGACTTCTTTCGGTGAGCTTTCGGTGAACTTCCGGCAGTCTTCCGACGAACCCTCGGAAACCATTTTGCGGACTCTCGGCAAGCTCCCGGACTTTATGATGATCTTGGCGAGTTCCATCGAGCTTCTTTGGCAAGCTCTGATCTTTCTTGGCAAGCTCTGTGAACTTCCGATGAACCTTTCGGCGAACTTCCGAAAACCCTTCGACAAGCTCCCTACTCGTTCTCGGTCGGTTCCAGCAACTACTCCCAATGAATCTTCAGACTTCCATCGAACTCTCGAACTCCCAATGATCCATCCCACTTGTCTTTCAGCACTTTGTTTCACTTTACGTCTTTATCTTCATCGTAGTTAATCCTGCACACAAATAAACAAACACTCTACTTCGATCTAGACAGTTATTACAACACGAATTGACATTCAGTTGCTCGGCACGTCATTGGTCGGTGCTTCATCCGATCCTTCGGCACATCGTCCTCTTTTGCGGTCCGTTGCCCAATCGACAGATGACCTCCGTAACCCCGATATCCTTAGCGTAACATGCATCTTGGCCCGATGCCCGACGTACGAAGCCTTCTGTCGATTGTCGACCGAACCTCCAGCTTGACATCTAATATCCTAACGTGATCGCCTTCGGCACAACGTCAATTCCTCCAGCGTCAACTATCTAATCCTGATCGATAGTAGACCTACGTAACTCAAAATGTAGTTAAATAATATATCATAATCAATTAGTTTCATCATCAAAATATGAGATTCAACAATCTCCCCCTTTTTGATGATGACAACTAATTGATAACTAACGGAGTTAACCATAACTCTCCAGAGTTTAACCAAACTCCCCCTATCAATATGCTATTAATAGAACACTTGGATTATCCCAAATCCAAGCAACATTCATCACAATGTTATGAGAATACATTTAAACCATCATGCAATATATAAAATATTCAATACAATGCATGAAGTCATCAATCTACTTCTCCCCCTATGTCATTAACAAAAAGGAGAAGTTGCATCATAGCTAGTTTAAAAGATATGCAAATTTTATAATATACTAGCTATCAATCTAGATATACATCATACAACATTTAAGCATAGCTTTGCATTACAACATCCAATCATACCATTCAATCATAGCAAGTTTTTAAGGATGGGCAATGATGGCAATTTTTTACTTGCTTCTTGAGATGTGCAAGTTTGTACCTTGTTTCTCACGATAGCAATATTTGCATCCTTTGATATAACAATTCTTAGCTTCTCATGAAGTTGCAAAATAGGAATCAAGATGGTAATTTTTGCAATGTTCGAGCTAAAAACTTTCTCCCCCTTTGTTAGCATCAAAAAGAAAGGAAGGATCAAATACTTCAAATAATCTTGCATGAGATTCAACAATAATTTGTAACAAACATGCAAGTAATTTTGAAGAAGTGAAATTGAGCAAGATTTTTACCTCTCTTGAGATAGCAACTTTTTGCTTCTCAATATTCAAGCTAGCAAAATTTTCTCTTTTGATGCACAAGCTAGCAATTTTCTTCCTCTTGAATGAGCTAGCAAATTAATCATGCAAGCTAGCAATAAATCTTCTCCCCCTTTGATTTTGTCAAAAAGAAGGGAAGAATACAATTCTTTTCCCTTTACATGAATGCTTCCATCATGACAAAATAACAAATTTCCATCATGAATTTTTAACATATCAAGTCATGAATTCAAGGGAGTCATAAACAAATCATGGTATGAGAAAAATTTATGACAAGCAAGCAAGCAATAATGATAAGCTAGCATACTTTGCAATACGCAAACTAGCTCCCTTTCAATTTTTCTCTTTTGCACCTAAGTTTCCCTTTTGCAAGTCATCAACTTTTTGTTTGCAATGAGCTAGTAATTTTTGTAAAATTTATAACATTTTAAAACTATAAGCTCATGAGTTAAAAAAATAATACAACTTTATAATTTCTTTCTTCTCATTTTGAGAAGTGCAAGTTTTGCCTTTTGCAAGTTCTAGCTAGCTATGTTTGCCACTTTCACTTGTGATACATAAGCTAGCAAGCTAACTCCCCCTTTGTCACTATCGAAAAGAAGGGAGGACTAAATAGCTAAAAATTTTAATCATTATACAAGCCATTTTTCATATCAATTATAAATTTACATCAATAAAAATATGCATCAATTGTTCAATCATCACATGATGCAAATAAGATAACAATGCAAAGAAATCATGTCATGAAGGATATCAATATGTAATTCAACAAGGATCAAAACCAAAAGATATCATTCATGATTCATAACTTTCTTTTTAGCAAGATCAAAATTTATATTTATCAAATTTTAATTCAAGATAAATGTCATATAACCAAGAATCATGATATATAAAAGCATATCAATATCAAGGATCAAATCATGATTACAAGTTCTAACATATTTTCTTTTCATTCATTTTCAAGCCATGATAAATGAATAAATTAATGATTCAATCATTAAGCATAATTCTTTTACATTAATTTTGAAAAGTATAAGGCTTACATGGCAAATATCAATTCATGATAAAGGGTATACTATCTTGAATCATGATGCATAAAAACATATCATTCTCATAGATCAAGTCATGATTCATTGATTCATCATAAGGTAAATTTCTTTTCAATTATCTATTTTTCAATTGCCACATAAGACATACAAGCCAAAGAATTTTTGTCATTTCTATATTATGAAATATATGATAATAAGACTCATGATTCATTTAAAAAGATATAGCACAAAGAGCAATTTGATTTATGCATAAGAAATTCCAAGTATCAAATATTAAGATATCAAGAGTTTGATTGTGATAAAGCTCATTCAAGTTCGAATCATCAAAATCATTAACATAGTTTATAAGATTCACAAATGACATAAACTTGAATTGTTCTCCTCTTTGGTAAATGATAAAAAGAAGCAAACATAGAGGAAAATATTTTGATTCGCAAAAATATCTCAAGTCAAGAATTCAAAGTCATAATTTCAAGTGATCAAGAGAGGAGTCATAAAATTATTCAAACTTATTTTGTCAATTCGAAACTCCTAATCAAATTATCATTTTTAACATTCATAGCATGAATAAAGTCATTACCGTATCATCAAAATCTCATTCATAAGTCAAGTGATTTACAAAATATCATAAATGAATTTATCACTTGTCTTTTATTTGAAAAATCGAAAGATTTCAAGAAACATGCATTTCCATTGTATGATTTATTTCATATGAGCATGCCTTTGTTTTTTGATGTCAAATAAAATAGAAATATCAACATTCAATATTGAAAGACAAACTTCATCATAAAATTCATTAAGATAAAAATATAACACATTATGAGATTCAATTTATCATGATAATATGTTTCATTTTGTTTCAAACAAGTGTGCTCATGTTTCAAATGATGATTATCAAATTTAAGACCAAAACATGAGTTTGTCATCAAGATATGATATCACAAAGTCATTATAACAAATTTTTAATATTTTCATTTCAATGATGATTTCATAATATATGTTCAAACATTTATATGGAATCCATCATTGTATAAATTCAAAATACAAGTTTGTCATTAAACCCATTAAGATCAAATACATCAAAATCTTTCATTCGAAAATTTTACTAAGAGCAACATAAATTGATTACATGTGAGCATGTATCAACTTTTCAAAGCAAGACGTAAGTTTTGTCATAAAGACCGTTAAGACCAAACACATCAAAAATAAAACATTATGATAGTGCATTTTCTTATTTTTAAGAGTTTCAATTTACATGATTTGATCTTTCATAAGAATGATCAATGTCATGCATCATATTTAAACATGAGAGCATCATCATATTTAGAAATGAATTCATTATTAAAATTATTTCACTTCTTTCTTTCATTTGTTATAACAAGATGATCAATGCTCAAACTTTTGCTAAAATCATATATCATTTTAAAAATCTGAAAAATAACTTTCGTCATGAAACCCATTAAGTCCAAATATAACACAAGGCAACATCAAAGCCATATTTTTTTCATTTTAAAAATTTGTGGGTTGGGTCTTTATAATTGATTTCATGAAGACATGTATCAATAAAAATTTCATCATTAAAAAGAGTTAAAACCCATTAAGCCAAGATGAAAGTTTTCAAATTATAATCAAGATACATACATCTATCATCAAAAGATTTTCAAGAAATTCATATATAGATATGTATCATGTTTAAGATTGAAAACCGATATGGAAAGTATATATGAAATTTCATCATCTCAAAATGTCATCTTAATTTGACATGAAAACAATTTGACCAAAAAAATACATTAATACACAACATAGAGTCAAATCAACATTACTTCAAAAACTAATACATGTTACAAAATCATCAAGCATCATGTTTAGAAACGAAAAGCAATATAAAATATCAAGATACACATGCATGGATTAATCCTAAGCATTATCACAAATCATGCATCATTCATATTTTTAATTTTCAAAAAAATTACTAGAAAGGAAAAAGCATAAAAAAAATCCTACCAACTATTTCAAGCAACTCATGAAAAGCATCATGTAATTTCAAAATAAGGTAAAAGCAACTTGGGTGAGTTTCTTACCTCATTGTCGAAAACCATCAAAGCCCATTTCGCCTCATCTTTACTTGATTCTTCTTTGCAAGCCTTCCTCTTCTTTGGCCTCATTCTTTGTTCAAGTTCATTTATATTTTTTAATTTTTCTTTAATGAACTTATTAAGATTTAGTGTTCGAAGTTCAAGTTCATCATTGTCCCCATCACTTGAATCATCACTCAAGTGGTATTCATTTGTCCGAAGTTCTAAATCTTTCTTGTTCTTTAGAAGGTGGTTCATGTATTCATTGAGTTCAAAATGTTCCAAGAAACTCATTTCATAGGTCTTTAAAGACCCAATAAGTTCATTAATAGGATAGTTATTTAGATCTTTTGTTTCTTGTATTGCGGTTATTATCGGATCCCATCTTTTTGGAAGAGATCTTAAAATCTTGTTTACGAGTTCAAAATCCGAAAAACATTTACCAAGAGTTTTTAGACTATTGATGACATCCAAGAAATGAGAGAACATGTCATCGATAGTCTCACTTGGTGCCATTCGGAAAATCTCAAAATCATGCATCAAAATATTAACTTTCAAGTCTTTGACTCTACTTAGTCCTTCGTGCGTGATTTCAAGAGTTCGCCAAATGTCAAAAGCCGTTTCGCATGTAGAAATCTAGTTGAACTCATTTTTGTCTAAAGCACAAAATAAGGCATTCATAGTCTTTGCATTCAAAGAAAAAGATTTTCTCTCTAAGTCCGACCATTCATTCATTAGTTTAGAGGGAAGTTGAAAATCGTTTTCAATAATGTTCCATAAATCTAAGTCCATTGAAAGTATGAAAACTCTCATTCGAGTTTTTCAATAAGTGTAGTCCGATTCGTTAAAGAACGGTGGATGAAAAACCGAAAAGCTCTCTTGAAAGCCAAAAAGAGCCATTTCTCACGGGTGTAAATCCGAAAGAGAAAGAACGTGGCTCTGATACCAATTGTTAGGGATCGAGCGGCACTAAGAGGGGGGGGTGAATTAGTGCAACGGTAAGGAACGAGAAATTTTCAGCGATTAAAACAGGTTCGGAAACTTCGTACGAATGAATGCAATGTTTTGTTTGAACCCAGAAAGATTATGTTTTAACTTTAAAGCATACGTAATAAGATGAAGATGAAGTTGAGTAAATAAGGGAGCAAGTGGAAAGGGTTTGCAGTAAAGTAAATAGCAAGAACGTAAATGCAAACCAGATTTTTATAGTGGTTCGGTCATCCGATCTACGTCCACTCCCGATTCCTCTTCACTTGAGGCCACCGGCTTCTTCACTAGCTATCCTCCTTCCAACGGGTGAAGATGAACTCTCTTACAACACTTCTCCTTTTGACGGGCTTAGAAGATAACCCTTACAAGCACTCCCACCCCTCTCTTGGACTAGAACACTCTTAAGATTTAGAGGGAAGATTTAACACACTTTCAAGAGAGTTTCCCCCTTCTTTTTTTTAATTCTAGACACCTTTCATCCAAGAATGTGAGGGGTATTTATAGGCCTCAAAGTGATTCAAATTTGGGCTCCAAATTTGAATTTTTTGAGTTTCCTGTCATGGCGGTGCTACACTTTGTCGAGGCGGCGGTTCTACCGCCTGTTAGTCTGGCAGACTGACACAACAGGTGCTGGGCGGTGCTACCACCTACCTGGGGTGGTTCCACCACCTATGTCTCAGCCTCTGGGCGGTGCCACCGCCTAGACTGGGGCGGTGCTACCGCCTAGGTCATTTTTTTTCAGCATAGTGGTTTCGGCCGAAACCGGTCCAAACGAAGTCTGAATTGGCTCAAATTTGGTTTATAGGATTAACACCTAATCCTAAACCAAATTATGTGCTAACTATTAATTTTAAAGATATTTTTAAGCTATTTCAAACTCCATAAGACAAGATTTCTTTCGGTGAGCTTTCGGCGAACTTCCGATGGTCTTCCGACGAACCCTCGGAAACTATTTTGCGGACTCCCGGCAAGCTCCAGGACTTCATGATGATCTTGGCGAGTTCCATCGAGCTTCTTTGGCAAGCTCCGATCTTTCTTGGCAAGCTCCGCGAACTTTCGACGAACCTTTCGGCGAACTTCCGAAAACCCTTCGAAGCTCCTACTGCTTCTCGATCGATTCCGGCAACTACTCCCAATGAATCTTCGGACTTCCATCAAACTCTCGAACTCCCAATGATCCATCCCACTTATCTTCCGGCACTTTGTTTCACTTTACGTCTTTATCTTCTTCGTAGTTAATCCTGCACACAAATAAACAAACACTCTACTTCGATCTAGGTAGTTATTACAACACGAATTAACATTCAGTTGCCCGGCACGTCATTGGTCGGCGTTTCGTCCGATCCTTCGGCACATCGGCCTCTTTTGCGGTCCGTTGCCCAATCGGCGGATGACCTCCGCAACCCCGATATCTTTGGCGCAACATGCATCTTGGCCCGATGCCCGACGTACGAAGCCTTCTACCGATTGTCGACCGAACCTCCGGCTTGACATCCAATATTCTGACGTGATCACCTTTGGTACAATGTCAATTCCTCCAGCGTCAACTGTCTAATCCTGATCGATAGTAGACCTGCATAACTCAAAACACAGTTAAACAATATATCACAATCAATTAGTTTTATCATCAAAATCCGAGATTTAACAGTCACCGGCGCTGGTGAGGCAGCAGCGGTCGCAGTCGCAAACATAGCAAGGCAGAGGGATTAGGTTTTTTTAGGCAAAAGATAGTTTTGCCCCTCATAATTTAAATTTTCATTTTTATCCTTTGGCCGAATGACCAAAATACCTTTGGGAATTCAAAAAATTCCCTCTCTGTCCCTGATTTCAAAAAAAAAATATATTAATTAAATAGTTTAATTAACTATTATTATTTATGTATTAGTCTTATATAATAACATATATATATGATGTATGATGTGGATAGATGATCATGGACTTATGATGTGCTGTGTACATATGATTATTATTATTGGGGCCTGTGAGCCTCTATTTTTCTAGTTTATTGTCGCGCCTGCATACCTATAAATATGTTGTAATTACATGAGGAGGCACAACGGGAGTGTGGAAACAATAGCGGGACTCACGAGGCCGAGACAGATGATCCGACGCATGGAGATGTGTTGAGATGCCGACAGAACCGACGAAACGAGAAGGATGATCACAGGGCATGGAGATGCGCCGAAGCACACATAGATCTTGATGTGAGTGATTGGGCCTACTAGCTCGGGCCTGATCACATTAGGATGTGGTCCATGATCATCTGGTGTGATTGCACATGTGATGTGTGATTGGTTATACACCTACTAGATATGTATATATATTTGTATACGATGTAGATATATATATATTAAATATATATGTGTGTGACACATTATGTTAGGAGACTAAATCAAAAATTCCCTCTATTAATAATATTAAGTCGGTAAACGTAAGGCAATTTGATTAACCCACGTGGCCTTCCATCGTTATAGGTTAGGAACCGATTCCCAGTGTAGGTTGAGTTGGTCGAGTCCCTCAAGACTCACCTATATCGCGTTTCGCTATCTTATCTATGACATAGAGATGTCACCGGTGACCTGAGGACATGGTATGCTTGGTCGAGTCCCTCGAGAGTATATCACCGAATCAGACACATCTTGTAACGATTGTGATGGCTTAACTGAACATCATGGTTGGTCGAGTCCCTCAAGGCCATGATAGTTCAGAGGCCAAACAAGATGGGAATCATAAGGAGTTGTGATTGGTAAGAGTTGCCTACCTTTATGGGCTTAACATGATTGGTCAAGTCCCTTGAGGTTACATTAAAACACTGATTGGATCTTGATCCCCACTAGAGATCCATCGGGGGTCTCTGATTCATATACCGGAGAGTATTGTGTGTCTCACAAAAAATTAGTGGGAATGCATTAAGAAAGAAGTCATTATCTTAATTGTTTAATTTTTACAAAGTCTGCATGTTATTTATTTCTACTATATCTTTAATTTTAGAAAAATATCGCTTTCAAATCCTTTAAGTGGCATACTTGATGCTAACTGCCTCATTGGTCCAAATTATATAGATTTTCTTCGTAATCTGAGAATTGTTCTCACGGCAGAGAAAATCGCGTATGTCCTTGATACAGTGATCCCTATGCCCGATGAAGGGGCAAGCGAGGATGAGATTGCTCGTTATGTGAAGTACATAGATGATTATACTCTTGCTCAGTGTTATATGTTGGCCTCTATGACTACTGAGTTACAGAGATAGAATGAAAATATGGATGCTAATTTCATACTCCTGCATCTCTGCAAACTATTTAAGGAACATGGAAGAAATCAATGATATGAGATATCAGGATAATTGAGGGGACACCGGTTCAGAACCATGTCCTTAAAATGATTGAGTGGATCGAAAAACTCATAGGTCTAGGAATGGTCCTAGAGGATAACCTGTGTGTGGATCTTGTGTTTCAGTCCCTACCAGATTTCTTTTATCAGTTCATAATGAATTTTAATATGAACAAACTTGACCATCAAGAAAGAGAAGTCGGTTCTCTATGCTGGTGAGACCAGAAAGAAAAGGAAGGCTGAGAAGACCCTTAAGAAGGGCAAGGGCAAGGGCAAAATGGGTAAGGCAAAGGTTGCCAAGAAAGACCTAATAAAGGACAAAGGCCAGTGCTTCCACTACGGCAAAGATAGGCATTGGAAGAGGAACTACAAAGAGTACCTTGCAGAGAAGGCGAAACAGAAGCTTGGAGAAGCTTCAGGTACATTCATGATCAGTCTCTATTTGTCAGAATCTTATGATAACACATGGGTATTGGATACCAGGAGTGCTTATCATATCTGTAATTCATTACAAGTTTTGGCAAGGCCTAGGAGATTGAACAGAGGCGAGATGGACTTTAAGATGGGCAATAGAGCAAAGGTTGCGTGGCTATTGGCAAGGTCACCTTACATCCGCCTAGTGGAGCTATTATTGCATTAGATGCATGCTATTATGTTCTTTCTATTATCAAATACATTATTTTTATTTCATGTTTAATAGTTAGTGGATATAAATTAGTTTTTGAGAACAATGGTTGTTTAATAATATTAGATGATGAGATCATCATGAATGGAATTGTGCATAATGGTTTATTTATGCTAAATACAGCTTCACATATCATGAGTGTAAGTGATTCTAAAAGGAAACGAGAAGGGGAGAACCAAATAGGAAAGAGTATTAAAATCCTTCGATCAGATCGAGGAGGTGAGTACTTGAGTACAGAGTTCACCCAGTTCCTCAAAGATCATGAGATTTTATCCCAATGGGTACCTCCTTATACACCACAGCTTAATGGTGTATTAGAAAGGAGGAATCACACATTGTTAGACATGGTGCGTTCCATGATGTGTTTCACCGACCTACCCATCTCATTCTGAGGATATGCCCTAGAGATCACAGCTTACCTTCTGAATAGAATTCCAACTAAGTCAGTGATGTCTACTCCATATAAGATATGGAATGGGAAGAAGCTCGATCTTAAGGTTGTTAAAATTTGGGGCTGCCCTGCCCACGTCAAGAGACACAACCTCGACAAGTTGGAATCTAGGACGAAACGGTACAAGTTCGTGGGATACCCTAAGGAAACTTGTGGGTATTATTTCTATCACCCTGAAAACCAAAAGGTCTTTGTAGCCAAGAGAGTAGTGTTTCTTTAGAAGGAACACATTCTTAGTAGAGACAGTGGGAGCATGATAGAGTTGAGCGAGGCTAGAAAACCTAGCTCAAGCATCATTCCATAGCCAGAATCTGTTCAGATACATAGCATACAAGTTCTAACTTTACGTAAGTCCGATAGAGTATCCCATCCTCTTGAGAGATATGTGGGACATATCAGAGGAGAGGATGTTGAGAATATTGATTCTCAGACCTATGAGGAGGCTATTATGAGCATAGACTCTAGGAAATGACAAAACGCCATGAATTCAAAAATGGATTCCATGTACTCCAACAATATCGTCAAAGACAAGATGTTAACTATGACAAAACTTTCTCACCTATAGCCATGCTAAAATCTATTCAAATTCTATTGGCTATTGCAGCACACTATGATTATGAGATTTGGCAGATGGACGTCAAAACCACATTCCTCAATGGCAACCTCGAGGAGGAGGTATATATGATACAACCTAAGGGATTCGTGTCCAGGGATAATAACCCAGATAAGGTGTGCAGGTTGCTTAGGTCCATTTATGGACTGAAGTAAGCTTCCCGATGTTGGAACATAAGATTTGATGAGGCGATCAGATCTTATGACTTCATTAAGAATGAAGATAAGCCTTGTGTGTATAGGAAAGTAAGTGGGAGCACTATCACCTCTTTGGTATTATATGTGGATGACATCCTGATCATTAGGAATGATGTAGGATTACTCTCCACAGTAAAGACTTGGTCCTAAGCAACCTGCATACCTTATCTGGGTTATCCCTGGACACGAATCTTTCATGCTATATCAAATACACCTTCTCCTCGAGGTTACTATTGAGAAATACGATTTTGGCGTCCATTTGTCAGATCTCATAATCATAGTGTGCTATAATAGCCAATAGAATTCTGATGGATTTTAGCATGGCTACGAGTGAGAAAGTTTCATCATAGTTAACACCTTGCCTTTGACGATACCCCTTAGCCCCTAGCTTTGCTTTTATAGGTCTCTACCTTTCTATCTACTCCGATCTTCTTCTTAAAGATCCACTTGTAGCCAATGGGTATGAAACCCTCGAGTGCATCAACTAGGTTCCAAACCTTGTTGGAGTACATAGAATCCATTTCTGAATTCATGACTTCTTGCCATTTCCCAGAGTTTATGTTCATAATAGCCTTCTCGTAGGTCTGAGGATCAATATCCTTAATATCCTCTCTTCTGATATGTCCCACATATCTCTCAAGAGGATTGGCTTTAGGTCAAGTGGGAGATAGCTAATCATATGTGCCCTACAATCCAATCACATGAGTGATGGCACTTGTGACTTGATATGCACTCTTTCTTTTGCTTATTATTATTAGGCATTTTATCACTTTATCTTACGTGTTGCATATATTATGATATCCTTAGATTTGTGCAATGGGAATCAGATCATGATGAGATCATGATAATGAGACTGATTTACCTTTAAACACAAACCCTAAATAATCTAAGTCATAAGTTACTCGAGAGGGACATCGAGATAACCGGATAGACTAGTGTACTATATACCCGTCCATATGATGGAGGTGGCTGGTCTCATAGCTACTCGTGTGGAGGTACTAAGGATACAGTACAGGTGCTTATTAGAGAATAAGTTCACTGATTGATTCACTTATGGAATGTTGGAAAGTTATTAATACCTCACGTCAAACAATAATTCTATAGTCCCAGTAGTGTATCTGATCCTCAGACTTGAGACACCAAGGATGTCTTGTATGAGTACTCCATTCTTTGATACCGGACTTATAGATTTGGAAGTTCTAAATCTAGTACAACCAATTATTAGGAGTAGTAGCCAACCTTACAAGGGCTATTGAGTGTCAATAGAGGATCATCCACTCTCGGTATCATGAGAGGAATATCCCATGTATTCTTGCTTGAACAAATTCTTGGCCAATGTTATTCGGATTGAGAGAAAAAGAGTTCTTTGGGAGAATCCGACTAGAGTAAGACTCGAGGAGAGACTGTATGGGCCTGACAACACCATGCCCAATATAGGGTCTTTGGGATATTAGATGGATGAGGGACTATAGATACATGATAACTGAGGACAGATAGGTCCAAAGGATTGGATTCCCTTGTATCGTCTAGGGACTGTGGCGTAGTGGCCTAGTACGTCCGTAGTCGATGATGTTGAATCTCGGATTTTGATGATGAGGTCAATTAGTGAAATATTTATTCTAATCCATATTATTGAGATAAGTATGCAGGATTAACTACGATAGCTCGAAGACATAAAGCAAATTACTGGAGCCAAGTTCGATGGGTGTTCGAGAGTCCACCGAAAGTCCGAAGGATCGTCGGAAGTACTACCGGAACCAATCGAGAAAGAATCGGAGATTTGCCGAAAGTTTCAAAAGTTCACCAGAAAGATCATCAGAGGTTCATGGAGATCATCGAGAAGGTTCGAAAACTTGCCAAAGACTCATCGAATTCGCCACAAGTCCGGGAACCTGCTGGAAGTCCACCGGAAGAAGTTGGAAGTCCGTCAGAAGTTCATTGGAAAGCTCGCTGGAAGGAAATTCGATGTTGTCAGTTGTTAATTTGCTTAGAATTATATCTCAATTTTGTAGTTGGTATATAAATAGGGTAAGGATTAGGTAATAATCCTGTTTAACCCTAGTAGGGTCCAACTGAGCCCTTATTTGGCTGATTTGGGCCAAAATTAAGGCTCATTCAACTTTGCTGAAGAGCTCGAGCGGTGGCACCACCCATAACCCGAGAGCCCGGGCAGTGGCACCACCCAGAACCTGAGAGCCCAAATGGTGGCACCGCCCAGTATATTGTCAGTGAAAGATTAACAAGCGGTGGCACCACCACTGACAGGCGGTGGCACCGCCAGCACCGGAAAAACCAAAAGTGATTCAAATTTGGGCTCCAAATTTGAATCCTCTTGGGGTCTATAAATACCTCTCCTTTCTCAATTGAGAGAGCAACATTTTGAGAGTTAGAAATTGAGTAAAAGCTATAGCAAAGCTTTATTTTTTATAGCTTAAGTGTTCACCTCCCTCTTTCTCTTTGCAAAAATATGTAAGAGTGTGAACCACTTATAAAAAGGTTGTAAGAGGGGTATTTGGTCCTTTCCCTTCAACGTGACTTGCTAGTAGAAGTTGGGAGCCTCATTAAAGAAGGCTTCGAAAGTGGATGTAGGTCATTTGACCGAACCACTATACATCATGGTGTTTCTTGAATGTGTGAGTATTTAAATTTCTTAATCATTTCTCTACTTAGCTACAAATTGCTCGGTCTTCATCTCCCTATTCTTGACTACCTTTACTCGAGCTATTTTAACTAAGTCATATTTCATCGAATCAAAATCTATATATGAACTATCTTTGAAATTGCTTTCAAGTTTATAAGCTTTAATCCGCTGCACTAATTCACCCCCTCTTTTAGTGCCACTCTGATCCTAACAATTGGTATCAGAGCAAGGTTCACTCTCATATTTGGTTCAAAACCCAAGAGAGATGGCTTACTGCGGCATGCAAGAGGGTCACTCCATTACACATCCACCTATGTTTAATGGGTCGGATTACATGTATTGGAAGGCTCGTATGAGGATCTTTCTTATTTCTATAGATTTTGAGCTTTAGAATATCATCAAAAATGGATTTCAAAAATCTTCTCTTTCGATGAGTGAATGGAATGAATCGGAGAAGAAGGTTTTTGCTTTAAATGCAAAGGCTATGAATGCCTTATTTTGTGCACTTAATAAAAATGAGTTTAATCGCGTTTCGATTTGTGAATCGGCTTTTGATATTTAGCGTACCCTTGAAATCACTCATGAAGGCACTAGCCGAGTGAAAGAGTCCAAAATCAATATTCTTATGCATTCTTGCAAGCTTTTTCGAATGAAACCAAGTAAGTCCATCGGAGACATGTACACCCGCTTCATGGATGTCATCAATGGACTTAAGGTACTTGGTAAAGATTTTTCTAATTTTGAACTAGTAACAAAAATTTTAAGATCCCTTCCAAAGAGTTAAGATTCAAAGGTTACGGCTATTCAAGAGGCTAAGGACCTTAAAACTTTTATTATTGAAGAACTCATAAGGTCTTTAATGACCTATGAAATGACATGCCATGCTCATGATAAGCTAGAGAACCCCCTTCCAAAGAACAGGAAGGATATGATATTAAGAACACAAGAAGACCACTTGAAAGGAACATCAAGTGATGAAGACTTTGACGAAGACATTGCACTCTTAACTAGAAAATTTAAAAAATTCATTAAAAAAGGTAAATTTAAAAATGAATCCAAAAACAAACTTGAACAAAAAAAGGACCAAGTCATATGTTACGAATGCAAGAAACCGGGGCACTTCAAAAATGAATGCCCCCAAGCCAAAAAGAAGTAACTCAAGAAGAAGAAGGTATTGAAGGCTACATGGGATGACTCAAGTGACTCCAAGGATGAAAAAGCAAACAACAAAGAGGAGGCCAACTTCGCGTTAATGGCCTTAGGAGAAGAGGTTAGTGAGTTATTTAATGAAGAGTTATCTTTCGATGAACTTTCGATTGCTTTTCATGAATTATTTGATGAATGTAGAACTATTAGTAAGAAGTTCAATTTATTAAAGAAAGAGTATGCTTTATTATAAGATAAGTTTGATAGTCTCCAAACTCCTTTACCCCCATGCTCTAAGTGTGAACACTTAGAAGCAATAAAAAATGAGAACTTACTACTTAAAGAGACCCTAAACAAGTTTAAGGTCGGTACCAATGGCTTGGACATGATCCTTGCAAACAAGGGTCATGTCGAAAATAGAAGTAGAATTGGATTTATGAGTGGATCTCACTGAAATCCTACCACCTTCATTAAAGAACCCACATTACATATATCACCTCATTTAAAATATAATTTTTATTATAAATCTGGACATATTGTTTATAAATGTCTATTTAGGAAAATTAATCCACATAAATTGATATGAGTTTCTAAAGGAACCATAAATAATTCAATGCTAAATGACAAAATTAGTAGATCAATATTTGAGGCACCCAAAATCAAATGGGTACCTAAAAACCATCCTCTTTTGTAGAACCATTCACCATCACCAGCTAGGAGCAAGAGATTGTATCTCGATAGTAGATGCTCAAGGCACATAACTGGAGATTCATCTCAATTTTCTATGCTTACTAGCAAAGAAGAAGGGTATGTCACCTTCGGAGACAACAACAAGGGTAAAATCATTGGCAAGGGAACCATAGGTAACAAATCAAGTTTTTTAATTGATGATATATTACTAGTTGATGGATTAAAACATAATCTTTTGAGCATTAGTCAATTATGCAATAAAAGTTATATTGTTAGATTTGAATCTAATGCTTGCATTATTGAAAAACCAAACAATATATCCATGATTGCGTTAAAACAAAATAATGTTTACACTGTTAACATTGAAGAACTTAGTAATGAAATATGCTTCTCCATTTTAAATGATGATGCTTGGCTTTGGTATAGGAGATTAGGCCATGCAAGCATGAAACTAATATCTAAAATTTCTTCTAAAGAATTAGTACAAGGAATTCCAAATATTAAGTTTGTCAAGGACAAAGTGTGTGATGCATGTCAACTAGGAAAACAAATAAAAACTAGCTTCAAATCAAAGAATCAAATAAGCATCTCTAGACTATTACAATTGATCCATATGGATTTATTTGGACCAATCGACACAACTAGTCTAGGAGGTAGCAAATATACATTTGTCATTGTAGATAACTATAGTAGATATACTTGGACCTATTTTTTGGCTCACAAAAGTGATTTCTTTAATTTTTTTTTAAATTTTGTAAACTTACTCAAAACGAAAAGGGTTTCATGATTTCATTGATTCAAAGTGATCATGGTGGAGAATTCCAAAACTATGACTTTCAAAATTTTTGTGAATCTAACAGATAAAACCACAACTTCTCTACTCCAAGAAATCCTCAACAAAATAGAGCAATGGAAAGAAAGAATAAAATTTACAAGAAATAGCAAGAACCATGTTAAATGAACATAGTTTACCCAAGTACTTTTGGGCCAAAGCCATTAATACAACATGCTATGTCATGAATAGGGTTCTAGTAAGACCATCTCTATCCAAAACCCCCTATGAATTATGAAATAATAAAAAATTAAATATTTCTTATCTTAAAGTTTTCAGTTGTAAATGCTTCATCTTAAATGAAAAGGATGACTTAGGAAAATTTGATGCTAAATCCGATGAAGATATCTTTCTTGGTTACTCTTCCATTTCTAAAGTCTTTCATGTTTTCAACAAAAGAACTTTAATTATAGAAGAGTCTATTCATGTAGTTTTTAATGAAATTTTCAAACTTAAGAAAAATGATTTTGATGATGATCTTGGTTTTGATGGTTTAAATTTGAATGAACCCTCTCCTCAACAAAATAGCAACTTGGATGCATCTTCTTCCGAATTTTCCTTACCTAAGGAATGGAAGTATGTAGATGCCCATCCTAAGGAGCTAATTATAGGAGACACATCAAAAGGGGTTCAAACTCGTTCATCTTTTAAAAATTTTTATGCCCATACCGCTTTTCTTTCTCAAATTGAACCTAAGAGCATTGACGATGCCTTAAAAGATGATTCTTGGGTTATCGTAATGCAAGAAGAATTGAATCAATTTGAGAGAAATAAGGTATGGAAGCTTGTTCCTAGACCAAGTGACCATTTAGTCATTGGTACTAAATGGGTCTTTAGAAACAAGTAAGATGAATACGGTATCATGGTTAGAAACAAGGCTAAATTAGTGACCAAAGTTTTCAACCAAGAAGAAGGTATCGATTACGAAGAAACCTTTGCTCCTGTGGTAAGATTAGAAGCCATTATGATGCTCCTTGCCTATGTTAGTAGTAATAACTTTAAGCTTTATCAAATGGATGTCAAAAGTACTTTCTTAAATGGCTTTATTTCCGAAGAAGCGTATGTTGAATAACCACCCAGATTTGAAAACTCTTTTCTTCCCAATCATGTGTTTAAACTAACTAAGGCTCTCTATGGATTAAAACAAGCCCCTAGAGCTTGGTATGAGAGGCTTAGTTCCTTTCTTATTTTAAATAATTTTACTAAAGGCAAGGTTGATACTATATTATTTATTAAATATTTTAAAAATAATTTTTTATTATTCAAATTTATGTTGATGATATTATTTTTGGTTCTTCGAATGAATCACTATGTGAATCATTTGCTAAGTGTATGAGTCATGAATTTGAAATAAGCCTAATGGGTAAATTAAACTTCTTTTTAGAATTATAAGTTAAACAACTTAGTGATGATATATTTTTTAATCAAACAAAGTATATATTAGAATTGTTAAAATGATTTAACATGGATAGTTCAAAAGCCATCAACACTCTAATGAGTACTTCCACCAAGTTAGACTTGGATGAAAGTGGAGAAAATTTTGATCAAAAGATATATAGAGGAATGATAGGTAGCTTACTTTACCTCACCGCAACTAGACTAGATATCATGTTTAGTGTAGGTCTATATGCAAGATTCTAAGCTAATCCTAAGTTATCTCACCTTAAAGCTGTTAAAAAAATCTTTAGATATCTTAAAATAACTCCTAATCTAGGATTATGGTATCCAAAATCTGATAACTTTAATTTAAAAGCCTAAGCGGATGTGAATTTTGATGGATGTAGAATAGATAGAAAGAGCACATTCAGAACATGCCAATTTTTAGAACATGCACTTGTTTCTTGGACTTCCAAGAAACAAAATTCGGTTGTATTATCTACGGCAAAAGCTGAATACATAGCTACAAGTGCATGTTGTGCACAAGTTGTTTGGATGAAAAATATGTTAGAAGACTATAGAATTTATTTAAAGAACATTCCCATAAAATGTGATAATACAAGTGCTATTTGTCTAACCAAAAATCCAATTCAACACTCTAGAACTAAGCATATTGACATTAGACATCACTTTATACGAGATCATGTCAATAATAATAATGTCATTCTAGAATTTATTGATTCAAAACACCAATTAGCGGACATCTTCACAAAACCCCTAAATGAAGAATAATTTGACTTCATTATAAGAGAATTAGGCATGCTAAATTATTCTAATACATGACGTTGTATGTTTCTTTTCTGAAATTTTCCAACTTCGGTTTTGATTGTATCATCTTAATATTATCTCTTCATTTTTGAATAACATCTTTACAATATCATCTTGGCATTTTGATTAAATCTCTCATTTTTATCTTCCAATTTTGATTCTCCTCTTCAATTGATGAATTTTTGAGTTATGTCATGACTTTTGATGAAATGATTAAATTTTCAGATTTGATAGTTTCACATTGATATTATATTATCGCATTTTGATGACATCTTTATATCATGGAGCTCTTATTTTTATCTTTCGATCATAATCTTGATGAAAGCTATCATGATGTTGTTTTTCTCTTTCTTTAAATAATGGATACTAATGATGTAGTAAAAACTGATTTTATACCCTCCTTTAAGTATGACTAAAGATATTTCATGACTTGTATTTTATATGAAGCTTAACACATGTATAAATTAATGTCATGAATTGTGCAAAATTAAGTTCGTAAATGTTCATTTTCAATTTTTATTATTGTGCTAATCGGTATGATTCAAGGTTTTATGACTTCCTCCTCATGAATCACTATAAGAATGCCACGTCGAATTTTTTCCTTCAAATTTTTGATATTGATATATTTCATTCGTTGAAGTTTTATGAATTTTGACATCTCATTCTCATGGAGTTTACCTTAAAATATGAAATCTTTGATGAATGACTTTAATGATCTATCCTTTCACAATTCTATGCTTGAATTCTCAATCAAAAATTGAGTCTTAAAATTTTCATGTATGAATTCTTTATGAGCATTTTGAAACTCTAATGTTTTTTTTTTTTGGATCTCATGAACATGCATAAAAATGATCCAAACATTTTTCAGATTTATCCGTCAAGGATGATATATTTTGCATTATGTTCAACTCATTTATCATATGCTTGATAATTGACCACTCATTTTATGTGGTATGATACCTTGTGGTGGCTACTTCACCTCCTTTTTGTTGATGACAAAGGGGGAGAAGAATGTGTAAATTGATGACATATGAAAATAACTTGATACAATGTCTTACATAGTATTAAGAAGAATAGTATTGCAATATAATGGAATGAAAATATCTTATATGTTTAATATTACAATTTAATTACGTTTGCCATGCTGAAAATTGGTGATATCTTTAAAAAAAGCATCGTAATAAAATTTGTATCGTATTGTAATGTATCACGAATGCTTAAAATATAAATTTTTGAGATCGATATCATATCATGTTTAAAAATTGAGTTCTTTTTATTGATATGATAAGCTAATATTTTATTTGATATCATGCCTTGATTTTGTGTACTTCATTGATATCATTTGATTCTTGTGTCATTTCAATTTGTGATTAGTTTCTCTTGTCGAAATGATGAATGTCTATCATTCGACTAGAAAATACATATCATGCCATGACATTGTGAAAAATAAAAAGTTTCATATTTATGGATGAAAAATCATGCTTGTTAAGTATGATGATAAGTTTAATGAATGAAACTTATCGGGTTCAGGATGAATTCAAGAAGATTGAATTCAAGTGTTTTTACCTTCTCATAATATGACATATAGATAGGGGGAGTTAAGATTAACTCCATCATCAATTGATTATCATCATCAAAAAGGGGGAGATTGTTGAATCTCGGATTTTGATGATGAGGTCAATTGATGAAATATTTATTCTAATCCATATTATTGAGATAAGTATGCAAGATTAACTACAATAGCTCGAAGACATAAATCAAATTATCGGAATCAAGTTCGATGGGTGTTCGAGATCCACCAGAAGTCCGAAGGATCATCGGAAGTACTGCCGGAACTAACCGAGAAAGAATCGGGGACTTGCCGAAAGTTTTAGAAGTTCGTCAGAAAGATCATCGGAGGTTCACAGAGATCACCAAGAAGGTTCGGAAACTTGCCAAAAACTCATCAAATTCGTCACAAGTCTAGGAGCCTACTGGAAGTCCATTGGAACAAGTCGGAAGTCCGCCGAAAGTTCATCGGAAAGCTCGTCGGAAGGAAACTTGACATTATTAGTTGTTAGTTTACTTAGAATTATGTCTCAATTTCATAGTTGGTACATGAATAGGGTAAGGATTAGGTAATAATCCTATTTAACCTTGGTAGGGGCCAACCGGGCCCTTATTGGGCTAATTTGGGCCAAAATTAAGGCTCATTCAGCTTTGCTGAAGGGCCTAGGCAGTGGCACCGCCAAAAACCCGAGAGCCCAGACGGTGGCACCGCCTGGCTAGGCGGTGGCACCGCCCAGTACACTATCGCTGATAGATCGACAAAGGGGTGGCACCGCCATCGACGTGAAAGATGCACTTTGCCACAAGGAAAACCAAAAGTGATTCAAATTTGGGCTCCAAATTTGAATCCTCTTATGGTCTATAAATACCTCTCCTTTCTCAACTGAGAGGGCAACCTTTTGAGAGTTAGAAATTAAGTAAAAGCTATAACAAAGCCTTGTTTTTGATAGCTTAAGTGTTCCTCCCTCTTTCTTTGTGCAAAAATCTATAAGAGTGTAAACCACTTGTAAAAAGGTTGTAAGAGGGGTATTTCATCCTTCCCCTTCAACGAGACTTGCTAGTGGAAGTTGGGAACCTCATCGAAGAAGGCTTCGAAAGTAGATGTAGGTCATTTGACCGAAATACTATACATCGTAGTGTTTCTTGAATGTGTGAATGTTTAAATTTCTAAATCATTTTTCTACTTAGCTGTAAATCATTCGGTCTTCATCTCCCTACTCTTGATTGCCTTTACTCGAGCTATTTTAACTAAGTCATCTTTCGTCGAATCAAACTCTCTATACGAACTATCTTTGAAATTACTTTCAAGTTTATAAGTTTTAATCCGCTGCACTAATTCACCCCCCCCCCCTCCTCTTAGTGCCACTCTGATCCTAACAAATGAGTTAGGTGAATTATTATAGAGTTAATAATTCACTGAGTCAGAAGGAATTCTGACAACTATGACTCATGGTCAGCTCGATATTGAGCCTAGAGGGTCACACACATATGTTGCAAAGAGTAGAGGTTCAGATATGAGATATCTGCCGGAGTCCCAATCTTATTGGATATCTAATAAGCCCCTGTATTATTGGATCCCACGGATGAGATCCAATAAGAGCTAGATTATTGGGTAGAGACACATTAATCTAAGAGGCTTGGATAATTGGATGAAGATCTAATACATAATAGGGCAGGATCCATTAGGGTTTACAGGGGGCCTCTATAAATTGGAGGGAATCAAAGGCCCATAGGCTGGGGTTCTCTTGGTAGCCATCTTCTATTCTCCTCTCCCAAGAGAGGAGCATTGTTGCAGTCTCTACCGTGTTAATACTGCTAGAGAGGAGGACGCTTGACCTTCTTCATCTAGTCCTATAGATCTATAGGGATTCAGGGATATACGATCTCCTTAGGTACTATCGTTTATTCTTACATACGTAGTTTTCGAATTTATGAATTTGTTTTTCATGCACCGATCTTCGTATGATGATGGAACCTTTCATGGAAATCCAGGATTTTTATTTTTCTATCCTTCTATTGCGCATGAGATGTCGCACCCTGGATTTCCCAACAACAAGGGTAGTGCCCGCAAGCGGCACTGCCCCTGCGGGCATAAATACCCGTAGGAGCGATGGCACTCGCGGGCAGAAACACCTGTGGGGGCAACGGCGCCACGGGTGAGACACCATGCGGCAGCGGCGGCTGCGGCGCTACCTCACCTTGCAGTGGGTAGGCGATGGACGCTGCTGCGGCGGCGCCCATGGGCATGGGCAATGCCTCGCCGCGCCCCCCATGCATAGGATGCCACCGGCAGGGTGGTGGCGGCCGCAAACGCAACAGGGAAGGAAGAGGTTAGGGTTTTTGGGCAAAAGATAGTTTTGCCCTTGAGAATTTATGAAATTCTAATTTTATCCCCTATAGTCGATGACCAAAATAGCCCTCAAAATTTAGAAAATTTCCTATATATCCTTGTTTTCAGAAAAATATTAGTTAATTAAAATATTTAATTAACTATTATTATTTATCTAGTAGTCCTATATAATAACATATACATATGATGTATGATATGGACAAATGATCCTAGACCATGTGATGTAATATGTGTGTACATGTGATTATTATTATTGGGGCCTGCGAGCATCTATTTTTTTCGTTTATTGTCGAGCTTGCATGCTTGTAATTATATTGTAATTACATGAGGAGGCATAGCGGGAGTATAGAAGCGATAGCGGGACTCACGAGGCCTAGACGGACGATCCGACGCATCGTCACGAACTTAGCTGGTTTTGCCTAAGTCATGTGGCACCCTTACATATCCATTCGTAATGGTCAGCCTCCGCGCAGGCGGGGAGGCAGCGGCGCCCGCTGCGACGGCGCCCGCGGGCATGAGCGGTGCCTCGCCCCGCCCCCCATGCAGAGGCTGCCACCAGCAGGGTGGTGGCGGTCGCAAACGCAACAGGGAAGGAAGAGGTTAGGGTTTTGGGGCAAAAGATAGTTTTGCCCTTGAGAATTTATGAAATTCTAATTTTATCACCTATAGTCAATGACCAAAATAGCCCTCAAAATTTATAAAATTTCCTATATATCATTGTTTTCAAAAAAATATTAGTTAATTAAAATATTTAATTAACTATTATTATTTATCTAGTAGTCCTATATAATAACATATATATATGATGTATGATATGGACAGATGATCATAGACCATGTGATGTGATATGTGTGTATATGTGATTATTATTATTGGGGCCTGCGAGCATCTATTTTTTTCGTTTATTATCGAGCTTGCATGCTTGTAATTATATTGTAATTATATGAGGAGGTATAGCGGGAGTATAGAAGCGATAGCGGGACCCGCGAGGCTTAGACGGACGATCCGACACATTGTCACAAACTTAGCTAGTTTTGCCTAAGTCATATGGCACCCTTACATATCCATTCGTAATGGTTAGCCTCTCTGAAACCTCCTATGATCCCTTAGGACCTACAAAAGAGAAGACAGAACAGAGAAAGCACTTCACACGGGATCCACAAGCAACCGAGCCAGCAAACACTTTATAACCAATGCAAATTCCAACCATGGACTTCACAAGCTTAGAACGGTTGCACAACAAAGATATAAAATTGGTCCACTACAGACAGAAATCTAGTACAAGTGTCCACTTGACATGAACTTTATGTACAAGCCTACAATGGCCACCAAACTCACTCAAATTGGGCTATTAAGCCTTTAGCTAGCCCTCTATAAGCTTTACAAAGCTAGAACAAACCAAAAAGATAAGGACAGGTATAAGCATTACACCGAACATGCCATTTATAATTTGTCCATGACATTCTCCCTCATTTATTCCTTCGACGTCCTCGTCGAAGCCTTCATTGACGCTGCAACTCCTTGCCTTTGCTAGATCTTCAATCTTCTACTCCTGCTGTGATGCACCCCTTGGCTCCCAATTATTCTCTGCTTGTTATTGTTGAGTCATCGAACTTTAATCCGCCATGCTACTTCAACTTACCAATGACTCTGACTCTGGTGTGGGGTCAGTAGAGTTATGTTGATCCTTACTGGTTCTTATGGATTCATCTGATGAAGGAAAAGGCTATCTTTGATATGCTTCAGTTTTCAAATTCTTCTTGTCCCTTGAATTGGATAGATGCTTGTTAGAGCTTTAACGAGTATCGCCTCATAACCTTTGAACTATTGTCTTTCATTTGTCTCTTCGAAGGGTCTTCAAATCTATGCAGAACTCCTCTATTGGATAACTAAGAGAGCTGGGGTACTTGGTTTCGCCCATTCTCTTGAGAGTTGAGATGGCAAAGGTTACTTTGTTAAATCTCGGATTTTGATGATGAAACTAATTGATTGTGGTTTATTGTTTAATTGTGTTTTGAGTTACGTAGGTCTACTATCGACCAGGATTAGACAGTTGACACTGGAGGAATTGATGTTGCACCGAGTGATCACGTCTAGATATTGGATGTCGAGCCAGAGGTTCGGTTGATAATCGGCGGAAGGCTTCGTACATTAGGCATCGGGCCTAGAAGAACGTGTTGCGCCAAGAATATCAGGGTTGTAGAGGTCAACCGCCAATTGGGAAACGGATCACTAGAGAAGATGATGTGCCAAAGAATCGAACAAAGCACTGATAAGCCAATGACGTGTCAGGTAACTGAGTGTCAATTCGCGTTGTAATAATTATCTAAATTGAAGTAGAGTTTGGTTTATGTGTGCAGGATTAACTATGATGATGATGAAGACGTAAAGCAAAACAAAGTTCCGAAAGACAAGTGGGATAGATCGTTGGGAGTTTGAGAGTTTGATGGAAGTCTGAAGATTTATTGGGAGTATTGCCGGAACCGGCCGAGAACGAGTAGGGAGCTTGCTGAAAGGTTTTCGGAAGTTCACCGGAAGGTTTGTCGGAAGTTCGCGAAGCTTGCCAAGAAAGATCGAAGCTTGCCAATAAAGCTTGTTTGAACTCACCAAGATTATCGTGAAGTCCAGGAGCTTGTCGGGAGTCCGCAGAATGGTTTCCGAGGCTTCGTCGAAAGACCGCCGGAAGTTCGTCAAAAGCTCACCGAAAGAAGTCTTATCTTGTGGACTTTGTAATAGCTTAAAAAATATCTTTAAAATTCATAGTTAGTACATAATTAGGTTTAGGATTAGGTGTTAATCCTATAAACCAAAGTTGGGCCAATTCGAACTTTATTTGGATCGATTTCGATCGAGTTTTCGGCCGAAACCAGTGTGCTGAAATGACCTGGGCGGTAGTACCACCCAGGTTGGGTGGTGGCACCACCCAAAGGTCGAGAGCTAGGTGGTGGAACTACCTAGGTGGCAAGAGCACCGCCAAAGACTCGGCACCATGGCACCAGGTGGCACATTGGATGGCGTGGCACCGCCCAATACCGCCAGAATCGGGAAAATTGAGGTACTTCAAATTTGAGCTCCAAATTTGAATCCTCTTGAGGCCTATAAATACCCCACTCATTCAGAGTTTAGAGGGTGTTTAGAACTGAAAAAAAGAAGGGGGAAACTCTCTAGAAAGTGTATCAAATCTTCCCTCTAAGTCTTAAGAGTGTTCTAGTCCAAGAGAGAGGTAAGAGTGCTTGTAAGGGTTATCTCCTAAGCCCGTCAAAAGGAGAGGTGCTGTGAGGGAGTTCATCCTCACCTGTTGGAAGGAGGATAGCTAGTGGAAAGCCGGTGGCCTCAAGCAAGAGGAATCGGGAGTGGACGTAGGTCGGATGACCGAACCACTATAAAAATCTGGTTTGCATTTACGTTCTTGCTATTTACTTTGCTACAAACCCTTTTCACTTAATTTAATGCTCTACTTCTCATCTCTGCAAATATCTTTAAGTTAGAGCTTTTCTTATATGATTCCACTGATATGGCTTTCATAATACGAAACGAAGTTTTTACCGTACGAAGTTTCCGAAACTTATTTAAATCACCGAAAAATCTATCGTTCCTTACCGCTGCACTAATTCACCCCTGCCCCCCCCTCTTAGTGCTGCTCAATCCCTAACAATTGGTATCAGAGCCACGTTATTTCTCATTCGGATTTACACCCGTAAGAAATGGCTCTTCATGGTTTTCAAGAGGGCTTTTCGGTTTTTCGTCCACCGTTCTTTAACGGTTCAGACTATACATATTGGAAAACTCGAATGAGAGTTTTCTTGATTTCTCTCAATTTAAACTTATGGAACATCGTTGAAAATGGATTTCAACTTTCCTCTAAACTGACGAACGAATGATCGGATTTGGAGAAAAGATCGTTTTCTTTAAATGCAAAGGCTATGAATGCCTTATTTTGTGCTTTAGACAAAAATGAGTTCAACCGGATTTCTACATTCAAAATGGCTTTCGACATTTGGCGAACTCTTGAAATCATGCACGAAGGAACGAGTAGAGTCAAAGACTCGAAAGTTAATATTTTGATATACGATTTTGAGGTTTTCCGAATGACACCAAGTGAGATTATTGATGACATGTTCTCCCATTTCTTGGATGTCATCAATAGTCTAAAAGCTCTTGACAAATATTTTTTGAATTTTGAACTCGTAAATAAGATCTTAAGATCGCTTCTAAAAAGGTGGGATCCTAAAGTAATGGTAATACAAGAAACAAAAGATCTAAATAACTATCCTATTGATGAACTTATTGGGTCTTTAAAGACCTATGAAATGTCATTCTTGGAACTTTTGGAGCTTGATGAACATGTGAACCACCTTCCAAAGAACAGGAAGGATTTGGAACTTTGGATAAATGAATGCCACTTGAGTGATGACTCAAGTGATGAGGACAATGAGGATATTGAACTTTTAATGAATCTTAATAAGTTCATTAAATAAAAATTTAAAATGAACAATGAACTTGAATGGAGGAGAAGCGCAAAGAAGAATCAAATGACGAAACGACGAATTGAGCTTTAACGGACTTCGACTACAAGGTAAGTAACTTGACTCCCTTGAATTACTTTGAAATTACATGATCCTTTCATGAGTTGCTTGAAATAGTTGGTAGGTTTTTTTTATGCTTTTCCTTTTTAGTAATTTTTTAAAAATTAAAAATATGAATGATGCATGATTTGTGATAATGCTTAGGATTAATCCATGCATGTGTATCTTGATGTTTTATATTGCTTTTCGTTTCTAAACATGATGCTTGATGATTTTGTAACATTCATTAGTTTTTGAAGTAATGTTGATTTGACTCTATATTGTGGATTAACATATTTTTGGTGTAATTGTTTTCATGACAAATTAAGATGACATTTTGAGATGATGAAATTTCATGTATACTTTCCATATCGGTTTTCAATCTTAAACATGATACATATCTATGTATGAATTTCTTGAAAATCTTTTGATGATAGATGTATGTATCTTGATTATAATTTGAAAACTTCCATCTTGACTTAATGGGTTCTAACCCTTTTTATGATGAAATTTTTATTGGTATATGTCTTCATGAAATCAATTATAAAGACCCAATCCACAAATTTTCCAAATGAAAGAAATGTGGTTTTGATGTTGCCTTGTATTATATTTGGACTTGATGATTTTCATGATAAAAATTATTTTTTAAATTTTTAAAATGATGTATGATTTTAGCAAAAGTTTGAGCATTGATCATCTTGTTATAATAAATGAAAGAAAGAATTAAAATAATTTTGATGATGCATTATGAAAACGTGCTTATTGATGGTATCATACTTGATGACTTGAAATCTCATATTTTGAAATAATATATTCATAATGAATCCATGAATCTTGATGATTTTCGTATCACTTTTTGGCTTTAAACTTGATACATATCTTTCATGCAAAAAGTTTTTGGGCATGCTTATGTGAAATCTTACTTGATAAATGAAAATGCTCCATACGTATGATCATGATAAATTCATGAATCTTGATGATTTTACATTGCTTTTGATTTCAAACAAGATGAATGATTTTTGAAACAAAAAATTATTGCATGTTTCAAGATAATGCTTGTACACCAAATATGATTAAAAGATAGAAGCAAGCATATTAATGATTTCGTTTTTACATGAAAATTTGAACATGCATATATAAAAGATCAACCACATAAAATAAAATACGAAAGTTAAAAATATTTTAATCACGATATTTTATTTTTGATGTGTTTGGTCTTAATGGTCTTTATGACAAAACTTACGTCTTGCTTTCAAAAGTTGATACATGCTCACATGTAATCAATTTATGTTGCTCTTATTAAAATTTTCGAATGAAAGATTTTGATACATTTGATCTTAATGGGTTTAATGACAAACTTGTATTTTGAATTTATACAATGATGGGTTCCATATAAATGTTTGAACATACATTATGAAATCATCATTGAAATAAAAATATTAAAAGTTTGTTATCATGCTTAATGACTTTGTGATATCATATCTTGATGACAAACTCATGTTTTAATCTTAAATTTGATACTCATCTTTTGAAACATGAGCACACTTGTTTGAAACAAAATGAAACATATTATCTTGATAAATTGAATCTCATAATATGTTATATTATTGTCTTGATAATTTTTATAATGAAGTTTGTCTTTCGATGTTGAATGTTGATATTTCTATTTTATTTGATATTAAAAGACAAAGGCATGCTTATTTGAAGTAAATTATAAAAAGGAAATGTATGATTCTTGAAAATTTTTTATCTCTAAAGTTTTCGGTCTTGATGAATCCATGTGGATCTCTTGAATCGAATCTTTTTGGAAAGTACCACATACTTAATGTGATTCGACTTAATGACAAATTGTCTTTTCATCTTGAATGTTGACATTTATTTTTATTAAGGGCAAATGCATGGTTTTAAGAAGCAAATCACATATAAAAACAAAATGCAATCCTCTATATCAATCTTATCAATTTTTCTATAAGAAATTCATGAATCCATACTTATCATGTATGAATTTATTGAATGAGATTTTGAGGATAATTCCGATTTTGACTAATGCTTGATTTATATTTATGCCATAAGACATATTTTAAAATTGAATCATGCTTCAATCATGTTCTATCTCCCTTAATTCATTTTGTTCTCCTATATTTCCTTTTATTTACCATAGAGGAGAACCTTCTAAATGAATTATGAAATTGATGATTTGATAATAAGTGTTTATCAAAAATCTATTTATAATTTTGCAATCTCTAAAAAGTTGATAATCACTCATTCATGTTGTGAATCTCAAAAATATTTTTGATTTGGTTAGGAGTTTCGAGTTGACAAAATGAGTTTGAATAATTTTATAACTCCTCTCTTGATCTCTTGAAATCATGACCTTGAATTCTTGACTTGAGATATTTTTGCAAATTGAAATGCCTTCCTCTATGATTGCTTCCTTTTTCATTTACTAAAGAGGAAAACAATTCAAGTCTTGATATATTGATAAGTGATACTTGAAATTATTTTTATGATTCATGATAAATTTAGATCTATCATGTATAAATCAAGTTGTTGCTTTTACTATCAAATGAATCATGAGCCCTGACATCACATCTTTCATGATATAAAAATGACATGATTTCCTTACCTTGTATGCCTTTTGTGATGATTTGAACATTGATGTAAAACAAAATTTATATTCTTCCCTTTCCTTTTATTTCCTTCTTTAAAGACAAAAAGGGAAAGAAAGCATGTTAACATCATTAATGATGACTTGATTTTGATTTCTTGGAACTATATATTTGAGATTCTATTTATGAAATCATGATCATGATGATTTGAAAACTCCTACATGTAAATCAAGATTTTCTTCATGACAAATATATATAAATTTTGTTTATTCATGAATTGATCTTTAATGACATGACTTCCTTGTGTGATGATTGAAAATTAATTTTCTTTATGATGAATCATTGAATCATGACTTGATTTATGAGAATGCTATTTTTTATATATATCATGATTCTTAATTGTATACCCTTTATCATGAATTGAAAATTGATGATAAAAAAAGTATTTCTGAATCATGATTTTGATTTCTCAGAACTATATGTTTAGAATTTGTTTTAAAATCATAATCTTGATCTTGATAAAATGAATGGTTATGAATCATGAATGATATCTTTTGATCCTTATTGATTTTTCATATTGATATCTTTCATTACATGATATGATTGAATGATTGATTGATACAAATTTAAATGATGTGAAAAGTTGTTAAAGGAAGAAAACAATCTAAATTTTGATATTTCAATATTTGATACTTGAAATATTTTAAAATGTGTTCTTGATGAGAATGTTTGAAATTGCTCTTTTTATCTCATGAATCTTTATCTTGATCTTGTTAAGAAAAATTTTAATGAACCATGAATCATATCTTTGGTATTCACGAATTAATCCTTATTGATATCTTTCATGAATTCTTTGAATCTATTGCCTTGAACTTTTGAATTGTGATGAATCAAAAAATTTTCTCCTATATGACTTCTTCTCCTATATGTCATGCTTTGAATATTGATGAAGATTTTTTATTAATGGAAGTTGATAAATGATATGAAAAAAGGATGTAAAAGAAAATCTTTGTATTTGATCCTCCTATTCTTTTTGACAAAAACAAAGGGGGAGAAGATTTATTGCTAGCTTGCAACTTCAATGAAAAATTTCCTAGCTCGATCATTGAAATAAAGGAATATCCTATCATGAACATTTTAAATGTTGCTAGTATGCTACAAAAGCAAAGTGCAAACTTGCTATGATGAATTGTAAGAAGCAAGTGATGGATTGCTATGCTTGGACATCCTTGAAAAACTTATCATGATTGAATGTTGAATGTTGATAAAAATTTAGCTAATATGATTATAAAACTTGTATATCTTTTAAACTAGCTATGATGATTACTTCTCCTTTTTGTTGATGACATAGGGGGAGAAGTAGATTGATGACTTCATGCATTGATTGAATATTTTATATATTTTCATGATGGTTTGATGTATTCTCTTAACACGAGTGATGAATGTTGCTTGGATTTGGGATCATCCAAGTGTTCTATCAATGGCATATTGATAGGGGGAGTTTGGTTAAACTCCAGAGAGTTAAGGTTAACTCCGTTAGTCATCAATTAGTTGTCATCATAAAAAAGGGGGAGATTGTTGAATCTCGGATTTTGATGATGAAACTAATTGATTATGGTTTATTATTTAACTGTGTTTTGAGTTACGCAGGTCTACTATCGATCAGGATTAGACAATTGACACTGGAGGAATTGACGTTGCACCGGGTGATCACGTCTGGATATTGGATGTCGAGCCAGAGGTTCGGTCGACAATCGGCGAAAGGCTTCGTACGTCGGGCATCGGGCCTAGAAGAGCATGTTGTGCCAAGGATATCAGGGTTGCGAAGGCCAACCGCCAATTGGGCAATGGATCGCTAGAGAGGATGATGTGCCGAAGAATCGAACGAAGCACCGATAAGCCAATAACGTGCCGGGCAACTAAGTATCAATTCACGTTGTAATAATTGTCTAGATCGAAGTAGAGTTTGGTTTATGTGTGCAGGATTAATTACGATGACGATGAAGACGTAAAGTAAAATAAAGTGCCAGAAGACAAGTGGGATGGATCGTTGGGAGTTCGAGAGTTCGACAAAAGTCCGAAGATTCGTTGGGAGTATTGTCGGAATCCACTGAGAATGAGTAGGGAGCTTGCCGAAGGGTTTTTGGAAGTTCACCGGAAGATTTGTCGGAAGTTCGCGGAGCTTGCCAAGAAAGATCGGAGCTTACCAATGAAGCTCATTGGAACTCGCCAAGATCATCGTGAAGTCCGGAAGCTCGCCGGGACTCTACAGAATGGTTTCCGAGGGTTCGTCGGAAGACCGCCGGAAGTTCACCGAAAGCTCACCGAAAGAAGTCTTGTCTTGTGGACTTTGTAATAGCTTAAAAATATCTTTAAAATTTGTTATTAGTACATAATTAGATTTAGGATTAGGTGTTAATCCTATAAACCAAATTTGGGCCAATTCAGACTTCATTTGGACTAGTTTCGACCAAGTTTTCAGCTGAAACCAATGTGCTGAAATGACCTGGGCGGTAGTACCGCCCAGGCTGGGTGGTGGCACCACCCAGAGGCTGAGAGCTGGGTGGTGAAACCACCCTAGGCTGGCGGTAGCATCGCCTAGCACCTGCGGGCACCAGCGGTGGCACCGCCCAGTATCGCAAGAATCAAAAAAACCGAGGCACTTCAAATTTGAGCTCTAAATTTGGGCTCCAAATTTGAATCCTCTTGAAGCCTATAAATACCCCACTCATTCAGAGTTTAGAGGGTGTCTAGAACTAAAAAAAAAGGGAGAAACTCTCTTAAAAGTGTGTCAAATCTTCCCTCTAAGTCTTAAGAGTGTTCTAGTCCAAGAGAGAGGTAAGAGTGCTTGTAAGGGTTATCTCCTAAGCCCGTCAAAAGGAGAGGTGCTGTGAGGGAGTTCATCCTTGCCCGTTGGAACGAGGATAGCTAGTGGAAAGCCAGTGGCCTCAAGCAAGAGGAATCGGGAGTGGACGTAGGTCGGAAGACCGAACCACTATAAAAATCTAGTTTGCATTTATGTTCTTACTATTTACTTTACTGCAAATCCTTTCCACTTAATTTGATGTTCTACTTCTCATCTCTGCAAACATCTTTAAGTTAGAGTTTCTCTTATATGATTCCACTGATACGGCTTTCATAATACAAAATGAGGTTTTTACCGTATGAAGTTTTCGAAACTTGTTCAAATCGTCAAAAAATCTATCGTTCCTTACCGTTGCACTAATTCACCCCCCCCCTCTTAGTGCCGCTCGATCCCTAACATACTTGATTTCGCTTGCCTCCTCGAGGTTGTACTTCATGTTGAATCTCGGATTTTGATGATAAAACTAATTGATTATGTTTTATGATCTAACTGTGTTTTGAGTGACACAGGTCTACTATCGATCATAGTTGACATTGGAGGAATTGATGTTGTATCAAAAAATCATGTCAAAATATTGGACAATCAGTAGGAGGCTTTAGACGTTAGGCATCGAGCCAAGAAGAGCGGAGTTGCACCAAGAATATCGACGTTGCGGTGGTCATCCGTCGATTGGGCAACAAGCCACAAGGGAGAACGATGCACCGAAGAATCGGACGAAGCGCCGACCAATGACGTGCCGAGCAAATGAATGTCAATTCACATTGTAATAACTGTCTAGATCGAAGTAGAGTTTTTGGTTTATGTGTGCAGGATTAACTATGATAATGCTGAAGATGTAAAGTGAAACAAAGTGCCGGAAGATAAGTGCAATGGATCATTGGGAGTTCGAGAGTTCAATGGAAGTTCGAAGATTCGTTGGGAGTGCTATCGGAACTAGCCGAGAACGAGTAGGGAGCTTGTCGAAAGGTTTTCGAAAGTTTGCCAGAAGGTTCATTGGAAGTTTGCCGGAAGGTTCGTTGGAAGTTCACGAAGCTTGCCAAGAAAGATTGAAGCTTACCAAAGAAGCTCGTTGGAACTCGCCAAGATCATCGTGAAGTCCAGGAGCTTGCCGAGAGTCCGTAGAATGGTTTCCGAGGGTTTATCGGAAGACCCCCGGAAGTTCACCAGAAGCTCACCGGAAGAAGTCTTGACTTGTTGGACTTTGTAATAGCTTAGGAAATGTCTTTAGTTTCATAGTTAGTACGTTAATTTGGGTTAGCATTAGGTGTTAATCCTATAACCCAAGTAGGGGCCAATTGAGCCCGATAACGGACTGGTTTGGACTGAGTTTAAGGCCCATCTAGTGAGCTGGAATGAGTTTAGTGGTGGCACCGCCCAGTACACTAACAGTTTCAGTGTCAGACTGGCGATGGTACCGCCAGCACTAGGAAAACCAAGGTGATTTAAATTTGGGCTCCAAATTTGAATCCTCTTGAGGCCTATAAATATCTCTCTCATCCATGGTTCAAACATACACAAAAATTGAGAAAGAAGAAGGGAAAACTTTGTTGAAATTGTGTCAAAACCTTCTCTCTTATTCTAAAGTATGATCTAGCCTTAGAGAGGGGTGAGAGGCCTTGTAAGGGTTACCTCCTAAGCCCGTCAAAAGGAGAGAGCTGTAAGGGAGTTAATCCTCGCCCGTTGGAAGGAGGATAGCTAGTGAAAAAGCCGGTGGTCTCAAGTGAAGAGGAATCAGGAGTGGACGTAGGTCGTATGACCGAACCACTATAAATCAGTTTACGTTTATATTCTTGCAATTTACTTTACTACAAACCATCTTCACTTTGATGCTCTACCTTCTCATCTCCTTCTTACGAATCAATTTACTTCTAAAGCATCTTTCGTTGTAGATTTAATTGAAGTATAATTTTCAACGTATGAAGTTTTCGAAAGTTGTTTTAAATTACCGAATTTATCATTCTTAACCACTGCACTAATTCACCCCCCCTCTTAGTGCCACTCGATCCCTAACACTTCGTGCCTCAAGCTGGTTACTAGAATTCACCTACTCTTAGCTCACACTTCTGAAGCACTTGAAGTGTTTGCAATCCTTGCGTTGAGTCAGCTACTGTGATTCACTTTCTCAATGCTATTGAACTTCTGGAATGCAAGAAGTTATTACTCCAACTTGGAGCAAGTCTCCGATAGATTTGGTCGCCTTTGGGAGTACACCGCCTTCTCCATCATTTCTACCACCTACTCCTTTGAGTAGCAAAGGTACAACACAATATACTGCCTACTTCATTCCTTGGTCCTGCACTCTTGCATCGACCCGAAGTCCTTCTCTTATAGCTATCTTGATGAGAAGTCTATTGACACCAGTCTTACGAAGTTCCGAGGCCTCTGCCCTTCAATCTTATTAAGGTACATAGAGTTTGCCACTGCATTCTTCTCCTCCACGGCCTATATCACAACTAAGCGCTCTCCCTCTATGAGAGCAAGGGATCGATGACTCTATGGAAGTCCCACCTCTATGGTACCATAGCACTGCTATGCCCATGGCACTACTATTTTTTGTCTCGCATTTGCATCCCTTCTTCACAATCGGTAGATCCACCACTGCGGCATTGCGACACTCCTTTGAGTCTACCTTCATTCTAACCTATGATCGATTTTGGGTAGCTAAGTCCCTCTAGACTCGTCATTGCTTCCTCGCCCTTTTTCGACCACCTACTTCAATACCTCTGTGTTCTCTGAGCAGTTCCTCTTGGTCGATGGAAAGATAGACTGCAACTCCCATACATGGCCTTCACCATCATGTTGCAGGGCTTGCAATGCTTCTGTTCTCCTTAGCTTCATTGGTTGCAACATTCGCTTACTCGGCCTTGCCCTCTGACTTGCCGGGCTCCCTTAAGCGAATATGAGCTCTGAAGCAGTCCAACTCTTCAGCCACTCCGATCATACCTCTGCATGATCCAGTCCCCCCATGGGATTCACTAGTACTTGCATCTGAACTTCTCCCTCGATAGTGCACAACCCCCATAAGCTAATGCCCAAGACTTTCATTCAATGCAACCTTCAATGCATGCATAGAAGACCCGCCTCTACGGTACTATGGTATTTGAATCCATAGCCCTTCTTACCGTCGTGTTGCTCACCGAAGTGGAGCTCCCAATCGTGCTCCCGATCATACCTCCATATGACCTTGTCTCTCATGGGAACTTCTATGTGTGTCATATTACCATGAATTATTCCACCACGATCCGCTGCTCCATGTCGCCTCCTGGTGACATCTCTTTGCATTCTAATCCTTATGGTATGAACTCGAACTGTGATCCTTCCATGTGTGGCCTCCACCAACACATCGCAGGGCCTTTGCCACCTTCGATTCTGTTCACTCCTTTGGCAATCGACCTTTGTCCACCTGCTCTCGGATAACACCCAGACGAAGTATAACACTAGGATAGTCTATCGCCTAGCAGCTCCTCTAAAGTCCCCTGACTTCACTAAAATTGATGCACCATTATTTGGATCCTGGGACTCTACCCCTACCAGCACAATATCCATTGTGCACCACTTTCTTCATGGCAACTTCGACTAGCAACACTATGGCATATTCTTTAAGAGTACCCGACTTTGCATCCTCTTGCCTCGTACTAAGGCCTCCTAACACCAACTTCCCCTTTGTAAGTTATGTCACCTTAGTTCCTCCGTCAAATGTTTCATCGAGATAAGGTGCATGTGCCCCAAAGCTCTCTCCATCCTTGGCACCATGCAAGATAAGTCTGCTCCATTAGAATAAGGAACCCATGGAACGATATGACCCTACTCCTACCTCTATAAGAGTCTATGTCCTTGACCTCTGTCTAAGAAAAGCTCCAAGCCTCTATTCCATGTTCCATCTTCTATGCCAACTCCCTTTATGCGGCTTGGGCACATAACAAGTTATCCCCAAGTTGCTCCACTTCTCGATTTGCATTGAGTTATAGTGGCCCTCGTGCCTACCATTCCACGGGTTAGTCCTTTGTTGAGTTCGATCTCCCTATCAGCTCTAAGTGTGCCTTCACTTTCTATTACCTTGGGTCGCTCTCCCACCTGATCTCGCTATGCGTCTACCAATGCATTACCTCTTGTGAGATCATACGATGACTCCTCGCTGCTTGCTCGGTCTGTTGAGATTTGTCTTGAGGTATTCCTCAACATGTGTGGTTCGTTGCACATAATTCTCCCTTTGGAGAATTGGGACTTATCCTTCCTGGATATCTGCCCCGTTGGAACAACTTCTCTCTTTACATCCTTTCCTCTGGAAGTTTCAGAGACCACCATCCCCTTGGACTACTTCGCCTTGCTAAACAAACTGTGCACTATTCTGCCTCTGCAAATGCACCTGCTAGATTATGACTCTTCGCCAATACAGCCCCACTGCACCCCTTTGGGTCTAGCAACATGCTGAACCTGCTACACACTTTAGCCTCTTACATACGAATCCTGCTCATGCCGAAGAGAAAATTTCAATGCTCCATGGCGCCGACCTTCGGCCACCTTGGGATGGCCACGGATAGTCTGTCGTCCGCATACAAGCCCTTGCATGAGTATCGAATTCCTTGAGTTTGTAATTTCTCTTACCTCTATGAGCTTTGCATAACTCTTTTGATCGTTGAACAATCCACTCTACCTTGCATGGTCTTTGATAGAACCCCAAAGGAATTCTATAGAGATTGATCTTTGAGGGGGATCAACCCTTGGAACGCTATAGGCGTTCCACCTTCCAAGTAGCCTAGTGGCTGTAATTGTAGATTGATCTTTCTTATTCCAAAGAGATGGAGGCTACAAGCTTATATAGAGCTCCAAACCCTAACCCTAGGGGCTGCTTCCTAAGTGAACTACCCAATTTATCAACCTTAGCGGGCCGGCCCAAGAACAAGGGGGCGCGGCTAAGAAGCCCAAAGATCCAAATATAAACCCTAGCCTCTCTTCTTTATAGGATAGAGGCGGCTAGGTGGGGTTTATTACATTCTCACAGGGTTTTTATTAGTTGCTACATGGTTGAGTAGGACCTAACCCTACTAGGGTCCTATCAAGCCCGCCCTCTTCAAATCACCTTGTTCTCAAGGTCAGGTTCCATGAACTCGAGGGGCAACTTGACTCACCTCATATGATTCGCATGTGGCATCTTCGAGTAGTAAATTAGTCCAATGTACTAGTACTTGAAGAGAGGGACGTCGACGACGTATCACGACTCTGCGATCGAGGATGGCTTGTGGTTGGGCTTGAATATTTCCATCATCAGTGGTGTTGGGTAGTTGGATCTGGGGTATCTCGTGTTCTCCCAACTTGGGCTTCAAGCATGACACGTGAAAGACAGGGTGAATTTTGGCATCTTCGGGTAATTTAAGTCTGTACGCCACAGCTCCAATACGCTCTATGATCTGATATGGCCCATAAAAACGTGGAGATAGCTTCATGGAGGCTCGTGTGTTGATGAATAGTTGCTTGTATGGTTGTAGGCGAAGATAAACCCAATCTCCTACTAAAATTCTCTTTCACTTCTTCGTGTGTCACTTGTCGCTTCATTCTAGCTTGAGCAGTAGAGAGATTATCCTTTAGCAGCTGTAAGAGTTTGTCCCTGTCAATTAAATCTTGGTCGACCTGATCTACCTTAGCCGAGCCAATTATATACTTTGGAATCACAGGAGTCGACCGACCATATAATGCTTCATATGGGGTACATTTTGTAGATGAATGATATGTAGTATTGTACCACCATTCGGCCCAGGGGAGCCATTTCGTCCACTTCTTTGGTCGATCACTAGTGAAACACCGAAGGTATGTCTCTAAATATCTGTTCACCACTTCTGTTTGGCCGTTAGTTTGTGGATGGTATGCAGTGCTCATCTTAAGTTTGGTGACCTGTAACTGAAATAACTCGGTCCAAAATTTACTAGTGAAGATCCTGTCACGATCACTTACAATAGACCTTGGCATCCCATGCAGTTTAACAATATTTTCTATAAAAATCTGAGCAATACTAACAAAGAAGTAGGGATTGCGCATACAAAAATGAGCATATTTCGTAAGTCGATCAACCACCACAAGGATTGTGCTTTTACCTTTGGAAGGTGGCAGCCCTTCGATGAAGTCCATGGAGATGTCGACCCACACCGAGTCCGTATAGGTAGTGGTTATAGTTTCCCTGGACTCGCCAACTGCTTCACCTTTTTCTTTGTTGACATACATCACATTGTGCTACGTATTCGTAGAAATAATTTTTTCATCCCTTTCCAATAAAAGTTTTGCTTCACTCTTTTGTAGGTTCTTAGAAATCCGGAGTGCCCTGCTAAGGTGTGGAGTGCATTTCGTGCGTAATGACTTTGATGCAAGGGAGTTTGGTATAAGCACAATACGACCTTTATAGCGTAGATCCCTCGAATCCCAAGTATAGTGAGCTATTGCACTTGGATCCTCCAATTTTTTGATGATGTTGCTGGTTTCTGGATCCTTCTTCCATTCCTCCCTAATGCCCTCGAGGAAGCCGGTGACAGGAAGAGAGATAGCTGAAAATTCAGCTTGCTAAGGGAGCCGTGAGAGTGCATCTGCAACAACGTTTTCTTTCCCCTTTTTGTAAATAATTTCATAATCAAATCCTAGAAGTTTGGTTGCCCATTTTTGCTGCTCCGGGGATGATATCTTCTACTCCAAAAAGTACTTAAGGCTTCTATGGTCGGTTTTAATCTAAAATCGTCGGCCAATCAGGAAGGGTCTCCACTTTGTTACTGTGTGCACAATGGCGAGCATCTCCTTATCATAGATAGACATTTTTTGATGGGAGGGAGACAATGCCTTGCTAGTGTATGTGAGTGGTCGACCATCTTGCATGAGAACAGCTCCAATTCCAACTCCAGATGCATCGGCCTCAATGATGAAGGGTCAGTTGAAATCTGGTAGTGCTAGCACCGGTGTTGTCGTCATGGCTGCCTTAAGTCTATCGAAGGTAGCAGAGGCTTTGTTCGACCATAGGAAGGTATCTTTTTTCAGTAGAGAAGTGAGGGGGGCACTAATCTTTCCATAGTCCTTCACGAATTTTCGGTAGTAGCCTGTTAGTCCAAGGAACCCACGCAGCAATTTCACATTTGTAGGTTTCGGCCAGCCTTGCATTGCTTTGATTTTTGTTGGGTCTACGGCCACTCCTTCTGATATTATATGCCCAAGGTACTCTACTTTTTGGTGGAGAAAGCTGCACTTTGATAGCTTAACAAAAAGAGTATTCTCTCGAAGGATCGTTAGAATAATTCGCAAGTGCTGAAAGTGAGTCTCAAGAGAAGGGCTATAAATGAGAATATCATCGAAAAATACCAGCATAAATTTGTGAAGAAAGCTTCAAAAAATATTGTTCATGAGACTTTGGAAGGTTGAAGGAGCATTAGTGAGTCCAAAGGGCATTACCAAGAATTCATAATGCCCGTTGTGAGTGCGAAAAGCAGTTTTTGGGATGTCGCCTTCACATACCCAAATTTGATGATAACCGGATCGAAGGTCCAACTTCGTGAAGACTCGAGCTCCTTTTAATTCATCAAGAAGTTCATCCACCACTGGTATGGGGTACTTATCCTTGACGGTGATGTCATTTAGAGCTCGGTAGTCGACGCACATCCGCCAAGTTCCATCTTTCTTGCGCACAAGTAGCATCGGTGAGGAGTAGGGGCTGCAGCTTGGTCGAATCACCCTTGTTTTGAGCATTTCCTTCATGATTTTCTCAATTTCATCCTTCTGGACATAAGGATAGCGGTAAGGCTGAGTGTTTGCTGGTGGTTTGCCCGGAAGGATTGGAATCCGGTGGTCATGTTGCCGAGTAGGAGGAAGACCACGTGGTTCAGCAAAAACATCATCAAATTCAACAAGCAGTTGGGTGATATTTTGATTTTTAATTTCTGTTTTCTCCCCCTTTGGTTGCTGCTGGAGATGCATAAGAAAGTCACCATTTATCTTGTGTAAAACTTTCTCCATTCGTTGGGTTGAAACGGTGGTTACGTTGCTTCCGCGCTTCCCGCGTAGGGTGACCTGTTTACCTTTACAATAGAATTTTATAATCAATTTGGAAAAGTTCCAAGAAATATCACATAGTGTCGTTAGCCATTCTATGCCCAGCACAGCCTTATAATCATCAATTGGTAGGAGGAAGAAGTCAGCAACAATTTCTTGGTCCTGTAGTAATAGTTTCACCTGCGGGCATCTTTGGTCGCATTTTAGGATTCGGCCGTCGGTGACCTTTACATCGAACTTGCTGCAACCTTACTATTTAGAAAGTTATTAGTGCTGCCTGTATCGATGAGAACGATGATCAGTTGTTGTTTGAGCAGGCCTCCAACTTTCATTGTTTGCGGATTTGAGTAGCCGGCTAGCGCATGTACCATAAAGTCGATCGATTGTGGCTCTTCTTCTATATCTTCATCCTCATGTTCAAGACTCTCTTCTGGCTGTTCATTGATCTCTTCTTCCACTTGTTCAATCACAAGAAGTCTCCCCTTTTTACAGCGATGCTCGCGGCTCCACGGCTCATCACAATGCCAACATAACTCCTTGGCAGATCGGTCTCGAAGCTCTTCTCTTGTCAACCTTTTTGGTGTAGGAGCTCGGCTGATAGTGGGGGGGCTGAGGGCTTCAATATTGCTGGTCGAGGAGCGACCCTAGTCCTCTGAGCTTCATGGTTCAATCGCTCCTCTTGAAGTCGTGTGAAAGAGATGGCTGCCATAAGCGTGTACGGTTGTCGCGCTTTAACTTCTCCCTGGATCTCCGGCTTCAAGCCCTCAATAAATGTCCCCAATAACTGTTTTTCAGACCAATCATGAGTTTGATTAGATAACCTTTCAAACCTGGTTTGATACTCCTAGATGGTGGAGGTTTGTCGGATCTTTGCTAGTTGTCCGTCGATGTTCTCGTAATCGGTCGGTCCGAAACGGATCAGCAGTCCTTCTTTGAATTGTCACCATGAGAGGACTCCATGAGTATGTTCAAACCAATCAAACCATTGTATGGCATCTCCTTCAAGATGTATAGCTGCAATTTCGACCATAGATGCATATGCGGTTTTGTGGTACCGAAAATATCGTCCCGCGTACGAGATCCAACCAATAGGGTCTCCTTCTTCCCATCTAGGGAAGTCCACCCTCATGCGTGGATAGTGGGGATCGGTCATAGAGCCTCCCCTTCCTGGAGGTCATCTCTTCGATTAGAGCTCTCCCCTTGATGTGATTTCTTTATGCTTGGTGGTCGACCCAAACTAAGTTCGACAAAGAGAGTCCGAATCTTCTCCTCCATTCGTGTCTCGAAGGCTTCAAATTTAGCATCAATTGCCTCCTCGGATGCCATAGCATATGTCTCCAAATCTATAATATTAAGATCTCTTTTTTGCTGTCGAGTTAAAGGCATGTATTGGTTGAGAGAAGTGGTGGTTGAAAGGGTTAGTGGATTGGTGAATGTAGGCTGCGGTTTAGGCTTGTTTTATGGCTATTTTGGGTGTTGTTTGGGGCTACAATTTGATGGAGTTTTGGGCTGAGATGGTAGTGGATGAAGGTTAGGGAAGAGGGTTTTAGATCTGTGGTAGCTCGCAGCAAAGACTTGACAAAAATCAGTAAAAATTGCTGCCTATATGCGCTGTCTCGTAAGAGCAGAATTGTCGTCGAAGAAATAGCGATTTCTTGATGAAATTTCCAGCGAAAACTCAGGGGTTTGAGGAGGGGGTTTGATGGTAGAATCTTAGTTTAGATAGCAATAAGGATAACAAATTGGATCAAGAAATTTCGACAGCAAAGCAGTAAAGAAATTGGTGCAAGTTGCGATAGCAGAATTCTCGTCAAAAAATTTTAGCAGTTTATGACGAGAGATTGCAGCAACACACGAATTTGTTTTTGTGATGAATTCCACAATAGATCAATCATGGATGGGAGCCAAGATGATCTATAAGGTGCACAAAAAATTTCGTTCAAAAAGGATAACGATTAGATCAGTTAAAGGCAGCAACACACGGCTGAAATTTTCTGCAGCAATCCTTCGTTCGCAAAGATGGTAACTTTTACGACGCAAGGAATTCGCAGCAAGGGATCGATAGAAAAACTTCTTTTTGATATTTTAGATGAAAAATTGCAGCAGCAAAAGGTATTGGTGGTAGAAAAATACCAGATCTCTGATGCAATTAGAGGTGGCGACTATAGATTGATTTGATCTACATCAAGAGATGATGGTGGAGACGACGACGTCAAGAGCAATTATGGGAATTGCTTGGCTAATGGTGGGCGGCAGGGATGGTAGCAAAAGCACCAAGATCATTGCTCTGATACCAGATGATAGAACCCCAGAGGAATTCTATAGAGATTGATCTTTGAGGGGGATCAACCCTTGGAACGCTATAGGCGTTCCACCCTCCAAGTAGCCTGGTGGCTGCAATTGTAGATTAATCTTTCTTATTCCAAAGAGGTGGAGGCTACAAGCTTATATAGAGCTCCAAACCCTAGCCCTAGGGGCTGCTTCCTAAGTGAACTACCCAATTTACCCTCAACCTTAGCGGTCACCCAAGAACAAGGGGCGGCGGCTAAGAAGCCCAAAGACCCAAATATAAACCCTAGCCTCTCTTCTTTATAGGATAGAGGCGGCTAGGTGGGGTTTATTACATTCTCACAGGGTTTTTATTAGTTGCTACATGGTTGAGTAGGACCTAACCCTGCTAGGGTCCTATCAGTCTTATCCTTAAACAAGCGCCTCACTTGCCTCGAGCACCGTCAAGTTTGGCTGCCAATGTCGAGCCACCACTCGAACTCAATCATCCCAACCTTTGTGCGCTATGCAATTCTTCTTCGCTTGTTTGCCCTCATGGTGCCTCTTGTGCGAAGGGTTGGCCATTCCTCCGAATGCCATTCTTGGATGTCCGTTCCTCTGAGCGACTCCATTCCCTACAACACCATGTCCGTTTTCCCCCAAACGGTCGTGCATACTGGCTGCCCTCAATGTAGCCTCACTAGGTCCCCCACGTTTTCATGCTAAGTGTTTCTATGTATGCTTGTTCCGCTCTGATACCAACTAACATGAACTTACCTAGTTTTACCTAAGTCATACGGCACCCTTGCGTATCCATCCGCAACCCTTGCGTATCCATCCGCAATGGTCAGTCTCCCTGAAACTTCCTATGATCCCTTAGGACATGCAAAAGAGAAGACGGGATAGAGAAAGCACTTCACACGGGATCCACAAGCAACCAAGCCAGCAAACACTTTATAACCAATGCAAATTCCAACCATGGACTTTGCAAGCTCGGAATGGTTGCACAACAAAGGTATAAAATTGGTCCACTATAGACCAAAATCTAGTACAAGTGTCCACTTGACGTGAACTTTATGTACAAGCCTACAATGGCTGCCAAACTCACTCAAATGGGGCTATTAAGCCTTTGGCTAGACCTCTACAAGCTTTACAAAGCTAGAACAAACCGAAAAGACATAGACATGCATAAGCATTATACCGAACAAGCAATTTATAATTTATCCATGACAACAAGGAGATGCGTTGAGATGCCGACGGAACCGACAAAGCGAGATGGACAATCACAGGGCATGGAGATGCGTCACTGCACATATAGATCTTGATGTGAGTGATTGGGCCCTCTAACTCGAGCTTGATCATATTAGGATATGGTCTATGATTATCTGGTGTGATTACTCATATGATGTGTGATTGCTTATGCTAGTTATATATGCCCTATAAGCCAATCACATGAGTGATGGTACTTGTGACTTGATATGCACTCTTTCTTTTTGCTTATTATTAGATATTTTATCACTTTATCTTACGTGTTGCATAAATTGTGATGTCATTGGATTTGTGCAATGGGAATTAAATCATGATGAGATCACGATAATGAGACCGATTCATCTTTAAACACAGACCTTAAATAATCCTAGTCATAGGTTACTCGAGAGGGACATCGAGATAACCGGATAGACTGGTGTGCTGTATACCCGTCCATATGATAGAAGTGGCTGGTCTCAGAGCTACTCGTGTGGGGACACAAAGGGTATAGTACAGGTGCTTATTAGGAAATGAGTTCACTTATTGATCCACCTACGGAATGCTAGATGGTTATTGATACCTCACGTCAGACAGCGATTCCATAGTCCCAGTAGTGCATCTGGTCCTTAGACTTGAGACACCAAGGATGTCCTGTATAAGTATTCCACTCTTTGATACTGGACTTATAGGTTTGGAAAATTCCAGATCTAGTACAACTAGTTATTGGGAGTGGTAGCCAACCTTACGAGGGCTATTGAGTGTCAATAGAGGATCATCTGCTCTTGGTATTATGAGAGAAATATCCCATGTATTCTTGCTCAAACAAATCCTTGGCCAAGGTTATTCGGATTGAGAGAGAAAGAGTTCTCCGGGGGAATCCGACAAGAGCAAGATGTTGAATATCGGATTTTGATGATGAAACTAATCGATTGTATTTTATTGTCTAACTACATTTTGAGTTACGTAGGTCTACTATTGATCAGGATAAGATAGTTGACACTAAAGGAATTGACGTTGCATCGGGTGATCACGTCAGGATATTGGATGTCGAGCCAGAGGTTCGGTCGACAATCGGCAAAAGGCTTCGTACGTCGGACATCGGGCCAAGAAGAGCATGTTGCGCTAAGGATATTAGGGTTGTGGAGGTCAACCATCGATTGGGCAACAAAACGCAAGAGAGGATGATGTGCCGAAGAATCGGATGAAGCATCGACCAATGACATGTCGAGCAACTGAATGTCAATTCGCATTGTAATAACTGTCTAATTCGAAGTAGAGTTTTGTTTGTGTGTGTACAAGATTAACTACGATAATGATGAAGATGTAAAGCGAAACAAAGTGTTAGAAGACAAGTGCGATGGATCGTTGGGAGTTCAAGAGTTCGACGGAAGTTCGAAGATTCGTTGGGAGTATTGTCGGAACTGGCCGACAATGAGTAGGGAGCTTGCCGAAGGGTTTTCGAAAGTTCATTGGATGGTTCGTCGAAAGTTCATGGAGCTTGCCAAGAAAGATCGGAGCTTGCCAAAGCTCGTTGGAACTCGCTAAGATCATCGTGAAGTCCAAGAGCTTATCGGGAGTCTGTAGAATGGTTTCCGAGGGTTCGTCAGAAGACCGTCGGAAGTTCACCGAAAGCTTATTGAAAGAAGTCTTGACTTATCGAACTTTATAATAGCTTAGGAAATGTCTTTAATTTTATAGTTAGCATGATAATTTGGGTTAGGATTAGGTGTTAATCCTATAACCCAAGTAGAGGCTACATGGGCCTTGTTTCGGACTAGTTTGGGCCGATTTTAAGGCCTAACTAGTGAGCTGGAATGTGTCGGGTGGTGGCACCGCCTAGGCTGGGGCGGTGGCACCGCCCAGGACCCAAGAGCCCAAGCGGTGGCACCACTAGCTGGGCGGTGGCACCGCCTAGTACACTATCAGTGACAAACTGACAAGCGGTGGCACCGCCTAGTACACTATCAGTGACAAACTGACAAGCGGTGGCACCGCCAATACCGGAAAAATCAAAAGTGATTCAAATTTAGGCTCCAAATTTGAATCCTCTTGAGGCCTATAAATACCCCTCTTATCCATAGATTAAACATATACAAAAATTGAGAAAGAAGGGAAAACTTTGTTGAAATTATGTCCAAACCTTTCCTCTTATTCTAAAGTGTGATCTAGCCTTAGAGAGGGGTGAGAGGCCTTGTAAGGATTACCTCCTAAGCCCGTCAAAAGGAGAGAGTTGTAAGGGAGTTGATCCTCGCCCGTTGGAAGGAGGATAGCTAGTGGAAAAGCCGATGGCTTCAAGTGAAGAGGAATCGAGAGTGGATATAGGTCGTATGACCGAACCACTGTAAATCGGTTTATGTTTATATTCTTGTAATTTACTTTACTGCAAACCATCTTCACTTTGATGCTCTACCTTCTTATCTCCTTCTTATGAATCAATTTACTTCTAAAGCATCTTTTGTTGCAAATTTAATCAAAGCATAATTTTCAACGTATGAAGTTTTCGAAAACTATTTTAAATTGCTGAATTTATCATTTGTTAACCACTGCACTAATTAACCCCCCCCCCCTCTTAGTGGTCTCCTCTCTTCAGAGAGGAGCATCGTCGTAGTCCCTACCATGTGGATACCACTAAAGATGAGGACGCTTGACCTCCTTCATCCTTCCCCATGGATCTATAGGAACTCAGGGATATATGATCTCCCTAGGTACTATCATTCTTTTCATACACGTAGTTTTCGGATTCGCGGATTTATTTTTGATGCATCGATCTTCGCATGACGACGAAACCTTCTGCGAAAATCTAGGGTGTTTTATTTTCTGTTCTTCTGCTACGCATGAGATGTCGCCCCCTTGGATTTCCCAATAGAGACTAAGCCTTGGGCGGTTCCACTACCCAATCTTAGCAGTGTCACTGCCAAACAAGATCTAAGTTACTATTTGGGCCACCAGTCCGATCCAAACCAGTCTTGATTTGGGCTCAATTGGCCCCTAATTGAGTCAGTGGGGTTACCTCCTAATCCTAACTCAAACTAAGTCCTAAGTATAATAATTAAGATATTAACAAAGCAAATTAAGTATGGTATGTCAAATGTTCTTCCATGCGAAAACCCGACAAGTTTCCGATGATCTTCCAATAGACTTTTGACGGACTCTCGATGATCTTTCAGTGGACTTCTAGCAAGCTCTTGAACTCTCGATGATCTTCTCTACAAGTTCTGATGAACTTCTCGGTGAGCTCCTGATGAACTTCTCAGCAAGTTCCGGTGAACTCCCAACGAACTTTTCGATGAACTCCTGATGAACTTCTCGACGAGCTTCACCAAAACTCCCGATGAACTTCTCAACAAACTCTCGACAAACTCTCGGACTCCCGATAAATCATCCAATCTTTGACTCCGACACAACATCTACTTTATGCCTTATTCATTATCGTAGTTAATCTTGCAACACTCTTCTCAATATATGGATTAGATCAATAATTTATCAATTGATTTCTCGAAGAATTTATTTATGTTAATTTTAATGAGATTTTTGAATTTAAGAAAAATTGATTTGGATGATGATCTTGATTTTGATACCTTGAATTTAAATAAAAATTCTTTTCTCCCTAGCAATTTGGATGCATCTACTTGAATCATTACCCAAGGAATGGAAGTTTGTAGATGCTCATCCTAAGGAGCTAATCATTGGAGATACATCAAAAGGTGTTCAAACTCATATGATGATCATTTCCTTAATCTTTCATGTGATGATCATTTCCTTGATCTTTCATGTGATGTTCATTTCCTTGATCTTTATTCATTCATGATGTAAATTTTTATACCAATGAAGTCTTCTCCTCTTATTCTTGCTTTTTTAATAACAAAGGGGAGAAAGAAACTTGCTAGTATAATACTAGCTTGCATATCTTGCGAGAACCAAAAGTGCTTGCACATCTTAAGAGAACTAAAAGTGCTTGCACATGTAAAGAGAAGTGCTAGCTTGGCTATTTCAAGAAGCAAAAAATTTGCTTAACTTCCCATCTTAAAAACTTGCTAGTTTGCATATTCTAAAGTGGTGTAAAACTTGCTAAAATACTAATTTGCATGTTTCAAAATTCACATGTTAAACTTTTCTCCTTTTTGTTAATGACAAAGGGGGAGAAGTAAGAATGATGAATGATTGAAAATTTTAATGTTTTGGTATCATGTATGTTATACCTAAAGTGATGTTGATTTGTTTTTGGTATCATGCATGAAGTGTGATGATGAGTTATAATATTTTGAAATAATACATGTTATATTTTGATGATTTGAAACTATGTTGCATAATGTATAAAATTTTGATATGATATGTCACATATGGTCAAAATTATTTCACTTAAATTCAACAGTTATTATTCCTTTTGAATTCAAGCTTATCTTATTTCGATATCATATAGATAGAGGGAGTTGAGTTTAACTCCATCATCAATTGGTTGTCATCATCAAAAATGGAAAGATTGTTGCATCTCATATTTTGATGATAAAATCAATTGATAAGTTTGTGATCTAATTTGCATTTTGAGAAAAGTGTTGCAGGACTAACTTAGATCAGAAAAGACAAAACAATTAAAATAAGATTAGACGTTGGGTCGGAGTTAGAAATTAAGCATTAGGCTGGAAGAATCGGACGTTGTGCCAAGATCAAAAGTTGTGGGAGTTAACGTGCCAAAGGATCAAGTGATATGCCGAAGATTCAAACAACGTGTTGGAAGTTCAGATGATGTTCAGATGAAATGACATGTCGGGCAACAAAGAATTCTTGTCTTTAGTTGTTTGTCTTAATTATCGAAGATTAGATCAAAATTGAGTTAGATTCTAACCATGCTAACTCAATTAAAGGCTAATTGAGCCTAAATTAGGACTGATTTAGGCTCATTGAGAGGCCCATTCAATGACCCAAAAGTTAGGTCAAGCGGTGGAATTGCCTATGAGCTGAAAAAGTAAAAAAATATACTTTTCCAAACTGTAGGCGATGGTACTGCCAGCATTAAAGATGGCAATCAATGGTACCGCCCAAGCTGGCGGTAGTACCACTAGAGCCCCTGTTTTCAAGGTGTTGCAGGCAGTAGCACTACCCAATGCAGGCGATAGTACTACTCGTACTCGGAAGACCTAAAAATTTAAATTTTAGCTTCATTTTTTAAACCATTTAGGGCATATAAATACCCCACTTATCCCTACTAGGATTACAAAGAAAAAGTGAGCTAAAACTCTGGTGAATCTAAGTTGTAATCTTGAAAAGTATCGAGTATTTCTTCCCTCTTGAAAAGTTTAGAATTCTACTAAGGGAGATGTGAGATCTATAGAAATTATCTCCTAAATTTATGAAATAGATAAAAAGTTGTAAAAGAGTGTTGATCTTTGCCCGTAGAAAAAATATCGATAGTGGAAGCTAATGACCTTAACGTAAAAAGAAAATATCTTCTTGAAAGGTAAATAATAATTTAATATTTATTTTAATTTATTTTTATTTTACTTTCATTCATAAAGAGAGAGATATAATTTTCATTTTTTATGATTTACACATGAAAATGAAAGGTAAACAATTTACTTCCTAAAAATCAAATCACTCATTAATAAATAAATTAATTAATAATTTAATTAATTAATAAAATTCTTAACTTGTCCATAAGATTAAGAAAATCAAATTTAATCATTTCATTAATTATAATACATAAATATGAAAATTAATAATAAAATAATATATTATTTATAATAATTAATTCATATTAAAGACAAATTTATCGATCATTACAGTTTATTCTTTTAAGAATTTTTATTATAAACATACGTGATTCTCACACAAACTTAAAATTGGGACATATTACTTATATAATGATACACTAACAAATTCAGATGAATGTTATAGCGTAAAAACTTCGGTCTCAAGATGAATCATGATTAAAGATTGAGCTGAAAAACAAACAAAGCACTTGATCTGAAAAGAACAAAAAAAAAAAAAAATCAAAATCCAAGAGATAATTTTATGGTTCAAATATTACCCACGCAAACAATCAAATACAAAATATCTGAAAACATTGTTTTGGAAAGTTAGTAAAGCTCTCGTCGCCGTTTTTCTTAGGTTCAAATGATACACTAGTAGGTTGCTTCACTCCTGTAAGCAACAAACAACACAGTCTCCACAGGTAATTAACAATTGATGATAGTGTTCCTGATAACCTCTCCATCCTTCCCTGATGCTTAGCCCATTGCATATTTCTGGGTCCAGCTCCTTGCAGTGGCCTCATACTTGGCTCTGTCTGTCTTGTACATATGGGCAATCTCTGGAACCAACGGGTCATCTGGGTTTGGGTCTGTTAAAAGGGAGCAGATAGACAACAGTACCTGTCAAAACACACATTACGGCTTGCTTAAGCTCAAACAAAATATTTTTAAAATGATTGACAAGATAGGAAAGAAAAGAAAAAGGATATTCACAAGCTCTTGATAGAGCCATACACAGGGTCACTTTGTTTGGGCCGACAGACCAGGTTGCACCTGACGTCTCCTACTTGCAGGTTAGCACTTACCTTGATTTGACCAAACCAGGCTCTTGGATTTGCTTAAATTGCTCATTTCTCTGAGCTTTTCTTAACAGGACTACTGGCAGTTATAACACTAATGAATTGCTGATGGTTAGGTTCCAACTTAGTAAATGACATTGCAAAGCGAGGGAGAACAGTAACCTTGGAAATAGTTAATGCTGGACTCCATTGCTCCTTCAAAATGTCAAGGCAGATGCTTCCATTGCTATTGATGTTTGGATGGAAAACCTTGGTCCTGAAAGAAACCTGCAGAACACATAAGTTAGACAAATGGCATATGTGACTGCTGGAACTTGTCCGGTGACAAATACAACCAATTGTAACAAAATATGGTTATTCAAGTTAGTGAGATGTTCTTCAAGCTAAAATAACGGCACTATAGGCAAAACACATCTTAAGCCCACATTTGGTATGATAATAGTTTTGTATTCTTTTGATCCTTGTATTTCTCTGCCGTTCACAGTCAAGTGATGGTTCCTCGTCATGTTCTGTCATCATCTATGGCTGTGTAACCTATCTGATAATCAAGATTTATCCTGATTTATTGGTATCACATCCCAGCTCATACCAATAACCCAAATGTATTAGTTTTAAGAAATTTAAATTCAATCTTAAGTCACAATTAAAAAGATAAAAGACATACAATAATAACAAGAAGGTAAAGGAGGAAGAGAAGAGGACCAAGAGGTAGTGATGCGTATGGAAGGTGGTAGCAGTGACAAGGTATGGAGAAGGTGGTGGTTGTGGTGGTGGCGATGCGAGGAGGAGATGGAGACAGCAAGTTGCAAGATGGTGAAAGATGCGGAAGCAATAATGGGAGAGGTGGTGAAGGATGTAGAAGCAACAATGCGAGATGCTGACAAAAGAAGAGAAGACAAGAAAGAGGAGAGGAGCTGGCTAACCATTGTTAAAATCTGTTAATAACAGTTGACAACTGTTAGAAGTTGTCAATAGCAGCAGACAACCATTGTTGCTAATAGGTATCAACAGCCCTGCCCAGAATGTCTAAAAAATTTTTATAAAAATCTCAGAATTATATGAGATGGTGGGTTTACTGTCAAATACAGTTTGGTATCAGTTAGCTGACTGTGATGGGCTCAGTAAGTTAAAGTGTTAAACTTCACAAATAGTACACCTGATGTACTAGTCAACCATTCTACAAGTAAATCCCAATTCAGTTCCAACCAGAACAACCAGCAAGTCATGTAATGGCAAACATTAGCAAAAATCAATATATAATATGAATAGGTGATCATGTTTATGAAGAATTCTTCAAAGGGTGAAATTATAGAACATTTGCCAAAAGAGATCTTGATGACAGAGTGTCAATGCTACCTTAGGTGGTTTGAAAGGATAGTCTGGAGGAAAATGTATAGTAACTAGAAAAACACCCCCTGCGTACGGACTGTCAGATGGACCCATTATTGTTGCTTGCCAATGAAACATGTCTTCAGCCACTGGACCTGTAAAAAGTGAATGCATGCAAGATCTTGCTATACCATAAAGGATCCTCATTTAAAACCTATACATAACTCAGACTTTACGACAATGGTAAGATTTCAAAACGTAATAGACTAACTAGCCAACCACATTTACAAAGTACACTAGCAGGTCAAAAGGTTTGGTGCACATATCATGCTTTTATCAACTTAAAATCCAGAAACTACCAATCATTATACAAGAAAGAACAAAATGATAGTAGAAAACTAAAACGTAAACAAGCATATTAAAGTCAAATGAAAATATGATTTTAAGACTCAGTTCATTAAACAATGTACTACATTGTACCAAATATGACAAAAATGACTTGACATAAGGCATCCTTGGATGAGTTCCACCCTCTCGCAAAGTACATTATTGTATATCCTTTATACAGCAATTAATTCAACCAAGCTTCTGATAGTTAGCAAGGTCAAATCATACTTGACTCTTTTGGTATAGTAGTTGTCATGAAGTTATGCATAAAAGCTTATAGGAATATTTACAATCTGATGCTTGGACTTGGCTATTTACATCATCACATCTGAAACTATCTTAAAGTATATTTTTGCTTTTCTTTTTTTTTGGAGGTGGGGGGTGGGGTTTAATGACTGTGTCATGCTTTTATGAGCTCTCTATTTCTAGTTTCTCACATTCTCTCTTGTTTGAGTTCTTTTCTATGTTTATCACTTTATCTACAGTGTGAAAAGATGATTACCCAAGCATTCCTGTCCACGAGAAGAGAGATGCATTCATTTCTAAAATTCTTTCTTTCCTCTCCGAAATCAAAAGAACAAAGATAATCTCTCACTAGATAAAAACAAAAGAAGAGAAAATAAGTTTATTATTTCTTCTTTTTCCCTTTCTTGTTGCCTCACTCTTCTCTTCCCTTATAATAGAGGAATATCAATGATTAATTATCATTCAACATGTGGCCTTCACGAGATGACCAAGCTGGCACAGGGGAGACAAGATCTACCCCCTTAGTCTGCCCACGTTGATATGAGCCCAAGCAAACGGTTGTGGGTTGCCTCCTCCCTTGTCGCCTACATGGACAAAAGAACAAAGGTAAGGTTGTTAAAGGCAGCTAAGGGCTGCCTCCCCATAGAACATTTCACTCCACTACTACTCCTCTACGACCAAGTATAAAAACTCATTTTTAGCATAGTTACTAAGGGATGATCACTTTTATCACTCATGACCACAGTCACCTATCTCAGGTTACTGCGACAATGGACTAAGCATTAGGGCACGGAGACGAGTCGGGATCGTCGTTAAAGGTTACATGAGTAGCCATCGGAACATTCTAGTCTTCGGGGTACTCGATGAATGGAACTTTCTCAATCTCCACCTCAGGGTACCTTACCTTGAAACGAGATAAGGCAACATAGTACCCATACTGATATGATGCAACCCCCAGCCTCTCTAAGCCCTTCCTGAACCCGACGAAGGTATTGTAGTCAATGATTGCCTCCTCTCGATACCTCGATATCATGGTTCTCTCAGCCCCAAATGCCTCCCGCAAAGTTTGTAGCTCGTTGCTCAAACTCTAAATCTGCTCATTCAAGGTGACTAGCTGCTCGGTCACACTCATGACCCGCTCGTTAGCTATGACAACTTGCCTGACAAGCTCAATTGTAGGACCTCATCAAGTCTAGCTCTCGACTGCCTCGATAGCTTAGCTATCCAAGCTTCTACTTCAACGACAAGCATTGCGTCTCCCCTCTCCTTCAGCCCCTCCATCTCCTCATGGAGATGGTCGATCATAAGGGACTATTGATTAATAACAGAGCTGACGTCTCACATGCGGTTAAGAAGGGCCGTGACGTAATGATGATGCTACAAGTCAAAGACAAAGGCGTTAGTTATGATACAACAATAAGGTATTAAAGGGGCAATCCAAGATTCATGATTTAACTTACTAGCACTTAAGTACAATAGCATGCATCGAGCAAAACTTACCAATACTTCATTACGGTAGCCTACATCGAGCAAAGCCACCGAGGGGAGCAGGAGTGGTAGATCTGCTTTGCGATAGGATAGGGACCTTCGAAAGTATTGCTCTGTGGCTACATCATTGCTCCATATTTTTTACCCCATCTTGCAGGCCCTCTTATCTTGGTTGCAGTGATGTGTCTGGAATTGGCCAACTATCTTCAGCATTGCGAAAGGTAGAGACTTGTCCTTGCACAGGTCAAACACTGACCTTTGCCTATCCCTTCTTCTTCCCGAGGAGCACCTCGAGCTTTAGGAATCGTCTGAAAACACTAATGCCTCGAGGGCAAGAGACATATCGTTCGATTCCACTTCGAGAATCCACTCTACCTCGGGTTCCCCGTCCCATCGAGGATGTGTCACCTTCTTTATGGCTTTCTTCTTCTTTGGCTAACTAGTGGTGGAAGGATGGTCGGACCAGGTCGAGCCCAACACCTTGGGTGACGGCTTGCGAACGGGTGGAGGGGGAGCCGAAGAAGCCATCGCTGTGCTCGAAGATGAACCAGCTCCCCTTCTCCTCAAAGCTCGAACATCCCTACCTGTAGGAGATCAAAGTCATGAGGCTACAAAGGTTAATTTCTCAAAGTGCAAAAAGAAGTAAGAAGGGCGATGTTCAGATCATAGCCCGAGGAGCCAAGCTGGGACCCACGTCGATCAACCAGTCCTTGTCCATCTTCTTAACAACCTCAGAAGAAGAGAGTACATTTCTCAACTAAAGCACTTGATCCGTCTCCTCATTCGATAGAAATGGAAGTGTGTTATATCTATAGAGTGTGCGAACCAAACGAAATTGAACCCTCAATCCCGATCAATACCTAAGGAAGAAGAGCTCATTCCAACCCTTATTGTTAGAAGGGGGCGCCACTAACCTTGAAGCCCTCCCAAGCAGTCAGGTAGTAGTCACTTTTTGCCTTACACAGTAAAAAGCAAGTGACAAAGAGTTTACGGGTTAGAGTAATACTGGCACGGTAGCACTCCCCCATGAACGAGTTGAGTGTCATTTAGGAGAGCGTTATCCTTCACCATTAGAGGCAAAGCACAATCACTAGGTGGAGGGAAAAGCAAAATCCTGCATCTGGCACATTAGAAGACAAACAAAAAAGCCTAAACATCATATTATATGGACGGTAACCAGGACGAGGGACTTGCAACTCATACATGGCCAGGATAGAGTACCTGGTTCGCAAGCGATCCAAGAATTGTGTGGCCATTGCTGAGTCTCAATCATATGTGTTTTTCATAGACTCTAAATCCTTGAGGATCTTCAGGTTCACTAAGATCGACTCTCCCGATAAAGGGGAGGTCAGAACTTCCTTTGCCCTTGGGCTATATGAGGACGAAGCACCAACTTCCTTGACCATTCAGCGACTATGCAATTAGGAAGAGCATGTGCAAGAAAAGAAAGACATCTTAACCTACAAAGGTAAAAGTTCTTCGAGACCGAGGTGCTGGAAAGCCAAGGTGGAGAGCCATTGTGCCTGAAGACCAAGACACCCAAGAACTGACCCACCTTTAAGAAGAGAACCAATGATCGACTCGCTTTCGAAAGGAGGACCAACACTAAGAAGAAAAAGCTCCCAAGGGAGATTACGAAGGCTTAAATGAGAGAATGAGCCTCACCACCATAGCAAAGGGGGGTTTATAGGGTGGGGATCAACTTCTTACCTCTCACATTGAAGACAAGTGTCCCTTTGGGTCGGATTTGAAGAGATACTAATTGATGAAGGGGCACCTCGAAAGGTGCAAGAACACCCAATATGTGGAGACTACCTTGGAAAGCACGAAGAATCTTGCCACTCTAGAAAACTCGACCTGTGTAAGAAAAAAACTATCATAGCGGGAGGCATAAGATGAAATGTGCCCGAAGTGCATGAGTCAAGAAAACTTGACCTATATGAGAAGAAACCCGCTATGACGAGAGGCACAAGACGAAATATGCCCGAGACGCATGGGTCGGGAAAACCCAACCACGGAGAGAGGCACAAGATGAAATATGTCTTAAGCGCGTGATTCAGGAAAACCTAACCTACATGAGAAAAAACCCACTACAACGAGTAACGTGCCCATTGTGCATGGGACAAGAAAACCCGACCCCACGAGAAGAGACCTGCCATGGTAGGAGGCACAAATGAAAAGGTGCCCGGCGTTCATGAGTCTGAAGAGGACCCCCTCGGAAATACACCTGAGGTGCTCGAGGAATAGATGTCGAAGGGGGTCGGGCGTAGCGCCATCCCCACCTCTTTCAAAGGTGAGGAGGTCGGGCACCGACCGTTGTTCTTTCCAGAGGTGAGGAGGTCGAGCGTTGACCCCCACCTCTTCCCAAGGTGAGGAGGTTGGGAATAGCACCGACCCCCACTTCTTCCCAAGGTGAGGTGGTTGGGTGTGGCATTGACCTCAATTCCTTCCCAACAAGAGCAAGGTCTATGAGAAATAGGAGTTAAGGTGGACTCCTCCCGTGGCTAGCCTCGACGACAAGCAGGAGGGCTCCTCCCACAACCCCCTCGGTGACGAGCGAAGGAGGAGCCCACCACAACTCCTCCCATGGCTCACTACAACAATAAGCAAAAAGGAAGAAGGGGCAGATCGGTTACATGGGATCTTCGTAGCATCTCTGTTGCAGACCTACATAGGTCCCTCGATAGTCCCATAACGAACCCATTGCCCGATGTTGGTCCCTTGACAATAAGCAGATGAGATACTCTCCTTGGCTCTTCCCACAACCTACCTTGGTGATGGACAACAAAGGAGCATGCCTCAACTCTTGCAACAAGTGAGCCGAGAGCAAGCTTCCTCTACTCGAAGTTGGTCTCTCGATAGATCAAGTAGGTGACCAAAATCCAGTCTTCTATATAAGCACGCAACAACACAGATTGTGCAAGGATGAGGGCTGCAGCATCTCCACTGTAGATTGACGACCAACCAATGGCCTAGTGAGGACCTCGCAGTATCCTTGTTATAGATCGGGCAATGATGTGGGCAAGATCTAGTTGAGGCACTATGGACCCGCCACGGCCTTCTTCGAAAGCCTCTAGAATGACAGGATTGGAGTCCTGCCCAAGAATTACAATACCAAATGATACTGCCTGTACCAGGTGATACGTACTGGTCAATGAAACCGCCCATACCAAGCGGTACCGTTGATCTAGCCCCATATCAGATAATACGGGGCTGTATCGGGCGGTAAAGATCAATATTTCTAATCGTTACTACTCAAAATCGGTCGATAATGGTCGATTTTAACCGTCGCTGCCCACTACTGAGCGGTATCAGCTTGGTTGCAACGAGGGAAGAAGAAGCGTCGAGGGAGAAGAGGGAGAAGGCGCTTAAAGAAGAGGGAGAAAAAGAGGAAAAATCGGGAGAACGTTGGCGCTTCCCGATCCGGCACCGCCCTCCCTCGACGATCTCGATCCAAGAGGTAATAGAGAGGCGATGGTTCAGCTTCTTCTTTGTCGCGTTTTTCACCAAAGGCTAAGTTCTTCGTCACTAAGTTCTTCATCGAAGGCCGGAGATGTCTGCGGCCTTAGACGTTTTCACCGAACGTCACAGATGAGGCAAAGACTATGTTCTTCTCCTAGTTAGACGCGATGAGAAGAAAAGGAGGCGACATCGTCGAGGCAACATACACCTCCTTTTTTAATTTTTTTATATTATTTTTATTTTTTTATATATTGATTTTTATATTTTTTATATTATATATATATATACACGTATCGAGCAATATACCCTAGCATACCAGTCGATATGCCCATACCATACCGTATCGAGCTTTACGGTACGAAATTATGAACCTTAGTCTTGCCCGAGTTAGAAGAAGAGAGGGAAAAGGAGCAGGTCAACAATGACCAACTCCCACCTCTCGATGCAACACGTCGTGCAATGATGAATGATGTCCCCGTAGCAAATCAAGTAGGCCAACCATATCCTCTATTACTCGAAACAGGCATCTCGATGGCTCCCCCACCTTTGCATGGTGCACGTGTCAGATAAGCTACTAGATGCACTTTGGGGCCTCTCAGAAAGAGTTCTCGAAGCGCACCTTAAGTGAGACAAATGATAGAAGAATATCGTCGACCAATTATCATATGACACGTGGCCTTCACATGGCAACCAAGCTAGCATAGGGGAGACAAGACTTACCCCCTTGGTTTGCTCATGTGGATATAAGTCCAAAGCAGACGATTGTGAGTTGCCTCTTCCTTTGTCACCTACATGGACAAAAGGACAAAGATAGGCTGTTAGAGATGGTTGAGGGCTGCCTCCTATAGAATGTTTTGCCCCTCAACTGCCCCTCTACAATAAGATGTAAAAAATCACTTTTAGCATAGTTACCAAGGGAGGATCACTTTCACCATTCACGACCACACTCACTTATCTCGGATTACTAACTTCGACATTAAAGGGATCGAGCTAAGAAAACTCTCCCGACCTCAGTCTTCATGCACTTAACGTTTCCGCTTAGAAGGCACCTCGGCCACACTTTGGACATGCCTACGGACATGGGTCAGAACCATGTTGGGCTGACTAGAACGTCAATGACATCTTCTCATAACACCTCTACCATCCAAACAAAAAAGAAAAGTTTGATTGATAAACGACTCTCTTCTCACATAGAAAAGAACATATACAACGTCTAAGGGCATGATTAGTTTTGCCTACTCAAGTGCCATCTTCCATCCAAACAACATTAAACAATTCACGTCGTACCTTTCCATATGCAAATCCAATCAAATACCAAATCAACAGTTTGAGATGAAATCGTCGTTTAAGTAATAAAAAAAGCAATCTTCTTCAAATTATTTCATCCTAAATCGTCAATTTGTGATTGCAATGTACTCACAAACATAAGAAATTGCATAGGCACAGTTTCAGCCTAGTATATCCATTACGTCCAGTCGATTGCCTTCAAGCCCAACAGAGGAGATAGAGGAGAAAAGGAATTTGAGCAATTGGAGTCGCAAAACACCAGAAAGACGACACCTTTTCGGATAGAAAACTAGCAATAATCAGATCGAGATTCATAACCCAAATCGACTTCATACTATAAGGTAAAAACACGGAGGGAAAGGATGGGGCACGGCCGGCGTCGAAATCCCAGATACCTGCGCTGCAAGACGTGGGAGGATCCTTCTGCAGATCCTTGAGCTCCTTGAGGATCCGCTTGGAAGCCATGGCGGACGCTTGATCCTGAACCCCACAAGCCCCAACAAGCAGAGAGCAATTACATGAACAAAACAACAGATAGGAACAAGAAATCAATCCTCCAAAAGAAAATAGAGAGATGAATCAGAGCGAGGGAGAAGCGTTACCTGCGGCGAGATTCTCGGATTCCTCCCCTACCCTTCAACCACGGAGACCTAGGGCTGGTGTGGTAATGGTATTGGGTCCCGGCGGTCGTCTATGGGCCATAGTATTTGGGCCAATGTATTTTTCTTGGCTCGGCCCAAGTAATAATTGAACCAAGCTCGGCTCATGTTACTTACCTCCCTCTCCTTGGTCCACCCCGACACGGTCGTCCCTCTCCGCTTCCTCCCTCGATCGAGAGCTGTTGCATCCAACCGAAGATGAACGACGCCGATGTCTCCAAGCAGATCCAGCAGATGGTGCGGTTCATCCACCAGGAGGCCGAGGAGAAGGCCAACGAGATCTCCGTCGCTGCTGAGGAGGTGCCTCCCACGATCCCTTGTCCTAGATCTTCTCGGACCTCTCCCAATTGCTTGTTTGCCGCTGCCAATTTCGGCTCTTGGTTTGGGTTTGGGTGAGAATTCTTGAGCATGGCATCTTTGCTGACCCTTTACGGACTCTTTAGGTGTTGTTTATGTTGTCCTCGGCTCGTCTTTGGGGTTGAATTTTGTGTTGTCGTTAATCAAATTACGCATAGCGACAGATTATTCATGATGTCGTATGAGGGATTTGCTATCCTGTGGAGGGATTTCTCGTTCGTCAATTTTGCTCCCTGATATGTTTGTTTGGGTAGCTCTTTGTGCTTATCGAAGGGGCATCTTTTCAAGCATTTGGGAATGCTTCACGGATTTGTAGATGATATCTGTTTTCATATTTCTACGGGTTCTAACTTTGATTTGGTTGTCTGTATTGATCTTCCACAAACGGTGTATAACTCTATATTCAATTCTCAGGCTTTAGGTCGCATAAAGAACAAGTTTGATTTGCCTGTTATGCCAAGAAGATCTCGCTTTCAGAAGACCGTCAATTTTGTTACGGTTCCCTTTAATATTTAGAGTAATGCCCTGTCGTTCTTCCTTCTTTGAATGAGATTTTGCATGAAGAGAAGAGTCCTATACATTAGATTTTGTATGCCGAATAGTTTCTTATTAATGTTTGTGGCCTGTTCTTATGGCCTTCCTGCATAGCTGCATTTGTGGTCTCACTTTGTATTATTTTTTGTGGGTACATCACTCTTCGAAATGCTTCTCGTTGTTCAAGACGTTGTTCCATGCATTTTGGGTTTTGCAGGAATTCGATATCGAAAAATTGCAACTTTTTGAGGCTGAAAAGAGGAAGATTAGGCAAGAATATTAAAGGAAGGAGAAGCAAGTGGAAATTCGAAAGAAAATGTAATGTGTTTGACCTTTCTCCTTTATGTGTAATTATTGTTTGTGATTAACTGCCTATAAAGATCTCTGAATAAGTTGTCATTTTGGTTTGTGTTATTTTACACTCATTGTGTGATATTACTTTTCCCAATCCACCAGTTCAGCATACAGGAAGGTGTACCGCTTGTCATCATTAAAAAAATAAAAAAAAATAATATCAGACTGGTACCATTTTGTCTTGTGATGGAGTGCTTTCACTCACGATCCATCTTTAGTTAACTCAAATATGAGGTGCATATAACAGAGACAAGTTAAATAGTAGAACTAAAAGATGAAAACAAGTAAAGCAGTAGATTAACATGATTACTTTACATCCTTGAAGAGCCAAAGTCATAATAATTGAGATCATAAATCTGAACAATGATACTAACATCCCACCTCGTCTTTGGTTTTGAATAGATCTGAAGTCATACTCTACTCTTATTCTGAATGTCCTATTTTTGTTGAGTTCATATATACAGAGACTATGTGGGAACTTATAAAATTCTGTACTAAATTATCAATTTACTTGAGACCAACTTAAAAATGAAGCTTGTGGATTTGTTTTGAAGAAACTCAAACTTGTTATCCATTTAAGAGTTCCAAATTGACTTCATGAAATTTTTTTACTTTCATCATGCTTGATGTCTCATATCTATACATAATATTGAGGAAAGTCTGCTCTAGTGGAGAGTGTAAATGAATTATCTTTCACATGATGCCTACGTATTGAGGTCATACATTAGATATCAGGCTATCTAAATATATATGAAAGGACAGCCTAGTGCACAAGATTCCTACCAATGCAGATTTATGGAGCTTTAATTGTAGAATGACTGTTTCATTGACTCAGATCAATAAACATGTGAATGATAATATGGGCTCTACATGCTTCACATGATTATGAATGCATCTACACAAGCACAGTCCAGATATTTGTGATAAAGCTCATGTTGTGCATTGCTACTTTCTATATTTGATTATAACTCATGTTTTGACAGTGCAATATATTGTTCTGGCCAGTGAGTACTCCATGCAGCTGAATGCTTCTTGTATAAAAGTTCTTCAAGCGCAGGATGAATTAGTTAACTCCATGAAAGAGGCTGCTGCAATGGAGCTCCTGCTTGTCAGCAATAATCATCAATCTTACGAAAAGCTTCTGAAAGGCCTAATTGTCCAGGTTCAAATAATGTCGAAAGACTGTTTTTATATGTGTTTCCTAAAGTGGATGGTGCAGAAGGTGGTTCTCATAATTGATAAATACTGCTTCATATACTTCATGTACTCTGATGCGATCTAGGCACTATCTCAATCTTTTTTGCACTTCCTTAATTTTATTGCAAAGCAATGTCTCAAACATATACTTTTGAGGCATTAGAAACTGACTTTACCGATCAGTGTGACAATAACGTTATCTTCCTTCATTTGTTGATTTATCTTTTGCCACCTGTCATTTTTTTTCACAGAAATGATGAGCTTGCTAAGAATGAAAGAGCCAGCTGTTCTGTTGCATTGTCGCAAAGATGATCTTCATCTTGTGGAATCGGTTTTGAATCCAGCAAAGGAAGAATATGCAAAGAAAGCAAATGCTCATGCTCCCGATATTGTCATTGACAATAACATTTTCTTGCCACCACCTCCTGCTCATGTTAATGCTCATGGTCCCTACTGGTAATAGATCTTTCATCAAAATTTCATATTAACTTACTAACATTAAAGTTAGAGCTTTTCTTTTGGATTTGTGCTAGTTGGTATAGGGAAGACAGGTTGTAAACAGTCTTTTCTTATTGTTTCATTTTTCTTCCCAACCTGCTTTTGATGAATCTAGAAACTTGTTAGGATCCCTTTTGTTACTATTTGCTCAGAAGACAGAATTATTGCATAGCATGAAGATGACTTGATTTGATGCATAAAAAATGTCATCAATGGGAGATTTTTCATGATTTTTCTTAGGGTCATATCATCTGAGAGAACAAATGATTTATACTAATCGAAATGATACATCTTATCTTCGGTGCTGATTTTGACAACATGTTGGATTAGTATAGTACTGACATACCGGGTAATATACTGACCATAATCATATGATTTTAGTTTAAAATATATAAATAATTGAGTAGTATATTGAACGGTAAAATATTAGTCTGGTGGTGTACCCAATTCACTTTTATGAGGAATCGAGATCTCATCCAACAAATTTCGAAGGTGTTAGCTAGTTTTACTTGTAAAAATTTTGTTAGACCAATGTAATGTCCTGGAATGAAACCCACCTTCACCACTTGTTTAGAAAGATAAGTATAATGATTAATGAGTGGTATCATGTTGTATGATCCATGCTGGTGCTTATTAGATTGACAAATGTTGGTTCATACATACTAATCTGACTAGTTTTTAATCATACACCTTATTGGGTTCTGTTTGTCTACATTGCAGCGGCTCATGTTGGATTCATAACATTTGTCCTTACATCTTACTTGTGACATTTTGTGACAATGATCTATCCTGATGGATCTTATTTTTCTCAAATTGAGCTCCAATTACACCTTTTATTGTGCAGCAAAATTTTTAATGACAAGCAGGAATAACATACAACTAATTTAGCTGTAAAGATACATTGTCTTAGAAATTTAAAAAATTTCTGGGACATATTTGGAGATTATTTTGAACAGAAGGTAAAAAGAATGTCCCACAAGATATTCGAGATATATATATATATATATATATATATATATATATATATATATATATATATATATATATATATATATATATATATATATATATATATATATGTATATGTATAGACACACACGTTTGTATGTATGCATAAAATATCAACCTAAGATAAATAGGAAATTAACTTCTGAGGGAAAAAAATAGTGAATTATAAACTTTTTGAACTCATATAAATGCCTAAATCCACTTCTTAAATCTTTGCTGGCCTGTATGCATGTAACAGAATCAAAAGCCTACAATTATCCTGCAAATTTTTTATGGCCATATTTGATTTCTAGCATGAAGTTGTCCATAGCAATGCTTAGTGCTTTGGTATGAGTGGCTGTTTTGTGAAAAAGTGATTGTTCTCTGAAAACTCTAGCAACCAAATAAAAGTTTTTATGATGGTTGGTTTTGATAATTCAGCTCTGGAGGTGTTGTTTTGGCATCTATAGATGGGAAAATTGTCTGAGAACACACTTGATGCCAGACTTGATGTCGTCTTCCGGAAGAAACTTCCAGAGGTTCTAACTTTCATGATTCTTCCTCATTTTTCTTATAGTATTACAATATTTTATCATTTATTTTGGTACTTAAATGCTTAAATATAGTGAATATTCTTGTCCCAATTTTCATATGATATTTTCTATAAATCCTTGCTTTATGTATATGATCTATCTTTGACAAACCAGAGGTACACAATTCTAGGAACTTATTTAATAAATAGAGGCATTGATAGAATCCCAAAGGAATTCTATGTAGATTGATCTTTGAGGGAGATCAACCCTTGAAACACTATAGGGGTTCCACCCTCCAAGTAGTCGGCCTTGTGGCTACAAAGTAGATTGATCTTTTCTTGTTAAAAAGAGGTGGAGGGTACATGCTTATATAGAACTCCAAACCCTAGCCCTAGGGGCTACTTCCTAATTGAACTACTCATTTTACCCTCAACCTTAGCCAACCGGCCTAGTAAACGGGGGGCGATGGCTAAGAAGCCCAAAGGTCCAAATGTAAACCCTAGCTACTCTTCTTTATAGGATAGAGGTGGCTAGGTGGGGTTTATTATACTCTTATAGGATTTTTATTAGCTGTTACTTGGTTGAGTAGGACCCAACCCTACTAGGGTCCTATCAAGCCCACCCTCTTCAAATCAGCCTTGTCCTCAAGGCTAAGGTTCCATGAACTCTAGGAATCGGGTCTTTAGCTCCTCATATGATTCTCATATGGCATCTTCGGGTGGTAAATTATTTCAATGCACTAGTACTTCATTAAAGGGACGTGGGCGACGCATCACGATTCTACAATCGAGGATGGCTTGTGGTTGGGCTTGAATATCTCCATCATTAGTGGTGTTGGGCAATTGAATCTAGGGTGACTCGTGTTTTCCCAACTTGAGCTTCAGGTATGACATGTGGAAGACAAGGTGGATTTTGGTATCTTCAAGCAATTTAAGTCTATACGCCACGGCTCCAATACGCTTTGTGATCTGATAGGGCCTATAAAAACGTGGGGATAGCTTCATGGAGGCTCGTGTGTTGATGGAGAGTTGCTTGTATAGCTGTAGGCGAAGATAAACCCAATCTCCTACTGAAAATTGTCTTTCGCTTTATCGTGTGTCGGTTTGTTGCTTCATTCTAGCTGGAGCGGTAGAGAGATTATCCTTTAGCAATTGTAGGAGTTTATCCCTGTCAATTAAATCTTAATCGACTTGATCTACCTTGGCCGAGCCAATTACATACTTTGGAATCACAAGGGTCGGCCGACTGTACAATGCTTCATATTGGGTACATTTTGTAGAGGAATGATACCTAGTTTTATACTATCATTCGACCCATGGGAGCCATTTCGTCCACTCCTTTGGCCGGTCACTAGCGAAACACCGAAGGTACGTCTCTAAACACCTGTTCACCACTTCTGTTTGGCCGTCAGTTTGTGGATGTTATGCTGTACTCATCTTGAGTTTGGTGCCCTGCAACTGAAATAACTCGGTCTATAATTTACTAATGAAGACCCTGCCTCGATCACTTACAATGGACCTTGGCATCCCATGCAGTTTAATAATATTTTCTATGAAAATCTGAGTAATACTAGTAGCAGTGTAGGGATTTCGCACAGCACAAAAATGAGCACATATTTCGTAAGTCGATCAACCACCACGAGGATTGTGCTTTTACCTTTGGAAGGTGGCAGCCCTTCGATGAAGTCCATGGAGATGTCAGTCCACACTGAGTCCGGTATGGGTAGTGGTTGTAGTTTCCCTAGACTTGCCACTGTTTTACCCTTTTGCTGTTGACATATATCATATTGTGCTACGTATTCAGAAATAATTTTTTTCATCTCTCTCCAATAAAAATTTTGCTTCACTCTTTTGTAGGTTCTCAAAAATCCGAAGTGCCCTGTTGAAGGTATGGAGTGCATTTCGTGTAGAATGATTTTGATGCAAGGGAAGTCGAGTATAAGTACAATACGACCTTTGTAGCGTAGATCCTTCGAATCTCCAGTTTAGTGAGCTATTGCACTTGGATCCTCTAATTTTTTAATGATATTGTTGGTCTCTGGATCCTTCTTCCATTCCTCCCTAATGTCCTCAAGGAAGCTGGTGGTAGGAAGAGAGATGACTGAAAATTCAGCTAGCAATTGGGCGAGATTTTGATCTTCAATTTTTATTTTCTTCCCCTTTGGTTGCTGTTAGAGATGCATCAAAAAGCCATCATTTATCTTGTGCAAATCTTTCTCCATTCGTTGGGTCGAAATGGTCGTTACGTTGCTTCCGTGCTTCCCGCATAGGATGGCCTATTTACCTTTGTAGTAGAATTTCATAATTAACTTAGAAAAGTTCCAAGAGACGTCACCTAGCGTCATTCTATGCCCAGCATGGCCTCATAATCATCAATTGGTAGGAGGAAGAAGTCGGCAATAATTTCTTGGTCTTGTAGTAATAGTTTCACCCGCGGGCATCTTTGGTCGCATTTTAGGATTCGGCCGTCGGCGACCTTTATGTCGAACTTGTTGCAATCTTCGATGTGGAGCGCCATCTGAGCAGCAACCTTACTGTTTAAGAAGTTATTAGTGCTACCTGTATCGATGAGAATAATGATCGGTTGTTTGAGAAGGCCTCCAACTTTCATCGTTTACGGATTTGAGTAGCCGGCTAACGCGTGTACCATAAAGTCGGTCGGTTGTGGCTCTTCTTCTACATCTTCTTCCTCATGTTCAAGGCTCTCTTCTAGCTGTTCAATGACCTCTTCTTCCAATGGTTCAATCACAAGAAGTCTCCCTTTTTTACAGCGATGCTCGCGGCTCCATGACTCATCGCAATACCAACATAATCCCTTTGTAGATTGCTCTCGAAGCTCTTCTCTTGTCAACTTTTTTGGTGCAGGAGCTTGGCTGACAGTAGGGGAGTTGAGGGCTTCATTATTGCTAGTCGGGGAGTGACCCTAGTCCTCCGAGCTTCATGGTTCAATCGCTCCTCTTGAAGTTGTGCGAATGAGATGGTTGCCATAAGTGTGTACGGTTGTCGTGCTTTAACTTCTCCCTGGATCTCCAGCTTTAAGCCCTCAATAAACATCCCCAATAACTATTTTTCATACCAATCACGAGTTTGATTAGATAACCTTTCAAACCTGGTTTGATACTCTTGAATGGTGGAGGTTTATCGGATCTTTGCTAGTTGTCCGTCAATGTTCTCGTAATCGGTTGGTCCGAAGCGGATCAGCAGTCCTTCTTTGAATTGTCGCCATGAGAGGACTCCATGAGTGTGTTCAAACCAATCAAACCACTGTATGGCATCCCCTTCAAGATGTATAGCTTCAATTTCCACCATAGATGCGTCCGTGGTTTTGTGGTATCGAAAATATCGCTCCGCGCGTGAGATCCAACCAATCGGGTCTCCTTCTTCCCATCTAGGGAAGTCCACCCTCATGCGTGGATAGTAGGGATCGGTCATAGAGCCTCTCCTCTCTTGGAAGTCATCTATTCTGTTAGAGCTCTCTCCTTGATGTGATTTCTTTAGGCTCGGTGATCGGCCCAAACTGAGTTCGGCAAAGAGAGTCTGAATCTTATCTTCTATTCGCATCTCGAAGGCTTCGAATTTAGCGTTGATTGCCTCCTCAGATGCCATAATATATGCCTCCAAATCTGTAATATTAAGATCTCTCTTATATTATTGGGTTAAAGGCATGTATTGGTTAAGAGAAGTTATGACCGAAAGGATTGGTGGATTGGAGGATGTAGGCTGCGGTTTAGGATTGTTTTGTGGCTATTTTGGGTGTGGTTTGGGGGTGCGATTTGATAGAGTTTTAGGGCTGTGATGGTAGTGGATGAAGGTTAGGAAAAAGGGTTTTAGATCTGTGGTAGATGGTAGCAAAGGTTTGGTAGAAATCAGTGGAAGTTGCTACAGATATGTGCTGTCTTGTAAGAGCAGAATTGTCGTCGAAGAAACAGCGGTTTCTCGACGAAATTTCAAACAAAAATTCCGAGATTTAAGGGAATTTGACAGTAAATTCTCGGTTTCGATAACAATGATGATAACAAATTGGATCAAGAAAATTTCGGTAGCAATTCGGTAGAAGTTACTGTAGATATGTGCTGTCTCGTAAGAGCAGAATTGTTGTCGAAGAAACAGCGGTTTCTCGACAAATTTTTCAGCAAAAATTTCGAGATTTGAGGAGGGAATTTGACAGCAAATTATCGGTTTAGATAATAGCGATGATGACAAATTGGATCAAGAAAATTTCGACAGCATAACAATAAGGAAATTGTTGCAAGTTGCGATGGCAGAATTCTCGTCGAAAAATTTTAACGGTTTGCGACGAAAATTTGTAGCAACACAGGAACGTTTCAGAGATGAATTCCACAATAGATCAATCACAGATGAAAGCCAAGATGATCTATGAAGTGCATAAGAAATTTCGTTCAAAAAGGATAGCAAATAGATCGGTTTAAAGCAGTGATTTAAAAAGCGCTAGGCGCCAAAAGGCGTCAAGACCTAAAATCGCCCGAGGCGCTAGGCGCTCACCCAAGCGCTAGCCCGAGCGAAGCGAGGCGCTAAAATATAAAAATATATAATATAATTAAAAATATAATTATTTAAATAAAAATATATTATTAAATTAAAAAAATTAGTAGTATTAAAATTAAAATAATATATTATTAATTTAATAAATAAAAAATTTTGTTATTAGTATACTGTTTATAGTATATTGTTAATAGTATACTGTTAAAAGTATATTGTTAATAAAAAAAATAAAAAATCAATTTTTTAATAAAAAATCAAATTTTTAATAAAAAATCAATTTTTTAATAAAAATTTATTTTTTTTTTTTTTTTAAGCCTCGGCGGCGTCACCGAGGTTCGGCGATGTCACGAGAAGGCTCGGGCAACGCCCCCGAGGCTCAAGCGGCGTTAGCGAAGCCTCGGCGGCGTCCCCGAGGCTCATTTTTTAATAGGAATTTTTTTAACTTTTCGAGCGACGTCGCCTCGGGAGCGGCGTCGCCCGTTGACATCTCGGACATTGCCGAGGCGACGAGCGCGAACGCGAGACGGCGGCAGCGATAGCGGCGGAAAGCGGCGAGCGCGGCGGCGGCGGATAACGGCAGCGAAGCGGCGAGCGGTGAGTGAGTGAGCGACAAAGAAAGCGAGCGGCGGCGGCGGCGAGCGATAGCGAGCGGCAGGCGGCGGCGGCGACGCAGCGGCGATGCAACGGCAAGCGAACGAGCGGCGACTAATCGCGATGGTTCGATCCGCCGGTTAACCCGGCGCTTCGCTCAAGCGCCCGACGCTGGCTCGGCGGCGCCAGCGGCGCCTCTTTGAAGCGCGCGCCGAAGTGAAGCGAGCGCTGCCGCCTCGCCTCGCCTCGCCCGAGCGCTTAGGCGAGCGCCTGAGCGCCTTTTTTAATCACTAGTTTAAAGGCAGCAATATGTGGCTAAAATTTTCTACAGCAAAGATGATAACTTTTGCAACGAAAGGAATTCACAGTAAAGGATAGATAGCAATACTTCTTTTTGGTATTTTGAATGAAAAATTGTAGCATCAAAAGGTATTAGTGATAGGAGAATACCAGATCTCTAATGCAATTGGAGGTGGCGGTAGTAGATTGATTTGATCTACGGCAGAAGATGATGGTGGAGACGGCGACGTTAAGAGCAATTGTGAGAATTGCTTGGTTGATGATGGGCGGTAGGGATGGTAGCAAAAGCAGTAAGATCGTTGCTCTGATACCAGATGATAGAACCCCAGAAGAATTCTATGTAGATTGATCTTTGAGGGGGATCAACCCTTGGAACGCTATAGGAGTTCCACCCTCCAAGTAGTCGGTCTTGTGGTTGCAAAGTAGATTGATCTTTTCTTGTTAAAAAGAGGTGGAGGCTATATGCTTATATAGGACTCCAAACCCTAGCCCTAGGGGCTGCTTCCTAAGTGAACTACCCATTTTACCCTCAACCTTAGTCAATCGGCCTAGTAAAAGGGGGGCGACGGCTAAGAAGCCCAAAGGCCCAAATATAAACCTTAGCCACTCTTCTTTATAGGATAGAGATGACTAAGTGGGGTTTATTATACTCTCATAGGATTTTTATTAGTTATTATTTGATTGAGTAGGACCCAACCCTGCTAGGGTCCTATCAGGCATTTAAGTATATCTTTTTCAACCAAAACCATATGAAGCAAGTCTTGCCGAGTCATCTCATCCTTCTATATTTTAGGTTATACTGCGATGGAACATATATCCTAGGACATGGTTCCGCATCACTTGTTAGGATTTGTCTCTCACCATGAAGCATTCGAAGAATATTTATTGAGGGCTTGAAATGATCATTCTTCATTTTTATCTATTCAGAGATGCGCCTCGATCGACAATTCCTGCTCCTTGATTATGCTATGAATTAGTCATGCTTATTTAGGCTTCACTACTTTTTTACTGTTTCTCTGTTGCCTTAGTAACGCACCCTCTGATGAAAACACAGACCCTCGTCTCTTATTATTGGATCCAATTTTATCAATCATCCATGCCCTCAGCTCACCGAGAAACAAATATTTTCACTTTTTACAGATCCGGAGGCTCCTTTTTACCCAGGTTGTTGCTTGATCAATCGTTGGTAATAAGAAACGTTTGTTTCGGCCATAAATGATGGCTCATCATCCATCGGTTATTGTGGTTCGTTCATCTGGTTCTATACAGAAGTATATTATCTTGGAATACGTAGCGGTGAATAACTCGTTGGCTCTGTTTCGAAATTTATTATCTGGATTTGTATTTGCTACTAGTGATCACGAAACCTACAGTTTTGGAGATTCTGTATTATACTCTATTTTGGAAATTGATCCCAATAAATGGATTTTTGAGCTGGTGGCATATTTACATTGCTCCACGATCCAGTGGATGTTGGAATTCTTGATGCGTACATGTGCTGTTACGTTGAAGTAAGATAGAACACATTGTTTTGAATTGCAAGAACCGATTTCTAAATGCTTTGCAAAGAGAGATTGAAATGCTCTCCTTGTCCCGGCTGCAGAATTCCTCCAGGATCTGCCGAACTCACTCAAATATGAATCTTACCGAATTGTTACCGTTTCAAGTATTTGATAGAAGTGATAATCTTTATTTTCAGAACACACGTGATCTCATCATTTTGCTGACAATGAAATGATACCCTTGTCAAAGCCTTATCGGGACATTTTTAGGGTTTCATACTCCATAAGCCTAGGCAACACGTGTGGAGAGAGAGAGGGGAGGGGAAAATATTTATATACGGTAGGAGCACTGAAACATGCATCTGACATGTATTTAATTCTTCGTCACCACTTCATTGTAGAACTTTTTGTACAGTAAAAATATCGCCAACTACAAAGCAGATGATGCTCTCTGGTCCAAATATAAGATTCCAAATGTTTGTGTGTATTGTGATGACCGGAAGCATATAAGAAACCCTTGCGTGAGAGACAAAAACTAGCTATCTAGATTTGTTCTTTCGATCCTCACAAACGTGCTATCAAATTCATGTATCTACGTATAGGCAACTTGGTCGAATATTCATATGACATGTCCTATCAACAAGTTTATTAACATGACACGTGGAATATATGATAAAAAAAGTCAAATATATAACAAATTTAAAGAAGCTTCGCATTGGTCAGTATGTTGTCCGTGAAAGCTCTAAGTCGAATCAAACATAAAAGATTTAGCAGTCAATAGTCGTAAGATTGTGTATTATATGTCATCGTCCATATCTCGAAAGTATACTCATTAGCGAATCTTTATGTCGTGGTCGAGTTCGCAACACGGCTCGGTCCAATCCTAAATGTGTAAATCATCTATGCGGATGCTTGGACAGAAGTTGGCATCGAGTCGAGTTGGATTCAAGCCTCACCTCTTGAGTGTGGTCATTTCCTTGGTGAGTTGTCTGCTTCTTTGTAGTCGAGCTCCTACACAGATTAAAGTCGAGAGTGGGATTTCCCGACTCGACCCCTTTGACGTTCAAGTTAATATTGAGTTGAGTCAGAAGAGTTGACTTCTCAAAATCCTATTGACGTTAGTCAAGGGGTCGACTTTTATACTTGTGAATGAAGGTCGATTGTGTGTGGGTGACATCCTAATCATTGAGAATGATGTAGGAATGCTCTTCATAGTTAAGGCTTGGCTATTTAGATATTTCTCCATAAAGGACTTAGGGGAAGCATTCTATATCTTGGGAATTCTGATATATAGAGATAGATCCAAGAGGATGTTGAATATCAGATTTTGATGATGAAGTCAATTGATGGTTATTTGATCTAATCTATTTTTGAGATAAGTGTGCAGGATTAACTATGATAGAGCAAATTACAGGAGTCAAGTTGCTGGAAGTTCAAGAGTCCACCGGAAGTCCGAAGGATCATCGGAAGTACTACCGGAGCCAACTGAGATGAAATCGGGGACTTACCGAAGGTTTCGGAAGTTCGCCGGAAAGATCGTTGGAGGTTCGCGGAGATCATCGAGAAGGTTCGGAAGGGTGTCAAAGACTCGTTGAACTCGCCAAGGAATCCGGGAGCCTACTAGGAATCCGCCGGAAGGAATCTGAGGGAGTGTCGGAAGTCCGCCAGAAGATCGTCGGAAAGCTCTTCGAAAGATAACTCGTTGGTGTTGGTTTAATTTAGCTTTAAAAGTTGATAGTTAGTACTTAATTAGGGTATAGACTATGTGTTAATCCTGTCTAGACCTGTATTGGGCCAATTGGGCCTTTAGTGGGCTGTATTGGGCCAAAGGTTAGGCCAATGCAGTTTCTGGTAAGGGCCAACGGTAGCACCACCTGTTGACTAAAGGCCGGGCGGTAGCACCACCCCAAGCAGGCGGTGGTACCGTTTGACAGGTGGTTGCAACCACCCGTGTCAAGCGGTAGTACCGCTAGTGCTAGGCGGTGGTACCGCCTGACAGGTGGTTGCAACCATTAATGTCAAGCGGTAGTACTGCCAGTGCCAAGCAGTAGTACCGCCAGCACACTGACACACGCAAAGGTGTGTCAAGCGGTAGTACCGCCATGCCGTGGTAGTATCGCCTCAATCAAATTTCGACGAGACCTCTTTGAGCGGGATTTTTGAATCCCAAAAAGCTCTATAAATACCCCTTTACTCCTAGCTGGATGAGGGACCTTTTGCAGTGTTAGAATTGAGTCTAAGCTATAGCAAATTCCTGCTTTCAATTGCTCAAGTGTTCACCTCCTTCTTCTACTTGTAAAAATTCTGTAAAGTGAGGGAACCTCTAGTAAAAGGCTATAAAGTGGTGTTTGGTCCTTCCCTTCAAGAGATTTGGTAGTGGAAGTTGGGAGCCTCATCGGAGGAGGTTTCAAAGAGTGGACGTAAGTCATTTGACCGAACCACTATACATCGCTGCGTACATTTGCTGTGTGAGTGTTTGAATTTCTGTTTCATAAATTTCTTAGCTGTAAGATTGATCGGAATTCTTCTCCCTACTTCTGACTTTATTTACCTGAATTACTTCAAGTTAAAGTCACTTTAGTTATATCAAGTTTCTATACGAATCTCCGTAATCGGCTTTCAAAAGGTCAAGTTTTAATCCGCTACACTAATTCACCTCCTCCTCTTAGTGCCGCTCCGAACTTGACAAATGGTATCAGAGCGAGATTCACTCTCATATTTGGTTTAAAACCCAAGAGAGATGGCTTTTTCTGGCATGCAAGAGGGTTACTCCATTACTCGTCCACCTATGTTTAATGGATCGGATTATACATATTAAAAGACTCGTATGAGGATTTTTCTTATTTCTATGAATTTTGAGCTTTGGAATACTGTTGAAAATGGGTTTCAAAAATCTTCTCTTCCGATGAGCGAATGGAATGAGTCAGAGAAGAAGGTGTTTGCTTTAAATGCCAAGGCTATGAATGCCTTGTTTTGTGCATTAGACAAAAACGAATTTAATCGCGTATCAATTTGTGAATTGGCTTTTGATATTTTTTCGAACTCTTGAGATCACTCATGAAGGCACTAGCCGAGTGAAAGAGTCCAAAATCAACATTCTTGTGCATTCTTACGAGCTTTTTCGAATGAAACCAAGTGAGTCCATTAGAGACATATACATCCGATTTACAGATGTCATTAATGGACTCAAGGCTCTTGGTAAAGATTTTTCTAATTTTGAATTAGTAACAAAAATTTTAAGATCCCTTCCGAAATGTTGAGATCCAAAGGTTACGGCCATTCAAGAGGCCAAGGACCTTAAGACTTTTCCTATCGAAGAACTCATAGGGTCTTTAATGACCTATGAAATGACATGTCATGCTCATGATGAGCTAGAGAACCCCCTTCCAAAGAACAGGAAGGATATGACATTAAGAACTCAAGAAGACCACTTGAAAGGAACATCAAGTGATGAGGACCTTGACGAGGACATTGCACTCTTAACTAGAAAATTTTAAAAATTCATTAAAAAAGGCAAATTTAAAAATGAATTCAAGAACAAACTTGAACAAAAAAAGGACTAAGTTATATGTTATGAATGCAAGAAGCTGGGGCACTTCAAAAATGAATGCCCCCAAGCCAAGAAGAAGCAACTCAAGAAGAAGAAGGCATTGAAGGCTACATGGGACGACTCGAGTGATTCCGAGGATGAAGAAGCAAGTATCAAAGAGGAGGCCAACTTCGCTCTAATGGCTTTAGGAGAAGAGGTAAGTGATTTACTTAATGAAGATTTATCTTTCGATGATCTTTTAATTGCTTTCTATGAATTATTTGATGAATGTAGAACTGTTACAAAAAGCTTCAATTCTTTAAAAATGGAACATGCTTTATTACTAGATAAGTTTAAGAGTCTTAAGTATGATTCTCTCCCTCTGCTCCCATGCTCTAAGTGTAATCACTTAGAAGTAATCAAAAAGGAGAACTTGCTACTCAAAGAGACCTTAAACAAGTTTAAAGTCGATAGCAAGAGCTTAGACATGATCCTTGCTAATAAGGGACATATTAGAAATAGATGTGGAATTGGATTCGTGAGTGGATCTCACCGAACTCAAACCACATTCATTAAAGGCCAACATTACATGTATCCTCTCATTTGAAATGTAATTTTTGTTGCAAATCCGGACATATTGTTTACAAATATCCATATAGGAAACTTAGCCCAAATAAATTAGTATAGGTTCCTAAAGGATCAATTAGGAACTCATTGGATAATGATAAATTTAATAGATCAGTTTTTGAGGCACCTAAGTCAAAATGGGTACCTAAAAACCATCCTTTCTTGTAGACAAAAATACCCACACAAGCTAGGAGCAAGAGATGGTACCTTGATAGTGGATGCTCAAGGCACATGACCGGAGATCCATCTCAATTCTCTAAGCTCTCTAGCCAAGACGAAGGGTTTGTCACCTTCGGAGACAACAACAAGGGTAAAATCATTGGCAAGGGTACTATAGGTAACAAATCAACCTTTTCAATTGATAATGTGTTATTAGTAGATGGTTTAAACATAATCTCTTGAGCATTAGTCAATTATGTGATAATGGTTATATTGTAAGATTTGAATCTAATGCTTGCATCGTCGAAAAACCACACAACAATACATCAATAATTGCAATCAAGCAAAATAACATCTACCCTATTAATCTTGATGATCTTAGTGAAATATGTTTTTCGGCTTTGAATGATGATGCTTGGCTTTGGCATAGAAGATTAGGTCATGCTAGCATAAAACTAATCTCTCAAATCACATCTAAAAACCTTGTAAGAGGCATTCCTAAGGTTAAGTTCATTAAAGATAAAGTATGTGATGCTTGTCAACTAGGGAAACAAATCAAAACTAGCTTCAAGCCAAAAAATCAAATAAGTACCTCTAGACCATTACAATTGATCCATATGGATTTGTTTAGACCAATTGACACAACAAGCCTAGGAGGTAGCAAATATACCTTTGTGATTATAGATGACTATAGTAGATTCACGTGGACCTATTTCTTAGCTTACAAAAGTGATTCTTTTAAATATTTCTCTAGATTCTATAAACTTACTCAAAATGAAAAGGGTTTCATGATTTCATCAATTCGAAGTGATCACGATGGTGAATTCCAAAACCGTGACTTCTAAAATTTTTGTGAATCAAATGGGTATAACCACGACTTCTCTACTCCAAGAAATCCTCAACAAAATGGAGTAGTAGAAAGAAAGAATAGAAATTTATAAGAAATGGCAAGAACCATCTTAAATGAACATAGTTTACCCAAATATTTTTGGGCCGAAGCCGTTAATACGGCTTGCTATGTCATGAATAGGGTTCTAATAAGACCATCTCTATCTAAGACTCCTTATGAATTATGGAATGACAAAAAACCTAATATTTCTTACTTTAAAGTTTTTAGTTGCAAATGCTTTATTTTAAATGAAAAGGATGCTTTAGGAAAATTCAATGCTAAATTTGATGAAAGCATCTTCCTTGGCTACTCTTCTATTTCCAAAGCTTTTCGTATTTTTAACAAAAGAACATTAGTTATAGAAGAGTCTATTCATATAGTTTTTAATAAAATTTTTGAATTTAAGAAAAAATATTTTGATGATGATTTTGGTTTTGATAATTTGAATTTAAATGAACCCTCTCATCAAAATAGCAACTTGGATGCATCTTCTTCCGAATTCTCCTTACCTAAGGAATGGAAGTATGTAGATGCCCATCCCAAAGAGTTAATCATAGGAGACACATCAAAAGGGGTTCAAACGCGTTCTTCATTTAAAAATTTTTGTGCTCATGTCGCTTTTCTTTCTCAAATTGAGCCTAAAAGCATTGACGAAACCTTGAAAGATAATTCTTGGGTTATCGTAATGCAAGAGGAATTGAACCAATTTGAAAGAAATGAGGTATGGAAGCTTGTTCCTAGACCAAGTGACCATTTAGTTATTGGTACTAAATGGGTCTTTAGAAACAAGCAAGATGAATATGATATCGTGGTTAGAAACAAGGCTAGATTAGTGGCCAAAGGTTTCAACCAAGAAGAATGTATCGATTACGAAGAAACCTTCGCTCCTGTGGCTAGATTAGAAGCTATTAGGATGCTCCTTGCCTATGCTAGTAGTAATAACTTTAAGCTTTTTCAAATGGATATCAAAAGTGCGTTTTTCAATGGCTTTATTTCCGAAGAAGTTTATGTTGAACAATCACCCGGTTTTGAAAACTCTCTTCTTCCTAATCATGTGTTTAAATTAACTAAAGCTCTTTATGGATTGAAACAAGCCCCTAGGGCTTGGTATGAGAGACTTAGTTCCTTCTTAATTTCAAATAATTTTACTAAAGAAAAGGTTGATACTATATTATTTATTAAATATTTTGAAAATAATTTTCTTATTGTTCAAATTTATGTTGATGATATCATTTTTTGTTCTTCGGATGAATCACAATATGAATCATTTGCTAAGTGTCTGAGTCATGAATTTGAAATGAGTCTAATGGGTGAGTTAAACTTCTTTTTAGGATTACAAATTAAACAACTTAGTGATGGAATATTTCTTAATCAAACCAAGTATATATTTGAACTATTAAAACGACTTAACATGGATAGTTCTAAAGCCATCAATACTCCAATGAGTACTTCTACCAAGTTACACTTGGATGAAAATGGAAAAAATTTTGATCAAAAAACATATAGAGGAATGATAGGTAGCTTACTCTATCTCACTGCAACTAGACCTGATATCATGTTTAGTGTAGGTCTATGTGCAAGATTCCAAGTTAATCCTAAGTTATCTCACCTTAAAGCTATTAAAAGAATCCTTAGGTATCTTAAAGGAACTCCTAATCTAGGATTATGGTATCCAATTTTTGATAACTTTGATTTAAAAGCTTATGCGGATGCCGATTTTAGCGGATGTAGAATCGATAGAAAAAGCACATCCGGAATATACCAATTTCTAGGATATGCACTTATTTCTTGGACATCTAAGAAACAAAATTCTGTTGCACTATCTACGGCGGAAGCCGAATATATAGCTGCAAGTGCATGTTGTGCACAAGTTGTTTGGATGAAAAACACTATAAAAGATTATGGAATTAATTTAAAAAACATTCCAATAAAATGTGATAACACAAGTGCTATTTGTCTAACCAAAAATCATATTCAACACTCAAGAACTAAGCACATTGATATTAGGCATCACTTTATATGAGATCATGTCACTAATAATGATGTAACTCTAGAATTTATTGATACAAAATACCAATTAGCGGACATTTTCACAAAGTCCTTAAATGAAGAACAATTTGACTTCAAATGAAGAACAATTTGACTTCATTAGAAGAGAATTAGGCATGCTAAATTTGTGCTAATATTTAATAGTGCATAATTTCCAAAACATTTAAACTTTGATTTTGATAGTTTCACCTCTATACTTTCAATGAAAATCATGTCTTTCAATGATGTATGTATAACTTCATACTATCTTCACCTTCTTTTGTGATGACTAAATGAATTATATAAGCTTGACATATGCATAAATTAATGTCATGGATTCTGCATAAAAATCAAGCTTTTAAATATTTATTCATGAGCTAATCAAGTCTTTATGATTTCATATCTTCTTCCTTCATAAAAATAACAAGTTGAATCTCATCATGAATTTTCTTGGATATGGTTGATGATTGGCTTCAAGGATGTATCCTTATACATATTTTGGCAAACATTTGATGACTTGGATATAGTTGATAACTTTATGACTCCTCTCACTTATGTTATTTTTTTTTAAGTTTCACCCTTTCATCAAGTTTATTCATCTCCTTTTTGTTGATGACAAAGGGGGAGAAAAATGTGAAATTGATGACTTGTTGAATGTGGCCTTTATCCTGCATTGTATTGAAAAATGACTTATATAGTGTAAATGAAATGAAAAATGTCTCATAAGATTTGTTATTGCAATTTAATTGCTCTTGCCATGCTTTGTGTCAAAAACAGGTTGCAATCCTTAAAAAGCATTGCAATGAACCCATAAGTAATGCAACACATCACATTGCAATTGAGTTTTATAGTTGAAAGATTCTTACTATATCATTTTTTATCAAATGGCATCTTTCAACTGATATGACAAGTTTTCATCTCATGATTTATCTATTATGGTGTCACGCTTTTTCAATCATGAGATCCTTATTGTAATCTCAAAATTTTTGGTTTCGTTTGATGAAATGATAAATGCTTATCATCTTTCAACTTGAAATTAAATGTCATGCTTTGATATTGCTTACGAATGAAACCTCATGCTGATTGAGCATGATGATAAGTTCAACACAAGTAACTTATCGGTTTTGGTTGAATTCAAGAGATTGAATTCAAATGTTTTTACTTTCTCATTATATGGCTTATAGATAGGGGGAGTTAAGAATAACTCCGTCATCAATTGATTGTCATCATCAAAAAGGGGGAGATTGTTGAATCTCGGATTTTGATGATGAAGTCAATTGATGATTATTTGATCTAATCCATTTTTGAAATAAGTGTGCAAGATTAACTATGATAGAGCAAATTACCGGAGTCAAGTTGCTGGAAGTTTAAGAGTCCACCGGAAGTCCGAAGGATCATCAGAAGTGCTGTTGGAGCCAACCGAGATGAAATTGGGGACTTGCCGAAGGTTTCAGAAGTTCGCTAGAAAGATCGTCAGAGGTTCGTGGAGATCACCGAGAAGGTTCGGAAGGGTGTCAAAGAATCGTTGAACTCGCCAAAGAATCTGGGAGCCTGCTGGGAATCCGCTGGAAGGAATCCGAGGGAGTGTCGGAAGTCCGCTGGAAGATCGTCGGAAAGCTCTTCGGAAGATAACTCGATGGTGTCAGTTTAATTTGGCTTTAAAAGTTCATAGTTAGCACTTAATTAGGGTATACACTAGGTGTTACTCCTATCTAGACTTGTATTGGGCCAATTGGGCCTTTAGTGGGCTGTATTGGGCCAAAGGTTAGGCCCATGCAGTTTCTGGTAAGGGCCGGGCGGTAGCATCGCCTATTGACTGAAGGCCGGGCGGTAGCACCACCCCAAGCAGGCGGTGGTACCACCTGACAGGTGGTTGCAACCACCAGTGTCAAGCAGTAGTACCGCTAGTGCCAGGTGGTGGTACCACCTGACAGGTGGTTGCAACCACCAGTGTCAGGCAGTAGTACCGCTAGTGCCAGGTGGTGGTACCACCTGACAGGTGGTTGCAACCACCAGTGTCAGGCAGTAGTACCGCCAGTGCTAGGTGGTAGTACCGCCAGCACACTGACACACGCAAAGGTGTGTCAGGCGGTAGTACCGCCTATAGTCCGAAATTTCGGACGAGACCTCTTTGAGCGGGATTTTTGAATCCCAAAAAGCTCTATAAATACCCCTTTACTCCCAACTGGTTGAGGGACCTTTTGCAGTGTTAGAATTGAGTCTAAGTTATAGCAAATTCCTGCTTTCAATTGCTTAAGTGTTCACCTCCTTCTTCTATTTGTAAAAATTCTGTAAAGTGAGGGAACCTCTAGTAAAAGGCTGTAAAGGGGTGTTTGGTCCTTCCCCTTCAAGAGATTTGGTAGTGGAAGTTGAGAGTCTCCTTGGAGGAGGCTTCAAAGAGTGGACGTAGGTCATTTGACCGAACCACTATACATCGCTGCGTATATTTGCTGTGTGAGTGTTTGAATTTCTGTTTCATAAATTTCTTAGCTACAAGATTGATCGGAATTCTTTTCCTTACTTCTGACTTTATTTACCTAAATTACTTCAAGTTAAAGTCACTTTAGTTATATCAAGTTTCTATACGAATCTCCGTAATCGGCTTTCAAAAGGTCAAGTTTTAATTCGCTGTACTAATTCACCCCCCCCTCTTAGTGCCGCTCCGAACCTGACAGAGGATGCTTGACTTATCTCAGTCCATATATATATATACCATTTCAAAAGGTTTGATATGAAAAATTTCAAGAGAGGTCTTATACCGATGAGACATGGGATATCACTTTCTAAGAGTATATCCCCAAAGACTCCCGAAGAACGGATAGACATGGATAGGATATCCTATGCCTCGACGATAAGATCTATCATGTATGCTATACTATACACTAGGCCTGATATAGCATATGCTTTGAGTGTCATGAGCAAGTATCAGGTGGATCTAAGCTTGGAACATTGGAAAGTAGTAAAATAAATCATTAAGTACTTGAGAAGAACTAAGGATCTTTTACTAGTATATGGAGGAGGTTGTCTCTAAGTTGAGGGCTACATAGACTCAAGTTTCCAATCTGATGTCGATGATAGCAAGTCTAATTCAGGGTATGTATTCACCCTAAATGGAAGACTAATGTGCTGGAAGAGTACCAAGCAAGACACTACTATTGACTCGACCATAAAAATAGAGCATATCGTTGTGGTAGAGGTAGCAAAGGAAGGAGTTTGAATGAATAAATTCATAATATATTTAGGAGTCATGCTAGGCATCGAGGAGCCGATTCCCTTATATTACGATAATAACAGGGTGATTGCTCAAGCGAAGGAACCTAAGTCTCATCAGAAATCGAAGCACGTTCCAAGTGTTGGAAAATCTAGGGCGACATCATATGCGTAGTGGAAGAACAGAAAGTAAAAAATCTCAGAGTTTTATAGAAAAATAGTTTCTTATTATCATGCGAAAGATTAGTGCATAAAAATTTACAAAATAAAAAAACTACGAATATATGAAAGATGTGTTACCTAGGGAGATCGTATATCCTTAAAATCTTACAGATTTATGGGAGAGGATGAAGGAAGTCAAGTGTCCTCCTCTCTAGTGATGTTCCACACAATAGGGGCTGCGAAGATGCTCCTCAAATTATTACACCAATCTCCTCTTCATGTGCACTATGCAATCAAGAAGGGGCCAACCCTTCTTGCTGTCCACACGCCCAAAATAAGGAGAAGAGAGGGAGAGGAGAATAGGAGGTGGCAGCCAAAAGAGCCTAAGTTTATGGGCCTTTGGTTCCCTCCTATTTATAGAGATCCCCTATCAAGTTAACCCTCATGAATCCTAGCTTATTGGCTACTAAATCTCCATCAAATTACCCAAGCCTCTTAGATTAGCGGATCTCTACCCAATAATCTTTTATAGTCTCTTATTGGATCTCATCCATATGATCCAATAATTTAGGGGCTTACTGGATATCCAATAAGATAGAGGCTCCAACGGATATCTCATATTCGAACATCTACTCATCGCAACACCTACCATATAAGTGTGACTTCTTAGACCCAATATCGAGCTGGCCATGAGTCATACCTATCGAAACTCCTTCTAACTTAGTAAATTATTATTTCCATAATAATTCATTTGGCTTATCGATTACGAACGTACTAGGCTACTATGTTGTGGTCCCCAAATAATATACGGGAATCCAATCCATTAGACCTATCTGTCCTTAGTTATCATGTATCTATAATTCCTCATCTATCTAATATCCCAAAGACCATATACCAAGCATGGTGCTGTTAGGCCCATATGGTTTCTACATGAGTCGCGCTCTAATCAGATTCTTTTAGAAAACTCTTTTTCTCTTAATCCAAATAAACCTAGCCAAGGACTTGCTTGAGCAATAATATATGAGATATTTCTCTTATGATACCAAGAGTGAATTATCCTCTATCAACACTCAATTACCCTTTTAAGGCTGGTTGCCACTCCCGATGATCGGTTGTGCTAGATCTAGAACTTCTAGACCTATAAGTCCAGTATCAAAGAGTAGAGTACTCATATAGGATATTCTTGGTGTCTCAAGTCTAAACACCAAATACATTATTAGAACTACGGAATCACTATATGATAATAAGATATCATTAACCATCTAATAGTCCATAAGCAGATCAATCAGTGAACTTATTCTCCAATGAGCACCTGCACTATATCTCTAGTGTCCCTAGATGAGCAACTATAAGATCAGTCTGTTGAATCTCAGATTTTGATGATAAAATCAATTGGTGAAATATTTGTTCTAATCTATATTATCAAAGATAAGTGTGCAGGATTAACTACGATGGGTCAGAAACATAAAGTGATTTACCGAGGTCAAGTCCGTCGGGTGTTCAAGAGTTCATCGGAAGTCCGAAGGATCGTCGGAAGTGTTGCCGGAACCAACCAAGATTGAATCAGGGACTTGCCGAAGTTTTCGGAAGTTCATCGCAAATATCATTGAAGGTTCGCGGAACTTTGCTGAGAAGGTTTGGAAGCTTGTCGAAGACTCGTTGAGCGTGCCATACAAGCCGAGAGCATGCTGGGAATCCGCCGGAAGAAATCCGAGGGAAATAACGGAGGACCGCCGAAGTCTCATCATAAAGCTCACCGGAATAAGACTTGAAGAATGTTGGTTTAAATCACTATTAATTATGTTTTAATTTTGTAGTTGGCACGTACTTAGGGCAAGGATTTCGAATTAATCCTGCTCTAAATTGGTAGGGGCCAACCGGGCCCTTACTAGGCTTTTTGGGCCTTGAACAAGGCCCATTCAAAGAAAGCCCCGAATGGGCCAGCGAGAACCACTGCGCAGGCGATAGCACCGCTTAACAGCAAGTGTGTCTTTGGCGATACTACCGCCACGGCTGAAGCGAGTAATCCGCCCGCTCTGATGTACAATGGCGGTAGCATCGCCGCCCAGCGGTACCGCTGCTCCAGCGGTAGCATCGCTACTCCAGGCGGTAGCACCGCCTACTCCAGGCGGTAGCATCGCCTGCTCTAGGCGGTAGCTCCGCCTATGCACTGTCAATCTGACGATTGACAGGTGGTAGCACCGCCAGCACCGGGAACTCCAATTTGATTTCAAATTTGGAGCCCAAATTTGAAACCATTTTGGATCTATAATTACCCCCCTTTCTCAGCTGAAAGGGCACCCTTTTGAGAGTTAGAATCTTGAGTTAAAATCTTAAAAAGTCTTGTCTCTTGCTAAGTGTTCACCTCGTTCTTCTTCTTGTGAAATCTTGTAAGAGTGTGAACCTCTTGTAAAGTGTTGTAAGAGGGGTATTTGGTCCTTCCCCTTCAAAGGATTTGCTAGTGGAAGTGCGGAGTCTCATCGTGAATGCTTCAAGAGTGGATGTAGGTCATTTGACCGAACCACTATACATCATTATGTTCATGAATGTGTGAGTGTTTACATTTCTGAATTATTTCATTACTTAGCTACAAATCATTTAGTTCCTTTACTCAAGCTATTTCATTCAAGTTCTCTTTCGTCAAATCGAAATGTTCTTACGAATTAGTCTTTGTGTGAAATCGGCTTCAATGTTACGTTATTAATCCGCTGCACTAATTCACCCCCCCTCTTAGTGCCTTTTCGATCCTAACAATTTGTATCAGAGCAAGGTTTACTCTCATATTGGTTTAAAACCCAAGAGAGATGGCCTACTCCGGTATGCAAGAGGGTCACTCCATTACTCGTCCGCCTATGTTTAATGGGTCGGATTATACGTATTGGAAGACTCATATGAGGATTTTTCTCATTTCTATGGACTTCGAACTTTGGAACATTGTTGAAAATGGCTTTGCAAAATCTTCTCTTCCGATGAGTGAGTGGAATGAGTCGGAAAGGAAGATTTTTGCTCTCAATGCAAAGGCTATGAATGCCTTATTTTTGTTGAATCTCGGATTTTGATGATGAAACTAATTGAGTGTGATTTGTTGTTTAACTGCGTTTTGAGTTACGCAGGTCTACTATCGATCAGGATTAGACAGTTGACGCTGGAGGAATTGATGTTGCACCGGAGGTGATCACGTCAAGATATTGATGTCGAGCCGGAGGTTCGGTCGACTATCGGCAGGAGGCTTCGTACGTCGGGCATCGGACCAAGAAGTGCGGAGTTGCGCCATGGATATCGGGGTTGCGGAGGTCAACCGCCGATTGGGCAACAAGTCGCTAGAGAGGGTGATGTGCTGAAGGATCGGACGAAGCGCCGACCAATGATGTGCCGAGCAACTGAATGTCAATTCGCATTGTAATAACTGTCTAGATCGAAGTAGAGTGTTTGTTGTTTGTGTGCAGGTGTAACTACGATAAGGATGAAGACGTAAAGCAAAACAAAGGGTCGAAGTCAAGTGGGATGGATCGTTGGGAGTTCGAGAGTTTGACAGAAGTCCGAAGATTCGTCGGAAGTTCGCGGAGCTTACTAAGAAAGATCGAAGCTTGCCAAAGAAGCTCGGGGGAACTCGCCAATATCATCGTGGAGTCCGAGAGCTTGCCGGGAGTCCGCAGGATGGTTTCCGAGGGATCGTCGGAAGACCGCCGGAAGTTCGCCGGAAACTCGACGGAAGAAGACTTGACTTGCGGACTTTGTAATAGCTTAGGGATGTCTTTAATTTCGTAGTTAGCACATTAATTTGGGTTAGGATTAGGGGTTAATCCTTTAACCCGAAGTAGGGGCCATTGGGCCAAAGTTTTTGGCCCAAACAGCACCAACGTATGCTACATGCATGCTACGTGCATGCTACCAGAGTCGGATACTATAGCAAAGGTAGTACCGCTTTGCTGGGCGATAGTACCACCTCGGCTATTGTAGCCAGCGGTAGCACTGCTGGTCAAGCGGTAGAACAGCTTGGGTGTGTCGATCTACCAAGACTAACAAAGACCGTAAAACTCAAAAGATTCAAATTTTTGCTTCAAGTTTGGGCTCCAAATTTGAATCACTTTGAGGCTTATAAATACCCCTTCCTTTTCAGCTGAAAAATATAACCCTTTTGAGAGTTAGAATCTTAGTTTTGAGCTTTTGAAAAGTCTTGAAAAGTCTTGTTTTTGCTAAGTGTTCACCTCCTTCTTCTCCTTGAGAAATCTTGTAAGAGTGTGAACCACTTGTAAAGGGTTGTAAGAGGGGTATTTGATCCTTCCCTTTCAAAGGATTTGATAGTGGAAGAAGAGAGCCTCATCGGAGAAGGCTTCGGAAGTGGATATAGGTCACTTTGACCGAGCCACTATACATCGCTGCGTCTTGATTGTGTGAGTGTTTAAATTTATGTTTTACTTTGCTGCAAGCCTTTACTTTACTTGCTCCACTTCCTTTTTATCTTTGTATGCATGCTTTAAAGTTAGAATACAAAAATCGGTTTCAAACGAAACGTTGCTTTCATCGTACGAAGTTTCCGAAGCTTGTTTTAAATCGCTGAAAAATCCATCATTTTATCCGTTGCACTAATTCACCCCCCTCTTAGTGCCGCTCGATCCCTAATAATTTTGTGCGCTTGATAAGAATGAGTTTAATCGGGTTTCTATTTGTGAATCGGTATTTGATATTTGGCGCACTCTTGAAATCACTCATGAAGGCACTAGCCAAGTGAAAGAGTCCAAAATCAACATTCTTGTGCATTCTTATGAACTTTTTCGAATGAAACCAAATGAGTCCATTGGAGACATGTACACCCGCTTTATGGATGTCATCAATGGACTTAAAGCTCTTGGTAAAGGTTTTTCTAATTTTGAGTTGGTAACTAAAATTTTAAGATCCCTTCCAAAGAGTTGGGATCCAAAGGTTATGACCATTCAAGAGGCCAAGGATCTTAAAATATTTCCACTTGAAGAACTTATTGGGTCTCTAATGACCTAAGAGATGACGTGCCATGCTCATGAAGAGCTTGAGAACCCCTTCCAAAGAACAAGAAGGATATGACACTTAGAACACAGGAGACCACTTGAAAGGAACATCAAGTGATGAGGACAGTGACAATGACATTGCACTTTTAACTCGAAAGTTTAAAAAATTTATAAGAAAGAACAAATTTAAAAATGACACAAAAAATAAATTTGAACACAAAAAGGACCAAGTTATTTGTTACGAATGCAAGAAGCTGGGACACTTCAAGAATGAATGCCCTCAAGCCAAGAAGAAGTAATTCAAGAAGAAGAAAGCTTTGAAGGCCACGTGGGATGATTCAAGTGACTCCGAGGTTGAAGAAGCTAGCAACAAAGAGGAGGCCAACTTCACGCTAATGGCATTAGGAGAAGAGGTTAGTGAGTTATTTAATGAAGAGTTATCTTTCGATGAACTTTCTATTGCTTTTCATGAGTTATTTGATGAATATAGAACTATTAGTAAGAAATTCAATTTGCTTAAGAAAGAGCATGCTTTATTACAAAATAAGTTCAATAGTCTCCAAACCCCTTCTTTACCCCCATGCCCTAAGTGTGAATACTTAGAGGCAACCAAAAGAGAGAACTTGCTACTCAAAGAGACCCTAAACAAGTTTAAGGTCGGTAGCAAGGGCTTGGACATGATCCTTGCTAACAAGGGTCATGTTGAAAATAGAAGTGGAATCAGATTTATGAGTGGACCTCACCAAAATCCCACCACCTTCATTAAAGGACCCACATTGCATGTATCACCCCATTTGAAATGTAATTTTTGTGGTAAAACGGGACATGTTGCTTACAAATGTCCATTCAAGAAATTTAGTCCACAAAAATTGATATGGGTTCCTAAAGGAACCATAAATAATTCAATGCTGAATTACAAATTAAGTAGATCAATTTGTAAGGCACCCAAAATCAAATGGGTACCTAAAAACCATCCTCTTTTGTAGACAAACTCACAAGCTAGGAGCAAGAAATGGTATCTTGATAGTGGATGCTCAAGGCACATGACCGGAGATCCATCTCATTTCTCTATGCTCACTAGCAAAGAAGAAGGGTATGTCACCTTCGGAGACAACAACAAGGGTAAAATCATTAGCAAGGGAACCATAGGTAACAAATCAAGGTTTTCAATTGATGATGTTTTGCTAGTTGATGGTTTAAAATGTAATCTTTTAAGCATTAGTCAATTATGTGATAAAGGTTATGTTGTTAGATTTGAATCTAATGTTTGCATCATTGAAAAACCAAACAATGACATATCCATGATTGCTTTAAAACAAAACAATGTCTACACTATAAATATTGATGAATTAAGTAATAAAATGTGTTTTTCGGTTTTGAATGATGATGCTTGGCTTTGGCATAGGAGATTAGGCCATGCAAGCATGAAATTAATCTTTAAGATTTCATCTAGAGAGTTAATAAGAGGAATCCCAAACATGAAATTTGTTAAGGACAAGGTGTATGATGCATGTCAACTAGGAAAACAAATAAAAACTAGTTTCAAATCAAAAAATCAAATTAGCACCACTAGACCATTGCAATTGATCCATTTGGACTTATTTGGACCAATTGACATAACAAGCCTAGGAGGTGGCAAATATGCCTTTGTAATTGTGGATGACTATAGTAGATACACTTGGATCTATTTCTTGGCTCACAAAAGTGATTGTTTTAAGTGTTTCTCTAAATTTTGTAAACTCACTCAAAATGAAAAAGGTTTTATGATTTCATCGATTCGAAGTGATCACGGAGGTGAATTTCAAAATCATAACTTCTAAAATTTTTGTGAAATAAACGGATATAACCATAACTTCTCTACTCCAAGAAATCCACAACAAAATGGAGTAGTGGAAAGGAAAAATAGAAGTTTGCAAGAAATGGCTAGAACCATGTTAAATGAATACAATTTACCAAAATATTTTTGGGCTGAATACGGCTTGCTATGTTATGAATAGAGTTCTAGTGAGACCATCTCTATCTAAAACTCCATATGAATTATGGAATGATAAAAAACCCAATGTTTCTTATTTTAAAGTTTTTGGTTGTAAATGCTTTATTTTAAATGAAAAGGATGCCTTAGGAAAATTCGATGCAAAATCCAATGAAGGCATATTTCTTGGTTATTCTTCCGTTTCTAAGGCTTTTCGTGTTTTTAACAAAAGAACCTTAGTTATAGAAGAATCTATTCATGTGATTTTTAATAAAATTTTCAAATTTAAGAAGAAAGATTTTGATGATGATTTTGGCTTTGATAATTTGAATTTGAATGAACCCTCTCCTCAAAATGACAACTTGGATGCATCTTCTTCCCAAACTTCCTTACCCAAGGAATGGAAGTATGTAAATACTCATCCCAAGGAGTTAATTATAGGAGATGCAACAAAAGGGGTTCAAACTCGCTCTTCTTTCAAAGGTTTTTGTGCCCATGCCGCTTTTCTTTCTCAAGTTGAACCAAAATGCATTGATGATACCTTGAAAGATGATTCTTGGGTTATCGCAATGCAAGAAGAATTGAATCAATTTGAGAGGAATGAGGTATGGAAGCTTGTTCCTAGACCCAATGACCACTTAGTTATTGATACTAAGTGTCTTTAGAAACAAGGCTAGACTAGTGGACAAAGGTTTCAACCAAGAAGAAGGTATCGATTACGAAGAGACCTTCGCTCCGGTGGCAAGATTAGAAGCCATTAGGATGCTCCTTGCCTATGCTAGTAGTACTGATTTCAAATTATTTCAAATGGATGTCAAAAGTGCATTCTTGAATGGTTTTATTTCCGAAGAAATGTATGTCGAACAACCACCCGGATTTGAAAATTTTCTTCTCCTTAACCATGTGTTTAAGCTAACTAAGGCTTTATATGGTCTAAAACAAGCCCCTAGGGCTTGGTATGAGAGGCTTAGTTCTTTTTTAATTTCAAATGATTTTACTAAAGGCAAGGTTGATACTATATTATTTATTAAACATTTTGAAAATAATTTTCTTATTGTTCAAATTTATGTTGATGATATTATTTTTGGTTCTTCTAATAAATCACTATGTGAATCATTTGCCAAGAATATGAGTGATGAATTTGAGATGAGCCTAATGGGAGAACTAAATTTCTTTTTAGGATTGCAAATTAAGCAACTAAGTGATGGTATATTTATAAATCAATCAAAGTATACATTAGAATTGTTAAAACGATTTAACATGGATGGATCAAAAGACATTAGCACTCCTATGAGCACCTCCACTAAGTTAGATATAGATGAAAAAGAAGAAAGTTTTGATAAAAAAACATACAGGGGCATGATAGGTAACTTGCTTTATCTAACTGCAACCAGACCTGACATCATATTTAGTGTGGGGTTATGTGCAAGATTCCAAGCTAATCCTAAGCTATCTCACTTCAAAGCCGTTAAGAGAATCCATAGATATCTTAAAGGGACTTCGAATCTTGGATTATGATGTCCAAAATCTGATAACTTTGATTTGAAAGCTTATACAGATGCAGATTTTGGTGGATGTAAAATAGATAGAAAAAGTATATCTGGAACATGCTAATTTTTAGGACATGCACTTGTTTCTTGGACTTCTAAGAAACAAAATTCAGTTGCACTATCTATGGTAGAAGCCGAATACATAGCTGTAAGTGCATGCTGTGCATAGGTTATTTGGATAAAAAATACGCTAGAAGATTATGGAATTTATTTAAAGAATATTTCTATAAAATGTGATAACACGAGTGCTATCTGTCTAACTAAAAATCCGATTCAACACTCTCGAACTAAGTACATTGACATTTGGCATCATTTTATACTTGTGATCATGTCAGTAGTAAAGATGTCACCCTTGAATTTATTGATACAAATCATCAATTAGCGGATATTTTTACAAAACCCTTAAATGAGAAATAATTTGATTTTATTAGAAGGGAATTAGGCATGTTAAATTGTCCTAATAAATGAGCTTTATTGTATGAGATTTTTCTTTAAAATTTTGGTTTTCGTCGATTTGACTTCCTCTCTGATTTCTTTTGAAATTTGGATTTCTTTTGACATCATCCCATCCTTAAAATCTCTGAAAAAAATTCAGAATAAATTAATATATATATATATATATATATATATATATATATATATATATATATATATATATATATATATATATTTTGCACCACAATGTAGCACCACGATGAATAATATAGCACACTGGGTACTCGGCTCCCAAGCTGATAGCACCGCCTGTTGGCGGTAGTAATCACCTTAACACCCCCATATTAAAGGGGGTGTTAGGGTCGATGGTAGAACCGACCAAAACTCTCTCCCTTTCATTCTTCTTTCCTCCTAAGCTCCTCTAAGCCTTCTCCTCTCCATTCTTCCTTCTCCTAAAGGCAATTAAAGGCATTTTTGTGATCCATGCTCCTCACCTCTCTAGGAAACACAAACAAGGTAATAGCTGAAATTTTCTCTTCTACTCACAATTGCTTGTCTTTTCCTTATTATTTCCTTTTGTTTGTTCATCATGAATCGATATAGACATGGCTCCTAAGAAATCAACAAGAGGCAAAGGGAAAAGGTTGGAAGGAGATTCATTTGACCCAACCCTTTTTAGATCTAATGAGGTAGCCTTAAAATACCCAAATTTTGATTGTAAAACCATACATAAGGGTAAATATGTTGATCTAGGTAAACTAGGAAACCTAGAACCTATTAGATGGTTTGCTAATCTAAATGCTCTACCTATCTTGCAAATTAATGAACCAATCTACCCTAGGTTGGTTAAGCTATTTTATGCTAACATGATTATTAAAGATGATGTTTTGTCCACCTATGTGTTAGGAACCACAATTCAGATTTCTGATCATATCATATGTGAGTTACTTGGAATTGAAGAAACGAATAGAGGATGTTATTTTAGAGGGCAATGGGATATAGATGCAATCGGTGCAACCCACTCCGAAGCCTTAGAAATGATTTTTGCTAATCCTAACCTAGGCATCATCCCTAAAAGCTGTGAGCACTTATTACCTTTTAACTCAAAATTACTTCATCACATTATGATAAGCATTCTACTTCCGAAGCAGTTTCATCCGGATGAAATGAGTATGTTAGAACTGAGTACGATGTATTGGATTATGACTAGACAAAACAACTGCTTTGGTTATTTGATTAGACAACATATGATAGAAATTTTCTCTAGAGACTCGATGTTGTCGTATGGTGGGTTGATCACTAGACTCATTTTTGCCCATGACATTTGTGTGTCACCCAACAAGGAAGTAATGAAAGTTGATAGATATAACACAATTAATAGAAGTCTCCTGAAGCCGCTTAGATGCACCTTTAGAGATGACATATGGATTAGGCAACCTAAAAGGGTTGATATAGTTCCTCCACCAGTAGAGCAACCTGAAACACCAATTTTTAGGGGAAATGAATCTCCTCCGCCTAGTCCCGTTGATCCAGGCAAAGACTGCCTGAGCCAGCTCTTGCTCCATCTACTCAAGATCCGATCATGCGTGCCTTGAATCAAATCACATCACAACAAACTGAAATTTTGAAGGAAGTGCAACAAATGAACCGCAAAATAGATCACTTGTATAGGCATCTTGGCGTTCCTCCTCTGGAGTAGCTGTTGTTTTCTTTTTAAACACTTGTCCTGTTATGCTTATGACTACTATGGATGATGTTGTGTGTTGTAACTTTCATTTCATCTACTCAGCTTTTACGTGAACTTTTTTTTTCGATTTGATCATAATTTTGACTTGATACCTTCTTCCTTGTGACTACTATGGATTACACTTTTATATCATTTTATGACTTGATACTTTCCTCGAATGGTTTCTTGCTCTCTCCATGGCAATGAATGGTTTCTTCACCTTCATTATTTTTGTTGATGACAAAGGGGGAGAAAAAAATGTAAATTACTATGATGGAGTAATTGTTGCTATGTTGGAACAAAATGCTTAAAGTGAAATATGAATCAATTGTATCGCATTGCAAATGCTTAAGAACTCTTATTCTTGAGATAAGCTACTTTTTCATATGATATCATGTCTTGATATTAAAACACTCTTTTGGATATCACTTGATCTTTATCATGTTTGAATTAATATTTTTGGTTATTATAGGTGTAAATACTTTGACATTCTTTAAAATACATTGCTTTGAGTATTTATGCCTAAGCTTACTTATTAAGCTTTATGTTGAATGAAATCTATTCGATTTGGCTTAAATTCAAAAGATTGAATTTAAGTGCTTTTTACCTTCCAATGATATGGCATATAGATAGGGGGAGTTGAGTTTAACTCCATCATCAATTGATTGTCATTATCAAAAAGGGGGAGATTGTTGAATCTCGGATTTTGATGATAAAATCAATTGGCGAAATATTTGTTCTAATCTATATTGTCAAAGATAAGTATGCAGGATTAACTACGATGGGTCAGAAACATAAAGTGATTTGCCGAGGTCAAGTCCGTCGGGTGTTCAAGAGTTCATCGGAAGTCCGAAGGATCATCGGAAGTGTTGCCGGAACCAACTAAGATCGAATCAGGGACTTGCCGAAGTTTTTGGAAGTTCGTCGCAAAGATCGTTGAAGGTTCGCGGAACTTTGCCGAGAAGGTTCGGAAGCTTGTCGAAGACTCGTTGAGCGTGCCATATAAGCTGGGAGCATGTTGGGAATCCGTCGGAAGAAATCCGAGGGAAATATCAGAGGACCACCGAAGTCTCATCGTAAAGCTCACCGGAATAAGACTTGAAGAATGTCAGTTTAAATCACTGTTAATTATGTTTTAATTTCGTAGTTGGCATGTACTTAGGGTAAGGATTTCGAATTAATCCTGCTCTAAATTGGTAGGGGCCAAGCGGGCCCTTACTGGGCATTTTGGGCCTTGAACAAGGCTAAGCGGTAGAACCGCCTGTGCCAGGTGGTAGCACCGCTATAGGCGTAGTGTCTTTGGTGGTGCTACCACCACCTGGCTGAAGTAGTACCGCCGGCTATAGTGTACTGATGGCAATAGTACCACACTGCTCCAGCGGTAGGACCGCTTTGGCAATGCCTTTATCGATCGACGACCGACAAGCGGTAGCACTACCTCGACAGCGGTAGCACCGCCAAGATCGAACTCAATTTGATTTCAAATTTGGAGCCCAAATTTGAAACCATTTTGGATCTATAAATATCCCCTCTTTCTCAGCTGAAAGGGCACCCTTTTGAGAGTTAGAATCTTGAGTTAAAGTCTTGAATAGTCTTGAAAAATCTTGTCTCTTGCTAAGTGTTCACCTCCTTCTTCTTCTTGTAAAATCTTGTAAGAGTGTGAACCTCTTGTAAAGGGTTGTAAGAGGGGTATTTGGTCCTTCCCCTTCAAAGGATTTGCTAGTGGAAGTGCGGAGCCTCATCGTGAAGGCTTTAAGAGTGGATGTAGGTCATTTGACTGAACCACTATACATCATTGTGTTCATGAATGTGTGAGTGTTTACATTTCTGAATTATTTCATTACTTAGCTGCAAATCATATAGTTCGTTTACTCAAGCTATTTCATTCAAGTTCTCTTTCATCAAATTGAAATCTTCTTACGAACTAGTCTTTATGCGAAATCGACTTCAAAGTTACGTTATTAATCTGCTACACTAATTCATCCCCCCCCCTCTTAGTGCCTTTTCGATCCTAACATGGTCATCTCCATCATATGGACGGGTATATAGCACACAAGTCTATCCAGTTCTCTTGATGTCCCTCTTGAGTAACCTATGACCGGAATTATTTAGGGTCTGTGTTTGAAGGTAAATCGATCTCATTATCGTGATTTCATTATCATCTAATTCTTACTACACAAATCAATGGACATCACAATACATGCAATAGGCAATATAACGTGAGAAAAAAATATCTAAATAAATAATAAGCAAAAAGAGTGTGTATCGTGTCATACGTTCCATCACTCACATGATTGGCTTGCAGGGCACCTATGACTTACAATCTCACTTAGCCTAAAGTCAATCACCTATGTGTCTAATCCCTATCAGACCCTTGTGACGCTCAAAAACAATATGAGACAATAGCTTCGGTAGTGGATCTGCGATGTTATCTTCGGATGGAACTTATTCCACTACTATATTTCCTCAGGTGACGATCTCTCTAATCAAGTGGAATCTCCTCAGAATGTGCTTCGACTTTTGATAAGACTTGGGTTCCTTTGTTTGAGCAACATCTTATTGTTATCGTAATTATAAGAGAATCGGCTCCTCGGTGCCCGGCACGACTCCTAGATCTATGATGAACTTTTTCATCTAGACTCCCTCCTTTGTTATTTCTGCTATAGCAATGTACTCCGCCTTTGTGGTCAAGTCAATAGTAATGTCTTGCTTGGAACTCTTCCTGCACATTACTCTTCCATTTAGGGTAAACACATACCCTAAATTAGAATTGCTATTATCGACATCGAACTAGAAACTCGAGTTCATGTAGTCCTCAACCTAGAGACTGTTAAGATCTAGAACAGCACTAAGAGGGAGGGGGCGTGAATTAGTGTAGTGGTTAATAATGAAAAATTTCTGTGATTTAAACAAGTTTGTATGTTGAAAACTTCGTATGATAAAATTATGTTTCGATGAAAATCGATTTTGATTAAAGCGTATCAGAAATGTATTTAACTTGCAAGGATTTAGAGATGAAGAAATAAAGTAGTAAGTGAAGATAGTTTGCTGAAATGTAAATTGCGAGAAAGTAAATGCAAACCGAATTTATAGTGGTTCGGTTATATGACCTACATCCACTCCTAATTCCTCTTCTCTTGAGGCCACCGGCTTTCTACTAGCTATCTTCCTTCCAACGAGCGAAGATCAGTCCCTTACAGTGCTCTCTCCTTTTAACGGGCTTAGGAGGCAACCCTTACAAACACTCTCTCTTTTCTTTTGAATCAAATACAAGAGAAAACTAAAGGAGGGATTTCTAGAGAGATTTGAATAGAGTTTTTCTACTTTCAAAGTGTATGTGCTTGTGTAATTAACCCAGGGATGGGAGGGGTTTTTATAGGCTCCAATTTGATTCAAATTTGGAGTCAAAAACCTTTCCATCCCGGGTTTACCAGGTATTGGCAGTACCACCACTTGTCTTTGGCGGTACCACCGCCAGTTTGACCCTAACACTAGGCGGGACCATTGCCCAGTCTAACAGTACTACCACCCGACATACTAACATGGTCAGTATACTGGACGGTACCACTGCCTAGAACAACTTGGGGAGCTAGACCTGGGCGGTGCCATCGCCCTAGTTTGGCAGTGCCACTGCCAAACAGGTATAGCACTCCTGGTTGGGCCTTAAACCCGACCCAAACCAGTCCAATACCGGGCCCAATTGGCCCCTACTAGGGTTATAGGATTAACAATTAATCCTAACCCTAATTATATGCTAACTACGAAATTAAAGATATTTCTTAAGCTAATACAAAGTCCGAAAAGTTAAGACTTCTTCCGGTGAGCTTCTGGCGAACTTTCGGTGGTCTTCTGACGAACCCTTGGACACCATTCTACGGACTCTTGGCAAGCTTCTGAACTTCACGATGATCTTGGTGAGTTCCGACGAGCTTCTTCGGTAAGCTCCGATCTTTCTCACCGAGCTCTGCGAACTTCCGACAAACCTTCTGGCGAACTTCCGAAAACCCTTCGGCAAGCTCCCTACTCATTCTCGGCCAGTTCCGATAGAACTCTCAATGAATCTTTGGACTTCCATCGAACTCTCGAACTCCCAACGAATCCATCGTACTTGACTCCAACACTTTATTTCGCTTTATGTCTTCATTGTTATCGTAGTTAATCCTGCACATAAAAAACCTTAACTCTACTTCAATCTAGTTAGTTACACGAATCAACCTCCTATTGCTTGACATGTTATTGGTCAACGCTTCATCTAGTTCTTTAGTGCACCACCCTCTCTTGCGGCCTATTGCCCAATCGACGGTTGACCTCCACAACCCCGATCTCCTTAGTGCAACATCACTCTTCTTAGCCTGATGCCCAATATCCGAAGCCTTTTGTCGATTGTCGACTAGACCTCCAGCTTGACGTCCAATATCTTGACATGATTTCCTCCGGCACAACGTTGATTCATCCTATGTCAACTGTCTAATCCTGATCAGGTAGACCTGCGTCACTCAAAACATAGTTAGACAATAAAACACTATTAATTAGTTTCATCATCAAAATCCGTAATTCAATAATCTCCTCCTTTTTGATGATGATAACTAATTGATGACGGAGTTAATCTTAACTCTCCCTATCAATATGCCATTGATAGAACACTTGGATTATTCCAAATCCAAGCAACATGTATCAAAATTATGTTATCAAAAACATCATGCAAATATATAAAATATTCAATCAAAATTACATTGCATGAATTCATCAATTCACTTCTCCCCCTTTGTCATCAACAAAAAGAAGAAGTAACATTTAGCTAGTTTTTAAGGATATGCAAGTTTTACAACACACTAGCTATCAAGATATATATCATAGCAAGATTTTAAGTTAAAAAATAATAAGTTTTACTTGCTTCTTGTGATGTGCAAGTTTGCACTTTGTTTCTCACGACAAGCAAGATAGAACTTTGCATCCTCTTAGAAATATGCAATCACTACAAAAATACAAGTTAAATTTTCATTACAACATACAAGCATGGAAGTATAGTAAATGTAAGATTGTAAATTTTCTAAGTTTTGCATTTTTGCATCTTTTGAGATAGCAATTCTTTGCTTCTCTTTAGATTATTGGTAGTGTTCATGATAGCAAGTCTTTCATTTAAGTGTGCACGCTAGTAATTCTTGCTTCCCCTTTATTTTTGTCAAAAAGAAGGGAAGAGTATAATTCTTTTCCATTTATATGAATGCTTTAATCATGACAAAATAACAAATTTGCATCATGAATTTTCAATATATCAAGTCATGAATTCAAGGAAGTTATAAATAAATCATGATATGAGGGAAATTGATCATAAGCAAGCAAGCAATAATGATACGCAAGCTAGCATACTTTGCGATACGCAAGCTAGCTCCCTTTCACTTTTTCTCTTTTTGCAACTAAGTTTTGCCTTTGTAAGCTATCAAACTCCACCCACACCCAACCCCCACACCCTCCTCACCACCACCCCACCCCCTTTGCAATGAGCTAGTAATTTTTGTAAAATTTATAATATTTTAAACATGTAAGCTCATGAGTTTAAAAATAATTCAACTTTGCAATTTCTTTCTTCTCATTTTGAGAAGTGCAAGTTTTGCCTTTTTACAAGTTTTAGCTAGCTATGTTTACCACTTTCTCTTGTGATACACAAGCTAGTAAACTAACTCCCCTTTTGTCATTATCGAAAAGAAGAGAGGACTCAATGGCTAAAATTTTCAATAATTATATAAGCCATATAAAGAAATCATGTCATGATATCAAGAAAAAATCAAGAAGGATATGATTCATTTGACAAATCTTCTTAATAAAGTAAAAGAATTATACAACCAAGGATCATGATAAAAGAAATATCAATATCAAAGATCAAGTCATGATTCATTTAGTAGTAAAAGGAATAGCTTGATTTATGTATGATAGATCTAAATTCATAATGAATAATAAAAATAATTTCAGGTATCAGTTATCGATATATTAAGACTTGGATTTTTTCTCTCTTTTAGTAAGTGAAAAAAAAAGAAGTAATCATAGAGGAAAGTATTTCAATTTGCATAAAAAATATCTCAAGTCAAAAATTCATTAGAGTTCATGATTCGCTTGAAACAAAAATCTCATTCAAACCAATTTGACAACTTGAAACCCATAATCAAATCAAAATCATTTTCGAGATTCAAAATACTAGTAATTTACATTAATCATGACAAGTGATACATCAAAAGTTTACATCAATATTTCAATCATCAAATCATGAAGCATACAAAGTAGTATTGAAACATAGGAGAAAAATCGATTTAAGCATGTAATATTTTAATCAAATTCAAGTCATGGATACCAATGCTTGCATATTTTCTTTACATGTATTTTTTTAGGCTATGAAAAAAAATAAATCAATAATTCAATCATATCATGTCATGAAAGATATCAATATGAAAAATCAATAAGGATTAAAAGATATCATTCATGGTTCATAAATATTCCTTTTAGGAGGTATCATGATCATAATTCAATGATTCATAATAAAGTAAATTAATTTTAAATCACCACATAAGGTATACAAGCCAAAATGATCATGTCATTTCTAAGTCATCAAGGCTCAAGAAAAAAAATCAAGACGAATATGATTCATTTAAATGGATTCTTTAACACATCATCAAAATCTCATTCATAATTTAAGTGATAAATAGGATATCATAAATAAATTTATTACTTGTCTTTTATTGAAAAATCAAAAACTTTAGAGAAAGAGAGATGTTCAAGAAACATGCATTTCACTTTTAGTAATTTCAATTCATGCATTGATTTCATATAAACATACCTTTGTCTTTTTATGTCAAATCAAAATAACATAATAACATTCAAAACCAAAGACAAACTTCATCACAAAAATCGTCAAGACAAAAAATATAACATATTATTTCAAAACATAAGATTCAATTTATGATAATATGTTTCATTTTATAATCAAGCCTTTGCCTTTTAATAAAAACAAGTATTAACATTTAAGAGTGAAAAAGTAAATTTTATCTTAAAAATCATTAAGTTGAAACACATTAAGCATGGGGCATCTTCGAATAAACTCGATTCAAGAGATTTAGAATATGCAACGATGAGTATCATGTTTAAGACCAAAATATGAGTTTCATCATCAAAATATAATACCTTCAAATCCTTATGCATGATATCATAAAAACATTAAGCATCATAATAAACTTTTATCGTCAAGATATTTATCATTTTTGACAAATTTTTCAAAGCTTTAAAGATTAAGAATTTTTACAAAAATATTCCTCTTTTCATGTGATTCAATTCATTCAATTTGGTCTCACATAGAAATGTTCAAATTTTTATACGAGAGCCAAGCATCAAGTCAGAAATCGAAATCATACACATACATTTAATATTTTCATCAATTATGATTTTGTACGGTATGCTCAATTTTTTTTCGAAAGCCATGAATGATCATATAAATCCGGAATTATCATCAAAATCTTTTATTTCGAAAAATTTGTTAAGAGCAAAGTAAATTGATTACATGTAAGTATGCTCATGTCTTTTTTACTAGATTTACGTATCATCATATAGATCTAAAAAGTAAGTTTCAAGAGAAATAATTAAGACCAAACACATAATACACTTATTTATTTTAAAATTATTCATCATAATTATTTTCATGAGATTCACAAGATTCGTGAGATGAATTCATTAACCTCAATAGGATAGAAAATATGTACTAATATTTAAAAAATGAGAAGTAAGTTTCATCATAAAATCATCAAGATCAAACATAATAGAACATCATAATAGCACATTTTCAATTTTTATGTGTTTTATTCTATGTGGTTGATCTCATATAAGCATGTTCAAATTTTCGTATAAAAGTCATGCATCATGTTGAAAACGAAATCATCAATATGCTTGCTTTTATCTTTTAATCATATTTGGTGTGCAAGCATTATAATGAAATATATGATTATCATGATAATTGAATTTTTTGTGTCACAAACAATGCATCTTATTTCAAACTAAAATTAACATGAATTCATCACGATCATACACTTTCCCTTTATATATATATATATATATTATTTTTACATGTTTCATTTTAAATTGAGCATGTTCAAGAAATGTTTATGAAAGTGTCAAACATCATGTTTAAAACTGAAAGCATCATCGTATAAATCCAATTCACAAGTTTTGTCATAATCATCAATGTCAAAAATATAACATGTCATTCCAAAAAAAAATTCGTCATGAAAGCGGTTAAGACCAAAAACACATTAATCCATAATATATGATTATTACTTCAAATCATCTAGCATGTTGCGAACATTTAACATTTTCATTATATTGTTTTATACGAAAGCTAAGACATAAGATTTGCTTATCATGCATAGTTTTAAAAATATAAAATCATCAAGATAATTGTTCATTGATTTTATCTTGTTAGGTGTACAAGCATGAGATGCAATTATCATTAAGACACTTTCAAGAATAATATTCATAGATATGCATTAAGTTTAAGACCAAAATTCAATACGGAAAGCATACATGGAATTTATGCATTATCACAAATTAAGCAATCATCATTCATAATTTTTACTTTTCAAAAATACTAGAAAGAAAAGCATAATATAATTTTTGAAAACAAATTTTTTTTATTTCCTACTATTTAAATTAAGTACTCATGAAAAGACATTATGTAATTTCAAAATAATTCAAGGGAGTTTTGATTAAGTTGCTTACCTTGTAGTCAAAACTCATCAAAGCGCAATATGCTATTTTGCCTTTGGAAGTTCTTGATTCATCCTTGGGTGCCTTCCTCTTCTTTGGTCTCTTCCTCCATTCAAATTCATTTTTAATTTTAGATTTTTGTTTAATAAACTTATTAAAATTTGTTAAAAGTTCAAGGTCCTCAATATTGTACTCATCACTTGAGTCATTACTTAAATGGTATTTTATAGTCCAGAGTTCCAAATCTTTCCTATTCTTTGGAAGGTGGTTCATGTGTTCATTGAGTTCAAAATATTCTAAGAGTATTATTTCATAGGTCATTAATGACCCGATTAATTCTTCCAATGAAAAATTATTTAAATTTTTAGTCTCTTGTATTACGGTTTCTTTAGGATCCTACCTTTATAGAAGGGATCTTAAGATCTTATTAGTAAGTTCAAAATTTAAAGAACATTTACTAAGTGCTCTTAGACTATTGATGACATCCGAGAAACAGGAGAACATGTCATTGATAGTCTCGCTTGGTTCCATTCGAAAAAGCTCAAAATTGTACATCAAAATGTTAAATTTTGAGTCTTTGACTCTACTCGTTCCTTCGTGTGTGTGACTTCAAGTGTGTGCTAAATATCAAAAGTCATTTCACATGTAGAAATCTAATTAAACTCAGTTTTATCTAGAGTGCAAAATAAGACATTCATAGCCTTTGCATTTAATGAAAAAGATTTTCTCTTCAAATCCGACCATTCGTTCGTCGATTTAGAGGAAAGTTGAAAACCATTTTCAATGACATTCCATAAGTTTAAATCTAGAGAAATTAAGAAAATTCTCATTTGAGTTTTCCAATATATGTAGTCTGATCCATTAAAGAACAGAAGACGAACAATTGAAAAACCCTTTTAAAAGCCGTAAAGAGCCATTTTTCGTGGGTGTGAATCCGAAAGAGAAATAACATGGCTTTGATACCAATTATTGGGATCTAGAGCAGCACTAAGAGGAGGGGGGTGGGGGGGGGGGGGGTGAATTAGTGTAGCGGTTAATAACAAAAAATTTCTACGATTTAAACAAGTTCGTATGTTGAAAAATTCGTATGACAAAATTATGTTTCGATGAAAATCGATTTTGAGTAAAGCGTATCAAAAATGTATTTAACTTACAAGAATTTAGAGATGAAGAAATGGAGCAGTAAGTGAAGATGGTTTTCTGAAATGTAAATTGTGAGAAAGTAAATGCAAACCGAATTTATATTGGTTCGGCCATACGACCTACATCCACTCTTGATTCCTCTTCTCTTGAGGCCATCGGCTTTCCACTAGCTATCTTCCTTCCAACAGGCGAAGACAAGTCCCTTACAGCGCTCTCTCCTTTTGACGGGCTTAGGAGGTAACCCTTACAAGCACTCTCTCCTTTTTTTTGAATCGAATATAAGAGAAAATTAAAGGAGGGATTTCTAGAGAGACTTGAACAGAGTTTTTCTGCTTTCAAGGTGTACGTGCTTGTGTAATCAACCCAAGGATGGGAGGGGTTTTTATAGGCTCCAATTTGATTCAAACTTAGAGCTAAAAACCTTCTCATTCTGGGTTTACCAGGTACTGGTGGTACCACCGCCTGTCACTAGCGGTACCACCGCTAGTTTGACCTTGATATTGGGTGGTACCACCGTCCAGTCTGGTGGTACTATTGCCTGATACACTGACATTGTCAGTGTATTGGGCGGTACCACTGCCCAGGTGTTCTTACACTGGGCAGTACCATCACCCAGGTGTTCTGACATTGGGCGGTACCGCCAGACAGATTCAGCACTCTTGGTGGGGCCTTAAACCTGAGCCAAACTAGTCCAATACCGAGCCCAATTGGCCCCTACCAGGGTTATAGGATTAACACTTAATCCTAACCCTAATTACATACTAACTATGAAATTAAAGATATTTCCTAAGTTAATACAAAGTTTGAAAAGTCAAGACTTCTTCTAGCGAGCTTCCAACGAACTTCCGACAGTCTTCTAACGAACCCTCGGACAGCATTCTGTGGACTCCCAGTAAGCTTCTAGACTTCATGACGATCTTGGCGAGTTCCGACGAGCTTCTTCGGCAAACTCCGATCTTTCTCGGCGAGCTCTGCGAACTTCCGACGAACCTTTCGGCGAACTTCCGAAAACCCTTCGACAAGCTCCCTACTCATTCTCGACCAGTTTTGGTAGCACTCTCGACGAATCTTCGGACTTCCGTCGAACTCTCGAACTCTCAATGAATCCATTGTACTTGATTCCAGCACTTTGTTTCACCTTATGTCTTCATCATTATCGTAGTTAATCCTGCATACATAAAATCTTGACTCTACTTTGATCTAGTCAGTTACACGAATCAACCTCCTGTTGCCCGGGCACGTCCTTGGTCAGCACTTCATCCAGTTCTTCGGTGCACCGTCCTCTCTTGTGGCCTGTTGCCCAATCGGCGGTTGACCTCCGCATCCCCAATCTCCTTAGTATAACACCACTCTTTTTGGCCCGATGCCTGATGTCTGAAGCCTTCTACTGATTGTCGACCGGACCTCCAGCTCGACGTTCAATATCCTAACGTGATTTCCTTCGATACAACGCTGATTCATCCTGTGTCAATTGTCTAATCCTAATCAAGTAGACCTACGTCACTCAAAATGTAGTTAGACAATAAAACACTATCAATTAGTTTCATCATCAAAATCCAAGTTTCAACAGAGATTACCTCTTCTATATACTAGTAAAAGATCTTTAGTCATTCTCAAGTACTTAAGGATACACTTTATTGCTTTCCATGCTCCAAGCCTAGATTCACTTGATACTTGCTTATGACACTCAAAGTATGCATTATATCAGGCTTGGTACATAGCATAGCATATATAATAGATTATATCGTCGAGGCATAGGGTATCCTATTCATGTTTGCCCTTTTTTCGGGAGTCTTTAGGGACATACTCCTAGAAAGTGATATTCTATGTCGTATAAGACTTCTTTTAGAATTTTCTATACCAAACATTTTGATAATGGTGTCTATGTATTTGGATTAGGACAAGACAAGCATCCTCTTGGATCTATCTCTATATATCTGAATCCCTAAGATATAGGATGCTTCCCTTAAGTTCTCCATGGAAAAGTGTCTAGATAGCGAAGTCTTAACTATGGAGAGCATCCCAACATCATTCCCAATGATTATGATGTCATCCGCATACAGCACCAAGAAGATGATAGTGCTCCTACTGACCTTCATATATACACAAGGCTTATCTTCATTCTTAACAAAGTCATAAGATCTGACCGCCTTATTAAATCTTATGTTCCAACTTCGGGAAGTTTACTTTGGTCCATAGATAGACTGAAGCAACTTGTACACTTTATCTGGACTATCTTTGGACATGAATCTCTCAAGCTGTTATTGAATCTCGGATTTTGATGATAAAACCAATTGATAGGGTTTGTGATCTAATCTATGTTTAGAATGATGTAGTACTAGCTTCGATTAGAAAGAGATAATTAAAGTAGGAGGAATCGGAAATTGGGTAAGAGTGAAACATGTCAAAAGATTAGACGTCGAGCCGAAGGATCGGTTAACGTATCGACAGAAGGCTTTGTGCCATCGGTTCAGCCATCGGGCTAAGAAGAGTGAAAATTGCACCAAAGAGATCGAAGTTGTGGTGTCAACATGCCGATTGGGCAATAGGCCGCAAGAGAGGATGATGCACCAAAGGATTGGATGAAGCATCAATGAACTAATGACATGCCGAATAATAAATGATTCAAACTTTGTAATAATTATCTAAATCAAAGTAGTGTTAAGTAGTAATTGGGTTAAAATTAGGCCAACTCAATTGGGTGCCAACTAGGCCTGAATCAGGGCTATGTTGGGCCTGATGGAAGGCTCAAATAGTGACTTAGAGCTATGTCAGGCGGTGTCACTACCAGGGTTGGCAATAGAACCGCTTGAAGGCTTGGCCTTCTAGGCTGTTTGGGTGGTGGTACTGTCTAGTGTCATTACTGTAGGAGATGGTACCGCCTAGCACAAGCAGTGGTACTGCCAATATCGGAAGACCCAAGATGAGACCTTTTGTTAGGATCGAGAACGACACTAAAGGGGGGGGGGGTGAATTAGTATAGTAGATAAAAACGATCGATTTAAATAATTTCGGAAAACTTCGTATGATGAAAATTTTTCATTTGACAAAAATCGTTTTGGAAAGACGTTGACTCGAGTGAGTTTATAAGAGAGTAAAGAAGAGGAGATTGGATAGTTGCAATAAAGTATAAATTGATTGCAGCAAAAGTAAATTATGTACTAAGAGAAGAACGTGCCAATTTTATAGTGGTTCGATCGTCTAACATGTCTACTTCCGATATCTCTTTTGATGAGGTCACCAGCTTTCACTATCGATCTTTCTTGAAGGGGAAAGATCAATCACCCCTTTACAGAACTTTACAAGTGGCTTACTCTCCTTTTACAAACTTTTACACTTAGAGAATGGTGGAGGTGAACACTCAAACTTCTGAAAGCTATTTCATTATAGTTTTGATTCAGTTGTTATCACTTCTCTATACTCAACTAGCTAAGAAGTAATGGATATTTATAGACCTCAATTGGCTTCAAAATTGGAGCCAAAAGGCCCCATCCTAGATTTTTGGGATACTAGCGGTACCACCATCTGACCCTAGCGGTACTACCGCCAGTTGACCCTGACATTGGGTGGTACCATCGCTTAATCTAATGATACTATTGCCAAACAGAGTCTCGGGTACTGACCTAGGTCGGTACCACAGCTTGACCAGCGATACCACTGCTTGGCAATTATTAACTACTGATAGTACCACCGCCCAAGCTCTTGGAAGACTTAAGCCTAGGGCGGTTCCATCGCCCTAGTCTGGCGGTGGCCTTGAATCTAGCCTAAACCAGTCCAAATATGGGCCTAGTTGGCCCCTAATAGGGTTAATGAGATTACCTTCCAAATCTAACCCTAATTACATGTTAACTATGAAATTTAAGATGTATACTAAATAAAACAAAATCCGACAAATCAAGGCTTCTTCCGGTGAGCTTTTGGCGATCTTCCGGCGGACTTCCGATGATCTCTTGGCAACCTTCCTGTAGACTCCCGACAAGCTCTTGGACTTCACGACGACCTTGGCGAGTTTTGATGAGCTTCTTTGGCAAGCTCCGATCTTCTCGGTGTGCTCCGCAAACTTTCAATAAATCTTTCTGGTGAACTTTTGATGAACCCTTTAGTAAGCTCCCGATGCATTCTCGAACAATTCTGACAGCTCTCCTGATGAACTTTCGAACTCCCAACGAACTCTTGAACTCCAACGTATCGATTGATCTTGACTCTGGCACTTCATTTTGCTTTATGCCTTTATTGTAGTTAATCCTATACACTTTTCTTGACATATAGATTAGATCAAACAATTTACCAATTGATTTCATCATCAAAATCTGAGATTCAATAATCACCCTCTTTTTGATGATGACAATCAATTAATAACATAGTTACCCTTAACTCCCCCTATCTATATGCCATACTTGAGAAAATACACATTTGAATTCAAGGTCTTTGAATTCAAGCCCAAACAGATAAGTTACATACAATTGAACTTATCGACATGCTCAACATCATGCTAAACATGATTTTTCATCCCAAAATATGATCCCATATATTTTTCATAATACAAAAGTGATGTCAAAGCATGACATCTATTTTCAAGTCCAATGTCAAATGATGATAGACAATCATCATTTCAAAATATAATACAAATTTCAATTATAAAATCTAGCAAGATTCAAATGATATCAAATGGTAATTCATCATTTTGAGGCATGATGCCAATTGATAATTCATCATTCAATAGCATGATACAAACTTCAAATATGAAACCAAATGATAATTTATTATATCGAGGTTATTGGGATCTAGAGCAGCACTAAGAGAGGGGGGGTGAATTAGTGTAGCGGTTAAGAATGATAAATTTTGGCGATTTAAAAACTTTTAGAAACTTCATATTAAAAGAATAGTGTTTCGATTGCAAATGGTTTCGAAAAAGCTCTAACTTAAACTAGAGAATATTTAGAGAAGATGAAATAAAACAGTAAGAGAAGATGGTTTACAGAAATGTAAATAATAATAATAGAAATACAAACCCGATTTTATGATGGTTCGGTCATTCGACCTATATCCACTCCTGGTTCCTCTTCTCCTAAGGATATCGGCTTTCCACTGGCTGTCTTCCTTCCAACGGGCGAAGATGAACTCCCTTATAGTATCTCTCCTTTTGACGGGTTCAGAAGATAACCCTTACAAGCACTCTCTTCTCTCTTTTAACTTGAAAACATGTAAGGACTAGAGGAGAGAATTTTTAGATATTTAAATAGAGTTTCTCAACTTTCATAGTGTATGTGCTTGTGTCTTCAACTCAGGGATGGGAGGGGTTTTTATAGGCTTTAATTGGATTCAAACTTGGAGCCAAAAATCATCCCATCTCGGGTCTATCAGGTTCTGGTGGTACCACCGTAAGTTTGACCCTGACACTAGCAGTACCACTGCTTGACACACTGATATGGTTAGTGTACTAGGCGGTACCACTGCCTAGTACAACCTGGGGAGCTGGACCTAAGTGGTGCCACCGCTAGACAGGTCTAGCACTCCTGGTTGGGCCTTAAACTCGACCCAAATCAGTCCAATACTAGGCCCAATTAGCCCTTACCAGGGTTATAGGATTAACACCTAATTTTAACCCCAATGATATGCTAACTATGAAATTAAAAATATTTTCTAAGCTAATACAAAGTCTGGCACATCAAGTCTTCCTCCAGCGAGCTTTCGGCGAACTTCCGGTGGTCTTTCGACAAACCCTTGGACACCATTCTACGGACTCCCGGTAACTCATGGACTTCTCAATTGATCTTGGCGAGTTCTGACGAGCTTCTTCGGCAAGCTCTGATCTTTCACGGTGAGCTCCACGAACTTCTGAAGAACCTTCCGACGAACTTCTGAAAAACCTTCAGCAAGCTCCCTACTCATTCTCAGCCAGTTCCGGCAGCACTCCTGATAAAATCTTCGGACTTCCGTCTAACTCTCGAACTCCCAATGATTCCATTGCACTTGACTCCATCACTTTGTTTCGCGTTATGTCTTCATCGTTATCGTAGTTAATCCTATACACTAAGTAAATCTTAATCCTACTTCGATCTAGACAATTATTACATGAATCAACCTCCTGTTGCCCAGCACATTATTGGTCGGCGCTTCATCTAGTTCTTCGACGCATCGTCCTCTCTTTCGGTCTGTTGCCCAATCGACGATTGACCTCCAGAACCCTGTTCTCCTTGGAGCAACACCATTCTACTTCGCCCAATGCCTAATGTCCGAAGCCTTTTGCCAATTATCGATCGGACCTCCAGTTTGACGTCCAATATCCTGACGTGATTTCCTTCAGCGCAACACTGATTCATCTTGTGTTAACTATCTAATCCTGATCGATAGTAGACCTGTGTCACTCAAAATATAATTAGACAACTAAACACAATCAATTAGTTTCATCATCAAAATCCAAGACTCAACAGTCTCCCCCTTTTTGATGATGATAACTAATTAATGACTAACGGAGTTAACCTTAACTCCTCGGAGTTTAACCAAACTCCCCCTATCAATATGCCATATTGATAGAACACTTGGATTATGCCAAATCCAAGTTACATTCATCACATGTTATGAAAAACATCAAAACATCATGCAAATATTTCAAACTATCATTACAATGCATGAAGTCATCAATCTACTTCTCCCCCTATGTCATCAACAAAAAGGAGAAGTTGCATCATAGCTAGTTTAAAAGATATACAAGCTTTACAATCATACTAGCTATCAATCTAGATGTTCAACATACATCACTTTAAAACATTCAATTATGGTAAGTTTTTAAGGATGTGTAATCATGACAATTCAACTCTTGTTTCTTGAGCAAGTTTGCATTTTGCTTTTCTTGAATTCACAAGGTAGCAATTTTTGATATTCAAGACAGCAAGTTCTTTTCTTCTTTTGTAGGCTAGCAAGATAATAAGTTTGCACTTTGATTTTTTTGTGATATGCCGAGCTAGCAATTTTGTCTCCCCTTTATCATTGTCAAAAGAAAGGGAAAAATGTAATGTTGTAATTCATTTCCTTTTTCATCAAATTTTTAAATCATGACAAATGAGATATCAAAAAATGAGTATTGATATAAATGTTTCAATCATCAAAATTCAAGTCATGAATGTGAATTCAACAAGCTAGCTCCCCTTAGTTTTTGTCAAAATGAAGTGGAGGACTCAATGGCTAAAAATTTTAATCATTATACAAGCCATATAAAGAAATCATGTCATGATATCAAGAAAATTCAAGAAGAACATGATTCATTTGACAAATCTCTTTAATAAAGCAAAAGAATTATACAACCAAGGATCATGCTAAAAATATATCAATATCATAGATCAAGTCATGATTCATGATTCATCATAAGGCAAGTTAATTTTCAATCATCACATAGGGCATGCAATGCAAGCTAAGGTACTTATGTCATTTCTAAATCATGAAAGATATAATATCAAAGCTCTAGAAAATCAGGAAGAACATAATTCATTTGACAAATCCTTTTAATAATGATTCATCATAAAGATATCAAGATTGCATTTCATAAAGATGGATTTCAATCATGAAGATATCAAGATCACGATGTAGATTAAAAATTCTCTTAAAAGGATCTTGATTAAAAAAGAATTCAGGTTGTAATTATCAAGGTCATGAATCGTAAATATTTTCTTTAGCAAAGAATCACATAAGCACTAGATTATTTCATAAGAAATCTCAATGCATCATGATTTATAAATTCTTTCTCTACAACTGAATTATAGGAGGTATAATAGCAATGATATCAATCATGGTTCATTTAGTAACAAATAGCAAGGAGAACAATTTGTTTCATGCATAAGAAATTTTAATAAGATCACATTTCATAAAAAATTTCAAGTATCAAATATCAAGTAATAATCATGTTTCTTGAAATTTCTCAAGTCAAGAAGTCAAAAGAAAGTTCATGATTCGGTTGAAACAAAATCTCATTCAAGTTAATTCGTCAACTCAAAACTCATAATCAAATTATCATTTTTGAGATTCATAACATGAATAAGGTTATTACCACATCATCAAAATCTCATTCATAATTCAAGTAATTTACAAAATTATCATAAATGAATTTATCACTTGTCTTTCATAGAAAAAATTTAAAAACTTTTAGAGATAGTAAAATTTCAAGAATTATGCATTTCTCTTTTTTTATGATTAATTTCATTTAAGCATGCCTTTGTCTTTTAATGTCAAATAGAGATAAGCATGAAAGTTCAAGACATAAAGGCAAAATCTCATAAAATAACTCATCAAGCATGATTTTAAACATCCATTTTGAAGCCATGATAAAAAGAGTAAGTCAAAGATTTAATCATCTTATGTCATGAATTCCAAAAGACATCTCAAGTTATCAACATCACATTAAAAAGATATCTCAAAAAGATATATCGATAAGTGATTCATTTGTATCATTTCATTCAAATTCATGATTCATTTGGAAGGTTCTCCTCTTTAGTAAATAAAAAGGAATTATAGGAGAACAAAATGAATTAATGGAGATAGAGCATGATTGAAGCATTGAACATGATTCATATTTAAAATATATCTCACGTCGTAAATATGAATCAAGTATTTGTCAAATCCAAAATCATCCTCAAAATCACATTCAATAAATTCATACATGACAAGCATAGATTTATTGAAAAATCGATAAGATAAAAGATTGCATTTTGTTTTTATAAATTTCTATTCATGTGATTTGCTTCTTATAAGCATGCCTTTATCTTTAATAAAATAAGTGTCAAGATTTAAGACGAAAAGGTAAATTTTGTCTTAAAAATCATTAAGTTGAAACACATTAAGCTTGATAACAAACTTTTAATATTTTCATTTCATCATTATTAATGATGATTTCAAAAGGTATGTTCAATAAAAGCCATCATTATATAAATTCGAAATGCAAGTTTTGTCATGAAAGTCATCAAGATCAAATGCATCAAAATATTTCATTTGAAAATTTTATTAAGAGCAACAGAGATAGTTTACATATAAGCATGCTCTTATCTTTTTCTACTAGATTCATGTATCATCGTATAGATCCGAAAAGTAAGTTTCAAGAGAAATCATTAAGACCAAACTCATGATGCACTAATTTATTTTCAAAATATTCATCATGTTTATTTTCATAAGATTCACTAGATTGGTAAAATGAATTCATTAATCTCAATAGGATAGACAATGCATTTTCATTTCATGCAATTGATTTCATGTGAGCATGTTCAAGTCTTTTATGAAAACATGTATCAACATTTATAAATAAGACATAAGTTTTATCATAAAACCATCAAGACCAAACACATCAAAAATAAAACATCATGATAACACATTTTTAATTTTTTATGTGTTTTATTTTATGTGGTTGATCTCTTATAAGCATGTTCAAATTTTCATGTAAAAATCATGCATCATGTTGAAAGTGAAATCATCAATATGCTTGTTTTTATCTTTTAATCATATTTGGTGTGCAAGCATTATCTTAAAACATGCTATTAATTTTTTGTGCCAAAAATCATACATCTTGTTTGAAACTGATATCATCATGAAGATCATCAAGACAAACATGTTGTTTCAAAATGTGAGATTTTAGATCATTATTTCAAATTCTCATGCATCATCAAGCATGATACCATAAAATATCCTAAAAAAATTTATACAAAAGTGAAGCATTTACACATACATTTGTTCAAGATATAAGATTCGCTCATCATTCATAGTTTTAAAATGTAAAATCATCAAGATAAATGTTTATTGATTTTATCTTGTTAGGTGCACAAGCATGAGATGCAATTATCATGATAATTCATTCTGTATCAAAAACCATACATCAATATTGAGATCGAAAATCGATATGAAAATCATATGTATGGAATTGCATTATCACACATCATGTAATTATCATCCATAATGTTGCATCATTCAAAATTTTGAATCATAACATGCATGAAACTTTAGCAATATAATTTTTATGATCAAGTTTTTAATTTTTCAAAAATGCTTAAAGCATGATAATTTTGAAAATAATTTTTTTATTTCCTACTATCGAAATTAAGCACACATGAAAAAGATATCAAGTAATTTCAAAATAAGGTAAAAGCAGTTCGGGTGAGATACTTACCTTGTTGACGAAATTCATCAAAGCCCCATTTGCCATTTTGCTTTCGGATGTACTTGATTCACCCTTGGGTGCCTTCCTCTTCTTTAGCCTCTTTATTCATTCAAGTTTATTTTTTATTTTAGATTTTTATTTAATGAACTTATTAAATTTTGTCTGAAATTTAAGTTCAAATTCATCATTGTCCTCATCACTTGAGTCATCACTCAAGTGGTATTCATTTGTCTGAAATTTTGAATTCTTTCTATTCTTTAGAAGGTAGTTCATACGTTCATCATGTCCAACATATTCCAAGAGTGTCATTTCATAGGTCATCAAATACTCAATTAGTTCTTCAATAGGTAAATCATTTAAATTTTTAGTCGAACACAACATCATAAAAAATTTCATAAAGGGCTAACTTGGCATTCTCATAAGAATTCATGAGGTGGAAAATAATCAATGAAGTCATAAAAGCTCAAGACGTAGAATTTTGCACAAGAGTTAAAAATTCATCGAATTCGCATGAATGAAATCCGAAGAGAGTATTCAAGAAATAAAAACTTGAGAGCTTCTTCTTTATGCAAAGTTCATGACATAAAGATATGTATAGGTGCATGTGTCATGAAGACAAAATCAACAAACTTCAAATGATATGAAAATGTGAAAAATCATGAAGTCCATTTATTCATGCCAGTAAAAGTAGAGGAAGTATAAAATCGATAGAATCAATTTTCCCAAGTCATTAAAAGGGCATGATATTAATTAAAGATCATCAACGGAGAATGGTGCTAAAAATCATTAATCGAAGAAGGAGTATCAACGCAAGATCGGAAAAAGATAAAAATGAGAGCTCTGTTCAAAATACAATATCGAAAAGATGTCATATGAAATCCGAAAAGATAATATCAAGATGAGTTCATGAAAACCGAAGTTGAAAAATTTCGGAAAAGAAACATATAACACCCTCATGTATTAGGACAATTTAGCATGCCTACTTCTCTTCTAATGAAGTCAAATTATTCTTCATTTAAAGGTTTTGTGAAGATGTCTACTAATTGGTATTTTGTATCAATAAATTCAAGAGTAACGTCATTATTATTGACATGATCTCGTATAAAGTGATGTCTAATGTCAATATGCTTAGTTCTAGAGTGTTGAATGAGAATTTTGGTTAAATAAATAGCACTTGTGTTATCACATTTTATGAAAATATTCTTTAAATGAATTCTATAGTCTTCTAATGTATTTTTCATCCAAACAGCTTGTGTACAACATGGACTTGCGGCTATGTATTCGGCTTCGACCGTAGATAGTGCAACCGAGTTTTGTTTCTTGGAAGTCCAAGAAACAAGTGCATGTCCTAAAAATTGCCATGTTCTAGATGTGCATTTTCTATCTATTCTACATCCGCCAAAATCTGCATCCGCATAGGCTATTAAATTAAAGTCATCAAATTTTGGATATCATAATCTTAAGTTAGGAGTTCCTTTAAGATATCTAAGGATTCTTTTAACGGCTTTAAGATGAGATAACTTAGGATTAGCTTGAAATCTAGCATAAAGTCCTACACTAAATATGATATCTGGTCTAGTTGCGGTGAGGTAAAGTAAACTACCTATCATTCCCCTATATATTTTTTGATCAAAATTTTCTCCACTTTCATCCATGTCTAACTTAGTGGAGGTACTCATAGGAGTGGTTATGGCTTTTGAATCATCTATATTAAATCGTTTTAACAATTCTAATGTATATTTAGTTTGATTAAGAAATATATCATCACTAAGTTGTTTAATTTGTAATCCTAAAAAGAAGGTTAGTTCATCCATTAGACTTATTTCAAACTCATGACTCATACACTTGGCAAATGATTCACATAGTGATTCGTTAGTAGAACCAAAGATAATATCATCAACATAAATTTGAATAATAAAAAAATTATTTTTAAAATATTTAATAAACAATGTAGTATCAACCTTACCTTTAGTAAAATTATTTGAAATAAGAAAAGAGCTAAGTCTCTAATACCAAGCCCTTGGGGCTTGTTTTAACCTATAGAGAGCCTTAGTCAATTTAAACACATGATTAAGAAAAAGAGAGTTTTTAAAATCAGGTGATTGTTTAACAAACACTTTTTTTGGAAATAAAGACATTTAAGAAACCACTTTTGACATTTATTTGAAACAACTTAAAATTATTACTACTAGCATAGGCAAGGAGTATCCTAATGGCATCTAATCTTGCCACAGGAGCGAAGGTCTCTTCATAATCGATACCTTCTTCTTGGTTGAAACCCTTAGCAAGTAATCTAGCCTTGTTTCTAACCACGATATCGAATTCATCTTGTTTATTTCTAAATACCCATTTAGTACCTATAACTAAATGGTCACTAGGTCTAGGAACAAGCTTTCATACCTCATTCCTCTCAGATTGGTTCAATTCCTCTTGCATTGCGATAACCCAAGAATCATCTTTCAAGACTTTGTCAATGCACTTAGGTTCAATTTAAGAAAGAAAAGTGGCGTTGATACAAAAATTCTTAAAAGGATAATGAGTTTGAACTCCTTTAGATGTGTCTCCTATAATTAGCTCATTTGGATGGATATCTACATACTTCTATTCCTAAAGTAAGAAAATTTGGGAAGAAGACACATCCAAGTTGCTACTTGGAGGAGAGGTTTCATTCAAATTTAAACCATTAAAATCAAGATCATCATCAAAATTATTTTTCTTAAATTCGAAAATTTCATTGAAAACAACATGAATAGATTCTTCTATAACTAAGGTTCTTTTATTAAAAACACGAAAAGCTTTAGAAATCGAAGAGTAACCAAGAAAGATGCCTTCATCAGATTTTGCATCAAACTTTCCTAAGACATCCTTTTTATTCAAAATAAAGCATTTGTAACCGAAAACTTTAAAATAAGATACATTTGATTTTTTTGTTATTCCACAATTCATAAAGAGTTTTAGAGAGAGATGATCTTATTAGAACCCTATTTATGACATAGCAAGCCATATCTATGGCTTCGGCCCAAAAGTATTTGGGTAAACTATGTTCATTCAATATGGTTCTTGCCATTTCTTATAAATTCTTATTCTTTCTTTCTACTATTCCATTTTGTTGAGGATTCCTTAGAGTAGAGAAATTATGGTTATATCCATTATATTCATAAAAATTTTGAAAGTCATGGTATTGAAATTCACTACCGTGATTACTCCGAATTAATGAAATCATAAAACCCTTTTCATTTTGAGCAAGTTTACAAAATTTAGAAAAATATTTAAAGCAATCACATTTATGAGCTAAGAAATAAGTTCAAATATATCTACTATAGTCGTCTATGATTACAAAGGCATATTTATTACCTCCTAGGCTCATTGTGTCAATTGGTCTAAATAAATCCATATGGATCAATTGCAATAGTCTAGAGGTGCTTATTTGATTCTTTGGTTTGAAACTACTTTTTATTTGTTTTCCTAGTTGACAAGCATCACACACTTTGTCTTTAATGAACTTAACATTAGGAATGCCTCTTAAAAGTTCTTTAGATGTGATCTGAGAGATTAATTTCATGCTAGCATGACCTAATCTCCTATGCCAAAGCTAAGCATTATCATTCAAAGCCGAAAAACACATTTCATTACTAAGATCATCAATGTTTATGTTATAGATATTATTTTATTTTAGTGCAATCATAGATGTGTTGTTGTGCAATTTTTCAATAATGCAAGCATTAGATTCAAATTTTACGGTATATCCTTTATCACACAATCGACTAATGCTCAAAAGATTATACTTTAAGCCATCTACCAATAATACATCATCAATTAAAAAGCTTGATTTGTTACCTATGGTTCCCTTGCCAATGATTTTACCCTTGCCTCCGAAGGTAATATACCCTTCGTTTTGGCTAGTGAGCTTAGAGAATTGTGATGGATCTTCAGTCATATGCCTTAAGCATCCACTATCAAGATACTGTCTCTTGCTCCTATCTTGTGTGGGTGAATATGTCTACAAAAGAGGATGATTTTTAGGTATCCATTTGAACTTGGGTGCCTCAAAAATTAATCTACTAATCTTGTCATTGTTCATTGAGTTCCTTATAGCTCCTTTAGGAACCTATATCAAGTTATGTGGGCTAAATTTCTTAAATGGATATTTGTAAACAGCATGTCCGGGTTTGCAATAAAAGTTACATTTTGAGTGTGATGATACATATAGTGTAGGTCCTTTAATGAAGGTGGTTGGATTTCGGTGAGATCCACTCACAAATCTAATTTCACTTTTTTTTTGACATGACCCTTGTTTACAAGGATCATGTCCAAGCCTTTGTTACCGACCTTAAATTTATTTAAGGTCTCTTTAAGTAGCAAGTTTTTCTTCTTAATTGCCTTTAAGTGTTCACACTTAGAGCATAGAGGTAAAAAGGGAGTATCAAATTTAAGACTATCAAGTTTATCAACTAAGAGAGCATGCTCCTTTTTCAATAAATTAAACTTTTTACTAATAGTTCTACATTCATCAAATAATTTATGAAAGACAGTTGAAAGCTCGTCAAAAGATAAATTTTCATTAACTAAATCACATACCTCTTCTCCAAAAGTCATTAAAGCGAAGTTGGCCACCTCCTTGTTGCTTGCTTCTTCGTCTTCGGAGCCACTTGAATCATCCCATATTGCATTTAGAGCCTTCTTCATTTTATTGAATCTCAGATTTTGATGATGAAACTAATTGATTGTGTTTTATTATCTAACTGCATTTTGAGTGACGTAGGTCTACTATCGATCAGGATTAGACAATTGACACGGGAGGAATTGACGTTGCATCGGGTGATCATGTTAAGATATTGGATATTGAGCTGCAGGTTCGATCGCCAATCGACAAAAGGCTTTGTACATCAAGCATCGGGCCAAGAAGAGTGGAGTTGCGCTAAGGATATCAGGGTTACGGAGGTCAACCTCCGATTGGGCAACAAGCTGCAAGAGAGGACGATGCGTCAAAGAATCGGACGAAACATCGACCAATGACGTGCCGGGCAACTGAATGTCAATTCACATTATAATAACTATCTAGATCGAAGTAGAGTTTTTGTTTGTGTGTGTGTAGGATTAACTACGATAATGATGAAGACGTAAAGCGAAACAAAGTGCTGGAAGACAAGTGTGATGGATCGTTGGGAGTTCGAGAGTTCAACGGAAATCTGAAGATTCATTGGGAGTGCTGTCGAAACTTGCCGAGAATGAGTAGGGAGCTTGTCGAAGGGTTTTCGAAAGTTCGTCGAAAGGTTCGTCAAAAGTTCGCGGAGCTTGCCAAAGAAGCTTATTGGAACTCGCCAAGATCATCGTGGATTAGTGCAGCGGATTAAAACTTGTAAGTTTGAAATCGATTTCGTAAATAGCTAGTTCATATAGAAATTTCGATTCGATGAAAGATGACTTAGTTGAAGTTGCTTGAGTAAAGGAGATGAAAAACTGAATGATTTGCAACTAAGTAAAGAAACGATTCAGAAATTTAAACACTCACACATTCAAGAATGCCACGATGTATAGTGGTTCGGTCAAGTGACCTACATCCACTTTCGAAGCCTTCTCCGATGAGGCTCCCAAATTCCACTAGCAAATCTTTTTGAAGGGGAAGGACCAAATACCCCTCTTATAACCCTTTTACAAGAAGTTTACACTCTTATAGATTTTTCAAAGAGAAAGAGAGAGGTGAACACTAGCTATCAAAAACAAGACTCTGCCAAAGCTTTTGCTCAATTTCTAACTCTCAAAAGGGTACCCTTTCTGCTGAGAAAGGAGGGGTATTTATAGACCTCAAGAGGATTCAAATTTGAGCTCCAAATTTGAATTCTGTTTGGGTTTCCCGGTGCTGGCGATGCCACCACCTGATAGTGGCGGTGCCACCACTTGTTAGTTGTCAGACTGATAGTGCACAGGGCGGTTTCACTGCCCAAGGCAGTAGTGCCATCGCCTAATCTCTCGGATGCTGGGCAGTGCCATCGCCCAGCCTAGGGTAGTTCCACCACCCACACTTGGCCACTAGGCAGTGCCACCGCCTAGCATGCTGTTCTTGGGCGGTGCCACCACCCAACACTTTTTCGGACATTGGTTTGGGCCTTAAACTCGGCCCAAACCGATCCAAAACAAAGCCTAATGGGCCCCTTTGGGTTATAGAATTAACACCTATTCCTAACCCAAGTTACATGCTAACTATGAAATTGAAACATAATTCTAAGTGATTTAAACCGACATTCTTCAAGTCTACTTCTAGTGAGCTATCCGACGAGATTCTGATGGACTTTCGACACTCCTTCGAATTTCTTCCGGTGTACTCCCAGCATGATCCCAGATTTTGTGGCGAGCTCAACGAGTCTTTAGCAAGCTTCTGAACCTTCTCAGTAATCTCCGCGAACCTCTGATGATCTTTACGGCGAACTTTAGAAACCTTCGGCAAGTCCCTGATTCGATCTCGGTTAGTTCCGGCAACACTTCTGACGATCCTTTGAACTTCCGGTGAACTCTCGAACTCTTGACGAACTTGACCTCGGTAAATCGCTTTATGTTTTCATCCCATCGTAGTTAATCCTGTACACTTATCTTGAAAATATAGATTAGAACAAATAATTCACCAATTGACTTCATCATCAAAATCCGAGATTCAACAATCTCCTCCTTTTTGATGATGACAATCAATTGATGATGGAGTTAATCTTGTAAAAACACTTGAATTCAATCTTCTTGAATTCATCCCAAACCCGATAAGTTTCATTCATTAAACTTACCGTCATGCTTAACAAGTATGATCTTTCATCCATAAATATGAAACTTTGTATTTTTCACAATGTCATGGTATGTTATGCATTTTCTAGTCGAATGATAGACATTCATCATTTCGACAAGAGAAACTAATCACAAATTGAATTACCACACTGATCAAATAATATCAATGAAGTGCATAAGATCAAGGCATGATATCAAATAAAATATTAGCTTATCATATCAATAAAAAGAACCTAATGATATGATATCAATCTTAAAACACTTAAATTCAATCTTCTCAAGACATTTTATCAAGTTATTTTCATATGTCTCATCAATTTACATATTCTTCTCCCCCTTTGTCATCAACGAAAAGGAGGTGAAGTAGCATATGATATTATACTACGAAAAAAATGTCACCATAAGGTATTATACTACAAAAAAAATATGAGTGGTCAATTATCAAGCATATGATAAATGAGTTGAACATAATGCAAAATATGTCATCCTTGATGGAGAAATCTGAAAAATATTTGAATCATTTTTATTCATGTTCATGAGATCTGAAAGAAAACATTAGAGTATCAAAATGCTCATGAAGAATTCATATATGAAGAATATAAGACTCATTTTTTTATTGAGAATTCATAGAATTATGAAAGGATAGATCATTAAAGTCATTCATCAAGAATTTTATATTTCAAGGTAAACTCCGTGATAATGAGATGTCAAAACTCATAAAACTTCAATGAATGAAATATATCAATATAAAAAATTTGAAGGAAAAAATTTGACGTGGTATTTTTGTAGTGATTCATGACGAGGAAGTCATAAAATCTTAAATCATAGCGATTAGCACAAGAATAAAATTCGGAAATGAACATTTAAGAGTTTAATTTTTGCACAATTCATAACATTAATTTATGCATATGTTAAACTTCATATAAGTCATGAAATTTCTTTACTCATATTTAAAGGAGGGTATAAAATCAGTTTTACTATATCATTAATATCCATTATTTGAAGAAAGAGGATAACAACATCATTATAGCTTCCATCAAGATTACGATCGAAAGATAAAAAATGAGAGCTCCTTGATATAAAGTTGTCATCAAAATCTGAAAATATAATATCAAGGTGAGACTATCAAAACTGAAATTTTAATCATTTTATCAAAAGGCATGACATAACTCAAAAATTCATCAATCAAAGAGGAGACTTTCATTCAAAAGATGATATTATAAAGATGTCATCCAAAAACAAGGAGATAATATCAAGATGAGACAATAAAAGCCGAAGTTGAAAAGTTTCGAAAATGAAACAACATCATGTATTAGAACAATTTAGCATGTCTAATTCTCTTCTAATTAAGTCAAATTGTTCTTCATTTAGGGGTTTTGTAAAGATGTCTGCTAATTGGTGTTTTGTATCAATAAATTCTAGAATGACATCATTATTGTTGACATGATCTCGTATAAAGTGATGTCTAATGTCAATATGCTTAGTTCTAGAGTGTTGAATTGGATTTTTGGTTAGACAAATAACACTTGTGTAATCACATTTTATGGAAATATTCTTTAAATAAATTTCATAGTCTTCTAACGTATTTTTCGTCCAAACAACTTGTGCACAACATGCACTTGCAGCTATGTATTCGGCTTCCGCCGTAGATAGTGCAATCGAATTTTGTTTCTTGGAGGTCCAAGAAACAAGTGCATGTCCTAGAAATTGGCATGTTATAGATGTATTTTTTCTATCTATTCTACATCCGCCAAAATCCGCATCTGCATAGGCTTTTAAATCAAAGTTATCAGATTTTGGATACCATAATCCTAAATTAGGAGTCCCTTTAAGATATCTAAGGATTCTTTTAACGGCTTTAAGATGAGATAACTTAGGATTAGCTTGAAATCTTGCACATAGACCTACACTAAACATGATATCCAGTCTAGTTGTGGTGAGGTAAAGTAAGCTACCTATCATTCCCCTATATGTTTTTTGATCAAAATTTTCACCACTTTCATCCAAGTCTAACTTGGTAGAAATTCTCATTGGAGTATTGATGGCTTTTGAACCATCCATGTTAAATCGTTTTAACAATTCTAATGTATACTTTATTTGATTAAGAAATATACCATTACTAAGTTATTTAATTTACAATCCTAAAAAGAAGGTTAATTCTCCCATTAAGCTCATTTCAAATTCATGACTCATACACTTGGCAAATGATTCACACAATAATTCATTCGAAGAACCAAAAATAATATCATCAACAAAAATTTGAACAATAAGAAAATTATTTTCAAAATATTTAATAAACAATGTAGTATCAACCTTGCCTTTAGTAAAATTATTTGAAATTAAGAATGAACTAAGCCTCTTATACTAATCCCTAGGGGCTTGTTTTAATCCATAGAGAGCCTTAGTTAGTTTAAACACATGATTAGGAAGAAGAGAATTTTCAAATCTAGGTGGTTGTTCAACATACACTTCTTCGGTAACAAAATCATTTAAGAAAGCACTTTTGATATCCATTTGAAATAATTTAAAATTGTTACTACTAGCATAGGCAAGGAGCATCCTAATGGCTTCTAATCTTGCTATAGGAGCGAAGGTCTCTTCGTAATCGATACCTTTTTCTTGGTTGAAACTTTTGGCCACTAGTCTAGTTTTGTTTCTAACTACGATACCACATTCATCTTGCTTGTTTCTAAAGACTCATTTAGTACTAATAACTAAATGGTCATTAGGTCTAGGAACAAGCTTCCATACCTCATTCCTCTCAAATTGATTCAATTCTTCTTGCATTATGATAACCCAAGAATCATCTTTCAAGGCATCGTCAATGCACTTATGTTCAATTTGAGAAAGAAAAACAGCATGGGCATAAAAATTTTTACAAGAAGAATGAGTTTGAACCCCTTTCGATGTGTCTCCTATAATTAACTCCTTGGGATGGGCATCTACATACTTCCATTCCTTAGGTAAGAAAATTTGGGAAGAAGATGCATCCAAGTTGTCATTTTGAGGAGAGGGTTCATTCAAATTTAAATCATTAAAACCAAGATCATCATCAAAATCATTTTTCTTAAATTCGAAAAGTTTATTAAAAACTACATGAATAGACTCTTCTATAACTAAGGTTCTTTTGTTGAAAACCTGAAAAGCTTTAGAAACAGAAGAGTAACCAAGAAAGATGCCTTCATCGAATTTAGCATCGAATTTTTCTAAAGCATCATTTTCATTTAAAATAAAGCATTTGTAACCGAAAATTTTAAAGTAAGAAACATTTAGTTTTTTATTATTCCATAATTCATACGGAGTCTTAGATAGAGATGGTCTTACTAGAACTCTATTCATGACATAGCAAGTTATATTCACGGCTTCAGTCCAAAAATATTTGGGTAAATTATATTCATTTAACATGGTTCTAGCCATTTCTTGTAAATTTCTATTTTTTTTTCCACTACTATATTTTGTTGAGGATTCCTTGGAGTAGAGAAGTTATGGTTATAATCCATTTGTTTCACAAAAATTTTGGAAGTCAGTTTTGAAATTCACCACCGTGATCACTTCAAATTAATGAAATCATGAAACCTTTTTTATTTTGAGTAAGTTTACAAAATTTAGAAAAACATTTGAAACAATCACTTTTGTGAGCTAAGAAATAGGTCCAAGTGTATCTACTATAGTCATTCACAATTACGAAGGCATATTTGCTACCTCATAGGCTTGTAATGTCAATTGGTCCAAATAAGTCCAAATGGATCAATTATAATGGTCTAGTGGTGCTAATTTGATTTTCTGATTTGAAACTAGTTTTTATTTATTTTTCTAGTTGACACGCATCACATACTTTGTCCTTGACAAACTTCATATTCGGAATCCCTCGTATTGACTCTCTAGATGATATCTTGGATATTAGTTTCGTGCTTGCATGGCCTAATCTCCTATGCCAAAGCCAAGCATCATCATTCAAAATCAAAAAACACATTTCATTACTTAGTTCATTAATATTAATGGTGTAGACATTATTTTATTTTAAAATAATCATGGATATGTTATTGTTTGGTTTTTCAATAATGCAAACATTAGATTCAAATCTAACAACATAACCTTTATAGCATAATTGACTAATGCTTAAAAGATTTTATTTTAATCCATCAACTAGCAACACATCATCTATTGAAAAACTTGATTTGTTACATATGGTTCTTTTGTCAATGATTTTACCCTTATTGTTATCTCCGAAGGTGACATACCCTTCTTCTTTGCTAGTGAGCATAGAGAATTGAGATGGATCTTCGGTCATGTGCCTTGAGCATCCACTATCAAGATACCATCTCTTGCTCCTAGCTTGTGATGGTGAATGTGTCTATAAAAGAAAATGGTTTTTAGGTACCCATTTGATTTTGGGTGCCTCAAATATTGATATACTAACTTTGTCATTTAGCATTGAAATATTTATGGTTCTTTTAGAAACCTATATCAATTTGTGTGGACTAATTTTCTTAAATGGACATTTGTAAACAACATGTCCGAATTTGTAACAAAAATTACATTTCAAATGAGAGGATACATGTAATGTTGGCCCTTTAATGAAAGTGGTTTGAGTTCGGTGAGATCCACTCACGAATCCAATTCCACATCTATTCCCGACGTGACTCTTGTTTGCAAGGATCATGTCTAAGCTCTTGCTACCGACCTTAAACTTGTTTAAGGTCTCTTTGAGTAGTAAGTTCTCCTTTTCGATTGCTTCTAAGTGATTACACTTAGAGCATAGGAGTAGAGGGAGAGAATCATGCTCAAGACTTTTAAATTTATCTAGCACTAAGGCATGTTCCTTTTTTAATAAATTGAACCTCTTTGTAATAGTTCTACATTCATCAAATAATTCATGGAAAGCAATCGAAAGCTCATCGAAAGATAAATCTTCATTAAGTAAATTACTTATCTCTTCTCCCAAAGCCATTAGAGCGAAGTTGGCTTCCTCTTTGGTGCTTGCTTCTTCATCCTCGGAGTCACTTGAGTCATCCCATGTAGCCTTTAATGCTTTCTTCTTCTTTGGTTGCTTCTTCTTGGCTTGGGGGCATTTATATTTGAAGTGCCCCAGCTTCTTGCACTCGTAGCAAATGACTTGATCCTTTTTATGTTCAAGTTCGTTTTTTGTGTCATTTTTAAATTTATTCTTTTTTTATAAATTTTTAAAATTTTTAAGTTTAAAGTGTAATGTCATTTTCACTGTCCTCATCACTTGATGTTCCTTTCAAGTGGTCTTCTTATGTTTTTAGTGTCATATCCTTCTTGTTCTTTGGAAGGGGGTTCTCAAGCTCTTCATGAGCATGACACGTCATTTCGTAGGTCATTAGAGACCCAATAAGTTCTTCGAGAGGAAAAGTTTTAAGATCATTGGTCTCTTGAATGGTCGTAACTTTTGGATCCCAACTCTTTGGAAGGAATCTTAAAATTTTAGTTACAAGTTCAAAATTAGAAAAACCTTTATCAAGAGCTTTGAGTCTATTGGTGATATCCATGAAGCAGGTGTACATATCTTCGATGGACTCACTTGGTTTCATTCAGAAAAGTTCGTAAGAATGCACAAGAATGTTGATTTTGGACTCTTTCACTCAGCTAGTGCCTTCATGAGTGATCTCAAGAGTACGCCAAATATCAAAAGCCAATTCACAAATCGAAATGCGATTAAATTCATTTTTGTCGAGAGCACAAAATAAGACCTTCATAGCCTTTACATTTAAAGCAATAGTCTTCTTCTCCGATTCATTCCATTCGCTTGTCGGAAGAAAAGATTTTTGAAATCCATTTTTGACAATGCTCTAAAGCTCAAAATCCATGGAAATAAGAAAGATCCTCATACGAGTCTTCTAATACGTGTAATCTGACCTATTGAACATACGTGGACGTGTAATAGAATGACCCTCTTGCATGCCAGAATAGGCCATCTCTCTTAGGTTTTAAACCAAATATGAGAGTGAATTTTGCTCTGATACCAATTGTTAGGATCGGAGAGGCACTAAGAGGGGGGAGGGGGGTGAATTAGTATAGCGGATTAAAACTTGTAAGTTTGAAATCGATTTCATAAATAGTACTTTGAATGGAAATTTTGATTCGATGAAAGATGACTTAGTTGAAGTTGCTTGAGTAAAGGAGATAAAAAACTGAACAATTTGCAACTAAGTAAAGAAATAATTCAGAAGTTTAAATACTCACACATTCAAGAATGCCACGATGTATAGTGGTTCGGTCAAGTGACCTACATCCACTTTCGAAGCCTTCTCCGATGAGGCTCCCAACTTCCACTAGCAAATCTTTTTGAAGGGGAAGGACCAAATACCCCTCTTACAACCCTTTTACAAGAAGTTCACACTCTTACAGATTTTTCAAAGAGAAAGAGGGAGGTGAACATTAGCTATCGAAAACAAGACTTTGCCAAAGCTTTTGCTCAATTTCTAACTCTCAAAAGGGTGCCCTTTCTGTTGAGAAAGGAGGGGTATTTATAGACCCCAAGAGGATTCAAATTTGAGATCCAAATTTGAATTTTGTTTGGGTTTCCTGATGCTGGTGGTGCCACCGCCTGTCAGTGGCGATGCCACCGCCTGTTAGTTGTTAGACTGATAGTGCATAGGGCGGTTCCACCGCCCAAGGTAGTAGTCCCACCTCCCAACCTCTCGGGTGCTGGGCGGTGGGCGGTGCCACCACCCAGCCTGGGGCGGTTCCACCACCCACACTTGGCCACTAGGCGGTGCCACCGCCCAGCAATTTTTAGGACATTGGTTTGGACCTTAAACTCAGCCCAAACCAATCCAAAATAAGGCCCAATGGGCCCCTACTTTGGGTTATAGGATTAACACCTAATCCTAATCTAAGTTACATGCTAACTACGAAATTGAAACATAATTCTAAGTGATTTAAACTGACATTCTTCAAGTCTACTTTCGGCGAGCTTTCTGGCGAGATTCCGATGGACTTCCGACACTCCTTCGGATTTCTTTCGGTAGACTCCCAGCATGCTCCCGGATTTTGTGGTGAGCTCAACGAGTCTTTGGCAAGCTTCCGAACCTTCTTGGTAATCTCCGCGAACCTCTGACAATCTTTGTGGTGAACTTTCGAAACCTTCGGCAAGTCCCTGATTCGATCTCGGTTGGTTCTGGCAATACTTCTGACGATCCTTTGGACTTCCGGTGAACTCTCGAACTCCCGACGAACTTGACATCAGTAAATCGCTTTATGTTTTCATCCCATCGTAGTTAATCCTGCACACTTATCTCAACAATATATATTAGAATAAATAATTCACCAATTGACTTCATCATCAAAATCTGAGATTCAACAAATATTTTTTGAATTTTGAACTCATGAATAAGATTCTAAGATCCCTTCCAAAAAGGTGGGATCCTAAAGTAATGACGATATAAGAAACTAAAGATTTAAATGATTATCCTATTGAAGAACTCATTAGCACTTTAATGACATATAAAATGAGTTTCTTGGAATATATTGAGAACACATGAATCACCTTCCAAAGAATAGGAAGGATTTGGAACTTCGGACAAATGAATACCACTTGAGTGATAACTCAAGTGATGAGGACATTGAACACATAACAATGAATGTTAACAAGTTCATTAAATAAAAATTAAAAAAATACAAATGAACTTGAATGGAGAAAGATACCAAAGGAGAAGAAAAAGTCTTACAAAGAAGAATCAAGTAAAGAAGAGGCGAAATGTGCTTTAACGGGCTTCGACTACAAGGTAAGCAACTTAACTCCCTTGAATTATTTTAAAATTACATGATGTTTTTCATGAGTGCTTAATTTAGTTAGTAGGAAATAAAAATTATTTTTAAAAATTATATCATGCTTTTCTTTCTAGTATTTTTGAAAAGTAAAAAAAAATTATTAAAATGATACTTGCATGATTTGTGATATTGCCTAGGATTAATCCATGCATGTGTATCTTGATGTTTTATATTTCATTTCTAAACATGATGCTTGATCTTTAAATTTTTGTATCATGCTTAATGAGGAATTGAAATGATGAAGATTAAAATCCTACATTTTGGAATAATGTATATTTGGACTTGATGGTTTTCATGATGAAAATTATTTTTCACATTTATAAAATGATGCATGATTTTAGCAAAAATTTGAGCATTGATCATCTTATTATAACAAATAAAAAAAATAAAATAATTTTGATGATGCTTTTAGTTTTAAAAATGATGCATGGTCTTTACATGAAAATTTGAACATGCTTACATGAAATCAATTATATGAAATGAAAATACATTTTCTATCGTATTGAGATTAATGAATTCATTTTACCAATCTTGTGAATCTCATAAAAATAAATATGATAAATATTTTGGATAATAAATGAGTGTATTATGCATTTGGATTTCTTTTGAAACTTACTTTTCGGATCTATACGAGAATACATAAATCTAGCATTAAAAGACAAAAGCATGCTTATATGGAGTAAATCATAAAAACAAAATGCATGATCTTGAAATTTCATCTATCTCTAAAGTTTTCGGTTTTGATGAATCCATGTGAATCTCTTGAATTGAATCTTTTGAAAAATGTCACATAATGTGATTTGACTTAATGATCATTATGACGAAATTTACCTTTCCATCTTGAATGTTGACATTTTATTTTAAGGCAAAGGCATGGTTATAAGAATCAAATCATATGAATAGAAATTTATAAAAACGAAATGAAATCCTCTATCTTATCGATTCTTCAATAAATCTATGCTTGTTATGTATGAATTTATTAAATATGATTTTTTGAGGATGATTTCACATTTGAAAATTGCTTGAATCGTATTTACGACATAAGATACATTTTAAATATGAATCATGCTTCAATAATGTTAAATGCTTCAATCATGTTCTATCTCCCTTAATTTATTTTATTCTCCTAAAATTCTTTTGATTTACTAAAGAGGAGAACCTACCAAATGAATCATGAATGAATCACTTATCGATATATCTTTTTGAAATATCTTTTTTAATGTGATGTTGATAACTTGAGATATCTTTTGGAATTTATGACACGAGATTTAGCCTTTATGTCTTAAATGTTCATGCTTGTTTCTATTCGATATAAAAAAAGACAAAGGCATGTTTATACGAAATCAATGCAAATCACTAAAAGAGAAATGTATATTTCTTGAACATCTCTCTTTCTCTAAAGTTTTGGAATTTTCAAATAAAAGACAAGTGATAAATTCATTTATGATATTTTGTAAATCACTTGAATTATGAATGAGATTTTGATGATATGGTAATAACTTTGTTCATGTTATGAATATTAAAAATGATAATTTGATTATGAGTCTTGATTTGACGAATTGACTTGAATAAGATTTTGTTTCAACTGAATTATGAATCTTAAGTTGCTCTTTATGCTATATCTTTTCAAATGAATCATGAGCCTTGATGTCATATATTTCATAATATAGAAATGACAAGATTTCTTTGCCTTGCATGTCTTGTGAGATGATTGAAAATTAATTTTCTTTATGTTGAATCATGAATCATGACTTGATCTATGATATTGATATATTTTTATCATGATTCTTGATTGTATAATTCTTTTACTCTATTAAAAGGATTTGTCAAATGAATCATATTCTTCTTAAATTTTTCTTGATATCATGACATGATTTCTTTATATGGCTTGAAATATTTTTTGCAATTGAGTCCTCCACTTCATTTTGACAATAACTAAGGGGGAGCTAGCTTGTTGGCTTGAATATTGAATTCATATTCATGACTTGAATTTTGATGATAGAAACATTTATGTCAATATTTGTTTCTAATATCTCATTTTCCATTTTGATGAAAAAGGAAATCAATTACAACATTGCATCCTCCCTTCTTTTTGAGAATGATAAAGGGGGAGAAAAATTGCTAGCTTGAAGCAAAATTACTAGCATGGAGAAAACTTGCTAGCTTGAGTATCACAAGAAAAAGTGGCAAAAGTAGCTAGCTAGAACTTGCAAAGAATTGCAATCTTGCAATCAAAAGAGAAGCAAAGAAGTGCTATCTCCAAAGAAGCAAAATGCAAAACTTAGAAAATTTGTATTCCTACACTTGCCATGCTTCTATGCTTGTATGTTGTAATTTTTTGCTTGCATATTTAAAGTGATGAAATGCTTACACAAATTGATTGCATATCGCAAAGGAAGTAAAGAAGGTGCAAATTGCACATCTTTGAATATAATTTACTTATACTTCTTAAAGGAACATAAAAAAACTTGCTATCATGAACACAATCACAACAAATGCTATCTTGCCTATCATGAGAAACTTGCCATGATGTATGTTGAATATCCTAATTGATAGCTAGTATGATTGTAAAATTTGTATATCTTTTAAACTAGCTATGATGCAACTTCTCCTTTTTGTTGATGACCTAGGGGGAGAAGTAGATTGATGACTTCAAGCATTGAATTGAATATTTTATATATTTGCATGATGAATTGATGATTGTCATAACTTGTGATGAATGTTGCTTGGATTTAGGATAATCCAAGTATTCTATCAATGGCATATTGATAGGGGGAGTTTAGGTAAACTCCGGGGAGTTAAGGTTAACTCCGTTAGTTATCAATTAGTTGTCATCATAAAAAAGGAAGAGATTGTTAAATCTCAGATTTTGATGATGAAACTAATTGATTGTATTTTATTATCTAACTGCATTTTGAGTGACGTAGGTCTACTATCAATCAGGATTAGATAGTTGACGCTGGAGGAATTGACATTACACCGGGTGATCATATCAGGATATTGGATGTCGAGCCAGAGGTTTGATCGACAATCGACAGAAGGCTTTGTACGTCGGGCATCGGGCCAAGAAGAGTAGAGTTACGCCAAGGATATTAGGGTTACGGAGGTCAACCGCCAATTGGGCAACAAGTCGCAAGAGAGGACGATGCACCGAAGAATCAAACGAAGCACTAACCAATGACGTGCCGATCAAATGAATATCAATTCACATTGTAATAACTGTCTAGATCTAAGTAAAGTTTTTATTTGTGTATGTGCAGGATTAACTACGATAATGATGAAGACGTAAAGCGAAACAAAGTGCTAGAAGACAAGTGCGATGGATCATTGGGAGTTCGAGAGTTCGACGGAAGTCTGAAGATTAGTTGGGAGTGCTGTCGGAACTGGCCAAGAACAAGTAGGGAGCTTGCTGAAGGGTTTTTGGAAGTTCGCCGGAAGGTTCGTTGGAAGTTCGTGGAGCTTGCTAAGAAAGATCGGAGCTTGCCAAAGAAGCTTGTTGGAACTCATCAAGATCATTGTGAAGTCTAGGAGCTTACTGAGAGTCTACAGAATGGTTTCCAAGGGTTCGTCAGAAGACCACCGGAAGTTCGTCGGAAGCTCGCCGAAAGAAGTCTTGACTTGTCAGACTTTATAATTGTTAAATCTCGGATTTTGATGATGAAATCAATTGGTGAAATATTTGTACTAATCTCTTTGTTGAGATGAGTGTGCAGGAATAACTACGATGGAAAGAAAACATAACGTGATTTACCGAGGCCAAGTTCGTCGGGGTTCAAGAGTTCATCTAAGTCCGAGAGATTTTCGGAAGAGTTCTTAACCATCCAAGATCAAATCGAGGACTTGTCGAAGTTTTCAAAGTCCATTTCAAAGATCGTCGAAGGTTCGCGGAACTTCCGGAAGATTCGAAACCAATCAAGACTAGTTGAGCTCGCCGGAGTATCTTTGGGAGACCACTGTAGCAATCCGAGGAAGCATCGGAGGCCTGCCGAATCTCGCCAGTAGAACTCGCCGGAAGTCGACTTGAAGGGTGTCCGATCAAATCACGTTAAGTTATGTTCGTAATTTGCACATGAGTAGAGCAAGGATTTAAGAAATAAATCCTGCCCAAAATTCAGTAGGAGCCAACCGGGCCACTCATGTCAAGTTGAGATCTAAACAGGCCCCATTCGGCTCTGTCCAATGGGGGCAAGCGATGGAACGCCCCAAGCCTGGGAGGTGGAACCGCCAGCCTTTAAGCGGTAGCACCGCCAAGCACACACACAGCGGTGGAACCGCCTGTCAAAATTGGTAGCACCGCCAGATAATCGACGGCGGTGGAACGCCGCGTGCAAGCGGTGCACCGCCACACCTCGACGGCGATGGAACCGCTGGTGGGCGGTGGCACCGCCAGCCACCAGGCTGATCGGTAGCACCGCTGCTGCGGTGCACCGCCTTGATCACCGACTCGAGCGGTAGCACCGCTGCTGAAGCGGTGGCACCGCTTCAGACGTCGATCAAAGATCGACACAGCGTGGCACCGCCCGACAAAGTGTGGGCACCGCCTTGACCACTGTGAACATGGGAACTCCAAATTCACTTGGAATTTGGAGCCCAATTTTGAATCCACTTTGGATCTATAAATACCCCCTTTCTCAACCGAAAGGGCACCCTTTGAGCAAGAAAAAGTTTGAGTCTTGAGCTTTTGAAGAGTTTTGAAAAGTGTTGTTTTCTTTGCTAAGTGTTCACCTTCTTCTTCTTCTTGAGAGATCTTGTACAAGTGTGAACATCTTGTAAAGGGTTGTAAAAAGGGGTGTTTGATCCTTCCCCTTCAAAGGACTTGCTAGTGGAAGAGCGGAGCCTCATCGCAAAGGCTTCAAGAGTGGATGTAGGTCATTTGACCGAACCACTATACATCATTGTGTCCTTAAATGTGTGAGTGTTTATATTTCTGAATCATTTCATTTCTTGGCTGCAAATTCATAGTTAGTTCCTTTTCATAAGCAATTACTTTCAAGTTCTCTTTCGTCGAATTGAAATCTTCCTACGAACTTGTGTTTCTTTGAGAAATCGGTTTCAAGAATACGAGTTTAATCCGCTGCACTAATTCACCCCCTCTTAGTGCCTTTTGATCCTTTCAATTGGTATCGAGCAAGGTTTGCTCTCATATTGGTTTAAAACCCAAGAGAGATGGCCTACTCCGGTATGCAAGAGGGTCTCTCCATTACTCGTCCACCTATGTTCAATGGGTCGGATTATACGTATTGGAAGACTCGTATGAGGATTTTTCTTATTTCCATGGACTTCGAACTTTGGAACATTGTCGAAAATGGCTTCGCAAAATCTTCTCTTCCGATGAGTGAATGGAATGAGTCGGAGAGGAAGATTTTCGCTCTCAATGCAAAGGCTATGAATGCCTTATTTTGTGCACTTGATAAGAATGAGTTTAATCGGGTTTCCGTTTGTGAATTGGCTTTTGATATTTGGCGCACTCTTGAAATCACTCATGAAGGCACTAGCTGAGTGAAGGAGTCCAAAATCAACATTCTTATGCATTCCTACGAACTTTTTCGGATGAAACCAAATGAGTCCATTGGAGACATGTACACCCGCTTTACGGATGTCATCAATGGACTTAAAGCTCTTGGTAAAGGCTTTTCAATTTTGAATTGGTAACTAAGATTTTAAGATCCCTTCCAAAGTGTTGGGATCCAAAGGTCACGCCATTCAAGATGCCAAGGATCTTAAAGTATTTCCCATTGAAGAACTTATTGGATCTCTAATGACTTACGAGATGACGTGCCATGCTCATGAAGAGCTTGAGAACCCCTTCCAAAGAACAGGAAGGATATGGCACTTAGAACACAAGAAGACCACTTGAAAGGAACATCAAGTGATGAGGATAGTGACAATGACATTGTACTTCTAACTCGAAAGTTTAAGAAATTCATAAGAAAGAACAAATTCAAAATGACACAAAAAGCAAATTTGAACACAAAAGGACCAAGTCATTTGCTACGAATGCAAAAAGCCGGGACACTTCAAGAATGAATGCCCTCAAGCCAAGAAGAAGCAATTCAAGAAGAAAAAGCCTTGAAGGCCACGTGGGATGATTCAAGTGACTCCGAGGTTGAAGAGGCTAGCAACAAAGAGAAGCAAACTTTGCTCTAATGGCATTTGGAGAAGAGGTTAGTGAGTTACTTAATGAAGAGTTATCTTTCGATGAACTTTCTATGGCTTTTCATGAGTTGTTTGATGAATGTAGAACTATTAGTAAGAAGTTCAATTTGCTTAAGAAAGAGCATGCTTTATTACAAAGTAAATTCAATAGTCTTCAAAACCCTTCTCTACCCCCCATGCTCTAAGTGTGAAGACTTAGATGCAACAAAAGGAGAACTTGCTACTCAAAGAGACCCTAAACAAGTTTAAGGTCAGTAGCAAGGGCTTAGACATGATTCTTGCTAACAAAGGTCATGTCGGAAATAGAAGTGGTATCGGATTTGTGAGAGGTTCTCACCAAAATCCCACCACCTTTGTTAAAGGGCCTACATTGCATGTATCACCCCATTTGAAATGTAATTTTTGTTGCAAAATGGGACATGTTACCTACAAATGTCCATTCAAGAAAATTAGTCCACAAAAGTTGATATGGGTTCCTAAAGGAACCATAAACAATTCAATGATAAATTACAAAGTAAGTAGATCAATTTGTAAGGCACCCAAAATCAAATGGGTACCTAAAAATAATCCTCTTTTGTAGACAAACTCACAAGCTAGGAGCAAGAAATAGTATCTTGATAGTGGATGCTCAAGGCACATGACCGAGATCCATCTCATTTCTCTATGCTCTCTAGCAAAGAAGAAGGATATGTCACTTTCGGAGACAACAACAAGGGTAAAATCATTGGCAAGGGAACCATAGGTAACAAATCGAGTTTTTCAATTGATGATGTGTTACTAGTTGATGGTTTAAAACATAATCTTTTAAGTATTAGTCAACTATGTGATAAAGGTTATGTTGTTAGATTTGAATCCAATGTTTGCATTATTGAAAAACCCAACAACAACATATCCATGATTGCTTTAAAACAAAACAATGTCTACACCATAAATATTGATAAATTAAGTAATGAAATGTGTTTTTCGATTTTGAATGATGACGCTTGGCTTTGGCATAGGAGGCTAGGCCATGCAAGCATAAACTAATCTCTAAGATTTCATCTAGATTTAGTAAGAGGTATCCCAAACACGAAATTTGTTAAGGATAAGGTATGTGATGCATGTCAACTAGGAAAACAAATAAAGACTAGTTTCAAATCAAAAAATCACATTAGCACCACTAGACCATTGCAATTGATCCACTTGGACTTATTTGGACCAATTGACATAACAAGCCTAGGAGGTAGCAAATATGCCTTTGTAATTGTGGATGACTATAGTAGATATACTTGGACCTATTTTTTGGCTCATAAAAGTGATTGCTTCAAATGTTTCTCTAAATTTTGTAAACTCACTCAAAATGAAAAAGGCTTTATGATCTCATCAATTCAAGTGATCATGGAGGTGAATTTCAAAATCATGACTTCCAAAATTTTTGTGAAACAAACGGATACAATCACAACTTCTCTACTCCAAGAAATCCACAACAAAATGGAGTAGTAGAAAGGAAAAATAGAAGTTTGCAAGAAATGGCTAGAACCATGTTAAATGAATATAATTTACCAAAATATTTTTGGGCCGAAGCCGTGAATACGGCTTGCTATGTGATGAATAGAGTTCTAGTGAGACCATCCCTATCCAAAACTCCATATGAATTATGGAATGATAAAACCCAATGTTTCTTACTTTAAAGTTTTTGGTTGCAAATGCTTTATTTTGAATGAAAAGGATGCCTTAGGAAAATTCGATGCAAAATCCAATGAAGGCATATTTCTTGGTTATTCTTCCGTTTCTAAGGCTTTTCGTGTTTTCAACAAGAGAACCTTACTTATAGAAGAATCTATTCATGTGGTTTTTAATGAAGTTTCCGAATTTAAGAAAAAAGATTTTGATGATGATTTTGGTCTTGATGATTTGAATTTGAATGAACCCTCTCCTCAAAATAACATCTTGGATGCATCTTCTTCCCAAACTTCCTTACCAAAGGAATGGAAGTATGTAGATGCTCATCCCAAGGAGTTAATTATAGGAGATGCATCGAAAGGGGTTCAAACTCGCTCTCTTCTTTCAAAAATTTTTGTGCCCATGCTGCCTTTCTTTCTCAAGTTGAACCAAAATGCATTGTTGATGCCCTAAAAGATGATTCTTGGGTTATCGCAATGCAAGAAGAATTGAATCAATTTGAGAGGAATGAGGTATGGAAGCTTGTTCCTAGACCTAATGACCACTTAGTTATTGGTACTAAGTGGGTCTTTAGAAACAAGCAAGATGAATGCGGTATCGTGATTAGAAACAAGGCTAGACTAGTGGCCAAAGGTTTCAACCAAGAAGAAGGTATCGATTATGAAGAAACCTTCGCTCCGGTGGCAAGATTGGAAGCCATTAGGATGCTCCTTGCCTATGCTAGTAGTAAAGATTTTAAATTATTTCAAATGGATGTCAAAAGTGCATTCTTAAATGGTTTTATTTCCGAAGAAGTTTATGTTGAACAACCACCCTGGATTCGAAAACTCTCTATTTCCTAACCATGTGTTTAAGCTAACTAAGGCCTTATATGGTCTTAAACAAGCCCCTAGGGCTTGGTATGAGAGGCTTAGTTCCTTCTTGATTTTAAATAATTTCACTAAAGGCAAGGTTGATACTACATTGTTTATTAAACATTTTGAAAACAATTTTCTTATTGTTCAAATTTATGTTGATGATATTATTTTCGGATCTTGTAATAAATCACTATGTGAATTATTTGCTAAGGATATGAGTGATGAATTTAAGATGAGCCTAATGGGAGAACTAAATTTCTTTTTAGGACTTCAAATCAAGCAACTAAGTGATGGTATATTTCTAAATCAATCAAAATACTCATTGGAATTATTAAAACGATTTAATATGGATGGATCAAAAGAAATTAGCACTCCTATGAGCACCTCCACTAAATTAGATATGGATGAAAATGGAGAAAGTTTTGATCAAAAAACTTATAGGGGCATGATAGGTAGCTTGCTTTATCTCACTGCAACCAGACCTGACATCATGTTCAGTGTAGGGCTATATGCAAGATTCCAAGCTAATCCTAAGCTATCTCACTTGAAAGTCACAAGAGGATTCTTAGATATCTTAAAGGGACCCCTAATCTTGGATTATGGTATCCAAAATCTGAAAATTTTAGTTTGAAAGCTTATGCAGATGCGGATTTTGGTGGATGTAAAATAGATAGAAAAAGCACATCCGGAACATGCCAATTTCTAGGACATGCACTTGTTTCTTGGACTTCCAAGAAACAAAATTCGGTTGCACTATCTATCTAAAGCAGGTTTAATATATAGCTGCTAGTGCATGTCAGTGCACAAGTTATCTGGATGAAAAATACATTAGAGGACTATGGAATCTACTTAAAAATATTCCTATAAAGTGTGATAACACGAGTGTAATTTGTCTAACTAAAAATCCAATCCAACACTCTCGCACTAAGCACATTGACATCAGCATCACTTTATACGTGATCATGTAAGTAGTAGAAATGTCACTCTTGATTTTGTTGATACAAATCATCAATTAGCGGACATTTTTACGAAACCTTTAAATGAGGAACAATTTGATTTTATTAGAAGGGAATTAGGCATGCTAAACTGTCCAAGTAAGTAAGCTTTTTTTATGATGTCTTTTCTTGAAATTATGTTTAAACTATGATTTCCATCGATTTGATTCGGATTTTCCCATGGATTTATTCCTTTTGACTTCATCCCATCTTTGAGATTTTTCTTTTAAAAAAAAAAAAAGGAAAAACATGAAATCCGAATTTGTTTTTGTGCTACCGGCGGTAGCACACGCCATTCTGGCAAGTGGAACCGCCTAGGTAGTCAACCCCAAGCGGTGGAACCGCCTGCTGGGGCGGTAATACCACCCGAACACCCTGCTATAAAGTGTGTTAGGGCCGGCGGTAGAACCGCCTCCCCTAATCTGTGAACCGCCTCTCCTCACTCTTCCAAACTCTTCCAAACTTCAAATTGGTGTCATTTCTTCCCATCTAGAAGCCTAAGGAGGAGATTTTATCTTGATTCAAGCTTCCTACATCTCAAAGAACCAATCTAAGGTAAAAACAGAATTATTTCTCTTTCCTTTTCTTGTGAAGTTTCATTCCTTTCTTCAATTGATTTTTGATCATTCCTGAATAGAAATGGCTCCTAGAAGAACATCAAGAGACAAAGGAAAAAGGATGGAGGTAGATTCATTTGACCAATCCTTGTTTAAATCACAAGAAGCCTCCCTTAGATTTTTTGAATTTGGTTCTAGACCCATTCATAAAGGAAAGTATGTTGATTTGAATCAATTAGGAAACTTAGAACCTATCATGTGGTTTGCAGACTTAGAGGCTTTACCTATTCTACAAATTATTGAACCTATTTATCCATATTTAGTTAAGTTGTTCTATGCTAATTTAATTGTGAATGATGATGGCTTGTCAACTTATCTTCTAGGTAATGAGATTCAAATATGTGATAATACTATATGCTCATTAATTGGAATTGTTGAAAGAGAGCTAGGGTGTTATTTTCGAGGAAAATGGGATATGGACACAGTTGGTGCCACTCACTCTAAAGCTTTAGAAACTGTGTTTGCAAACCCAAATTTAGGAATAATTCTCAAGAGTTGTGAATATTTATTACCTTTTAACTCTAAAATTTTGCATCACATTCTAATAAGCATTGTTATTCCTAAGCGCTTTCATGATGAGATCGGTTTCACCGAATTAGGTACCTTATATTGGATCATGACTAGACAACATTTCTGTTTTGGTTACCTAATCAAGCAACACATGATAGAGGTCCTTTCTAAAGGATCAATGTTACCATATGAGGTTAAATAACTAGACTATTGCATGCCCATAACATCTGCATTCCACCGATGAAGAAGCAATACAAGTCAAAGATTTAATATTATTGACGTTAAACTACTTAGATGACTTAGATGTACTTTCGAGCATGGAATAGGGGTTAGGCAACCTAGGAGATGTGATATACCTCCCCACCGTAGACCATCCTGAAACACCAGATCCTTAGGGGAAATGAATCTCCTCCTCCTAATCCTTTTGTTGCAGCTACATCAGTGACATTTTCTGCTCCATCTTCTACTGATCCGATCATGAGAGAGTTAAATAAAGTAAAACTACAGCAAATTGAAATTTTGAAGGAAATGCGAAAGATGAACTTAAAGATCGATCACATGTATAGGCATCTTGGCATTCCTCCTGAGGAGTAGCTTGCTGTGTTTTCTTTTTGAACGATGTAAACTTGTGTTGTATGTTGACATTTATGTTGTATTCCTTACATCATGACATCTTCTTGTTGACATCTATGTTGTCTTAACTTCATGCTTTGTGTTATCTTACATCTTTTACCACTTGTGGAATGGTTTTCGATTTTACGATTTCCTTTTCCACATTTGTGATGTTTTCCGACCCTCCTTATTGTTATGATTCCCTCGTTTCCTTTTGTTGATGACAAAGGGGGAGAAATGATATGTGTATTGCCATATGATATGTGTTGTCCAACATAAACTTAGTTGGGTTCTTGATATCATGTTTTTTGATTATGTATACTTCATTGATATCTTTGATATCTATTTTGAAATCTTAAAATTAAAATTAATTGTGTTGAATTCAAAAATTGAATTCAAGCAATTTTTCTTTATGGCATATACATAGGGGAGTTAAGAATAACTCCATCACCAATTGATTGTCATCATCAAAAGGGGAGATTGTTAAATCTCGGATTTTGATGATGAAATCAATTGGTGAAATATTTGTACTAATCTCTTTGTTGAGATGAGTGTGCAGGAATAACTACGATGGAAAGAAAACATAACGTGATTTACCGAGGCCAAGTCCGTCGGGGTTCAAGAGTTCATCGGAATCAGAGAGATTTTCGGAAGAGTTCTTAACCATCCAAGATCAAATCGGGGACTTGTCGAAGTTTTCAAAGTCCATTTCAAAGATCGTCGAAGGTTCGCGGAACTTCCGGAAGATTTGGAAACCAGCCGAAGACTAGTTGAGCTCGCCGGAGTATGCTGGGAGACCACTGGTAGCAATCCGAGGGAAGAATCGGAGGCCTACCGGAATCTCGCCGTAGAACTCGCCGGAAGTCGACTTGATGGGTGTCTGATCAAATCACGTTAAGTTATGTTCATAATTTGCACATGAGTAGAGCAAGGATTTAAGAAATAAATCCTACCCAAAATTCAGTAGGAGCCAACCGGGCCCTCTTTGTGTCAAGTTGAGATCTAAGCAGGCCCCATTCGGCTCTCATGAATGGGGGCAAGCTGAACCGCCAAGCCAGGCGGTGGAACCGCCACCTGGGCGTAGCACCGCCACACACACACAAAGCGGTGGAACCGCCTGTCTAGGCTGGTAGCACCGCCAGACACCGACGGCGGTGGAACTGCCTGGTCGCGGTGGCACCGCTTCGCATCGTCGATCAAAGATCGACACAGTGTGGCACCGCCTTGACCACCAGAAACATGGGAACTCCAAATTCACTTGGAATTTGGAGCCCAATTTGAATCCACTTTGGATCTATAAATACCCCCTTTCTCAGGTGAAAGGGCACCCTTTTGAGCAAGAAAAAGTTTGAGTCTTGAGCTTTTGAAGAGTTTTGAAAAGTGTTGTTTTCTTTGCTAAGTGTTCACCTTCTTCTTCTTCTTGAGAGATCTTGTACAAGTGTGAACATCTTGTAAAGGGTTGTAAAAGGGGTGTTTGATCCTTCCCTTCAAAGGACTTGCTAGTGGAAGAGCGGAGCCTCATCACAAAGGCTTCAAGAGTGGATGTAGGTCATTTGACCGAACCACTATACATTATTGTGTCCTTAAATGTGTGAGTGTTTATATTTCTGAATCATTTCATTTCTTGGCTGCAAGTTCACAGTTAGTTCCTTTTCACAAGCAATTACTTTCAAGTTCTCTTTCGTCGAATCGAAATCTTCCTACGAACTTGTGTTTCTTTGCGAAATCGATTTCAAGAATACGAGTTTAATCCGCTGCACTAATTCACCCCCCCCCCCTCTTAGTGCCTTTTGATCCTTTCAATAATAGCTTAGGAAATATTTTTAATTTCATAGTTAGCACGTTAATTTGGGTCAGGATTTGGTGTTAATCCTATAACCTAAGTAGGGGATAATTGGGCCCGATAACGAACTGGTTTAGGCCGAGTTTAAGGCTTAGCCAATGAGCTGGAATTAGTCTGGTGGTGGCACCGCCCAATACCCGAGAGCCCAGGTGGTGGCATCACTAGGCTAGGCAGTGGCACCGCCCGGTACACTAATAGTGTTAGTGCCAGACTGGCGGTGGTACTGCCAATGTCAGGCGGTGGTACCGTCAGAATGTCAAAGTCCTAGGCAATTCAAATTTGAGCTCTAAATTGAATCCTCTTGAGGCCTATAAATACCTCTCTCATTCATGGTTGAAAGGGGATCTAGAACTGAGAAAGAAAAAGGGAAAACTCTGTTAAAATAGTGTCAAAATCTTCCCTCTAAGCTTTAAGTATGTTCTAGTCTAAGAGAGGGGTGAGAGGCCTTGTAAGGGTTACCTCCTAAGATCGTCAAAAGGAGAGAGCTGTAAGGGAGTTGATCCTCGCCCGTTGGAAGGAGGATAGCTAGTGGAAAAGCCGGTGGCCTCAAGTGAAGAGGAATCGGGAGTGGACGTAGGTCGTATGACCGAACTATTATAAATCGGTTTCCGTTTATATTCTTGTAATTTACTTTACTACAAACCATCTTCACTTTGATGCTCTACCTTCTCATCTCCTTCTTATGAATCAATTTTCTTCTAAAGCATCTTTCGTTGTAGATTTAATCGAAGCATAATTTTCAACATATGAAGTTTCCGAAAGTTGTTTTAAATCACTGAATTTATCGTTCTTAACCACTACACTAGTTCACCCCCCCTCTTAGTGCCACTCGATCCCTAACACCTTTTTGGTTGCTTCTTCTTAGCTTGAGGGCATTCACTTTTGAAGTGTCTTAACTTCTTGTATTCATAGCATATTTCTTGTTCCTTTTTTGGGTTCAAGTTTGTTTTTAGATTCATTTTTAAATTTATTTCTTCTTATAATTTTTTGAATTTTTGAGTCAAGAGTGCAAGTTCATCATCAAGGTCCTCATCATTTGAAGATTCTTTCAAGTGGTCTTCTTGTGTTCTCAATGCCATATCCTTCCTATTCTTTGGAAGAGGGTTCTCGAGCTTATCATAAGCATGGCATGTTATTTCGTAGGTCATCAATGACCCTATGAGTTCTTCAAGAGGAAAATTTTTTAGATCCTTGGCCTCTTGAATAGCCATAACTTTTGGATCCCAACTTTTTGGGAGGGTTCTTAAGATTTTAGTTACAAGTTTGAAATTAGAAAAACCTTTCCCAAGTGATTTGAGTCCACTTACGACATCCGTAAAACAGGTGTATATGTCTCCGATGGACTCACTTGGTTTCATTCGAAATAATTCGTAAGAATGCATCAAGAGGTTAATTTTGGACTCTTTCACTCGACTAATGCCTTCATGAGTGATTTTAAGAGTATGCCAAATATCAAAAGCTAATTTATAAATTAAAATATGATTAAACTCATTTTTATCAAGAGTGCAAAACAAGGTATTCATAGCCTTTGTATTAAGAGCAAAAACCTTCTTCTCCGATTCATTCCATTCGTTCATCGAAAGAAAAGATTTTTGAAAGCCGTTTTCAATAATATTCCAAAGTTCAAAATCCATGGAAATAAGAAAAATCTTTATATGAGTCTTCCAATAGGTATAATTTGACCCAATAAACATAGGCGGACGTATAATTAAATGACCCTCTTGCATGCCGGAATATACCATCTCTCTTGGGTTTTAAACTAAATGAGAGTGACGTCACTCTGATACCAATTGTTAGGATCTAGAGTGGCACTAAGAAGGGGGGGGGGAATTAGTGTAGTGGATAAAAATTATAACTTTAAAGCAATTTCAAAAAAGGATATGCATTGAGAAGTTTTAGTCCGACGAAAAAGATTTCGACAAAGTGAATGTTTCGATTGAATACGAAAGAGAGTTGAGAGGAGATTGAGAGATTGCAGCTAAGTAAAAATTAAAATACAACAATTTAAAAACTCACGCCAAGAGAAGTACGCATCGATTTATAGTGGTTTGGTCAAATGACCTACGTCCACTTCCGAAACCTCCTCCGATGAGATTCCCAACTTCCACTATCAATTCTTCTTAAAGGGGAAGGACCAAGCATCCCTCTTATAGACTTTTATAAGTGGTTTACACTCTCTTACAGAACTTTTATAAGTAAGACTTGGGAGGTGAACACTCAAGCTTTTGAATGTAAACTTTGCTAGATTTTTGACTTAGTTTTTATCACTTCTCAATGTGCTTAGCCAATTGAGAAGTAAGGGGTATTTATAGGCTCAATTAGCTTCAGAATTGGAGCCAAAAATAGTCACATCCTAAATTTTCAAGTACTGGTGGTACCACTGAGTTTGGCGGTATTACCTCCTGACATGGTCCTTGGACTCTGTGGAGGGGTGGTACCACAACTTGTCAGGTGGTACCACCACTGACAGGTAATAACTATCAGTGGTACCACCGCTGACCTGGGATCGTACCACCACTTAGACCACCCAGGAACTTATTCCTGAGGTAGTGCCATCACCCCAATCTGACGGTGCCACCGCCAAACATGGTTCAACAATACTGAATGGGCCTTGAATCCAGCCCAATTTAGTCCAATTATGTCCCAATTAGCCCCTATAAGGGTTGATTAGGATCATCACCTAATCCTAACCCTAATTACATGCTAACTATAAAATTGAAACATATTTCTAAGCAAATTATAATCCAGTGACATCGAGTCTTTTTCCAAAGAACTTCCGGTGGACTTCTGACACACCTTCGGATATCTTTTGATGGACTCCCAACAGGCTCTTGGAATTCATAGCGAGTTCTGATGAATCTTTTGGCAAGCTTCCGAACTTTCTCGATGAGCTCTGCGAACCTCTAACAAACTTTTCAGTGAACTTCCAAAACCTTCGGTAAGTCTCCAATTCGTTCTCGAACAGTTCCGGTAGCACTTCCAACAATCCTTTAGACTTCTGGAGGACTCTTGAACTCCCAACATATTTGACTCAAATAATTTACTTTATGTTTTCACTGCTATCGTAGTTAATCCTACATACTTATTTCAATAATATAGATTAGATCAAATAACCTATCAATTGACTTCATCATCAAAAATTTGAGATTCAACAAACTTAATCGAACATCATAGTTGGTCAAGTCCCTCGAGGCCATGGTAGTTCGGAGGCCGAACAAGATAGAATTACAAGGAGTTGTGATTGCCAAGAGTTTCCTACCTTTCGGGCTTAGTGTGATTGGTCGAGTCCCTCAAGGTTACACTAAGATGCTGATTGGATCTCGATCCCCACTAGAAATCTGCTGAAAACTTCCGTTTCACATGCTACGGGTGTCGCGTGACTCGCTAGAAAATAGTAGGAGTATGTTAAGATAGAGGTCCATACTTGATTATTTATATTTCTGTAAAATCCGCATGTTATATATTTTTTGCTGCATCTTTATTTTTTAGAAAATGTCGCTATTAGACTCTCTATGCGGCATATTTGATGCCAACTGCCTCATTGGTCTAAATTATACGAATTGGCTCTGCAACATGAGAATCATTCTCTTGATAAAGAAAATCGTATATATCCTTGATATAGTGATACCTATGCCCAAGGAAGGGGCAAGCGAAGATGAGATCGCTTGTTACGTGAAGTACGTTGATGACTCCACTCTTGCTCAGTATTATATGTTGGGCTCCATGACTCCCGAGTTACAAAGATAACATAGAAAGATAGATGGCAAATCCATATTCCTACATCTCTGTAATTTATTTGAGGAACATGGAAGAACTCAACGATATGAGATATTAAAGAGTCTCTTCCATGCTAGGATGAGTGAGGGGACACCAGTTTAGAACCATGTCCTTAAGATGATTGAGTAGATAGAGAAACTCACAGGTCTAGGAATGATCCTAGAGGATAACTTGTGTGGATCTTATGCTTCAGTCCCTACCAGATTTCTTTTCATAGTCCTCTATGCTGGTAAGACCAGAATGAAAAGGAAGATTGAGAAGTCTCTTAAGAAGGGCAAGGGCAAGGGCAGATCGGGTAAAGCAAAGGTTACTAAGAATGACTCGACAAAGGACAAACACTAGTACTTCCACTATAGCAAAGACGGGGATTGGAAGAGGAACTGCAAGGAGTATGTTAGAACCCTTGTGAATTGTAAGCATGGGGTTGATCTCTTTGGGGGATTGGCCTCCTTGGAACTCTATAGGGGTTCCTTCCTCCAAGTTGCTACTCAAAGGCTATTAAAAGGATTGATATATTCATCATGAAAAGAGGGTGAATACATGGCTATTTATAGGGCTTCTAAACCCCAACTCCTAATAAGACTTCTACTCAAGACTCCTACTTCTAATTAACTTCTCCTACTCAAGACCCCTACTTCTAATCAACTCCTAATGCTTCTCTAAGAAGCAACCTCCAAGCTAATCCTAACCTAGCCGGCCTCTTCATCTCTTTAATAGGAGTCGACTAGATAGGATTTACATGAATGCCCTTAGGATTTACATATTTGCCCCCTTCAATGAAACTAAATTAGGACTCTCCTAGTTAGAGTCCTAATAGACCCGCCCTCTTCAAATCAGCCTTGTTTTCGGGGCTGACGCTTTATGAATTCTGGGAATTTAATCTTCAAGTCGTCATAGTTCTCCCAAGTGGCATCTTCTGTTGGTAGGTTCACTGACTGTATTAGCACTTCAATAGCGGGTCGTCATCGTCGAGTCATAATCTGTCGATCAATAATGGCACTCGGGTGGGTCTGGAGCTCTCCTTGGGTAGTCATATTTGGTAGGTGGCTTTGGGCTATCTCGTTTTATCCCAACTTAAGCTTCAAACATGATATATGGAAGACTGAATGGATTCGAGAGCTGGTAGGTAAGTCCAATATGTATGCTGCTGCTCCGATGCACTCCAAAATCTGGTAGGATCCATAGAACCAAGGTGAAAGCTTCATAGATGCTCTGGTCTAGATTGATGTTTGCTTGTATGGCTGGAGCTGTAGGAAGACCTAATCTCTTACTGAAAATTCTTTTTTACCTTTTATGATGATCGTATTGCTGTTTCATCCTTACTTGAGCTTTTTCTTGTAATGAGGGAAGCCCTTCGATGAAGTCCATTGATATATCAATCCATATTAAGTCCGAGATAGGTAGAGGTTGTAGCTTTCCGGGACTTGGCATTTGTCTCGCCTTTATGTCATTAACATACATCACATTGTGCTACAAATTTAGCAATAATATTTTCCATCCCTACCCAATAAAAATTTTACTTAATTCTCTTATAAATTCTAAGGAACCTAGAGTGCTTGGCCATAGGTGTAGAATGCATCTCTTAAATGATGATCTTTAAGCAAGTAGAATTTGACACAAGCACAATGCATCCCTTATAGCGCAAGTCTTTTGAGTCCCAACTGTAATGAGCCATGGAGCTTAGTGCTTTCTTTAATTTTTTTATGATCTTACTGGTCTCCAGATCATCTTGCCATTCCCTCCTAATATCCTTAAGGAAGTCGCTGGTCGGAAGTGGAACGGTCAAAAATTCAACTTGCTCGAGTAGCCGCAAAAGCGCATTTGCAACAACATTCTCTTTCCCTTTTTTGTAAGTTATTTCATAATCATATCCAAGAAGTTTTGTTACCCATTTTTGCTACTCGGGGGAAGATAGCTTCTGCTCTAAGAAATATTTTAGGCTTTTATGGTCGTTCTTGATTTGAAAGCATCGTTCGATCAAGTACAATCTCCATTTGGTTACTGCATGCACAATTGCGAGCATCTCCTTATCATAAATAGTCATCTTGAGATGGGAAGAAGACAATGCCTTACTAGTATAAGTGAGGGGGCAACCATCTCGCATTAGTATAGCACCAATTCCAACTCTAGAGGCATCGGCTTCAATAACAAAAGTCTTATCGAAGTCGGGTAGCTCTAGTACGAGCGTTATCGACATTGCGGCTTTAAGTTTGTTGAAGGTGGTGGTGGCTTTGTCCGACCATTAGAAAGCATCTTTTTTCAGTAAGGAAGTAAGGAGTGCACTGGTCTTTCCATAGTTTTTCATGAACTTGCGATAGTAGCCTGTTAAACCGAGAAAATCGCGCAGTGATTTTATGTTCCTCGAGGTCGACCAATTCTGCATTGCTTCAATTTTAGAGGGGTCCACCGCCACACCTTCCTTTGATATGATATGCCCAAGATATTCCACCTTCTATTGAAGAAAGCTGCATTTTAAATTTTTGACGAAAAAAATATATTCTCACAAAATCGTCAAAACAAGTCATAAGTGCTAAAAATAACTTTCAAGAGAAGGGCTATAAATAAGGATATCGTCGAAGAAAACCAGCACAAACTTACGAAGATAACTCTAGAAAATATTATTCATAAGACTCTATAAGATGGAGGGAGCATTGGTGAGACTAAAGGGCATTACGAAAAATTTGTAGTGGCCGTTGTGCGTTCGAAAGGCGATTTTCGGTATGTCTTTTTCACACACTCGTATTTGATGATATCCGGATCGAAGGTCCAGCTTTGTGAAGACTCACGCTCTATTTAATTTATCAAGCAATTCATCTACTATTAGAATAGGATACTTGTCCTTGACGGTTATGTCGTTGAGAGCTCGGTAATCAACACACATTTGCCATATTTCATCCTTCTTTCGTACGAGGAGCACCGGTGAAGGGTAGGGGCTACAACTTGGCTAAATAACTCCTATTTCTAGCATCTCTTTTACAATCCTTTCTATTTCATCTTTCTAGAGATGTGGATACTGATATGACTGAGTATTTGTTGGAGGTTTTCCCGAAAGAATTAGTATATGATGATCATGCTGGCGGGTAGGAGGTAGGCTACGCGGTTCGTCAAATATATCTAAAAATTCAGCAAGCAAGGCAAGTATGTTTGAGTCTTCAAATTCGATTGGCTCTCCCTTATATTGCTACTCAAGTTGTACTAAAAAGCCATTGTATGCTTTGTGCAAAACTTTCTCTATTCGTTATGTGCAAATCGTCATTACGTCACCCCCACATTTCCTGTGTAGTATCACCTGTTTCCCCTTACTATAAAATTTCATAATTAGTTTCAAAAAAAAACCAAGAAACATCACCCAATGTCATCAACCATTCGATGCTAAGCATAGCCTCATAATCATCAAGAGGGAGGAGAAAGAAATCTACAATTATCTCTTAGTTCTACAGCAATAGTTTCACCCATGGGCACCTACGATCACACTTCAAAATTCGTCTGTCAGTAACCTTAACATCAAACCTCATGTAATTCTTGATAGGTAAGGCCATCTAGATAGCAACCTTGCTGTTCATAAAATTATTAGTACTCCCAGTGTCAATAAGAATGGTAATCGGTTATTGCTTCAGAAGTCCTCCCACTTTCATCGTTTGCGGGTTCGCGTAACTGGCAAAGGCATGCATCGTAATCTCAATTGGCTACTGTTCTTCATTTGTGACCTCTTCCTCATGCTCCTAGACCTCCTCCTCTATGTCTTTAAGAGGTTCAATCAGTAGGAGGCAGCCCCTTTTACAGTGATAATCACGGTTCCATGGCTCGTCGCAATGCCAATAAAGACCCTTTGCTGATCGGTCATGTAGTTCTTCTCTTGTCAATTTTTTTTGTAGCAAAGGATGATTGAGAGTAGGAGGTTTATATGCCATGGGCCTAGGAGAGGTTCTCATCTTTCAAGCATCTTGGTTGAGCCGTTCTTCATGTATTCGAGCAAAAGAAATTACAACCATCATGATACGGGGCTGCCATGCCTTAACCTCCTCTTTTATCTCTAGCTTGAGTCCTTCGATGAATGTTCCTAACAATTGGCAATCAGTCCAATCATGAGCAAGGTAGGATAACTTCTCAAATCTAGTTTGGTACTTTTGAATCATAGAGGTTTATCGAATCTTTGCGAGTTGGCCGTCGATATTTTCATACTTCGTAGGTCTGAAATGGTTCAGCAGTGCGTTCTTAAATTGATTCCATGTCAGAGCCCCATGATCATATTCCAGCCAATTATACCATTACATAGCATCTCCTTCAAGGTGGATGACAGCAATTTCCACCATAGCATCATCCGACATTCGGTAGTAGCGAAAGTAACGTTCGGCATGCAAAATCCACCCCGTTGGGTCTCCTTCCCATCGCGGGAAGTCCACTCTCATGCATGGCTAAAGTATGTCCAAGGGCTATCCCTCCTTCTCTAGAGGCCTCTCTAAACTCCCTCCTCACTAAAATTTGGTTGGACTCGATGGTTGTCCAATTCTGAATTCTACAAACAAAGCGTGCAATTTATCCTCCAAGCGCGATTCAAGCTGTGATTTAATCCGAGATTCCAATGCTTCAAAGTTAGCATCAATTGGATCTTGAGAAGCTATAGCATATGCTTGTAGATCAGAGATGTCCTTGCCTTTTTTTTGTTAATGGGTTAATGACATGGGGTGGTGAAAGGTTCAGACAATAGACCAGTGATAAAAGGGTTCGGCTGTAATGGTTTACTGTCTTGGGCTGCAGTTTTTTATGTTATTAGGGTTATAAGTGTAGGTTATGATGGCTATATCTTAAGGCTAGAGAGATGCCCTAAAGACATCTTGGTTAGTGGCAGCAAGGTGGCTAGGGTTTGGTAGGTTACGGAGAAGAAAAAAGACAAAGGTGCAGCACTAGATTTTTCATCGAAAAAATTTCAACAGTAAAAATGTAATTTTTTTAGCAATTCTCAATAGAGATTCAAGGAAAACTCAAAGAGAATCTACTGGTAAAGGAGAGGTAATGCTGTTAAAAATTTCGTAGAAGGAAACGATAGCAAGAGGTTTGGCAAAATTGAAGATCACGAAAAGGTACTGTAGTAGATTTTTACGTCTAAAGTGTAGCAGTTTGGATGTAAAAGATCAGTGATTTATATTGAGAATTTTTTTATGAAACCAAAGGAAAATCTGCTATTATGAAGTGTTAAAGCCATCATAAAAATTTTGTAGAGATTTGGATGGAAAAAATATAGTAGCAAGATCAAATAAATAATGCTATACAGTTGGAATTCTGCAATGTTGAATATCGGATTATGATGATGAAACTAATTGATTATGTTTAGTTGTCTAATTACATTTTGAGTGATACAAGTCTACTATCAATCAGGATTAGACAATTGACATAGGATGAATCAGCGTTGTGCTAGAGAAAATCATATTAGTATATTGGACGTTATGCTAGAGGTCCGATCGATAATCGGTAGAAGACTTTCGACATCGGGCATCGGGCTAAGAAGTGTGGTGTTGCACCAAGGAGATCCGGATTGTGGAGGTCAACCATTGATTAGACAACTAGCCACAAGAGAGGACGATGTGCTGAAGAACTGGACGAAGCACCGACCAATGAGGTGCCAGGCAACAGGAGGTTAATTCGTGTAACTGACTAGATTAAAGTAGAGTTAAGGTTTATGTGTGTAGGATTAACTACAGTAACAATGAAGACATAAAGCAAAACAAAGTGCTAGAGTCAAGTGTGATGGAATTGCTGGGAGTTTGACGAAAGTCCGAAGATTCATCGGGAGTGCTGCCGGAACTAGCCAAGAATGAGTAGGGAGCTTGTCGAAGGGTTTTCAGAAGTTCACTGGAAAGATTCATCGGAAGTTCATGGATCTCACCAAGAAAGATTAGAGCTTGCTGAAGAAGCTCGTCAGAACTCTTCAAGATCATCGTGAAGTCCAGGAGCTTGCCGGGAGACCATAGAATGGTGTCCAAGGGTTCGTCGGAAGGCCGCCAGAAGCTTGCAGGAAGCTCGCCGGAGGAAGTTTTGACTTTTCAGACTTTGTATTAGCTTTGAAAATATCTTTAATTTTGTAATTAGTGTGTACTTAGGGTTAGGATTAAGTATTAATCCTATAACCCTGGTAGGGGCTAATTGGGCCCTATAATGGACTCGTTTGGGTTGAGTTTAATGCCCAATAGGAGTGCTGGACCTGTCTGGCAGTGGCACCGCCCAAGTCCAGCTCCCCAGGTTGTACTGGGTAGTGGTACCACCTAGTGACAGAGTACCTAGGCGGTGGTACCACCCAAAACACTAACCATGTCAGTATATTAGGCGGTGGTTCTATTAGACTAGCGGTAGTATTGCTAGTGTCAGGGTCAATCTGGCGGTGGTACCGCCAGTGACAAGTGGTGGTACCACCAGTACCCAATAAACCCGGGATGGGAAGGTTTTTGGCTCCAAGTTTGAATCAAATTAGAGCATATTGTTGGGAAATCCTTTTGGGGAGCGACATCTCATGTGTAACGGAAGAACTAAAACAAAACACCCTATATTTTCCATAGAAAGTTTTCGTCATCGTGCAAAGATCGGTGCATGAAAATAAATCCACAAAAACTGCATGTGTAAAAGAAAGTACATAGAGAGATCGTATATCCCTGAATCCCTACAGATCTGAAGGAGAGGATGAAGGAGGTCAAGCATCCTCCTCTCTAGTGGTATCCACACGGTAGAGACTATGACGATGCACTTCTCTGGGGAGAAGAGAATAGGAGGTGGCTACCAAGAGAACTCAAAGCTTCTAGAGCTTTGGATCCCTCCTATTTATAAAGGCCCCCTATAAACCCTTATGGATCTTGCCCTGTTGGGTATTGGATCTCCATCCAATTACCCAAGCCTCTTGGATTAGTGGGTCTCTACCCAATAATCTCTTATTAGCAATTATTGGATCTCATCTTAGGATGCAATAATTCAGGGGCTTATCGGATATCCAATAAGATATGGGGATCAACGAATATCTCATATCCGAAACTCTATTCATCGTAACACCTACCATATGTGTGTGACCCTCTAGGCCCAATATCGAGCTGGTCGTGAGTCATACTTGTTAGAACTCTTTCTGACTTAGTGAATTATTATCTCTATAATAATTCACTCAACTCATCGACTGCGGATGTACCAAGCCACTACGTCATAGCCCCCAGACGATATAGGAGAATCCAATCCTTTGGACCTATCTATCCTCAGTTACCATGTATCTATAGTCCCTTATCCATCTAATATCCCAAAGACCCTATACCGAGCATGGTACTGTCAGGCCCATATGGTCTCTCATCGAGTTTTGCTCTTGCTGGATTCCCTCGGAGAACTTTTTCTCTCTCAATCCGAATAACCTTGGCCAAGGATTTGTTCAAGCAAGAATACATGGGATATTCCTCTCATGATACCGAGAGTGGATGATCCTCTATTGACACTCAATAGCCCTCGTAAGGTTGGCTACCACTCCCAATAACCAGCTGTACTAGATCTGAAACTTTCCAAACCTATAAGTCCGGTATCAAAGAGTGGAGTACTCATACAGGACATCCTTGGTGTCTCAAGTCTAAGGACTAGATACACTACTGGGACTACGGAATTGCTGTCTGACATGAGGTATCAATAACCATCCAGCATTTTATAGGTGGATCAATCAGTGAACTCATTCCCCAATGAGCACCTGCATTATACCCTTAGTGTCCCCACACGAGTAGCTATGAGACCAGCCACCTCCATCATATGGACGGGTATACAGCACACCAGTCTATCCGGTTATCTCGATGTCCTTCTCGAGTAACCTATGACTAAGATAATTTAGGGTCTGTGTTTAAAGATGAATCGGTCTCATTATCATGGTCTCATCATGATTTGATTCTCATTGCACATATTCAAGGACATCATAGTATACATCTAGATAATGTGAGATAATACCAATAATCATAAGCAAAGATATTGACATAGTGTATTACAGGTGTAATCACTCGTGTGATTCGCTTGTGGGGCACTTATAACTAGCACCTATAAAAACTCCTCCCATCCCTCGGTTGAACACATAAGCATATAGATTTTAAAAGTAAGAAAACACTATAAAAATCCTTTTAAACATCCCTCCTCTAGCTCCCATTTGTATTCCACCGAAAGAGAGGAGTGAAAGTGCTTGTAAGGGTTATTTCCTGAGCCCTTCAAAAGGAAAAGGGGCTGTAAGGGAATCAAGTCTCACCTGTTGTAAGGAGGATTGCTAGTGGAAAGCCGGTGGCCTCAAGTGAAGAGGAATCGGGAGTGGACATAGGTTGTATGACTGAACCACTATAAATTGGTTTACGTTTATATTCTTGTAATTTACTTTACTACAAACCATCTTCACTTTGATGCTCTACCTCCTCATCTTCTTCTTATAAATCACTTCAAGTTTAAAGCATCCTTCATTACGGATTTAATCGACATGAAATATCTTTCTTTTCGTATGATGTTTTTGAAAGCATTTTTAAATCGCCAAAATTTATCGTTCTTAATGTTAGGTCTCAGATTTTGATGATGAAACTAATTAATTGTAGTTTATTATCTAATTGAATTTTGAGTGATGCAGGTCTGCTCGATCAGGATTAGATAGTTGATGTAAGAGGAATTGACGTTGCACCGGAGGAACATGTCAGGATATTGGATGTCGTGCCGGAGGTCTGGTTGACAATCAACCGAAGGCTTTGGATGTCAGGCATCGGGCTAAGAAGAGTGGTGTTGCGCCAAGGATATCGGGGTTGCGGAGGTCAGCCATCAATTAAGCAACAGACCACAAGAGAGAACGGTGTGCCGAAGAATCGGATGAAGTGCCGATAGGCTAATGACATGTCGAGCAACAGAATGTCAATTCACATTGTAATTGTCTAGATTGAATTAGAGTTTTATCCTGTGTGTGTAGGATTAACTACGATAATGATGAAGACATAAAGTAAAGCAAAGTACTGGAGTCAAGTGCGATGAAATTGTTGGGAGTTCGAGAGTTCAACAAAAGTCCAAAGATTCATCGGAGTGCTATCGGAACTGGTCGAGAGCGAGTAGGTAACTTGCCGAAGGGTTTTTGTAAGTTCAACGGAAGGTTTGTCAGAAATTCGTGGAGCTTGCCAAGAAAGATCAGAGCTTGCTAAAGAAGCTTGTCGGAACTCGCCAAGATCATCGTGAAGTCCAGGAGCTTGCCGGGTTCCGTAGAATGGTGTCCAATGGATCGTTGGAAGATCACCGAAAGTTCACCGGAAGCTCATGCCAAACTTTGTAATAGCTTAGGAATATCTTTAAAATTCATAGTTAGCACGTTAATTTGAGTTAAGATTAGGTGTTAATCCTATAACCCAAGTAGGGGCCAACTAGGCCTGATAACGGACTAGTTTGAGTCAAGTTTAAGGCCCAACAAAGTATGTTGGACCTGTTAGTCTGGTGGTGCCATCGCCCAAGTCCAACAACCCAAGTCGTCTTGGCAGTTATACCGCCCAAATTGGGAGATGGTACCGCTTGGGACAGAGTGCCCTGGGCAGTGGCACCGCTGGTTGGGGTAGTGGTATCGCCCAGCACACTGACCATGTTAGTGTGTCAGGCAGTGGTACCGCCAGGCTGGGCAGTGGTACCACCCAGTACACTGACAAGGTCAAAAAGCGTGGGTGATGGTACTGCCTAGCACTAGCGATGGTTCCGCTAGTAACTTGGAAATCCAGGATGATTCAAATTTGGGCTCTAAATTTGAATCACCTTGAGACCTATAAATATCCCTCTCATTCATGATTGAAAAATATACTAGAACTGAGAAAGAAAAAAGAAAATGCTACTGTAACTTATTCTAAAGTGTGATCTAGCCTTAGAGAGGGTTGAGAGGCCTTGTAAGGGTTACCTCCTAAGCCTGTCAAAAGGAGAGAGCAATGTAAGGGAAATTGTCTTTTGCCCATTGGAAGGAAGACACCTAGTGGAAAAGCCAGTGGCCTCAAGAGAAGAAGAATCGGGACTGGACATAGGTCATATGATAGAACCATTATAAAAATCGATTTGTATTTACTTTATTGCTTTTTATCTTTCTGTAAACCTATTTCCTTAACTAGTTCACTGCCATCTTTCTTCTCTTAATGCTTTCAAGCTAAACACGTTTTTGATACACTTTAATCGAAATTAGTTTTATTGTATAAAGTTTCCAAAACTTATTTAAATCGTCAAAATTTATCATTCTTTATCCACTGCACTAATTCACCCCCCCTCTTAACACCGCTCTCGATCCCAATAATTGGTATCAGAGCCTTGTTATTTCTCATTCAGATTTACACCCGTGAGAAATGGCTCTTCACGGCTTTCAAGAGGGCTTTTCGATTGTTCGTCCACCGTTCTTTAACGCATCAGACTACACATATTAGAAAACTCAAATGAGAGTTTTCTTGATTTCTTTAAATTTGGATTTATAGAGCGTTATTGAAAACAGTTTTCAACTTCCCTCTAAACCAATGAATAAATGGTCAGACTTAGAGAGAAAATCTTTTTCTTTAATTGCAAAGGCTATGAATGCCTTATTTTGTGCTCTAGATAAAACTGAGTTCAATCAGATTTCTTCTTGCGAAACGACTTTTGATATTTGACAAATTCTTGAAATCATGCACGAGGGAACTAGTAGAGTCTAAGTCTCGAAAGGAAACCTCTTATTGTATGATTTTGAGCTTTTTCAAATACAACCAAGCAAGACTATAGGTGACATGTACACCCTTTTCACGGATATCGTCAATAGTCTAAAAGCTCTTAGAAAATCTTTTTTAGATTTTGATCTCGTAAATAAGATTTTAAAATCTCTTTCAAAAAGATGGGATCCTAAAGTAACTACAATACAAGAAACTAAAAATCTAAATGACCTTCCGATAGAAGAACTCATTGGTTCATTAATAACGTATGAAATGAGCTTTTTGCAACTTGATGAACACTTGAACCACCTTCCAAAGAACATGAAGGATTTGAAACTTTAGACAAATGAATACCACTTGAGTGATAACTCAAGTGACGAGGAAATTGAACAAATAATAATGAATTTTAATAAGTTCATTAAACAAAAATCTAAAACTAAAAATAAACTTGAATGGAGTAAGAGGCCAAAGATGAAGATGAAATGCAAAGAAGAATCAAGTGATGAAATGGTGAATTGGGCTTTGACAGGTTTCAACAACAAGGTAAGTAACTCACTAAAATGTTCTTATGTTGTTTTGAAATTATATGATCCTTTCATGAGTTGCTTAATAAAGTTGGTAGAAATTTTATTTTATGCTTTTTCTCTCTAGTACTTTTGAAAAGTAAAAAATAATAAAATATGTTTTTTAATGATACTTATATGATTGTTGACAATGCTTGTTTAAATCCATGATTATCTATCTTGACGATTTACGTATGACTTTTCATGAATGATGCATGATTGCTCTGTTAGGGATTGAGTGACACTAAGAGGGGGAGGTGAATTAGTGCAGCGGTAAAGAATGATAAATTTCTACGATTTAAAATAACTTCCGAAGCTTCGTATGATAGAAATCATATTTTTGACTAAAATCGATTTCGATTAAAGCATAATGGAAACGTGTTTAGCTTGATAGCATTAAGAGAAGAAGGAAGGCAATAAACTTAGCAAAGTAAAGGTTTGTAGAAAGATAAACACATGAACATAAATACAAACCATTTTTATAGTGGTTCGATCATCCGACCTACGTCCACTCCCGATTCCTCTTTGCTTGAGGCCACCGGCTTTCCACTAGCTATCCTCCTTCCAACGAGCGAGGATGAACTCCCTTATAGTTCTTCTCCTTTTGATGGGCTTAGGAGGTAACCCTTAGAAGGCCTCTTACCCCTCCTCTTGGACTAGAACATACTTAAGGCTTAGAGGGAATATTTTGACACTATTATAAGAGAGTTTTTCCTTCTTCTTTCTCAGTTCTAGACTCCCTTCCAACCATGAATGAGAGGGGTATTTATAAGCCTCAAGAGGATTCAAATTTGGAGCCCAAATTTGAATTACCTCGGTTTTCCCGATGCTGGCAGTACTGGGTAATGCCACCACCCAACCAACGGTGCCACCGCCTGGGCTCTAAGCCACTGGGCGGTGCTACCGCCCCAGCCCGACAGTGCCACCGCTTGAGCTCTTATAGCTCACTGGTTGGGCCTTAAACTTGGCCCAAACCAGTCCGTTATCGGGCCCAATTAGCCCCTACTTGGTTTATAGGATTAATACCTAATCCTAAACCAAATTATGTGCTAACTATAAATTTTAAAGATATTTCCAAAGCTATTGCAAAGTCCATAAGTCAAGACTTCTTCTAGTGAGCATCTGACGAACTTTTGGCGATCTTCTGATGAACCCTCGGAAACCATTCTACGGACTCCTGGCAAGATCCTGGACTTCACGATGATCTTGGAGAGTTCTAACAAGCTTCTTTGGCAAGCTCTGATCTTTCTTGGCAAGCTCCGCGAACTTCCGACGAACCTTCTAGTGAACTTCCGAAAACCCTTCAGTGAGATCCCTACTCGTTCTTGGCCAGTTTCGACAGCACTCCCAATGAATCTTCAGACTTCTGTCGAACTCTTGAACTCCCAACGATCCATCACACTTATCTTCCGGCACTTTGTTTCACTTTACGTCTTCAACATTATCATAGTTAATCCTGCACACACATAAACAAAACTATACTTCGATCTAGATAATTATTACAATGCGAATTGACATTCTATTGCCTGGCATATCATTAGTCGGCGCTTGATCTGATTCTTCAGCACATCATCCTCTCTTGCGTTTTGTTGCCCAATCAGCGGTTACCTCCGCAACCTTGATATCCTTGGAGCAACACGCTCTTCTTGGACCGATGCCCGATGTACAAAGCCTTTTGCTGATTGTCGACCGAACCTCCGACTTGACATCCAATATCCTGACATGATCACCCATCACAACGTCAATTCCTTCAACGTCAACTATCTAATCCTATTCGATAGTAGACCTGCGTCACTCAAAACGTAGTTAGATAATAAAACACAATCAATTAGTTTCATCATCAAAATCCAAGATTCAACAATCTCCCCCTTTTTAATGATGATAACTAATTGATGACTAACGGAGTTAACCATAACTCCCCAGAGTTTAACCAAACTCCCCCTATCAATATGCCATTGATAGAAACCATGGATTATCCCAAATCCAAGCAATATTTATAACAAGTTATGAGAATCATCAATTCATCATGCAAATATATAAAATATTTAATTCAATGAATGAAGTCATCAATCTACTTCTCTCCCTATGTCATCAACAAAAAGGAGAAGTAGCTCTAGCTATTTTAAAAGATAAGCAAGTTTTTGCAACATGAAACTAGATTTTCATCACAATATATAAACATAGAAGCATGACAAGTGTAAGATTGTAAATTTTAGAAGTTTACATTTTTGGCCCTTTTGAGATAGCAATTGTTGCTATGGTATTCATGATCGCAAGTTTTTCTATTCTCCTTTGAGAAGTGCAAGCAAATTATATTCAAAGATGTGCAAGTTGCACTTTACTTTTCTTGAATTTGCAAGTTAGTAATTTTTGATATTTCAAGATAGCAAGTTCTTTTCCTCTTTTGTAGGCAAGTAAGATAGCAAGTTTGCATCATTGTGATATGCCAAGCTAGCAATTTTTTTCTCCCCTTGATGAGCTAGCAAAATTTTCATTTAAGGTGCAAGCTAGCAATAAACTTTCTTCCCCTTTATCAATGTCAAAAAGAAAGGGAGGATCAAATATGATGATATAAACTTTTCACATAAGTTTGTAAAAAAAAGTTTACATCAATCTTCAAATCATGATATAAATATATCAATATAATGAATCAAGTCATGATTCATGATTCATCATAAAGGATATCAAGAAGAACATAATTTCTTTTACTTCAATATTCAAATCATGACAAGTGATACATATCAAAATTCTACATGAATATTTCAATCATCAAGTCATAAATCATACAAAGAAGTATTGAAGCATAGGAGAAAAAATCGATTTAAGCATGCAATCAAGTTCAAGTTATGGATACCAATGCTAGCATATTTTGCATGTATTTTTGTGCCATGATAAAAAGAATAAATCAATGATTCAATCATATCATGTAATGAAAGATATCAATATGAAAAATTAACAAGGATCAAAAGATATCATGTAATGAGCTAGCATTTTTGTAAGAATTACAACATTTTAAACATGCAAGCTCATGAGTAAAAAAAAAATGCAACATTGCAATTTCTCATCTTGAGAAGTACAAGCTTTGCCTTTTTGTAAGTTCTAGCTATATTTGCCATTTTCTCTTATGATATACAAGCTAGCATGCTAACTCCCCCTTTGTCATTATTGAAAGGAAGGGGAGGATTAATGTTTCAATGAAATAATTTTGCATAAATCAATATTTTAATTTTTACATAATGCATTCAAAACAATAATGCAAAGAAATTATGTCATTCCTATATCATGAAGGATATGATGTGTAGGCTTTAGAAGAACTTGATTCATGCATAATAGTTTTTATCAAGATTACATTTTAAAAGAAATTCCAAGTATATAGATGTTAAGATATCAAGACTTGGATTGTGATAAAACTCATTCAAGTTTGAATCATCAAAATCATTAACATAGTTTATGAGATTCATAAATGACATGGATTTGAATTGTTTTCTTCTTTGGTAAATGATAAAAAGAAGCAATCATAGAGGAAGGTATTTTGATTCACAAAAATATCTCAAGTCAAGAATTTAAAGTCATGATTTCAAGAGATCAAGAGAGGAGTTATAAAATCATTCAAACTCATTTTGTCAACTTGAAACTCATAATCAAATTATCAAAATCATTCTCAAGATTCAAGAGACTTATATGAACATAGTATACATGGATTCATCATTTATCTTTTTATGCCAAATCAAAATAAGTATTCAAAAACGAAAGGCAAGTTTCATTATAAAAATCATCAAGACAAAAATATAACACATTATTTCAAGACATGAGATTCAATTTGTCATGATAATGTGTTTCATTTTAAGTTGTTTGTTCCATATAAGTGTACTCATGTTTCAAAAGATGAGTATCAAATTTTAAAACCAAACATGAGTTTGTCATCAAGATATAACAACTTCAAATTCTCATGATAGTACATTTTTCTATTTTTATGTGTTTCAATCTAAGTGAACATGAGACTAAGCAATATATCAAAAACCGAAATCATCACATATAGTTATTATTTTCATTTCATGCAAATTGTATTCATAAGGTATATTCAAGTTTTTGCCAAATCAATGCAAATATCCATGTTTAAGTGCGAGAGGTAAATTTCATCAAAAAGATCATCAAGCATGATATCATCATTCTAATTCCAATGATAATTCTTTTATTTTCAGGATATCAATCTTTTTAACTCATTCAAGCATTATTTAGTCATCAAGAAATTTCATGTGTCAAATAAAGGACAAAGATTTTTTATTCATACATTCAAACCATCATCAAAATTTCTTTCATAATTCAAGAGATTCATAACATGCATATATGTGTATCATGTATAAAATCAAAACACACATTTTGTCATCAAGACCAAAAATATGATATGTCATCAAAAAAATTTGTCATAAAGATCATCGAATCACACTAAGCATGTGGCATTTTCTAAAAGATTCAATTCAAAAGATTCACATGGATTCATCAAAACCGAAAACTTTAGAGATAGAACAATTTCCAAGATCATGCATTTTCTTTTTATGATTTACTTCAAATAAGTATATCTTTACTTTTAATAAAAACTAGTATCATATTCAAGAGTGAAAGATAAATTTTGTAAAATAAATCATTATATGCATTATCGTATAAGTCTGAAATCAACATTAAGAACTTTTATTCGAAAAATTTATTAAGAGCAATATAGATTGATTTCCTAGAAAATCCTTCTGGAGAGCAACATCTCATGCGCAGCGGAAGAACAAAAACAAAACCCTAGATTTCCTATAGAAAGTTTCCGTCATCGTGCAAAGATCGATACATCAAAATAAATCCGCAAAACTGTATGTGTAAAAAAAAGTACCTTGGGAGATCGTATATCCCTGAATCCCTACAGATCTGTAGGAAAGGATGAAGGAGGTCAAGCATCCTACTCTCTAGCGGTATTCACACAGTAGGGACTGCGACGATATATTTCTCTAGGGAGAAGAAAATAGGAGGTGGCTACCAAGAGAACTCTCAGTTTCTAGAGCTTTGGTTCCCTCCTATTTATAGAGGCCTCTTGTAAACCCTAATGGATCTTGCCTTGTTGGGTATTGGATCTCCATCCAATTACCCAAGACTCTTGGATTAGTAGGTCTCTACCCAATAATCTCTTATTAGTAATTATTGGATCTCATCTTAGGATCCAATAATTCAAGGGCTTATTGGATATCCAATAAAATAGAGGGTTCAGTGGATATCTCATATCCGAAACTATACTCGTCACAACAGCTATCATATGTGTGTGACCCTCTAGGCCCAATATCGAGCTGGCCATGAGTTATACTTGTCAGAACTCTTTCTGACTTAGTGAATTATTATCTCTATAATAATTCACCCAACTCATCGACTACGGACGTATCAGGCCACTACACCGTAAGGGAATCCAATCCTTTGGACCTATTTGTTCTCAATTACCATGTATCTATAGTCCCTCATCCATCTAATATCCCAAAGACCCTATATCGGGCATAGTACTATCAGGCCCATATGGTCTCTCCTCGAGTCTTGCTCTTATCGGATTCTCCCAGAGAACTCTTTCTCTCTCAATCCGAATGACCTTGGCCAAGGATTTGTTCGAGCAAGAATACACAAGATATTCCTCTCATGATACTGAGAGCGGATGATCCTCTATTGACACTCAATAGCCCTCATAAGGTTGGCTACCACTCCCAATGACCGGCTATAATAGATTTAGAACTTTCCAAACCTATAAGTCTGGTATCAAAGAGTGGAGTACTCATACAGGACATCCTTGGTGTCTCAAGTCTAAGGACCAGATACATTACTAGGACTATGGAATTGCTATTTGACGGAATTGCTATCAATAACCATCCAACATTCCGTAGGCGGATCAATCAGTGAACTCATTCCCCAATGAGCACATGTGTTGTACCCTTAGTGTCCCCACACGAGTAGCTATGAGACCAACCACCTCCATCATATGAACGAGTATACAGTACACTAGTCTATCCGATTATCTCGATGTCCCTCTTGAGTAACCTATGACCAGGATAAGTTAGGGTCTGTGTTTAAAGGTGAATCGATCTTATTATCATGATCTCATCATGATCTGATTCCCATTGCGCAAATCCAAGGACATCATAATATACATCCAGATAATGTGAGATAATGCCAATAATCATAAGTAAAGAGATTGACGCAATGTGTTACAAGTGCAATCACTCATGTGATTGGCTTATAGGGCACTTATAACTAGTAATCTCCTACTTGACCTAAAGCCAATTACCAACATGTCTGATCCCCATCTAACCTTTGTGACGCTCAAAAACAATTTAAGTCTAAGGCTTTGTCAGTAAATCTACAATGTTATCTTCAGATGGAACTCTTTCCGCTACTACTCTTTTCGAGTTACGATCTCTCTAATAAGCTAAAACCTCCTCAGAACACTTCTGATGAGACCCGGGTTCCCTTATTTGAGTAATCGCCCCGTATTTGTCGCAATATAAGGGAATCAGCTCCTCGCTACTCGGGATAACTCCTAGGTCTATGATGAACTTCTTCATCCAGACTCCCTCCTTTGCTACCTCTGCCATAGTAATGTATTCCATCTCTATGGTCGAGTCAGTAGTAGTGTCTTGCTTGGAACTCTTTCAACATACTGCTCCTCTATTTAGGGTGAACACATATCCTGAATTAGACTTGCTATCATCGATATCAGACTAGAAGCTTGAGTTCATATAGCCCTCAAACCTGAGGCTACTACCTCCATATACCAGTAAAAGATCCTTAGTCCTTCTCAAGTACTTAAGGATACATTTTATAACTTTCCAATGCTACTAGCCTAGATCTGCCTGATATTTGCTCATGACACTCAAAGTATGCACTATATCAGGCCTGGTATATAGCATAACATACATGATATATCCTATCGCTGAGACATATAGTATCATATCCATGTGTGCCCTTTCTTCAGGAGTCTTTGGGGACATACTCGTAGAAAGTGATATTCCATGTCATATTGGTATGAGACATCTCTTAGAATTTTTCATACCAAACATTTTGACATTGGTGTCTATGTACCTGGACTGGGACAAGCCAAGCATCCTCTTGGATCTATCTCTATAGATCTGTATCCCCAATATACAGGATGCTTCCCTTAAGTCCTATTGAATCTCGGATTTTGATGATGAAACTAATTGAGTGTGATTTATGGTCTAACTGCATTTTGAGTTATGCAAGTCTACTATCGATCAGGATTAGACAGTTGACGCTGGAGGAATTGACGTTGCGCCGGAGGTGATCACGTCAGGATATTGGATGTCGAGCCGGAGGTTCGGTCGACTATCGGCAGGAGGCTTCGTACGTCGGGCATCGGGCCAAGAAGTGCGGAATTGCGCTATGGATATCGAGGTTACGGAGGTCAACCGCCATTTGGGCAACAAGCCGCTAGAGAGGACGATGTGCTGAAGGATCGGACGAAGCATCGACCAATGACGTGCCAGGCAACTGAATGTCAATTCTCGTTGTAATAACTGTCTAGATCGAAGTAGAGTGTTTGTTGTTTGTATGTAGGAGTAACTACGAAAGGGATGAAGATGTAAAGCGAAACCAAGGGCCGAAGTCAAGTGCGATGGATCGTTGAGAGTTCGAGAGTTTGACGGAAGTCCGAAGATTCATTGGGAGTGCTGTCGGAACCAGCCGAGAACGAGTAGGGAGCTTGCCGAAGGGTTTTCGGAAGTTCGCCGGAAGGTTTATCGAAAGTTCGTGGAGCTTGCCAAGAAAGATCGAAGCTTGCCAAAGGAGCTCGGAGAAACTCGCCAAAATCATCGTGGAGTCCGAGAGCTTGCCGGGAGTCCGTAGGATGGTTTCCGAGGGATCGTCGGAAGACCGCCGGAAGTTTGCCAGAAGCTCGACGGAAGAAGACTTGACTTGCAAACTTTGTAATAGCTTAGGAATGTCTTTAATTTCATAGTTAGCACATTAATTTGGGTTAGGATTAGGGGTTAATCCTTTAACCCAAGTATGGGCCCATTGGGCCTTGTTCGGAACCGATTTGGGCCAAGTTTTCGGCCCAAACCAAATGTAGATTTGTGCTGGGTGGTGGAGCCCAGTAGCCAATGTGCCCAGCAGCATGTGTGCCTGCATGCATGCATGCTAGGCTACGTGCATGCATGCTTGGCGGTTGACCGCCAAAGAAGATGCATGCGTCGCTACGCGGCATGCATGCATCGGCGGTTGCACCGCCAAAGACATGCGTCTTTGCTACGTGCATGCATCTTTGGCGGTAGCATTGCCAGCCAGAACCAAAGAATCGCTTGGTCAAGCAAGAGCACCGCCATCAAAGCACCAAGAGCATGCATGCATGCTACGTGCATCTTCTTGTAGAGATCTTGATTCGTAGTAGGCGGTAGCACCGCATGGTGTGTCGATCTGCCAGATCGACAAAGACCGAAACTTAAAAGATTCAAATCTTTGGCTCCAAGTTTGGGCTCCAAATTTGAATCACTTTGAGGCTTATAAATACCCCTTCTTTCTCAGCTGAAAGATGAACCCTTTTGAGAAGTTAGAATCTTAGTTTTAAGTCTTGAAAAGTCTTATTCTTGCTAAGTGTTCACCTCATTCTTCTTGTGAAATCTTGTAAGAGTGTGAACCACTTGTAAAGGGTTGTAAGAGGGGTATTTGATCCTTCCCCTTCAATAGATTTGGTAGTGGAAGAAGGGAGCCTCATCGGAGAAGGCTTTGGAAGTGGATGTAGGTCTCTTTGACCGAACCACTATACATTGCTGCATCTTGATTATGTGAGTCTTTAAATTTCTGTTTTATCTCTTTACTTTGCTGCAAGCCTTTACTTTACTTACTCCACTTCCTTTTCATCTTCGTACGCATGCTTTAAAGTTAAAACGCAATCTTTCCGGGTTCAAACGAAATGTTGCTTTCATCGTACGAAGTTTTCGAAGCTTGTTTTAAATCGCTGAAAAATCTATCGTTTTATCTGCTGCACTAATTCACCCCCCCCCCTCTTAGTGCTACTCAATCCCTAATAATTGGTATCAGAGCCACGTTCTTTCTCTTTCAGATTTACACCCGTGAGAAATGGCTCTAAATGGTTTTCAAGAGGGCTTTTCGGTTTTTCATCCACCGTTCTTTAATGGTTCGGACTACACATATTGGAAAACTCGAATGAGAGTTTTCATGCTTTCAATGGATTTGGATTTGTGGAACATCATCAAAAATGGTTTTCAACCTTCCTCTAAACCGACGAACGAATGGTCGGTTTTGGAGAAAAGGTCATTTTCTTTAAACGCAAAGGCTATGAATGCCTTATTTTGTGCTTTGAACAAGAAAGAGTTCAATCGGATTTCTATGTGCAAAACGGCTTTTGACATTTGGCGAACTCTTGAAATCATGCATGAGGGAACTAGTAGAGTTAAAGACTCGAAAGTAAACCTCTTGTTGCATGATTTTGAGCTCTTCCAAATGACATCAAGCGAATCTATCGATGACATGTACACCCGCTTCACGGATGTCGTCAATAACAAGATCTTGGTAAAAGTTTTTCGGATTTTGAACTCACTAACAAGATCTTAAGATCTCTTTCAAAATGGTGGGATCCTAAAATAATGGCAATTCAAGAATCAAAAGATCTAAATAATTATTCTATTGATGAACTCATTGGGTCTTTAAAGACCTATGAAATGGAACATGATGAATATGATGAACATGATGAACACATGAACCACCTTCTAAAGAACAAGAAGGTTTTTGAACTCCAAACTATGATATGCCACTTGAGTGATGACTCAAGTGATGAGGACATTGAAGAGGACTTTGAACCTTTAATCGATCTTAATAAGTTCATTAAACAAAAATCTAAAATCAACAATGAACTTGAACGGAGGAAGAGACCAATGAAGAAGAAGAAGACTCACCAAGAAGAATCAAGAAAAGAAGAAGCAAACTATGCTTTAATGGGCTTCGACAATGAGATAAATAACTTAACTTCCTTGAATTATTTTGAAATTACTTGATGATTTCCATGAATGCTTAACTTAGTTAGTAGGAATTTTTTTTATGCTTTTCTTGTGTTTTTAGAAATTAAAAAAATTTGAAATTATACTATGCTTTTCTTTATAGTATTTTTGAAAAGTAAAAATATGAATGATGGTTGTAAGATTTGTGATAATGCTTAGGATTAAACCATGCTTGAGTATCTTGATGGTTTACATTGTCTCTAAACATGATGCATGATGATTTTATATCATGCATGAGTTGTTGAAGTGATGTTGATCTAAAAACTTTTATCTTGGATTAATGGGTCTTAACCTTTTTTTTATGATGAAATTTTTAAATGATACATATCTTCATGAAATCAATTATAAAGACCTAACCCATAAATTTTTCCAAATGAAAGAAATGTGGTTTTAATGTTGCCGTGTATTACATTTGGACTTGATGATTTTCATGACGAAAATTACTTTTCAGATTTATAAAATGATGCATGATTTTACCAAAAATTTGAGCATCAATCATCTTGTTATAACTAATGTAATAGAATTAAAATGATTTTGATGATATTTTCATTTTTGAATATGATGCATGACATTTTCATATGAAAAATTTGAACATTCTTATGAAAGATCAAATCACTTAAATTGAAACTCATAAAGATGAGAAAATGTATTATCATGATGTTTGATGCATATGATCTTGATGGATTTAATGACAAACTTATGTTTTAAATTTCTACAATGATGGGTTCCATATAAATGTTTGAACATACATTATGAAATCATAATTGAAATGAAAATACTAAAAGTTTGTTATCATGCTTAATGACTTTGTGATATCATATCTTGATGACAAACTCATGTTTTGGTCTTAAATTTGATACTCATCTTTTGAAATATGAGCACACTTGTTTGAAACAAAATGAAACACATTATCATGATAAGTTAAATCTCATGTCTTGAAACAATGTGTTGTTTTGACAATTTTTATAATGAAGTTTGTCTTCCGGTTTTGAATATTTTGATTTGGCATATAAAGGCAAAAGACATACTTATATGAAACATAAAGAAATTATATTTACTATCTTATCAAGATTAATGATTTCATGATATCTTAAGAATCTCATAAATTATAGAAGTGATTTTGATGAATTGATTATGATTTGATAATTTGAACTTTTCTCTCATGTTTCAATACTACTTTGTATGCTTCATGACTTGTTGATTGAAATAATGATGTAGACTTTTGATGTATCACTTGTCATGATGGCTAGCATTTTGAATCTCGAAAATAATTACTTCTTTTTATCATTTACTAAAGAGGAAAATAATTCAAGTTTATATCATTTGTGAATCTCACAAACTATGGTAATGATTTTGATGATTCGAACTTGAATGAGCTTTGTCATAACCCAAGTCTTGATATTTTGATATTTGATACTTGGAATTCTTATACATGAATCTAGTTACTCTTTGTGCTATATTTTTTCAAATGGATCATGAGCCTTGATGTCATATATTTCATGATCCTAGAAGTGACATGATTTCTTTACCTTATGTGGTAAATTGAATATTTGATTTTTTTTATGATAAATTATGAATCATGAATGATATCTTTTGGTTGTGATCCTTATTGAATTTATATATTGATATCCATCATGACATGATTTCTTTGCATTGTTGTCTTATTTGCATCATGTAATGATTGAACAATTGATGTATATTTTTATTGATGTAAACTTTTAATTGATATGAAAAATGGCTTGTATAATGATTGAAATTTTTAGCCATTTAGTCCTCCCTTCTTTTTGACAAAGACAAAGGGGGAGAAAAATTGCTACCTTGCAATTTCACAAGAAGAAGAAGGATTGCTATTTCAAAGGATGCAAATATTGCTATCTTGACTATATCAAAAGAAGCAAAATGCAAAACTTCAAAAATTTGAAATGTTACATGCCTTTATGTTTGTATGTTTAAATGAAAAGTTAGCATATATGTTTAAAGTGATCATACATAATTGCTAGCTCATTGCAAACAAAAGTTGATAGCTTGCAAAGGTGAAACTTAGCTACAAAAGAGAAGAATTGAAAGGAAGCTAACTTGCGTGTCGCAAAATATGTTAGCTTGCTTATCATTATTGATTGCTTGCTTATCATTTTTTTATCTCATATCTTGATTTTTAACTCCCTTGAATTCATGACTTAATATGCTAAAAATTCATATTGTAAATTTGTTATTTTGTCATGATCAAAGCATTGACTATTTGAACTCCACTTTTTGACAAAACAAAGAGGGAGAAGAATTATTACTAGCTTATGTATTGCAAAGAAAAATTTTGCTAGCTAGAACATGCAAAGGAAGCAAAGAAAGTGCAACTTGCACATCTCAAGAAGTAAGTAAAAATTACCATCATTGCCCATCCTTGAAACTTGCTATGATTGAATGGTATGATTGGATGTTGTAATGCAAAGCTATGCAAAAATGTTGTATGATATGATCGATAGCTAGTATGTTGTAAAAACTTGCATATCTTTTAAACTAGCTATGATGCAACTTCTCCTTTTTGTTGATGACATAGGGGGAGAAGTAGATTGATGACTTCATGCATTGATTGAATATTTTATATATTTGCATGATGTTTTGTTGTTTTCTCACTATATAAATGAATGTTGCTTGGATTTGGGATAATACAAGTGTTCTATCAATGGCATATTGATAGGGGGAGTTTGTGTTAAACTCCGGGGAGTTTTGGTTAACTCCGTCAGTCATCATCAAAAAGGGGGAGATTGTTGAATCTTGGATTTTGATGATGAAACTAATTGAGTGTGATCTGTGGTCTAACTGCGTTTTGAGTTGCACAGGTCTACTATCGATCAGGATTAGATAGTTGATGCTGGAGGAATTGACGTTGCGTCGGAGGTGATCACGTCAGGATATTGGATGTCAAGCCGGAGGTTCGGTCGACTATCGGCAGGAGGCTTCGTACGTCGGGCATCGGGCCAAGAAGTGCGGAATTGCGCCATGGATATCGAGGTTACGGAGGTCAACCGTCGATTGGGCAACAAGCTGCTAGAGAGGACGATGTGCCGAAGGATCGGACGAAGCGTCGACCAATGACATGCCGGGCAACTGAATATCAATTCGCATTGTAATAACTGTCTAGATCGAAGTAGAGTGTTTATTGTTTGTGTGCAGGAGTAACTACGAAAGGGATGAAGACGTAAAGCGAAACCAAGGGCCGAAGTCAAGTGTGATGGATCGTTGGGAGTTCGAGAGTTTGACGGAAGTCCGAAGATTCATTGGGAGTGCTACCGGAACCAGCAGAGAATGAGTAGGGAGCTTGCTGAAGGGTTTTTGGAAGTTCGCCGAAAGGTTTGTCGAAAGTTCATGGAGCTTGTTAAGAAAGATCGGAGCTTGCCAAAGGAGCTCGGAGAAACTCGCCAAAATCATCGTGGAGTCCGAGAGCTTGCCGGGAGTCCGCAGGATGGTTTCCGAGGGATCGTCGGAAGACTCCTAAGTTTGCTTAAGCTCGATGGAAGAAGACTTGACTTGCAAACTTTGTAATAGCTTAGGAATGTCTTTAATTTCGTAGTTAGCATATCAATTTGGGTTAGGATTAGGGGTTAATCCTTTAACCCAAGTAGGGGCCCATTAGACCTTGTTCGGAACCGATTTGGGCCAAGTTTTCGGCCCAAACCAAATGTAGATTTGTGCTGGGCGGTGGAGCCCAGCAGCCAATGTGCCCAGCAGCATGTGTGCATGCATGCATGCATGCTGGGCTACGTGCATGCTGGGCGGTTGCACCGTGATAGGACCCTAGCAGGGTTAGGTCCTACTCAACCATATAGCAGCTAATAAAAACCCTATGAGAATGTAATAAACCCCACCTAGCCGCCTCTATCCTATAAAAAAGAGAGGCTAGGGTTTATATTTGGGTCTTTGGGCTTCTTAGCCGTCGCCCCCCTTGTTACTGGGCCGGCCCGCTAAGGTTGAGGGCAAATTGGGTAGTTCACTTAGGAAGCAGCCCCTAGGGCTAGGGTTTGGAGCTCTATATAAGCTTGTAGCCTCCACCTCTTTGGAATAAGAAAGATCAATCTAGAATTGCAGCCACTAGGCTACTTAGAGGGTGGAACCCCTATAGCGTTCCAAGAGTTGATCCCCCTCAAAGATCAATCTTCATAGAATTCCTCTGGGGTTCTATCATCTGGTATCAGAGTAGCGATCTTGCTGCTTTTGCTGCCATCCCTGCTGCCCATCATCAGCCAAGCAATTCCCACAATTGCTCTTGATGTCATCATATTCACCGTCATCTCCTGACGTAGATTAAATCAATCTACTGTCGCCACCTCTAATTGCATCAGAGATCTGGTATTTTTCAACCACCAATACCTTTTGCTGCTGCAATTTTTCACCTAAAATATCAAAAAGAAGTTTTTTCTATCGATCCCTTGCTGCGAATTCCTTGCGTCGTAAAAGTTACCATCTTTGCGAACGAAGGATTGCTGCAGAAAATTTCAGCCATGTGTTGCTGAATTTAACCGATCTAATTGTTATCCGTTTTGAACGAAATTTTTTGTGCACCTCATAGATCATATTGGCTCCCATCCATGATTGATCTATTGTGGAATTCATCACAAAAACAAATTCGTGTGTTGCTGCAATCTCTCGTCAGAAACTGCTGAAATTTTTTGATGAGAATTCTGCTATCGCAACTTGCACCGATTTTTTTACTACTATGCTGCCGAAATTTCTTGATCCAATTTATTATCCTTGTTGCTATCTAAACTAAGATTCTACCATCAAACCCCCTCCTTAAACCCCTAAGTTTTAGCTAGAAATTTTGTCAAGAAACCGCTATTTCTTCGATGACAATTCTGCTCTTACGAGACAGCGCATATAGGCAGTAATTTCTACTGATTTTTGTCAAATATTTGCTGCGAGCTACCACAGATCTAAAACCCTCTTCCCTAACCTTCATCCACTATCATCTCAGCCCAAAACTCCATCAAATCGCAGCCCCAAACAGCACCCAAAATAGCCATAAAACAAGCCTAAACCGTAGCCTACATCCACCAATCCACAAACCCTTTCGGCCACCACTTCCCTCAAACAATTCATGCCTTTAACCCGGCAATAAAAGAGAGATCTTAATATTACAGATCTGGAGGCATATACTATGGCATCCGAGGAGGCGATAAATGCTAAATTCGAAGCCTTCGAGATGCGAATGGAGGATAAGATTCGGGCTCTCTTTGCCGAACTCAGTTTGGGTTGATCACTGAGCCCAAAGAAATCTCATCAAGGAGAGAGCTCTGGCCAAAGAGATGACTCCCAAGAGAAGGGAGGCTCTATGACTGATCCCTACTATCCACGCATGAGGGTGGACTTCCCTAGATGGGAAGAAGGAGACCCGATTGGTTGGATCTCGCGCGCGGAGCAATATTTTTGGTATCACAAAACTGCGGACACATCTATGGTGGAAATTATAGCTATACATCTTGAAGGGGATGCATACAATGGTTTGATTAGTTTGAACACACTCATGGAGTCCTCTCATGGCGACAATTCAAAGAAGGACTGCTGATCCGCTTCGGACCAACCGATTACGAGAACATCGACGGACAACTAGCAAAGATCCGACAAACCTCCACCATCCAGGAGTATCAAACTAGGTTTGAAAGATTATCTAATCAAACTCATGATTAGTCTGAAAAATAGTTATTGGGGACATTTACTAAGGGCTTGAAGCCAGAGATCCGGGGAGAAGTTAAAGCACGACAATCGTATACGCTTATGGCAGTCATCTCTTTCGCACAACTTCAGGAGGAGCGATTGAACCACGAAGCCCATAGGACTAGGGTCACTCCCCGACCAGCAATATTGAAGCCCTTAGCCCCTCCTACTGTCAGCCGAGCTCCTGCACCAAAAAGGTTGACAAGAGAAGAGCTTCGAGACCGATCTGCCAAGGGGTTATGTTGGCATTGTGACGAGCCATGGAGCCGCGAGCATCGCTGTAAAAAGGGGAGACTTCTTGTGATTGAACCAGTGGAAGAAGAGATCAGTGAACAGCTAGAAGAGAGTATTGAACATGAGGATGAAGATGTGGAAGAAGAGCCACAATCGGTCGACTTTATGGTACATGCGCTAGCCGGCTACTCAAATCCACAAACGATGAAAGTTAGAGGCCTGCTCAAACAACAACCGATCACCGTTCTCATCGATACAGGCAGCACTAATAACTTTCTAAACAGTAAGGTTGCTGCTCGGATGGTGCTCCACATCGAAGGTTGCAGCAAGTTCGACATAAAGGTCGCTAACGGTCGAATCCTAAAATGCGACCAAAGATGCCCGCAGGTGAAACTATTACTACAGGACCAAGAAATTGTTGCTGACTTCTTCCTGCTACCAATTGATGATTATGAGGCTGTGCTGGGCATAGAATGGCTAACGACACTAGGTGATGTCTCTTGGAACTTTTCCAAATTGATTATGAAATTCTATTGTAAAGGTAAACAGGTCACCCTACGCGGGAAGCGCGGAAGCAACGTAACCACCGTTTCAACTCAACGAATGGAGAAAGTTTTACACAAGATAAATGGTGGCTTTCTTATGCATCTCCAGCAGCAACCAGAGGGGGAGAAAACAGAAATTAAAAATCAAAAGATCACCTAACTGCTTGTTGAATTTGATGATGTTTTTGCTGAACCACGCGGTCTTCCTCCTACTCGGCAACATGACCACCGGATTTCAATCCTTCCAGGCAAACCACCAGCAAACACTCGGCCTTACCGCTATCCTCATGTCCAGAAAGATGAAATTGAGAAAATCGTGAAGGAAATGCTCGAAACAGGGGTGATTCGACCAAGCTACAGCCCCTACTCCTCACTGGTGCTACTTATGCGCAAGAAAGACGGAACTTGGCAGAAGATACCATCCTCGGAGCAGCAAAAATGGGTAAACAAACTTCTAGGATTTGATTATGAAATTATTTACAAAAAGGGGAAAGAAAACATTGTTGCAGATGCACTCTCACGGCTCCCTCAGCAAGCTAAAGTTTCAGCAATCTCTCTTCCTACCACCGGCTTCCTCGAGGGCATTAGAGAGGAATAGAAGAAGGATCTAGAAACCAGCAACATCATCAAAAAATTGAAGGAGGATCCAAGTGCAATAGCTCACTATACTTGGGATTCGAGGGATCTACGCTATAAAGGTCATATTGTGCTTATACCAAACTCCCCTTGCATCAAAGTCATTCTGCACGAAATGCACTCCACACCTTCAGTAGGGCACTCCAGATTTCTAAGAACCTACAAAAGAGTGAAGCAAAACTTTTATTGGAAAGGGATGAAAAAAGTTATTTATGAATATGTAGCACAATGTGATGTATGTCAACAGCAAAAAGGTGAAACAGTAGTGAGTCCAGGGAAACTACAACCACTACCCATACCAGACTCAGTGTGGACTGACATCTCCATGGACTTCATCGAAAGGCTGCCACCTTCCAAAGGTAAAAGCACAATCCTTATGATGGTTGATCGACTTACGAAATATGCTCATTTTTGTGCTGTGCGAAATCCCTACACTGCTGTTAGTATTGCTCAGATTTTCATAGAAAATATTATTAAACTGCATGGGATGCCAAGGTCCATTGTAAGTAATCATGACAGGATCTTCACTAGTAAATTTTGGACCGAGTTATTTCAATTACAGGGCACCAAACTCAAGATGAGCATTGCATATCATCCACAAACTGACGGCCAAACAGAAGTGGTGAACAGATGTTTAGAGACATACCTTCGGTGTTTCACTAGTGATCGACCAAGGGAGTCGACGAAATGGCTCCCTTGGGCCGAATGGTGGTACAATACTACATATCATTCATCTATAAAATGTACCCCATATGAAGCATTATATGGTCGGCCGGCTCCTGTGATTCCAAAGTATGTAATTGGCTCGGCTAAGGTAGATCAGATCGACCAAGATTTAATTGACAGGGACAAACTCCTACAGCTGCTAAAGGATAATCTCTCTACTGCTCAAGCTAGAATGAAGTAGTAAGCAGACACACAAAGAAGTGAAAGAGAATTTTTAGTAGGAGACTGGGTTTATCTTCGCCTACAACCATACAAGCAACTATCCATCAACACACGAGCCTCCATGAAGCTATCTCCACATTTTTATGGGCCCTATCAGATCATAGAGCGTATTGGAGCTGTGGCGTACAGACTTAAATTACTTGAAGATGCCAAAATTTACCTTGTCTTCCACATGTCATGCTTGAAGCCCAAGTTGGGAGAACACGAGACACCCCAGATCCAACTGCCCAACACCACTGATGATGGAAATATTCAAGCCCAACCACAAGCCATCCTCGACCGCAGAGTCGTGATGCGTCGTCGATGTCCCTCTACTAAAGTACTAATATATTGGACTAATTTACCACTCAAAGATGCCACATGGGAATCGTATGAGGAGCTGAAGTCCCGGTTCCCTGAGTTCATGGAACCCCAGCCTTGAGGACAAGGCTGATTAGAAGAGGGCGGGCTTGATAGGACCCTAGCAGGGTTAGGTCCTACTCAACCATGTAGCAGCTAATAAAAACCCTGTGAGAATATAATAAACCCTACCTAGCTGCCTCTATCTTATAAAGAAGAGAGGCTAGGGTTTATATTTGAGTCTTTGGGCTTCTTAGCCGTCGCCCCCCTTGTTACTGGGCCAGCCCACTAAGGTTGAGGGCAAATTGGGTAGTTCACTTAGGAAGCAGCCCCTAGGGCTAGGGTTTGGAGCTCTATATAATCTTGTAGCCTCCACCTCTTTGGAATAAGAAAGATCAATCTAGAATTGCAGCCACTAGGCTACTTGGAGGGTGGAACCCCTATAGCGTTCCAAGGGTTGATCCCCCTCAAAGATCAATCTCCATAGAATTCCTTTGGGGTAATATCACACCGCCAGCAGCATGCATGCTGCTACGTGCATGCATGCTACGTGCATGCATGCTGGGCGGTAGCACCGCCCAACAGAACCAAAGAATCATTGGTGGGGTGGTAGCACCGCCAAAGAAGACCCAAAGAAGATGCATGCATGCTACGTGCATCTTCTTGTAGCCAGAGCTGATTATGTAGCGGCGGTAGCACCGCCCGATTCTTATAGCAGGTGGTAGCATCGCCTGCTTGGGGCGATAGCACCGCCTGGGTGTGTCAGTCTGCCAGGACTGATAAATACCCCTTCTTTCTCAGCTGAAAGATGAACCCTTTTGAGAAGTTAGAATCTTAGTTTTAAGTCTTGAAAAGTCTTATTCTTGCTAAGTGTTCACCTCATTCTTCTTGTGAAATCTTGTAAGAGTGTGAACCACTTGTAAAGGGTTGTAAGAGGGGTATTTGATCCTTCCCCTTCAAAGGATTTGATTTGGTAGTAGAAGAAGGGAACCTCATCGGAGAAGGCTTCGGAAGTGGATGTAGGTCTCTTTGACCGAACCACTATACATTGCTACGTCTTGATTGTGTGAGTGTTTAAATTTCTGTTTTTTCTCTTTACTTTACTGCAAGCCTTTACTTTACTTACTCCACTTCCTTTTCATCTTCGTACGCATGCTTTAAAGTTAAAACGTAATCTTTCCGGGTTCAAACGAAACGTTGCTTTCATCGTACGAAGTTTCCGAAGCTTGTTTTAAATTGCTGAAAAATCTATCATTTTATCCACGACTTGATTCACCCCCTCTTAGTGCCGCTCGATCCCTAACAAGTCCTTCATGGAGAAGTGCCTAAATAACTAAGTCTTTACTATGGAGAGCATAACTACATCATTCCCAATGATTAGGATGTCATCCACATATAATACCAAAAAGGTGATAGTGCTCCCACTTACTTTCCTATACATGCAAGGCTCATCTTCATTCTTAACGAAGTCATAAGATCTGATCGCCTCATCAAATCTTATGTTCCAACTTCGAGAAGCTTGCTTCAGTCTATAAATGGATCTAAGCAACCTGCACACCTTATCTGAGTTATCCCTAGACACGAATCCCTCAAGCTGTATCATATACACCTCCTCATTGAGATTACCATTGAGGAATGCGGTTTTGACGTCCATCTGCCAGATCTCATAATCATAGTGTGATGCAATAGCCAATAGAATTCGAATGGATTTTAGCATGACTACAGGTGAGAAAGTTTTATCATAGTCAATACCTTACCTTTAACGATACCCCTTAGCCACTAGCCTTGCTTTATAGGTCTCTACCTTTCCATCTACTCTAATCTTTTTTTTGAAGATCCACTTACAGCCAATAGGTACAATATCCTCGGGTGCATCAACTAGGTTCCAAACCTTATTGGAGTATATGGAATCCATTTTTGAATTCATAGCTTCTTGCCATTTTCCGGAGTATATGATCATAATAGTCTCCTCGTAGGTCTGAGGATGAGATCCTCAACGTCCTCTCCTCTGATATATCCCACATAAAGAGGATGGATACTTATGTGCTATATAAAGTTGGAACTACCTAAATAGACTCTGGCTGTGGAAGGGTGCTTGAGCTAGGTTCTCCAACCTCGCTCAACTCTATCATGCTCCCATTGTTTCCATCAAGAATGTGTTCCTTTTCAAGAAACACTACCCTCTTGGCTACAATGACCTTTTGGTCTTTAGGGTGATAGAAATAATACCCACAAGTTTTCTTAGGGTATCCCATGAACTTGCACTGTTCCGTCCTGGATTCCAACTTGTCGGGGTTGTAATCTTAACGTAGGCAGGGTAGCTCTAAATCTTAACAACCTTAAGATTGGGCTTCTTCCCATTTCATATCTCATATGGAATAGACATCACTGACTTAGTTGGAATTATGTTCAGAAAGTAAGCTGCGGTCTCTAGGGCATATCCCCAGAATGAGATGGGTAGGTCGGCAAAACACATCATGGAACGCACCATGTCTAACAATATGTGATTCCTCCTTTCTAATACACCATTAAGGTGTGGTGTATATGGAGGTGTCTATTGGGATAAAATCCTATGGTCTTTAAGGAACTGTGTGAACTCTATACTCAAGTACTCACCTCGATTTAATCGAAGGGTTTTAATACTCTTTCCTGTTTGGCTTTCCACTTTATTTTTATATTTTCTGAATTTCTTAAAAGCCTCAGACTTGTACTTCATCAAGTACACATATCCTTATCTTGAGAAATCATCAGTGAAAGTAATGAAGTAGGAGTAACCACCTATGGCATGAGTCGACATGGGACCACATACATCACTATGTATAAGTTCCAGTAACTTAGTGGCTCTCTCCAGTTCCACTAAATGGAGAGTTAGCCATCTTTCCCCGAAGGCAAGGTTCACAAGTCACATATGACTCATAGTCAAATGGATCTAGATATCAATTCTTCAGTAAATTTTGAATCCTTCCCTCGTAGATGTGACCTAGCCTAGAATGCCAAAGATATATATTGTTCACCTCTTCTCATTTTCTATTAGACTCACACTCATGATATGTGGAGCTATATCTAGCATAAATAAACCATTATACAATGTTCCTCTCGTGATAATCTTATCATCTAATATTATTGAACAACCATTGTTCTTAAAAACTAATTTATATCCACTAACTATCAAACATGAAATGGAAATAATGTTTTTAATAATAGAAGGAACATAATAGCATACATCTAATGCAATAATAGCTCTACTAGGCAGATGTAAGGTGACCTTGCCAACAGCCATTGCAGCAACCTTTGCTCCATTGCCCATCTTAAGGTCCATCTCGCCTCTGTTCAATCTCCTAGTTCCTACCAGAACCTACAACGAATTGCAGATATGATAAACACTCCCGGTATCCAATACCCATGTGTTATCATAAGATTCTAACAAATGGAGACTGATCATGAATATACTTGAAGCTTCTCCAAGCTTCTGTCTCGCCCTCTCTACAAGGTACTCTTTGCAGTTCCTCTTCTAGTGCCCATCTTTGCCGTAGTGGAAGCACTGGCCTTTGTCCTTTATTAGGTCTTTCTTGGCAACCTTTGCCTTACCCATTTTACCTTTGCCCTTACCCTTCTTAAGGGTCTTCTCAGCCTTCCTTTTCTTTCTGGTCTCACCAGCATGGAGAACCGGTTTCTCTTTCTTGATAAGGCTCTCTACTTCTCTCAACATATTGAGGAGCTTTGGGAGGGTCACTTTAAGTTTGTTCATATTAAAATTCATTATGAACTGAGAAAAGGAATCTGGTCGGGACTGAAGTATAAGATCCACACATAGGTTATCCTCTAGGACCATTCCTAGACCTATGAGTTTCTCGATCTACTCAATCATCTTAAGGACATGGTTCTGAACCGGTGTCCCCTCGGCCATCCTGGTATGGAAAAGACTCTTTGATATCTCATATCACTGAGTTCTTCCATGTTCCTCAAATAGTTTACGGAGATGCAAGAGTATAAAATTAGCATATATATTTTCATACTATCTCTGTAACTTAGTAGTCATAGAAGCCAACATATAACACTAAGCAAGAGCGAAATTATCTATATACTTCACATAACGAGCGATCTCATCCTCTCTTGCCCCTTTGTCGGGTGTAGGGATCACTGTATCAAGGACATACATGATTTTCTCCGCCGTGAGAATGATTCTGAGATTGCGAAGCCAATCCATATAATTTGGACCAGTGAGGCGGTTGGCATTAAGTATGCTACGTAAAGGATTTGAAAGTGATATTTTTCTAAAATTAAAGATGTAATAGAAATAAATAACATGCAGACTTTACAAAAATTAAATAGTTAAGATAAGGACTTCTATCTTAATATATTCCCACTAATTTTTTACGAGACACACAACACCCTCCGGTATGTGAATCGGAGACCCTCGATGGATCTCTAATGGGGATCGAGATCTAATCCGCGTCTTAACATAACCTCGAGGGACTCGACCAATCATGTTGAGCCCGTAAAGGTAGGCAACTCTTGTCAATCACAACTCCTTGTGATTCCCATCCTATTCGATCTCTGAACCACCGTTGCCTCGAGGGACTCGACCAACCATGATGTTCGGTTAAGTCATCGCCATTGTTACAAGATGAGTCTGATTCGTTGATATACTCTCGAGGGACTCGACCAAGCATACCATATCCTCAGGTCACCGGTGACATCTCTATGTCGTAGATAAGATAATGAAACATGATATAGGTGAGTCTCGAGGGACTCAACCAACTCAACCTACATCAGGAATTGGTTTCTAGCTATAACGATGGAAGGCCACGTGGGTCAATCTAATTGCCTTACGTTTACCGACTTAATATTATTAATAGAGGGGATTTTTGATTTGGTCTCCTAACAAAATGTGTCACACACATACATATTTAATATATATATCTACATCGCATGCATATATATATATATATATATATATATCTAGTAGGTGTATAACTAATCACACATCACTTGACCAATCACACTAGATGATCATGGACTACATCCTAATATGATCAGGCCCAAGCCAGTGGGCCCAATCACTCACACCAAGATCTATGTATGCTTAGGCGCATCTCCATACCCTGTGATCGTCCTTCTCGCTTCGTCGGTTTCGTCGGCATTTCAATGCATCTCCATGCGTCGGATCTTTCGTCTCGACCTCGTGGGTCCTGCTACCGCTACCCCTCCTCATGTAATTACATCATAATTATTGATACGCAGACCCGACAATAAACGAGAAAAATAGAGGCTCGCAGGCCCCAATAATAATAATTACATGTACACACATCACATCATAGGTCAATGATCATTTGTCCACATCATATATCACATGTATATGTTATTTTATAGGACTAATAGATAAATAATAATAGCTAATTAAACTATTTAATTAACATATATATTTTTTCTGAAATTAGGGATATTCAAAGAATTTTTTAAATTTTGAGAGGTATTTTGGTCATTCTATCAAAAGGGATAGAAATCAGAATTTCTGAAATTTTGAGGGGCAAAAATGCCTTGCGGGCGGCGATGCCCCGCAGCAGCGCTCGCATCGCTTGCAGCGCCCATAGGCATCGCTCGTGCAGGGCAACCGCTAGTGGGCGGCGCTAGCCATGCGGGCAGTTCTACCCGCGGGGGCAACGCCTGCAGGCGGCGTCGACCCCTGCGGGCAGGCCACCAGCACAAGCAGCTTACTTGCTACCTACTTGCTGCCCACATCCCGCCGGCCAGTTGTCGCCTGCACGCAGGCCGCTGGCTATCGGCTACTGCCGGTGCAAGCTGCAAGCAGCCTTGCGGTCGTTGCACGAGCACAACAAGGGCAGCAACAATTGCTGCCCTTTCTCGCCTTTTTGCGCCAACGATTTTGGCATCAAAAGCAGATCCAAAACATAATACACGTAGTTTAAGATCCAATCTTTGCACGAACAACCTGGCTCTGATACCACTGTTGGGAAATCCTTCTGGGGAGTGACATCTCATGCACAGCGGAAGAACAAAAATAAAACTCTCAGATTTTCTGTAGAAAGTTTCCGTCATCATGCGAAGATCGGTGCATCAAAACAAATCCACGAAAACTGCAAGTGTAAAAGAAAGTACCTAGGGAGATCGTATATCCCTAAATCCCTACAGATTTATAGGAGAGGATGAAGGAGGTCAAGCGTCCTCCTCTCTAGCGGTATCCATACGGTAGGGACTGTGACGATGCACTTCTCTGGGGAGAAGAGAACAGGAGATGGCTACTAAGAGAACTCAAAGCTTCTAGAGCTTTGGTTCCCTCCTATTTATAGAGGCCCCCTATAAACCCTAATGGATCTTGCCTTGTTGGGTATTGGATCTCCATCTAATTACCCAAGCCTTATGGATTAGTGGGTCTCTACCCAATAATCTCTTATTAGCAATTATTGGATCTCATCTTTGGATCTAATAATTCAGGGGCTTATTGTATATCCAATAAGATAGGGGGTTCAGCGGATATCTCATATCCAAAACTCTACTCGTCGCAACACCTACCATATGTGTGTGACCCTCTAGGCCCAATATCGAGCTGGTCGTGAGTCATACTTGTCAGAACTCTTTCTGGCTTAGTGAATTATTATCTCTATAATAATTTACCCAACTCACCGATTGCGAACGTACTAGGCCACTATGTCGTAGCCCCCAGACGATACAGGGGAATCCAATCCTTTGGACCTATTTGTCCTCAGTTACCATGTATCTATAGTCCCTCATCCATCTAATATCCCAGAGACCCTATACCGGGCATGGTACTGTCAGGCCCATACGGTCTCTCCGTGAGTCTTGCTCTTATCGGATTCTCCCGGAGAACTCTTTCTCTCTCAATCCGAATAACCTTGGCTAAGGATTTGTTCGAGTAGGAATACATGGGATATTCCTCTCATGATACCGAGAGCGGATGATCCTCTATTGACACTCAATAGCCCTCGTAAGGTTGGCTACCACTCCCAATAACCGGTTGTACTAGATCTGAAACTTTCTAAACCTATAAGTCCGATATCAAAGAGTATAGTACTCATACAAGACATCCTTGGTGTCTCAAATCTAAGGACCATATACACTACTGGGACTACGAAATTGCTGTCTGACATGAGGTATCAATAACCATCCAATATTCCGTAGGCGGATCAATCAGTGAACTCACTCTCCTATGAGCACCTGCACTGTACCCTTAGTGTCCCCACATGAGTAGTTTTGAGACCAACCACCTCCATCATATGGACGGGTATATAATACACCAGTCTATCCAGTTGTCTCGATATCCCTCTCGAGTAACCTATGACCAGGATAATTTAGGGTCTGTGTTTAAAGGTGAATCGATCTCATTATCGTGATCTCATCATGATCCGATTTCTATTGCACAGATCCAAGGAGATCATAATATACATCCAGATAATATGAGATAATGTCAATAATCATAAGCAAAGAGATTGACGCAGCGTGTTACAGGTGCAATCATTCATATGACTGGTTTGTAGGACACCTATAACTATCAGAATCAAGTAAAGAAGAGACAAATTGAGCTTTGACGGGTTTTGACTATAAGGTAAGCAACTTAACTCCCTTGAATTATTTTAAAATTACATGAAATTTTTCATGAGTGCTTATTTAGTTAGTAGGAAATAAAAATTATTTTAAAAATTATACTATGTTTTTCTTTCTAGTATTTTTGAAAAGTGAAAATTATGAATGATGATTGTATGATTTGTGATAATGTTTGTACACCTAATAGGATTAACCCATACATGTATATCTTGATGTTTTATATTGTCTCTAAACATGATGCTTGATGATTTTATATCATGCATGAGTTTTTTGAAGTGATGTTAATTTGAAAACTTCCATCTTCGATTAATAGGTCTTAATCATTTTTATGATGAAATTTATAAAATGATTTTAGCAAAATTTGAGCATCAATCATCTTGTTATAACTAATAAAAGAAAGAATTAAAATGATTTTGATGATGTTTTCGTTTTTAAATATGATGCATAACATTTTTATATGAAAAATTTGAACATTCTTATGAAAGATCAAATCACTTAAATTGAAACTCATAAAGATGAGAAAATGTACTATCATGATGTTTGATGGATTTGATCTTGATGGCTTTAATGATAAAACTTGTATTTCGAATTTATATGATGATGGCTTTCATGAAAATATTTGAACATACCTTATGAAATCATCATTGATAATGATAAAATGAAAATATTAAAAGTTTATTGTCATGCTTAATGATTTTATGATATCATGAGAATTTAAAGTTGTTGTATCTTGATGACAAACTCATGGTTTGGTTTTAAAATTTGATACTCATCTTTTGAAACATGAGTACACATATATGAAACAAACAACTTAAAATGAAATACCATATCATGACAAATTGAATCTCATATCTTAAAATAATGTGTTATATTTTTGTCTTGATGATTCTTATAATGAAACTTGCCTTTCGTTTTTGAATACTTATTTTGATTTGGCATAAAAAGACAAATGATGAATCCATGTATACTATGTTCATATAAGTCTCTTAAATCTCAAGAATGATTTTGATAATTTGATTATGAGTTTCGAGTTGATAAAATGAGTTTGAATGATTTTATGACTCCTCTCTTGATCTTTTGAAATTATGACTTTAAATTCTTGACTTGAGATATTTTTGTGAATCAAAATATCTTCCTCTATGATTGCCTCTTTTTATCATTTACCAAAGAGGAAAACAATTCAAATCCATGTCATTTATGAATCTCATAAACTATGATTAATGATTTTGATGATTCAAACTTGAATGAGCCTTATCACAATCCAAGTCTTGATATCTTGATATTTGATACTTGGAATTCGTATGCATGAATCAAGTGGTTTTGCACTCCAATGAATCACTTATCGACATTTACGATTGTGATATATTTTTTCTTTCAGATATGATCTTGTTGGCTTGAAAATGGATGTTTAAAATCATGCTTGATGAGTTGTTTTATGAGATTTTGCCTTTTAAGTCTTGAACTTTCATGCTTACCTCTACTTTACATTAAAAGGCAAAGGCATGTTCAAATGAAATTAATCATAAAAAGGGGAAATGTATGATTCTTGAAATTTTTGATTTTCCATGAAAAACAAGTGATAAATTCATTTATGATATTTTGTGAATCACTTGAATTTGAAATGAGATCTTGATGAAAATTCTTATGCATAAATCAATGTGCTCTTTATGCTATCCATTCTTAAATACATCATGTTTTTCTTGAGGCTTGATATCATATCCTAGAAATGACATGATTTCTTTGCCTTATGTGATAATTGAAAATTGATATAAAAGAAAATTTACTTTATGATGAATCCAAGAATCATGACTTGATCTATAAGAATGCTATATTTTTATGTATTATGATTCTTGGTTGTATACCATTTATCTTGAATTGAAAATTGATACATATGAATCTTGATCTTGCTAAAAAGAAAGTTATGAATCATGAATGATATCCTTTGGTTTTGATTCTTGTTAAATTTACATATTGATATCCTTCATGATATGATTTCTTTGCATTGTTGTCTTATATGCATCATGTGATGATTGATATATTGAATGATGCAAATTTATAATTGATCATTGGTTCCTCCCTTCTTTTCGATAATGATAAAGGGGGAGTTAAATTGTTAGCTTGTGCATCAAAAGAGAAAAATTTGCTAGCTTAAACATTGAGAAGCAAAAAATTGCTATCTCAAGAAGAGGCAAAAATCTTGCTCAACTTCACTTTTTCAACAAAATTGCTTGCATTTTTGTTACAAATTATTGTTGAATCTCATGCAAGATTATTTGAAGCATTAATCCTCTCTTTCTTTTTGACAATGATAAAGGGGGAGAAAGTTTATTGCTAGCTTGCATGAAAAATTTGCTAGCTCGTTCAAGAGGAAGAAAATTGCTAGCTTGGCATATCACAAAGAAATCAAAGTGCAAACTTGCTATCTTGCTAGCCTACAAAAGAGGAAAAGAACTTGAATATCAAAAAATTGCTACCTTGCAATTTCAAGAAAACCAAAGTGCAAACTTGCACAAGAAGCAAATGATGAAAAATTGCTATCTTGCTTATCTTTAGAAAGAATTTAAAAACTTGCTATGATTGAATATGATGTATGTTGAATATCTTGATTGATAGCTAGTATGATTGTAAATTTGTATATCTTTTAAACTAGCTATGATGCAACTTCTTCTTTTTATTGATGACAGGGGGAGAAGTAGATTGATGACTTCATGCATTAAATTAAATATTTTATATATTTGCATGATGAATTGATATTTCTCATAATATGTGATGAATGTTGCTTGGATTTGGGATAATCCAAGTGCTCTATCAATGACATATTGATAGGGGGAGTTTGGTTAAAGTCCGGGGAGTTATGGTTAACTCCGTTAATCATCAATTACTTATCATCATAAAAAAGGGGGAGATTGTTGAATCTCATATTTTGATGATGAAACTAATTGATTATGTTTTGTTGTCTAACTGTGTTTTGAGTTACGCAGGTCTACTATCGATTAGGATTAGACAGTTGACGCTGGAGGAATTGACGTTGAACCAGGTGATCACGTTAGGATATTGGATGTCGAGTCAGAGGTTCGATCGACAATCGGCAGAAGGCTTCGTACGTCGGGCATCAGGCCAAGAAGAGCGTATTGCGCCAAGGATATTAGGGTTATAGAGGTCAACCGCCGATTGGGCAACAAAACGCAAGAGAGGACGATGCACTGAAGAATCGGACGAAGCACCAACCAATGACATGCCGGGCAACTGAATGTCAATTTGCATTGTAATAATTGTCTAGATCGAAGTAGAGTTTTGTTTGTGTGTGTGCAAGATTAACTACGATAACGATGAAGATGTAAAGCGAAACAAAATGCCAGAAGACAAGTGTGATGTATCGTTGGGAGTTCGAGAGTTCGATGAAAGTTTGAAGATTCGTTGAGAGTGTTGTCGGAACTAGCCGAGAACAAGTAGGGAGCTTACTGAAGGGTTTTCGGAAGTTTGCCGGAAGGTTCATCAGAAGTTTGTAGAGCTTACCAAGAAAGATTGGAACTTGCCAAAGAAGCTCGTTGGAACTCGCCAAGATCATTGTGAAGTCCAAGAGCTTGCCGGGAGTCCGTAGAATGGTTTCCGAGGGTTCATCGGAAGACCACCGAAAGTTTACCGGAAGTTCACCGGAAGAAGTCTTGACTTGTCAGAATTTGTAATAGCTTAGGAAATATCTTTAATTTTATAGTTAGCATATTAATTTTTGTTAGGATTAGGTGTTAATCCTATAACCCAAGTAGGGGCTAATTGGGCCTTATTTTATATTGGTTTGAGTCGATTTTAAGGCCCAACCAGTGAGTTGGAAATGCCCGGGCGATAGCACCGCCCAGAGCCGAGCCCAAGCGCGGTGGCAGCCGCTCACAGCTAGGCGGTGCACCGCCAACACCCAAGAGCACTAGTAGTGGCACCGCCCAGTGCACTACCGGGCAATCGCCGCTTGTCGATGTCGGACAAGCGGTGGCACCGCCACTGATAGGCGGTAGCACCGCCAGCCCTAGGAAAACCGAAAGTGATTCAAATTAGGCTCCAAATTTGAATCATCTTGAGGCCTATAAATATCCCTCTCATTCATAGTTGAAAGGTGGCGTAGAACTGAAAAAGAAGAAGGGAAAACTCTCTTAAAAAAGTATCAAAATCTTCCCTCTAAGCTTTAAATGTGTTCTAGTCCAAGAGAGAGGTGAGAGGCCTTGTAAGGGTTACCTCCTAAGCCCATCAAAAGGAGAAGAGCTGTAAGGGAGTTCATCCTCACCTGTTGGAAGGAGGATAGCTAGTGGAAAAGCTGGTGGCCTCAAGTGAAGAGGAATTGGGAGTGGACATAGGTCGTATGACCGAATGACTATAAATCGGTTTTCGTTTATCTTATTATCATTTACGTTATTACAAACCATCTTCACTTTGATACTATACTTCATTGTCTCCTTCTTACGTATTCCTTCAAGTTAAAACACAATTAAAACGGTTTCAAATAAAATGTTACTTTCAATAGTATGAAGTTTTCCGAACTTATTTTAAATCATAGAAAGTTTATCGTTCTTTACCGCTGCACTAATTGACCCCCCCTCTTAATGCCACTCGATCCCTAACATATTTATCTTTATTAATTATCATAATTTCAAAATTCATGAAAAGGGAAAAGAATTGTACTCTTTCCTTCTTTTTGACAAAAACAAAGGGGGAGAAAATTTACTACTAGCTTGCAACTTCAACGAGGAATTTGCTAGCTCAATCATTAAAATGAACTTCCTATCTTGAACATCAAAAATTGCCACCTTGTAATTTTATGATTGAATGGTATGATTGAATGTTGTAAATCTAGCTTATATGTTGACTTGCATATTTTTTAAATAGCTAGAGCAACTTCTCCTTTTTTGTTGATGACAAAGGGGGAGAAGTGGATTGATGTGATGATATCATGCAATGTGGGATGTTTTAAATGTTTTATATATTTGTATGATATTTTTGTTGATATGATATTTGATACAAGTTGCTACTTGTTGCTTGGATTTGGGTTAATCCAAGTGTTCTATCAATGGTATATTGATAGGAGGAGTTTAGTTAAACTCCGAGGAGTTAAGGTTAACTTTATCAGTCATAAATTAATTGTCATCATCAAAAAGGGGGAGATTGTTAAGTCTCATATTTTGATGATGAAACTAATTGATTATGGTTTATTATCTAGTTGTGTTTTGATTGACACAGGTCTACATGATTAGGATTAGATAGTTGACACGGGAGGAATTGACGTTGCGCTAGAGGAACACGTCAAGATATTGGATGTCATGCCGGAGGTCCGGTCGACAATCGACAGAAGGCTTTGGACGGCAAGCATCGGGCCAAGAAGAGCGGTGTTACACCAAAGATATCGGGGTTGTAGAAGTCAACCACCGATTGGGTAATGGACCGCAAGAGAGGATGGTGTGCCGAAAAATCGGACGAAGCACCGATAGGCCAATGACGTGCTGGGCAACAGAATGTCAATTTATGTTGTAATTGTCTAGATCGAATTAGAGTTTTATCTTATGTGTACAGGATTAACTATGATAATGATGAAAACATAAAGCAAAGTAAAGTACCAGAGATAAGTGCGATGAAATCGTTGAGAGTTCGAGAGTTCGACGGAAGTCTGAAGATTCATCGGAGTGCTATCGAAACTGGTTGAGAACGAGTAGGGAACTTGCCGAAGGGTTTTGAAAGTTCGTTGGAAGGCTCGTCGAAAGTTCATGGAGCTCGCTAAGAAAGATCGGAGCTTACCGAAGAAGCTCGTCGAAACTTGCCAAGATCATCGTGAAGTCTAGGAGCTTACCGGGTGTCCGTAGAATGGTGTCCGAGGGATTATCGGAAGATTGTCGAAAGTTCGTCGAAAGCTCGTCGGACTAAGTCTTCACTTGACAAACTTTATAATAGCTTAGGAATGTCTTTAAAATTTATAGTTAGCATGTTAATTTGGGTTAGGATTAAGTGTTAATCCTATAACCCAAGTAGGGGCCAACTAGGCCTGATAACGGACTAGTTTGGGCTGAGTTTAAGGCCTAACCAAGTATGCTGGACCTGTCAGTCTGGTGGTGCCATCGCCCAGGTCTAGCAACCTAGGTAGTCTTGGTGGTGGTACCGCCCAGACTGGGCAGTGGTACCGCTTGGGGCAAAGTGCCTTGGGCGGTGGCATCGCTGGCTGGGGCGGTGGTACCGCCCAACACACTAATCGTGTTAGTGTGTCAGGCGGTGTTACCGCTAGGCTGGGTGGTGGTACCGCCCAATACATTGACAAGGTCGAAAAGCTTGGGCGGTGGTATTACTCAGCACTAGCGATGGTATTGCTAGTAACTTGGAAATCTGGGATGATTCAAATTTGGGCTCTAAATTTGAATCACCATGAGGCCTATAAATATCCCTCTCATTCATGGTTGAAAAATATATTAGAACTGAGAAAGAAAAAGGAAAACGCTACTGTAATAGTGTCAAATTTCTCCCTCTTATTCTAAAGTGTGATCTAGCCTTAAAGAGGGTTGAGAGGCCTTATAAGGGTTACCTCCTAAGCCCGTCAAAAGGAGAGAGCGCTATAAGGGAAGTTGTCTTCGCCCATTGGAAGGAAGACACCTAGTGGAAAAGCCAGTGGCTTCAAGAGAAGAGGAATCAGGAGTGGACGTAAGTCGTATGATTGAACCACTATAAAAATCGGTTTGCATTTACCTTATTGCTTTTTATCTTTCTACAAACCTATTTCCTTGACTAGTTCACTGCCATCTTTCTTCTCTTAACACTTTCAAGCTAAACACATTTCTGATATGCTTTAATCGAAATCAGTTTTATCATACGAAGTTTCCAAAACTTATTTAAATCGTCGAAATTTATCGTTCTTTATCCGCTACACTAATTCACCCCCCCCTCTTAGTGCTACTCTCGATACCAACACTTAACCGCTGCACTAATTCACCACCCCTCCTAGTGCCGCACTAAATCCCAATAATTGGTATCAGAGCTTCGTTATTTCTCGTTCGGATTCACGCCTACGAGAAATGGTTCTTCATGGCTTTCAAGAGGGTTTTTCGATTGTTCATCCTCCATTCTTTAATGGATCGCACTACACATATTGGAAAAATCAAATGAGAGTTTTCTTGATTTTTCTAGATTTAAACTTATTGAATGTCATTGAAAATGACTTTCAACTTCTCTCTAAACCGACAAACGAATGGTTGGATTTGGAGAGAAAATCTTTTTCATTAAATGTAAAGGCGCTAAATACCTTATTTTGCATTCTAGATAAAACTGAGTTTAATCGGATTTTTATATGTGAAATAACTTTCAATATTTGGCACATACTTGAAGTCACACACGAAGGAATAAGTAGAGTCAAAGACTCGAAAGTTAACATTTTGATGCATGATTTTGAGCTTTTTCGAATGAAACCAAGCGAGACTATCGACGATATATACACCCATCTCATGGATGTCATCAATAGTTTAAAAAGTCTTAGTAAATCTTTTTTGAGTTTTGATCTCATTAACAAGATTATAAGATCTCTTCCAAAGAGTTGGGATCCAAAAATAATGGCTATTCAAGAGTCTAAAGACTTGAACGTTTATTCACTTGAAGAACTAATCAGGTCTTTAATGAGCTATAAAATGACTCTTGAACTTGATGAACATGAGAACCACCTTTCAAAAATAAGAAGGATTTGACACTTCGAACAAGAGAATGCCACTTGAGTGATGACTCAAGTGATGAAGACAATGTTGAGAACTTTGAACTTTTAATAAATTTAATAAGTTCATTATACAAAAATCAAAAATTAAAAATGAACTTGAATAGAGGAAGAGGCCAAAGAAGAGGAAGGTACCCAAGGATGAATCAAGAACTTCCAAAGGCGAAATGGCATATTGCGCTTTGATGAGCTTCGACTACAAGGTAAGCAACTTAACCAAAACTCCCTTGAACTATTTTGAAATTACATGATGTCTTTTCATGAGTGCTTAATATAGATAGCAGAAAATAAATAAATTATTTTAAAAAATTATATCATGCTCTTCTTTCTAGGATTTTTGAAAAGTAAAAATTAAAATGATACTTGCATGATTAGTGATAATGTGTGTACACCTAATAGGATTAATCAATACATGTGTATCTTGATGTTTTATATTATTTTTCATCTCTAAACATGATGCTTGATGATTTTTTATCATGCATGAGTTTTTGAAGTGATGTTGATTTGAAACTCTATGTTTTAGATTAACGAATTTTTGGTCTAATCGTGCTAATGACAAATTAAGATGACATAATGCATGTACACCTAAAATGATAAATTCCATGTATGCTTTCCATATTGATTTTGAATTTTAGACATGATATATATCTATGTATGGATTTCTTTAAAGTCATTTGATGATAGATGTTTGTATGATATTTATGACTTGAAATTTTCTATTTTGGATTAATGTGTTTTTGGGCTTAACAAAATTTGTTTCGGAGTCATACGATGATGGCTTTCTTATAAAAACTAGAATATACTTATATGAAACAAATAAAACACATAAAAAGGAAAGCATATAATCATGATAAATTCATGAATCTTGATGATTTTATATTGCTTTTTGGTTTCAAACAAGATGCATGATTTTTGACACAAAAAAATAATGACATGTTTTAAGATAATGCTTGCACACCAAATATGATTAAAAGATAAAACATATTGATGATTTCACTTTCAACATGATGCATGGTTTTCACATGAAAATTTGAACATGCTTATATGAGATCAACCACATAAAATAAAACACAGAAAAAATTAAAAATGTGTTATCATGATGTTTTATTTTTGATGTGTTTGGTCTTGACAGTTTTATGATGAAACTTATGTCTCATTTTTAAATGTTGATGCATGTTTTCATAAAAGACTTGAACATGTTCACATGAAATCAATTGCATGAAATGAAAATGCATTTTCTATTCTATTGAGATTAATGAATTCATTTTATCAATCTTGTGAATCTCATGAAAATAAATATGATGAATATTTTGAAAATAAATGAGTATATCATGTGTTTGGTCTTAGTCATTTCTCTTGAAACTTACTTTTCGGATCTATTCAATGATACATGAATCTAGTAGAAAAAGACAAGAGCATGCTTACATGTAAACCATCTCCATTACTCTTAATAAAATTTTCGAATGAAAGATTTTGATGTATTTGATCTTGATGACTTTAATGACAAAACTTGTATTTCAAATTTATACGATGATGACTTTCATTTAACATACCTTATGAAATCATCATTGATAATGATGAAATAAAAATATTAAAAGTTTGATATCATGCTTAATGTATTTCAACTTAATGATTTTTAAGATAAAATTTGCCTTTCCATCTTGAATGTTAACACTTATTTTATTAAAGGTAAAGACATGCTTATAAGAAGCAAATCTCATGAATAGAAATTTATAAAAATGAAATGCAATCCTCTATCTTATCGATTTTTCAATAAATATATGCTTGTCATGTATGAATTTATTGAATATGATTTTGAGGATGATTTTAGATTTGATAAATGCTTGATTCATATTTACGATGTGAGATATATTTTAAATATAAATAATGTTCAATGCTTCATTTATGTTCTATCTCCCTTAATTCAACTTATTCTCCTATAATTCCTTTTTATTTACTAAAGAGGAGAACCTTCTAAATGAATCATGAATTCGAATGAAATGATACAAATGAATCACTTATTGATATATTTTTTTGAAATATCTTTTTAATGTGATGTTGATAACTTGAGATGTCTTTTGGAATTTATGACATGAGATGATTGAATTTTTTACTTACTCTTTATATCATAGCTTGAAAATCAATGTTTGAAACCATGCTTGATGAGTTATTTTATGAGACTTTACCTTTATGTCTTGAACGTTCATGCTTATCTCTATTTGATATTAAAAGACAAAGGCACGTTTAAATAAAATTAATTATAAAAAGGGGAAATGCATGATTCTTGAAATTTTAATATCTCTAAAAGTTTTTTGATTTTTTCATGAAAGATAAGTGATAAATTTATTTATGATATTTTGTGAATCTCTTGAATTATGAATGAGATTTTGATGATAAAGAATCCATTTATATGAATCTATGAAAATGATTTTAATGATGAGTATGGAGTTATCGAGTTGAATTTGAATGATTCTTGACTCTTCTCTTAATCTCTTGGAATCATAACTTGACTTTTGTGAATTGAGATTTCTTATGCATGAAACATATTCTCATATGATTCTTTTACGAATAAAATGATTTCAAATGATATCATGACATGATTTCTTTATATAGCTTGTATAATGATTAAAATTTTTAGCCATTGAGTCCTCCCTTCTTTTCGAGAATGACAAATGGGGAGGTAGCTTACTAGCTTGTGTATCACAAGAGAAAGTGGCAAACATAACTAGCTAAAACTTGCAAAGGCAAAACTTAGTTGCAAAAGAGAAAAATTGAAAAGGAGCTAGCTTACGTATCACAAAGTATGCTAGCTTGCTTATCATTATTGCTTTCTTGCTTATCAACAATTTTCCTCATATCATGATTTATTTATGGCTCCCATGAATTCATGACTTAATATGTTGAAAATTCATGATACAAATTTATTATTTTGTCATGATCAAAGCATTCATGTAAAGGGAAAAGAATTGTACTCTTCCCTTCTTTTTGACAAAAACAAAAGGGGAGAAAGTTTATTGCTAGCTTGCACACTTGAATGAAAAATTAGCTAGCTCGATCATTGTAATGAAAGAACTTGCTATATCAAACATCACAAATATTGCTAACTTGCAAAGAGAAGCAAAGTGCAACCTTGCATAAGAAGCAAGTGTTGAATTGTCATGATTACATATCCTTAAAAACTTGCTATAATGGAATGTTTTAAAGTGATGTATGTTGAATATCTAGATTGATAGCTAGTATGATCATAAAACTTGTATATCTTTTAAACTAGCTATGATGCTACTTCTCCTTTTTGTTGATAACATAGGGAGAAAAGCAGATTGATGACTTCATGCAATGTAATGTTGAATGAATATTTTACATATTTGCATGATGTTTTTGTTGACATGATTTTGATACATATTACCTGGATTTGGGATAATCCAAGTGTTATGTCAATATGGCATATTGATAGGGGGAGTTTGGCTAAACTCCGAGAGTTAAAGTTAACTTCGTCATCAATTAGTTATCATCAAAAAAGAGGAGGAGATTATTGAATCTTAGATTTTGATGATGAAACTAATTGATTGTGTTTTGTTATCTAATTATGTTTTGAGTGATGGAGTTCTACTATCGATTAGGATTAGACAGTTGACATAGGATGAATAGCGTTGCATTGGAGGAAATCACGTTATTATATTGGACGTCATTTCGGAGGTCTAATCAACAATTGGCAGAAGGCTTCGAACATCTAGCATCGGGCTAAGAAGTGTGGTGCTACACCAAGGAGATCGAGGTTATGAAGGTCAATCGTCGATTGGGCAACAGGCCACAAGAGGGGATAATGCATCGTAGAACTGGACGAAGCACCGACCAAAGACGTGCTAAGCAATAGGAGGTTGATTTGTGTAAATGACTAGATCGAAGTAGAGTTAAGGTTTATGTGTGCAGGATTAACTACGATAATGATGAAGACATAAAGTAAAACAAAGTGCAAGAGTCAACTGCGATGGAATTGCTAGGAGTTTGAGAGTTCAATGGAAGTCCAAAGATTCATCGGAGTGCTACCGGAACTGGTCGAGAATGAGTAGGGAGCTTGCCGAAGGGTTTACAGAAGTTCATCAGAAAGATTTGTCGAAAGTTTGCGAAGCTCACCAGGAAAGATCGGAGCTTGCCGAAGAAGCTCGTCAGAACTCTTCAAGATCATCGTGAAGTCTAGGAGCTTGCCGGGAGTCCATAGAATGGTGTCCGAGGGTTCGTCGGAAGATCACCGAAAGTTCACCGGAAGCTCACCGGAGGAAGTCTTGACTTTCCAGAATTTGTATTAGTTTAGGAAATATCTTTAATTTCATAGTTAGCATGTACTTAGGGTTATGATTAAGTGTTAATCCTATAACCCTGGTAGAGGCCAATTGGGTCTTATAAAGGACTAGTCTAGGCCAAGTTTAAGGCCCCACTAGGAGTGCTGGACCTATCTGGCGATGGCATCGCCTAGGTCTAGCTCCCTAGGTTGTACTGGGCTATGGAACTGCCCAATACACTAACCATGTCAATGTGTCAAGCAATGGTACTACTAGACTAGCAGTAGTACCACCAGTGTTAGGGTTATTCTAGTAGTGGTACCGCTAGTGACAAGCGGTGGTACCGCCAATACTCGGTAAACTCAGGATGGGAAGGTTTTTGGCTCCATGTTTAAATTAGATTGGAGCCTATAAAAACCCCTCGCATCCCTCGATTAAACACACAAGCATAGAGATTTAAAAAAAAAGAAAACATTACAAAAATCCTTCGAAACATTCCCTCCTTTAGCTCCCATCTATATTCCACTGAAAGAGAGGAGCGAAAGTGCTTATAAGGGTTATCTCCTGAGCCTGTCAAAAGAAAAATGTACTGTAAGGGAATCAATCCTCGCTCGTTAGAAGGAGGATAGCTAGTGAAAATCTGGTGGCCTCAAGTGAAGAGGAATCGGGAGTGGATGTAGGTCGTATGATGGAACCACTATAAATCAGTTTGCATTTATATTCTTGCAATTTACTTTACTATAAACCATCTTTACTTTGATGATCTACCTCCTCATCTTCTTCTTATAAACCACTTCAAGTTTAAAGAATCATTCATTACGGATTTAATCGACACTAAATATCTTTCTTTTTGTATGATGTTTTCGAAAGTATTTTTAAATTGTCAAAATTTATCGTTCTTAACCACTGCACTAATTCACACCCCCTCTTACTGCTGCTCTATATCCCAACATACAGTGTATCTTTCATCGTAGAGATAAAAACTTTATGATGAAAAGTTTATGCAATAATATAGGAATAACTTTTTTGGTTGTTTGAATAAGGATAACTAAATTGTAGCAGTAGCAGTAAGCTAGGAAATCAGAACATGTTGTAATTGATGGGGAGATCAAAGGATGATTCGCGGTAGTGGAGATGACGGTGGAATTCGACAATGATCTTTTAAGCAATTGTGGGAATTGCTTTGGGCGGCTATGGAGGGTTGATGGATGGCTGTGGAAGGGCAACGAGATGCTAAGAATGCTGCTCTAATACGAAGTGTTAGAACCCTTATGGATTCTAAGCTTGGGGTTGATCTCTTTAGGGGATTGGCCTCCTTGGAATTCTATAGGGGTTCCTTCCTCCAAGTTGCTACTCGAAGGCTGCTAAAAGGATTAATCTATTCATCATGAAAAGAGGATGAATACATGGCTATTTATAGGGCTTCTAAACTCCAACTCTTAATAGGACTCCTACTTCTAATCAACTTCTCCTACTCAAGACCCCTACTTCTAATCAACTCCTAATGCTTCTCTAAGAAGCAACTTCCAAACTAATCCTAATCGAGCCGACCTCCACCTCTTTAATAGGGGTCAACTAGATAAGATTTATATGAATGCCCTTAGGATTTACATATTTGCCCCCTTCAATGAAACTAAATTAGGACTCTCCTAGCTAGAGTCCTAATAGAGTATCTTGCAGCGAAGGCGAAATAGAAGCTTAAAGAAGCTTCAAGTATGTTTATGTTTCGTTTTCATTTATCAAACTCATATGATAACACTAAGGTATTGAATACCGGTGGTGCTTATCACATCTGTAATTTGTTACAAGTTATGGCAAAGGCCTAGGAAATTGACGAGAGGCAAGATAGACCTTAAGATGGGCAACAAAGCAAGAGTTGCTACTGTTGCTATTAGTGAGGTCACCTTATATCTACCTAATGAAGCTACTATTGCATTAGATGCATGTTATTTTATTCCCTATATTATCAAAAATACTATTTTCATTTCATATTTGACATTGAATAGTTATAAAGTAGTTTTTGAGAATAATAGTTGTTTAATTATTAAGGATGATGAGATCATCATAAGAGGAACATTGCATAATAGTTTGATTATACTAGACACTACTCCACATATCATGAATATAAGTGATTCCATAAGGAAATGAGATAATGTGAATAGTGTATATCTATGACATTGTAGGCTAGGTCATATCTATGAGGGAAGGATTCAAAAGTTGCTAACAGATGAATACATAGATCCATTTGACTATGTGTCATATACGACTTATGAACCTTGCCTTCATGAAAAGGTGACCAAGTCTCCATATAGTGGAACTGGAGAGAGAACCACTGAGTTGTTGGAACTCATACATAGTGACGTATGTGATCCCATGTCAACTCAGGCCATCGATGGTTATTCCTACTTCATTATTTTCACTGATGATTTCTCTAGGTACGGACATGTGTACTTGATAAAGTACAAGTCTAAAGCCTTCGAGAAATTTAGGGAGTATGAGAATGAAGTAGAGGTTCAGATTGGAAAGAGTATCAAGACTCTTCGATCAGATCGAGGAGATGAGTACTTGAGTACAGAGTTCACCCAGTTCCTCAAAGACCATGGGATTTTGTCCCAATGGACACCTCCTTATACACCCTAGCTCAATAGTGCAACTGAAAGGAGAAATCACATACTATAGGATATGGTGCGGTCCATGATGAATTTTGCCAATCTACCCATCTCATTCTAGGGATATGTCCTAGAGTCTGCAACTTACCTTCTGAATAGAGTTTCAACTAAGTTAGTAGTGTCTACACCATATGAGATATGGAAAGAGAAGAAGCCCGATCTTAAGGTTGTTAAGATTTGGGGTTGCTCTACCCACGTTAAGAGATACAATCTTGATAAGTTAGAATTAAGGATAGAATGGCACAAGTTCGTAGAATACCCCAAGGAAACTTATGGGTATTATTTCTATTACCCCGAGGACCAAAAGGTCTTTGTAGCCAAGAGAGTTGTGTTTCTTGGGAAGGAACATATTCTTGTTAGAGATAGTGGGAGCATGATAGAGTTAAGTGAGATTGGAGAATCTAGCTCAACCATCATTCCATAGCCAAAGTCTGTTTAGGTACCTAACACACAAGTTCTGACTTTATGTATGTCCGATAGAGTATCCCATCCTCCTAAGAGTATGTGCAATATCAGAGGAGCGGATGTTAAAGATATTGATCCTCAGACCTACGAGGAGCCTATTATGAGTATAGACTCCGGGAAGTGGCAAGAAGCCATGAATTCAAAGATGGATTTCATGTGTTCCAATAAGGTTTGGAATCTAGTTGATACACTTAAGGTTATCGTACCCATTGGTTGTAAGTGGATCTTCAAGAAGAAGATCGGAGTAGATGGAAAGGTAGAGACCTATAAAGTAAGGCTAGTGGAAAAGGAATATTGTTAAAGCCAAGATATTAACTATGATGAAACCTTCTCATCCATAGCTATGCTAAAATTCATCCAAATTCTATTGGCTATTGTAGCACACTATGAGATCTGGCAGATGGATGTGAAAACTACGTTCCTGAATGACAACCTCGAGAAGGAGGTGTATATAATATATCATGAAGAATTCGTGTCTAAGGACAGTCCAAATAAGGTGTGCAGGTTGCTTGGGTCTATCTATAGACTAAAGCAAACTTCCTAAAGTTGGAACATAAGATTTGATGAGGGATCAGATCTTATGAATTTGATAAGAACGAAGATGAGTCTTGTGTGTACAGGAAGGTAAGTGGGAGCACTATCATCTTCTTAATGTTATATGTGGATAACATCCTGATTATTGGAAATGATTTAGGAATGCTCTCCACAGTAACAGCTTGGCTATCTAGACACTTTTCTATGATGGACTTAGGAGAAGCATCCAACATATTAGGGATTCGGATCTATAGAGATAGATCTAAGTGGATGCATAGCTTATCCTAGTCTAGGTATATAGACACCACTGTCAAAAAGTTTGGCATAAAAAATTTCAAGAGAGGTCTCATACTGATGAGATGTAGGCTATCACTTTCTAGGAGTATGTCCCCAAAGACTCCTAAAGAAAGGGCACACATGGATAGGATACTCTATGCCTCAACGATAGGATCTATCATGTATGCTATGCTATATACCAAGCCTGATATAGCTTGCTTTGAGTGTCATGAGCAGGTATCAGGTGGATCCAGGCTTGGAGTACTGGAAATCAGTAAAGTGTATTCTTAAGTACTTGAGAAGGACTAAGGATCTTTTATTGGAATGTGAAGAAAGTAGCTTCAAAGTTGAGGGCTACATGGACTCGAGCTTCCAATCCAATGTCAAGTCCTAAATGGAGGAGTAGTATGTTAGAAGAGTTCCAAGCAAGATACTACTACTAACTCGACCACAAAGATGGAGTACATTGCTATGGTAGAGGTAACAAAGGAGGGTATTTGAATAAAGAAGTTCATCATAGATTTGGGAGTCGTGCTAAGCAATGAGGAGCTAATTCCCTTATATTATGATAAATATAGGGCAATTACTCAAATAAGGGAACCCGGGTCTCATCAGAAGTGTTTTGAGGAGATTCCAACTTATTAGAGAGATCATGGCCCGAAGAGATGTAGCAATGGAAAGAGTTCTATTCAAAGATAACATTGTAGATCTACTAACAAAGCCATTGATTTAGATTGTCTTTGACTATTACAGAGGTCTGATGGGGATCAGCCATAAATGTGATTAGCTTTAGGTCAAGTGGGAGATTGCTAGTTATAGGTGCGATACAAGTGAATCACATGAGTGATGGCACTTGTAACATGCTACGTCAATCTCTTTGCTTATGATTATTGATATTTTCTCAAATTATCTAGATGTATATTATGATGTCCTTAGATCTATGCAATGGAATCGGATCGTGATGAGATCATGATAATGAGACCGATTCACCTTTAAACACAGACCCTAAATAATCCTGGTCATAGATTACTCAAGAGGGACATTGAGATAATCAGATAGACTGGTGTGCTGTATACTTGTCCATATAATGGAGGTGGCTGGTCCCATAGCTACTCATGTGGAGACACTGAGGATACAGTGCTGGTGCTCATTAGAGAATGAGTTCACTGATTGATCTACTTATAGACTGTTGAATGGTTATCGATACCTGACATCAAATAATGATTTCGTAGTCCTAGTAGTGTATTTGATCCTTTAACTTGAGGCACCAAGGATATCCTATATGAGTACTCCACTCTTTGATACCATACTTATAGGTTTGGAAGTTTCAGATCTAGTATAACCGGTTACTAGAAGTGGCAGTCAACCTCACGAGGACTATTGAGTGTCAATAGAGAATCATCCACTCTCGGTATCATGAGAGAAATATCTCATATGTTCTTACTCAAGAAAATCCCTAGCTAGGGTCATTTAGATTTAGAGAGAAATAGTTCTCTAGGAGAATCCGATTAGAGCGAGACTCGATTAGAAATCGTATAGGCCTGACAGCACCATGCCCAATATACGATCTTTGGGATATTAGATGGATGAGGGACTATAGGTACATAGTAACTAAGGACATATAGGTCTAAAGGATTAGATTCCCTTGTATCGTCTTGGGACTACAGCGTAGTGGCCTAGTACATCTGTAATCAATGAGTCAAGTGAATTATTATAGAGATAATAATTTACTGAGTCAGATGGAGTTCTAATAGGTATGACTCTTGGCCAGCTCGATATTGGGCTTAGAGGGTCACACACATATGGTAGGTGTTGCGATAAGTAGAGGTTCAGATATGAGATATCCATTGGAGCCCTTATCTCATTGGATATCCAGTAAGCCCCTGAATTATTAGATCCTATGGATGAGATCCAATAGGAGCTAGATTATTATGTAGAGACCTATTAATCTAAGAGGCTTGGGTAATTGGATGAAGATCCAATACCCAATAGGGCAGGTTCCATTTGGGTTTATAAGGGGCCTCGATAAATAGGAGTGAACCAAAGGTCTATAAGTTAGGGTTTTTTAGTGCCCACCTCCTAGTCTCCTCCCCCAAGAGAGGAGCATCTTTACAGCCCTATCATGTGGATCACTGCTAGAGAGGAGAATGCTTGACCTCCTTCATCCAACCCACGAATCTGTAGGAATTCAGAGATATATGATCTCCCTAGGTACTATCTTTTCATATACGTTGTTTTGGATTTGTATATTTGTTTTTATACATCGATCTTCGTATGACGACGAAACCATTTCATAAAAATCTAGGATTTTTATTTTATGTTCTTTCGCTATGCATGTGATGTTACCCCTGAAGTTCCCAACACACAGTGCAGGTGCTTATTGGAGAATGAGTTCATTGATTGTTCCGCTTACGGAATACTAGATGGTTATTGATTGATACTTCACATTAGATAGTAATTCCATAATCCCAGTATTATATTTGGTTCTTAGACTTGAGATATAAAGGATGTCCTGTATGAGTACTCCACTCTTTAATATCAGACTTATAGGTTTGGAAGTTCTCGATCTAGTACAATCTGTTATTGGGAGTGATAGCTAACCTTACGAGGGCTATTGAGTATCAATAGAGGATCATCTACTCTCGGTATCGTGAGAGGAATATCCCATGTGTTCTTGCTCAAACAAATCCTTAGCTAGGGTCATTCGGATTGCGAGAGAAAGAGTTCTCCGGGAGAATCTGATTAGACGAGACTCGATTAAAAATCGTATGAGCCTGACAGCACCATGTCCAATATACAGTCTTTGAGATATTAGATGAATGAGGGATTATAGGTACAGAATAACTAGGGACAAATAGGTCCAAAGGATTGGACTCCCCTGTATTGTTTGGAGACTATGGCATAGTGACGTAGTACGTCCGCAATCGATGAGTCGAGTGAATTATTATGAAGATAATAATTCACTTAGTCAGAAGGAGTTCTGATAGGCATGACTCCCGACTAGCTCAATACTTGGCCCAGTGGGTCACACATATATGGTAGGTGTTATGACAAGTAGAGGTTTAGATATAACATATCCGCCGGAGCCCCTATTTTATTGGATATCTAATAAGCCCTTGTATTATTAGATCCCATGAATGAGATCTAATAAGAGCTAGATTATTGGGTAGAGACCCATTAATCTAAGAGGCGTGGGTAATTAGATGGAGATCCAATATCCAATAGGGTAGGATCCATTAGGGCTTATAGAGGGCCTCTATAAATAGGAGGGAACTAAAGGTCCATAGGCTATGGCTTCTTGGTAATCACCTTCTATTCTCCTCTCCCAAGAGAGGCGCATCATCGCAGCTTCTGTCATGTGGATCATCGCTAGAGAGGAGGACACTTGACTTCTATCCATCCCATGAATCTGTAGGAATTTAAGGGTATATGATCTCCTTAGGTACTATCTTTCCTACATACGTAGTTTTTTATTTTGTGGATTTATTTTTACACACCGATTTTCGTATGATGATGAAACCTTTATGTGAAAATCTAGGAGTTTTGTTTTCTATTCTTCTGCTGTGCATATGATGTTGCCCTTGGATTTCCCAACAGTGGTATTAGAGCTAGATTGTTCATACGAAGATCGGATTTTAACTACGTGTGTTGTGATTTAGAGAGGCTTTTGAAGTCAAAATCGTTGATGCAAAAGTGAAAAAGGGCAACAACTATTGCTGCCCTTGTTGTCATCTATATGCCAGTAGCCTGTGTGCCGCATACAGGCAATCACAGTGTTGGCAATTTGTTGGCTACAAGCAGGTAGCTCCTGCGGGGCTACCCGTAGGCGGCCTGCCAGCAAGGGGCGTGGGTGACACCCACGGGGGGCAAAACAGCTTGAGGAAGTGGCGCCTACCCAAAGCGATGCCACCCGCGAGTACATCGCCCACAAGCGAGCCGCTTATAGCGGCGCAACCCCGGGCTAGCTGCCCATAGGGGCACCCACCCATGGGCACTCGAGCCGCCCACAGGCACACCACCCGTGGGTGAGCGATGCGCAGGGGCACGTACTTGGAAGGGCGATGCCTGCATGGGCAACGGTTGCCCGGAAGGGGCAGCACCGCCCGCGAACAAACCACTTGCTGACGTTGCACCCGTGAGCAAGAGGTCATAGCATAGTAGGTAGAAGTGGAAGGGATTAGGGTTTTTGGCAAAAAGATAATTTTGCCCCTTAGAAATTTTAGAAATTCTAATTGTGTCCCTTCTAACCGAATGACCAAAATACCCTTTATAATTCATAAAATTCCTCTTATATCTTTGATTTCAAAAAAATATTAGTTAATTAAAAGGTTTAATTAACTATTATTATTTATCTAGTAGTCCTACATGATGATGATGTGCACATATGATATATGATGTGGATAGATGATCATGGACCGTATGATGTGTGTACATGTGATTATTATTGTTATTAGAGCCTACGAGCCTTTATTTTTCTCATTTATTGTCAGGCCTGTGTACTTGTAATTATATTGTAATTACACAAGGAGGTACAATGAGAGTGTGGAAGCGATAACGGAACCCACGAGACCGAGATGGACAATTGCGATGCATAGTGATGCATTGAGATGCTGATGAAACCGACGAGGTGAGATGGATGATCATAGGGCATAGAGATGCGCTAATGAACACATAGATCTTGATGTGAGTGATTGAGCCCACTAGCTCAGGTTTAATCACATTAGGATATAGTCTATGAGCATCTGGTGTGATTGCTTATGTGATGTGTGATTAGTTATACACCTACTATATATATATATATTTACATACGATGTAGGTATATAGTAAATATGTATGTGTGTTACACATCATATTAGGAGACCAAATTAAAAATTCTCTCTCTCGATAATATTAAGTCAATAAAAGTGAGGCAATTAGATTGACCCACGTGCTCTTCCATTGTTATAGGTAGGAATCGATTCCCGGTATAGGTTGAGTTGGTCATGTCCCTTGAGACTCACCTATATTGCGATTCGCTATCTTATCTATGACATAGAGATATCACTAGTGACCTGAGGACATGGTATGCTTGGTCAAGTCCCTCAAAAGTATATCATCAAATCAGACTCATCTTGTAACGATGGTGATGACTTAACCAAGCATCATGGTTGGTCGAGCCCTTGAGGCCATGGTGGTTCGGAGGCTGAACAAGACGGGAATCATAAAGAGTTGTGATCGGTAAGAGTTGCTTACCTTTTGGGCTTAGTATGATTGGTCGAGTCCCTCGAGATTATACTAAGACACCGATTGGATCTCGATCCTTACTAGAAGTCTGTTAGAGACTTTTGTTTCATGTGTTGAGGGTGTCGCGTGACTCGCTTGAAAAATAATGGGAGCACGTCAAGATAGAAGTCCATATCTTAATTATTTATATTCCTGTAAAATCTACATGTTATTTATTTCTACTGTCTCTTTATTTTTTTTAAAAAATATTACTATTAGACTCTCTATGTGGCATGCTTGATGCCAATTGCCTCTCTAATCCAAACTATGCGGATTGGCTCTATAACCTTAGAATATTTCTTATAATAGAGAAAATCATATATGCCCTTGATATAGTGATCCCTATGCCCTACGAAGGGGCAAGTGAGGATAAGATCGCTCGCTACATAAAGTATACAGATGACTCCACTCTTGCTCAGTGTTACGTGTTGTGCTCTATAACTCTTGAGTTACAGAAACAATATGAAAAGATGGGTGCTAAATCTATACCCCTATATCTCCATAAATTGTTTGAGGAATAGGGAAGAACTCAATGATATGAGATATCGAAGAGTCTCTTCTATGTTAGGATTACTTAGGCGACATCGGTTCAGAACCATGTCCTTAAGATGATTAAGTGGATAGAAAAACTCACGGGTCTAGGAATGGTCCTAGAGAATAATCTATGTATGGATCTTGTACTTCAGTCCCTACTAGATTCCTTTTCACAATTCTTTATACTAATAAGACCAGAAATAAAAGGAAGACAGAGAAGTCCCTTAAGAAGGGCAAGGACAAGGGCAGATCGGGTAAAGTAAAGGTTGCTATGAAGGACCTAGTAAAGGACAAAAGCACTTCCATTGTGGCAAAGATGAGCATTGGAAGAGGAACTGCAAGGAGTACGTTGTAGAGAAGGTGAAACAGAAGCTTAGAGAAGCTTCAGATATACATTCATAATTAGTCTCTATTTGTCAGACTCATATGATAACACATGGGTATTAGATACCGATAGTGTTTATCATATCTGTAATTCGTTATAAGTTCTAGCAAAACCTAGGAGATTGATGAGAGATAAGATAAATCTCAAGATGAGTAATGAAGCAAGAGTTGTTGCTATTGTTATTTACAAGGTTACCCTACATCTACTTGGTGGAGCTATTATTGTATTAGATACATGTTATTTTGTTCCTTTTATTATTAAAAATATTAATTTTATTTTTTGTTTGACATTGAATGGTTATAAAGTAGTTTTTGAGAATAATAGTTGTTCAATTATTAAGGATGATGAGATCATCATGAGAGGAACATTACATAATGGTTTGATTATGCTAGACACTACTCACATCATGAATGTAAGTGAGTCCAAGAGAAAACGAGATGAGGTGAACAGTGTATACCTTTGACATTGTAAGCTAGGTCATATCTATGAGGGAAGGATTCAAAAGTTGCTAACAGATGGATACCTAGATCCATTTGACTATGAGTCATATGTGATTTGCGAACCTTCCCTTTGTGAAAAGGTGACCAACTCTTCATATAGTGGAACTGGAGAGAGCCACTGAGTTGTTGGAACTTATACATAGTGATGCATGTGGTCCCATGTCAACTCAAGCCATCGGTGGTTATTTCTACTTCATTATTTTCTCTAATGATTTCTCTAGGTACGAACATGTGTACTTAATGAAGTATAAGTCCGAGACCTTTGAGAAATTCAAAGAATATAAGAATGAAGTGGAGAACCAAATTGGAAAGAGTATCAAAACTCTTTAATCAGATCGTGGAGGCAAGTACTTAAATACAGAGTTCACCTAATTCCTCAAGGACCATGGGATTCTGTCCCAAGGCACACCTCCTTATACACCCTAGCTCAATGGTGTATTCGAAAGGAGGAATCATACACTGTTAGATATGGTACGGTCCATGATGAATTTCATCGACTTACTTATTTTATTCTAGGGATATGTGCTCTAGAGTCCATAGCTTATCTTCTGAATAGAGTTCTAAATAAATTGATAGTGTTGATACTATATGAGATATGGAAAGGAAAGAAGTCCGATCTTAAGGTTGTTAAGATTTGGGGCTACCTTGCCCATGTTAAGAGATACAAGCCTGACAAGTTGGAATCCAAGATGAAATGGTGCAAGTTCATAGGATACCCCAAGGAAACTTGTGGATATTATTTCTATCACCCTGAGGACCAAAAGGTCTTTATAGCTAAGAGAGTAGTGTTCCTTAAGAAGGAACACATTCTTACTGGTGAAAGTGGGAGCATGATAGAGTTGAGTAAGGTTATAGAATATAGCTCAAGCACCATTCTACAGCAAGAGTCTGTTTAGGTACCTAAATACATAAGTTTTGACTTTGCGTAGGTTCAAAAGAGTATTACATTCTCCTAAGAGATATATGGGATATTTCAAAGGAGAAGATGTTAAGGATATTGATCCTTAGACCTACGAGAAGCCTAGTATGAGTATAGACTCCAGAAAGTGATAAGAAGTCATGAATTCAAAGATGGATTTCATGAACTCCAACAAGGTTTAAAATCTAGTTGATACACCCGATGATATTGTGCCCATTTGCTGTAAGTGGATCTTCAAGAAGAAGATCGGGATAGATGAAAAGATAGAGACCTATAAAGCAAGGCTAGTGGCTAAGGGTTATTGTCAAAGCCAAGGTGTTGACTATGACGAAACCTTCTCACCCAGAGCCATGCTAAAATCCATCCAAATTCTATTGGCTATTGTAGCACACTATGATTATAAGATTTGACAAATGGATATGTAAACCGCATTCCTCAATGGCAACCTCGATGAGGAGGTATATATGATACAGCCTGAGGGATTCATGTCTAAGGACAGTCCAGATAAGGTGTGCAGATTGTTTATGTCTATTTATGGGTTGAAGCAAGCTTCCCAAAGTTAAAATATAAGATTTGATGAGGTGATCAGATCTTATGACTTCGTTAAGAATGAAGATAAGCCTTGTGTACATGAAGGTAGGTGGGAGCGCTATAACCTTTTTGGTATTATATGTGGATGACATCCTGATCACTAGGAATGATGTAAGAATGCTCTCTATAGAGATAGATCTAAGAAGATGCTTGGCTTATCCTAGTCCAGGTACATAGACACTATTGTCAAAAGGTTTAACATGAAAATTTTCAAAAGAGGTCTCATACCGATGAGATGTAGGCTATCACTTTCTATGGGTATATCCCCAAATACTCCAGAAGAAAGGGCACACATGGATAGGATAACCTATGCCTCAGTGATAAGGTCTATCATGTATGCTATGCTATGCACTAGGCCTGATATAGCGAATGCTCTTAGTGTCATGAGCAAGTATCAAGCGAATCCAAACTTGGAGTACTGAAAAGCAGTATAGTGTATCCTTAAGTATTTGAGAAGGATTAAGGATCTTTTACTAGTATATGAAGAAAGTAACCTTAGAGTTGAGGGCTACACGGATTAGAGCTTCCAGTTTGATGTCGATGATGGCAAGTCTAATTCAGGGTATATATCCTGAATGGAGGAGTAGTATACTGGAGGAGTTCCAAGCAAGATACTATTGCTAACTCGACCATAGAGGCAGAATATATTGTTATAGTAAAGGCAACAAAGGAGAAAGTCTGGATAAAGTAATTCATCATAGATCTAGGAGTTGTGCCGAGCAACAAGGAGCTGATTCCCTTATCTTATAACAACTATAATGCGATTGCTTAAATAAAGGAACCCAAGTCTCATTAGAAGTTTTTTAAGGAGGTTCCAGCTTATTAGAGAGATCGTGACCCGAAGAGATGTAAAGTGGAAAGAATTCCATCTGAAAATAATATTGCAAATCCACTAACAAAGCCATTGACTCAAATTGACTTTAAGCGTCACAGAGGTCTAATGAGGATCAGACACATAGGTGATTGGCTTTAGGTCAAGTGGGAGATTGCTAGTTATAAGTGCCCTACAACCCAATCACGTGAGTGATGGCACTTGTAACATGCTACGTCAATCTCTTTGCTTATGATTACTGGTATTTTCTCACATTATCTGGATATATTGTGATGTCCTTGGATCTGTGCAATGGAAATTGGATCATAATGAGATCACGATAATGAGACCGATTCATCATTAAACACTGACCCTAAATAATTCTGGTCATAGGTTACTCGAGAGGGACATCGAGATAACTGGACAAATTGGTGTGCAATATGCCTATCCATATGATGGAGGTGGCTAGTCTCATAGCTACTTATGTAGGGACATGAATGACACAATGCAGGTGCTCATTAAAGAATGAGTTTACTGATTGATCCGCTTACGGAATGTTGGATGGTTATTGATACCTTATGTCAGACAGCGATTCCGTAGTCCCAATAATGTATCTGATCCTTATACTTAAGATACCAAGGATGTCTTGTATGAGTACTCCACTCTTTGATACTGGACTTATAGGTTTGGAAGTTCCAGATTTAGTACAACCGGTTATTGGGAGTGGTAGTTAACCTTACGAGGGGTATTGAGTATTAATAGAGGATCATTCACTCTCGGTATCATGAGAGGAATATCCCATATGTTCTTGCTCAAGCAAATCCCTAGCCAGGTTCATTCGGATTGAGAGAGAAAGAGTTCTCCAAGAGAATCCAATTAAAACAAGACTCGATTGGAAATCGTATAGGCCTGACAACACCATGCTCAATACATGATCTCTAGGATATTAAATGGATGAGGGACTATAGGTACATGATAACTGAAGACATATAGGTCCAAAGGATTGGATTCTCCTATATCGTCTGGGAACTGCGGCGTAGTGGCTTAGTACGTCCGAAGTTGATGAGTCAAGTGAATTATTATAGAGATAATAATTCACTGAATCAGAAGGAGTTCTGATAGGTATGACTCACGGCCCGCTCGATATTGGGCCTAGAGGGTCACACATATGGTAGGTGTTACGATAAGTAGAGGTTTGGATATGAGATATCCACTAGAGCTCCTATCTTATTAGATATCTAATAAGCCCCTATATTATTGGATCCCATGGATGAGATCCAATAAGAGCTAGATTATTAGGTAGAGACCCATTAATCAAAAGGATTGGATAATTGAATAGAGATCTAATACCTAATAGGGAAAAATCCATTAGGGTTTACAGGGGGTCTTTATAAATAGGAGGGAATCAAATGTTCATAGGCTAAGGCTTCTTGGTAGCCACCTTCTATTCTCCTCTCCCCAAAGAAGAGCATCATCGTAGCTCCTATTATATGGATCATCACTTGAGAGGAGGACACTAAACCTCCTTCATCGATCCCACGGATCTGTAGGAATTCAAGTATATACGATCTCCCTAGGTACTATCTTTCCTACATATGTAGTTTTTAATTTTGCGGATTTGTTTTTATGCATCGATCTTCACATGACGATGAAACTTTATGTAAAAATCTAGGAGTTTTGTTTTTTATTCTTTTGTTGTGCATGCGATGTTGCCCCTAGATTTCCCAACATCTTCAATCAAGGAGATGTAATTAAAGTTGGAAGAATTTATGTTAGGCTGAAGGAGAATATGTCAGATGATTGGATGTTGAGCCGAAGGATCAGTCGACGTATCGATAGAAGTCTTCAAACGATGGGTTTGGGCATCAGGCCAAGAAGAGTAGAATTGTGCCATGGAGATCAAAGTTGAGTGATTGGACAATAAGCCATAAGAGAGGACAATGCGTCGAAGAATCAGATGAAGCGCCGATGGACCAATGACATACCGGACAATAATTGATTCAAAGCTTTGTAATAATTGTTTAGGTTGAAGTAGGTTTAAGATGCAATTGAGTTGGAATTGGGCCAACTCAATTAGGGGCCAACTAAGCCTAAATTAAGGCTGTGTTGGGCTAGATGAGAGGCCCAAATAGTGACCTAGAGCCATATCGAGCGGTGGCACTGTCAGAGTTAGCAGTGGAACCGCCTGAAGGCTCGGCCTCCCAAGCTGAGTCTGGGTGGTGGTACTACCCAATGTTAGGCAGTGGTGCCGCTAGATTAGGTGGTGGTACCGCTAATACCCGAAATCTTAGAGTGTTTGAATTTTGACTCTAAGTTTTGAAGCCACTTGGGGTCTATAAATACCCCAGCTATTCTTGATTGGGACAGTAAGAATTGTAAAAGAAAAGAGAGCAAAAATTTTATGATTTTAAAGTTGAAACCCTTGTAAAACTATAGAGTCACTCTTCCTTAAGCATAGAGAGTATTCTAAAGGAGAGTATGAGGGAAACCTTATAAAAGAAGGTTGTAAAAGGGTGATTAGTCTTTGCCCATTGAAGGAAGATCATTAGTGAATGCCAGTCGCCTCGAGGAAGTAGGAATTGGGAGTGGACATAGGTTGGACAATCAAACCACTATAAATCGATTTGCTACTCTTCTTTGCTATTTACCCTTACTACAAATCACCTCAGTTGCTCATTGCTCTCACAAGTTTAAAGTATTTCCAATACGATTTCATCGATATTATTTTTATCAAGTCAAAAGCATTTTAAATCATTAGCAAATCATTTTTATCGTTGCACTAATTCAACCCACCCCCCCTAGCGCCTACTGTGATCCTAATAGTTGGTATCAGAAGCTTGTTATTTCTCATTTGGTTTTACACTCAAGAGAAATGATTCTTTTCATCTTTCATGAGGGTCACTTTATCATTCATCCTCCCATGTTCAACGGGACAGACTACACATATTGGAAAACTTGAATGAGAGTTTTTTTTTACTTTCATTTGATTTAAAATTTTGAAATATTATCGAAAATGATTTTTAAAAGTCTTCCAAACCAATAAATGATTGGAATGATTTAGAGAAGAAGATTTTTTCATTAAATGCAAAGGCTATGAATATCTTGTTTTGTGCTTTGGACAAAAATAAATTTAATTAGATTTTAATTTATGAAACTATACATGATATTTGGCACACACTTGACATCACACACGAAGGCACTAGTAGAGTCAAAGACTCAAAAATAAATCTTTTGATGCATGATTTTGAATTATTCCAAATGAAACCAAGTGAAACTATTGATGACATGTACACCCATTTTATGGATGTCGTCAATAGTTTAAAAAGTCTTGGTAAATATTTTTTTAATTTTAAACTTGTAAATAAGATTTTAAGATCCATTTCAAAAAGTTGAGATCTAAAAGTAACGGCTATACAAAAGATAAAAGATTTGAATAATTATTCTATTGAAGAACTTATCAGGTCATACCTATGAGATGGCATACTTAGAACATGATAAACATGAAAACCATCTTCCAAAGAATAGGAAGGATTTGTCACTTCGAACTATATAAGACTACTTGAACGAAAGCTCAAGTGATGATGACTTTGAACTCATAACTATAAAATTTAAAAAGTTCAGAACAAGAATTAAAGAATAAAAATGAACTTAAAAAGAAGAAGGTACCAAAGAAAAGGAAAGAACTCAAGGACAAATCAAGCACATCTAAAAATGAAGATGCAAACTGCACTTTGATGGCTTTCGATCACAAGGTAAACATCTCAACCAAAACCCCTTTACTTTACCATAAGATTACTTAATGCTTTTCATGATTTGATAATTTAATTTTTTTTAAAAAAATATATTTTATCATGACAATTGCATGTTTTATGATAATGATTGTACACCAAACAAGAATAATTTCATGTATGACTTAAGAAGCAATCATGTGATTTTGTATTGCTTTTTGGTTTTAAACATGATGCTTGGCATTTGTACAAAAAACTTGAGCATACTTATATGAGATCAATCATATAAAATGAAACATATAAAAAGGAAATATATTATCAATGATAAATCAAATCGTTTGAAGATGACTTATATTTAATGTGTTACATTTTTTATCTTGATGGTTTTCATGACAAAATTTGTTTCTCAGTCTTAAACATTGATATATATTTTTATTTGACATAAAAGACAAAGACATGCTTATAAATCACAAAAATTAAAATACATAAAAAGAGAATGCATTTTCTATCACTATCTTATCAACTTTTTCAATAAGAGAGAAATGAATCTATTTATGTTATTTTATGAATCTCAAGAATCTATGAAAGTGATTTTGATGATTTAATGATTAGTTTTATCCAAATCTATTTATGTCATTTTGAATATTTAGAAAGTGATTTTGATGATTTGATGATTTGATTTGAATGAGTTCTTATCGAAATCATGATCTTGATTTTTTCGAGACTTATAACATAAAATCCTTTATGAATCAAGATCATATACTATGATTCTTCCATTATCTAAAGAGAATTAACCAAATAAAATATGACTTGTCTCTTGATTTCTCAAAACACTATACTTGAAATTTTTTTATATATATCATGATCTTGAATTTCTCAAAATTATAACTTGAATTTTCTTTGTATGAATCAAGATCATTTTCTATTTGATCTCCTAAGATTTTTCCTTGTTATTTGCTAAAAAAGAAGATTTGTCAAAATGATTCATTGGACTTTTGGATTCATGACTTGACTTTTCATTCATTTATGTGATGGTTAAAATATTGGTACTTTTGAATTCTTTCCTTCTCCTTTCATTTTTTTCTTTAATGACAAAATAAAAAAAAATGCTAGCATTGTATTCATGACTTGATTTTGATGATTGAAATAGTGATGTAAACTTTTGATATCTTACTTGTCTTGATTTAAAAATTGATGTAAAGGAAAAATATTTATAACTTTGTATTATTCCCTTCCTTTTAACAATAACAAAAGGGGAGATAGAATTGCTAGCTTGAACATTACAAAGGAACCAAAATTGCTAGCTTGAAAGACAAAATTACTAGAAAAGCAAAACTTGCTAAGAGGATAAAAAACTTGCTATCATGAACACCACCAAAAATTGCAAGCTTGCAAAGTGCTATCTTACTTATCTTAAGAAGCAAAAGTGCAAACTTACATATCTTAAGAAGCAAAATTGCACATCTTTAAAACTTGCTATGATTGCATGTTGCAAAGTGATAAATTGCTAGCTTATTGTAAATCTTGCATATCTCAAACACTTGCTAGATGCACTTCTCCTTTTTATTAATGATAAAGGGGGAGAAGATATGAGGATCATGCATGGAATGTTGAATTGAAATGTTGATTATGCATGATTTTATGATGACATGCTACTTGGATTTTTTAAATTCAAATGATGAAATCCTATGATTTTAAAAGATTAATCAATATGATATATTGATAGGGGGAGTTAAGATTAACTCCATCATCAATTGGTTATCATCATCAAAAAGGGAAAGATTATTGAATCTCGGATTTTGATGATGAAATCAATTGATAGTTATTATGATCAAATCTATATTTTGAGTGACACAGAAAGCATCGATTAGGGAGAGACAATTAAAGCTGGAAGAATCCATGTTGGGCTAGAGGAGAATATGTTAGAAGATTTGATGTCGAGCTGAACGATCGGTCGATGTATTGATAGAAGGCTTTGGACGATGGGTTCGGGCATCGGGCTAAGAAGAGTGAAATTACACCAAAGAGATCAAAGTTAGCTGATTGGGCAATAGGCCACAAGAGAGGACGATGCTCTAAAGAATTAGACGAAACACCGATGGACCAATGACATACCGAACAATAATTAATTCAAAGCTTTGTAATAATTGTCTAGATCAAAGTAGGTTTAAGGTGTAATTGAGTTGGAATTGGGCCAACTCAATTAGGGGCCAACTGGGCCCAAATCAGGGCTATGTTGGGCTAGATGAGAGGCCCAAACAGTGACCTGGAACCACATTAAGCGGTGCCCCCGCTAGGGTTAGTGGTGGAACTGCTTAAAGGCTTAGCCTCCCAAGCTACCTAGTGTCAGGCGGTGGTACTGCTAGACTAGGCGATGATACCACCTAGTACACTATCAGCTTAATGTGTCCGGTGGTGGTACCGCCCAGTGATAGAGTGCTGCAAGCGGTGGTACCGATAGTACCCTAAAATCTCAAAGTGTTTGAATTTTGATTCCAACTTTTGAAGCCACTTTTAAATACTCCAACTATTCTTAATTGGGATAACAAGAATTGTGAAAGAAAAGAGAGCAAAAACTCTATGATTTTAAAGTTAAAACCCTTGTAAAAGTATAGAGTCTCTCTATAAAAGTATAGAGTCCCTCTTCCTTAAGCATAGCGAGTATTCTAAAGGAGAGTGTAAGGGAAACCTTATAAAAGATAGTTGTAAAAGGGTGTTTGGTCTTTGCCCATTGAAGGAAGACCATTAGTAGATGCCAATGGCCTCGACGAAGGAGGAATCCGGAGTGGACATAGGTTGAACGACCGAACCACTATAAATCAGTTTGCTACTCTTCTTTGCTATTTACCCTTACTGCAAATCACCTCACTTGCTCACTACTCTCACAAGTTTAAAGTATTTCTGATATAATTTCATCGATATGATTTTTATCAAGCCGAAAGTATTTTGAATCGTCAACGAATCATTTTTATAGCTGCACTAATTCACTCCCTCATCTTAGTGCTGACTACGATCATAACAGTTTAAAGGTCTTATTGAGTTGGTTTAAAATATAATTAGGTTAACTTAATTAGGAGCCCATTTGGCCTATCTTAGGGCTATTTTGGGCCAACAGAAAAGCCCAATCAATGAACCAAAAGGTGGGTTAGGCGGTGGTAGCACCAAAACAAGTGGTGGAACCGCCAATGGCTTAGTCTCCAAGATAATCTCCAAAACTATGTCAAGCGGTGGTACTATATACTGGGCGATGGTACCGTACAGTGTCAGAGTGTACTGGCGATGGTACGACCCAACATTGGTGGTACTATATACTGGGCGATGGTATCGCACAATGTCAAAATGTACTGGTGATGGTACGACCCAGCATTGGTGGTGGTACCATTAGTACCCTGAAGTCCCAGGATAAGATTAGTTTTGGTTCCAAGTTTGAATCCATTTGGGGCTTATAAATATCCCTCATATCCCTGCTTAGAACCACTAAGAACATAATAGTGGGAAAACGCTATTGTAATTACTTGAGAGATCCCTTCCTTTAGCTTCAACTTGATTTTAGTTTAAGAGAGGAGTGAGTGCTTGTAAAGGTTATCTCCTAAACTTATGAAAAGGAGAAGAGGGCTGTAAGAGGATAGTTGATCTTCACTTGTTGAAAGAATATCATTAGTGGACGCTGGTAGCCTCAACAAAAGAGGAATCAAGAGTGGATATAGGTCACGATGACTCAACTACTATAAACTCTGGTGTACTCTTTTCTTTGCTGTTTAATTTTGCTGCTTACTTAGCTTCTCACTTCATTTTATATTTACTCTAAGTAAAGCATAGTTCGATATCATTTTCGATATAGGCTTTCATCAAAATAAAAATTTCAAACTAACGTTTTTACATACACACTAATTCACCCCCTCGCCCCTCTTATTGTTGATTTCACTCATAATAGTTGGTATCAGAGTCACGCTTTTCTCATTTGGTTCATTTGGTTTAACACCCAAAGAGAAATAACTTTTTTTGACTTTCAAGAGGGTCTTTCTATTACTCATTCTCCTATATTTAATAGGATGAACTACATGTATTGGAAAACTCAAATGAGAGTTTTCTTGCTTTCTATGAACTTTGATTTATGTAATATCATTGAAAATAATTTTCAAAAGTCTTTCAAATCAATAAATGAATGAAATGATTTAGAAAAGAAGATTTTTTCGTTAAATGCAAAAGCGATAAATGCTTTATATTGTGCTCTTAATAAAAATGAGTTTAATCATATTTTGACTTGTAAAATTGCACATGATATTTGACACATACTCAAAGTCATACGAAGGCACAAGTAGTGTCACGACCTGGCCTGATGAGCTAATTAGCCTATCAACTTCATTTTGGCCTATCAACCATTGGCCAAAATGCTTAAGCTAAAGTTGTTAGTAATACACTCATCAGGCCCATATAAGCCAATCTTAGTCCCACCCACTTTCGATGTGGGATTATTGGACTAACTAGGGGTGTTACAATCTCCCCCACTTAAACGACTTGACGTCCTCGTCAAGGCCCAGATCAGACCCTAGCATGGTGCATGTGAGGCATAGCCTAGCGGTGGCTCCACGCTGTGATGAGTTCTCTGACTTCATCCACAGGTAGCCCTTTCCTACTCAAGCCTACCTCACCATGCCCGAATACTAGGTCGGCTCTGATACCAAATGTCACGACCTGGCCTGATGGGCTAACTAGCCTATCAACTTCGTTTTGGCCTATCAACCATTGGCCAAAATGCTTAAGCTGAAGTTGTTAGTAGTACACTCATCAAGCCCATATAAGCTAATCTTAGTCCCACCCACTTCCGATGTGGGATTATTGGACTAACTAGGGGTGTTACAAGTAGGCTTAAAGATTCTAAGATAAATCTTTTGATGCACGATTTTGAATTATTTCATATGAAACCAAGCGAAATCATTAGAGACATATACACCCAGTTTATGGATGTTATCAATGATTTGAAAGCAATTAGCAGATATCTTTCCAATCTTGAACTTATAAATAAAATACTAATATCCCTTTCAAAAAGTTAGGATCCTAAAGTAACGGCAATACAAGAAGCAAAGGACTTGAATAATTTTTCGCTCGAAGAACTTATCGGGTCATTGATGACCTATGAAATGATATGTATTGCATATGATAAACTTGAGAACAACTTTCCAAAGAACAAGAGGGACTTGGCACTGAGAACCAAAGAATACCACTTGAGTGATAATTCAAGAGATGATCATGATGATGATGACTTTAAACTCCTCACAATAAAATTAAAAAATTCATAAAACAAGAAACTAAGAACAAAAATGAACTTAAAAAGAAGAAACTACCAAATAAGAAGAAAGCACTCAAGGATGAATTGAGTACATCCGAAGATGAAGTGGTAAACTACGCTTTGATGGCTTTCGATAACAAGGTAAGTGACTCAACCAAAATTCCTTTACTTTACTATAAAATTACTTGATGTATTTCATTAGTTTTTTTTTAAATTAGTAAAAAATATAAAAAAATATATCTTGCTTTTCTTTTTAGTGATTTTAAAAAATTAAAAAAAAATTGAGCATGACATTTGCATGTTAATTCCTTGCACTAAGTATGTAAAGTTAGATTTACATTAGAAGGAAAATATATTATCATTAGAATTAAAATGATAAATCGAATCTTTTATTTAAAGATGTGTTATTGTTTTAATGTATTATACTATTCATCTTGATGATTTCTTTTTTGATGAAACTTGTTTTTCGGGTTCATACGATGATGCATGGTTTTGGCATAAAAACTTGGGCATACTTATATAAAATCAATTGCATAAATTGAAACAACTAAAAAGAGGAAATCATTCTTTGAAAATTTCTCAATCACTATCTTATCGAGTTTTTGTCATAGACATCCTTAATGATGTATCTATTTTTATTATTTATGAATCTCATGAAAAGTGATTTTGATGACTTGATGATTTAAATTTGAATGAATTTTATCCAAATCTTACACTTGACACTTGAAATTTTTTATGAATCATGATAACTTGAAATTTCTTATGCATAAATCGAGATCTTTTATTTGTTCTATGATTCTTTTTAATATTTATTAAAGAGGAGAATTATGCAAACAAACCATGATCTTGATAATCATAACTTGATATTTTTATATAAATCAATATTGTTCACTATGATTCCTTCATTTTACTAAAGAGAATGTTTATTCAAAATTTTCTCTTGATTTCTCAGATTTATAACTTGAAATTTCTTATGAAACAATATTGTTTACTATGATTCGTTCTTTTCACTATTTGATTTATCTAAATGAATCATAATTCTTCTCTCTATTAGGATCTAGAGCGGCACTAAGAGAGGGAGGGGGGCGGGTGAGGGGGTGAATTAGTGCAGCGGAAAAAAATTGACAATTTAAACTGATTCTGGAAAAACATTGTGTGTTGAGAAGTTTTGTTCGGCGAAAGTAATTTTGATAAAGAAGATTGATTAGAGAGAATGCGTAAGAGAGTAGAGAATGAGAGAATGAATGAGTGTAGTGAAATAAAGAATTGAATGCAATAATTAAAACTTACACACCAAGAGAAGTACACATTGATTTATAGTAGTTCGGTTAAATGACCTATGCCTACTTCCAAAACCTCCTCCGATGAGGTTCCCGGCTTCCACTATCAATCCTTCTTAAAGGGGAAGGATCAAATACCCATTTTACATAACTTTACAAGTGGCTCACACCCTTTTATAAAAATTTTTACAAGTGAGAATTTGGAAGGTAAATACTCTAACTTTTCAAGGCTATTTCACTAGAGTTTTGGCTCAGTTTTTATCACTTCTCAATGTACTTAGCTAGTTGAGAAGTAAGAGATATTTATAGCCTCAATTGGCTTCAGAATTGGAGTCAAAGAGGTCACATCTCGAATTTTCGGATGCTGGTGGTACCATCGCTAGTTGACCTTGACACTTCTCAATGTACTACCACCTGACATGGTCTCGGGCTCTATAGAGGGGCGGTACCACTATCTAACAGGCGGTACCACCACCTGGTAGTTAATAACTGCCGGGCAATACCACCGTTGACTTGGGCGGTATCACCGCCCAGTGGTTCCGGGAATCTATATCCTGGGCAGTTCTATTACCCCAGTCTAGCGGTGCCACTACTAGACAAGGTCCAGTACTTCAAAATAGGCCTTGAATCCAACCCTATCCAGTTAATTTACTGGCCCAGTTGGTCCCTACTAGGGTTAAAGGATTAACACATAATCCTTACCCTAATTATGTGCTAACTACCAAAATTGAAAACATATTCTAAGCAAAACATTATCCGACAATGCCAAGTCTTCTTCCAGCTAGCTTTTGGCGAACTTCTGGCAGACTTCCGATGAACTCTCGGACAACTTCTTGTTGAATCTCGGATTTTGATGTTGAAACTAATTGAGTATGATTTGTGGTCTAATTGCATGTTGAGTTACGCAGGTCTACTATCGATCAGGATTAGACAGTTGACGCTGGAGGAATTGACGTTGCGCCGGAGGTGATCACGTCAGGATATTGGATGTCGAGCTAGAGGTTCGGTCACTATCGGCAGGAGGCTTCGTACGTCAGGCATCGGACCAAGAAGTGCAGAGTTGCGCCATGGATATCGAGGTTGCAGAGGTCAACCATCGATTGGGCAACAAGCCGCTAGAGAGGGCGATGTGCTTGAAGGATCGGACGAAGCACCGACCAATGATGTGCCGGGCAACTGAATGTCAATTCGCGTTGTAATAACTGTCTAGATCGAAGTAGAGTTTTTGGTGTTTGTTTGTGCAGGAGTAACTTCGAAAGGGATGAAGATATAAAGCGAAACCAAGGGCCGAAGTCAAGTGCGATGGATCGTTGGGAGTTCGAGAGTTTGAAGGAAGTCCAAAGATTCGTTGGGAGTGCTGCCGGAACTGGCCGAGAACGAGTAGGGAGCTTGCCGAAGGGTTTTCAAAAGTTTGCCAGAAGGTTCATCGGAAGTTCACGGAGCTTGCCCAGAAAGATCGGAGCTTGCCATAGAAGGTCGGGGGAACTCGCCAAAATCATCGTGGAGTCTGAGAGCTTGCCGGGAGTCCACAGGATGGTTTCCGAGGGATCGTCGGAAGACCGTCGGAAGTTCGCCGGAAGCTTGCCGGAAGAAGACTTGACTTGTAGGCTTTGTAATAGCTTAGGAATGTCTTTAATTTCAAAGTTAGCACATTAATTTGGGTTAGGATTAGGTGTTAATCCTTTAACCCAAAGTAGGGGCCATTGGGCCTTAGTTTGGGCTAAAATTTTTGGCCCAAACCAAACTAACACTCTTTGGCGAGTACCGCCAAAGATCCCAGCAGTCGGCGGTAGCACCGCTTGGTCAAGGGCGATAGCACTGCTACCGCCCAACGCTTGGAAAACTAGGCGGTAGCACCTCATGGCTGGGGCGGTAGCACTGCCTGGTGCCTGGAAAACCAGGCGGTAGCACTGCCTGGCTAGGGTAGTAGCACCGCCTGGTGCGTGGAAAGCCAGGTGGTAGCACCGCTTGGCTGAGGCGGTAGCACCGCTTGGGTGTGTCAGTTTGCCAGGACTAGCAGCACTGAAAAACTCAAAAGATTCAAATTTTTGGCTCCAAGTTTGGGCTCCAAATTTGAATCACTTTGAGGCTTATAAATACCCCTTCTTTTTCAGCTGAAAGAGAAACCCTTTTGAGAAGTTAGAATCTTAGTTTTAAGTCTTGAAAAGTCTCATTCTTGCTAAGTGTTCACCTCATTCTTCTTATGAAATCTTGTAAGAGTGTGAACCACTTGTAAAGGGTTGTAAGAGGGGTATTTGATCCTTCCCCTTCAAAGGATTTGGTAGTGGAAGAAGGGAGCCTCATCGGAGAAGTCTTCGGAAGTGGATGTAGGTCACTTTGACCGAACCACTATACATCGCTGCGTCTTGATTGTGTGAGTGTTTAAATTTCTGTTTTATCTCTTTACTTTGCTGCAAGCCTTTACTTTACTTACTCCACTTCCTTTTCATCTTCATACGCATACTTTAAAGTTAAAATGCAATCTTTCCGAGTTCAAACGAAATGTTACTTTCATCGTACGAAGTTTCCGAAGCTTGTTTTAAATCGCTGAAAAATCTATCATTTTATCCGCTGCACTAATTCACCCCCCCCCCTCTTAGTGCCACTCGATCCCTAATAATTGGTATCAGAGCCACTTTCTTTCTCTTTCGGATTTACACTCGTGAGAAATGGCTCTAAATGATTTTCAAGAGGGCTTTTCGGTTTTTCATCCACCGTTCTTTAACGGATCAGACTACACTTATTGGAAAACTCGAATGAGAGTTTTCATGCTTTCAATGGATTTGGATTTATGGAACATCATTGAAAATGACTTTCAACTTCCCTCTAAACCGACGAACGAATGGTGGAACTTAGAGAGAAAATCTTTTTCTTTAAATGCAAAGGCTATGAATGCCTTATTTTGTGCTTTAAACAAAAATGAGTTCAATCGAATTTCTTCTTGCGAAACGGCTTTTGATATATGGTGAATACTTGAAATCATGCATGAGGGAACTAGTAGAGTTAAAGACTCAAAAGTAAACCTCTTGTTGCATGATTTTGAGCTCTTCCGAATGACACCAAGCGAAACTATTGGCGATATGTACACCCGCTTTACGGATGTTGTCAATAGCTTGAAAAGTCTTGGTAAAAGTTTTTCAGATTTTGAACTCACTAACAAGATCTTAAGATCCCTTTCAAAATGGTGGGATCCTAAAATAACGGCGATTCAAGAATCAAAGGATCTAAATAATTATTCTATTGATGAACTCATTGGGTCTTTAAAGACCTATGAAATGGAACATGATGAATATGATGAACATGATGAACACATGAACCACCTTCTAAAGAACAAGAAGGTTTTTGAACTCCAAACTATGATATGCCACTTGAGTGATGACTCAAGTGATGAGGACATTGAAGAGGACTTTGAACCTTTAATCGATCTTAATAAGTTCATTAAACAAAAATCTAAAATCAACAATGAATTTGAACGGAGGAAGAGACCAATGAAGAAGAAGAAGACTCACTAAGAAGAATCAAGGAAAGAAGAAGCAAACTATGCTTTAATGGGCTTCGATAATGAGATAAGTAACTTAACTTCCTTGAATTATTTTGAAATTACTTGATGATTTCCATGAATGCTTAACTTAGTTAGTAGGAATTTTTTTTATGCTTTTCTTGTGTTTTTAGAAATTAAAAAAAATTCGAAATTATACTATGCTTTTCTTTATAGTATTTTTGAAAAGTAAAAATATGAATGACGATTGTAAGATTTGTGATAATGCTTAGGATTAAACCATGCATGAGTATCTTGATGGTTTACATTGTCTCTAAACATGATGCTTGATGATTTTATATCATGCATGAGTTGTTGAAGTGATGTTGATCTAAAAACTTCTATCTTGGATTAATGGGTCTTAACCTTTTTTTATGATGAAATTTTTAAATGATACATGTCTTCATGAAATCAATTATAAAGACCTAACCCATAAATTTTCCAAATGAAAGAAATGTGATTTTTATGTTGCCTTGTATTACATTTGGACTTGATGATTTTCATGACGAAAAGTATTTTTTAGATTTTTAAAATGATGTATGATTTTAGCAAAAGTTTGAGCATTGATCATCTTGTTATAACAAATGAAAGAAAGAAGTGAAATGATTTCAATGATAAATTCATTTCTAAATATGATGATGCTCTCATGTTTAAATATAATGCATGACATTGATCATTCTTATGAAAGATCAAATCACGTAAATTGAAACTCTTAAAAATAAGAAAATACACTATCATAATATTTTATTTTTGATGTGTTTGGTCTTAACGGTCTTTATGACGAAACTTGCTTCTTGCTTTGAAAAGTTGATACATGCTCACATGTAATCAATTTATGTTGCTCTTATTAAATTTTTGAATGAAAGATTTTGATGCATTTGATCTTAATGGGTTTAATGACAAATTTGTATTTTGAATTTATACAATGATGGCTTCCGTATAAATATTTGAACATACATTATGAAATCATCATTGAAATGAAAATATTAAAAGTTTGTTATCATGCTTAATGACTTTGTGATATCATATCTTGATGACAAACTCATGTTTCGGTTTTAAAATTTGATACTCATCTTTTGAAACATGAAACATATTATCATGATAATTTGAATCTCATGTCTTGGAATAATATATTGTATTTTTGCCTTGTCAATTTTTATAAAGTTTGATTTTCAATTTTTGATGAAAGACAAGTGATAAATTCATTTATGATATTTTGTAAATCACTAGAATTACAAATGAGATTTTGATGATACGGTAATGACTTTATTCATGTTATGAATCTCAAAAATAATAATTTGATTATGAGTCTTGAGTTGATGAATTGAGCTTGAATGATTTTTCTTTTAATAATTCTTGAATCTTTTGGAATTATGACTTGTTAAGATATATTTAATGCTTGAATCAAGTTCTAAAAGATTTCATTTTGCTATAAAGAAATTTTATTGAAATCATGATCTTGACAACTATAACTTGAAGCTCTTTATAAATCAAGATCGTTTATCATGCTCCTTCCATTTTATCAAAAGAAAATTCCTTAAATGAAATGTAACTTGTCTTTTGATTTCTCGGAATTCAATCCTTGAATTTTTATGAATTTGTGATCTTCATGTCTTGATTCCTATGAAATGTGATCTTGATGAAAAATCTTATACTTGAATTAAGTTACTCTTTATGCTATATCTTTTTAAATGAATCATGAGTCTTATTATCATATATTTTATAATATAGAAATGATAAAAATTCTTTGGCTTGTATGTCTTATGTGGCAATTGAAAAATAGATAATTGAAAAGAAATTTGCCTTATGATGAATCAATGAATCATGACTTGATCTATGAGAATGATATGTTTTTTATGCATCATGATTCAAGATAGTATACCCTTTATCATGAATTGATATTTGCCATGTAAGCCTTATACGATTGAAAATTTGATGAAAAAGAATTGTGCTTAATATTTGAATCATTGATTTATTCTTTTATCATTGCTTAAAAATGAATGAAAAGAAAATATGTTAGCACTTGTAATCATGATTTGATCCTTAATATTGATATGCTTTCATATATCATGATTCTTGGTTGTATGACATTTATCTTGAATTAAAAATTGATAAATATGAATCTAGATCTTGCTAAAATGAAAAGTTATGAATCATAGATGATATCTTTTGGTTTTGATTCTTGTTGAATTTACATATTGATATCCTTCATGACATGATTTCTCATGTTTCAATATCATCTCATATGCATCATGTGATGATTGTTATATTGATTGATGCAATTTTCTCATTGGTTCCTCCCTTCTTTTCGATATTGATAAAGGGGGAGAAAAATTGTTAACATGTATCAAAAGAGAAAAAATTTGCTAGCTTAAACATTGAGAAGTAAAATGTTGTTATCTCAAGAAAGGCAAAAATCTTGCTCAACTTTACTTTTTTCAACAAAATTGCTTGCATCTTTGTTACAAATAATTGTTGAATCTCATGCAAGATTATTTGTAGTATTAATCCTCTATTTCTTTTTGGTATTGATAAAGGGGGAGAAGGCTTTTGCTAGATTGCATATTATAAATGAATGCAAAGTCCTAGCATGCAAAGAAAGCAAAACTTGCAAGCTTGCTCTTCTCAAAAGAGAAGAAAGAAATTACAAAATTACATGCATATCGCAAAAGAAGTCAAGAAAATGCACGTATTTGAATACAATTTGCTTGTACTTCTCAAAGGAACATAGAAAAACTTGCTATCATCACGGCAAGTGCTATCTTGCCTATTATGATAAACATGCGATACCTAAATGTTGTATGATGTGATTAATAGCTAGTATGTTTGTAATATTTGCATATCGTTGAAAACTAGCTATAATGTTACTTCTCCTTTTTGTTGATGACATAGGGGGAGAAGTAGATTGATGACTTCATGCATTGATTGAATATTTTATATTTGCATGATGGTTTGTTGTTTTCTTACTACATGAATGATACATGTTACTTGGATTTGGGATAATCCAAGGGTTCTATCAATTGCATATTGATAGGGGGAGTTTGTGTTAAACTCCGGGGAGTTATAGTTAACTCCATTAGTCATCAATTAGTTGTCATCATCAAAAAGGGGGAGATTGTTGAATCTTGGATTTTGATGATGAAACTAATTGAGTATGATTTATGGTCTAATTGTGTGTTGAGTTACGTAGGTCTACTATCGATTAGGATTAGATAGTTGACGCTAGAGGAATTGACGTTGCGCCAGAGGTGATCATGTCAGGATATTGGATGTCGAGCCGGAGGTTCGGTCGACTATCGGCAGGAAGCTTCATACGTCGGGCATCGGGCCAAGAAGTGCGGAGTTGCACCATGGATATCGAGGTTGCGAAGGTCAACTGTCGATTGGGCAACAAGCCGCTAGAGAGGGCGATGTGCCGAAGGATCGGACGAAGCACCGACCAATGATGTGCCGGGCAACTGAATGTCAATTCGTGTTGTAATAACTGTCTAGATCGAAGTAGAGTTTTTGGTGTTTGTTTTTGCAGGAGTAACTTCGAAAGGGATGAAGACGTAAAGCGAAACCAAGGGCCAAAGTCAAGTGCGATGGATCGTTGGGAGTTCGAGAGTTTGAAGGAAGTCCGAAGATTCGTTGGGAGTGCTGCCGAAACTAGCCGAGAACGAGTAGGGAGCTTGCCGAAGGGTTTTCGGAAGTTCGCCGGAAGGTTCGTCAGAAGTTCGCGGAGCTTGCCAAGAAAGATCGGAGCTTGCCAAAGAAGCTCGGGGGAACTCGTCAAAATCATCATGGAGTCCGAGAGCTTGCCGGGAGTCCGCAGGATGGTTTTCGAGGGATCGTCGGAAGACCGTCGAAAGTTCGTCGGAAGCTTGCCGGAAGAAGACTTGACTTGCGGGCTTTGTAATAGCTTAGGAATGTCTTTAATTTCATAGTTAGCACATTAATTTGGGTTACGATTAGGTGTTAATCCTTTAACCCAAAGTAGGGGCCATTGGGCCTTAGTTTAGGCCAAAATTTTTGGCCCAAACCAAACCAGCATTGCTGGGTGGTAGCATCACCCAAAGACATCTTTGTGTCTTTGTCAAAGCGTAGCACCGCCAGCCGATCCTGCAAGTCAGTGGTAGCACTTTGCGCCTGGTCAGCGATAACACCGCCTGGTGCTTGGTAAACCAGGCGGTTGCACCGCCTGGCTGGGGCGGTGGCACCGCCTGGTGCGTGGAAAGCCAGGCGGTAGCACCGGTTGGCTGAGGCAGTAGCTCCGCCTAGCTGAGGCGGTAGCACCGCTTGGGTGTGTCAGTTTGCCAGGACTGACAGCACCGAAAAACTCAAAAGATTCAAATTTTTGGCTCCAAGTTTGGGCTCCAAATTTGAATCACTTTGAGGCTTATAAATACCCCTTCTTTTTCAGCTGAAAGAGAAATCCTTTTGAGAAGTTAGAATCTTAGTTTTAAGTCTTGAAAAGTCTTATTCTTGCTAAGTGTTCACCTCATTCTTCTTATGAAATCTTGTAAGAGTGTGAACCACTTGTAAAGGGTTGTAAGAGGGGTATTTGATCCTTCCCCTTCAAAGGATTTGGTAGTGGAAGAAGGGAGCCTCATCGGAGAAGGCTTCGGAAGTGGATGTAGGTCACTTTGATCGAACCACTATACATCACTGCGTCTTGATTGTATGAGTGTTTAAATTTCTGTTTTATCTCTTTACTTTGCTGCAAGCCTTTACTTTACTTACTCTACTTCCTTTTCATCTTCATACGCATGCTTTAAAGTTAAAACGCAATCTTTCTGGGTTCAAACGAAACGTTGCTTTCATCGTACAAAGTTTTCGAAGCTTGTTTTAAATCGCTGAAAAATCTATCGTTTTATCCGCTGCACTAATTCACCCCCACCTCTTAGTGTCGCTCGATCCCTAACACTTCTGGTAGACTCCCAACTGGCTCTCGAACTTTAAAAATAACGTTGGCAAGTTCCATCGAGTCTTATTCGGCAAGCTCTGATCTTTCTCGATGGGCTCCGCGAACTTCTGATGAACCTTCCGGCATACTTCCGATAATCCTTTGGCAAGTCTACGATTCATTCTCGACCAGTTTCGGTAGCACTTTCGACGGACTCTTGAACTCCCAACGTACTTGACTCTGATAATTTATTTTTTATCTTCATCACTATCGTAGTTAATCTTGTATACTTTTGTTAATAATATGGCTTAGATCAAATAATCTATCAATTGACTTCATCATCAAAATTTGAGATTCAATAATTTTTTTCTTTTTGATGATGATAATCAATTAATGACGGAGTTAATCTTAACTCCCCTATCTATATACCATATATGAGAAAAGAAACACTTGAATTCAAACCCCTTAAATTCAAGCCCAACCCGATAAGTTACATATATTCAAACTTATCGACATGCTCAACAAGCATGATTTTTTATCCAAAATATGAAACTTCATATTTTTCACATTATGAAAATGATGTTAAGGCATGACATCCATTTTCAAGTCCAATGTTGAATGATGATAGACAATCATCATCTCAATAAATTGTTGGGAAATCCTATGGGGCAACATCTCATGCATAGTGGAAGACAAAAAAAATAAAACCATAGATTTTCCGTAGAAAGGTTTTTTCGTCGTGCAAAGATCAGTGCATCAAAAATAAATTTGTGAAAACTATATGTGTAAAAGAAAATACCTAGGGAGATCGTATATCCCTGAATCCCTACAGATCTATAGGAGAGGATGAAGAAGGTCAAGCGTCCTCCTCTCTAGTGGTATCCACACGGCAGGGACTGCGACGATGCACCTCTCTAGGGAGAGGAGAATAGGAGGTGGTCACCAAAAAGAAACCCCCAGCCTATAGAACTTTGGTTCTCTCCTATTTATAGAGGCCCCTTGTAAACCCTAATGGATCTTGCCCTGTTGAGTATTGGATCTCCATCCAATTACCCAAGCCTCTTGGATTAGTGGGTCTCTACCCAATAATCTCTTATTAGCAATTATTGGATCTCATCTTAGGATCCAATAATACAAGAGCCTAATGGATATCCAATAAGATAGGGGCTCTAGCGGATATCTCATATCCGAACCTCTACTCGTCACAACACCTACCATATGTGTATGACCCTCTAGGCCTAATATCGAGCTGGCCGTGAGTCATACTTGTTAGAACTCCTTCCGACTTAGTGAATTATAATCTCTATAATAATTCACCCAACTCATCGACTACGGACGTACTAGGCCACTATGCCACAGCCCCCAGATGATACAGGGGAATCCAATCCTTTGGACCTATCTGTCCTCATTTACTATGTATCTATAGTCCCTCATCCATCTAATATCCCAAAGACTCTATATCGGGCATGGTGCTGTCAGGCCCATACGATCTCTCCTCGAGTATTGCTCTAGTCAGATTCTCCCAGAGAACTCTTTCTCTCTCAATTCGAATAACCTTGGCTAAGGATTTGTTCGAACAAGAATACATAGGATATTCCTCTCATGATACCGAGAGCGAATGATCCTCTATTGACACTCAATAACTCTCGTAAGGTTAGCTACCACTCTCAATAACTGGTTGTACTAGATCTGAAACTTTCCAAACCTATAAGTCCGATATCACAGAGTGGAGTACTTATACAGGACACCCTTTGGTGTCTTAAGTCTAAGCACTAGATACACTACTGGGACTACGGAATCGCTGTCTAACGTGAGGTATCAATAACCACCCAGTATTCTGTAGGCATATCAATCCAATGAGCACCTGCACTATACCCTTAGTGTCCCCACACGAGTAGCTATGAGACCAGCCACCTCCATAATATGGACCGATATGTAACACACTAGTCTATCCAATTATCTCGATGTCCCTCTTGAGTAACCTATGGCCAGGATTATTTAGGGTCTATGTTTAAAGGTGAATCGGTATCATTATCGTGATCTCATCACGATCCGATTCCCATTACACAGATCCAAGTACATCACAATATATGCAACACTCAAGATAAAGTGATAAAATGCCTAATAATAAGCAAATAAAAAGAGTGCATATCAAGTCACAAGTGTCATCACTCATGTGATTGGCTTGCAGGGCACATATGACTAGCAATCTCCCACTTGACCTAAAGCCAATCACCAACATGTTTGATCCCCATCAGACCTCTATGATGCTTAAAGACAATTTGAGTCAATGGTTTTGTTAGTGGATTTGCAATATTATCTTCAGATGGAACTCTTTCCACTACTACATCTCTTCGGGCCACGATCTCTCTAATAAGCTCCTCCTCAAAACACTTCTGATGAGACCTGGGTTCTCTTATTTGAGTAATCACCCCGTATTTGTCATAATTTAAGGGAATTAGTTCCTTGCTACTCAGCATGACTCCCAAATCTGTGATGAACTTCTTCATCCAGACTCGCTTCCTTGCTACCTCTACCGCAGTAATGTATTCACCCTCTTTGGTCGAGTCAGTAGTAGTGTCTTGCTTGGAACTCTTCCAGCATACTGCTCCTCTATTTAGGGTGAACACATACCTTAGATTAGACTTGCTATCATCGACATCAGACTGGAAGCTCGAGCCCATGTAGCCCTCAACCCTGAGGCTACTGTACCATATACCAGTAAAAGTTCCTTAGTCCTTCTCAAGTACTTAAGGATACATTTTACTATTTTCTAGTACTTCAAGCCTGGATCTACATGATACCTGCTCAGGACACTCAAAGCATGCGCTATATCAGGTCTGGTATATAGCATAGCATACATGATAGATCCTATCACTGAGGCATATGATATTATATGCATGTGTGTCCTTTCTTTAGGAGTTTTTTTTGGGACATACTCCTAGAAAGTGATATTCCATGTCTCATTGGTATGAGAACTCTCTTGAAATTTTTCATGCCAAACCTTTTGACAATGGTGTCTATGTACCTGGACTGGGACAAGCCAAGCATCCTCTTGGATCTATCTCTATAGATCTGTATCCCTAGTATACAGGATGCTTCCCCTAAGTTTTTTTATGAAAAAGTGCCTAAATAGCCAAGCCTTTACTGTAGAGAGCATTCTTACATCATTCCCAATGATCAGGATGTCATCCACATATAATACCAAAAATATGATAGTGCTCCCACTTACATTCCTGTACACACAAGGCTCATCTTCGTTCTTAACGAAGTCATAAGATCTGATCGCCTCATCAAATCTTATGTTCCAACTTCAGGAAGCTTGTTTCAGTCCATAAATGGACCTAAGCAACCTGTACACCTTATCTGGGTTATCCCTAGACACGAATCCCTCAAGGTGTATCATATACACCTCCTCCTCGAGGTTGCCATTGAGAAATACACTTTTGACGTCCATCTATCAGATCTCATAATCATAGTGTGCTGCAATAGCCAATAGAATTCGAATGGATTTTAGCATGGGTACAGGTGAGAAAGTTTCGTCATAGTCAACACCTTGCCTTTGATGATACCCCTTAGCCACTAGTCTTGCTTTATAGGTCTTTACCTTTCCATCTACTCCAATCTTCTTTTCGAAGATCCACTTGCAGCCAATGTGTCATGAACGGTCGTCGCACACCCGCAGTAACTTCGTTCAACGTTCCGTTCGTCGCTTGCCCATGCTTGTACATATCCTTGGCAGCCTGTTTTGCCATGTTTTGGTGTGTTTTTCCTTGTAAAAACGTAGAAAACAGTAGCTGCAGTGCAGTAGAACGATCGCTCGCTGCATTTGCCTAGACATCCAAAAATAGCTCCATTTTCGTGTGCCGCGGGCTGATTTCTGCAGGCCGCGGCCATGAGATTTTTGTCAGCCATCTCAGCACCCTGGAACCCCTCCGGGTGGCACATGGCTGGATGGGGCTTCAGTATAGTGTTGGGCATTGAACACTTTCACAAGTTTGCACGTCAACTTGACGGAAACTTGCCTTCGTGCCCGGCACTTGGGGAGTAGTTGTTTGCGGACTTGCAGCTACTCATTCACCCCTCTAAAGTCCTTGTTTTCCTCCTCTCTTTCTCTGTTTTCTTGCACTCCAAGTGCTCGCTCAATTGCTTGTAAAGCTTCCCTCTTCGCGAGACGTCGGGACTTGTCCGCCGCTCGTTCCAACAACTAATCAACTTCCCTTTTGACAGGTCCTATGGGACCTACACGAGGTTGCAGCTCGGCTGACCCTTTGCAGACGCTATGTTGCAAGGGCGCCTCAAGACTTAGGCAATCCAAGCTAAGTCCGATCGAAGTGGGCGCGAAGGCGATTCTTGACTTAGGCAACTTTAGCTAAGTCGGTGGCTTGCCGCAAGGGTGCCTCACCACTTAGGCAATTCTTGCTAAGTGCGTGACATTGTGGTATCAGAGCAGGCAAGTAATTTGAGCAAGCAGCGAAGAAACTTCACAATCTCACCATGGCAAAACAACGTGGTGAATCAAGCAAGATGGGGAAAGCCGAAATGTTGCCTAAGCAGCCGCAGGAGGGCTGTATGTGCAAACTCGCTCGCTCGCTACAGGAGCCATTCGTGAGGAACGAGGTAGTGAGCATGAGGAGCGAGAAGTGGGCTACTCTCCACGAGTGGAGGAGGCGCAATCCGGAGCGCCAACCGGAAGAAAGAGCCATAGAGAGAGGGTCACAGCGGTGGAAACCCGCTTGGATGTTCTTGAAGCGAGCTTAGATGAACTCTACCAAGGCCAAAGTAGGCTTCTTAGCGTAGAGAGCTCGCAAGAAGAAGCTGAATCCCAGATCGACAAGGTTGAAGCCTTAGTCGACCGACTAACGGATGACACAAAGGACTCCGTGCAACATTTGCAAGATTTAGTGACGGAACTCACTTCTAAAGTTGCAATGCTCACAAGGGCGTTAAATGCGGGGGGAAGCAACACCCGCGTTGCGCCAACACAAAGCTTCAGGGCACCCGACCCACATTGTTATGGGGGTGCTAGAGATGCGAAGGAGCTCGAGAATTTTCTGTTTGATATGGAACAGTACTTCCGAGCTACGAGGCCAGACTCTGAGGACACCAAAGTTTCAATAGCGACTATGTATCTGAACGGAGATGCAAAGCTTTGGTGGAGAACCCGTTGGGAAGAGATTCAACAAGGTCGGTGCCGGGTGGACACATGGGACGACTTGAAGCGTGAGTTAAGAACTCAATTCCTGCCTGAGAACACTGAGTTCGTCGCAAGGAGGAAGTTGAGACAACTCCACCAAACAACTTCCATTCGGGACTATGTGAAGCAATTTTCTGCACTGATGCTGGACATTCAGGACATGTCTGAAAAAGATAAGCTGTTTAGTTTTCTTGACGGCTTGAAGCCATGGGCTCAATAGGAACTTCATCGACGGAATGTCACTGATTTGGTCGAAGTAATTGCAGCTGCAGAAAGGCTTACCGACTTTGCTTCCTCAGAGGACCCGCGGAAGAAGAAGCAGTCCACAGGAAATCACCAACCAAGGCACCCTCCTGGGAAGGAACCTAGGGGTGAGCAAAGGAAGAAGAGTTTCCATAAGGGGCCGAACTCAAATGGCAGGGCCTCAAAACCTAGGAGATATTTCTTGTGTGGAGGACCACACAGTGTATGGGAGTGCCCGCAAAAATAGGCACTCAATGCCTTATCGGCTTCCATCAAGACCCCTAAGCCAGACAAGGGCAAGGTAATCGCCCTCAGTTCGAGTAGCTCCGAGTCGGGCAACGACGATGAGAAGTCGCAAGGACCCCGAATGTTGAATGCATTGCGGGGTCAAGTGGGGGAGAACCTGAAGCCGAAGCAACAAAAAGCAGGAAGCAGTGAGTTGATGTATGTAAACATTAGACTCAATGGCCAAACCACCCAAGCAATGGTGGACACGGGTGCTACTCACAACTTCATCGCCGACCGAGAAGCAAAGCGGCTTGGGTTAATCTTAGAGAAGAACCCAAGTCGAATGAAGGTGGTTGACTCAGAGGCTAAGCGAATCTCAGGGCTAGTAAAGGGAGTCTCCATCAAGATCGAATCATGGAGCGGGCGCACAAACATGATGGCGGTGCCATTGGATGACTTCCAAGTGATTCTTGGAATGGAGTTCATGCATGCAGCAAAGTTGGTGCCGATGCCATTCCTAGACTCCATATGTCTAATGGGAGGTGACAACCCCTGTGTGGTTTCTGTCACTCGAAGAGGAACCCAGGATCCCTAGCAACTATCAGCGTTGCAATTGAAGAAGGGGGTACGCAAAGGAAAGTTAACCTTTGTGGTTGCGATGAAGTTAGAAACACTCGATGGGGAGGCCCGTAAAGAACCTGCTGCGGTGACAAATATCCTGAAGGAGTTCAAAGATGTTATGCCACCTGAGTTGCCAAAAACTTTGCCACCATACAGAGGCGTAGACCATCTTATTGAGCTGGAGCCGGAAGTGAAGCCTCCAGCGAGACCACCATACCGCATGCCCCCTCCTGAGTTGGCAGAGCTCAGAAAGCAGTTAGATGAACTGCTAAGCGGTGGTCTCATCCGCAGTTCTAAAGCACCATTCGGAGCTCCAGTTCTCTTCCAGAAGAAACAAGATGGGAGTCTCCGACTATGCGTCGATTATCGAGCCCTTAACAAGGTGACCGTGAAGAACAAGTATCCCATCCCTCTCATTGCGGACTTGTTCGACCAACTGGGCAAAGCAAAGTATTTCTCAAAACTCGACCTTCGGTCGGGGTATTGGCAGGTGCGTATTGCTGAAGGTGATGAAGCGAAGACTACCTGTGTGACCAGGTATGGAGCATTTGAGTTCCTGGTGATGCCTTTCGGTTTAACCAATGCTCCAGCCACATTCTGCACTCTTATGAACCAGCTATTCAAGGAGTATCTGGATAAGTTTGTGGTTGTCTACTTGGACGATATCGTCGTCTATAGCCGAACACTTGAGGAGCATATTGAACACCTCCGAACAATCTTCAAAGTTCTCAAGGAGAATTCATTATTTATAAAAAGAGATAAGTGCTACTTTGCTCAGAAAGAGATCTTATTCTTGGGGCATCGGATCGGCGACGGTTCCATTCAGATGGATAAAGCAAAGGTGCAAGCAGTTATGGACTGGCAAACTCCAAAGAAGGTGCCCGAACTGAGATCCTTCCTTGGGTTTGTGAACTACTATCGACGCTTCATACTGGGGTATTCGAAGCGCGCAACTCCACTAACAGAGTTGCTGAAGAAAGAGCAGCCTTGGAGATGGTCCGACAAATGTGAAGCGGCATTCCAAGACCTAAAGGCTGCCGTTCTGGAAGAACCAGTGCTCAAATTGCCAGACTATGGGAAGCCCTTCGAAGTCCATACAGATGCTTCAGACTTCGCTATTGGGGGAGTACTCATGCAGGAGGGCCATCCGGTGGCCTATGAAAGCCGTAAGCTCAACGAGACCAAGAGGTGGTATCCAGTGCACGAGAAGGAGATGACAGCGGTGATCCACTGCTTACGGGTGTGGCGACACTACCTTCTCGGATCACGATTTGTATTGAGAACAGACAACATCGCTTTGAGTTACTTTCAAACTTAAAAGAAACTCTCCCCAAAGCAGGCACGATGGCAGGACTTCCTAGCGGAATTTGACATGGCAATGGAGTACAAACCCGGAAAAGCAAATATCGTAGCTGATACCTTGAGTTGAAAAGTGGAGGTCGTGAATGCCATACAACTAGAGGGCAGAGGCCAAACAAGCCAGTTGCAATCCAACTTCCTTTCTTGGATCAAGGATGGACTATACAATGATCCCCAAGTAGTAACCTTGATGCAATTGATTCAAGAAGGCAAGGCACGATGATTTTGGGTCTAGGAGGGACTCGTCTACACAAAAGGGAATAGAGTTTATGTTCCTCGGGTGGATAATCTGAGGCATGAGCTTTTGAAGGAGTGTCATGATTCCCTTTGGGCAAGACATCCGGGGATTCACCGAATATTGGCTCTCATGGAGAGGGCCTTCTATTGGCCGAAGATGGGGACAGATGTGAAGGAATATGTTCGGACGTGCCTAACTTGTCAATAAGACAAAGTGGAGCAACGAAAGCCGGTGGGACTTTTGGAGCCATTGCCCGTACCAGAAAGGCCATGGGAGAGCATTTCTCTGGACTTCATATCTAGCTTGCCAGCTGTAGGGGGACTCGGATCGATACTTGTGGTGGTCGATCGATTTTCGAAGTATGCAACCTTCATTGCTGCACCCTTACGCTGTTCAGCAGAGGAAGCGGCGAAGCTAATGATGAAGAATGTGGTGAAGTATTGGGGAGTCCCACACAACATTATAAGTGATCGAGATGCTCGATTTCTAGGACGATTCTGGACCGAGTTGTTCAAATTATTAGGGTCGAAGCTATACTTCTCCACAAGCCTCCACCCCCAGACGGATGGCCAAACTAAGAGAATAAACTCACTCCTGGAGCAATATCTTCGGCACTACGTGAGTGCCAACCAACGAGATTGGGTGAAGCTGTTGGACATAGCCCAATTCTCCTACAACCTGTAGTGGAGCTCTGCATCCAACAAGAGCCCCTTTGAGATCATCACAGGACAACAGCCGTCGACTCCTCACACTTTGGCTATTGGATATACAGGGAGTAGTCCGTCCGCATATCATTTGGCAAAAGAATGGCATCGAAATGCAGATATTGCGTGGGCCTACTTGGAGAAGGCGGCCAAAAAGATGAAGAAGTGGGCAGACTTAGGAAGGCGACCCCAGGAATACAAAGTCGACGATTTGGTGTTGGTGAAGCTCCAACCAGCATCACTCCAATTCTTTAGAAACAAGATGCATAAAGGATTGGTGCGCAAGTATGATGGCCCCTTCCCAATTATCAGTAGGGTGGGCAATGTTTCTTACAAGTTGCAACTGCCGGCATGGCTCAAGATGCACAATGTTTTCCATGCCAGCAACTTAAAAGCCTACCACTCCGATCCGCAAGATGCTTCTCGAGGCGTTTCAACTCGTCAACCTCCCACCAGAGCTTCCTACGAGAAGCGAGTTGAAACCATTTTAGTAGATCGCAGGACAAGGCTACCCAATGGAGCTGAACAAATTGAATACTTGGTGAAGTGGCAGAAACTTCCCAAAACCGAAGCCAGTTGGGAGCCAGAAGACACCCTCCGACATGAAGAAGCAGCTATCAAAGCCTACCAAAGAGTGTCAACGAGGGCGTCGACAACTTAAGTGGGGGAGAATGTCACGAACGGTCATCGCACACCGCAGCAACTTCGTTCAACGTTCCGTTCGTCGCTTGCCCATGCTTGTATATATCCTTGGCAGCCTGTTTTGCCATGTTTTGGTGTGTTTTTCCTTGTAAAAATGTAGAAAATAGTAGTTGTAGTGCAGCAGAACGATCGCTCACTGTATCTGCCTAGACATCCAAAAACAGCTTCGTTTTCGTTTGCCGCGGGCTGATTTCTGCAGGCCGCGGCCATGAGATTTTTGTCAGCCATCTCAGCACCCTAGAACCCCGCGGGTGGCACATGGCTGGATGGGGCTTCAGTATAGTGTCGGGCGTTGAACACTTTCACAAGTTTGCACGTCAACTTGATGGAAACTTGCCTTCGCGCCCGGCACTTGGGGAGTAGTTGTTTGCGGACTTGCAGCTGCTCATTCACCCCTCTAAAGTCCTTATTTTCCTCCTCTCTTTCTCTGTTTTCTCACACTCCAAGTGCTCGCTCAATTGCTTGTAAAGCTTCCCTCTTCACGAGACGTCGGGACTTGTCCGTCGCTCGTTCCAACAACTAATCAACTTCCCTTTTGACAGGTCTTACGGGACCTGCATGAGGTTGCAGCTCGGCTGACCCTTTGCGGACGCGTATGTCGCAAGGGCGCCTCAAGACTTAGGTAATCCAAGCTAAGTCCGATCGAAGTGGGCGCGAAGGCGATTCTTGACTTAGGCAACTTCAGCTAAGTCGGTGGCTTGCCGCAAGGGTGCCTCACCACTTAGGTAATTCTTACAAAGTGCGTAACAAATGGGTACAATACCCTTGGGTGCATCAACTAGATTCCAAACCTTGTTAGAGTACATGGAATCCATTTATAAATTTATGGCTTCCTATCATTTCCTGGAGTCTATGCTCATAATAGCCTCCTCGTAGGTTTGAGGATCAATATCCTTAACATCCTCTCCTCTAATATGTCTCACATATCTCTCAGGAGGATGGGATACTCTATCGGACCTACGTAAAGTTGGAACTTGTGTGCTAGGTATCTAAATAGATTCTAGCTGTGGAATGGTGCTTGAGCTAAGTTCTCCAATTTCGCTCAATTCTATCATGCTCCTATTGTCTCCACCAAGAATGTATTCCTTCTCAAGGAACACTGCTCTCTTGGCTACAAACACCTTTTGGTCCTCAGGATGATAGAAATAATACCCATAAGTTTCCTTGGGATATCCCACGAACTTGTACCATTCCATCCTAGATTCCCACTTGTTGGGATTGTGTCTCTTAACGTGGGCAGAGCAGTCCCAAATCTTAACAACCTTAAGATCGGGCTTCTTCCCATTCCATGTCTCATATGGAGTAGACATTACTGACTTAGTTGGAATTCTGTTCAGAAGGTAAGCTGCTGTCTCTAGGGCATATCCCCAGAATGAGATGGGTAGGTTGGCGAAACTCATCATGGAACGCACCATGTCTAACAGTATACGATTTCTCCTTTCTAATACACTATTAAACTATAGTGTATAAGGAGGTGACCATTGGGACAAAATCCCATGGTCTTTGAGGAACTGGGTGAACTCTGTACTCGAGTACTCACTTCCTCGATCTGATCGAAGGGTTTTAATACTTTTTCCTGTCTGGTTCTCCACTTCATTCTTATATTCCCTGAAATTCTCAAAAGCCTCAAAATTGTACTTCATCAAGTACACATGTCCATATCTTGAGAAATCATCAGTGAAAGTAATAAAGTAGGAGTAACCACCTATGGCATGAGTTGAAATGGGACCACATACATCACTATGTATGAGTTCCAATAACTTAGTAGCTCTCTTTCCAGTTTTACTAAATGAAGAGTTGGTCATCTTTTCCCGAAGGCAAGGTTCACAAGTTGCATATGACTCATAGTCAAATGGATCTAGATATCTATTCTTCAGCAACTTTTGAATCCTTCCCTCATGGATGTGACCTAGCCTACAATGCCACAGATATGCATTGTTCACCTCTTCTCATTTCCTCTTAGACTCACTTACACTCATGATATGTGGAGTTGTATCTAGGATAAATAAACCATTATGCAATATTCCTCTCATGATGATCTCATCATCTAATATTATTGAACAACCATTGTTCTCAAAAACTAATTTATATCTACTAACTGTCAAACATGAAATGGAAATAATATTTTTGATAATAGAAGGAACATAATAGCATGCATCTAATGCAATAATAGCTCTACCAGGTAGATGTAAGGTGACCTTGCAAACAACCACTACAGCAACCTTTGCTCCATTGCCCATCTTAAGGTCCATCTCGCCTTTGTTTAATCTCCTAGGTCCTACCAGAACGTACAACGAATTGTAGATATGATAAGCACTCCCGGTATCTAATACACATGTATTAACATAAGATTCTGACAAATGGAGACTAATCATGAATGTACTTGAAGCTTCTCCAAGTTTCTGTTTCGCCCTCTCTGCGAGGTACTCTTTGCAGTTCCTCTTTCAATGCCCATCTTTGCCGTAGTAGAAGCATTGGCCTTTGTCCTTTGTTGGGTCTTTCTTAGCAACCTTTGCCTTACCTATTTTGCTCTTACCCTTGCCCTTCTTAAGAGACTTCTTAGCCTTCCTTTTCTTTCTGATCTCACCAGCTTAGAGAACTGGCTTCTCTTTCTTGATGGTGCTCTCTGCTTCTCTCAACATATTGAGGAGCTTTGGGAGGGTCACCTCAAGTTTGTTCATATTAAAATTCATTATGAACTGAGAAAAGGAATATGGTATGGACTGAAGCATAGGATCCACACACAGGTTATTCTCTAGGATCATTCTTAAACTTGTGAGTTTCTCGATCCACTCAATTATCTTAAGGACATGGTTTTGAACCGGTGTCCCCTCAATCATCCTGGCACGGAAAAGACTATTTGATATCTCATATTATTGAGTTCTTCCCTGTTCCTCAAATAGTTTACGGAGATGCAGGAGTATGGAATTAGCATCCATATTTTCATGCTATCTCTATAACTTAGTAGTCACAGAGGCTAACATATAACACTAAGCAAGAGCGGAATCATCTATATACTTCATATTCGTCGGGTGTAGGGATCACTATATCAAGGATGTACACGATTTTTTTCACCATGAGAATGATTCTCAGATTATGAAGCCAATCCATATAATTTGGACCAGTGAGGCGGTTGGCATTAAGTATGTCACGTAAAGGATTTGAAAGTGATATTTTTCTGAAATTAAAGATGTAGTAGAAATAAATAATATGTAGACTTTGCAAAAATTAAATAGTTAAGATAAGGACTTCTATCTTAATATACTCTTACTAATTTTTTGTGAGACACCAACACCCTTCAATATGTGAATCGGAGACCCCCGGTGGATCTCTAGTGGGGATCGGGATCCAATCGACGTCTTATCGTAATCTCGAGGGACTCAACCGATCATATTAAGCCTGTAAAGGTAGGTAACTCTTGCCAATCACAACTCCTTGTGATTCCTGTCCTATTCGACCTCCGAACCACCATGGCCTCGAGGGACTCGACTAACTATGATGTTCGGTTAAGTCATCACTATCATTACAAGATGAGTCTGATTTGATAATATACTCTCGAGGGACTCGACCAAGCATACCATATCCTCAGGCCATCGGTGACATCTCTATGTCATAGATAAGATAGCGAAATGAGAATAGGTAAGTCTCGAGGGACTCGACCAACTCAACCTACACCGGGAATCAGTCCTACTATAACGATGGAAGGCCACGTGGGTCAATCTAATTGCCTCACTTTTATCGACTTAATATTATTAATAGAGGGAATTTTTGATTTGGTCTCCTAACATAATGTGTCACACATATACATATGTAATATATATATCTACATCGCATGCAATATATATACATATCTAGTAGGTGTATAATTAATCACACATCACATGAGCAATCACACCAGATGATCATGGACCACATCCTAATGTGATTAGGCCCGAGCCAATGGGCCCAATCACTCACATCAAGATCTATGTATGCTTCGGTGCATCTCCATGCCCTGTGATTATCCATCTCGCTTCATTGGTTTCGTCGGTATCTCAACGCATCTCTTTGCGTCGGATTATCTATCTCGACCTTGTGGGTCCCGCTATCGTTGCGCCTCTTTATGTAATTATAACATAATTATAAGTACACAGGCTCGACAATAAATGAGAAAAATAGAGGCTTGCAGGCCCTAATAATAATAATTACCTGTACACATATCACATCATAGGTCCATGATCATCTGTCCACATCATACATCACATGTATATGTTATTTTATAGGACTACTAGATAAATAATAATAATTAATTAAACTATTTAATTAACATATATATTTTTCTGAAATAGGGATATTCAAAGAATTTTTTAAATTTCGAGGGGTATTTTGGTCATTCTGTCAAAAGGGACAGAAATCAAAATTTCTAAAATTCCGAGGGGCAAAACTATCTTTTACCCGAAACCCTAATCCCTCTGCTGCGTTGCTGCGTTGCTGCATTGTGGCGTTGTGACCGCCGCCACCCTACCGGCGACGGCCACTACCTGCGGGCGTGTCGCCCTTACCCGCAGCAGGCGCTTCTGCTTGCGGGCAAGTGCTGTTGCCCTGCAAGTAGCGTTGCCGCCACGGGTGCCGCCTGCAGGGACCTCGCGGGCGTCGCTGCCCCGTAGGCAGCACTATCGCTGTGGGTGCCTCTGCCCGCAGGTTGCGGGGTAGCGACCGTAGCCGTCGCTACCCCCGCAAGTGTCTCTGCCCACGCCTTGCAGGCAAGCAGCAGGCCATCGACCACTTGTCACCACTTGTAGCATGCCTGCGTGCTCCTTGCATGCAACTACCGCCACCACCGCTGCCATTGCAGGCAGCAAGGCTACAAGCAGCCTTGCGGCCGCTGTGCAAGCGCAGCAAGGGCAGCAACACTTGCTGCCCTTCCTCACCTTTTGCGTCAATAATTTTGATGATAATAACTATTCTAAATCACAACACACGTAGTTTAAGATCCAATCTTCGCACGAACAACCTGGCTTTGATACCACTATTGGGAAATCCTATGGGGCGACATCTCATACGCAACGAAAGAACAAAAAAAACAAAGCCACATATTTCCCATAGAAAGGTTCCGTCATCATGCGAAGATCGGTGTGTTAAAAATAAATCTGTGAAAACTATATATGTAAAAAAAATACCTAGGGAGATCGTATATCCCTGAATCCTTGCAAATATGTAGGAGAGGATGAAGAAGGTCAAGCGTCATCCTCTCTAACGGTATCCACACGACAGGGACTACGACGATGCACCTCTCTAGGGAGAAGAGAACAAGAGGTGGCCACCAAAAATAACCCTTAGCCTATAGAACTTTGATTCCCTCCTATTTATAGAGAGCCCCTATAAACCCTAATGGATCTTGCCCTGTTGGGTATTGGATCTCCATTCAATTACCCAAGCCTCTTGAATTAGTGGGTCTCTACACAATAATCTCTTATTAGCAATTATTGGATATTATCTTAGGATCCAATAATTTAGGGGCTTAATGGATATCTAATAAGATAGTGACTCCAACGGATATCTCATATCTGAACCTCTACTCGTCGCAACACCTACCATATGTATGTGACCCTCTAGGCCCAATATCGAGCTAGCCATGAGTCATACTTGTCAGAACTCCTTCTGACTTAGTGAATTATTATCTCTATAATAATTCGCTCAACTCATCGACTACGGATATACTAGGCCACTATGCCACAGCCCCCAGACGATACAAGAGAATCCAATCCTTTGGACCTATGTATCCTCATTTATCATGTATCTATAGTTTCTCATCCATCTAATATCCCAGAGACTCTATATTGGGTATGGTGCTATCAGGCCCATACGATCTCTCCTCGAGTCTTGCTCTGGTCGAATTCTCTTGAAGAACTCTCTCTCTCAATCTGAATAACTTTGGCCAATGATTTGTTCGAGCAAGAATATATGGGATATTCCTCTCATGATACCGAGAGCGGATGATCCTCTATTAACACTCAATAGCCCTCGTAAGGTTGGCTACCACTCTCAATAACTAGCTATACTAGATCTGAAACTTTCTAAACCTATAAGTCCAGTATCAAAGAGTGGAGTACTCATACAAGATATCCTTGGTGTCTCAAGTCTAAGGACCAAATACACTATTGGGACTACAGAATCACTATTTAACGTGAGGTATCAATAACCATCCAACATTCCGTAGATGGATCAATCAGTGAACTCATTCCCTAATGAGCACCTGCACTATACCCTTAGTGTCCCCACATGAGTAGCTATGAGATCAACAACCTCCATCATATGGACGAGTATACAGCACACCAGTCTATCCGGTTATCTCGATGTCCCTCTCGAGTAACTTATGACTAGGATTATTTAGGGTCTATGTTTAAAGGTGAATCGATCTCATTATCGTGATCTCATCACGATCTGATTCCCATTGCACAGATCCAAGGACATCACAATATATGCAACATGCAAAATAAAGTGATAAAATACCTAATAATAAGTAAAGAGAAAGAGTGCATATGAAGTCACAAGTGCCATCACTCATGTGATTGGCTTGTAGGGCACATATGACTAACATAAACGATACAAACTTAAAGCAAGAATCAAATGATATCAAATAAAAGTTCATAAATCCAACGCATGATATCAATTGGTGATACATCATTCAATGATACAAATAAAACCACATTATCATATCAAGGGAAAATATCAAATTTAAACATGATACGATGATGACCATAGAAAAATTTTCATTTTAAGCATATATGTGTTATTTGCGATGCATACAATACATTCCATATAATTGTGATACATTGCAATATGCTTCAATCATTTGCGATGCATTTGATACATTATATATATTTGTGATACATTACGATGCTTTTAATGATAGCAAGCATTTTACGATATAAAGTATAGCAATTTATGATACTTGTCATCAATTTGCTTTTGTGATACAAATAAAGCATTTTACAAATTATATTTTTTAATACAAATCATGCCATCAAGTCATCAATTTGTCACATTTTTCTCCCCCTTTGTTATCAACAAAAAGAAAATGGGCCATTGATACCAAATGTTTGCTAGTCATATGTATCCTGTAAGCCAATCATATGAGCAATGACACTTGTAACTTGACATGCACTCTTTCTTTTACTTATTATTATTAGGTATTTTATTACTTTATCTTATGTGTTACATATATTGTGATGTCCTTGGATCTGTGCAATGGGAATTGGATCATGATGAGATCACGATAATGAGACCAATTTACCTTTAAACACAGACCCTAAATAATCCCGGTCATAGGTTACTCGAGAGGGACATCGAGATAATCGAATAGACTGGTGTGCTATATACTCGTCCATATGATGGAGGTGGCTGGTCTCATAGTTACGCGTGTGGAGACACTAAGGATACAATACAAGTGCTCATTGGAGAATGAGTTCATTAATTGATCCACTTATGGAATGCTAGATGGTTATTGACACCTCACGTTAGACAAGGATTCCGTAGTCCTAGTAGTATATCTGGTCGTTAGACTTAAGACACCAAGGATGTCCTGTATGAGTACTCGACTCTTTGATACCGGACTTATAGGTTTAGAAGTTTCAAATCTAGTGCAATTGGTTATTAGGAGTGGTAGCTAACCTTACGAGGGCTATTGAGTGTCAATAGAGGATCATTCACTCTCGGTATCATGAAAGAAATATCCCATGTATTCTCGCTCAAACAAATCCTTAGCCAAGGTTATTCGGATTGAGAGAGAAAGAGTTCTTCGGAAGAATTCGATTAGAGCGAGACTCGAGGAGAGACTATATGGGCCGGGCAGCACCATGCCCGGTATAGGATCTCTGGGATATTAGATGGAAGAAGGACTATAGATACATGATAATTGAGGATAAATAGGTCCAAAGGATTGGATTCCCCTGTATCGTCTGGGGACTATGGCGTAGTGGCACAGTACGTCCATAGTCGATGAGTTGAGTGAATTATTATGGAGATAATAATTCATTGAGTTAGAAGGAGTTCTGACAAATATGACTCACAACCAGCTCAATATTGGGCCTAGAGGATCACACATATATGGTAGGTGTCGTGAAGAGTAGAGGTTCAGAAATGAGATATCCGTAGGAGCCCCTAACTTATTAGATATCCAATAAACCCCTGTATTATTGGATCCCATGGATGAGATCCAATAAGAGCTAGATTATTAGGTAGAGACCCATTAATCAAAAGTCTTGGGTAATTGGATGGAGATCTAATACCCAATAGGGCAGGATCCATTAGGGTTTACAGGGGGTCTCTATAAATAAGAGGGAACTAAAGGTCCATAGGCTAGGGTTTTTTGGTAGCCACATTCTATTCTCCTCTCCCCAAGAGAGGAGCATCATTACAGTCCCCACCATATGGATTATCGCTAGAGAGGAGGATATTTAAACTCCTTCATCCAGTCCTACAGATCTGTAGGGATTCAGGGATATACAATCTCTCTAGGTACTTTCTTTTTACATATGCAGTTTTCGGATTCGCGGTTTATTTTTGACACACCGATCTTCGCACGACGATGGAATCTTTTGTGAAAATCTAGGGTGTTTTGTTTTTCTGTTCTTCCTCTGCGCTTGATATGTCACCCCCTTGGATTTCCCAACAATGTTATGATAGAACTTTTTTTGTAAAAATGACAAAAAGGGAAGGCTTATATCCATGAATTCATCAAGAAAATTTCATTCAAAAATAATGAAAAGCAATTCAATCATTGAAAATTCATGCCATAGAAATAAATTCGTAAAGTAGAAAAGATAGATCATCGAAGCCAAAATTCTTAAGAATTTCTACTTTCTATTAAGAGCTCATGAAAAAATTCATACAAGAAAGCCATTCATACATGAATTTCTAACAAGTAAAATTCATAGGAAAGTTTCATATTTCCACCAAGTAAAATTTGTGAGGTAGAGAAGAGATCATTCAAGCACAAAATTCATAAAAACTTATGATAAGAGTCATGATTGTCTATTCAAGAAAAATTGAGAAGTTGAAAGTCATAAAAAGTTCAAGAGGTAATTAGTTCGAATGATCGAAAATTCATATCATGATAAAAGTTAACTTGGCATTTCCATGAAAAATCCATAAAGTGGAAATTAATCAAATCATGCAAAATTCATAAATGCACATGACGTAAAAATTTATATAGGAGTTAGATCATTAAATTTGCATTTAGAGAAGTAAATGAAACCTGAATTGATTTCAAAAATTTATCAAACTTCAAATTTCATGATACAAAAGAGTGAAAAGTGAATCACGAATGCCATTCATTCATGCCAATGGAAGTAGGGGGAGGATAAAATTGATAGAATCAAATTTACCAAGTCATTAAATGGGCATGTTATCAATTCAAAAATCATCAAATGTGAATCATCAAATGATACTAAAAATCATCATTTGATGAAGCAAGAGAATCAATCCAAGATAAAAATGAAAGCTCCATCGAAAAGATGGTACAAGATAATATGAAATCAGAAAAGATAATACTAAGATAGGTGAGGGATCATGAAAACCAAAAAGATGATACACAATCGAAGAATTTCGAAAAAGGAGTACTCTTGATTTTATGCATTCAATTCAATATATATGAAACTTAAAGTGTACCAAAATAACATAAAGAGTACAAAGTGGGAGTTGTGAGCTCCATTACAACTCATGAAGTCAACATAGAGTTTTTACAACTATTCCTTGGGTGGAATGCCAAAATGTCTATACAAATTATCCAACTTGTGATTCATTTGATGTACTTCATTTAGGATCTCAACTTGTTGTGATTTGAGTTAATTAATTTAAGTTATAATCGGATTGTCAGAAGATGGAGTAGGAGCTGGATCTATCAGTGCAGCACCAAAAAGACTAGGGAGAGGAGATTCATTACCCCTAAATACAGGTGTTTTGAGTTCTTCTACTGGAGGGGGAGGATCAATCCTTCTAAGTAGCCTAGTCCAGATTTCATTCCTAAACGTGCACCTTAATCGCTTAAGTAGGTTTTTGTTTATGGCATTGTATCTATCTACTTTTATTCTTTCTTCGTTGGGTGATATCCTAATGTTGAATGCATGTAATAATCTTATGATTAACCCCCCATATGGAAGCATTAAGTTTTTAGATGCTATGTCAATCATGTTTTATCGGATTAAGTATCCAAAATAATTTTCTTATCTAGCCATTATCCAATACATAGTTCCTAGTTCCATTTAATTGACTTCGCCGTGATGATATTGTTTTGGAATTAGGATGCTAATAATGATGTGATGGAGAACCTTAGTGTTAAAAGGCAACAGATATTCACAGTTTTTAGGGACGATGGATAGGTTAAGATTTCCAAAGATGGTCTCTAAAGCCTCGGAATATGTTACTCCAATTGTGTCTAAATCTCATTGGCCTCTAAAATAACAACCTCTTCTCTTTTTGAAAATTCCTACTAGGTCACAAATTGTACTATCCGTAATTGAGATTTGGTTTCCTAGAAGGTAAGTTGACACATTGTTGTCTTCATCTATGCTTAGGTTGGTATAAAACAAATGAACTAGGCTAGGATATATTGGTTCGCTAATTTATAAAATGGGTAAGACATCTAGATTGGCAAACCAATGAATATGTTCTAGGTCTTCTAATTCACTTAGATCAACATACTTATCCTTATGTACATTTCTAGTTTCAAAATTATGATATATAAGAGTATTTTCACTAGAGTTAAACAAGGATGGGTCATATGAATCTCTTTCTTTCCTCTTTCCTTTGTCCCTGGATGATCTTCTAGGTGTCATTTATCTATAAATAATAATAGTGAATAAGTAATTATGAAAGAGCAGCAATGTATCAAGAATTCAAGGAAAGAAAGTCAAAGAATACCTTGGTAGAGATTTTTTGAAAAGATAGTGATCTTGTTCCATGATTTGAGAAGATGGAAGCCTCTCTTGGTTTTCTTGAGAAAAAAGATGGAGATTGAGAAGTGGGAGGGTGATTTTGGAGGCTGCAGCAAAGGTTAGGGTTGGTTCTACCGCTGGCCTTAAAGCCCCTTTATATAAGGGAGCTCTCGGGCGGTGCCACCACCAACTGGGCGGTGCCACCACTTGGGCATAGAATGTCCAAGCGGTGCTACCTCCAGTTTTGGTAATGCCATCGTTGGCACCTAGACTTAGACAATTTTTGGAGGTAGCAACACCTTGATCTTTTGATTAATTATTCTTCCTATATTTTGCAGAGATTATGATATTGAATTGGTTGAATTTGTTTATCATGCATTTGATCAACATTTGAGTCAATTTCATCCCTCACTATTTATCGATTTGAATAAATTAAAATAATAATCAAAAGAGGATGTTATAATCATCAAGGTTAACAAAGATCAATTCATAACATCATGAAGGACACCATTTATGGTTTATAAATATTCTTTTTAGCAAGATTAAAATCAAGAATCAAGAATCATATTATCTCAAGTCATAAGTCCAAAAAATAAAGATTAAGAAAAAAGAAATTTTGAGTAGGCAATAATACAGAAATTATCGATTTATGCATTCAAACTATCATTACTCATTGTACATAGTTTTAAAAGAACATCAAACATGATTCAAAACATTCATCACAGTTTTCAACTTATTCTAATCATCGAATAATCAAAGTCAATATCATAGTTTGCGAGATTCAAAGAATAGATTCATCACTAAGAAACACATTTGAAAGATATTTCAAAAAGGATATATCGTAATCGTAAATGTCGATAAGTTATTTATTTGAATGTAATCATCAAATGAGAACATGATTCATGCATTAGGAACATCAAGTCATCAAGATCAAAAGAAAATTCAAGTATCAAATGCATTCAAACCATCAATATTCAATAAGTCATGATTTCAACAAAATAAAGTTGTGATTCCAAACTTTTTTTAAATAGAAGTCATGAATCATTTTGAAGGATCTCATTCTAGTTCAATTCATCAACTCCAAACTCATCATCAAAATCATATTCAAGAAGTTCACAAGATTCACAAAATAATGAATTCATTAATGTCAAATAGATGGTAAATATATTTTCTTTTAAGTATTTCAATTTCGGTGATTTGACCTTTCATAGAAATGTTCAAATTTTTATACGAAAGCCAAGTATCATCACATATATACGAGATAAGGTTTCATCAAAACCATCAAAAACACATCATTTCAAAACATAGGATTTCAAATAGTAAAATCAAGCATGATTTTATAAAGCATCCTCAAAATCACTTTTCAAGAGATTTTATACTAGTATTAATTAAGGTGAAAAAATAATCAATACATTGCACTCAATGGTCCTCCATCACCCGAGCTAGTGAGCTTGATAAAAATCATGCAACATGAGGTATCGTTACTCCCTCCTAGCTTATGATGGTTAAGATGCCTAAATAAAGTGATTTTTGTTAGGGATCGAGTGGCACTAAGAGGGGGGGGGGGTGAATTAGTGCAGCGGTTAAGAATGATAAATTCAATGATTTAAAATAACTTTTGAAAACTTTGTATGTTGAAAATTATGCTTCGATTAAATCTACAATGAAAGATGCTTTAGAAGTAAATTAATTCGTAAGAAGAAGATCAGAAGGTAGAGCATCAAAGTGAAGATGGTTTGTAGTAAAGTAAATTACAAGAATATAAATGCAAACCAATTTATAGTGGTTCGGTCATACGACCTACATCCACTCTTGATTCCTCTTCACTTGAGGCCATCGGTTTTTCCATTAGCCATCCTCCTTCCAACGGGTGAGGATCAACTCCCTTACAGCTCTCCTTTTGACAAGCTTAGGAGATAACCCTTACAAGGCCTCTCACCCCTCTTTAAGGCTAGATCACACTTTAGAATAAGAGGGAAGGTTTTGACATAATTTCAACAAAGTTTTCCCTTCTTCTTTCTCAGTTTTTATGTGTGTTTGAACCATGGATGAGAGGGGTATTTATAGGCCTCAAGAGGATTCAAATTTGGAGCCCAAATTTGAATCACCTTGGTTTTCCCAGTGCTGGCGGTACCGCCGCCAGTTTGACACTAACTATCAATGTACTAGGCGGTGCCACCGCCCCAGCTCGACGATGCCACAGCCAGACATTTTCAGCTTTGGGCCTTAAACTCAGCCCAAATTAGTCCAAAACAAGGCCCAATTGGCCCCTACTTAGATTATAGGATTAACACATAATCCTAACCCAAATTAATATACTAACTATGAAATTAAAGACATTTCCTAAGCTATTACAAAGTCCGACAAGTCAAGGCTTCTTTCGATGAGCTTCCGACGAACTTCCGAGGGTTTTCCGACGAACCCTTGGAATCTACGAACTCCCGGCAAGCTCCTGGACTTCACGATGATCTTGGCAAGTTCCAACGAGCTTCTTTGGCAAGCTCCGATCTTTCTTGGCAAGCTACGTGAACTTTTGATGAACCTTCCAGCGAACTTCCAAAAACCTTTCGGTAAGCTCCCTACTCGTTCTCGACCAGTTCCGACAGTACTCCCAATGAATCTTTGGACTTTCGTCGAACTCTCGAACTCCCAACGATCCATCACACTTATCTTCTGACACTTTGTTTCGCTTTACGTCTTCATCGTTATCATAGTTAATCATGCACACACATAAATAAAAACTCTACTTCGATATAGACAGTTATTATAACGTGAATTGACATTCAGTTGCTTGGCACGTCATTGGCCGGTGCTTCATCCGATTCTTCAACGTATCGTCCTCTCTTACGTTTTGTTGCCCGATCGACGGTTGATCTCCGTAACCCCAATATCTTTGGTGCAACACGCTCTTCTTGGCTCGATGCCCGACGTACGAAGCCTTCTGCTGATTGTCGATCGAACCTTCGGCTCGACATCCAATATCCTGACATGATCACCTGACGCAACATCAATTCCTCCAGTGTCAACTGTCTAATCCTGATCGATAGTAGACCTGCATTACTCAAAATGCAGTTAGACAATAAACCATAATCAATTAGTTTCATCATCAAAATCTGAGATTTAATAATCTCCTCCTTTTTTATGATGACAACTAATTGATGACTAACGGAGTTAACCTTAACTCCCCAGAGTTTACTTAAACTCCCCCTATCAATATGCCATTGATAGAACACTTGGATTATCTCAAATCTAAGCAACATTCATCACAAATTATGAGAAACATCAATTCATCATGTAAATATATAAAATATTCAAACTATCATTATAATGCATGAAATCATCAATCTACTTCTCCCCCTATGTCATCAACAAAAAGGAGAAGTTGCATCATAGCTAATTTACCATATATGCAAGTTAACATATAAGCTAGATTTATAATATTTAATCATAGCAAGATTTTTAAAGATGTCCAAGCATAGCAATTCAACACTTGCTTCTTGTGCAAATTTGCACTTTACTTTTCTTGAAATTGCAAGGTAACAATTTTTTGATATTCAAGTTCTTTTCCTCTTTTGTAGGCTAGCAAGATAGCAAGTTTGCACTTTGATTTCTTTGTGATATGCCAAGCTAGCAATTTTCTTCCTTTTGAATGAGCTAGCAAAATTTTCATTTAAGGTGCAAGCTAGCAATAAACTTTCTCCCCCTTTATCAATGTAAAAAAGAAAGGGAGGATCAAATATGATTATATAAACTTTTCATATAAGTTTACATAAAAGAAGTTTACATCAATCTTCAAATCATGATACAAATATATCAATATAATGGATTAAGTCATGATTCGTGATTCATCATAAAAGATATCAAGAAGAACACAATTTCTTTTACTTCAATATTCAAATCATGACAAGTGATATATATCAAAATTCTACATGAATATTTCAATCATCAAGTCATGAATCATACAAAGAAGTATTTAAGCATAGGAGAAAAAATCAATTTAAGCATGCAATTAAGTTCAAATCATGGATACCAATGCTAGCATATTTTGCATGTATTCTCTTATGATATACAAGCTAGCATGCTTACTCCCCCTTTGTCATTATTGAAAGGAAGGGGAGGATTAATGTTTCAATGAAATAATTTTATATCAATCAATATTTTAATTTTTACATGATGCATTCAAAACAATAATGCAAAGAAATCATGTCATTCCTATATCATGAAGGATATGATGTGTAGGCTTTAGAAGAGCATGATTCATTTGAGAATAGATAGTAAAACAACTTGATTCATGCATAATAGTTTTCATCAAGATTACATTTTAAAAGAAATTCCAAATATATAGATGTTAAGATATCAAGACTTAGATTGTGATAAAACTTATTCAAGTTCGAATCATAAAAATCATTAACATAGTTTATGAGATTCATAAATGACATGGATTTGAATTATTTTCCTCTTTAGTAAATGATAAAAAGAAGCAATCATAGAGGAAGGTATTTTGATTCACAAAAATATCTCAAGTCAAAGAATTTAAAGTTATGATTTCAAGTGATCAAGAGAGGAGTCATAAAATCATTCAAACTCATTTTGTCAACTCGAAACTCCTAATCAAATCAAAAATATTTTCGAGATTCATAACATGAATGAAGTGATTATCAACTTTTTAGAGATTGCAAAATGATAAATAGAATTTAGATAAACACTTATTATCAAATCATTAATTTCATAATTCATTTAGAAGGTTCTCCTCTATGGTAAATAAAAAGGAAATATAGGAGAACAAAATGAATTAAGGGAGATACAACATGATTGAAGCATTTAACATGATTGAAGCATGATTTATATTTAAAATGTATCTTATGTTGTAAATACGAATCAAGCAATTTTTCAAGTTTGAAATCATCCTAAAAAATCACATTCAATAAATTCATAATGACAAGCATGGATTTATTAAGGAATCGATAAGATAGAGGATTGCATTTCATTTTTATAAATTTCTATTCATATGATTTGCTTCTTATAAGCATGCCTTTGCCTTAAAATAAAATGTCAACATTTAAGATGGAAAGGTAAATTTCATCATAATAATCATTAAGTCAAATCACATTAAGTATATGGCATTTTTCAAAAAATTCGATTTAAGAGTTTCACATGGATTCATCAAAACTGAAAACTTTTAGAGATAGAAAAATTTTCAAGAATCATGCATTTCCTTTTTATGATTTACTTCAAATAAGCATGCCTTTGTCTTTTAGTGTCAAATTGAGATAATCATGAAGGTTCAAGACGTAAAGGCAAAAACCATCATCAAGATTCTTAAAGTCGAAAAATATAACATGTCATATAAACAATTCATCATAAAATGATTAAGACCAAAAACACATAGGTTCAAAGTGCAAGAGTCACTCATCATACATAATGTGTTTTATTTTAATTTGTTTGTTTCATATGAGTGTGCTCATGTTTTAAAAGATAAGTATCATGTTTAAAACCAACACATGAGTTTCGTCATATGATATCATAAGATCATTGAGCATGACAACAAACTTTTAATATTTTCATTATTATCAATGATGATTTCATAAGGTGTGCGCAAGCCTTTTATGAAAATATGTTTCAACATATAAAAAACGAGACATAAGTTTCATCATAAAACCGTCAAGACCAAATACATAAAAAATGATAGCACATTTTCAATTTTTATGTAAAAGGCCATGCATTATGTTGAAAGCGAAATCATCAATATGCTTGCTACTATCTTTAATCACATTTGGTGTGCAAGAATTATCATGAAAAATGCCATTATCATGATGATGCATTTTTTTGTATAACAAACAATGCATCTTGTTTTGAAAACAAGATCAACATGAATTCATCACGATCATACATTTTTTTTACATGTTTCATTTTAGGTTGAGTATGTTCAAGAGATGTTTATAAAAGTGTCAAGCATCATGTTTAGAGACAATGTAAAACATCAAGATACACATGCATGGGTTAATCCTTTTAGGTGTACAAATATTATCACAAATCATACAATCATCATTCATATTTTTAATTTTCAAAAATTACTAGAAAGAAAAAGCATTAAAAAAAATTCCTACCAACTATATTAAGTAACTCATGAATGGATCATGTAATCTCAAAACAACATAAGAACATTTTAGGTGAGTTACTTACCTCGTTGTTGAAACTCATCAAAGCCCAATTCACCGTTTCATCATATGATTCTCCTTTGTGCTTCTTCTTCATCTTTGGCCTCTTCCTCCATTCAAGTTTATTTTTAGTTATAGATTCTTATTTTATGAACCTTTTAAATTTTAGTGTTCGAAGTACAAGTTCATCATTGTCCTCATCACTTGAGTCATCACTCAAGTGGCATTCATTTGTCCAAGGTTCTAAATCCGTCCGGTCCTTTGGAAGGAGGTTCATATGTTCATCATGTTCAACATGTTCTAAGAAACTCATTTCATATGTCATTAAGGATCCAATGAGTTTTTCAATAGAATAATCATTTAAATCTTTAGTTTCTTGTATCGCCATTATTTTAGGATCCCACCTTTTTGGAAGGGATCTTAAGATCTTGTTAGTGAGTTCAAAATTCAAAAAATATTTACCAAGAGCTCTTAAACTATTGATGATATCTATAAAATGGGTATACATGTCACCTATAGTCTCGCTTGGTTTCATCTGAACAAGCTCAAAATCATGCAATAAGAGGTTTACTTTCGAGTCTTTGACTCTACTAGTTCCCTCGTGCGTGATTTCAAGTGTTCGCCAAATTTTAAAGGTTGTTTTGCACATAGATATCTGATTAAATTTATTTTTTTGTCTAAAGCGCAAAATAAGGCATTCATAGCCTTTGCATTTAAAGAAAATAATTTTTTCTCTAAGTCCGACCATTTGTTCATCGATTTAGAGGAAAGTTGACAGTCATTTTCAATAATATTCCATAAATCCAAATTCATTGAAAGCAAGAAAACTCTCATTCGAGTTTTCCAATAGGTGTAGTCTAACCCGTTAAACAACGGAGGATGAACAACCGAAAAGCCCTCTTGAAAGCCATAAAGAGTCATTTCTCATGGGTGTAAATCCGAATAAGAAATAATGAAGCTTTGATACCAATTGTTAGGGATCGAGTGGCACTAAGAGGGGGGGGGTGAATTAGTGCAGTGGTTAAGAATGATAAATTCGATGATTTAAAACAACTTTCGAAAACTTTGTACATTGAAAATTATGCTTCGATTAAATCTGCAACGAAAGATGCTTTAGAAGTAAATTGATTCGTAAGAAGGAGATAAGAAGGTAGAGCATCAAAGTGAAGATGGTTTGCAATAAAGTAATTTGCAAGAATATAAATGCAAACCAATTTATAGTGGTTCAATCATACGACCTACGTCCACTCCCAATTCCTCTTCACTTGAGACCACCGACTTTTCCACTAGCTATCCTCCTTCCAACGGGCGAGGATCAACTCCCTTATAGCTCTCTCCTTTTGATAGGCTTAGGAGGTAACCCTTACAAGGCCTCTCACCCCATTCTAAGGCTAGATCACACTTTAGAATAAGAGGAAAGGTTTTGACACAATTTCAACAAAGTTTTCCCTTCTTCTTTCTCAGTTTTTGTGTGTGTTTGAACCATGGATGAGAGGGGTATTTATAGGCCTCAAGAGGATTCAAATTTGGAGCCCAAATTTGAATCACCTTGGTTTTCCCGGTGCTGGCGGTACCATCGCCTGACACTGGTGGTACCACTGCCAATCTGACACTAACTGTCAGTATACTGGGTGGTGCCACCACCCAGCTAACAGTGCCACCGCTTGGGCTCTCGGCTACTGGGCGGTGCCACCACCCCAGCCTAGCGGTGCCACCGCTTGGGCTCTCGGCCACTGGGTGGTGGCCCACCCAGCCTAGCGATGCCATCGCCAGACACTTCCAGCTTCACTGGTTGGGCCTTAAACTCGACCCAAACTAGTCCAAAATAAGGACTAATTGGCCCCTACTTGGGTTATAGGATTAACATCTAATCTTAACTCAAATTAATATGCTAACTATAAAATTAAAGATATTTTCTAAGCTATTACAAAGTTCGATAAGTGAAGACTTCTTCCGATGAGCTTCCAGCGAACTTCTGGTGGTCTTCTAACGAACCCTTGAAAACCATTCTACGGACTCCCGGCAAGCTCCTGGACTTTACGATGATCTTGGCGAGTTCCAATGAGCTTCTTTGGCAAACTCTAATCTTTCTTGGCAAGCTCAGCAAACTTTCAAAAATCCTTTGGCAAGCTCCTTACTCGTTCTTGCCAGTTCTGGCAGCACTCTCAACGAATCTTCAGACTTTCATTGAACTCTCGAACTCCCAACGATCCATCACACTTTTCTTCCGGCACTTGGTTTCACTTTACGTCTTCATCGTTATCATAGTTAATCCTGCACACATATAAACAAAAACTCTACTTCGATCTAGACAGTTATTACAATGCAAATTGATATTCAGTTGCCCGGCATGTTAATGGTCTGCGCTTCATCCGATTCTTCAGCACATCATTCTTTCTTGCGTTTTGTTGCCCAATCGGCGGTTGACCTCCGCAACCCCGATATCCTTGGCGCAACATGCTCTTCTTGGCTCGATGCCCAACGTACAAAGCCTTCTGCCGATTGTCGATTGAACCTCCGACTCGACATCCAATATCCTGATGTGATCACCCACCACAACGTCAATTCCTCTAGCATCAACTGTCTAATCCAGATCGATAGTAAACTTGCATTACTCAAAATACAGTTAGATAATAAACCACAATCAATTAGTTTCATCATCAAAATCCGAGATTAAACATATTTTTGGGTACCCATTTGAACTTAGGTGCCTAAAAATTGATCTACTAATTTTGTCATTGTGCATTGAATTTCTTATGGTTCCTTTAGGAACCCATATCAATTTATGTGGGCTTAGTTTCTTAAACGGATATTTGTAAATAACATGTCTTGGTTTGCAACAAAAGTTATACTTTGTATGAGATGATACATGTAACGTAGGTTCTTTAACAAAAGTGATTAGATTTTGGTAAAATCCACTCACAAATCCAATTCCACTCTTCTTATAGACATGACCCTTATTAGCAAGGATCATATCCAAAGACTTGCTCCTAACCTTAAATCTCTTTAAGGTTTCCTTAAGTAGCAAGTTCTCATTCTTAATTGCCTCTAACTGTTTATACTTAGAGCATGGAGGCAAAGAAGGAGTGTTGAGTTTAAGATTTTCAAATTTATTAACTAAGAAAGCATGCTCTTTTTTTAATAAATTAAAATTTTTACTAATTACATTAGACTCATCAAGAAAATCATGAAAGGCATTTGAAAGCTCGTTGAAAGTTAATTTTTTATTAATTAAATTACTTACCTCTTCTCCGATAGCCATTAAGGCAAAGTTGGTGACCTCCTTGTTGCTTGGTTCTTCATCTTCGGAGCTACTTGAATCAACCCATGTTGCCTTTAGAGCCTTCTTTTTCTTTGGTTGCTTCTTCTTAGCTTGGGGGCATTCACTTTTAAAATGCCCTAGTTTCTTGCATTCATATCATATTACTTGTTCCTTTTTTATTTCAAGTTTATTTTTAAAGTCATTTTTAAATTTATTTCTTCTTATAAATTTTTTGAATTTTTGAGTCAAGAGTTCAAGTTCGTCATCATAGTTCTCATCACTTGAAGATTATTTCAAGTGGTCTTCTTGTGTTCTTAATGCTATATCCTTTCTATTCTTTGGAAGGGACTTCTCAAGCTCATCATGAGCATTGCAAGTTATCTCATAGGTCATTAATAACCCAATTAGTTTTTCAAGAGAAAAGTTCTTTAAGTCCTTGGCCTCTTAAATGACCGTAACTTTAGGATCCCAACTCTTTAGGGGGGGATCTTAAGATTTTAGTTACAAGTTCAAAATTAGAAAAAAGTTTCCTAAGTGCTTTTAGTCCATTGATGACATTCGTAAAACGGGTGTACATGTCTCCGATGGACTCACTTGGTTTCATTCGAAATAACTCGTAAGAAAGCACTAAAAGATTGATTTGGACTCTTTCACTTGACTTGTACCTTCATAAGTAATTTCAAGAGTATGCCAAATATTAAAGGCTGATTCACAAATTAAAACATGATTAAATTTATTTTTATTAAGAGTACAAAATAAGGCATTCATAGCCTTGGCATTTAGAGTGAAAGTCTTCTTCTCCGACCCATTCCAATCACTCATCGGAAGAGAAGACTTTTGGAAGTCATTTTCAATAATGTTCTAAAGTTTAAAATCCATAGAAATAAAAAAAAGTCTCATGCGAGTTTTTCAATAAGTGTAATCTGACCCATTGAACATAGCCGGACGTGTAATTGATTGGCCCTCTTGTATGCTGGCAAATGCCATCTCTCTTAGGTTTTAAACCAAAATGAGAGTGACCAAGCTCTGATACCAATTGTTAGGATATAGAGTGGTACTAAGAGGGGGTGGGGGGGTGAATTTGTGTAGTGGATAAAAATCAACAATTTAAATCGATTCTGGAAAAACATTGTACGTTGAGAAGTTTTATCCGATGAAAGCGATTTCGATAAAGAAGATTGATTCGAGAGAATGCATAAAAGAGTAGAGAAGGAAAGAATGAATGAGTGCAGTGAAGTAAAGAATTGAATGTAATAATTTAAATATGCACACCAAGAGAAGTACGTAGTGATTTATAGTGGTTTGATCAAATGACCTACGTCCACTTCCGAAACCTCCTCCGATGAGGTTTTTCGGCTTCCACTATCAACCCTTCTTGAAGGGGAAGGATCAAATACCCCACTTACAGAACTTTACAAATGGCTCACACCCTTTTATAGAATTTTTTACAAGTCAGAATTTGGGAGGTGAATACTCTAACTTTTTAAGGCTATTACACGAAAGTTTTTGCTCAATTCTTATCACTTCTCAATGCACTTAGCCATCTGAGAAGTAAGAGATATTTATAGCCTTAATTGACTTCAGAATTGGAGCCAAAAGAGGTCACATCCCAGATTTTCGGGTGCTAGCGGTACCACTACCTGACATTGGCTATACCATTGTCAGTTGACCCTGACACTAGGCAGTACTACCGCCCAGTCTGGCGATACTATCGCCTGACAGGGTCTCGGGCTCTATGGAAGGGTGATATCACCGCTTGGCAGTTAATAACTATCGGACGGTACCACCGTTGACCTGGGCAGTACCACCACCCAGTGGTCCTAGGAATCTATATCTTAGGTAGTTCCATTGCCCTAGTCTAGTGGTGCCATCACCAGACAGGGTCTAGCACTTCTAGATGGGCCTTGAATCCAGCCCAATCCAGTTAATTTATAGGCCCAATTGGCCCCTACCAGGGTTAAAGGATTAACACCTAATCCTAACCCTAATTAAATGCTAACTATAAAATTAAAAACATATTCTAAGCAAAACATGATTCGACAATGCCAAGTCTTCTTCCGGCTAACTTCAGACAAACTTCCGATGGACTTTTGATGAACCCTCGAACAACATACGATGGACTCCCAACAGGCTCCTAGACTTTAAAAATGACCTTGGTGAGTTCCGACGAGTCTTCTTCGTCAAGCTCTAATCTTTCTTGATGGGCTCCACGAACTTTCGATGAATCTTCCGATGAACTTCCAACAACCCTTCAGCAAGTCCATGATTTATTCTTGGCCAGTTTTATAGTACTTCTGATGAACCTTCTTAATTCTGATGGACCCTTGAATTCCCAACGTACTTGACTCTAGCAATTTGTTTTATGTCTTCATCTCTATCGTAGTTAATCTTGTATACTTTTCTCAATAATATGGATTAGATCAAATAATCTATCAATTGAGTGTATCATCAAAATCTGAGATTCAACACCCTCAATTTCTCAATACTGTGGACTTAAGTTTTCTATTGAATCAAGATTGTTTCCTTCTTACCAATTACAAAAGAAGAGATTTATCAACATGATTCATGGTCTTTTGATATTCATGACTTGATCTTTTACAATCTTTGACATTATATGTTTCATGACATGATTTTCATTATGTTCAATTCCTTTGTTTTTATGATTATGATTAGAGCATTGATGTAAAAGAAAAAATTATACCATTATATTATTTTTTACAATAACAAAAGGGGAGAAATTATTACTAGCTTGTAAATCTAAAAGGAAGTAAGAACTTGCTAGCTTGCATATCGCAAAGGGAAGTAAAGATTTTGCTTGCTTTGACATCTCAAAAGAGAAGCAAAAGCTTGCCTATCTCAAGAAGCAAAATTTGCAAACTTGCACATCTCAAAAGAGAAGCAAGAATTGCTAGCTTGCACTTCTCAAAAGAGAAGAAAGTGCTAGTCATATGTGCCCTGCAAGCCAATCACATGAGTGATGGCACTTGTGACTTGAAATGCACTCTTTCTCTTTGCTCATTATTAGGTATTTTATCACTTTATCTTGCGTGTTGCGTATATTGTGATGTCCTAGGATCTATGCAATGGGAATCGGATCGTGATGAGATCACGATAATGAGACCGATTAACCTTTAAACATAGATCCTAAATAATCCTAGCCATAGGTTACTCGAGAGGGACATCGAGACAACCAGATAGACTAGTATGCTATATACCCGTCCATATGATAGAGGTGGCTGGTCTCATAGCTACTCGTGTGGGGATACTAAGGGTACAGTGCAAGTGCTCATTGGGGAATGAGTTCACTGATTGATCTGCCTATAGAATGCTGGATGGTTATTGATACCTCACGTCAAACAATAATTTCATAGTCCTAGTAGTGTATCTGGTCCTTAGACTTGAGACACCAAGGATGTCCTATATGAGTGCTCCACTCTTTAATATCAGACTTATAGGTTTGGAAAGTTTCAGATCTAGTACAGCTAGTTATTGGGAGTGGTAGCCAACCTTACGAGGGCTATTGAGTGTCAATAGAGGATTATCTGCTCTTAGGATCATGAGAGGAATATCCCATGTATTCTTGCTCAAACAAATCCTTGGCCAAGGTTATTCAAATTGAGAGAGAAAGAGTTCTCCGGGAGAATCCAACAAGAGCAAGACTCGAGGAGAGACCGTATGGGCCTGATAATACTATACCCGGTATAGGGTTCCTATGATATTAGTTGGATGAGGGACTATAGATACATGGTAACTGAGGACAGATAGGTCGAAAGGATTGGATTCCCCTGTATCGTTTGGGGGCTATGGCGTAGTGACCTAGTACGTCCGAAATCGATGAGTTGGGTGAATTATTATAGAGATAATAATTCACCAAGTCAAAAGGAGTTCTGACAAGTATGACTCGCGGCTAGCTCGATATTGGGCCTAGAGAGTCACACACATATGGTAGGTGTTGCGACGAGTAGAAGTTCGGATATGAGATATCTACTGGAGCCCCTATCTTATTAGATATCCATTAAGCCCCCGAATTATTGGATCTTAAGATGAGATCCAATAGTTACTAATAAGAGATTATTGGGTAGAGACCCACTAATTCAAGAGGCTTAGGTAATTGGATGGAGATCCAATCCCAACAGGGCAAGATCCATTAGGGTTTACAAGGGACCTCTATAAATAGGAGGGCACCAAAGCTCTATAGGCTGGGGGTTCTTTTGGTAGTCACCTTATGTTCTCCTCTCCCTAGAGAGGTGCATCGTCGTAGTCCCTGTCATGTGGATACCGCTAGAGAGGAGGACGTTTGACCTTCTTCATCCTTCCTATAGATCTGCAGGGATTCAGGGATATACGATCTCCCTAGGTATTTTCTTTTACAAATGTAGTTTTTGCAAATTTGTTTTGATGCACCGATCTTCGCACGATGACGGAACCTTTCTATGGGAAATCTATGGTTTTATTTTTTTTCTTCCACTGCGCATGAGATGTCACCCTATAGGATTTCCCAATAGTGGTATCAGATCTTAAACTGCATGTGTTATGATTTAGAATAGTTTTTGTCATCAAAATCGTTGACGCAAAAAGTGAGGAAGGGTAGCAAGTGTTGCTACCCTTGCTGTGGACGCATAGCGACTGCAAGGTTGCTTGCAACCTTGCTGCCTGCAATGGCAATGACGGCAGTTGCGTGTAAGGAGCGCGCAGGCAAGCAGCGGGCGACACCCGCGGGGGCAACGCCGCTTGCGGAACTGCACCTGCGGGCAGAGACACCCGTGGGGGCAGTGGCAGCTACGGGCGCTACCCCGTAGCCTATAGGTCGAGGCACCCGCAATGGCAGTGCTGCCTGCGGGGCAACGGCGCTCGTTCGCTGCGGCGGCGTCCGCCGCGGGCAAGGGCGTCGCGCTCGTAGGAAGTGGCCGTCACCGACAGGGTGGCGGCAACCACAACATAGCAACACAGCATAGGGATTAGGGTTTTCGGATAAAAGATAGTTTTGCCCCTCGAAATTTTAAAAATTTCGATATCTGTCCCTTTTGACAGAATAACCAAAATACCCCTCAAAATTTAAAAAATTCTCTGAATATCCCTATTGTCAGAAAAATATATATGTTAATTAAAAGTTTAATCAACTATTATTATATATCTAATAGTCCTATAAATTAACATATACATGTGATGTATGATGTGGACAAATGATCATGGACTTCTGATATGATGTGTGTACACGTGATTATTATTATTGGGGCCTGCGTACCTGTAATTATGTTGTAATTATATGAGGAGGCATAGCGATAACGGGACCCACAAGGTCGAGACGGATGATCTGACGCATGGAGATGCGTTGAGATACCCACGGAACCGACGAAGCGAGAAGGATAATCACAGGGCATGGAGATACATCGAAGCACACATAGATCTTGATGTGAGTGATTGGGCCCACTGGCTTGGGCCTGATCACATTAGGATATGGTTCATGATCATCTGGTGTGATTGCTCATATGATGTGTGATTAGTTATACACCTACTAAATATATATATATTTGCATGCGATATAGATATATATTAAATATGAATATGTGTGACACATTATGCATTATGTTAGGAGACCAAATCAAAATCTCCTCTATTAATAATATTAAGTCAGTAAACATGAGGCAATTAGATTGACCCATATGGCCTTCCATCGTTATAGGTAGGAATCGATTCCCGATGTAGGTTGAGTTGGTCGAGTCCCTCGAGACTCACCTATATTGCGTTTCGCTATCTTATCTATGACATAGATATGTCACCGGTGACTTGAGGACATGGTATGCTTGGTCGAGTCCTTCGAGAGTATATCATCAAATCAGACTCATCTTGTAACGATAGTGATGACTTAACCGAATATCATGGTTGGTCGAGTCCCTTGAGGCCATGGTGGTTCAGAGGCCAAATAGGACGGGATTCACAAGGAGTTGTGATTGGCAAGAGTTGCTTACCTTTATGGGCTTAACGTGATTGGTCGAGTCCCTCGAGGTTATGTTAAGATACCGATTGGATCCTGATCCCCATTAGAGATCCGTCGGGGGTCTCCGATTCACATACCAGAGGGTGTTATGTGTCTCACGAAAAATTAGTGGGAATACATTAAGATAGAAGTCCTTATCTTAACTGTTTAATTTTTATAAAGTTTGCATATTATTTATTAGTGGGAATACATTAAGATAGAAGTCCTTATCTTAACTATTTAATTTTTGTAAAGTTTGCATGTTATTTATTTCTACTACATCTTTAATTTCAGAAAAATATCACTTTCAAATTCTTTATGTGGCATACTTGATCCAACCACCTCACTGGTCTAAATTATACGGATTGGCTTCGCAATTTGAGAATCATTCTCACGGTGGAGAAAATCGCATATGTCCTTGATACAATGATCCCTACGCCCGATGAAGCGGTAAGCGAGGATGAGATCACTTGTTATGTGAAGTACATAGATGATTCCACTCTTGCTCAGTATTATATGTTGGCCTCTATGACTATTGAGTTATAGAGATAGCATGAAAATATGGATGCTAATTCCATACTCCTACGTCTCTATAAACTATTTGAGGAATAGGGAAGAACTCAGCGATATGAGATATCAAAGAGTCTTTTCCATGCTAGGATGACTGAGGGGACACTGGTTCAGAACCATGTCCTTAAGATAATTGAGTGGATCGAGAAACTCACAAGTCTAGAAATGGTCCTAGAGGATAACCTTTGTGTGGATCTTGTGCTTCAATCCCTACCAGATTCCTTTTCTCAGTTCATAATGAATTTTAATATGAACAAACTTGAGGTGACCCTCCCAAAGCTCCTCAATATGTTGAGAGAAGTAGAGAGCACCATCAAGAAAGAGAAGCCAGTTCTCTATGCTGGTGAGACCAGAAAGAAATGGAAGGCTGAAAAGTCCCTTAAGAAGGGCAAGGGCAAGGGCAAAATGGGTAAGGCAAAGGTTGCTAAGAAAGACCCAACAAAGGACAAAGGCCAGTGTTTCCACTACGACAAAGATGGGCACTGGAAGAGGAACTACAAAGAGTACCTTGATGAGAGGGCAAAACAGAAGCTTGGAGAAACTTCAAGTACATTCATGATCAATCTTTATTTGTTAGAATCTTATGATAAAACATGGGTATTGGATACCAGGAGTGCTTATCATATCTGCAATTCGTTGTAGGTTCTGGTAGGACCTAGGAGATTGAACAGAAGCGAGATGGACCTTAAGATGGGCAATGGAGCAAAGGTTGATGTAGTGGCTGTTGGCAAGGTCACCTTACATCTGCCTAGTAAAGCTATTATTGCATTAGATGCATGCTATTATGTTCCTTCTATTATCAAAAATATTATTTTCATTTCTTGTTTAACAGTTAGTGGATATAAATTAGTTTTTGAGAACAATAGTTGTTCAATAATATTAGATGATGAGATCATCACGAGAGGAACATTGTATAATGGTTTATTTATGTTAGATACAGCTTCACATATCATGAGTGTAAATGAGTCTAAGAGGAAATGAGAAGAGGTGAATAATGCATATCTGTGGCATTGTAGGCTAGGTCACATCCATGAGAGAAGGATTCAAAAGTTACTGAAGAATGGGTATCTAGATCCATTTGACTATGAGTCATATGCGGCTTGTGAACCTTGACTCGGGGAAAGATAACCAACTCTCCATTTAGTGGAACTAGAGAGAGAGCCACTGAGTTATTGGAATTCATACATAATGATGTATATGGTCCCATGTCGACTCATGTCATAGGTGGTTACTCCTACTTCATTACTTTCATTGATGATTTCTCAAGATATAAATATATGTACTTGATGATGTACAAGTCTGAGACTTTTGATAAATTCAGGGAATATAAGAATGAAGTGGAGAACCATATAGGAAAGAGTATTAAAACTCTTCGATCAGATCGAGGAGGTGAGTACTTGAGTACAGAGTTCACCTAGTTCCTCAACGTCCATAGGATTTTATCCCAATGGATACCTCCTTCTACACCACAGCTTAATAGTGTATCAGAAAGGAGGAATCGCACACTATTAGACATGGTGCGTTCCATGATGAGTTTTGTCGACCTACCCATCTCATTCTGGGGATATGTCCTAGAGACCGCAGCTTACCTTTTGAACAAAATTCCAACTAAGTCAATAATGCCTACTCCATATGAGATATGAAATGGAAAGAAACCCGATCTTAAGGTTGTTAAGATTTGGGGCTGCCCTACCCACGTCAAGAGACATAACACCGATAAGTTGAAATCCAGGATGGAACGATGCAAGTTCGTGGGATACTCCAACGAAACTTGTGAGTATTATTTCTATCACCTTGAGGACCAAAAGATCTTTGTAGCCAAGAGAGCAGTGTTCCTTGAGAAGAAACACATTCTTGGTGGAGACAGTGGGAGCATGATAGATTTGAGCGAGGTTGGAGAACCTAGCTCAAGCACCATTCCATAGCCATAATCTGTTCAGATACCTAGCACACAAGTTTCAACTTTACGTAGGTTCGGTAGAGTATCTCATCCTCCTAAGAGATATGTGGGACATATCAGAGGAGAGGATGTTGAGGATATTGATCCTTAGACCTACGAGGAGGCTATTATGAGCATAGACTCTGGGAAATGGCAAGAAGCTATGAATTCAGAAATGGATTCCATGTACTCCAACAAGGTTTGGAACCTAGTTGATGCACCTGAGGGTATTGTACCCATTGGCTGCAAGTGGATCTTCAAAAACAAGATTAGAGTAGATGGAAGGGTAAAGACCTATAAAGCAAGACTAGTGGCTAAGGGGTATCGTTAAAGGCAAGGTGTTAACTATGATGAAACTTTCTCACCTATAACCATGCTAAAATCTATTTGAATTCTATTGGCTATTGCAGAACACTATAATTATGAGATCTGGCAGATGGACGTCAAAACCGCATTCCTCAAACCTCGAGGAAGATGTGTATATGATACAGCCTGAGGGATTCGTGTCTAGAGATAACCCAGATAAGGTGTGCAGGTTGCTTAGGTCCATTTATGGACTGAAGCAAGCTTTTCGAAATTGGAACATAAGATTTGATGAGGTGATCAGATCTTATGACTTCGTTAAGAACAAAGATGAGCCTTGTGTGTATAGGAAGGTAAGTGGGAGCACTATCATCTTTTTGGTATTATATGTAGATGACATCCTGATCATTGGGAATGATGTAGGAATGCTCTCCACAGTAAAGGCTTGGCTATCTAAGCACTTCTCCATGAAGGACTTAGGGGAATCATCCTACATATTAGGGATACGGATCTATAGAGATAGATCCAAGAGGATGCTTGGCTTGTCCCAGTCCAGGTACATACACCATTGTTAAAAGGTTTGGCATGAAAAATTCAAAGAGAGATCTCATACCAATGAGATATGGAATATCACTTTATAGGAGTATGTCCCCAAAGACTCTTGAAGAAAGGGCACACATGGATATGATACCATATGCCTCAGTGATAGGAGCTATCATGTATGCTATGCTATGTACCAAGCCTGATACAACGCATGCTCTGAGTGTCACGAGCAGGTATCAGGTAGATCTAGGCTTGGAGCACTGGAAAATAGTAAAATGTATCTTTTAGTACTTTAGAAGGCCTAAGGATCTTTTACTGGTATATAGAAGCAGTAGCCTCAGGGTTGAGGGCTACACGGACTCGAGCTTCTAGTCTGATGTCGATGATAGCAAGTCTAATTCAGGGTATGCATTCACCCTGAATGGAGGAGAAGTATACTGGAAGAGTTCTAAGCAAGACACTACTGCTGACTCGACCGTAGAGGTGACATACATTGCTGTGGTAGAGGCAGCAAAGGAGGGAGTCTGGATGAAGAAGTTCATCACAGATTTGGGAGTCATGTCGAATAGTGAGGAGCTAATTGTTGAATCTCGGATTTTAATGATGAAACTAATTGATTGTGTTTTGTTGTTTAATTGCATGTTGAGTTACGCAGGTCTTCTATCGATCAAGATTAGACAATTGACACTAGAGAAATTGATGTTGCGCCAAAGGTGATCACGTCAGGATATTGGATGTTAAGCCGGAGGTTCGGTCGACTATCGGCAGGAGGCTTCGGACGTCGGGCATCAAGCCAAGAAGTGCGGAGTTGCGCCATGGATATCGGGGTTGCGGAGGTCAACCACCGATTTGGCAACAAGCCACAAGAGAGGGCGATGTGCTGAAGGATCGGAGGAAGCGCCGACCAATGACGTGCCGGGTAACTGGATGTCAATTCGCATTATAATAATTGTCTAGATCGAAGTAGGGTGTTTGTTTGTGCAGGAGTAACTATGATAAGGATGAAGACGTAAAGCAAAACAAAGGGCTGAAGTCAAGTGTGATGGATCGTTGGGAGTTCGATTGTTCGATGGAAGTCCGAAGATTCATTGGGAGTGTTGCTAGAACCGGCCGAGAATGAGTAGGGAGCTTGCTGAAGGGTTTTCGGAAGTTCACCGGAAGGTTCATCTGAAGTTCGCGAAGCTTGCCAAGAAAGATCGGTGATTGCCAAAGAAGCTCAGGGGAACTCGCCAAAATCATCATTGAGTCCAAGAGCTTACCGGGAGTCCACAGGATGGTTTCCGAGGGATCGTCGGAAGACCGTCGGAAGTTCGCCGGAAGCTCGCCGGAAGAAGACTTGACTTGCGGACTTTAAAATAGCTTAGGAATGTCTTTAAATTCATAGTTAGTACATTAATTTGGGATAGGATTAGGTGTTAATCCTTTAACCCAAGTATGGGCCCATTGGGCCTTATTTGGGACCAGTTTGGGTCGAGTTTTCGGCCCAAACCAGAAGTTGATTTGTCTTTGGCGGTGCGTGCAATCGCCAAACAAACTCGAAAACGTGCAGAGCGAGCTCAGGCGGTGCTACCACCCAGCCTGGGGCGGTAGTATCGCCCAGCTACAAGAATAACGATGGCGGTAGTATCGCTGCGCTCCAGCGGTAGTACACGCTTGCAGCAATCGTCGATCTGACGACGACAAAGCGGTAGCACAACCTCGACAAAGGTAGCACCGCTAGCACCGGAACTCCAATTTGATTTCAAATTTGGAGCCCAAATTTGAATCTATTTTAGATTTATAAATACCCCCCCTTTCTCAACTGAAAGATGACCCTTTTGAGAGTTAGAAATTGAGGAAAAGGCTTAGAAAAGTCCAGTTTTCAATAGCTTATGTTCGCCTCCTTCTTTCTCTTTGAAAAATTTGTAATAGTATGAACTTCTTGTAAAAGGATTGTAAAAGGGGTATTTGGTCCTTCCCCTTCAAAAGGATTTCCTAGTGGAAGTTGGGAGCCTCATCGAATAAGGCTTCGGAAGTGGATGTAGGTCGGATGACCGAACCACTATAAATCAGTTTGCATTTACTTTCTCGCAACTTACTTTGCTGCAAACCATTTTCATTTGCTGCCTTATTTACTCAACTTCACCTTCATCTTCTTACATATGCTTTAAAGTTAAAACGTAATCTTTCCGGGTTCAAACGAAATGCTGTATTCATTCGTACGAAGTTTCCGAACTTGTGTTAATCGTTGAAAAATCTATCATTCTTTACCACTGCACTAATTCACCCCCCCTCTTAGTGCCACTCGATCCCTAACAATTGGTATCAGAGCCACGTTCTTTCTCTTTTGGATTTATACCCGTGAGAAATGGCTCTAAATGGTTTTCAAGAGGGCTTTTCGATTTTTCGTCCACCGTTCTTTAACGCTTTTCATACTACACTTATTGGAAAACTTGAATGAGAGTTTTCATACTTTCAATGGACTTAGATTTATGGAACATTATTGAAAATGGTTTTCAACTTCCCTCTAAACCGACGAACGAATGGTCGGACTTAGAGAGAAAATCTTTTTCCTTGAACGCAAAGGCTATGAATGTCTTATTTTGCGCTCTAGATAAGAACGAGTTCAATCAGATTTCAATGTGCGAAACGACTTTTGATATTTGGCAAACACTTGAAATCACGCACGAGGGAACTAGTAGAGTTAAAGACTCGAAAGTAAATCTCTTATTGCATGATTTTAAGCTCTTCCGATGACACCAAGCAAAACTATCGACGATATGGACACCCGCTTCACGGATGTCATCAATAGCTTGAAAAGTCTTGGTAAATATTTTTCAAACTTTGAACTCACTAATAAGATTTTAAGATCCCTCCCAAAGAGTTGGGATCCAAAGTAATTGCAATACAAGAGACTAAAAATTTAAATGATTTTTCATTGGAAGTACTAATCGGTTCACTAATGACATATGAAATGAGTTTCTTCGAACATTTGGAACATGATGAACATATGAACCACCTTCTAAAGAACAAGAAGGATTTGGAACATCGAACAAATGAATGCCACTTGAGTGATGACTCAAGTGATGAGGACAATGAGGACATTGAACACATAACAATGAATGTTAATAAGTTCATTAAACAAAAATTAAAAAGCACAAATGAAGTTGAACGGAGAAAGAGGCCAAAGAAGAAGAAGAAGGGTTGCAAAGAAGAATCAAGTAAAGAAGAGGCGAAATGGGCTTTGACGGTTTTCGACTATAAGGTAAGTAACTTAACTCCCTTGAATTATTTTGAAATTACATAATGCTTTCCATGAATGCTTAACTTAGTTAGTAGGAATTTTTTCATGCTTTTCTTGTATTTTTGGAAATTTAAATTATTTTAAAATTATACTATGCTTTTCTTTCTAGTATTTTTGAAAAGTAAAAATTATAAATGATACTTGCATGATTTGTGATATTGCCTAGGATTAATCGATGCATGTGTATCTTGATGTTTATATTTCGTTTCTAAACATGATGTTTGATCTTTAAATTTTTGTATCATGCTTAATGAGGAATTGAAATGATGAAGATTAAAATCCTACATTTTGGAATAATGTATATTCGGACTTGATGGTCTTCATTTTTATAAAATGATGCATGATTTTAGCAAAAATTTGAGCATTGATCATCTTGTTATTACAAATGAAAGAAAGAATTAAAATGATTTTGATGATGCATTATGAAAATATGCTTAATGATTGTATCATACTTGATGACTTGAAAAATCATATTTTGAAATAATATATTCATAATGAATCCATGAATCTTGATGATTTTCCTATCACTTTTTGGCTTTAAACTTGATACATATCTTTCATGCAAAAAGTTTTTGGGCATGTGTGAAATCTTACTTGATAAATGAAAATGCTCCATACGTATGATCATGACAAATTCATGAATCTTGATGATTTTACATTACTTTTGATTTCAAACAAGATGCATGATTTTTGACACAAAAAATTAATAGCATGTTTCAAGATAATGCTTGCACACCAAATATGATTAAAAGATAAAAGCAAGCATATTGATGATTTCATTTTTACATGAAAGTTTTGAACATGCTTATATAAGATCAACCACATAAAATAAAACACAAAAGTTAAAAATATTTTAATCACGATGTTTTATTTTTGATGTGTTTGGTCTTAACGGTTTTTATAACGAAACTTACGTCTTGCTTTGAATTGTTGATACATGCTCACATGTAATCAATTTATATTACTCTTATTAAAATTTTCGAATGAAAGATTTTGATACATTTAATCTTGATAGGTTTAATGACAAACTTGTATTTTGAATTTATACAATAATGACTTCCGTATAAATATTTGAGCATACATTATGAAATCATCATTGAAATGAAAATATTAAAAGTTTGTTATCATGCTTAATGACTTTGTGATATCATATCTTGATAACAAACTCATGTTTTGATCTTAAATTTGATACTCATCTTTTGAAACATGAGCACACTTGTTTGAAATAAAATGAAACACATTATCATGATAAATTAAATCTCATGTCTTGAAATGATGTGTTATATTTTTGTCTTAACGATTTTTATAATGAAGTTTGTCTTTCGGTTTTGAATATTTTGATTTGGCATATAAAGGCAAAAGACATACTTAAAGAAATTATATTTTCTATCTTATCGAGATTAATGATTTCATGATATCTTAAGAATCTCGTAAATTATAGAAGTGATTTCGATGAATTGATTATGATTTGATAATTTGAATTTTTCTCTCATGTTTCAATACTACTTTGTATACTTCATGACTTGTTGATTGAAATATTGACATAGACTTTTGATGTATCACTTGTCATGATTAATGCAAATTGCTAGCATTTTGAATCTCGAAAATGATTGCTTCTTTTTATCATTTACCAAAGAGGAGAACAATTCAAGTTTATGTCTTTTGTGAATTTCATAAACTATGTTAATAATTTTGATGATTCAAACTTGAGTGAGCTTTGTCACAATCCAAGTCTTGATATCTTAATACTTGATACTTGGAATTCTTATGCATGAATCAAGTTGCTCTTTGTGCTATATCTTTTTAAATGAATCATGAGCCTTATTATCATAATATAGAAATGACAAGAATTCTTTGGCTTGTATGTCTTATGTGGTAATTGAAAAATTGATGATTGAAAAGAAATTTAACTTATGATGAATCAATGAATCATGACTTGATCTATGAGAATGATATGTTTTTATGCATCATGATTCTTGGTTGTATACCCTTTATCATGAATTGATATTTGCCGTGTAAGCCTTATATGATTCAAAATTGATGTAAAAGAATTATGCTTAATGATTGAATCATTAATTTATTCTTTTATCATGGCTTGAAAATGAATAAAAAGAAAATATGTTAGCACTTGTAATCAAGATTTGATCCTTGATATTGATATGCTTTTATATATCATGATTCTTGGTTGTGTGACATTTATCTTGAATTAAAAATTGATAAATATGAATTTTGATCTTGCTAAAAAGAAAGTTATGAATCATGAATGATATCTTTTGGTTTTGATCCTTGTTGAATTTACATATTGATATCCTTCATGACATGATTTCTTTGCATTGTTGTCTTATTTGCATCATGTGATGATTGAATAATTGATGTATATTTTTATTGATGCAAATTTATAATTGATATGAAAAATGACTTGTATAATGATTAAAATTTTTAGCAATTTAATCCTCCCTTCTTTTTGACAAATACAAAGGGGGAGAATGCTACCTTGCAATTTCACAAGAAGCTAAGGATTGCTATCTCAAAGGATGCAAATATTGCTATCATGACTATCTCAAAAGAAGAAAAATACAAAACTTCAAAATTTTGAAATGTTACACTTGTCATGCCTTTATGTTTATATGTTTTAATGAAAAGTTAGCATATATGTTTAAAGTGATTATATATAATTGCTAGCTCATTGCAAACAAAAAGTTGATAGCATGCAAAGGTGAAACTTAGTTACAAAAGAGAAGAATTGAAAGGAAGCTAACTTGCGTGTCGCAAAGTATGTTAGCTTGCTTATCATTATTGATTGCTTACTTATCATCCTTTTCTCTCATATCATGATTTTTGACTCCCTTGAATTCATGATTTAATATGCTAAAAATTCATGTTGCAAATTTGTTATTTTGTCATGATCAAAGCATTGACTATTTGTACTCCACTTTTATGACAAAAACAAAGGGGGAGAAGATTTATTGCTAGTTTATGTATCGTAAAGAAAAATTTTGCTAGCTAGAACATGCAAAGGAAGTAAAGAAAGTGCAACTTGCATATCTCAAGAAGCAAGTAAAAAAATTACCATCATTGCCCATCCTTAAAAACTTGCTATAATTGAATGGTATGATTGGATGTTGTATTGCAAAGCTATGCTTAAATGTTGTTTGTATATCTAGATTGATAGCTAGTATGTTAAAAAATTTACAAATCTTTTAAACTAGCTATGATGTTACTTCTCCTTTTTGTTGATGACATAAGGGGAGAAGTAGATTGATGACTTCATGCATTGATTGAATACGTTATATATTTGCATGATGGTTTATTATTTTCTCTTAACATTGTGATGAATGTTGCTTGGATTTAGGATAATCCAAGGTTTCTATCAATGGCATATTGATAGGGGGAGTTTGTATTAAACTCTGGGGAGTTATGGTTAACTCCGTCAGTCATCAATTAGTTGTCATCATCAAAAAGGGGGAGATTGTTGAATCTCAGATTTTGATGATGAAACTAATTAATTGTGTTTTGTTGTTTAACTATGTGTTGAGTTACGCAGGTCTACTATCGATCAGGATTAGACAGTTGATGCTGGAGGAATTGACGTTGCGCCGGAGGTGATCACGTCAGGATATTGGATGTCAAGCCGGAGGTTCGGTCGACTATCGACAGGAGGCTTCGGACGTCGGGCATCGGGCCAAGAAGTGCGGAGTTGCGTCGTTGATATCGGGGTTGCGATGGTCAACCGCTGATTGGGCAACAAGCCGCAAGAGAGGGCGATGTGCTGAAGGATCAGAGGAAGCGCCGACCAATGACGTGCAGGGCAACTGGATGTCAATTCGCGTTGTAATAATTGTCTAGATCGAAGTATGATGTTTGTTTGTGCTGGAGTAACTACGATAAGGATGAAGATGTAAAGTGAAACAAAGGGCCAAAGTCAAGTGCGATGGATCGTTAAGAGTTCGATTGTTCGATGGAAGTCCGAAGATTCGTTGGGAGTGTTGCCAGAACCGGCCGAGAACGAGTAGGTAGCTTGTCGAAGGGTTTTCGGAAGTTCGCTGGAAGGTTCATCGGAAGTTCACGGAGCTTGCCAAGAAAGATCGGAGCTTGCCAAAGAAGCTCAGGGGAACTCGCCAAAATCATCGTGGAGTCCAAGAGCTTACCGAGAGTCCACAGGATGGTTTCCGAGGGATCGTCAGAAGACTGTCGAAAGTTCGCCGGAAGCTCGCCGAAAGAAGACTTGACTTGCGGACTTTGTAATAGCTTAGGAATGTCTTTAAATTCGTAGTTAGCACATTAATTTGGGATAGGATTAGGTGTTAATCCTTTAACCCAAGTATGGGCCCATTGGGCCTTGTTTGGGACCGGTTTGGGCCGAGTTTTCGGCCCAAACCAGAAGTTGATTTGTGCTGGGCGGTGGCACCGCCCAGCAGCCTGTGTGCTGGGCGGTAGCACCGCCCAACAGCCAAAAAGCCAGGCGGTGGAACCGCCTGGTAGCCGAGCCTGGGCGGTGCTATCGCCCGGCTACAGTAACAGTGGCGGTAGTACCACCTGCTCCAGGCGGTAGTACCACCTGTGCACTATCAATCTGACGACTGATAGGTGGTAGCACCGCCTCTGACAAGCGGTAGCACCACCAGCACCGGGAACTCCAATTTGATTTCAAATTTGGAGCCCAAATTTGAATCCATTTTGGATCTATAAATACCCCCTTTTCTCAGCTGAAAGATGACCCTTTTGAGAGTTAGAAATTGAGGAAAAGGCTTAGGAAAGTCTAGTTTTCAATAGCTTGTGTTCACCTCCTTCTTTCTCTTTGAAAAATTTGTAAGAGTGTGAACTTCTTGTAAAAGGATTGTAAGAGAGGTATTTGGTCCTTCCCCTTCAAAAGAATTTGCTAGTGGAAGTTGGGAGCTTCAGTGGAGAAGGCTTCGGAAGTGGATGTAGGTTAGATGACCGAACCACTATAAATCGGTTTGCATTTACTTTCTCGCAACTTACTTTGCTGCAAACCATTTTCATTTGCTACCTTATTTACTCAACTTCATCTTCATCTTCTTACGTATGCTTTAAAGTTAAAACGTAATCTTTCCGGGTTCAAAAGAAACACTGCATTCATTCATATGAAGTTTTCGAACTTGTGTTAATTGTTGAAAAATCTATCGTTCTTTACCGCTGCACTAATTCACCCCCCCCCCTCTTAGTGCCATTCGATCCCTAAAACTGATTCCCTTATATTACGACAACTACGGGGTGATTACTCAAATAAGGAAACCCGGGTCTCATCAGAAGTATTCTGAGGAGGTTCTAGCTTATTAACGAGATCGTGGCCCGAAGAGATGTAGTAGTGGAAAGAGTTACATCCGAAGATAACATTGCAGATCCACTAACAAAGTCATTGACTCAAATTGTCTTTGAGCATCACAGAGGTTTGATGGAGATCAGACATGTTGGTGATTGGCATTAGGTCAAGTGGGAGATTGCTAGTCATATATGCCCTGCAAGCCAATCACATAAGTGATGGCACTTGTGACTTGATATGCACTCTTTCTCTTTGCTTATTATTAGGAATTTTATCACTTTATCTTGCGTGTTACATATATTGTGATGTCATTGGATCTGTGTAATGGGAATCAGATCGTGATGAGATCATGATAATGAGACCGATCCAACTTTAAACACAAACCCTAAATAATCCTGGTCATAGGTTACTCGAGAGGGACATCGAGACAACCGAATAGACTAGTGTGCTGTGTCACGCCCCACCGAATTTATCACATTCAGGAGGTGTGACCCTATCTTAAAAATCCATAACATTAAAATTTTAAGAACAATTCAATCCAAGATCCATTCTAACAATTTGAGGATACTAAGAACCATTCAAATCATTATTTAAACCCTTAAATTCACAATTTGTAAACCTATACAATTTCATAAATCATACTCCACTTCATTCATTGATTCATTAAGTCCAAAATTAACTCGACTAAACAACATTGACATCATAAATCCACAAGTGTGGGAAATCCATACAATCTCAAAACCAACCTTTACCACTAGTTCATATCATTATACAAATTAAACTTAACATTCCAAATTCTAACAGAGAGGTTCTTTAACATTTACAAAACACATAAGTTCAGATTTATCATAGACATTTTCTTAACCACAAAATATTCTTGTACAACAAAACTTATCAACCATTAAAGCTCAAGCCAAAATCTTCTAGCATTCCTTCCTCAACCCAATTTAAACATTCCAGAGACTGATAAGCTAGCCTGAAAAAAAAAGTTATAGCAATCGGAGTGAGCATAACAGAGCTCAGCAAGTGACTAACATATCCATGGCATATGAAATATTTCGAAGCAAATCAAGAATAGATGAAACATTCCTGAATATAAAAAATAGCATATGAAATGGTTTTAGAACATATTTCAAAGGATAACAATGGCATATGAGATATCTCAAAGCATATCAAAAGAACAAATCAGAAACATAAGCTCAATTGTCATATCTGACGTTCATTCATTTCATTCTCATCCAAAGCGTACATATAAACACATAAGCAAGGCTTTGGATATCATATCAAAAATACAGAGGGTACAATGGGATCTCACACAGAATCTCCCACATCTGGGAGCGTCATACATCCACGTCTGGATGAAGCCAGAGGGGGCCGGCAGAGCATCGTGGGCTCTAAGCATACACCCTTTACCATTTCTGGCAAAGGTCCAAATAATCCCTTTACCATTTCTGGCAAAGGTCCAAATAATCCTTTTACCATTTCTGACAAAGGTCCAAATTATCCCATAAGACATTAAAGTACAAAAGAGTAGTATGAACAATAACATTAGCACATATCGAAAGCACATGCGGAACAATGAAAATATGCGTGTGCCTTTATGAAACAAGATACTGCCAACCTAAACATTATAGAATAGATTTCAGGTATACAAATAATTTCAGGATGAACAATACAAGAATTGCGAAGGACTAATATAAAGCTCAACAGAAGAAGAATTAAGCTGAATTAGTTTTCAATAGGATGAAACATGAGTAGACAACAACAATAAAAGAACTTGATTCTAGAAGAATTTGAAAGATACATTTCCTGAATTATTTGAGTGACCAAATATACTCCAATTCACTCATAATAGGTGTCATTGGAAAGCTGTATCAAACTATTTTCAGATGAACTCAGATTTGTAAATTTTTGAGATCCTAACAGGAAATTACAACAAATAGAGTAAAGAAAGGTCAGAATTGATCATATCTGTTTTATAGAATTGGTAGAATCAATTTAAATAGATATTTTAGTGGGAAAACATACTTCAAAATTTCCAGATTAGGTGTCAAAAGAAAGATACACAAATCTAGTTTCCAAAGAATAAAATTTTATAAAATTTAGAATTTTCATCAGAGAATTATGAGCCATTTAGTAACAGAAGGTTGGGAGCTGTAGTATCTGTTTCACTAAATACCTAAGGTCTATTCATTCATATATTTGGATAAGTAAATTTACTCCAAATCTTTCAATTTTTATATCAAATAAAATCTCTATAAGTCTTCTTTTGAATGAAAAAGGTTTTTCCTTAATCAGAATTTGGTGTAAAAAGTTATGGCCACAAGAGTACTGAAAAGTCAAAAAAATCCGAAAATTTTCAGATGCAACATTTGATGTATAAATGGCATAGATATCTTACATGAAGTCACAATCTTCCAATTTTTTCAGAATCAAGATGAAACAAGGATCAAAATTTATCTTTAGGATGGGGTTAGAATACTTGCCTTACAATAGTTTGATTCCCAACTATAGAGAGTTGATGCAAAACCTTGAGCTAAGACAAAAGTTCCTCTTCTCCTTTAATTCTTTCTTCTTCAATTCCTTCTCCTTCTCCTCTACGTTGGCAGCAAGTTTTCTCCTCTAATCACTAAGGTTTGGCTCATGTAAAGATTTGCAAGATGGCAAGCATGCATGAGGGAAGCTTAGGTGTCATTCTTAAAATAAACACAAGTGGCTCATTCTTAGGTTAACTAATGCCACATGTCCTTTATTTTTATTTTATTTATTTTATTTCTTTCTTTCTTAAACTGAATATAAATCTTTCATAAATCCTATCTAAGTATTAGTATTCACATTTTGGTCCCTAGCACTAAACTTTTAATATAAACATATTTAGTGCTAAAGAATTGTTAAACATTTCTCGTATTTACAAATAGGTCCTTAGAATTTTACAAACAAGTCCTCATATGTTATAAATAGGATTTAAGATTTATTTGGGCTCATCTACAGAATTTAAGATGGCTAGTAATATTATAATTAAACTCTTATACAAAATTTAGAAACGAGAAAAAAAATACGAGGGATGTTACATGTTGTATACCCATTCATATGATAGAGGTGACTGGTCTCATAGCTACTCGTGTGGGGAAACTAAGGGTATAGTGCAGGTGCTCATTAGGGAATGAGTTCACTGATTGATCTGCCAATGGAATGTTGGATGGTTATTGATACCTCACATTAGATAGCGATTTCGTAGTCCCAATAGTGTATTTGGTCCTTAGACTTGAGACACCAAGGATGTCCTGTATGAGTACTCCACTCTTTGACACCGGACTTATAGGTTTAGAAAGTTTCAGATCTAGTACAATTGGTTATTGGGAGTGGTAACCAACCTTACGAGGGCTATTGAGTGTCAATAGAGGAACATCCGCTCTCATTATCATGAGAGGAATATCCTATATATTATTGCTCGAACAAATCCTTGGCCAAGGTTATTCGAATTGAGAGAGAAAGAGATCTCCGGGAGAATCCGACAAGAGCAAGACTCGGGGAGAGACCGTATGGGTCTGACAGCACCATGCTTGGTATAGGGTCCCTAAGATATTAGTTGGATGAGAGACTATAGTTACATGGCAACTGAGGACAGATATGTCCAAAAGATTGGATTCACCTGTATCGTCTATGGGCTACGACGTAGTGGCCTAGTACGTCCACAGCCGATGAGTTGGGTGAATTATTATAGAGATAATAATTCACTAAGTCAGAAGAAGTTCTGATAAGTATGACTTACGGCCAGCTCGATATTGGGCCTAGAGGGTCACATACATATAGTAGGTGTTGCGACAAGTAGAGGTTCGGATATGAGATATCCACTAGAACCCCTATCTTATTGGATATCCATTAAGCCCCTAAATTATTGGATCCTAAGATGAGATCCAATAATTGCTAATAAGATATTATTGGGTAGAGATCCACTAATCCAAGAGGCTTGGGTAATTGGATAGAGATCAAATACCCAACAGGGCATGATCCATTAGGATGTACATGGGGCCTCTATAAATAGGAGGGAACCAAAGCTCTATAGACTGGGGATTCTTTTGGTAGCCACATTCTGTTCTCCTCTCCCTAGAGAGGTGTATCGTCGTAGTCCCTACCATGTGGATATTGCTAGAGAGGAGGATGCTTGACCTCCTTTATCCTTCCTACAAATCTGTAAGGATTCAAGGATATATGATCTCCCTAGGTATTTTCTTTTACATATGTAGTTTTCGCAAATTTGTTTTGATGCACCGATCTTTGCATGATGACAGAACCTTTCTACAGGAAATCTGTGGTTTTGTTTTTTGTTCTTTCGCTATACATAAGATGTCGCCCCATAGGATTTTCCAACAAAAAGAACTTATTAGCCTGCATATTCTAAAGTGATGAAAAATTTGCTAAATTGCTAAGCTTACATATCTCTAAAAATTGCTAGTTGCACTTCTCTTTTTTGTTGATGACAAAGGCGAGAAGATATAATGATGATGTACTTGTATATTTTGATCATGCATGGCATAATGTATTGAAATTATGATTATGCATGAATTCTCCTATTTTTTGAATTAAAAGTTTCTATTAATATGACATATTGATAGGGGGAGTGTAGTTAAACCCCATCATCAATTGGTTGTCATCATCAAAAAGGGAGAGATTGTTGAATCTCATATTTTGATGATGAAATCAATTGATGAATTTATGATCTAATCTATGTTTTGAGTAATGTAGGACTAGCTTTAATCAAGGAGAGACAAACTAAAGCAGGAATAATCAAATATTGGGTCGGAGTAAAACATGTCAGAAGATTGGACATCGATCTGGAGGATCGGTTGATGTATTTGCAGAATGCTCCATGTCATGAGTTTGGGCATCAGGCTAAGAAGAGTAGACATAGTGCCAAGGAGATTAGAGTGTTAGGATCAAGAGCGGCACTAAGAGGGGGGGGATGAATTGTTGGATCTCAGATTTTGATAATGAAACTAATTGATTATCTAATTACATTTTGAGTCACACAGGTCTATTCTTGATCAGGATTATACAATTGACATAGGAAGAATCGATGTTGTGCTAGAGGAGAATAGGTCAAGAGATTAGACATCGAGTCGGAGGTCCAATCGATGATCGATAGAAGACTTCGAACAAAGAAATCGGGCATCGGGCTAAGAAGAGCAAAGTTATGCCAAGGAGATCGAGGTTGTGGAGGTCAACTATCAATTGGGCAATAGGCTGCAAGAGAAGATGATATACTGAAGAAACGGACGAAGCACCGATGGGCCAATGATGTGCCGGGAGATATTTTGATTCACGGGCAATATTTTGATTCGCGAGCGATATTTTGATTCATGTTATAATAATTATCTAGATCGAAGTAGGATTAAGGATTAATTGGATTATAATTGGGCCAACCCAGTTAGGGGACAATTGGGCCCATACCCGGACAGGTTTGGGCTAGACTCAAAGCCCAAACAGGGTTGCTGAACCCTATCTAGTGGTCACATTGTCAGACTGGGGCAATGGTATCACTTGGGTTCAGTCTCCTAGGTGGTCTGGGCGATGGTACTACCCAGGGTCAATGTGCCTTGGTGGTGGTACCATTGGCTTTGGACGGTGGTACCGTTAGTTGGGCGGTGGTACTACCTAGTACACTGACTGTGGTAGAAAGCCTGGGTGGTGGCATCGCCCAGCGCTAGATTTGGATTTATGAAATATTATTAAAAATGGTTTTCAACAAACTCTAAACCCATGAATGAATGGACGGATTTTGAGAAAAAATCTTTTTCGTTAAATGCAAAGGCTATAAATGCCTTATTTTGCACTTTGGATAAAATCGAGTTTAATCGTGTTTCTACTTGTGAAATGGCTTTTGATATTTGGCGCACACTTGAAATCACGCATGAAGGCATTAGTAGAGTCAAAGATTCAAAAGTAAACCTTTTAATGCATAATTTTGAGCTTTTTCGAATGGAACCAAGTGAGACTATCGGCAACATGTACACCTATTTTATGGATGTTGTCAATAGTCTAAAAGCCATTGTAAATCTTTTTTAGATTTTGAACTCATTAACAAGATTTTAAGATCCCTTCCAAAGAGTTGAGATCCAAAAATAATGGCTATACAAGAGTCTAAAGACTCAAACGTTTATTCTCTCGAAGAACTAATTGAGTCTTTAATGACCTATGAAATAACTTTTGAACTTGATGAACATGAAAACTACCTTCCAAAGAATATGAAGGGTTTGGAACTTCGAATAAAAGAGTACCACTTGAGTGAAAACTTAAGTGATGATGACGATGATTACCTTGGACTCTTCACTATTAAATTTAATAAGTTCATTAAACAAAAATTAGAAAACTCAAATGAACTTAAAAAGAATACCAACTCTTGCTATGAATGCAAGAAGCCAGAGAGCTCCAAATATGAGTAGACAAAAGTGAAGAAGAAGAAAGCATACAAAGAAGAATCAAGTGCATCTAATGAAGAAGTGACGAATTGTGCTTTGACGGCATTCGACTACAAGGCAAGTACTTCATCCAAAATGTTTTTACATTATTATGAAATCACCTGATGTCTTTCATGAATTGCTTGATTTAGTTTGTAAGAATTTTTTTAAAAAATAATAATAATATATCATGCTTTTCGTTCTAGTATTTTTGAAAAGTAAAAAATTATGAATAATAATTGGATGATTTGTGATAATGTATGTACACCTAACAAGATTAATTTGATGTATGCTTTACGTATCGGACTTCGGTTTTAAACATGATGCACATCTATGTATATTATGAATTTCTTGAAAATGTTTTGTCAATAGATGTTTGTATCATGCTTATGAATTGAAATCTTCAATTTTGGAATGGTGTTTTTGGTCTTGATGGTTTTAACGAAACCTTGTTTTGGATTTATACGGTGATGCATATCTTTATTGTGAAACTAAAAGATCTAACCCACATTGTTATCAATAAACTTTCTGAATGAAAGAAAAGTGGTTTTGATGATGCTTTTGGTTCTAAATATAATGCTTGACCTTTGCATGAAATATTTAAACATGCTTATATGAAATCATGCTTGATAACGATATAAATAAAAATGTAAAATTATGTATATCTTGATTATTTGTTTTACGAAATTTGCTTTTTGATTTTTAAACTTGATACACATCTTTTGTACAAAAACTTGAGCATGCTTACATGTAATCAATCTCCATTACTCTTAATAAATTTTTCGAATAAAAGATTTTAATGATAATTTCATATTTATATGATGATACATGGCTTCCGAATAAAAAAATTTGAACATACTTTATGAAATCATCCTTGATAATGATGAAATGAAGGTATTAAAATTTTATTATCACAATATGGTATCATGCATAAGGATTTGAAGTAATAATCTTATAAGGTGTTATATTTTGATGATGAAACTTATATTTTGGTTTTAAACATGATACTCGTCTTTTAAAACTTAAGCACACTTATATGAAACAAACAATTTAAAATGAAACACATTATCATGATAATTTGAATCTTATGTTTTAAAATAATGTATTAGAATTTTGTCTTAATGATCTTTATAATAGAATTTACCTTTCGGTTTTGAATGTTGATGCTTGTTTCTATTTAACATTAAAAGACAAAGGCATGCTTATATGAAATGAATCACTTAAAAAGAAATTACATTTCCTATCATATCGAAATTAAAGAATCCATTTATGATATTTTATGAATCTCATGAATCTCTTGAAAGTGATTTTGATGATTTGATGATTTGATTATTTGAATGAGTTTTATGAATCATGTTTTTGATTTCTCGGAACTACATATTTGAAATTTTATTTTGAAATCATGATCTGATAACTTGAAACTTTTTACAAATCAAGATTGTATACCATGATTCTTTCATTTATCGAAAGAGAATTATTCAAATGAATCATGACTTAATCTTTCATATTGATATATATTTTTTTTTATCATGATTCTTTTATATTAGTTGTATGCCCTTTATCAAGAATTGAAAATTGATGCCAAAGAAAATATTTGTAATTCATGATCTTGATTTCTTGGATTTACAACTTGTATTTTCTTTATGAATCAAGATCTTTTATCTCCTTAGAATTCTTTTCATTATTTGCTAAAAAGGAGATTTATCAAAATGATTTATGGACTTTTGGATTTATGACTTATCAAAATGTTTCTTCCTTATAAAGGAAGATATTTATTCAAATTAATCATGATATGATATTTGACTTCTTGATGCTCATGATGTGATTTTGACGATTGAAATATTGATGCAAATTTGCGATATCTCATTCATCATGATTTGAAAATTATTATAAAAAGAAAATTATATCATTCTATTCCTCCCTTCTTTTGACAATGATAAAGGGGGAGACAAGAAAACTTGCTAGCTTGTATATCACAAGAGAAAGTGGCAAAAATAGCTAGCTAGAACTTGCAAAGAAAGGCAAAGCTTGCAATCTCAAGAGTAGAAACCTTGCTATCTTGAACATCACAAAAATTGCTACCTTGCAATCACAAGAAGAGCAAAGTGCAAACTTGCAAGTGATGAATTACAATCCTGCACATCCTTAAAATGATGATTTGATTGAATGGTGTAAACCTTTCTAGCTTATTGTAAAATTTGAATATCCTTAAGACTAGCTAAGATCTAACTTCTCCTTTTTGTTGATGATAAAGGGGGAGAAGTATATTGATGATCATGCACTATATTTTTATATTTGCATGATGTTTTTGATGATATGTTACTTGGATTTTTTGAAATCCAAGGGTCCTATCAATATGGCATATTAATAGGGGGAGTTTGTTTAAACTCTAGGAATTAAGGTTAACTTTGTCATCAATTAATTGTCATCATAAAAAAGAGAAAGATTATTGGATCTCGGATTTTGATAATAAAACTAATTGATTATGTTTTGTTATCTAACTATATTTTGAGTCACGTAGGTCTACTCTCAATCAAGATTAGACAATTAACGTAAGAAGAATCAATGTTGCGCGAGAGGAGAATATGTCAAGAGATTAGACATCATGCCGGAGGATCGGTCGACGATCAGTAGAAGGCTTCGAACAAAGAAATTGAGCATCGGGCCAAGAAGAGTGGAGTTGCACTAAGGAGATCAAGGTTGCAGAGGTCAATTATCGATTGGGTAACAGGCCACAAGAGAGGACGATGGGCCGAAGAAACGGACAAAGTACCGATGGGCCAATGAAGTGTCGGGTGACGTTTTGATTTGCATTATAATAATTGTCTAGATCGAAGTAGGATTAAGGACTAATTGGATTGTAATTAGGTCAACCCAGTTAGGGACCAATTGGGCCTATACCCGAACAGGTTTGGGCTTGACTCAAGGCCCAAACAGGGTTGCTGAACCTTGTCTAGTGGTGGCCCCACTAGACGGGGTAGTGGTACCACCTAGGTTTAGTCTCCCAGATGGTCTGGGTGGTGGTACCGCCCAGTGTCAGTGTACTTGGGTGGTATACCGCCTAGTACACTGACCATGGCAGAAAGCCTAAGCGGTGGTACTACCTAACATTGGCGGTTGTACCGACAATACCCTGAAAATATGAGATAATTCAAATTTGAGCTTCAAATTTAAATCCACTTAGGGTCTATAAATACCCCAGTTATTCTTACTTAGGAAAATAAGAATTGAGCAAAAAAGGAGCCAAAATTCTGCTAAAACCATTGTAACAACAAAGTGTCTCTCCTCCTTAAACATAGAAGTGTGACTCTAAGAAAGAGTGAGAGAAATCTTATAAGAGAGGGCTATAAAAGGAAGACTATTAGTAGAAAGTCAATGGCCTTAAGTGAAGAGGAATCGGGAGTGGACGTAGGTCGGATGATCGAACCACTATAAAAATTTGGTTTGCATTTCTATTCTTACAATTTATATTTCTGTAAACCATTTTACTTTACTTGCTTCTCTTCCCATCACTTTCTCTAATCACTTTCAAGTTAAATATGTTTTCGATACACTTTTATTAAAATAATTCTTTTTATCATTTGAGGTTTTCTGAAGTCATTCAAATTATCATTTTTTATCCGATGCACTAATTCACCCCCCCCTCTCTTAGTGCTACTCTTGATCCTAACATGAATTAATGCAGCGGATAAAAAATGATGATTTGATCTATTTTAAAAAATTTTATAAGATGAAAATTTTCATTCGATGAAAAATATTTCGGAAAGAAATATATTTGAGTGAGTTCATAAGAGAGTAGAGAAGGGGAGATTGAACAATTGTAGTGAAGTAAAAAATTGAATGCAACAAATGAAATTTATGCACCAAGAGGTGAACACTCAACTTTTGAAAGCTATTTCACTATAGTTTCGGTCCAATTCTTATCACTTCTCAATATGCTTAACCAGTTGAGAAGTAAGGGGTATTTATAGCTTTAATTGGCTTCAAAAATGAAGCCAAAAAAAGTTCCATCCTGGATTTTCGGGTACTGGTGATACCACCACTTGTCATTGGCAGTACCACCACGAGTTGACTCTAACATTGTATGGTACCATCGCCCAGTCTATTGGTACCACCACCCAATCTAGCGATAGTATTGCCAGAGCAGAGTCTCAGGTTCTATAGTGGGGTGGTACCATCGCCTAGCAGTTATTAAATGCTAGCAATACTAACTGCTTGACCTGGGCGGTACTATCACCTGAGCTCCTAGAAAACTGATCCCTGAGTCTACGGTGCCACTGCCAAACAAAGTTTAGCACTTTGGATGGGCCTTGAATCTGGCCCAATCCAGTCCATTTACATGCTTAGTTGGCCCCTACTAGGGTTAATGGGATTACCTCCCAATCTTAATCCTAATTATGTGCTAACTTCAAAAATTAAAGACATTTTCTAAAGTAAAATGAAATCTAGCACACCAAGGCTTCTTCCGACGAGCTTCCGGCGAACTTCCAACAGATTTCCAATGTACTCTCGGACATCTTCCGACAAACTTTCGGTAGGCTCGTGGACTTCATGACAATCTTGGCGAGTTTCGACGAGCTTCTTTGGTAAGCTCCGATCTTTCTCAGTGAGCTTCACGAACTTTCGATGAATCTTTTTTATGAACTTCTGACAAACCTTCGGCAAGCTCCCGACTCATTCTTGGTCAATTCTGATAGCATTCTTGATGAATCTTCGGACTCCTGGCGAAGTCTCAAACTCCCAACGATTCGATCATACTCGACTCCGGTACTTCATTTTGCTTTATGCCTTCATCGCTATCATAGTTAATCCTGTACACTTTTCTTTAGATGTAAATTAGATCAAATAATTTATTAATTGACTTCATCATCAAAATTTGAGATTTAACAATCTCCCCTCTTTTTGATGATGACAATCAATTGATGACGGAATCGATCTTAACTCCCTCTACCTATAGGCCTTACTTGAGAAAAGAAACACTTGAATTCAAACCCTTTGAATTCAAGTCCAAACCGATAAGTTATATGCATTTGAACTTATCATCATGCTCAACAAGCATGATTTTTCATCCCAAAATATGATACGTGGTATCGTTCATAATGCAAAAATGATATCGAAACATGACATCCATTTTCAAGTCCAATATTGAATGATGATAGACAATCATCATTTCAACAAATGATACTAACTTCAATTTTAAAATATAGCAAGATTCAAATGATATCAAATAATAATTCACCAATCCAAGGCATGATATCAATTGATAATTTATCATTCAATGATACAAACTTCAAAAATGAAACCAAATGATAACTTATCGTATCGAGGCATGATACTAATTTCAAGTAGGATAAATAAGTATGATACGATAACGAGCATAGAAAAATTATCATTTTAAGCATACATGATTCATTTCAATCATTTGTGATGCATATGATACATTTCATAATTTTGCGATACATTGCAATACGCTTCAAGTGTTTGCGATGCTCTTGATGATACCAAGCATTTTATGATACAAAGCATGGCAATTGTTTTACAATACAAAGCATGTCATCAATTTACCATATTTATCCCCCTTTCTCATCAACAAAAAGGAAATGGGCCATTGTTTTAAAGTTATGAAAAAAACCAATTGTTACATTACCAATCATTATGATAGGATTCTTCTTAAAAGGGAAAAGGGAGAACGAAAAATCCATGAATAGCCCATTCAAGAAGAATCGAGATATTTAAAGTCATAAAAAATACAAGAAAAATAATTTGTTCAAATGATCAAAAATTCATGTCATAGGAAGAAATTTGGGATAAGAGCTAACTCGGCACTTTCATAAAATCCGTGAAGTGAAAAAATCATTCAAGTCATAAAAAATTCATATAAGCTCATCACACAAAATTTATACAAGAGTCATGAATGTCCGTAAATGATGTTTCTTAAAAAATTCATACATCACATTTATCATGACATTAAATTCACATTTAGAGAAGTGAATGTAATTCATATTAAATTCAAGAAAAAGATAGCATTCAAGCTATTAAAAATTTATAAGAGCTTCTTCTTTTCATAAAGAAACCATGATATAAAGATATGTATCATGAAAGCAATTCGTTCAAGCTATCATGAATTTATCAAACTTTTATTTTTCATCAAAATCTCATAAAAATGTGAAAAGTGAATCATGAAAGTAATTGAGTTCATCAAGAGCTAATATATATCATTTCGTATAATCCGTGAATGTCACATATATCATTTTGCAAGAATTTGCACAAGAGTCAAATAAGATCTGAGAGCAACATTTTCATGGTGTTTTTTATTAAATAAATTCATAATCTTTGCAAATATTACCAAGTCATTAAAATCCATTTCTTATTAAAACTTCACAAGTGTGAAATACTAGGATTCATGAGTGAAAATTCATGAATAAAGGGAGGATTCAAAGCGTCAAACGTCATCAAACGTGTACAATTCCAATTCAAAAATTCATCAAATGATAGAATCGAGTTCGATACTAATTCAAAAATTCATCAAATGATATAATCGAGTTTGATACTAATTCAAAAATTCATAAAGCAATAGTATCAAACATTCATAAGTAAATTCAATATGGAGATAAGAGGAAGATAGAAAAATAAGCTTATGAAAGCTCCATTTACGAAATTGATACTATGAAATTGAAAACTTTTAGAAAAAGATATTCAACAAACTCATGGATTCAATTCAACATTGCATTATATGAAACTTAAAGTGAAAGTATACATAAAGAGTACAAAAGGGAGTTAACAACTCCATTACAACATATAAAGTCAAGAAGTACAACATTGAGATTTTTACAAACTACTCCTCGGGTGAAATGCCAAAGTGTCTATACAATTTATCAATTTTATTATGTACTTGTTGTACTTCACTTAGGATCTCATTTTGTTGCATTTTGAGTTCAGCTTATTATGATTTGAGTTGATCCAATTGAGTCATAATCGGATCAGCAGAAGATGGTGTAGGGGCTAGGTCCGTCAGTGCAGCATCAAAGGGACTAGGGAGAGAAGACTCGTTACCCCTAAATACAGGTGTTTCAGGTTCTTCTTCAGGAGGGAGAGGATAAGTTCTTCTAGGTAGCCTAGTCCAAATTTCATTCCTAAAATTGTACCTTAATCGTTTAAGTAGGTTTCTGTTAATTGCATTGTATCTATCTACTTTTATTTTTTCTTCATTGGGTGGTATCATAATATTTTATGCATATAATAGCCTTGTGATTAACCCACCATATAGAAGCATTAAATCCTTAGTTGATATATCAATCATGTTTTACAAAATTAAGTACCCAAAGTAATTTTCTTGTCTGGCCATGATCCAATATATTGTATCTAATTCCATTTGATTTACTTCATCGTGATGATATTATTTTAGAATTAAGATACTAATGATTATATGATGGAGTACTTTAGAGTTGAAGGGCAGTAGGTGTTCACAATTTTTAGGGAGTATTAATAAGTTTGGATTTCCAAAAATGGTTCCTAAGGCTTCGAAATAAGTTACTCCAATTGCGTCTAAATCCCATTAGCCTCTAAAATAGCATCCTCTTTTTTTCTCAGCAATTCCTATAAGGTTGCAAATTATACTATCCGTAATAGGGATGTGGTACCCTAGGAGATAGGATGATACATTGTTATCTTCATCTACATTTAAGTTGTTCTAAAATAAGTGAACTAGCCTAGGGTATATTGGTTCGCTGATTTGCAATATAGGTAATACATCTTGATTAACAAACTATTGGATGGGCTCTAGGTTCCCTAATTCACCTAGATCTATATATTTGCCTTTGTGAACACTTCTAGATTCAAAATTAGGAAACCTAAGGGTACTTTCATTTGAGTTAAATAAAGAGGGGTCATATGATTCTTCTATTCTCCTCTTCCCTTTGCCCCTATATGATCTTCTAGGTGTCATTTGTCCATAAATGATGATAATAAAAGAGTAATTATAAAAGGGTAGCAATATATCATGAATTCAAGAAAAGAATTTCAAAGAGTACCTTAGTAGAGATCTTCCCAAAAGATAGTAAAATTGATCCAAGATTTGAGAAGAAGAAAGCCTCTCTTGGTATTCTAGAGGAGGAAGATGAAGATTGAGAGGTGGGAGAGGTTTTTTGAGGGCTGCAGGAAGGGAGGGGGGTTCGGTTCTACCGCCGGCCCTAAGGTCCCTTTATATAAGGTACCTTTCGGGTGGTGCCACCGCTGACTCGACGATGCCACCACCTGGGAATAGAATGCCTAGGCGGTGCTACCACTAGTTCCAGCGGTGCCACCACTGGCACATTGACTTAGGAAGTTTTGGGGGCAATAACACCTTGATCATTTAATCAATTGATCTTCTTCTATTTTGTAGGGATTAATATTGAATGTTTGAATTTAATTGTCATGCATTTGATTAAGTGAAATAATAACATTTAAGTCAATTTTATCCCTTATTGTTTATCAATTTGAATGAACTCATTCTTCTCAAGAAGGATAGTTCATTAAATAGAAATTTAATCATAGAATGACATGACCATTAAAAGACATTTAGAACATTTTCCTTAGAGAATCAAGGGAGAACAAACAAAATGACTCAAATAATAAGAGAGGAGTTTAGGCAAGTAATTTTTGAATATTACAAAAGCTTGTGTATCATCATCAAAATCATTTTTCAAGAGGTTTAATACTAGTATGTTTTAGCATCATTACTTATGGTGGAAGGTTATCATAAAAGCAATCAACACAATTCAATCATTATATAATCAATGGTCTTTCCTTTTTGAACTAGTGAGCTTAATAACGATCATGCATCATTGAGGTATCATTACTTGCTTCTAGCTTATGATGGTAAAGATGTCTACATAAGATGATTTTTTAGTATCCATTTGACCTTGGGTGCCTCAAAAATTAATCCACTCATTTTATCATTTTGCATTGAATTCTTTACGGTCCTGTTAGGAACTCAAATCAATATATGTGGATTAAATTTGTTAAACAGACATTTATAAGCAACATGTTTGGGTTTGCAACAAAAGTTGCACTTTGTGTGAGGTGATACATGTAATGTAGGTCCTTTAACAAATGAAGTTAGATTTTGGTGAGAGCCACTCACAAATCTGATTCCACTTCTTTTATAAATATAACTTTTGTTAGCAAGGATCATATTCAATGACTTGCTACCAACGTTAAATTTATCTAAATTTTCTTTGAGTAGTAAGTTTTCCTTCTCAAGCACCTCTAAGTGTTCACACTTAGTGCATAGATGCAAGGAAGGAGTGTCATGTTTAAGATTTTCAAATTCATTAACTAATAAGGCATGCTCCTTTTTCAACGAATTAAACTTCTTGCTAATGATTCTATACTCATCAAACAAATCATGAAAAGCATTCGAAAGCTCATCAAAAGTTAAATTTTCATCTAATAAATTACTTACCTCTTCTCTGATGGCCATTAGAGTGTAGTTGACGATCTCCTTATTGCTTTGTTCTTCATCTTCGGAGCCGTTCGAATCATCCCACGTTACCTTGAGCAACTTCTTTTTCTATGATTGTTTCTTCTTTGCTTGGGGACATTCGCTTTTAAAATCGCTCAACTTCTTTCATTCATAGCATATGACTTGTTCTTTCTTGGGTTCAATTTTATTTTTAGAGTCATTTTTAGCTTTATTTCTTTTTATGAATTTTTTAAACTTTCGTGTCAAGAGTGCTAGTTCGTCATCATAGTCCTCATCACTTGAACTTTCTTTCAAGTGATCTTCTTAAGTTCTTAGTGCCATGTCCTTCCTATTCTTTGGAAGGAAGTTCTCAAGCTCATCATAAGCATTACAAATCATCTCATAAGTCATTAATGATCCAATTAGCTCTTCTAGAGGAAAGTTATTTAAGTCATTGGCCTCTTGAATAGCCATTATTTTAGGATCACAACTCTCTGGAAGGGATCTTAAAATTTTAGTTACAAGTTCATAGTTAGAAAAACTTTTGCTAAGTGCTTTTAGTCCATTGACGACATCCGTAAATCGGGTGTACATATCTCCAATGGACTCATTTGGTTTCTTCTGAAATAACTCATAAGAATGAGCTAAAAGATTGATTTTGAACTCTTTCACTCTACTAGTATATTCATGAGTGATTTCAAGAGTATACCAAATATCAAAAGCTATTTCACAAATTAAAACACTATTAAATTTATTTTTATCTAAGGTGCAAAATAAGGCATTCATAGCCTTGGCATTTAGAGTGAAAGTCTTCTTCTCCGTCTCATTCCAGTCATTCATCGGAAGAGAAGACTTTTGAAAGTCATTTTTAACAATGTTCCATAATTCAAAATCCATAAAAATAAAAAAAATTCTCATGCGAGTTTTCCAATAGGTGTTCTCTAACCTATTGAACATAGGTGGACGTATGATTAAGTGACCCTCTTAGATGCCGGTAAATACTATCTCTTTTGGGTTTTAAACCAAAATGAGAGTGACCTCACTCTGTTACCAATTGTTAGGATCAAGAGTGGCACTGAGAGGGGGTAGGGGGGGTGAATTAGTGCAGTAGATAAAAAATGACGATTTGAATGATTTCAAAAAACTTCGTAAGATGAAAATTTTTCGTTTGACAAAAACCATTTCAGAAAGAAGTAGATTCGAGTGAGTTCATAAGAGAGTAGAGAAGGAGAGATTGAAAAATTGTAGTAGTTCAGTCGAAAATTGAATGCAGCAAATGAAATTTACACACCAAGAGAAGAACATAGCAATTTTATAGTAGTTCGATCGATTGACCTATATCTACTCTTGATATCTCCTCTGATTAGGTCACCGGCTTCCACTATCGATCTTTCTTAAAGGGGAAAGATCAATTAACCCTTTTTACAGAACTTTACAGTGGTTCACTCTCCTTTTATAGGCTTTTTACACTTAGAGCAAGGTGGATGTGAACACTCAACTTTTGAAAGCTATTTCACTATAGTTTTGGCCCAGTTCTTATCACTTCTCAATATGCTTAGCTAGCTAAGAAGTAAGGGGTATTTATAGCCTCAATTGGCTTAAAAAATGGAGCAAAAAAAGGTCTCATCCTGGATTTTCAAGTATTAGCGGTACTAGTGCTTGTCACTAGCGGTACCACCACAAGTTGACTCTAACACTAGGCGGTACCACTGCCCAGTCTAACGGTACTACAGCCAGAGTAGAGTCTCGGGTTCTATGGTGGGGCGGTACCACCACTTGGTAGTTATTAAGTATCGGCGGTACCACCACTTGACCTAGGTGGTACCACCGCCTAGGCTGCTAAGAAACTAATCCTTGGGCGGTTCCACTATCGCAGTCTAGTGATGCCACCACCAAACAAGGTTCAGCACTCTGGATGAGCCTTGAATTTAACCCAATCTAATTCATTTACGGGCCCAATTGGCCCCTACTATGGTTAATGGGATTATCTCCCAATCTTAACCCTAATTACATGCTAATTGTGAAAATTAAAATAATTTTCTAATGTAAAATGAAATTTGACACGCCAAGGATTCTTCTAACGAGCTTCCGACAAACTTCTGGTAGACTTTTGATGAACTCTCGGACATCTTCCGGTGGACTTCCGGTAGGCTCCTGAACTTCACGATGATCTTGGTGAGTTCCAATGAGCTTCTTTGGGAAGCTCCGATCTTTCTTTGCAAGCTCCGCGAACTTTCGATGAATCTTTCTAATGAACCTTCGATGAATTCCTGACTCATTCTCGATCAATTCTGATAACATTTCCGATAAATCTTTGAACTCCTAGCGAAGTCTCGAACTCCTAGCGATTCGATCGTACTTGACTTCAGCACTTTATTTTGCTTTGTACCTTCATCACTATTGTAGTTAATCCTGAACACTTTTCTCAACATATAGATTAAATCAAATAACTTATCAATTGACTTCATTATCAAAATCCGAGATTCAACATGGACTTGCAGAGGTCAATATGCCGATTGAGCAATAGGCCGTAAAAGAGGACGATGCGTCAAAGAATCGGACGAAGCATTGATGAACCAATGACATGCTAGACAACATATGATTCATGCTTTGTAATAATTTATTTAGATCAAAGTGTTTAGAGGTCTAATTGGGTTAGTTTGGAATATAATTAGGTCAACTTAATTAGGGGTCCATTGGGCTTATATTAGGGCTATTTTGGGCCAAGAGAAAGGCTCAATCAGTGACCCAAAAGGTGGGTCAAGTGGTGGCATTGTCTGAACAAGCGATGGAACCACCAATGGCTTAATCTCCAAAGCATAATCTCTGAGACTGTGTCAGGCAGTGGTACTATCCAACATTGGTGGTGGTACTGCTAGTACCCTGAAGATCTAGGATGAGACTAGTTTTGGCTCTAAGTTTGAATCTATTTGGAGCATATAAATATCCCTCTCATCTTTGCTTATAACACACAAGCACTAAGAATATAATAGTGGAAAAATGCTGTTGTAATTACTTGAGAGATCCTCTCCTCTAGCTTCAAGTTGATTTCAGTTTAAGAGAGGAGTGAGTACTTGTAAAGGTTATTTCCTAAACCTATGAAAATGAGAAAAGGACTATAAGAGGGTAGTTGATCTTCACCCATTGAAAGAAGATCGTTAGTGGATGTCGGTGGCCTCGATGGAAGAGGAATCGGGAGTGGTTGTAGATCACATATCTCTACGGAGGATAGGGTACTCTACTGGATCTACATAAAGTTGGAACTTGTGTGTTAGGTACCTGAACAAACTCAAATTGTGGAATGGTGCTTGCGCTTGGTTCTCTAACCTCGCTCAACTCTATCATACTCTCATTGTCTCTACCAAGAATATGCTCCTTCTTAAGGAATAATGCTCTCTTAGCTATAAAAACTTTTGGTTTATGGGGTGATAGAAATAATACCCACAAGTTTCCTTGTGATCCCATGAACTTGCATCATTTAGTCCTGAATTTTAACTTGTCGGGGTTGTATCTCTTAAAGCAGGTAAGGTAGCCTCAAATCTTAACAATCTTAAGATCAGGTTTCTTCCCTTTCTATATCTCATATAGTGTAGACATTACCAACTTAGTTGGAACTTTGTTCAGAAGGTAAGTTATAGACTCTAGTGCATATCCTTAGAATGAGACGGGTAGGTTGGCGAAATTCATCATAGACCGCACCATGTATAATAGTATGCAATTCCTCCTTTCGGATATACCATTGACCTGGAGTGTATAAGGAGGTTTCAATGGGATAGAATCCTATAGTCCTTGAGGAATTGGGTGAACTCTATACTCAAGTACTCATCTCCTTGATCTGATCGAAGAGTCTTGATACTCTTTTCAGTCTGGTTCTCTACTTCATTCTTATATTTCCTGAATTTCTTAAATGCCTTGGACTTATACTTAATCAAGCATATATGTCTAGACCTAGAGAAGTCATTAGTAAATGTAATGAAATAAGAGTAACCTCCTATACCTGAGTCGACAAGGGACCACATACATTACTATGTATAAGTTCCAACAACTAAGTGGCTCTCCCTCCAGTTTTACTAAATGGAGAGTTGATCAACCTTTCACGAACACAAGGGTCATAAGTAGCATATGACTTATAGTCGAATAGATCTAAGTATCCAAATTTTAACAACTTTTGAATCCTTCCCTCATGGATATGACCTAGCTTACAATGTCATAGATATGCACTATTCACCTTATATTGTTTCCTCTTGCACACACTTATATTCATGATGTGTGGAGTAGTGTCTAGTATATATAGACCAATATGTAATGTTTCATTAGTGATGATATTATCATCTAATATTACTAAACAACCATTGTTCTCAAAAACTAATTTATATCCACCAACTATCAAACATGAAATGGAAATAATATTTTTAATAAAAGAAGAAACAAAGTAACATGCATCCAATGTAATAGTAGCTCCACTAAGCAGATGTAGAGTGACTTTGCCAATAGATATTATAGCAACTTTTGCTCCATTACCCATCTTGAGGTCCATCTCATCTCTCACTAATTTCCTATATTTTGCCATAACCTATAATGAACTGCAGATGTGATAAGCACTGCTGTTATCCAATACACATGTGTTATCATAAGAGTTTGACAAATGGAGATTAATTATGAATGTACCTAAAGCTTCTCTATGCTTTTGCTTCGCCTTATATATAAGGTACTCTTTGCAATTCCTCTTCTAATGTTTGTCTTTACTACAATAGAAGCATTGTTTTTGTCTTTTGTTGGGTCTTTGTCTTTTGTTGGGTTTTTGTTAGCAACCTTTGCTTTACCTGGTTTATCCTTGCCCTTGCCCTTCTTAAGGGACTCCTCTATTTTTTTTTCTTTCTAGTCTCACCAGTAAGGAGAACTAGCTTCTCTTTTATGATGGTGCTCTCAACCTCCCTCAACATATTGAGGAGCTCATAGAGAGTCACCTCAAGCTTGTTCATATTGAAATTCATAATAAATTGAGAAAAAAAATTTAGTGGGAACTGAAGCATGAGATCCACACACAAGTTATCCTCTAGGACCATTCCTAGACCCGTGAGCTTCTCTATCCACTCAATTATTTAAGTATATGGTTCTAAACTAGTGTCCCCTCAATCATTCTAGCGCAAAAGAGACTCTTGGATATCTCATATCGCTGAGTTCTCCTATGTTCCTCAAATAATTTATGAAGATGCAGGAGGATGGATTTGACATCCATCTTTTCATGTTATCTTTGTAACTCGGGAGTCATGGAGCCCAACAAATAATAGTGAGCTAGAATGGAGTTATCTATGTACATCACCTAGCGAGCAATCTCATCCTCGCTTGCCCCTTCCTCAAGAGTAGGCATCACTATATCAACGACATACGTGATTGTCTCTGTCATGAGAATGATTCTTAGGTTGTCGAGCCAATCAATGTAATTTGGACTAGTGAGGCAGTTGACATCAAGTATGCCATGTAAGGGATTTGAAAGCAATATTTTTTGAAAATAAAGATATACCAAAAATAAATAACATGTAAATTTTATAAAAATAAATAATCAAGATAAAGACTTCTATCTTAATCTACTCTCACTATTTTCTTATGAAACACAACTCCCTCTAGTGTGTGAATCAGAGACCCCCAATAAATTATAATGGGGATCGAGATCCAATTGGCATCTTAATGAAGCCTTGAGGGACTTGACCAATCATGCTAAGCCCGAAAAGGTAGGTAACTCTTGGTGATCACAACTCCTTGTGATTCTCATCCTATTCGACCTTCAAACCATTATGGTATCGAGAGACTCGATCAATCGTGACATTCAGTTAAGTCATCACCATCATTATAAAATGAGTCTAATTCGTTGGTATATCCTCGAGGGACTCGTTCAAGTATATCATGTCCTCGGTCGCTAGTGATATCCCTATGTCGTAAGCATGATCTCGAATCACATTATAGATGAGCCTCAAGGGACTCGACTAACTCAACCTACATCGAGAATCGATTTCTTCCTATAATGATGGAAGGCCACGTTGGCCAATCTAATTACCTCACATTTACTAAGTTAATATTATCAAGAGAGGAAATTTTGATTCGATCTCCTAATATAATGTGTCACACATATATATATTTAATATATATATCTACATCACATGCAAATATATATACATGTCTAGTAGGTGTATAAACAATCACACATCACATTGGCAATCATGCCAGATAATCATGGACCATAACCTAATGTGATCGGGCCCAATCACTCGCATCACGATCGATGTGTGCATTAGCATATCTCCATGCTATGTGATCGTCCATGTCGTTTCATTGGTTCTGTTGGCATCTCGATGCATCTTCATGTATCGTAATCATTTGTCTCTACCTTGCGGGTCCCGTTGTCACCTCACGCTCCTATCGTGCCTCCTCATATAATTATAACATAATCACAGGCATATAGGCTTGATAATAAATGAGAAAAATTGAAGCTCACATGCTCCAATAATAATAATCACATCATATATACAGACACATCACACGGTCCATGATCATCCGTCCATATCATACATCACATATACACATCACTATATAGGACTACTAGATAATAATAATAATTAATTAAATTATTTAATTAATTATTCTATAGTATTTTGGGAACCCTATCATAGGGTGCTCCATATGGTAGGTAGTCCCTTATGTGGTTAAGAAACCTTAGCCACTAGGGACTCCCTTGTGGCCAAGAATCTTAGGCTACAAGGCTGCCTTGTGTGGCTAGGAAACCCTAGCCACCAAGGAGTCCTTTGTAACTAGGAAACCCTTGGGCGGTTAGGAATCTTGGCCGCAAGGGTCTCCTAGGTAGCTAGGAAACCCTAGCCACCAAAGGTGCCCCTTGGAGCTAGGAAACCATGGTTGTAAGGGCTGCAAACACCTAGGCCATGAGTAGCCCTATTGCTCTCGACCTTGCTGCCTTTAGCTAGGCCGAGAGCAGTGAGATGTTCTCTTGGCCAAGGCTGCAAGTAGCCTTTGGTCACATCGCAGGACAGCAACAGTTGCTGCCCTTTTCCATCTATTATGTGACAACAAATTTGGTGAAAAAACATTGATCTAAAACACCTTTTAATAGGGAGAATACATGCAGTCCATATCATACAAAAATAATTTTATGCGATTGAACAACACACAGTTTGTAAGCCAAACTTTTGCATGAACAACCTAGCTTTGTTACCACTGTTAGGAAATCTAGGGTGACATCACATGTGCAGTGGAAAAATAGAAAGCAAAAAATCTCAAATTTTCATTAAAAAAAATTGGTTTGCAAAGATTGGTGCGCATGTGATGTCATCGTGCGCACCAATCTCGTCGTCGTATGAAAGATTGGTGTACAAAAACTCACAAAACCAAAAAATTATGCATATATGAAAGATGTGTCATCTAGGGAGATCGTATACCTCTTAAATCCTATAAATATGTGAGAGAGGATGAAAGAAGTCAAGTGTCCTGCTCTTTAGTAGTGATCCACATGGCAAGAGTTGTGAAGACACTTCTTAAATTGCTACACTAATCTCCTCTTCGCACGCACCACATAATCAAGAAAAGGCCAGTTCTTCTTGCTGTCCACATGCCCCAAATAGGGGCTGTCGGTTGAGGAGAAGAGAGGGAGAGGAGAATAGAAGGTGGCAGCTAAAAAAGCCTTAGCCTATAAGCCTTTAGTTCTCTCCTATTTATAGAGGTCTCCTATTAACTTAACCCTAATGAATCCTACCCTATTGGGTATTGGATCTCCATCCAATTACCCAAGCCTCTTAGATTATTGGATCTCTATCCAATAATCTCTCATAGGCTCTTATTGGAACTCATCCATAGGAACCAATAATTCAGGGGCTTATTGGATATCTAATAAAATAGAAGCTCCAGCGGATATCTTATATCCAAACCTCTACTTATCACAAAACCTATCAAATGTGTGTGATTCTCTAGGCCCAATATCAAGCTGGCTATCACTCATACCTATCAAAACTCCTAAATTAGTAAATTATTATCTCCATAATAATTCACTCAACTCATCTATTACGAACGTACTAGGCCATTACGCTGCAGTCCCTAAACGATATGGGGGAATCCAATCCTTTGGACTTATCTATCTTTAGTTACCATGTATTTATAGTCCCTCATCTATATAATATCTCAGAGATTGTATTCTGAGCATGGTGTTGTCAAGCCCATACGGAATCTATTCGAGTCTCATTCTAATTGGATTCTCTTGAAGAACTCTTTCTCTCTCAATTCAAATGACCCTGGCTTAAAATTTGTGTGAGTAAGAATACATGGGATATTCCTTCATGACACTGAGAGTAGATGACCATCTATCAAAACTCAATTGCCCTCGTAAGATTGACTATCACTCTTGATGATTGATTATGTTAGATTTGAAACTTTTAGGCCTATAAGTCTGATATCAAAGAGTGGAGTACTCATACAAGATATCCTTGGTATATCAAATCTAAGGACTTGATATACTATTAGGACTATGGAATCACTGTCTGACAATAAGATATCATCAACCATCCAGTATTTCATAAGTGAATTAATCAGTGAACACATTCTCCAATAAGCACCTGCACTATATCCCTAGTGTCCCTAGACGAGCAACTATGAGATCAGTCACCTCCATCATATGGATGGGTATACAGCACACCAATCTGTCTAGTTATCTCGATGTCTCTCTGAATAACATATAATCGAGATTATTTAGGGTCTATATTTAAAGACAAATTGGACTTATTATTATAATCTCATCACGATCTGATTCCCATTACATAGATCCATGGGCTTCAAAATATATACAACAAGTAATATAAAAGGAGAAAAATATCTAAATAAATAATAAGTAAAAAAGAGTGCGTATTATGTCATACGTGTCATTACTCATGTGATTGGCTTACAAGACACCTATGAATAGTACTGAGGCGGTTCCACCTATTAGAATCGAATCAGCACTAAGGAGGGGGGGGTTTGAATTAGTGCTTTTGAAAAACTTTCATCAATTTAAAGATTCATTTGATAAAGCTTGTATCGGAAAAACATTTAAATTGAAGATTATAATGTGCAAGTAAAGCAATTTGTAAAATAATTAAGTAGTAAAGAAGAGAAAGCACACTAATTTTATAGTGGTTCAGCCATCGTGACCTACATCCACTCCCGATTCCTCCTCCGTCGAGGTTACCGGCTTCCACTATCAATCTTCTTTTAACGGATGAAGATCAATGACCATTTTACAACTCTTTCTTCTTTTCACAGGTTTAGGAGATAACCTCTACAAGTCTCAAATCTCCCTTAGATAGAATTCTAAACTTTTCAAGAGGAGAGGAGGAACACTCAACACTTTTCAAGATTACAACTTTGATTCACTAGAGTTTTAGCTCACTTTTTCTTGTATAATCTTAGCAAGGATGAGTGTAGTATTTATAGGCCCTAAATGACTTTAAAAATAAATCTAAGTCTTTTGGGTACAAGTAGTACCATCGCCTATATTGGGCGATGTTATCGCCTACAACACCTTAAAAACAGGGGCTCTAGTAGTACCACTATCAGCCTAGGCGGTACCATCATCTGTCAACTTTAATGCTAGTAGTACCACTACCCAAACTGGGCAGTACCACACTTGTAGCATGGAAAAGTATGTTTTTTCACTTTTCTATCTCATAAGTGGTTCCACCACCAATTTGGCGATGCCACCGCTTAACCCAACTTTTGAATCACTAAATGGGCCTTCCAATAAGTCCAAATAAGTCCCAATTTAAGTCCCATTAGCTCCTAATTGAGTTAACATGGTTACATTTAAATCTAACTCAATTTTGACCTAACCTTTGACAATTAAGACATAAACAACTAAAGATAAGAATTCTTTATTGCTCGACATCTCATTTCATTTGAACATCATCCGAACATCCGGTACATCATCCGAATCTTCAACGTATTGCTCGATCCTTTGGCATGTTGAATCCCGTAACTTTCAAACTTGGCGCAATATCCGATTCTTCTGGCTCGTTACCCAATTTCTGACTCCAGCCCAATGTCTAATCTTACTTTAATTGTTTTACCTTTTCTGATTGAAGTTAGTCCTACAACACTTTTCTTAAAATGCAAATTAGATCATAAACTTATCAATTGATTTCATCATCAAAATCTGAGATTCAATAATTTCTCCCTTTTTTATGATGACAACCAATTGATAACGAAGTTAAACTTGACTCCCCCTATCTATATGCCATATCAAAATAAGGTAAACTTGAATTCAAAAGAAATAATAACCTTTAAATTCAAGTGAATCAATTTTAATCATATGTAACATATTATATCAAAATTTCATACATTATGCATCATAGTTTCAAATCATCAAAATATAACAAGCACAATTACAACTCTTTATCACTTCATGCATGATACCAAAAACAAATCAATATCACTTTCAAAACATTAAAATTTTCAACCATTCATTACTTCATGCATGATACCAAAATTAACATCATTTTGGGCATAATGTACATGATACTGATAGGATCGAGTCCGGCAGGGAGAGGGTGAATTAGTGCAGTGGTAAATCTAATAGTTTTGTGATTTCGAAAAACTTCATATGATGAAAAGAATCGTTCGATCAAAACACGTTTCGACAAAGCTTAAAACTTGAGTGCAGTGAGCAAGTATTATGATTTTGCAGTAAGAGTAAAGCAATAAAAAAGAGATCACACTAGAGTTTTATAGTGGTTCGGTCATCCGAGCTACACCCACTCCCGATTTCACCTTTGTCGAGGCTACCGGCTTTCACTAGCAGTTTTCTTTCAAATGGGTGAAGACTAACTACTCTTACAAACTCTTTCTTTTTTAAGTCTTCCCTTAACCACCTCTCTTAGGAACTACTTTTCAGATTTCGAAGGAGGAATTTCTATACTTAGAGCCATAGAGTTTTCTCTTTGTTTTCTTTCACAATTCTTGCTTTGCCAAGCAAGAAGAGCTAGGGTCTTTATAGACCCCAAGTGGCTTTAAATCTTAGAGTTAAAATTCAAACACCTCGAAATTTTGGGGTACTAGCGGTACCACTGCTTGACATAGTTTCGGAGACTATGTCTTAGAGATCGAGCCATCGACGATTCTACCGCCTTAGGCACTGTTTGGGTTACTATTTGGGTCTTTCACTTGGCCCAACATAGCCCACACTTGGGCCTAGTTAGCCCCTAATTAATTTTGTCCAATTCCAACCCAGTTAGCCCTAAAACCTACTTTGATCTAAATAATTATTACAAAGCATGAATCAATTTGTCTGGTATGTCATTGGTCCACCAACGCTTCATCCTATTCTTCGATGCATCATCCTCTATTGTGGCCTACTACCCAATCAGTAGTTGTCCTCCATAATTTTAATCTTCTTGGTGTAATTTCGCTCTTCTTGGCCTAATGACCGATTCCATCGTTCAAAGCTTTTTGCTAATACGTTGACCGATCCTTCGACTCAACGTCCAATCTTCTGACATATTCTCCTCCAACCCAACGTCGATTCTTCCTACTTCAATTATCTAATCCTAATCGAAAGTAGTCCTGCATCACTCAAAACATAATTAGATCATAAACACTACTAATTGGTTTCATCATCAAAATTTAAGATTCAACAATCTTCCCCTTTTTATGATGATAACCAATTGTTGGGAAATGCATAAGGGGAGCGACATCACATGCGCAGCGGAAGAACAAAAAAAACAAAACCCCTAGATTTTCCATAAAAAGTTTCTATCATCGTGCGAAGATTGGTGCATCAAAAACAAATCTGTAAAACTGCATGTGTAAAAGAAGATACCTAGGAGATCATATATCCCTGAGTTCTTACAGATCTATAGGAGAGGATGAAGGAGGTCAAGTGTCCTCCTCTCTAGCGGTATCCACACGGCAGGGATTATGACGATGCACCTCTCTCTCTAGGGAGAGGTGAATAGGAGGTGGCTACCAAAAGAAACCCTCAACCTATAGAGCTTTGGTTCCCTCCTATTTATAGAGGCCCTATTAAAACCCTAATGGATCTTTTGCCCTATTGGGTATTGGATATCCATCCAATTACCCAAGCCTCTTGGATTAGTGGATCTCTACCCAATAATCTCTTATTAGCAATTATTGGATCTCATCTCAGGATCTAATAATTCAGGGGCTTAATGAATATCCAATAAGATAGGGGGTTCAGCGGATATCTCACATCCGAACCTCTACTCGTCGCAACACCTACCATATGTGTGTGACCCTCTAGGCCCAATATAGAGCTGGCCATGAGTTATACTTGTCAGAACTCCTTCTAATTTAGTGAATTATTATCTCTATAATAATTCACCCAACTCATCGACTGCGGACGTACTAGGCCACTACGCCGTGGCCCCCAGACAACATAGGGAAATCCAATCCTTTGGACCTATCTGTCCTCAATTACTATGTATCTATAATCTCTCATCCATCTAATATCCCAAAGACCCTATACCGGGCATGGTGCTGTCAGGCCCATACGGTCTCTCCTTAAGTCTTGCTCTTGTCGGATTCTCCCGGAGAACTCTTTCTCTCTCAATCCGAATAACCTTGGCTAAGGATTTATTCAAGTAAGAACACATGAGATATTCCTCTCATGATACCGAGAGTGGATGATCCTCTATTAACACTCAATAGCCCTTGTAAGGTTGGCTAACACTCCCAATGACCGGCTGTACTAAATATGGAACTTTCCAAACCTATAAGTTTGGTATCAAAGAGTAGAGTACTCATATAGGATATCCTTGGTGTCTCAAGTCTAAGGACCAGATACACTATTGGGACTACGAAATTGCTATCTGACGTGAGGTATCAATAACCATCCAGCATTTCGTAGGCGGATCAATCAATGAACTCATTCTCCAATGAGCACCTGCACTATACCCTTAGTGTCTCCACACGAGTAGCTATGAGACCAACTACCTCCATCATATGAACGGGTATATAGCACACCAGTCTATCCGATTATCTCGATGTCCTTCTCGAGTAACCTATGACTAGGATAATTTAGGGTCTGTGTTTAAAGGTGAATCGGTCTCATTATCGTAATCTCATCATGATCCAATTCCCATTGCACAGATCCAAGGACATCACAATATACATCTAGATAATGTGAGATAATGCCAATAAACATAAGCAAAGAGATTGACGCAGCGTGTTACAGGTGTAATCACTCATGTGATTGGCTTGTAGGGCACCTATAACTAGCACCAATTGATGACGGAGTTAAACTTAACTCCCAACGTTTAAACAAACTCCCCCTATAAATATACCATATTGATAGAACCTTTGGATTTTAAAAAAAATCTAAGCAACATGTCATAAAAAAAATCATGCATAATCATAATTTTAATTCAACATTCAATGTATGAAATTATTATTATACTTCTCCCCCTTTGTCATTGACAAAAAGGAGAAGTCGCATCTAGTAAGTTTTTAAGATATGCAAGTTTTACAATATCAAGCTAGCAATCATTTTACAATATGCAACCTAATAAGTTCTTTCTTCTCTAGCAATTTTTATTTTTATTTTTTTGAGATGTGCAAGTTTGCAAATTTGCATCTTGAGATAGGTAAGCTTTTTCTTCTCTTGAGATAGCAACTTTTTATGATGTTCATGCTAGCAAATTTTATTTCTTCTTTTGAGATTTGCAAACTAGTAAGTTTTTAAGCTTCCTTGAAATATCCATGCTAGCAAACTTTGCTTTTATTTACGATGCGTAAGCTAGCAAACTATCTACCCCTTTGTCTTTATCAAAAAGAAGGGGAGGATACAATGGCTAAAAATTTCAATCATTACATAAGACATACAAGCTATAAGTATAAAGAAATCATGTCAAAAGAGGTATAATATCAAAGTTCAAGAAAACTCAAGAAGAACATGATTCATTTGACAAATCTCTTTAATAAAGCGAAAGAATCATACGAGAAAGCATTGTGAGAGATCTTGATTCATATAAAGAAAATCTCAAGTTTTAATTTTGAGAAATCAAGATCATGATTCATAAATATTCTCTTTAGAAAAATAAAAATAACAGAAAAAATCAATTTACGCATACAATATTTCAATCATCAAAGCACATTTTCTCAAGTTGAGTATCAAAAAATTAAGAGAAAACAACTTATGATTTATTTGGATAAATTTTCTCTTTAATAACATGGAAGATAAATAAAATTAAAGTTATAATTATGAGAATTCAAGATAGGAACCATGATTCATTTGTGAAATCTTCCTTTAGAGGAATGATACGAGAACACAGAATAGGAGATCTTGATTCATTAAGGATTTCATGTTATAAGTCTCAAAAAAATCAAGATCATGATTTTGATAAAACTCATTCAAATTTGAATCGTCAAAATCACTTTTATGATATTCATAAAGTAGATTCATCACTAAGAATCATATGTTAGAAAATAAAAAACAAAGAGATTTTTAAAAAAAAATGCTTTCCTCTTTTTAGTTGTTTTAATTCATGCATTGATTTCATATAAACATATCTTTGTCTTTTTATGTCAAACAAAAATAAGCATCAACGTTCAAGACCGAAAGGCAAATTTCATCATAAAAATTATCAAGGCCAAAAACATAACACATCAAACATACATCATCTTCAAAAAAATTTGATTTATCATGATAATACATTTTTCTTTTTTTATGTGTTTCGATTTAAGTGAGCATGTTCAAATTTTTCATGCAAAGGCCAAGCATCATGTTTAGAATCGAAAGCATTACCAAAATCACTCTTCTTTTATTCGAAAAATTTTATTGAAAGTAATGTAGGTTAATTCCTAGAAGATTAAAAGTAGCTAAAGTTCTTTTAGTTTTGTAATTAATTTCATACAAGTATGCTTAAGTCTTTTAAATAAAGACATGCATCAACGTTTAAAAATGATTCATAAGTTTCGTCATAAAAACCATCAAGATCAAAAAACACATTATTCAAAAACATAAGCTTTCAAATCATCAAGCATGATACAAATATTTAACATTTTCATTATATCATTAACATTATCAAGCATGATTTTATATAAGCATGCCCAAGTTTTTATGCCAAAATCATGCCTTATGAAAAAGCGATACGGAAATCATCACGATAAATATTCATGAAATTAATCTTGTTAGGTATACAAGCATTATCACAAATCATCCAATTATCATTCATAATTTTAATTTTTAAATGTCACTAGAAAGAGGAGCATAATAATAATAATATTATTAATTTATTTTTTAAAACTAAATCAAATCATGGAAAAACACTAAGTAACTTCATAGTAAGATAAAAAGGATTGGATTAAGTCACTTATCTTGTTGCCGAAAGCCATCAAGGCGTAGTTCGTAACTTTGTCACTTGATTCATCCTTGAGTGCCTTCTTCTTTTGTTGCGGACATTTGTTTTTGAGGTGCCTCAGTTTCTTATATTCATAGCAAGTGGTTGTGTCCGGATTGAGTTTATTTTTATTCTTTAATTCTTGTTTTATGTGTTAGTTATAGGTGCCCTACAAGCCAATCACATGAGTGATGACACCTGTAACATGCTACGCCAATCATTTTGCTTATTATTATTGATATTTTATCACATTATCTGGATGTATATTGTTATGTCCTTGGATCTATATAATAGGAATCGGATTATGATGATATCATGATAATGAGACCGATTCACCTTTAAACACAAACCCTAAATAATCCTGGTCATAGGTTACTCGAGAGGGATATCGAGATAACCAGATAGACTGGTGTACTATATACTTATCGATATAATGGAGGTGACTGGTCTCATAGCTACTTGTGTGGGGACTGTTGAATCTCGGATTTTGATGATGAAACTAATTAATTATGGTTTATTGTTTAACTGTATTTTGAGTTACGCAGGTCTACTATCGATCAAGATTAGATAGTGGACGCTGGAAGAATCGACGTTGTGTCGGAGGTGATCACGCAAGGATATTGGATGTCGAGCCGGAGGTTCGGTCGACAATCGGCAGAAGGCTTCGTACGTCGGGCATCGGGCCAAGAAGCATGTTACTCCAAGGATATCGGGGTTGCGGAGGTCAACCGCCGATTAGGCAACGAACTACAAGAGAGGATGATGTGCCGAAGGATCGGATGAAGCATCGACCAATGACGTGCCGGGCAACTGAATGTTAATTCGCGTTATAATAACTGTCTAGATCGAAGTAGAGTGTTTGTTTGTTTGTGTGCAGGATTAACTACGATGACGATAAAGACATAAAGCGAAACAAAGTGTCGAAAGTCAAGTATAATGGATCGTTGGGAGTTCGAGAGTTCGATGGAAGTTCGAAGATTCGTTGGGAGTGTTGCCGGAATCGGCCGAGAACGAGTAGGGAGCTTGCCGAAGGGTTTTCAGAAGTTCACTGGAAGGTTCGTCGGAAGTTCGCAGAGCTTGCCAAAGAAGCTCGGTGGAACTCGCCAAGATCATCGTGAAGTCCGAGAGCTTGCTGGGAGTCCGCAGAATGGTTTCCGAGGGTTCGTCGGAAGACCGTCTGAAGTTCGCTGGAGGCACGCCGGAAGAAGTCTTGATTTGTTGGACTTTGTAATAGCTTAGGAAATATCTTTAAATTCATAGTTAGCACATTGATTTGGGTTAGGATTAGGTGTTAATCCTATAACCCAAGTATGAGCCCATTGGGCCTTGTTTGGGATCGGTTTGGACCGAGTTTTCGGCCCAAACCAGTAAGCTGATTTGTGCTAGGCGGTGGCACCACCCAATAGTAAATGTGCTGGGTGGTGGCACCGCCTAGCAACCAAAAGGCTAGGCAGTGGAACTGCCTGGCAGCTGAGTGCTGGGCGGTGCTACCACCTAGCCTGGGGCGGTAGTACCCCCCAACGCCTGAAGGCATAGGTGGTAGCACCGCCTGCCTTGGGCGGTGGTACCGCCTGTGCACTATCAGTCTGACGATTGATAGGCGGTAGCACCACCCCTGACAAGTGGTAGCACTGCCAGCACCGAGAAATCCAAATTGATTTCAAATTTAGAGCCCAAATTTGAATCCACTTTGGATCTATAAATACCCCCCCTTTCTTAACTGAAAGGGAACCCTTAGAGAGTTAGAAAATTGAGCAAAAGGCTTGGGAAAGTCTAGTTTTCAACAACTTATGTTCACCTCCTTTTTTCTCTTTGAAAAATCTGTAAGAGTGTGAACTTCTTGTAAAAGGGTTGTAAGAGGGGTGTTTGGTCCTTCCCCTTCAAAAGGATTTGCTAGTGGAAGTTGAAAGCCTCATCGGAGAAGGCTTCAGAAGTGGATGTAGGTCGGATGACCGAACCACTATAAATTGATTTGCATTTACTTTCTCACAACTTACTTTGCTGCAAACCATTCTCATTTGTTGCCTTATTTACTCAACTTCATCTTCATCTTCTTACGTATGTTTTAAAGTTAAAACGCAATCTTTCTGGGTTCAAACAAAACATTGCATTCATTCGTATGAAGTTTCCAAAATTATTTTAATCGCTGAAAAATCTATCGTTCTTTACCACTGCACTAATTCACCCCCCCCCTCTTAGTGTCGCTCGATCCCTAACAGGGACACTAAGGGTACAATGCAAGTGCTCAATGGAAAATGAGTTGACTGATTGGTCTGCTTATGAAATGCTAGATGGTTATCAATACCTAATGTCAAACGGTGATTCCGTAGTTCCAATGGTGTATCTGGTCCTTAGACTTGAGACACCAAGGATGTCCTGTATGAGTACTCTGCTAGTTATAAGTGCCCTACAAGCCAATCACATGAGTGATGTCACTTGCAACATACTGTGTCAATCTCTTTGCTTATGATTATTGATATTTTCTCATATTATCTTGATGTATATTATGATGTCCTTGGATCTGTGCAATGGGAATCGGATCATGATGTGATGAGATCATGATAATGAGATCGATTTACCTTTAAACACAGATCCTAAATAATCCAAGTCATAGGTTACTCGAGAGGGACATCGCAATAACCGGACAAACTGGTATGCTGTCTACCCATCCATATGATGGAGGTGGTTGGTCTCATAGCTACTTATGTGGAGACACTAAGGAGATAGTGTAGGTGCTCATTGGAGAATGAGTTCATTGATTGATCCGCTTATGGAATGCTAGATAGTTATTAATACCTCACGTTAGACAGTGATTCTATAGTCCCAATAGTGTATCTGGTCCTTAGACTTGAGATACTAAAGATGTCCTGTATGAGTACTCCACTCTTTGATACTAAACTTATAGGTTTAGAAATTCCAAATCTAGTACAATCGGTTATTGGGAATGGCAGCCAACTTTACTAGGGCTATTGAGTGTCAATAAAGGATTATCCACTCTCAATATCATGAGAGAAATATCTTATGTGTTCTAGCTCAAGCAAATCTCTAGCCAGGGTCTTCGGATTGAGAGAGAAAAAGTTCTTCAGGAGAATCCAATTAGAGCGAGACTCGATTGGAAACCATATGGGCCTGACAGCACCATGCCGAATATATGGTCTCTGGGATATTAGATAGATGAGGGGCTATAGATATATGATAATTGAGGATGGATAGATCCAAAGGATTGGATTCCTTTGTATATCGTCTCGGGGCCACGGTGTAGTGGCTTAGTACGTCTGTAGTCAATGAGTCGAGTGAATTAATTATAGAGATAATAATTCACTGAGTTATAATGAGTTCTGATAGGTATGATTCACGGCTAGCTCGATATTGGGCCTAGAGGGTCACACACATATAGTAGGTGTTGCGACAAGTAGAGATTTAGATATTAGATATATGCCGGAGCCCTTATCTTATTGGATATCAATAAACCCCTGTATTATTAGATCCCATGGATGAGGGGGCCTTTATATATAGGAGAGAACCAAATACCTATAGGTTGGGGTCTTTTTGGTAGCCACCTTCTATTCTCCTCTCCCTAGAGAGGAGCATCTGTTAGGATCTAGAGTGATACAAAGAGGAGGGGGGGTGAATTAGTGTAGCGATTAAGAATTATAAATTTTGACGATTTAAAAATTCTTTCGAAACCTTCGTACGATAAAAAGATACTTGGTTGAAAAGCATATCAGAAATACTTGAGCTTGAGAGTGATTGTAAGAGGATAAAGAAGAAGCCGGATGATTGCAGGAAAATAAAATGGTTTGCAGCAATGTAAATGACAATAAGTAAACGCAAATCAATTTTTATAGTGATTCAGTCATACGACCTACATCCACTCCCGATTTCTCTTCACTTGAGGCCACCAGCTTTCCACTAGTTGTCTTTCTTCCAACAAGCGAAGACAAGTCCCTTACATCGCTAGCGCTCTCTCCTTTTGAAGGGCATAGGAGGTAATCCTTACAAGAACTCTCTCCTCTCTTTTAACTTAAAAATAAGTAAGGACTAGAGGAGAGGATTTCTAGAGATTTAAATAGAGTTTCTTTACTTTCAAAGTGTATGTGCTTGTATTTGCAGCCTAGGGATGGGAGGAGTTTTTATAGGCTCTAATCTGATTCAAACTTGTGCTAGTCATATGTGCCCTACAAGCCAATCACATGAGTGATTTGTATTTTTTCTTTTGCTTATTATTATTAGGTATTTTATCACTGTACCTTACATGTTGCATATATTGTGATATCATTAGATCTGTGAAATGGGATCGGATCATGATGAGATCACAATAATGAGACCGATTCACCTTTAAATACAAATCCTAAATAATCCCGGTCATAGGTTACTCGAAAGAAACATCGAGATAACCTGATAGACTGGTGTGTTGTAGACCCATCCATATGATGGAGGTGGCTGGTCTTATAGCTACTCATGTTGGGACACTAAGGGTACAGTGCAGGTGCTCATTGGGGAATGAGTTCATTGATTGATCCGTTTATGGAATGTTGAATGGTTATTGATACCTCACGTCAAACAATGATTTCATAGTCCCAATAGTGTATCTAGTCCTTAGACTTGAGACACTAAGGATGTCCTATATGAGTACTCCACTCTTTGATACCGGACTTATAGGTTTGGAAGTTCTAGATCTAGTACAGTCGGTTATTGGGAGTGGTAGCCAACCTTACGAGGGCTATTGAGTGTCAATAGAGGATGATCCGCTCTCGGTATCATGAGAGGAACATCCCATGTATTCTTGCTCGAACAAATCCTTGGCCAAGGTTATTCGGATTGAGAGAGAAAGAGTTTTTCGAGATAATCCAACTAGAGCAAGATTTGAGAAGAGACCGTATGGGCTTGATAGCACTATGCCCGGTATAAGTCTCTGGGATATTAGATGGATGAGGGACTATAGATACATGGTAATTGAGGATAGATAGGTTCAAAGGATTGGATTCCCCTATATCGTCTAGGGACTATGGCGTAGTGGCCTAGTATGTCCGCAGTCGATGAGTCGGGTGAATTATTATAGAGAAAATAATTCACTGAGTCAGAAGGAGTTTGATAAGTATCACTCATAGTCAGCTCGATATTAGGCCTAGAAGGTCACACACATATAGTAGGTATTACGACGAGTGGAGGTTTAGATATGAGATATCCGTAAGAGCCCATATCTTATTGGATATCCATTAAGCCCCTGAATTATTGGATCCTCAGATAAGATCCAATAATTGCTAATAAGAGATAATTGGGTAGAGACCCACTAATTCAAGAGGCTTGGGTAATTGGATGGAGATCCAATACCCAACAGGGCAAGATCCATTAGGGTTTACAAGGGGCCTCTATAAATAGGAGAGAACCAAAGCTCCAAAGGCTGAGAGTTTTTTTTGGTGGCCACCTCCTATTCTCCTCTTCCCAGAGAGGTGCATCGTCGTAGTCCCTACTATGTGGATATCGTTATAAAGGAGGACGCTTGGCCTCCTTCATCCATCCTACAGATCTACAGGGATTCATGGATATATGATCTCCCTAGATACTTTCTTTTACACATGTAGTTTTCACGGATTTATTTTTGACACATCGATCTTCGTACGATGACGGAACCTTTCGTGGAAATCCAAGGTTTTTGTTTTTCTGTTCTTCCGCTGCACATGAGATGTCGCCCTCTGTGGATTTCCCAACAGTGGTATCAGAGCTAGGTTGTTCGTTCGAAGATCGGATCTTAAACTGTATGTTTTATGATTTAAAATAATTTTATTATCAAAATCGTTGGCGCAAAAGTGGTGAGGAAGGGTAGCAATTGTTGCTACCCTTGTTGTGCTCTCAAAACAGCCAAAGGCTGCTTGTAGCCATGGCTATACGCGCAAGGGCTGTCGGTGGTCGATGGTGGCCACTAGGTAGCTAACGCCTATAGGCTGCCTGCGCAAGCACCCTACTTGCAAGGGGCGGGCGACGCCCATAGGGGCGACCGCCGCCACCCGTGGCCTAGTAGGCAGCACCTATAGCCACCTGCAAGGGCAGTCCCTGTGGGGGGCAAGGCCACTTGAGGAGGCGACGCTTGCCCGCAGCGACGCCCGTGGGGCAGCACTATAGGGGCACTGGCGAGGAGCCACGGGGTAGCACATGGCCGCTGCTTGCAGGCACGAGAGGCGCCCCTTGTTAGGATCGGAGAGGCACTAAGAGGGGGGGGGTGAATTAGTGCAGTGGATTAAAACTCGTAAGTTTGAAACCAATTTCGTAAATAGCTAGTTCGCATCAAGATTTCGATTCGACGAAAGACGACTTAGTTAAAGTAGCTTGAGTAAATGGATGAAGACCGAATGATTTACAGCTAAGTAGAGAAATGATTTAGAAATTTAAACACTCACACATTCAAGGAACACCATGATGTATAGTGGTTCGGTCAAATGACCGACATCCACTTCTGAAGCCTTCTTCGATGAGGCTCCCAACTTCCACTAGCAAGTCACTTTGAAGGAGAAGGACCAAATACCCCTCTTACAACCTTTTTACAAGTGGTTCATACTCTTACAGATTTTTTAAAGAGAAAGAGGGAGGTGAACACTAGCTATCGAAAATAAGACTTTGCCAAAGCTTTTGCTCAATTTCTAACTCTCAAAAGGGTGATCTTTCTATTGAGAAAGTAGGGATATTTATAGATTTCAAGAGGATTTAAATTTGGGCTCCAAATTTGAATTCATTTTGGGTTTCTTGGTGCTGGCGGTGCCACTACTTGTCAGTGGCGGTGCCATCGCTTGTTAGTTGACAGACTGACAATGTACTGGGTAGGTCCACCACCCAAGGCAGCGGTGCCACCGCCCAGCACTTTTCAGCACATTGGTTTGGGTCTTAAACTCGGCCCAAACCAATCCAAAACAAGGCCTAATGGGCCCCTATTTTGGGTTATAAGATTAACACCTAATCCTAACCCAAATTACATGCTTAACTATAAAATTAAAATATAATTCTAAGTGATTTAAACCAACATTCTCCAAGTCTTCTTCCGATGAGCTTTTTGGCGAAATTCCGGTGGACTTCGGACACTCCTTCGAATTTCTTCCGACGGACTCCTAGCAAGCTCCCGGATTCCGTGGCGAGTTCAATGAGTCTTCGGCAAGCTTTTGAACCTTCTCGATGATCTTCGTGAACCTCCGATGATTTTTTTGATGAACTTTCGAAACCTTTGGCAAGTCCCTGATTCTATCTCGGTTGGTTCTGACAGCACTTTCGATGATCCTTCCGGTGACCTCTTGAACTCCCAACAAATTTGACCTTGGTAAATCGCTTTATGTTTTCATCTTATCGTAGTTAATCCTGTAAACTTATCTCGACAATATGGATTAGAACAAATAATTCACCAATTGACTTCATCATCAAAATTCGAGATTCAACAATCTCTCCCTTTTTGATGATGATAATCAATTGATGATGGAGTTAAACTTAACTCTCCCTATCTATATGCTATATCATGAGAAGGTAAAAACACTTGAATTCAATCTTTTGAATTCAAGCCGAAACCGATAAGTTTCATTTATCGTCAAGCTTAATAAACATGATTTTTCATCCATAAATATGAAACTTCGTATTTTTCACAATGTCATAGCATGATATGCATTTTCTAGTCGAATGATAGACATTCATCATTTCGACAAGAGAAACTAATCACAAATTGAAATAACACAAGGATCAAATGATATCAATGAGGTGCACAAAGTCAAGGCATGATATCAAATGAAATAATAGCTTAAAAAATTTAAGCATTTGAGATATATTGCGATACATTGCAATGCTTCATAGCAATTAATTATTGATTTCAAAGTATAGCAAAAGTAATTTGCAATATGAACCATGTAAGTTATTGCGATGAGATACAATACATATAAGTCATTTTTCATTCCAACATATTGCTACATATAAGTCATTTGTCATCAATTTCACATTTTTCTCCCCCTTTGTCATCAATAAAAAGGAGATGAAGTAGCCATCACAAGATATTATACCATACCAAAAAAAAATGAGTGGTCAATTTTCAAGCATATGATAAATGAGTCGAACATAATGCAAAATATGTCATCCTTGACGGAGAAATCCGAAAAATGTTTGGATCATTTTTATTTATGTTTATAAGATCCGAAAGAAAACATTAGAGTGTCAAAATGCTCATGAACAATTCATACATGAAGAATATAAGACTCAATTTTTTAATTGAGAATTTAAGCATAGAATTGTGAATGGATAGATCATTAAAGTCATTTATCAAGGATTTCATATTTTAAGGTAAACTCCATAAGATGTCAAAACTCATAAAACTTCAACAATTGAAATATATTAATATCAAAAATTTGAAGGAAAAACTTCGACGTAGTATTCTTGTAGTGATTCATGAGGAGGAAGTCATAAAACCTTGAATCATACCGATTAGCACAAGAATAAAAATAAAAAATGAACATTTAAGAACTTAATTTTGCACAAATAATGATATTAATTTATGCATATGTTAAGCTTCATATAAAATTCAAGTCATGAAATATCTTTAGTCATACTTAAAGAAGGGTATAAAATCAGTTTTTACTGCATCATTAGTATCCACTATTTAAAGAAGGAGGAAAACAACATCATGATAGCTTTCATCAAGATTATGATCGAAAGATAAAAATAAGAGCTCCATGATATAAAGATGTCATCAAAATGTGAAAATATAATATCAATGTGAAATTGAAAATTTAATCATTTCATCAAAAGTCATAACTCAAAAATTCATCAATAGGAAGATCAAAATGCCAAGATGATATTGTAAAGATGTCATTCAAAAATGAAGAGGTGATATTAAGATGATACAACCAAAACCAAAGTTGGAAAATTTTAGAAAAGAAACATACAACATTATGTATTATAATAATTTAGCATGCCTAATTCTCTTCTAATGAAGTCAAATTGTTCTTCATTTAGAGATTTTGTGAAGATGTCCACTAATTGGTGTTTTGTATCAATAAATTCTAGAATGACATTATTATTATTGATATGATCTCGTATAAAGTGATGCCTAATATCAATTTGCTTAGTTCTTGAGTATTGAATTGGATTTTTGGTTAGACAAATAGCGCTTGTATTATCACATTTTATGGGAATATTCTTTAAATAAATTCCATAGTCTTCTAAGGTATTTTTCATCCAAATAACTTGTGTACAACATGCACTTGCGGCTATGTATTCGGCTTCCACTGTAGATAGTACAATTGAATTTTGTTTCTTGAAAGTCCAAGAAACAAGTGCATGTCCTAAAAATTAGCATGTTCCAGATGTGCTCATTCTATCTATTCTACATCCGCCAAAATCCACATCCGTATAGGCTTTTAAATCAAAATTATCAGATTTTGGATACCATAATCCTATATTAGGAGTTCCTTTAAGATACCTAAGGATTCTTTTAACAACTTTAAGGTGAGATAACTTAGGATTAGCTTGGAATCTTGCACATAGACCTACACTAAACATGATATCTGGTCTAGTTGTGATGAGATAAAGTAAGCTACCTATCATTCCCCTATTTTCTCCACTTTCATTCAAGTCTAACTTAATGGAAGTACTCATTAGAGTGTTGATGGCTTTTGAACCATCCATGTTAAATCATTTTAACAAATCTAATATATACTTTGTTTGATTAAGAAATATACCATCACTAAGTTGTTTAACTTGTAATCCTAAAAAGAAGGTTAATTCTCCCATTAGGCTCATTTCAAATTCATGACTCATATACTTGGCAAATGATTCACATAGTGATTCATTCGAAGAACCGAAAATAATATCATCAACATAAATTTGAACAATAAGAAAATTATTTTTAAAATATTTAATAAACAATGTAGTATCAACCTTGCCTTTAGTAAAATTATTTGAAATTAAGAAAGAACTAAGCCTCTCATACCAAGCCCTAGGGGCTTGTTTTAATCCATAGAGAGCCTTAGTTAGTTTAAACATATGATTGAGAAGAAGAAAATTTTCAAACCTAGGTGGTTGTTCAACATACACTTCTTCAGAAATAAAACCATTTAAGAAAGCACTTTTAATATCCATTTGAAAAAGCTTAAAATTATTACTACTAGCATAGGCAAGGAGCATCCTAATGGCTTCTAATCTTGCCACAAGAGTGAAGGTCTCTTTATAATTGATACCTTTTTCTTGGTTGAAACCTTTGGCCATTAGTCTAGTCTTGTTTCTAACTATGATACCACATTCATCTTGCTTATTTATAAAGGCCCATTTAGTACCAATAACTAAATAGTCATTAGGTCTAGGAACAAGCTTCCATACCTCTTTCCTTTTAAATTGATTCAATTCTTCTTGCATTGCGATAACCCAAAAATCATCTTTCAAGGCATCATCAATGCACTTAGGTTCAATTTGAGAAAGAAAAGTAGCATGGGTATAAAATTTTTTTAAAAAAGAACGAGTTTGAACCCCTTTCGATGTGTCTCTTATAATTAACTCCTTGGGATGGGCATCTACATACTTTCATTCCTTGGGTAAGAAAATTTGGGAAGAAGATGCATCCAAGTTGTCATTTTGAGGAGAGGGTTCATTCAAATTTAAATCATCAAAACCAAGATCATCATCAAAATCATTTTTCTTAAATTCAAAAAATTCATTAAAAACTACATGAATAGACTCTTCTATAACTAAGATTTTTTTGTTGAAAACCCGAAAAGCTTTAGAAATAGAAGAGTAACCAAGAAAGATGCCTTCATCAGATTTAGCATCGAATTTTTCTAAAGCATCCTTTTCATTTAAAATAAAGCATTTGCAACCAAAAACTTTAAAGTAAGAAATATTAGGTTTTTTATTATTCCATAATTTATATGGAGTCTTAGATAGAGATGGTCTTACTAGAACTCTGTTCATGACATAGCAAGCCATGTTCACGGCTTTGGCCCAAAAATATTTAGGTAAATTATATTTATTTATATTGGTTATTGCCATTTCTTATAAATTTCTATTTTTTTCTTTCCACTACTCCATTTTGTTGAGGATTCCTCGTAGTAGAGAAGTCATGGTTATATCCCTTTGTTTCACAAAAATTTTGGAAATCACTATCGTGATCACTCCGAATTAATGAAATCATGAAACCTTTTTCGTTTTGAGTAAGTTTACAAAATTTAGAAAAAGATTTGAAACAATCACTTTTGTAAGCCAAGAAATAGGTCCAAGTGTATCTACTATAGTCATCCAAAATTACAAAGGCATATTTGCTACCTCCTAGGCTTGTAATGTCAATTGGTCCAAATAAGTCTAAATAGATCAATTGTAATGGTCTAGTGGCGCTAATTTGATTTTTTAATTTAAAACTAGTTTTTATTTATTTTTCTAGTTGACACGTATCACATACTTTGTCCTTGACAAACTTCATATTGGGAATCCCTCATACTAACTCTCTAGATGAAATCTTAGATATTTGTTTCATGCTTGCATGGCCTAATCTCCTATGCCAAAGCCAAGTATCATCATTCAAAACCGAAAAACATATTTCATTACTTAGTTCATCAATATTAATGGTGTAGGCATTATTTTGTTTTAAAGCAATCATGGATATGTTATTGTTTGGTTTTTCAATGATGCAAACATTAGATTCAAATTTAACAATATAACCTTTATCGCATAATTGACTAATGCTTAAAAGATTATGTTGTAATCCATTAACTAGCAATACATCATCTATTGAAAAACTTGATTTGTTACCTATGGTTCCCTTGCCAATGATTTTACCCTTGTTGTTCTCTCCAAAGGTGACATACCCTTCTTCTTTGCTAGTGAGCATAGAGAATTGAGATGAATCTCCGGTCATGTGCCTTGAGCATCTACTATCAAAATACTATCTCTTACTCCTAGCTGTTAGGATCGAAAAGGCACTAAGAGGGGGGGGTGAATTAGTGCAGCGGATTAAATATGTAACTTTGAATCCGATTTCGTATAAAGACAAGTTAGTAGGAAGACTTTGATTCGTTGAAAGAGAACTTGTAAGAAGTTGCTTGAGTAAATGAAGCAGCAAGGAACTAAACAATTTGCAGCTAAGTAATGAAATGATTCAGAAAAGTAAACACTCACACATTCATGAACACAATGATGTATAGTGGTTCGGTCAAATGACCTATATCCACTCTTGAAGCCTTCCCGATGAGGCTCCGCACTTCTACTATCAATCCTTTGAAGGGGAAGGACCAATACCCCTTTTTACAACCCTTTACAAGAAGTTCACACTCTTACAAGATTTCTCAAGAAGAAGAAGGAGGTGAACACTTAGCAAGAACAAGACTCTTCAAGACTTATCAAAGACTCAAAAACAAGATTCTAACTCTCAAAAGGGTTACCTTTCAGCTGAGAAAGGGGGGGTATTTATAGATCCAAAATGGATTCAAAATTGGGCTCTAAATTTGAAATCAAATTTGGAGTTCCTGTCCAGCGGTACTACACTTTGTTAGAGGTGGTACTACACTTTGTCGATCATAAGGTGAGATCAGACAGCGGTTCTACCGCTGGAAAGCGGCGGTGCTACCGCTGGAAGGGCGGTGCTACCGCTTAGAGCAGTGGTGCTACCGCCGCTGAGTAATGTGGCCGGGCGGTACTACCGCTCTAGGTCAGGCGGCGAGCACCGCCCAAAGACACCACGGTAGTACCGCCTAGCGCGTTCTACCGCCCGGCAGTCTGTTCTGCTAAATGGGCCTTATCCACGGCCCAAAAAAGCCCAGTAAGGGCCCGGTTGGCCCCTACTAATTTAGAGCAAGATTAATTCGAAATCCTTGCCCTAAGTACGTGCTAACTACGAAATTAAAAACATAATTAATAGTGATTTAAGCCGACTTTCTTCAAGTCTTATTCCGGCGAGCTTTTCGTTGAGACTTCGGCGGTCCTCCGATATTTCCCTCGGATTTCTTCCGACGGGTTCCCAGCATGCTCTCGGCTTGTAAGACATGCTCAACGAGTCTTCGACAAGCTTCCGAACCTTCTCGGCAAAGTTTCGTGAACCTTCAACGGTCTTTGTGACGAACTTCCGAAAACTTCGGCAAGTCCCTGATTCGATCTTGATTATTTCCGGCAACACTTCCGATGATCCTTCGGACTTCCGATGAACTCTTGAACACTGGACGGACTTGACCTCGGCAAATCACTTTATGTTTCTGACCCATCGTAGTTAATCCTACACGCTTATCTTTGACAATATGTATTAGAACAAGTAACCATCAATTGACTTCGTCATCAAAATCCGAGATTCAACAATCTCCCCCTTTTTGATGATGATAATCAATTGATGACGGAGTTATTCTTAACTCCCCCTATCAATATGCCATATAATGAGAAGGTAAAGACATTTGAATTCATTCTCTTGAATTCATCCAAAACCGATAAGTTACTTATGTTGAACTTATCATCATGCTTAATCAGCTTGAGGTTTCATTCGTAAACAATATCAAAGCATGACATTTAATTTCAAGTCGAAGGATAAAAACCATTTATCATTTCGACAAAAGATACCAAAAATTTTGAGATTACAACAAGGAACTCATGATTGAAAAGAGTGACAACATATTAGATAAATCATGAGATGAAAATTTGTCATATCAATCAAAAGATGCCATAAACATTTATAGTAGGAATCTTTCAAACATTGGATTGTGATGTATTGCATTACTTCATTTGCAATGCTTTTCAAAGATTGCAACCTGTTTTTGACACTAAGCATTGCAAGAGAATTGAATTGCAATAACAATTCTTACGACACATTTTTCATTTCATTACACTGTATAAGTCATTTTTCAATACAATGCATGAGTTATTTATTAAGTTATCAAAATATTTTGCTCATTAAAGCCATATTTAAAAAGTCATCAATTTCATATTTTTCTCCCCTTTGTCATCAACAAAAGGAGATGACAAATCCAAAAGATGTTTGATTATTTATACAGTGAAAAAAACCATGATCGCAAGGCTAAAGGATACATCATTAAAGCCAATCAATAAAAAAAGTGAGAGAGATCAAAATTCATGAAGAGATTCAAGAATGAAGTCATAAAAATTTTAACTATTAAAAAAAACAACATCATGAAGGCAACATCATGAAAACTTTTCGATTGAAAGATGAGTTCTTTCATAATATTTTATGATCAATGAAAGTTTCATATATCACTTTGAAGGTATAAAGGTGAAACTATCAAAGTTTAAATGTTTTGAAAGACATGCAATATTTAAACATTAGGACAAATTTAGCATGCCTAATTCTCTTCTAATGAAGTCAAATTGTTCTTCACTTAGGGGTTTTATGAAAATGTCCGCTAATTAGTGCTTTGTATCAATAAATTCTAAAGTGACATCATTATTAGCGACATGATCTCGTATAAAGTGATGCCTAATATCAATGTGCTTAGTTCTTGAGTGTTGAATGGGATTTTTTGTTAGACAAATAGCACTTGTGTTATCGCATTTTATTGGAATGTTTTTTAAATTTATTCCATAGTCTTCTAAAGTGTTTTTCATCCATACAACTTGTGCATAACATGCACTTGCAGCTATATATTCGGCTTCCGCCGTAGATAGTGCGACAGAATTTTGTTTCTTGGAAGTCCAAGAAACGAGTGCATGTCCTAAAAATTGGCATGTTCCAGATGTACTCTTTCTATCTATTCTACATCCATCAAAATCCGCATCTGCATAGGCTATCAAATTAAAGTCATCAGATTTTGGATACCATAATCCTAGATTAGGAGTACCTTTAAGATATCTAAAAATTCTTTTAATGGCTTTAAGGTAAGACAACTTAGGATTAGCTTGAAATCTCGCACAAAGTCCCACACTAAACATGATATCTGGCCTAGTTGCAGTAAGATAGAGCAGGCTGCCTATCATGCCCCTATATGTCTTTTGATCAAAATTTTCTCCATCTTCATCCAAGTCTAACTTGGTGGAAGTACTCATTGGAGTGTGGATGGCTTTTGAGCTGTCCATATTAAATCGTTTTAACAATTCTAATGTGTATTTAGATTGATTAAGAAATATGCTATTACTAAGTTGTTTAATTTGTAATCTAAGAAAGAAGGTTAACTCTCCCATTAGACTCATCTCAAATTCATGACTCATACACTTGGCAAAAGATTCACATAGTGATTCATCCGAAGAACCAAAAATAATATCATCAACATAAATTTGAACAATAAGAAAATTATTTTCAAAATGTTTAATAAACAATGTAGTATCAACCTTGCCTTTAGTGAAATCATTTGAAATTAAAAAGGAACTAAGCCTCTCATACCAAGCCCTAGGGGCTTGTTTTAGACCATATAAAGCCTTAGTTAGCTTAAACACATGGTTAGGGAGAAGAGAATTTTCAAATCCAGGTGGTTGTTCGACATACACTTCTTCAGAGATAAAACCATTTAAGAATGCACTTTTGACATCCATTTGAAATAATTTGAAATCATTACTACTAGCATAGGCAAGGAGCATCTTAATGGCTTATAATCTTGCCACCGGAGTGAAGGTTTCTTCGTAATCGATACCTTCTTCTTGGTTGAAACCTTTGGCCACTAGTCTAGCCTTGTTTCTAACCACGATACCACATTCTTCTTGCTTGTTTCTAAAGACCCACTTAGTACCAATAACTAAGTGGTCATTTGGTCTAGGAACAAGCTTCCATACCTCATTCCTCTCAAATTGATTCAATTCTTCTTGCATTGCGATAACCCAAGAATCATCTTTCAAGGCATCATCAATGCATTTTGGTTCAACTTGAGAAAGAAAAGCGGCATGGGTACAAAAATCTTTGAAAGAAGAGCGAGTTTGAACCCCTTTCGATGCATCTCCTATAATTAACTCCTTGGGATGAGCATCTACATACTTCCATTCCTTGGGTAAGGAAGTTTGGGAAGAAGATGCATCCAAGTTATCGTTTTGAGGAGAGGGTTCATTCAAATTCAAATTATCAAAGCCAAAATCATCATCAAAATGTTTTTTCTTAAATTCAGAATTTTCATTAAAAACCACATGAATAGATTCTTCTATAACTAAGGTTCTTTTGTTGAAAACACGAAAAGCCTTAGAAACGAAAGAATAACCAAGAAATATGCCTTCATTGGATTTTGCATTGAATTTTCCTAAGGCATCCTTTTCATTTAAAATAAAGCATTTACAACCAAAAACTTTAAAATAAGAAACATTGGGTTTTTTATCATTCCATAATTCATATGAAGTTTTAGATAGGGATGGTCTCACTAGAACTCTATTCATAACATAGCAAGCCGTATTTACGGCTTCGGCCCAAAAATATTTTGGTAAATTATATTCATTTAACATGGTTCTAGCCATTTCTTGCAAACTTCTATTTTTCCTTTCCACTACTCCATTTTGTTGTGGATTTCTTGGAGTAGAAAAGTTATGATCATATCCGTTAATTTCACAAAAATTTTGGAAGTCATGGTTTTGAAATTCACCTCCATGATCACTTCGAATTGATGATATCATAAAACCCTTTTTATTTTGAGTGAGTTTACAAAATTTAGAAAAATATTTGAAGCAATCACTTTTATGAGCCAAGAAATAGGTCCAAGTGTATCTACTATAGTCATCCACAATTACAAAGGCATATTTGCTACCTCCTAGGCTTGTTATGTCAATTGGTCCAAATAAGTCCAAATGGATCAATTGCAATGGTCTAGTGGTGCTAATTTGATTTTTGATTTGAAACTAGTCTTTATTTGTTTTCCTAGTTGACATGCATCACATACCTTGTCCTTAACAAATTTCATATTTGGGATGCCTCTTACTAATTCACTAGATGAAATCTTAGAAATTAGTTTCATGCTTGCATGGCCTAATCTCCTATGCCAAAGCCAAGCATCATCATTTAAAATCGAAAAACATATTTCATTACATAATTCATCAATATTTATGGTGTAGACATTGTTTTGCTTTAAAGCAATCATGGATATGTTATTGTTTGGTTTTTCAATAATGCAAACATTAGATTCAAATCTAACAACATAGCCTTTATCGCACAATTGACTAATGCTTAAGAGATTATATTTTAAGCCATCAACTAACAAGACATCATCAATTGAAAAACTTGATTTGTTACCAATGGTTCCTTTGCCAATGATTTTACCCTTGTTGTTGTCTCCGAAGGTGACATACCCTTCTTCTTTGCTAGAGAGCATAGAGAAATGAGATGGATCTCCGGTCATATGTCTTGAGCATCCACTATCAAGATACCATTTCTTGCTCCTAGCTTGTGAGTTTATCTACAAAAGAGGATGGTTTTTAGGTACCCATTTAATTTTGGGTGCCCTACAAATTGATCTACTTAATTTGTAATTTGGCATTGAGTTGTTTATGGTTCCTTTGGGAACCCATATTAATTTTTGTGGACTAATTTTCTTGAACGGACATTTGTAAGCAACATGTCCCGTTTTACCACAAAAATTGTATTTCAAATAGGGTGATACATGCAATGTGGATCCTTTAATGAAGGTAGTAGGATTTTGATGAGATCCACTCATAAATCCTATTCCACTTCTATTTCCGACGTGACCCTTGTTTGCAAGGATCATGTCCAAGCCCTTGCTACCGACCTTGAACTTGTTTAAGGTCTCTTTAAGTAGCAAGTTCTCCCTTTTTATTTCTTCTAAGTGCTCACACTTAGAGCATGGGGGTAGAGAAGGAGTTTGTAGGTTATTGAACTTATTTTGTAATAAAGCATGCTCTTTCTTAAGCAAATTGAATTTCTTACTAATAGTTCTACATTCATCAAATAACTCATGAAAAGCGATAGAAAGCTCATCGAAAGATAATTCTTCACTAAATAATTCACTAACCTCTTCTCCAAGGGCCATTAGAGCGGTTAGCCTCCTCTTTGTTGCTTGCCTCTTCGACCTCGAGTCACTTGAATCATCCCATGTAGCCTTGAATGCTTTCTTCTTCTTGGGTTGCTTCTTCTTGGCTTGAGGACATTCATGCTTGAAGTGTCCCGGCTTTTGCATTCGTAGCAAATAACTTGGTCCTTTTTGTGTTCAAATTTATTTTTGTGTCGTTTTTAAACTTGTTCTTTCTTATAAATTTCTTAAACTTTCGAGTCAAAAGTGCAATGTCTTTATCACTGTCCTCATCACTTGATGTTCCTTTCAAGTGGTCTTCTTGTGTTCTAAGTGCCATATCCTTCCTGTTCTTTGGAAGGGGGTTCTCAAGCTCTTCATGAGCATGGCACGTCATCTCATAGGTCATTAGAGACCCAAGAAGTTCTTCAAGTGGAAATATTTTAAGATTCTTGGCCTCTTGAATGGCCGTAACTTTTGGATCCCAACTCTTTGGAAGAGATCTTAAGATTTTAGTTACCAACTCAAAGTTAGAAAAACCTTTACCAAGAGCCTTAAGTCCATTGATGACATCCGTAAAGCAGGTGTACATGTCTCTAATGGACTCATTTGGTTTCATCCGAAAAAGTTCATAAGAGTGCATAAGAATGTTGATTTTGGACTCTTTCACTCGGCTAGTGCCTTCATGAGTGATTTCAAGAGTGCGCCAAATATCAAAAGCCGATTCATAAATAGAAACCCGATTAAACTCATTCTTATCAAGCGCACAAAATAAGGCATTCATAGCCTTTGCATTGAGAGCAAAAATCTTTCTTTCCGACTCATTCCACTCACTCATCGAAAGAGAAGATTTTTCAAATCCATTTTCAACAATATTCCAAAGTTTAAAATCCATAGAAATGAGAAAAATCCTCATACGAGTCTTCCAATACGTATAATCCGACCCATTAAACAAAGGCGGACGAGTAATGGAGTAACCCTCTTGCATACCGGAGTAGGCCATCTCTCTTGGGTTTTAAACCAATATAAGAGCAAACCTTGCTCTGATACCAATTGTTAGGATCGAAAAGGCACTAAGAGGGGGGGGGGGTGAATTAGTGCAGCGGATTAAATATGTAACTTTGAATCCGATTTCGTATAAAGACAAGTTAGTAGGAAGACTTCGATTCGTTGAAAGAGAACTTGTAAGAAGTTGCTTGAGTAAATGAAGCAACAAGGAACTAAACAATTTGCAGCTAAGTAATGAAATGATTCAGAAAAGTAAACACTCACACATTCATGAACACAATGATATATAGTGGTTCGGTTAAATGACCTACATCCACTCTTGAAGTCTTCCCGATGAGGCTCCGCACTTCTACTAGCAATCCTTAGAAGGGGAAGGACCAATACCCCTTTTTTACAACCCTTTACAAGAAGTTCACACTCTTACAAGATTTCTCAAGAAGAAGAAGGAGGTGAACACTTAGCAAGAACAAGACTCTTCAAGACTTATCAAAGACTCAAAAACAAGATTCTAACTCTCAAAAGGGTTACCTTTCAAATTGAGAAAGGGGGTATTTATAGATCCAAAATGGATTCAAAATTGGGCTCCAAATTTGAAATCAAATTTGGAGTTCCTGTCTGGGGTGGTACTACACGCTTTGTTAGAGGCGGTACTACACTTTGTCGAACGCTCAAATTGGGCGAGACTATATAGGCGGTTCTATCGCCTGGAGCAGGCGGTGCTACCGCCTAGAGCAGGCGGTACTACCGTCGCTGAGTAATGTGGCCGGGCGGTACTACCGCTCCAGGCTGGGCGGTAGCACCACCCCAGCACATGGCTGCCAGGCGGTAGTACCGCCTGGCACAAGTGGTTCTACCGCCCGATAGTCTGTTCTGCTAAATGGGCCTTATCCACGGCCCAAAAAAGCCCAGTAAGGGCCCGGTTGTCCCCTACTAATTTAGAGCAAGATTAATTTGAAATCCTTGCCCTAAGTACGTGCTAACTATGAAATTAAAAGCATAATTAATAGTGATTTAAGCCGACTTTCTTCAAGTCTTATTCCGGCGAGCTTTTCGTTGAGACTTCGGCGGTCCTCCGATATTTCCCTCGGATTTCTTCCGACGGGTTCCCAGCATGCTCTCGACTTGTAAGACATGCTCAACGAGTCTTCAACAAGCTTCCGAACCTTCTCGGCAAAGTTTCGCGAACCTTCAACGATCTTTGTGATGAACTTCCGAAAACTTCGGCAAGTCCCTGATTCGATCTTGATTGGTTCCTAAATACTTCCGATGATCCTTCGGACTTCCGATGAACTCTTGAACACTGGACGGACTTGACCTCGGTAAATCACTTTATGTTTCTGACCCATCGTAGTTAATCCTGCACGCTTATCTTTGACAATATGTATTAGAACAAGTAACCATCAATTGACTTCGTCATCAAAATCCGAGATTCAACACTAGCTTATGATGGTGAATGTGTCTACAAAAGAAAATGGTTTTTAGGTACCCATTTGATTTTGGGTGCCTCAAATATTGATCTACTAATTTTGTCATTTAGCATTAAATTATTTATGGTTCTTTTAGGAACCTATATCAATTTGTATGGACTAATTTTCTTAAATGGACATTTGTAAACAACATGTCTAGATTTGTAACAAAAATTACATTTCAAATGAGAGGATACATGTAATGTTGGCCCTTTAATGAAGGTGGTGAGATCCACTCACGAATCTAATTCCACATCTATTCTCGATGTGACCCTTATTTACAAGGATCATGTCTAAGCTCTTGCTACCGACCTTAAACTTGTTTAGGGTCTTTTTGAGTAGCAAGTTCTCCTTTTCGATTGCTTCTAAATGATTACACTTAGAGCATGGGAGTAGAGGGAGAGAATCATGCTCAAGACTTTTAAATTTATCTAGCAATAAAGCATGTTGCTTTTTTAATAAATCGAACCTTTTTATAATAGTTCTACATTCATCAAATAATTCATGGAAAGCAATTGAAAGCTCATTGAAAGATAAATCTTCATTAAGTAAATTACTTACCTCTTCTCCCAAAGCCATTAGAGTGAAGTTGGCCTCTTCTTTGTTACTTGTTTCTTCATCCTCAGAGTCACATGAGTCATCCCATGTAGCCTTCAATGCTTTCATCTTCTTTAGTTGCTTCTTCTTGGCTTGGAGGCATTCATATTTGAAGTGCCCCAGCTTCTTGTACTCGTAGCAAATGACTTGGTCCTTTTTTATGTTCAAGTTTGTTTTTTGTATCATTTTTAAATTTGTTCTTTCTTATAAATTTTTTAAAATTTTGAGTTAAAAGTACAATGTCATTGTCACTGTCCTAATCACTTGATGTTCCTTTCAAGTGGTCTTCTTGTGTTCTTAGTATCATATCCTTCCTGCTCTTTGGAAGGAGGTTCTTGAGCTCTTCATGAGCATGGCACGTCATTTTGTAGGTCATTAGAGACCCAATAAGTTCTTCAAGATGAAAAGTTTTAAGATCCTTGGCCTCTTGAATAGCCATAACTTTTGGATCCCAACTCTTTGGAAGGGATCTTCAAATTTTAGTTACAGGTTTAAAATTAGAAAAACCTTTACCAAGAGCTTTGAGTCCATTGATGACATCCATGAAGCGGGTGTACATGTCTCCGATGGACTTACTTGGTTTCATTCGAAAAAGTTCGTAAGAATGCACAAGAATGTTGATTTTGGACTCTTTTACTCAACTAGTACCTTCATGAGTGATCTCAAGAGTACGCTAAATATCAAAAGTCGATTCACAAATCAAAATACGATTAAATTTATTTTTGTCGAGAGTGCAAAACAAGGCATTCATAGCCTTTGCGTTTAAAGCAAAAGTCTTCTTCTCCGATTCATTCCATTCGCTCGTCGGAAGAGAAGATTTTTGAAATCCATTTTCGACGATGCTCCAAAGCTCAAAAACCATGGAAATAAGAAAGATTCTTATACGAGTCTTCCAATACGTGTAATCCGACCCATTGAATATAGGTGGATGTGTAATGGAATGACCCTCTTGCATGCCGGAATAGGCTCTCTCTTAGGTTTTAAACCAAATATGAGAGTGAACCTTGCTCTGATACCAATTGTTAGGATCGGAGAGGCACTAAGAGGGGGAGGGTGAATTAGTGCAGCAGATTAAAACTCGTAAGTTTGAAATCGATTTTGTAAATAGATAGTTCGTATTAAGATTTTGATTCGGCGAAAGATGACTTAGTTAAAGTAGCTTTAGTAAAGGAGATGAAAACGGAATGATTTACAGCTAAGTAGAGAAATGATTCAGAAATTTAAACACACACATTCAAGGAACACCACGATGTATAGTGGTTCGATCAAATGACCTACATCCACTTCCGAAGCCTTCTTCGATGAGGCTTCCAACTTCCACTAGCAAGTCACTTTGAAGGGGAAGGACCAAAGACCCCTCTTACAACCCAAGTAGTTCACACTCTTACAAGTTTTTCAATGAGAAAGAGAGAGGTGAACACTAGCTAGAGAAAATAAGACTTTGCTAAGGCTTTTGCTCAATTTCTAACTCTCAAAAGGGTGCTATTTCTGCTGAGAAAGGAGGGATATTTATAGACCCCAAGAGGATTCAAATTTGAGCTCTAAATTTGAATTCTGTTTGGGTTTCCCAGTGCTGGCGATGCCACCACCTGTCAGTGATGGTGCCACTACCTATCAGTTGTCAGACTGATAGTGCACAAGGCGGTTCCAACGCCCAAGGCAACAGTGCCATCGCCCATGCACTCGGGTGCTCGGTAGTGCCACCGCCCAGCTTTTGGCCTTTGGGCGATACCACTACCCAGTATGCTGTTCCTGAGCAGTGCCACCGCCCAGCACTTTTCAAGACATTGGTTTAGGTCTTAAACTCGGCCCAAATCGATCCAAAACAAGGCCCAATGGGCCCCTACTTTGGGTTATAGGATTAACACCTAATCCTAAACCCAAATTACATGCTAACTATGAAATTAAAACATAATTCTAAGTGATTTAAACCAACATTCTTCAAGTCTACTTTTGACAAGCTTTCCGGTGAGATTCCAATGGACTTCCGACACTCCTTTGGATTTCTTCCAGTGGACTCCCAGCATGCTCCTAGATTTTGTGGCGAGCTCAACGAGTCTTTAGCAAGCTTCTGAAACTTCTCAGTAATCTCTGCGAACCTCCGACGATCTTTGTGGCGAACTTCTGATACCTTCGGTAAGTCCCTGATTTGATCTCGGTTAGTTCCGGCAACACTTCCGACGATCCTTTGGACTTCCGGTGAACTATCGAACTCACGACGAACTTGACCTCGGTAAATTACTTTATGTTTTCGTCCCATCGTAGTTAATCCTGCACACTTATCTCGACAATATAGATTAGAACAAATAATTCACCAATTGACTTCATCATCAAAATCCGAGATTCAACATTTTTTCGGATCTCATGAACATGAATAAAAATGATCCAAACATTTTTTGGATTTATCCATCAAGGATGACATATTTTGCATTATGTTTAACTCATTTATCATAGGCTTGATAATTGACCACTCATTTTTTTGTGGTATGATACTTTGTGGTGGCTACTTCACCTCCTTTTTGTTGATGACAAAGGAGGAGAAGAATGTGTAAATTGATGACATATGAAAATAACTTGATAAAATGTCTTGCATAGTATTAAGAAGAATAGTATTACAATATAATGGAATGAAAATATCTTATATGTTTAATATTACAATTTAATTACGTTTGTCATGCTTTATAACTGAAAATTGGTGATATCTTTAAAAAAGCATCGCAATAAAATTTGTATCGTATCATAATGTATCACAAATGCTTAAAATGTAAATTTTTGAGATCGATATCAAATCATGTTTAAAAATTAAGTTTTTTTTATTGATATGATAAGCTAATATTTCATTTGATATCATGCCTTGATTTTGTACACTTCATTGATATCATTTGATCCTTGTGTTATACCTTGACATTATTTTCATTGAGAAAAATATGAAGTTTCGTATTAATGTTAGAGAATGCTTATTAAGCAAAATGATAAGTTCAACGGTTGGAACTTATTAGTTTCGGCTTGAATTCAAAGGATTGAATTCGAGTGTTTTTACCATCTCATAATATGGCATATAAATAGGAGAGTTAAGATTAACTCTATTAGCAATTGATTGTCATTATAAAAAAGGGAGAGATTGTTGAATCTCGGATTTTGATGATGAAGTCAATTGGTGAATTATTTATTCTAATCCATATTGTCGAGATAAGTGTGCAAGATTAACTACGATAGGATGAAAAAATAAAGTAATTTACTAAGGTCAAGTTTGTTGGGAGTTCAGGAGTTCACTAGAAGTCCGAAGGATCGTCGGAAGTGTTGCCGGAACCAAACGAGATAGAATCAGGGACTTGCCAAAGGTTTCAGAAGTTCACCAGAAAGATCGTCGGAGGTTCATGGAGATCATCGAGAAGGTTCGGAAGTTTGCCAAAGACTCATTGAACTCACCACAGAATCCGGGAGCTTGTTGGGAGTCCGTCGAAAGAAATCTGAAGGAGTGTCGAAAGTCCACCGGAAGATCACCAGAAAGCTCGTTGGAAGAAGACTTGAAGAATGTCAGTTTAAATTACTTAGAATTATGTTTTAATTTTATAGTTAGCATATAATTAGGGTAAGGATTAGGAAATAATCCTATTTAAACCTGGTAGAGGCCAACCGGGCCCTTATAGGGCTGATCTGGGCCAAAATTAAGGCTCATTCAGCTTTGCTGAAGAGCCCGGATGGTGGCACCGCCCAGAACCCGAGAGCCCAGACTGGGCGGTGGCACTGCCCATGACCTGAGAGCCCAGGCTGGGTGGTGGCACCGCCCAGTACCTTGTCAGTCTGTTGTACTTCTATCTTGATGTACTCCCACTATTTTTCTAGCGAGTCACGTGACACTCTCAGCACTTGAAACGGAAGTCTCCGATAGACTTCTAGTGGGGATCGAGATCCAATCAGCATCTTAGTGTAATCTCGAGAGACTCGACCAATCACACTAAGCCCAAAAGGTAGGCAACTCTTACCGATCACAACTTCTTATGATTCCCATCCTGTTTAGCCTCTGAACTACCATGGCCTTAAGGGACTCGACCAACTATGATATTCGGTTAAGTCATCACCATCGTTATAAGATGAGTCCGATTTGATGATATACCCTCGAGGGACTCAACCAAGCATACAATGTCCTCGGGTCACCGGTGACATCTCTATGTCGTAGATAAGATAGTGAATCGCGATATAGGTGAGTCTCGAGGGACTCGACCAACTCAACCTACACCGGGAATCAGTTTTTACCTATAACGATGGAAGACCACGTGGTTCAATCTAATTGCCTCATGTTTATCGACTTAATATTATTATTAGAGGGTATTTTTGATTTGGTCTCCTAATATAATGTGTCACACACATACATATTTAATATATATTTACATCGCATGCAAATATATATATACATATCTAGTAGGTATATAACCAATCATACATCACATGAGTAATCACACCAGATGATCATTGACCGCATCCTAATGTGATCAAACCCGAGCTATTAGGCCCAATCACTCACATCAAGATCTATGTGTGCTTCGGCACATCTCCATGCCTTGTGATCGTCCATCTTGCTTTGTCGGTATCTTAATGCATCTCCATGCATCGGATCGTCTGTCTCGATCTCATGGGTCCCGCTCCCACTACACCTCCTCGTATAATTATAATATAATTATAGGCACACAGGTCCAATAATAAATGAGAAAAATAGAGGCTCGCGGGCCTCAATAATATAATCATATGTACACACATCACATCATACGGTCCATGATCATTTGTCCATATCATACATCACATGTACATGTTATTATATAGGACTACTAAATAAATAATAGTAGTTAATTAAATAATTTAATTAACTAATATTTTTTGAAAATAGGGACATATATGAATTTTTTTAAATTCTGAAGGGTATTTTGGTCATTCGAACAAAAGGGATAATATTAGAATTTTAAAAATTCCTAAGGGTAAAATTATCTTTTCCTCGAAAAACCCTATTCCCTCCCTTGCTGCATGTTGTGTTGTAGCTGCGACCGACGCCACCTTATCGATAGCGGCCATGTGCGCGGGGGGGCACCACCCATGCCTTCGGGCGGCTTGCCCGCGGGTGGCACCGCTGTGAGCAAACGCTGCCCCTTTTGCAGGCGCAACCCTGGCAAGAGCTGTTGCCTCCATGGGCTCAGCGCCTGACGGCCCCCCCCACCAATACGGGCGTAGCACCCGTAGGCGTCGCTCGTGCGGGCGCCAGCCATGCAGGCGCTTGTGCTCATAGGCGGCACCGGCCCTTGCAGGCAAACTGCCTACAAGCGGGTGCCACCTGACCCTTGTAGTCAGGACGTAGGCAGGCCGTAGGCAGCTTGTAGGCGCTGCCTGCTTGCGGCCCGTAGCTTACCGGCCGACTACCATTGCAAATAGCCTTGCAGCCACTGTGCGAGCACAACAAGGGCAGCAACAGTTGTTGCCCTTCCTCACCACTTTTTACAAATAATCTTGATGACAAAAGCTATTCTAAATCATAACACATGTAGTTAAAATCTGATCTTCGCACGAATAACTTGGCTCTAATACCATTGTTAGAAGATCTAGGGGGCGACATCATATATGCAACGGAAGAACATAAAAACAAAACACCCTAGATTTTCACAAAATGTTCCATCATCGTGTAAAGATCGATGCATCAAAAATAAATCCGTGAATTCAAAAACTACAAGTATGAAAAGAACGATAGTACCTAGGGAGATTGTATATCCCTAAGTTCCTATAGATCCGTGGGGGAGGATGAAGGAGGTCAAGCGTCCTCCTCTCTAGTGGTATCCACATGGCAGGGACTACAACAATGCTACTCTCTTAAGGAGAGGAGAATAGAAGGTGGCTACCAAGAAAAAACCCCAACCTATGGGCTTTTGGTTCCCTCCTATTACCCAAGTCTCTTAGATCAATGGGTCTCTACCCAATAATCTAGCTCTTATTGGATCTCATCCATGGGATCTAATAATACAGGGGCTTATTGGATATCCAATAAGATTAGGGCTCTGACGGATATCTCATATCCAAACCTCTACTCGTCAGAACACATATCATATGTGTGTGACCCTCTAAGCTCAATATCGAGCTAGCAGTGAGTCATGCCTATTAGAACTCCTTCCGACTCAATGAATTATTATTTCTATAATAATTCACTCGACTCATCGACCATGGACGTACTAAGCCACTACGCCGTAGTCCCCAGACGATACAAGGGAATCCAATCTTTTGGACCTATCTATCCTCAGTTACCATGTACCTATAGTTTCTCATCTATCTAATATCCCAAAGACTATATATCGGGCATGGTTTTGTCAGGCCCATACAGTTTCCAATCAAGTCTCGCTCTAGTTGGATTCTCTTGAAAAACTCTTTCTCTCTCAATTCGATTAACTCTGGCTAGGGATTTGCTTGAGCAAGAACACATGGGATATTTCTCTCATGATACCGAGAGTAGATGATTCTTTATTGACACTCAGTTATCCTCATAAGGTTGGCTGCCACTCCCAATAACTAGTTATACTAGATCTGGAACTTCTAAACCTATAAGTCTGATATCTTGAGTACTCATACATGACATCCTTGGTATCTTAAGTCTAAGGACCAGATACACTACCAGGACTATGGAATCGCTGTCTGACGTGAGGTATCAATGACCATCCAGTATTCCGTAAGCAGATCAATAAGTGAACTCATTCTCCAATGAGCATCTGCACTGTATCCTTAGTGTCCCTACACAAGTAGCTATAAGACCAGCCACCTCTATCATATAGACGGGTATGCAGTACACTAGTTTATCCGGTTATCTCGATGTCCCTCTTGAGTAACCTATGACCGGGATTATTTAGGGTTTGTGTTTAAAGGTGAATCGGTCTCATTATCATGATCTCATCACGATCCGATTCCCATTGCACATATCCAAGGACATCACAATATATATCTAGATAATGTGAGAAAATTCTAATAATTATAAGCAAAAAGATTGATGCAGCGTGTTACAAGTACTATCACTCATGTGATTAGCTTATAGGGTACCTATAACTAGCAATAAGGATGCTCCTTGCCTATACTAGTAGTAATAATTTTAAGCTATTTCAAATAGATGTTAAAAATGCTTTCTTATATGACTTTATTTTCGAAGAAGTGTATGTTAAACAACCACTATGATTTGAGAACTCTTTTTTTTCTAATTATGTGTTTAAGTTGACTAAGGCTCTCTTTAGATTAAAACAAGCCCTAAGGGCTGAGTATGAGCGACTTAGCTATTTTCTTATTCAAAATAATTTCTCTAAAGGCAAGGTCAATACTAAATTGTTTATTAAAAAATTTAAAAATAATTTTCTTGTTCAAATTTATGTTGATGATATTATCTTTGGTTCTACAAACGAATCCTTATGTGAATCATTTGCCAAGAGTGTGAGCCAAGAGTTTGAAATAGTTTAATGGGTAAACTAACCTTCTTTTTAGGCTTACAAATCAAACAACTTAATGATGACATTTTTCTTAGTCAAACCAAATACATATTAGAATTGCTAAAATGGTTTAATATGGATGGATCAAAAGCAATCAATACTCCTATGAGTACCTCCACTAAATTAGACATGACGTATGTAGAGAAAGCTTTAATAAAAAAACTTATAGAGGTATGATAGGTAGTTTACTATACCTAACTACAATAAAACCAGAAATCAAGTTTAGCGTAGGACTGTGTACAAGATTTCAATCAAATCCTAAGCTATCTTATCTTAAAATCATTAAAAGAATCCTTAGATATCTTAAAGAAACCCATAATATAGGATTATGATATCCAAAATCTAAAAATTTTGATTTAATTACTTATGCAGATGCTGATTTTACCGGATATAGAATAGATAGAAAAAGAATATCTGGAACATGTCAATTCTTAGGACATGCACTTGTTTCTTGATCTTCCAAGAAACAAAACTCGGTTGCATTATCTATGGTCAAAGTTAAATACATAGCCGCAAGTGCATGTTGTGCACAAGTTGTATAGATGAAAAATACATTAGAAGATTATAAAATTCATCTAAAGAATATTCTCATAAAATGTGATGACACAAGTGCTATATGTCTAACTAAAAATCATATTCAACACTCTAGAACTAAACATATTAACATTATACATCACTTTATTTGAGATCATGTTAATAACAATGATATAACTCTAAAATTTATTGATACAAAATACCAATTAGCGGATATCTTCATAAAACCTTTAAATGAAAAATAATTTGACTTCATTAGAAGAGAATTAGGCATGCTAAATTGTCCTAATGCATGAGTTTATTGTATATCTTTTCCAAAATTTTTTGATTTCGTAGTATCATCTTTTCAATTTTGTAAATAGAGTTTTCATGAACTTATCTTCCTCCTATCTTAGTTTGATACTCTTGATTCCATCATTTAATGAATTTTTGAATTGGTATTATACATGTTTGATGACATTTGATACTTTTTATCCTCCCTTGATTCATGAATCTTCACTTGTGAATCCTTGTATTTCACACTTGTGAAGTTTTGATAAGAAATGGATTTTAATGACATGGGAATTTTTGCAAAGACTATGAATTTATTTAAGTAGAAAGACCATTCATGAATTTTACATCATGAAAATATCACTTTTGGATCTTATTTGACTCTTGTGCAAATTCTTGCAAAATGATACATGTGACATTCACAAATTCTCTGAAATAATAAATATTAGCTCTTGATGAACTCAATTTAGCTTGAATGAATTACTTTCATGATTCACTTTTCACATTTTTAATGAGATTTTAATGAAAAAATAGAAGTTTGATAAATTCTTAATAGCTTGAATGAATTGCTTTCATGATTCACAGATTTCTTCTTTTTATACATATCTTTATGCTATGGTTTCTTTATGAAAACAAGAAGCTCTTATGAATTTTTAATAGCTTGAATGCTCTCTTTTTCTTGAATCCAATATGGATTCCATTTACTTCTTTAAATGTGAGTTTAATGTCATGATGTATGAATTTTTAAGAAACATCATTTACATCATTCATGAATGGACATTCATGACTCTAGTATAAATTTTTTTACGTCATGAGCTCTTATGAATTTTTGATAGGTTGAATGGCTCATTTCTCTTCCACTTCACGAATTTTATGGAAATGTCGAGTTAGCTCTTATTGTGAATCTCTTTTTATGACATGAATTTTTGATCATTCGAACAAATTATTTTTCTTGCACTTTTCATGACTTTAAATATCTTGATTCTTCTTGTTGGTTTAATGAACTTTTCCTTCTCCCTTTTTCTTTTAAAGAAGAATCCTATTGTACCAATTGGTATTGTAACAATTGGTAGCGATATCAAATTTTACTTGCTTAAAAACTTGGCCCATTTCCTTTTTGTTGATGACAAAGGGGGAGAAATGTGGTAAATTGATGACATGCTTTATATCGTAAAACAATTGTCATGCTTTATATCGTAAAATGCTTGCTATCATCAAAAGCATCACAATGTATCGCATATGTATGAAATGTATCATTTGCATCGCAAATGATTGAAGCATATTTTCATGCATCGCAATTATATGAAATGTATCACATGCATCACAAATGATTGAAATGAATCATGTATGCTTAAAATAATAAATTTTTTCTATGCTCGTTATCATATCATGCTTAATTATTCTACTTGAAATTGGTATCATGCCTCGATACGATAAGGTATCTTTTGGTTTCATTTTTGAAGTTTGTATCATTAAATGATAAATTATCAATTGATATCATGCCTTGGATTGGTGAATTATTATTTGATATCATTTGAATCTTGCTATATTTTAAAATTAAAGTTGGTATCATTTGTTAAAATAATGATTGTCTATCATCATTCGACAATGGACTTGAATCTGGATGTCATGCCTTGACATCATTTTTGTATTATGAAAAATACGTAGTAGCATATTTTGGGATGAAAGTTCATGCTTGTTAAGCATGATGATAAGTTCAAATGATTGTAACTTATCAGTTTGGGCTTGAATTCAATAGGTTTGAATTCAAGTGTTTCTTTTCTTAAGTATGACATATAGATAGGGGGAGTTAAGGTTAACTCCATCATTAATTGATTGTCATCATCAAAAAGGGTGTACTCCATCATAAATTAATCCTAAAATAAGGGTTGTTTGATCATTCCCCTTCAAGAAGGATTGATAGTGGATGCCAGTAACCTCATCGGAGGAGGTTTCGAGAGTGGACATAGGTCAATTGATCGAACCACCATAAAATCGCTACGTTCTTCTCTTAGTGAGTATTTATATTTGCTGCATTTCAATTTTTACTTGGCTATAATCTTTCAATCTCCCCTTCTTTACTCTCTTTCATATTCACTCGAATCATTCTCTTTACCGAAATCATTTTTGTCGAACAAAACTTTTCAATGCATAGTTTTTCGAAATTGGTTTAAATTGTCAATTTATATCCGCTGCACTAATTCACACCCCCACCTTAGTGTTGCTCTTGATCCTAACAGTTGGTATCAGAGCAAGGTCACTCTCATTCTAGTTTAAAACCCAAGAGAGATGGTATTTGCCAGTATGCAAGAGGGCCACTCAATCACACGACCACCTATATTTAATGGGTTGGATTATATCTATTGGAAAACTCACATGAGAATTTTTCTTATTTCTCTGGATTTTAAACTTTGGAACATTGTCAAAAATGGTTTTCAAAAGTCTTCTCTTCTGATGAACGAATGGAATGAGTCGGAGAAGAAGACTTTCGCTCTAAATGCCAAGGCTATAAATGCCTTATTTTACGCCCTTGACAAAAATAAATTTAATCATGTTTTAATTTATGAAATGACTTTTGGTATTTGGCATACTCTTGAAATCACTCACAAAGGTACTAGTCGAGTGAAAGAGTCAAAAATCAATCTTTTGGTGCATTCTTATGAGTTATTTCGGATAAAACCAAGTGAGTCTATTAGAGACATATATATCCGTTTTACGGATGTTATTAATGGACTAAAAGCACTTGGGAAAAGTTTTACTAATTTCGAACTTGTAACTAAAATTTTAAGATCCTCTCCAAAGAGATGGGTTCCTAAAGTAACAGTCATTCAAGAGGCAAAGGACTTAAATAACTTTCCTCTCAGAGGACTAATTGGATCATTAATGACCAATAAGATAACTTACAATACTCATAATGAGCTTAAGAACTTCCTTCCAAAGAATAGGAAGGATATGACATTGAGAACATAAGAAGACCACTTGAAAGAATCTTCAAGTGATGAGGACCATGATGATGAACTTGCACTTTTGACTAAAAAATTTATAAGAAGAAAATAAGCTAAAAATGACTTTAAAAATAAACTTGAACTCAAGGAAGAACAACAAGTGATATGCTATGAATGCAAGAAACTAGGGTATTTCAAAAGTGAATGCCCCCAAACAAAGAAGAAGCAACCGAAGAAGAAGAAGACATTGAAGGTAACGTGGGATGATTCAAGTGGCTCCGAAGATAAAGAACCAAGCAACAAGGAGGTCACCAACTATGCTCTAATGGCTATCAGAGAATAGATAAGTAATTTAATTGATGAAAATTTGATGAGCTTTCTGATGCTTTTCATGATTTATTTGATGAGTATAAATTTATTAGTAAAAAATTTAATTTATTGAAAAAGGAGCATGCTCTCTTAGTTTATAAATTTAAAAATCTTAAACATAACACTCCTTCTTTGCCTCCATGCTCTAAATGTGAACACTTAGAGACACTTGAGAAGGAAAACTTGCTACTCAAAGAAACCTTAGATAAATTAAGGTTGGTCGCAAATCTTTGGACATGATCCTTGCTAATAAGGATCACATTCATAAAAGGAGTGGAATCAGATTTGTAAGTAGATCTCACCGAAATCCAACCACTTTCGTTAAAGGGCCTACATTGTATATATCACCTCACACAAAGTGTAACTTTGTTGTAAATCCAGATATGTTACTTACAAATGTCTATTTAAAAAACTTAGTCCACATAAGTCGATATGGATTCCTAACGGGACTAAATATTTCAATGCAAAATGATAAGATATGTAGATTAATTTTTGAGGCACCCAAGGTCAAATGGGTACCCAAAAATCACCTTATGTAGGCATCTTAACTATCGCAAGCTAGGAGCGAGTAACGATACCTTATGAAGCATGATCATTATCAAGCTCACTAGCTTGGGTAATGGAAGACCATTGAGTGCAATGTATTGAATGAGGCTAAAACATACTAGCATTAAAACTCTTGAAGAATGATTTTGATAAAAACGTTTGTATCATGCTTGATTTTACAATTTGAAATCCTATGTTTTGGAATGATGTGTTTTTTTATGGTTTTGATGAAACCTTATATTTGATGATACTTGGCTTTCATATAAAAATTTGAACATTCCTATGAAAGATCAAATCACTTAAGTTAAAATGTATAAAACTGAGAAAATGCACTATTATGATGGTCTTGATAGTTTTGATGATGGAACTTGTGTTTTGATTTTAAACATGATACACATCTATGAAAAATCCCTTGAATCAAATTTTCGCTGAAAGATGTCACATGCTTAATGTGTTATACTTTTCGACTCGAAGAGCTTTTTGATGAAATTTATATTTTAGTCTTGAACGTTGATACATATTCCTATTTGATAAGGCATGCTTATGAAATAAATTATAAAAAGGAAATCCATGTCTCTTGAAATTTCTCTATCACTAAAGCCTTTGATATTTAATCAAAATGATGAATCCATAGATATTATGTGAATCTCTTGGACCATGAAAATAATTTTGATGTTTTGAACTTGAATGAGCTTCATCATAATCATGATCTTAATTTCTATTTCTCGAACTTATGACTTGAGATAATGTGATTCATGAAACTTGATTTTGATCTTACTAAAAAGAACATTTATAAACTATAAATGACATCTTTCATGATTTCACGAATTGATCTTTGTTGATTTTGATGATGATACAAAAGATTTCGTAATTTTTGAAAATCACTTGCCTAAACTCCTCTTTTATTATTCGAGTCATCTTGACTTTACTTTATCGATCTCCCTTGATCCTCTTAAGAAAAAAGTTTCTGATATCTCTTGATTATAACTTCTTTTGATTAATTGTTTAAATGGTTTAATGAGTCATCACTCTTAATAAAAATTACTTCATAAATAATATGAGATCAAAATGATTCAAATGATATCATTTAAACTCAATCAAATACATGATCAAATTAAACATCTATGAGATAGATGTTAAATGAGAAAGTCAAATTGATCAAATAGTCAAAGTGTTGCTGCCCCCTAAAAATTACCTAAGTATAGGTGCTAGTGGCGGCACCACCAGAACTGGTAGTATGTCATGGACAAATTATAAACAGCTTGTTCGGTGTAATGCATATGTATGTCTGTGTCTGTTCGATTTATTCTAGCTTTGTAAAGCTTGTGAAGGGCTAGCTAAAGGCTTAACAGCCCCATTTGAGTGAGTTTTATGGCCATTATAGGCTTGTACATAAAGTTTGCGTTAGGTGGACACTAGACTTCAGTCTGTAGTAGACCAATTTTATACCTTTGTTGTACAACCGTTCTGAGCTTGTGATATATATGGTTGGAATTTGCATTGACTATAAAGTGTTTGCTGAAAGGGTTGCTTGTGGATCTTGTGTGAAGTATTTTTGTTTTGTCTCATCTTCTCTTTTGTAGGTCCTAAGGGATCATAGGAGGTTTCAGAGAGGCTGACCTTTGTGGATGGACACGCAAGGGTGCTGCACAACTTAGGTAAGACCAATTGAGTTCGTGACAGTTGGTATCAGAGTGGGATAAGCGCACATCGAAACACTTAGCATATAAACATGGGGGACCTAGAAGGGCTGCATTGAGGGCAGCTAGCATACACGACCATTTAAGGGAAGTGGACATGGTGTTGTAGGGAAAGGAGTTGCTTAGAGGAGCGGGCATCTGAGAATGGCATTCAGAGGAATGGCCAACCCTGCATTATGAGGACAAACAAGCTAAGAAGAATTATGTAGCGCATAAAGGTTGGGATGGTTGAGTTCGAGCAGTGGCTCAACGTTGGCAACCAAACTTAACGGTACTCGAGGCAAGCGGGGCGCTTAGTAAAGGATGAGACCATGCAAGGTGGAGTGGGTTGTTTAGCGATTGAAAGAGTTGTGCAAAGCTCACAGAGGTGAGGAGAATTACAAACTCAAGGAATTCGATACTGCTAGTTATAGGTACCCTACAAGCCAATCACATGAGTGATAGCACCTATAACACGCTATGTCAATCTCTTTACTTATGATTATTGGCATTATCTCACATTATCTAGATGTATATTGTGATGTCCTTGGATCTATGCAATGGGAATTGGATCGTGATGAGATTATGATAATGAGACCGATTCACCTTTAAACATAGACCCTAAATTATCCTGGTCATAAGTTACTCGAGAAGGACATCAAGATAACCGGATAGACTGATGTGTTGTATACCCGTTCATATGATGGAGGTAGCTGGTCTCATAGCTACTCGTGTGGGGACACTAAGGGTACAGTGTAGGTGCTCATTGGTGAATGAGTTCACTGATTGATCCGCCTACAGAATGCTGGATGGTTATTGATACCTCACGTCAGATAGTGATTCCATAGTCCCAGTAGTGTATATGGTCCTTAGACTTGAGACACGAAGGATGTCCTATATGAGTACTCCACTCTTTGATACCGGACTTATAGGTTTAGAAAGTTCCATATCTAATATAACCGGTCATTGGGAGTAGTAGCCAACCTTACGAGGGCTATTGAGTGTCAATAGAGGATCATCCGCTCTCGGTATCATGAGAGGAATATCTCATGTATTCTTGCTCGAACAAATCCTTGGCCAAGGTTATTCGGATTGAGAGAGAAAGAGTTCTCCGGGAGAATCCGACAAGAGCAAGACTCGAGGAGAGACCATATGGGCCTGACAGCACCATGCCCGGTACATGATCTTTGGAATATTAGATGGATGATGAACTATAGATACATGGTAACTAAGGACAGATAGGTCCAAAGGATTGGATTCCCCTATATCATCTGGGGCCCGTGGCGTAGTGGCCTGGTACGTTCGCAGTTGATGAGTTGGGTGAATTATTATAGAGATAATAATTCACTAAATCAGAAGGAGTTCTGATAAGTATGACTCATGGCCAGCTCGATATTAGTCCTAGAAGGTCGCACACATATGGTAGGTGTTGCGATGAGTAGAGGTTCGGATATGAGATATCCGCTGAACCCCCTATCTTATTGGATATCCATTAAGCCCCTAAATTATTGAATCTTGAGATGAGATCCAATAATTGCTAATAAGAGATTATTGGGTAGAGACCACTAATCCAAGAGGCTTAGGTAATTGGATGGAGATCCAATACCCAATAGGGCAAAAGATCTATTAGGGTTTTCAGGGGGCCTCTATAAATAGGAGGGAACCAAAACTCTATAGGCTGGGGGCTTTTGGTAGCCACCTCCTATTCTCCTCTCCCTAGAGAAAGAGGTGCATCGTCGCAATCCCTGTAGTGTGGATACCGCTAGAGAGGAGGACGCTTGACCTCCTTCATCCTCTCCCACAGATCTGTAAGAATTCAGGGATATACGATCTCCCTAGGTATCTTCTTTTATACGTGCAGTTTTGTGGATTTATTTTTGATGCACCGATCTTCGCACGATGACAGAAACTTTCTCTGGGAAATCTAGGGTTTTGTTTTTTTGTTCTTCCGCTGCATATGTGATGTCGGTCCCCTTATGGATTTCCCAACAGATACTTATGCAAGGGCTTATATACGAATGACTTACTATCCATGGCCATCCCAAGGTGTCCGAAGGTCGACGCTATAGAGCATTGAAATTTTCTCTTCGGCATGAGCATGATACATTCGTAAGAGGCTGAAGTGTGTAACAGGTTTAACATGTTGCTAAACCTAAAAGGGGTGTAGTGAGAGCTGTATTGGCGAAGAGTCACAATCTAGCAGGTGCATTTATGGAGGTAGAACAGTGCATAGTTTATTCAGTAAGGCAGAGTAGTCCAAGGGGATGTTGGTCTTCGAAACTTCCAAAGGGAAGGATGTGAAGAGAAAAGTTGCTCTAACAGGACATATATCTAAGAGAGATAAGTCCCAAGTTTTCCAAAGGGAGAATCATGTGCAATGGACCACACATGTTGAGGAGGAGTACCTTATGACAAAGCTCAATGGATCGAGCAAGTGACAAAGAGTCATTGCATGATCTTGCAAGAGGAAATATGTTGGTGGATGCATAGCGAGATCAAGTGAGGGAGCAACCCAAGGCAACACAAACTTAAGGCACATTTGGAGCCGATTGGGAGATCGGACTCAATATAGGGCTGACCCGTGGAATGGTGGGCGCGAAGACCACCATTAACTCAATGCAAATCGAGAAGCGGAGTAACTTGGGGGTAACTTGGTTATGTACCCAAGGTATTTGAAGGGAGTTGGCATAGAAGATAGAACATGAAGCAGAGGCTTGGAGCTTTCGTTAGACATAGGTCAAGGACATGGACTCTTGTAGAGGCAGTAGCAGGATCCTATTATTTCATGGGTTCCTTATTCTGATGGAGCAGACTCATCTTGCATGGTGCCAAGAACGGAGGGAGCTTCGGGGCACATGCACCTTATCTTGATGAAATATTTGATAGAGGAACTAAGGTGATACAACTTGCAGAGGTGAAGTTGGTGTCAGGAGGCCTTAGCAGAGGGCAAGAGGACGAAGAGGTGGACACTCTTGAAAAATATACCACAGTATTGCTAGTGGAGTTGCCATGAGGAAAGTGGTGCACAGCGGAGATTGTGCTGGTAGGGGCAGAGGCTCAGGATTCAGATAATGGTACACCAATTTCAGCGAAATTAAGGAACTTTAGAGGAGCTACTAGGTGACGGATTATCCTAGAGCTATGCTTCATCCGGATATGACCCGAGAGCAGGTGGACGAAGGTCGATTGCCAAAGGAGCGAATATAATAGAAGGTGGCAAAGGCCCTGTGATGTGTTGAAGAAGGCTATTCATGGAAAGATCATAGTTCAAGTTCATACCATAAGGATCAGAATGTAAGAAAATATCACTAGGAGGCGACATGGTGCAGTGAATCATAGTGGAATAATTCGAGGTAATACAACACACATAAGACTTGTCCCGTGAGGGACAAGGTTATACAGAGGTATGATCGGGAGCATGACTGGGAGCTCCACCTCGGTGAGCAACATGATGAAAAGAAGGGCTATGGATTCAAGGAGGGAATGCCATGGTACCACAGAGGTGGGTCTTCTATGCGTGCATCAAATATTGCATTGAATGAAAGCCTTGGGCATCAGCTTATTGGAGCTATGCACCACTGAGGGAGAAGTTTAGATGTAAATACCAGTGAGTCCCATAGGGGGGACTAGATCATGCAGAGGTATGATCAGAGTGGTTGAAGAGTTGAACTACCTCAAAGCTCACATTCGCTTAAGAGAGCCCGGCAAGTCAGAGAACAAGGTCGAGTAAGCGAACGTTATGACCAATGAAGCTAAAGAGAATAGAAGTGGTGCAAACCCTACAACATGATGGCGAAGGCCATGTATAGGAGTTGTAGTCGGTCTTTTCATTGACTAAGAGGAACTACTCAAAAAACATAGGGTGTTGAAGCAGGTGGTCGAAAAAGGGCGAAGAAGCAATGACGAGTCCAAAGGGATTCAACTACCCAAAATCGAGCATCGGTTAGAATGAAAGTGGACATAGAGGAGTGTCATAATGCCGCAGAGGCGGATCTACCAATCGCAAAGAATGGACACAGATGCGAGACAACAGATAGTAGTGCCATGGGCATGGCACCGCCATGGTACCGAAGAGGCGGGACTTCCATGGAGTCATTAATTCCTTGCTCTCATGGAGGGAGAGTGCTTGGTCATAAGATGGGCCGAGGAGGTGGAGAATGCAGAGGCAAACTCCAAGTACCAAGATAAAGCTGAAGGGCGAAACTTCGTAAGATTGATTTCGATGGATTTCTCATCAAGATAGCCATAAGTAAAGGACTTCGGGTTGATGCAAGAGTGCAGACCAAGGAACAAAGCAAGAAGTACATGGTACTATACTTTTGCTACTTAGAGGAGTAGGCGACAAAAATAATGGAGAAGGCAGTACAATCCCAAAGTTGACCAAATCTATTAGAGACTTGCTCCATGTTGGAGTTATAACTTCTTACATTCCAGAAGTTCAATGGCATTGAGAAGATGAATCATAGTAGCTAACTAAACGTAAGGATTGCAAACACTTCAAGTGCTTCGAAAGTATGAGCTAAGAGTAGGTGAAGTTTAGTAACCAGCTCGACGCACGAAGTACAACATCGAGGAGATGGGTAAAGCCAAGAAACCTTTACCTTCTCAACTCTTAAGAGAATGAGCGAAACCGAGTACCCCAGCTCTCTTAGTTATCTAGTAGAGAAGCTCTGCAAAGATTTGAAGACCCTTCGAAGAAACTAATGGAAGACAACAATTGTCAAGTCCTCACCAATGGTGATCAATGTTATTGAGAGTAGATTGTCTGCTTCATTTCCCAACTGAATGCTAATCGAAAGCAAAAGTGATATGAACCTACTTGGACGAGACAACAAAGTAGAAGAAGATTCAATGAAAAATTTTTATGGAGGAAGGACCTAGAAACATCAAAGTTTGCGAGACGATGCTCATTAAAGCTCCAACAAGCATCCACCTAGTTCAAGCGACAAGAGGCATCTGAAGACTAGCACATATCAAGGATGGTCTTTTCCTTCACCTAAAGAATCCATAGGAACAAGCAAGGATCAGCACAACTCAGCAGACCCCACACCAGAGTCAGAGTCATTGGCGAGTTGAAGCAGCATGGCGAATTAAAGTTTGACAACTTAACAATAATAAGCGGAGAACAACTAGGAGCTGAGGGGTGCATCATAGCAAGAGCAGAAGATTAAAGATCCAACAAAGGCAAGGAGTTGCAGCGTCAGCAAAGGCTTCAATGAGAACGTCAAAGGAATAAGTAGGGGAGAATGTCATGGATAAATTGTAAATGACTTGTTTGGTATAATGCTTATGCATGTCCATGTCTTTTCGGTTTGTTCTAGCTTTCTAAAGCTTATAAAGGCTTAATAGCCCCATTTGAGTCAGTTTGGTAGTCATTATAGACTTGTATATAAAGTTTGCGTCAGGTAGACACTTGTACTAGATTTCGGTCTATAGTGGATCAATTTTATACCTTTGTTGTGTAACTGTTTTGAGCTTGTGATATCCATGGTTGGAATTTATATTGACTATAAAGTATTTGCTGAAAGGATTGTTTGTGGATCCCGTGTGAAGCATTTTTTTTTTGTCCTGTCTTCTCTTTTGCAAGTCCTAAGGGATCGTAGGAGGTTTCGGGGAGGCTGATGATAGGACCCTAGCAGGGTTAGGTCCTATTCAACCATGTAGCAGCTAATAAAAACCCTATGAGAATGTAATAAAACCCACCTAGCCACCTCTATCCTATAAAGAAGAGAGGCTAGGGTTTATATTTGGGTCTTTGGGCTTCTTAGCCGCCGCCCCCCTTGTTACTGGGCCGGCCCGCTAAGGTTGAGGGTAAATTGGGTAGTTCACTTAGGAAGCAGCCCCTAGGGCTAGGGTTTGGAGCTCTATATAAGCTTGTAGCCTCCACCTCTTTGGAATAAGAAAGATCAATCTACAATTGCAGCCACCAGGCTACTTGGAGGGTGGAACCCCTATAGCGTTCCAAGGGTTGATCCCCCTCAAAGATCAATCTCCATAGAATTCCTCTGGGGTTCTATCATCTGGTATCAGAGCAGCGATCTTGCTGCTTTTGCTGCCATCCCTGCCGCCCACCATTAGCCAAGCAATTCCCACAATTGCTCTTGACGTCGTCGTCTCCACCATCATCTCTTGACGTAGATCAAATCAATCTACAGTCGCCACCTCTAATTGCATCAGAGATCTGGTATTTTTCTATCACCAATACCTTTTGCTGCTGTAATTTTTCATCTAAAATATCAAAAAGAAGTTTTTCTATCAATCCCTTGCTGCGAATTCCTTGCGTCGCAAAAGTTACCATCTTTGTGAACGTAGGATTGCTGCAGAAAATTTCAGCCGTGTGTTGCTGCCTTTAACCGATCTAATTGTTATCCTTTTTGAACGAAATTTTTTGTGCACCTCATAGATCATCTTGGCTCCCATCCATGATTGATCTATTGTGGAATTCATCACAAAAACAAATTCGTGTGTTGCTGCAATCTCTCGTCACAAAGTGCTGAAATTTTTTTGACGAGAATTCTGCTATCACAACTTGCACCGATTTCTTTACTGCTTTGCTGCTGAAATTTCTTGATCCAATTTGTTATCCTTGTTGCTATCTAAACTAAGATTCTACCATCAAACCCCCTCCTCAAACCCCTGAGTTTTCTCTAGAAATTTCATCAAGAAACCGCTATTTCTTCGACGATAATTCTGCTCTTACGAGACAGCGCATATAGGCAGCAATTTCTACTGATTTTTGTCAAATCTTTACTGCAAGCTACCACAAATCTAAAACCCTCTTCCCTAACCTTCATCCACTACCATCTCAGCCCAAAACTCCATCAAATCGCAGCCCCAAACAGCACCCAAAACAGCCACAAAACAAGCCTAAACCGCAGCCTACATTCACTAATCCACCAACCCTTTCAACCACCACTTCTCTCAACCAATACATGCCTTTAACTCGACAGCAAAAAAAAGATCTTAATATTACAGATTTGGAGACATATGCTATGGCATCCGAGGAGGCAATTGATGCTAAATTCGAAGCCTTCGAGACACGAATGGAGGAGAAGATTCGGACTCTCTTTGCCGAACTTAGTTTGGGTCGACCACCGAGCCCAAAGAAATCACATCAAGGGGAGAGCTCTAATCGAAGAGATGACCTCCAGGAAAGGGGAGGCTCTATGACCGATCCCCACTATCCACGCATGAGGGTGGACTTCCCTAGATGGGAAGAAGGAGACCCGATTGGTTGGATCTCGCGCGCGGAGCGATATTTTCGGTACCACAAAACCGCAGATGCATCTATGGTAGAAATTGCAGCTATACATCTTGAAGGAGATGCCATACAATGGTTTGATTGGTTTGAACATACTCATGGAGTCCTCTCATGGTGACAATTCAAAGAAGGACTGCTGATCCATTTCGGACCAACCGATTACGAGAACATCGACGGACAACTAGCAAAGATCCGACAAACCTCCACCATCCAGGAGTATCAAACCAGGTTTGAAAGGTTATCTAATCAAACTCATGATTGGTCTGAAAAACATTTATTGGGGACATTTATTGAGGGCTTGAAGCCGGAGATCCGGGGAGAAGTTAAAGCGCGACAACCGTACACGCTTATGGCCGCCATCTCTTTCGCACGACTTCAGGAGGAGCGATTGAACCATGAAGCTCGGAGGACTAGGGTCACTCCCCGACCAGAAATATTGAAGCCCTCAGCCCCCCCTACTATCAACCGAGATCCTACACCAAAAAGGTTGACAAGAGAAGAGCTTCGAGACCGATCTGCCAAGGGGTTATGTTGGCATTGTGACGAGCCGTGGAGCTGCGAGCATCGCTGTAAAAAGGGGAGACTTCTTGTGATTGAACCAGTGGAAGAAGAGATTAGTGAACAGCTAGAAGAGTCTTGAACATGAGGATGAAGATATGGAAGAAGAGCCACAATCGGTCGACTTTATGGTACATGCGCTAGCCGGCTACTCAAATCCGCAAACGATGAAAGTTGGAGGCCTACTCAAACAACAACCGATCACCGTTCTCATCGATACAGGCAGCACTAATAACTTTCTAAACAGTAAGGTTGCTGCTCGGATGGCGCTCCACATCGAAGGTTGTAGCAAGTTTGACGTAAAGGTCACCGACGGTCGAATCCTAAAATGCGACCAAAGATGCCCGCAGGTGAAACTATTACTACAGGACCAAGAAATTGTTGCTGACTTCTTCCTCCTACCAATTGATGATTATGAGGCTATGCTAGGCATCGAATGGCTGACGACACTAGGTGATGTCTCTTGGAACTTTTCCAAATTGATTATGAAATTCTATTGCAAAGGTAAACAGGTCACCCTACGCGGGAAGCACGGAAACAACGTAACCACTATTTCAACTCAACGAATGGAGAAAGTTTTACACAAGATAAATGGTGGCTTTCTTATGCATCTCCAGCAGCAACCAGAGGGGGAGAAAACAGAAATTAAAAATCAAAAGATCACCCAACTGCTTGTTGAATTTGATGATGTTTTTGCTGAACCACGCGGTCTTCCTCCTACTCGGCAACATGACCACCGGATTCCAATCCTTCCGGTTAAACCACCAGCAAACACTCGGCCTTACCACTATCCTCATGTCCAGAAGGATGAAATTGAGAAAATCGTGAAGGAAATGCTCGAAACAGGGGTGATTCGACCAAGCTGCAGCCCCTACTCCTCACCGGTGCTACTTGTGCGCAAGAAAGATGGAACTTGGCGGATGTGCGTCGACTACCGAGCTCTAAATGACATCACCGTCAAGGATAAGTACCCCATACCAGTGGTGGATGAACTTCTTGATGAATTAAAAGGAGCTCGAGTCTTCACGAAGTTGGACCTTCGATCCGGTTATCATCAAATTAGGGTATGTGAAGGCGACATCCCAAAAACTGCTTTCCGCACTCATAACGGGCATTATGAATTCTTGGTAATGCCCTTTGGACTCACTAATTCTCCTTCAACCTTCCAAAGTCTCATGAACAATATTTTTCGGAGCTTTTTTCGCAAATTTGTGCTGGTATTTTTCGATGATATTCTCATTTACAGCCCTTCTCTTGAGACTCACTTTCAGCACTTGCGAATTATTCTGACGATCCTTCGAGAGAATACTCTTTTTGTTAAGCTATCAAAATGCAGCTTTCTCCAGCAAAAAGTAGAGTACCTTGGGCATATAATATCAGAAGAAGGAGTGGCCGTAGACCCAACAAAAATTGAAGCAATGCAAGGCTGGCCGAAACCTACAAATGTGAAATTGCTGCGTGGGTTCCTTGGACTAACGGGCTACTACCGAAAATTCGTGAAGGACTATGGGAAGATTAGTGCCCCCCTCACTTCTCTACTGAAAAAAGACGCCTTCCTATGGTCGAACAAAGCCTCCGCTGCCTTCGATAGACTTAAGGCAGCCATGACGACAACACCGGTGCTAGCACTACCAGATTTCAGCCCTTCATCATTGAGGCCGATGCATCCGGAGTTGGAATTGAGCTGTTCTCATGCAAGATGGTCGACCACTCGCATACACTAGCAAGGCATTGTCTCCCACCCATCAAAAAATGTCTATCTATGATAAGGAGATGCTCGCCATTGTGCACGCAGTAACAAAGTGGAGACCCTACCTGATTGGTCGACGATTTTAGATTAAAACCGACCATAGAAGCCTTAAGTACTTTTTGGAGCAGAAGATATCATCCCGGAGCAGCAAAAATGGGTAACCAAACTTCTAGGATTTGATTATGAAATTATTTACAAAAGGGGAAAAGAAAACGTTGTTGTAGATGCACTCTCACTGGCTCCTCAAAGAAGCTGAATTTTCAGCTATCTCTCTTCCTACCATCGGCTTTCTCGAGGGCATTAGGGAAGAATGGAAGAAGGATCTAGAAACTAGCAACATCATCAAAAATTGGAGGATGATCCAAGTGCAATAGCTCACTATACTTGGGATTCGAGGGATCTACGCTATAAAGGTCGTATTGTGCTTATACCAAACTCCCCTTGCATCAAAGTCATTCTACATGAAATGCACTCCACACCTTCAGCAGGGCACTCCGGATTTCTAAGAACCTACAAAAGAGTGAAGCAAAACTTTTATTGGAAAGGGATAAAAAAAAGTTATTTCTGAATACGTAGCACAATGTGATGTATGTCAACAGCAAAAAGGTGAAACAGTGGCAAGTCCAGGGAAACTACAACCACTACCCATACCAGACTCGGTGTGGACTGACATCTCCATGGACTTCATCGAAGGGCTGCCACCTTCAAAAGGTAAAAGCACAATCCTTGTGGTGGTTGATCGACTTACGAAATATGCTCATTTTTGTGCTGTGCGAAATCCCTACACTGCTGTTAGTATTGCTCAGATTTTCATAAAAAATATTGTTAAACTGCATGGGATGCCAAGGTCCATTGTAAGTGATCGTGATAGGATCTTCACTAGTAAATTTTGGACCGAGTTATTTCAGTTACAGGGCACCAAACTCAAGATGAGCACTGCATACCATCCACAAACTGACGACTAAAGAGAAGTGGTGAATAGATGTTTAGAGACATACCTTCGGTGTTTCACTAGTGATCGACCAAAGGAGTGGACGAAATGGCTCCCCTGGGCCGAATGGTGGTACAATACTACATATCATTCATCTACAAAATGTACCCCATATGAAGCATTATATGGTCGGCCGGCTCCTGTGATTCTAAAGTATATAATTGGCTCGGCTAAGGTAGATCAGGTTGACCAAGATTTAATTGATAGGGACAAACTCCTACAGCTGCTAAAGGATAATCTCTCTACTGCTCAAGCTAGAATGAAGCAGCAAGCTGACACACGAAGAAGTGAAAGAGAATTTTTAGTAGGAGATTGGGTTTATCTTCGCCTACAACCATACAAGCAACTATCCATCAACACACGAGCCTCCATGAAGCTATCTCCATGTTTTTATGGGCCCTATCAGATCATAGAGCGTATTGGGTGTGCCGCATGCACTTAAATTACCCGAAGATGTCAAAATTCACCCTGTCTTCCATGTGTCATGCTTGAAGCCTAAGTTGGGAGAACATGAGACACCCCAGATCCAACTGCCCAACACCACTGATGATGGAAATATTCAAGCCCAACCATAAGCCATCCTCGACCGCAGAGTCGTGATATATCGTCGACGTCCCTCTACTGAAGTACTAGTACATTGGACTAATTTACCACTCAAGATGTCACATGGGAATCATATAAGGAGCTAAGTCCTGGTTCCTGAGTTCATGGAACCCCAGCCTTGAGGACAAGGCTGATTTGAAGAGGGCGGGCTTGATAGGACCCTAGCAGGGTTAGGTCCTACTCAACCATGTAGCAGCTAATAAAAACCCTGTGAGAATGTAATAAAACCCACCTAGCCACCTCTATCTTATAAAGAAGAGAGGCTAGGGTTTATATTTGGGTCTTTGGCTTCTTAGCCGCCGCCCCCCTTGTTATTGGGCCGGCCCGCTAAGGTTGAGGGTAAATTGGGTAGTTCACTTAGGAAGCAGCCCCTAGGGCTAGGGTTTGGAGCTCTATATAAGCTTGTAGCCTCCACCTCTTTGGAATAAGAAAGATCAATCTACAATTGCAGCCACCAGGCTACTTGGAGGGTGGAACCCCTATAGCGTTCCAAGGGTTGATCCCCCTCAAAGATCAATCTCCATAGAATTCCTCTGGGGTTCTATCAGCTGACCTTTGCGAATGGACACGCAAGGGTGCCGCACGACTTAGGCAAATCCAGAGTTCATGACTAGTAGCACCGCTTAGGCATTTTGTTCCCAAGCGGTGGCACTGCCTAGTTGGCAGTGGCATCGCCTGAGAGCTCCCTTATATAAAGGTGCTTTAGGGCTGGCGGTAGAACCAACCCTCATCTTTGATGTAGCCCTTAAAATCTCTCTCCCACCTCTCAATTTTGACCCTCATCCTCTAGAAAACCTAAAGGGAACTCTACTTCATCAAAATTTGCATCAATCTTAAGAACTAAGGAAGATCTCTACAAAGGTATTCTTTGAACTTCTTCCTTTGACTCCTTCATGCATTACTGCCCTTTTGCAATTATTCTTTTATTTTAATCATTTGTAGACAAATGGCACCTAAGAGATCATCTAGAGACAAAGGGAAGAGGAAAGAAGGATATTCATATGACCCATCCCTATTTAACTCTAGTGAAAATGCCCTTAGGTATCCTAGTTTTGAATCTAGAAGTGTACACAAGGGTAAGTATGTTGATCTAAGTGAATTAGGAGACCTAGAACTATACAATGGTTTGCCAATTTAGATGTCTTACCTATTTTACAAATTAGTGAACTAATATACCCTAGGCTAGTTCGTTTGTTTTATAACAACCTAAACATAGATGAAGATGACAATGTATCGACCTATCTTCTAGGGAACCAAATCTCAATTACGGATAGTATGATTTGTGACTTAATAGGAATTTTTGAAAAGAGAAGAGGTTGTTATTTTAGAAGCTAATAGGATTAAGATGCAATGGGAGTAACATATTCCGAGGCTTTAGGGACCATTTTTGAAAATCCCAACTTATCCATGGTCCCTAAAAGTTGTGAACACCTATCGCCTTTAACTCTAAGTTTCTCTATCACATCATTATTAGCATCCTAATTCCAAAACAATATCACCACAATGAAGTTAATCAAATATAACTAGGTACTATATATTGGATAATGGCTGGACAAGAAAATTGCTTTGGTTACTTAATTCGACATAACATGATTGACGTATTAAATAAGGATCTAATGCTTCCATATGGTGGGTTAATCACTAGGCTATTACATGCACACCACATTAGGATACTACCCAATGAAAAAATAATAAAAGTATATAGATACAATGCGATTAATAGAAACCTACTTAAACAATTAAGGTGCACTTTTAGGAATGAATTTTGGATTAGGTTGCTTAGAAGGACCGATCCTCCCCCTCCTATAGAAGAACCCAATACACCTGTACTTAGGGGAAATAAATCTCTTCTCCCTAGTCCCTTTGATGCTGCACCGATAGATCCAGCTCCTACACCTTCATCTTTAGACGATCCGATTATGACTCAACTAAATCAACTCAAATTTCAACAAGATGAAATCAAACTGCAACAAAATGAGATCCTAAATGAAGTGTGTCAAGTGTATCACAAGATCGATACTTTGTATAGACATTTTGGTATACCACCTGACGAGTCGTTTGTAATAACTTTTTGATGTACTTTACATGGTGTAATGGAGTTCCTAATGACTTTATGTCCCTTTTGTACTCTTTATGCTATTTTAGTACACTTTAAGTTTCATATAATGTTGAATTGAATACATGGAATCAAGAGTACTCATTTTCTAAAATTTTTCAATTTTGTATCATCTTTTCGATCTTCATAAACTTATTTTGATCCTTCACCTATCTTGGTGTCAACTTTTTCAATTTTGTATTATCTTGGTGTCATCTTTTTTGATTTCATAGTCGGAGCTTTCATTTTTATCTTCCTCCAATCTCAGATTGATACTCTTGCCTCATCGATCGATGATTGACGTTTAATGATTTTTTTTTGAATTAGAATCATACCCATTTAATGACTTTGAGAATTTGATTCTATCGATTTATCCTCACTCAAATTTCATTGGCATGAATGAATGGCTTTCATGATTGACTTTTCACATTTTCATGAGATTTTGATGAAAAATAAAATTTTGATAAAAACTTGATTACTTGACCAAATTGCTTTCATAGATCACCGAATTCTTCTCTTTATACATGAAAAGAAGAAACTTCTATGGATCATCGATTTTTTTTATACATGAAAAGAAGCTTGAATGCTTTCTTAATTTTAATTTGGATTTCATTCACCTCTCTAAATGAGAACTTAATGATTTAACTCCTGTATAAATTTTTACGTCATAAGCTTTTATGAATTTTTCATGACTTGATTGGTTGTTTTCCACTTCATGGATTTTTCATGGAAATGCCAAGTTAGCTCTTATCAAGATATGAATTTTCGATCATTCGAACAAATTAACTCTTGAACTTTTCATGACTTTCAATATCTCTTACCATGAGTTTTTATGAATTTTATGCTTAAATGATCTCTTCTTTACCCTATAAATTTTACTTGGTGGAAATACCGACATTACTGACTTTTGAATAAATTTTTCTTTATGTCATGAGCTCTTCATGGAATGTAGAAATTTTTATAAATTTTTGCTTCACTGATCTATCTTTTCTACTTTATGAATTTATTTCTATGGCATAAATTTTCAATAAAATGAATGAATTGCATTTCGTTATTCTTGAATGAATTCTTCTTGATGGATTTATCCTTCTCTTTTTGCCATCTTCATAAAAAGTTCTATTGTAACATTTGGTATCAATAGCTCATTTCTTTTTTTGTTGATGACAAAGGGTGAGAAATGTGGCAAATTGATGACAAGTATCATAAAATGCAATTTATAAAATGTGTTATATCGTAAAATTAAATTGATGACATGCTTCGTATCATAAAATAATTGCCATGCTTTGTATCATAAAATGCTTGCTATCATTAAAAGCATCGTAATATATCGCAAATATATGAAATGTATCAAATGCATCGTAAATAATTGAAGCATATTCCAATGTATCGCAATTGTATGGAATGTATCATATGCATCGCAAATAACACATGTATGCTTAAAATGTTAATTTTTCTATGATCATTATCGTATCATGCTTAGTTATCTTAATTGAATTTGGTATCATGCCTTGATACGATAATTTAGTTTCATTTGTGTATCATTGAATGATGTATTGTCATTTGAATCATGTCTTGAAATGGTGAATTTTTATTTGATATCACTTGATTCTTGCTAAATTTTAAAATTAAAGTTGGTATCATTTGTTGAAATGATGATTGTCTATCATCATTCAACATTGGACTTGAAAATGAATGTCATACGTTGACATCATTTTTGTATTGCAAAAAATATAAAGTTTCATATTTGGGATGAAAAATCATGCTTATTGAGCATGTCAATAAGTTCGAATGTGTGTAACTTATCGGTTTGGGATTGAATTCAAAATGTTAAATTCAAATGTTTCTCTTCTCAAATATGGCATATAGATAGGGGGAGTTAAGATTAACTCAATCATCAATTGATTGTCATCATAAAAAAGGGGGAGATTATTAAATTTCAGATTTTGATGATGAAGTCAATTGATAGATTATTTTATCTAATCCATATTATTGAGAAAAGTGTGCAGGATTAACTATGATAGCGACGAAGACATAAAGCAAAGTACTGGAGTCAAGTATGATTGAATCATTGAGAGCTTGAGAGTCCATCGGAACTCTGAAGGTTTGTCAGAAGTGCTATCGGAATTGGTCGAGAATGAATCGGGGGCTTGCCGAAGGGTTGTCAAAAATTCATCAGAAGGTTCGTCGAAAGTTCACGGAGCTCACCGAGAAAGATCAGGGCTTGCCAAAGAAAACTCGTTGGAACTCACCAAGGTCGTAGTAAAGACCGAGAGCCTACTAGAAGTCCACCGGAAGATGTCCGAGGGTTCGTCAGAAGTCTACCGGAAGTTTACCGAAAGCTCACCGAAAGAAGTCTTGATGTGCCGGATTATGTAATTGCTTAGCATGTCTTTAATTTCATAGTTAGCACATAATTATGATCAGGATTGGGTGTTAATCTCATTAACCCTGCTAGGTGCCAATTAGGCCTCTAAATGAGCTGGATTTGGTTGGATTCAAGGCCCATCCAAAAGTGTTGGACCTTGTCTAGCAATGGCACTACCAGACTGGGGCGGTGGAACTTCCCAATGTTGGGAAATCTAGGGGGCAACATCTCATGCACAATGGAAGAACAGAAAACAAAAATTCTGGATTTCCACGAAAGGTTCCATCGTCGTGCGAAGATCGGTGCATCAAAAACAAACTCGTGAATCCGAAAAACTACATGTATGAAAAGAACGATAATACCTAGGGAGATCGTATATCCTTGAGTTCTTGTAGATCTATAGGAGAGGATGAAGGAGGTCAAGCATCCTCTTCTCTAGTAGTATCCACACGGTAGAGACTACAACGATACTCCTCTCTTAGGGAGAGGAGAATAGAAGGTGGCTACCAAGAAAAAACCCTAGCCTATGGGCTTTTGGTTCCCTCCTATTTATAGAGGCCCCTGTAAACCCTAATGGATCCTACCCTATTGGATATTGGATCTCCATCCAATTACCTAAGCCTCTTAGATTAATTGGTCTCTATCGAATAATCTAGCCCTTATTGGATCTCATCCATGGGATCCAATAATACAGGGGCTTATTGGATATCCAATAAGATAGGGGCTCTAGCAGATATCTCATATCCGAACCTCTACTCATCACAATACCTACCATATGTGTGTGACCCTCAAGGCCCAATATCGAGCTAGCCATGAGTTATACCTGTTAGAACTCCTTATGACTTAGTCAATTATTATCTTCATAATAATTCACTCGACTCATCGACAGCGGATGTACTAAGCCACTATACCATAGTCCCTAGATGAGACAAGGGAATCTAATCCTTTGGATCTATCTGCCCTCAATTACCATTTACCTATAGTCCCTCATCCATCTAATATCCTAGAAACCATATATTGGGCATGGTACTATTAGGCCCATACGATTTTCAATCGAGTCTCGCTCTAATCGGATTCTCCCAGAGAACTCTTTCTCTCTCAATCCGAATGATCCTGGCCAGTGATTTGCTTGAGGAAGAACATATGGGATATTCCTCTCATGATATCGAGAGTGGATGATCTTCTGTTGATACTCAATTACCTTTGTAAGGTTGGCTATCACTCCCAATAATCGATTGTACTAGATCTGGAACTTCCAAACCTATAAGTCTGATATGAAAGAGTGTAGTACTCATACAGGACATCCTTGGTGTCTCAAGTCTAAGGACCAGATACACTACTGGGACTACCGAATCGTTGTCTAACGTGAGATATCAATAACCATCCAGCATTCCGTAAGCGGATCAATTAGTGAACTCATTCTCCAATGAGCACCTGCACTGTACCCTTAGTGTCCCCATACGAGTAGCTATGAGACCAGCCACCTCCATCATATGGATAGGTATATAGCACACAAGTCTGTCTGGTTATCTTGATGTCCCTCTCGAGTAACCTATAACCAGGATGATTTAGGGTCTGTGTTTAAAGATGAATCAGTCTCATTATCATGATCTCATCATGATCTGATTCTTATTGCACAGATCCAAGGACATCACAATATACATCCAGATAATGTGAGAAAATATCAATAATCATAATCAAAGAGATTGACGCAGTGTGTTATGTTGGTCCTATGGGGTGATATCTCATGCGTAGTGGAAGAACAAAAAATAAAATCATAGATTTCTTGTAGAAAGGTTCCATCGTCGTGTGAAGATCAGTGCATCAAAAATAAATCCATGAAAACTACATATGTAAAAGACAATACCTAGGGAGATTGTATATCCTTGAATCCTTGCAAATCTGTAGGAAGGATGAAGGAGGTCAAGTGTCCTCCTCTCTAGTAGTATCCACACGACAGGAACTATGACGATGCACCTCTCTAGGGAGAGGAGAACAGGAGGTGGCCACCAAAAAGTACTCCCAGCCTAAAGAGCTTTGGTTCCCTCCTATTTATAGAGGCCCCCTGTAAACCCTAATGGATCTTGCCCTGTTGAGTATTGGATCTCCATCCAATTACCCAAGCCTCTTGGATTAGTGAGTCTCTACCCAATAATCTCTTATTAGCAATAATTGGATCTCATCTTAGGATCCAATAATTCAGGAGCTTAATGGATATCCAATAAGATAGGGGCTTCAGTCTCATATCCGTACCTCTACTCATCGTAACATCTATCATATGTGTGTGACCCTCTAGGCCCAATATCTAGCTGGCCGTGAGTCATACTTATCAGAACTCCTTCTGACTCAGTGAATTATTATCTCTATAATAATCCACCCAACTCATCAACTGCGAACGTACTAGGTCACTACGCCGTAGCCCCTAGACGATACAGGGGAATCCAATCCTTCGGACCTATCTGCCCTTAGTTACCATGTATCTATAGTCCCTCATCCAATTAATATCCTAGAGATCCTATATCAGGAATGGTGTTGTCAAGCCCATATGGTCTCTCCTCGAGTCTTACTCTTGTCGAATTCTCCGGGACAACTCTTTCTCTCTCAATCTGAATAACCTTGGCCAAGGATTTATTCGAGCAAGAATACATGGGATATTCCTCTCATAATACGGAGAGCAAATGATCCTCTATTGATACTCAATAGCCTTCGTAAGGTTAGCTACCACTCCTAATAACCGATTATATTAGATCTGGAATAGTCTAAACCTATAATTCCAGTATCAAAGAGTGGAGTACTCATTCATACAGGACATCCTTGGTATCTCAAGTATAAGGACCATTTACACTACTGGAACTATGGAATCACTGTCTGATGTGAGGTATCAATAACCATCCAGCATTCCGTAGGCGGATCAATCAGTGAACTCATTTCTCAATGAGCAACTGTATTTACCCTTAGTGTCCCCACACGAGTAGCTATGAGACCAGCCACCTCCATCATATGGATGAGTATACAGCACACCAGTCTATCTAATTGTCTCGATATCCCTCTCGAGTAACCTATGACTAAGATTATTTAGGGTTTGTGTTTAAAGGTGAATCGTGTTGAATCTCGGATTTTGATGACGAAGTCAATTGGTGAAATATGTGTTCTAATCTATATTGTCGAGATAAGTGTGCAGGATTAACTACGATGGGATGAAAACATAAAGTGATTTACCGAGGTCAAGTCTATCGGGAGTTCAAGAGTTCATCGGAAGTCCGAAGGATCATCGGAAGTGTTGCCAGAACCAACCGAGATCGAATCAGGGACTTACCGAAGTTTTTAAAAGTTCGCCGCAAGGATCGTCGAAGGTTCACAGAGTTTACCAAGAAGGTTCAGAAGCTTGCCGAAGACTCGTTGAGCTCGCCATACAATCTGGGAGCATGCTGGGAGTCCACCGAAAAAAATCTAAAGGAAGTATCGGAAGTCCACCGGAATCTCGTCGTAAGGCTCGCTGGAAGAAGACTTGAAGAATGTCAGTTTAAATCACTTAGAATTATATTTTAATTTAATATTTGGCATGTAATTAGGGCAAAGATTTGGAAATAATCTTGTTCAAACCTAGTAGGGGTCAACCGGGCTCTTATTGGGTCAACATGGGCCTAAAACAAGGCCCATTCAACTTTGCTGAATGGGCCAGGCGGTGGAACCACCTGTGCCAAGCGGTGGAACTGCCCACCAGCCGAGCACCAGGCGGTGGTACCACCCAGCCTAGGGTGGTAGCATTGCCCAGTGCCAAAAGGCAGTGGTGGTAGCATCGCTGCCTTGGGCGATGGAACCGCCTGTGCACTGTCAGTCTGACGACTGACAGGTTGTGGCACTGCCCTTGATAGGCGGTGGCACCACCAACACCGGGAAACCCAAACAGAATTCAAATTTGGAGCTTAAATTTGAATCCTCTTTGAATCTATAAATACCCCCCCCCTTTCTCAGCTGAAAGGGCACCCTTTTGAGAGTTAAAAATTAAGCAAGAGTCTTGGCAAAAGTCTTATTTTTTATAACTTGTGTTCACCTCCTTCTTTCTCTTTAAAAAATCTGTAAGAGTGTGAACTTCTTGTAAAAGGGTAGTAAGAGGGGTGTTTAGTCCTTCCCCTTCAAAAGGATTGCTAATGGAAGTTGGGACCCTTATCGGAGAAGGCTTTGGAAGTAGATATAGGTCACTTGACCGAACCACTATACATCGCGGCGTTCTTGAATACGTGAGTGTTTAAATTTCTGAATCATTCCATTTACTTAGCTGCAAATCATTTAGTTTTTCATCGCCTTTACTCAAGCAACTTCATTCAAGTCATCTTTCATCGAATCAAAATTTTCGTACGAACTAGCTATTTACGAAATCGGTTTCAAACTTACAGTTTTAATTTGCTACACTAATTCACCCCCCTCCCCCTCTTAGTGTCTCTCCGATCTTAATAATTGGTATCCAAGCAAGGTTCACTCTTATATTTGGTTTAAAATCCAAGAGAGATGGTCTATTCCGGCATGCAAGAGGGTCACTCCATTACTCGTCCGTCTATATTTAATGAGTCGGATTATACGTATTGGAAGACTCGTATGAGGATCTTTCTTATTTCTATGGATTTTGAGCTTTGGAATATCATTGAAAATGGTTTTCAAAAATCTTCTCTTCTGATGAGTGAATGGAATGAGTCGAAGAAGAAGGTTTTTGCTTTAAATGCAAAGGATATGAATGCCTTGTTTTATGCACTAGATAAAAACAAATTTAATCGCATATCGATTTGTGAATTGACTTTTGATATTTGGCATATTTTTGAGATCACTCATGAAGGCACTAGCCGAGTGAAAAAGTCCAAAATCAATATTCTTGTGCATTCTTATGAACTTTTCCGAATGAAACCAAGTGAGTCCATCGAAGACATGTACACCCACTTTACGGATGTCATCAATGGACTCAAAGCACTGGGTAAAGGTTTTTCTAACTTTGAACTTGTAACTAAGATTTTAAGATCCCTTCCAAAGAGTTGGGATCCAAAAGTTGTAGTCATTCAAGAGGCCAAGGATCTTAAGACTTTTCCTCTCAAAGAACTTATTGGGTCTCTAATGACCTACGAAATGATGTGTCATGCTCATGAAGAGCTTGAGAACCCCCTTCCAAAGAATAGGAAGGATATAGCACTAAGAACACAAGAAGACCACTTGAAAGGAACATCAAGTGATGAGGACAGTGACAATGACATTGCACTTTTAACTCAAAAATTTTAAAAATTTATAAGAAAGAACAAATTTAAAAATGACACAAAAAACAAACTTGAACATAAAAAGGACCAAGTCATTTGTTATGAGTGCAAGAAGCTGGGGCACTTCAAATATGAATGCCCCCAAGCCAAGAAGAAGCAACCAAAGAAGAAGAAAGCATTGAAGGCCAAATGGGATGATTCAAGTGACTCCGAGGTTGAAGAAGCAAGCAACAAAGAGGAGGCCAACTTCGCGCTAATGGCCTTAGGAGAAGAGGTTAGTGAGTTATTTAATGAAGAATTATCTTTCGATGAACTTTCCATCACTTTTCATGAGTTATTTGATGAATGTAAAATTATTAGTAAGAAGTTCAATTTACTAAAGAAAGAGCATGCTTTATTATAAAATAAGTTCAATAGTCTCCAAACTCCTTCTCTACCCCCATGCTCTAAGTGTGAACACTTAGAAGTAATAAAAAATGAGAACTTGCTACTTAAAGGGACCCTAAACAAGTTTAAGGTCAGTAGCAAGGGCTTGGATATGATCCTTTCTAATAAGGGTCACGTCGGAAATAGAAGGGGAATTGGATTTGTGAGTGGATCTCACCGAAATCCCACCACCTTCATTAAAGGACCCACATTGCATGTATCACCCCATTTGAAATATAATTTTTGTGATAAAACTGGACATGTTGTTTACAAATGTTCATTTAAGAAAATTAGTCCATAAAGATTAATATGTGTTCCTAAAGGAACCATAAATAGTTCAATGTTGAATTACAAAATAAGTAGATCAATTTGTGGGGCACCCAAAATCAAATGGGTACCTAAAAACTATCCTCTTTTGTAGACAAACTCATAAGCTAGGAGCAAAAGATGGTATCTTGATAGTGGATGCTCAAGGCACATGACCGGAGATCCATCTCATTTTTCTATGCTCACTAGCAAAGAAGAAGGGTATGTCACCTTCGGAGATAACAACAAGGGTAAAATCATTTGCAAGGGAACCATAGATAACAAATCGAGTTTTTCAATTGATGATGTGTTGCTAGTTGATGGTTTAAAACATAATCTTTTAAGCATTAGTCAATTATGCAATAAAGGTTATGTTGTTAGATTTGAATCTAATGTTTGCATCATTAAAAAACCAAACAATGACATATCCATGATTGCTTTAAAACAAAATAATGTCTACACCATTAATATTGATGAACTAAGTAATAAAATGTATTTTTCGATTTTGAATGATGATGCTTGGCTTTGGCATAGGAGATTAGGCCATGCAAGCATGAAACAAATATCTAAGATTTCATCTAGAGAGTTAGTACGAGGGATTCCCAATATGAAGTTTGTAAAGGACAAAGTATATGATGTGTATCAACGAGGAAAACAAATAAAAACTAGTTTCAAACTAAAAAATCAAATTAGCACCACTAGACCATTGCAATTGATTCATTTGGATTTATTTGGACCAATTGACATAACAAACCTAGGAGGTAGCAAATATGCCTTTGTAATTGTGGATGACTATAGTAGATATACTTGGACCTATTTCTTGACTCACAAAAGTGATTATTTCAAATATTTCTCTAAATTTTATAAACTCACTCATATTGAAAAAGGTTTCATGATTTTATCAATTCGGAGTGATCACGGTGGTGAATTTCAAAACCATGACTTCCAAAATTTTTGTAAAATAAACGGATATAACCATAACTTCTCTATTCCGAGGAATCCTCAACAAAATGGAGTAGTGGAAAGGAAAAATAGAAATTTGTAAGAAATGGCTAGAACCATGTTAAATGAATATAATTTACCCAAATATTTTTAGGCTGAAGCTATGAATACGGCTTGCTATGTCATGAATAGAGTTCTAGTAAGACCATCTCTATCTAAGACTCCATATGGGTTATGGAATAATAAAAAACCCAATGTCTTTTTCTTTAAAGTTTTCGGTTGCAAATGCTTTATCTTGAATGAAAAGGATGCCATAGGAAAATTCGATGCTAAATCCGATGAAGGCATCTTTCTTGGTTACTCTTCTATTTCTAAAGTTTTTCGAGTTTTCAACAAAAGAATTTTAGTTATAGAAGAATCTATTCATGTGGTTTTTAATAAATTTTCCAAATTTAAGAAAAAAGATTTTGATAATGATCTTGGTTTTGATGATTTGAATTTGAATGAACCCTCTCCTCAAAATGGCAACTTGGATGCATCTTCTTCCCAAATTTTCTTACCCAAGGAATGGAAGTATGTAGATGCCCATCCCAAGGAGTTAATTATAGGAGATACATCTTAAGGGGTTCAAACTCGTTTTTCATTTAAAAATTTATGTACCCATGCTGCTTTTCTTTCTCAAATTGAACCAAAGTGCGTTGATGATGCCTTGAAAGATGATTCTTGGGTCATCACAATGCAAGAAGAGTTAAATCAATTTGAGATGAATGAGGTATGGAAGCTTGTTCCTAGACCTAATGACCATTTAGTTATTGGTACTAAATGGGTCTTTAGAAACAAGCAAGATGAATACGGTATCGTGGTTAGAAACAAGGCTAGATTAGTGGCCAAAGGTTTTAACCAAGAAGAAGGTATTGATTATGAGGAGACCTTCGCTCCTGTGGCAAGATTAGAAGCCATTAGGATGCTCCTTGCCTATGCTAGTAGTAATAATTTTAAACTATTTTAAATGGATGTCAAAAGTACTTTCTTAAATGGTTTTATTTCCGAAGAAGTATATGTTGAACAACCTCCCGGATTCGAAAATTCTCTTCTTCCTAATCATGTGTTTAAATTAACTAAGGTTCTCTATGGACTAAAACAAGCTCCTAGAGCTTGGTATAAAAGGCTTAGCTCCTTTCTTATTTCAAATAATTTTACAAAAGACAAGGTTGATACTATATTGTTTATCAAATATTTTAAAAATAATTTTCTTATTGTTCAAATTTATGTTGACGACATTAGTTTTGGTTCTTCGGATGAATCACTATGTGAATCTTTTGCCAAGTGTATGAGTCATGAATTTGAAATGAGTCTAATGGGAGAATTAACCTTCTTTCTTGGATTACAAATTAAACAACTTAGTAATGGCATATTCCTTGATCAATCCAAATACACATTAGAATTGTTAAAAAGATTTAACATAGACGGTTCCAAAGCGATAAATACTCCTATGAGTACTTCCACTAAGTTAGATTTGGATGAAAGTGGAGAAAATTTTGATCAAAAGACATAGGGGAATGATAGGTAGCTTGCACTATCTTACCGCAACTAGACTAGATATCATGTTTAGCATAGGACTTTGTATCAGATTTCAAGCTGATCCTAAGCTGTCTCATCTTAAAGCCATTAAAAAAATTCTTAGATATCTTAAAGGTACTCCTATTCTAGGATTATGGTATCTAAAATCAAATAACTTTAATTTAATAGCTTATGCAGATGTCGATTTTGGCGGATGTAGAATAGATAGAAAAAGTACATCTGGAACATATCAATTTTTAGGACATGCACTTGTTTCTTGAACTTCCAAGAAACAAAACTCGATTGTTTTATCTACAGTCGAAGCTGAATATATAGCTGCAAGTGCATGTTGTGCTCAAGTCATTTGGATGAAAAATACACTAGAAGATTATGGAATTCATTTAAATAACTTTTCCATAAAATGTGATAATACAAGTGCTATTTGTTTAACCAAAAATCCTATTCACCACTCTAGAACTAAGCATATTGACATAAGACATCACTTTATACGAGATCATGTTAATAGTAATGATGTCACTCTTGAATTTATTGATGCAAAATATCAATTAGCGGACATTTTTATGAAACCCTTAAATGAAGAACAATTTGACTTCATTAGAAAGGAATTAGGCATGTTGAATTGTCCTCGTAAATGAGCAGCATTATATATATTTTCTTTTAGCTTTCGTGGATTTTACGAAATTTCGGCTCTCGCGGATTTGCCTCCCTCATTCTAATTTTCTATTTCGAAGAGTGATCTAAGTTAACATCTTATCTCAATTCAACACATGGAAACAAAAATTATGAAATTAAATAAAAAATTTTTTTTGGTGCCAGCGGTGGCACCGCCAAAACCGGTTGTAGCACTGCCTGGGTGCTCGGCTCCCAGGTGGTGGCACCGCTTGGCTGGCGATGGCACCACCTGAACACCCCCATACTTAAGGGGGATGTTAGGGTCGGCGGTAGAACTGACCCCAACCCCTTTTCTTAGCCCCTCTTCTTCCTCTAACCCCTCCAATCCACTCCTCTCCATTTCTTCTTCCTCCAAAAGGGCTAACAAAGGCTTTCTCTTGATTCTAGCTCCTCACCTCCCTAGGAAACTCAAAGAAGGTAAACTCTATAATTTTCTCTTCTCTTCTTATTTCCTTGTCTTTTCCTTATTGTTTTTTTTGTTCCTTCATCATGAATAGATATGGCTCCTAAAAAATCATCAAGACGCAAAGAGAAAAGATTGGAAGGAGATTCATTTGACCCAATCCTTTTTAGATCCAATGAAGTAGCTTTAAGGTACCCAAATTTTGATTCTAAAGTCATACATAAGGGAAAACATGTTGCTCTAGGTGAACTAAGAAACCTAGAACCCATTAGATGGTTTGCCGATCTAAATGTCTTACCTATCTTGCAAATTGATGAACCAATCTACCCTAGGTTGGTTAAGCTATTTTATGCTAACATGAGTATTGAATATGATGGTTTGACTACCTATATTTTGGGAACCACAATTCAGATTTCTGATCATACCATATGTTAGCTAATTAGAATTGAAGAAAAGAATAGAGGATGTTATTTCAAAAGCCAATGGGACATGGATGCAATCGGAGTAACCCATTCCGAAGCCTTAGAGACGATCTTTGCTAATCCTAACCTAGGCATCATTCTTAAAAGCTACGAGCACTTATTGTCTTTTAATTTGAAATTACTTCATCACATCATCATAAGCATTGTTCTTCCGAAATAGTTTCACCTTGATGAGATTAGAATGTTAGAATTAAGTACCATGTATTGGATCATGACCTAACAAAATAACTACTTTGGATACTTGATCAGACAACACATGATGGAAATTTTCTCTAGAGACTTAATATTGTCATATGGCGGGTTGATTACTAGATTAATATTTGCCCATGATATTTGTGTGTCACCCAATGAGGAAATAATGCAGGTCGATAGATATAACACGATAAACAGAAGCCTTCTGAAGAGACTTAGATGCACCTTTAGAGATGACCTATGGATTAGGCAACCTAGAAGGATTGATCTAGTTCTCCCACCAGTAGAGCGATCTGAAACACCAATTTTTAGGGGAAATAAATCTCCTCCGTCTAGTCCCTTTGGTCCAGCACTATCTATGCTAGCTCCTGCTCCATCCACTGAAGATCCGATCATACTAGCTTTAAATCAAATCACATCACAGCAAAATCAAATCAACCTACAGCAAGCTAAAATATTGAAGGAAGTGCAACAGATGAACCGTAAAATAGATCACTTGTATAGGCATTTTGGAATTCCCCCTGTGGAATAACTGTTGTTTTTAACTCTTGTCATGTTATGCTTATGACTACTTTGGATGATGTTGTATGATGTTACTTTCCATTCATCTACTTGGCTTTTGAATGATTTTTTCGTTTGATCCTCATTTGGATGATGCTTTCATATTTTTTTTTATGATTTGATATCTTCCTCGAATGATTTCATGCTCCCTCCATGGCTTAATAATTAATTGAATTTATTGATGATTAATCGAATTTTGTAATCTCCCTCTTATGGCTTGATAAATGAGGATTTTTCCTTTGGAGTAATGGATGATTTCTTCACCTCCATTATTTTTGTTGATGACAAAGGGGGAGAAAAATGTAAAATTGCTATGATGGAGTAAATGCTTAAAATAAATTAATTGTATCGCATCGCAAATGTTTAAAATGTAAATTTTCTTGAGATAAGCTATTTCTTCATTTGATATTATGTCTTAATATTGAACACTCTTTTGGATATTACTTGATCATTGTTATATTTGAATTAATATTTCTTATCATAATAGGTGTAATATCTTGACATTGTTTAAAAATATGAAGTTTTCATATTTATGCTTAAGCTTGCTTATTAAGCATGATGTTAAATGAAATTTATCGGTTTTAGCTTAAATTCAAAAGATTGAATTCAAGTGATTTTACTTTCTTATGACATGACATATCGATAGGGGGAGTTAAGAGTAACTCCATCATCAATTGATTGTCATCATCAAAAAGGGGGAGATTGTTGAATCTCGAATTTTGATGATGAAGTCAATTGGTGAAATATGTGTTCTAATCTATATTGTCGAGATAAGTGTGTAGGATTAACTATGATGGGATGAAAACATAAAGCGATTTACTGAGGTCAAGTCCATCGGGAGTTCAAGAGTTCATCAGAAGTCTGAAGGATCGTCGGAAGTGTTGTCGGAACTAACCGAGATCGAATCAGGGACTTATCGAAGTTTCTGAAAGTTCGCTGCAAGGATCGTCGAAGGTTTGCAAAGTTTACCGAGAAGCTTCGGAAGCTTGCCGAAGACTCGTTGAGCTCGCCATACAATCCGGGAGCATGCTGGGAGTCCACCAAAAAAAATCTAAAGGAAGTATTGGAAGTCCACCGGAATCTCGTCGTAAGGCTCGCCGAAAGAAGACTTGAAGAATGTCAGTTTAAATCACTTAGAATTATATTTTAATTTCATAGTTGACACATAATTAGGGCAAGGATTTAGAAATAATCCTGTTCAAACCTAGTAGGGGCCAACCGGGCTTTTATTGGATCAACATGGGCCTAAAATAGGGCCGATTCAGCTTTGTTGAATGGGCTAGGTGGTAGAACCACCTATGCTAAGCGGTGGAACCGCCCACCAGCCGAGCACCAAGCGGTGGTACCGCCCAGCCTCGAGTGGTAGCACCGCCCAGTGCCAGAAGGCAGTGGTGGTAGCACCGCTGCCTTGGGCGATAGAACCACCTGTGCATTATCAAGCTGATGACTGACAGGCGGTGGCACCGCTAGCACCGGGAAACCCAAACAGAATTTACATTTGGAGCTCAAATTTGAATCCTCTTTGAATCTATAAATACCCCCCCATTCATAGCTGAAAGGGCACCCTTTTGAGAGTTAAAATTGAGCAAGAGTCTTGGCAAAAGTCTTATTTTTGATAGCTTGTGTTCACCTCCTTCTTTCTTTTTGAAAAATCTGTAAGAGTATGAACTTCTTATAAAAGGGTTGTACGAGGGGTGTTTGGTCCTTCCCTTTCAAAAGGATCGCTAGTGGAAGTTGGGAGCCTTATTAGAGAAGGCTTCGGAAGTGGATGTAAGTCACTTAACCGAACCACTATACATCGCGGCGTTCTTGAATGCGTGAGTGTTTAAATTTTTGAATCATTCCTTTCACTTGGCTGTAAATCATTTAGTTTTTCATCACCTTTACTCAAGCAACTTCAATCAAGTCATCTTTCATCGAATCGAAATTTTCGTACGAACTAGCTATTTACGAAATCGATTTCAAACTTATGATTTTAATCCGCTGCACTAATTCACGCCCCCCTTCTTAGTGCCTCTCCGATCCTAACAAATCGGTCTCATTATCGTGATCTCATCATGATCCGATTCCCATTGCATAGATCCAAGGACATCATAATATATGCAACACGCAAGTAAAAGTGATAAAATGACTAATAATTATAGGAAATCCTATGGGGCGACATCTCATGCATAGTGGAAGAACAAAAAAACAAAATCACAAATTTTTCATAGAAAGGTTCCATCGTCATGCGAAGATCGATGCGTTAAAAACAAATCCGTGAAACTGCATATGTAAAAGAAAATACCTAGGGAGATCGTATATCCCTGAATCCCTGCAGATCTGCAAGAAGGATGAAGGAGGTTAAGCGTCCTCCTCTCTAGCGGTATCCACACGGTAAGGACTGCGACGATACACCTCTCTAGGGAGAGGAGAACAGAAGGTAGCTACCAAAAGAACCCCATAGCCTATAGAGCTTTGGTTCTCTCTTATTTATAGAGGCCCCTTGTAAACCCTAATGAATCTTGCCTTGTTGGGTATTGGATCTCCATTCAATTACCCAAGTCTCTTGGATTAGTGGGTCTCTACCCAATAATCTGTTATTAGCAATTATTGGATCTTATCTTAGGATCCAATAATTAAGGGGCTTAATGGATATCCAAAAAGATATGGGATCCATCGGATATCTTATATCCGAACCTCTACTCGTCGCAACACCTACCATATGTGTGTGACCCTCTAGGCCCAATATCTAGCTGGCCGTGAGTCATACTTGTCAGAACTCCTTCTGACTTAGTGAATTATTATCTCTATAATAATTCACTCAACTCATCAACTACGAATGTACTAGGCCACTACGCCATAGCCCCTAGACAATACAGAGGAATCCATTCTTTTGGACCTATCTGTCCTCAGTTACCATGTATCTATAGCCCCTCATCCAACTAATATCCCAGAGACCCTATATTGGGCATGGTGTTATCAGGCCCATACGATCTCTCCTCGAGTCTTACTCTTGTCGGATTCTCCTAGAGAACTCTTTCTCTCTCAATCCGAATAACCTTGACTAAGGATTTGTTCGAGCTAGAATACATAGAATTTTCTTCTCATGATATCGAGAGCGGATGATCCTCTATTGACACTCAATAGCCCTCGTAAGGTTGGCTGACACTCCCAATAATCGACTGTAGTAGATCCGGAACTTTCCAAACTATAAGTCCGGTATCAAAGAGTTGAGTACTCATATAGGACATCCTTATTCTCGAAAGTCTAAGGACTAGATACACTACTAGGACTATGAAATCACTGTCTGACGTGAGGTATCAATAACCATTCAGAATTCCGTAGGTAGATCAATCAGTAAACTCATTCCCCAATGAGCACCTGTACTATACCCTTAGTGTCCCCATACGAGTAGCTATGAGACGAGCCACCTCTATTATATGGATGGGTATACAGACACTAGTCTATCCGGTTGTCTCGATGTCCCTCTCGAGTAACCTATGACCAGGATAATTTAGGGTCTATGTTTAAAGGTGAATCAGTCGCATTATTGTGATCTCATCATGATCCGATTCCCATTGCACAGATCCAAGGACATCACAATATATGCAACACGTAAGTTAAAGTGATAAAAAACCTAATAATTATGGAAAATCCTATGGGGCGACATCTCTTGCACAGCGGAAGAACAAAAAAAAATAATAGATTTTCCATAGAAAGGTTCCGTCGTCGTGCGAAGATCTGTGCATCAAAAACAAATCTGCAAAACTACATGTGTAAAAGAAAATACCTAGGGAGATCATATATCCCTAAATCCTTATAGATTTGTAGGAAGGATGAAGGAGGTCAAGCATCCTCCTCTCTAGCGATATCCAAACGGTAGCAAGTGCGACGATGCACCTCTCTAGGGAGAGGAGAATAGAATGTGGCTACCAAAAGAATCCCCCAGCCTATAGAGCTTTGGTTCCCTCCTATTTATAGAGGCCCCCTATAAACCCTAATAGATCTTGCCCTGTTGGGTATTGGATCTCCATCCAATTACTCAAGCTGCATAGATTAGTGGGTCTCTACCCAGTAATCTCTTATTAGTAATTATTGGATCTCATCTTAGGATCCAATAATTCAGTAGCTTAAGGGATATCCAATAAGATAGGAGCTCCAGCGGATATCTCATATCCGAAACTCTACTCATCGCAACACCTACCATATGTGTGTAACCCTCTAGGCCCAATATCGAGCTGATCGTAAGTCATACTTGTCAAAACTCCTTCGACTTGGTGAATTATTATCTCTATAATAATTCACCCAACTCATCGACTGTGGACATACTACGCCACTACGTCGCAGCCCCCAAATGGTATAAGGGAATCCAATCCTTTGGACCTATCTATCCTCGTGATAGAACCCTTGCAGATTCTAAGCTTGGGGTTGATCTCTATAAGGGATCGGCCTCCTTGGAATTCTATAGGGGTTCCTTCCTCCAAGTTACTACTCAAAGGCTGCTAAAAGATTGATCTATTCCTTAATAAAAAGAGGGTGAATACATGGCTATTTATAGGGCTTCTAAACCCCAACTCCTAATAGGACTCTTACTCAAGACTCCTACTTCTAACCAACTCCTACTTCTAATTAGGACTCCATCTCTAGTAGGACTCCTAATTCTAATAGGACTCTTTCCTTAATAGGACTCCTACTTCTAATAAGACTCCTTTTCTAAGAGGCAACCTAACCCTAACCTAGCTGGTCTCTTCCCATCTTTAATAGGGGTCGGCTAGATAGGATTTACATGAATGCTTTAATTAATGAAATTCAATTAGGACTCTCATAGCAAGAGTCCTAACAAACCTGCCCTCTTTAAATCAGCCTTGTCCTTAAGGTTAACATTCCATGAATTTTGGGAATTTAATCTTCAAGTCGTCATAGTTTTCCCAAGTGGCATCTTCTTGAAATTTCAGCAGCAAAGATGCAATTTTTTTTTGAAATTTTTTATAGAGATTCAAGCAAAACTTAAAGGGAATCTATTGGTAAGGAGAGGTAATGCTGTTAAAAATTTCGTAGAAAGAAACGACAGCAAGAGGTTTGACAAAATTAAGGATCACGGAGAGGTACTATAGTAGATTTTTACGTCTAAAGTGCAGTAGTTTGGACGTAAAAGATAAGTGATTTATATTAATAATTTTTTAACAAAACTAAAGGGAAAACCACTATTAGGAAGTGTCAAAGCCATCATAAAAATTTTGTAAAGATTTGGATAGAAAAAATAAAGTAGCAAGATCAAAAAAATAGTGCTATACGGTTGAAATTCTACAGTGCAACTTTCGTTGTAGAGATGAAAACTTTACGACGAAAAAGTTTATGCAGCAATATAGGAAAGAATTTTTTTAGATTTTTTGAATAAGGATAACTAAATTGCAGTAGCAATAAGGTAGATAACTAGAACTTGTTGTAATTCACGGGAAGATCAAAGGATGATTTGTAGTGGTAGAGATGACAGCGGAATTCGGTGATGATCTTCTAAGCAATTGTGGGAATTGTTGTGGGCGGTTGTGGGGGGCTGGTGGATGGCTATGGAAGGGCAGCGAGATACCAAGAACGCTGCTCTGATACCAAGTGTTAGAACTCTTGTAGATTCTAAGCTTGGGGTTGATCTCTATAAGGGATCGGCCTCCTTGGAACTCTATAAGGGTTCCTTCCTCCAAGTTGCTGCTCAAAGGCTACTAAAAGATTAATCTATTCCTTAATGAAAAGAGGGTGAATACATGACTATTTACAGGGCTTCTAAACCCTAACTCCTAATAGGACTCTTACTCAAGACTCCTACTTCTAATCAACTCCTACTTCTAATTAGGACTCCTTCTCTAGTAGGACTCTTAATTCTAATAGGACTCTTTCCCTAATAGGTCTCCTACTTCTATTAGGACTATTTCTCTAATAGAACTCCTATTTCTAATAGGACTCCTTTTCTAAGAAGTAACCTAACCCTAACCTAGCCGGCCTCTTCACCTCTTTAATAGGGGTCGGATATATAGGATTTACATGAATACCCTTATCAATGAAACTCAATTAGGACTCTCATAGCTAGAGTCCTAACACCTCAGTTACCATGTATCTATAGTCCCTTATCCAACTAATATCCCAGAGACCCTATATCGGGCATGGTGCTATCAGGCCTATACGGTCTCTCCTCAAGTCTTGCTCTTGTTGGATTCTCCCAGAGAACTCTTTCTCTCTCAATCTGAATAACCTTGACCAAGGATTTGTTCGAGTAAGAATACATGGGATATTCCTCTCATGATACCGAGAGTGAATGATCCTCTAATGACACTCAATAGCCCTCGTAAGGTTGGTTACCACTCCCAATAACTAGTTGTATCAGATCTGGAACTTTTCATACCTATAAGTCTGGTATCAAAGAGTGGAGTACTCATATAGGACATCCTTGGTCTCTTAAGTCTTAGGACCAGATACATATTGGGACTACAAAATCACTGTCTGATATGAAGTATCAATAACCATCCAGCATTTTGTAGGCGGATCAATCAGTGAACTCATTCCCCAATGAGCACCTGCACTATACCCTTAGTATCCCCACACGAGTAGCTATGAGACCAGCCACCTCCATCATATGGACGGGTATACAACACACTAGTTTATCTGGTTGTCTCGATGTCTCTCTCGAGTAACCTATGACTTGGATTATTTACGGTCTGTGTTTAAAGGTGAATCGGTCTCATTATTATGATCTCATCACGATCCAATTTCCATTACACAGATTCAAGGACATCAAAATATATGCAACATGCAAGTTAAAGTGATAAAATACCTAATAATTATGTGAAATCCTATGGGGCGACATCTCATGCGCAGCGAAAGAACAAAAAAACAAAACCACAGATTTCTCATAGAAAGGTTCCGTCATCGTGCGAAGATCGGTGCATCAAAAATAAATCCGTGAAACTGCATGTGTAAAAGAAAATACCTATAGAGATCGTATATCCCTGAATCCCTACAGATCTGTAGGAAGGATGAAGGAGGTCAAGCGTCCTCCTCTCTAGCGGTATCCACACGATAGGGACTACGACGATGCACCTCTCTATGGAGAGGAGAATAGAATGTGGCTACCAAAAGAACCCCCCAGCCTATAGAGCTTTGGTTCCCTCCTATTTATAGAGGTCTCATATAATTCCTAATGGATCTTGCCCTGTTGTGTATTGGATCTCCATCCAATTATCCAAGCCTCTTGGATTAGTGGGTCTCTACCCAATAATCTATTATTAGCAATTATTGGATCTCATCTTAGGATCCAATAATTCAGGGGCTTAATGGATATCCAATAAGATATGTTTTCCAGCGAATATCTTATATTCAAACCTCTACTCATCGCAACACCTATCATTTGTTTGTGTCCCTCTAGGCCCAATATCAAGCTGATTGTGAGTCATACTTGTCAGAACTCCTTCTAACTTAGTGAATTATTATCTCTATAATAATTCACCCAACTCATCGACTGCGGACATACTAGACGACTACGCCGCAGCCCCTAGACGATATAGGGAAATCCAATCCTTTGGACGTATCTATCCTCAGTTATCATGTATCTATAGTCCCTCATCCAACTAATATCTCAAAGACCCTATATCGGGCATGGTACTATTAGGCCCATACGGTCTCTCTTCGAGTCTTACTCTTATCGGATTCTCTCGGAGAACTCTTTCTCTCTCAATCCGAATAACCATAGCCAAGGATTTATTCGAGCAAGAATATATGGGATATTCCTCTCATGATATCGAGAGCGGATGATTCTCTATTAACACTCAATAGCCCTCATAAGGTTGGCTACCACTCCCAATAACTGGTTGTACTAGATCTGGAACTTTCCAGAACTATAAATCAAGTATCAAAGAGTGGAGTACTCATACAGGACATCCTTGGTCTCTCAAGTCTAAGGACCAGATACACTATTGGGACTACAGAATCGCTATCTTACGTGAGGTATCAATAACCATCCAACATTCCGTAGGTGAATCAATCAGTGAACTCATTCCCCAATGAGCACCTGCACTGTACCCTTAGTGTCCCCACACAAGTAGCTATGAGACGAGCCACCTCCATCATATAGATGGGTATACTGCACACCAATCTATTCGGTTGTCTCGATGTCTCTCTCGAGTAACCTATGACCAGGATAATTTAGGGTCTGTGTTTAAAGGTGAATCGGTTTCATTATCGTGATCTCATCATGATCTGATTCTCATTACACAGATCCAAGAACATCACAATATATGCAACACGCAAGATAAAGTGATAAAATGCCTAATAATAAGCAAAGAGAAAGAATGCATATCAAGTCACAAGTGCCATCACTCATGTAATTGGCTTGCAGGGCACATATGACTAGCAATCTCCCACTTGACCTAAAGCCAATCACCAATATGTCTGATCCCCATCAGACATCTGTGATGCTCAAAGATAATTTGAGTCAATAGCTTTGTTAATAGATCTGCAATGTTATCTTCGAATGAAACTCTTTCCACTACTACATCTTTTCGGGCAACAATCTCTCTTATAAAGTGGAACCTACCTAGAACATGTTTTGACTTCTAATGAGACCTAGGTTCCTTCGCTTGAGCAATTGCCCCGTTGTTGTCACAATCTAAGGGAATTGGCTCTTCACTACTCGGGATGACTCCTTGGGCTTTGATGAACTTTTTCATCCAGACTCCCTCCTTTGCTGCCTCTACCGCAGTAAAGTATTCCGCCTCTATAGTTGAGTCAGCAGTAGTATTGTGCTTAGAACTCTTCCAGCATACTATGCCTCCATTCAGGGTGAACACATACCCTGAATTAGACTTGCTAACATCAACATCAGACTAGAAGCTCGAGTCCATGTAGCCCTCAACCCTGAGGTTACTGCCTCCATATACTAGTAAAAGATCCTTAGTCCTTCTCAAGTACTTAAGGATACATTTTACTATTTTCTAGTGCTCCAAGCTTGGATCTACCTGATACCTGCTCGTGACACTCAGAGCATGTGCTATATTAGGCCTGGTACATAGCATAGCATATATGATAGATCCTATCGCTGAGGCCTATGGTATCATATCTATGTGTTCCCTTTCTTCAGGAGTCTTTGGGGATATACTACTAGAAAGTAATATTCCATGCCTCATTAGTATGAGACCTCCCTTGGAATTTTCCATGTCAAACCTTTTGACAATGGTGTCTATGTACCTAGACTAGGACAAGCCAAGCATCCTCTTGGTTCTATCTCTATAGATCCGTATCCTAAATACGTAGGATGCTTCCCCTAAATTCTTTATGGAGAAGAGCTTAGACAGCCAAGCCTTTACTGTGGAGAGCATTCCTACATCATTCCCAATGATCAGGATGTCATCCACATATAGTACCAAAAAGGTGATAGTACTCCCACTTACCTTCCTGTACATACAAGACTCATCTTCATTCTTAACGAAGTCATAAGATCTGATCGCCTCATCAAATCTTATGTTCTAACTTCGGAAAGCTTGCTTCAGTCTATAGATGGACCTAAGCAACCTACACACCTTATTTGAGTTATCCCTAGATACGAATCCCTCAAGCTATATCATATACACCTCCTCGAGGTTGCCATTGAGGAATACGATTTTGATATCCATCTACCAGATATCATAATCATAGTATGCTACAATAGCTAATAGAATTCAAATGGATTTTAGCATGGCTATAGGTGAGAAAGTTTCATCATAGTTAACACCTTGCCTTTGACGATACCCCTTAGCCACTAGCCTTGCTTTATAGGTCTCTACCTTTTCTTCTACTCCAATCTTCTTTTTGAAGATCCACTTGTAGCCAATGGATACAATACCCTCGGGTGCATCAACTAAGTTTCAAACCTTGTTGGAGGACATGGAATCCATTTCTAAATTCATGGCTTCTTGCCATTTCCCAGAATCTATGCTCATAATAGTCTCTTTGTAGGTCTGAGGATCAACATCCTCAACATCCTCTCCTTTGATATGTCCCATATATCTCTCAGGAGGATGGGATACTCTACTGGACCTACGTAAAGTTGGAACTTGTGTGCTAGGTATTTGAATAGATTCTGGCTATGGAATGGTGCTTGAGCTAGGTTCTCCAACCTTGCTCAACTCTATCATGCTCCCACTATCTCCACCAAGAATGTGTTCCTTCTCAAGGAGCACTACTCTCTTGGCTACCTTTGGGTCATCAGGGTGATAGAAATAATACCCACAAATTTCCTTGGGGTATCCTATGAAATTGCACCATTCCATCCTGGATTCCAACTTGTCGAGGTTGTATCTTTTGACGTAGGCAGAGCAGTCCCAAATCTTAACAACCTTAAGATCGAGCTTCTTCCCATTCCATATCTCATATGGAGTACACATTACTGACTTAGTTGGAATTCTGTTCAGAAGATAAGTTGCGATCTCTAGGGCATATCCCCAGAATGAAATAAGTAGGTCGGTGAAACTCATCATAGAATGCACCATGTCTAATAGTGTGTGATTCCTCCTTTCTGATATACTATTAAGCTGCGGTGTATAAGAAGGTGTCCATTGGGATAAAATCTCATGGCCTTTGAGGAACTGGGTGAACTCTATACTCAAGTACTCACCTCCTCAATCTGATTGAAGGGTCTTAATACTCTTTCCTGTATAGTTCTCAACTTTATTCTTATATTCCCTGAATTTCTCAAAAGCCTCAGACTTGTACTTCATCAAGTACACATGTTCATATCTTGAGAAATCATTAGTGAAAGTAATGAAGTAGGAGTAACCATCTATAGCATGAGTCGACATGGGACTACATATATCACTATGTATGAGTTCCAGTAACTCAGTGGCTCTCTCTCCAATTCCATTAAATGGATAGTTGATCATCTTTCCCCGAAGGCAAGGTTCACAAGTCGCATATGACTTATAGTCAAATGGATCTAGATATTCATTCTTCAGTAACTTTTGAATCCTTCCCTCGTGGATGTGACCTAGCCTACAATGCCACAGATATGCATAGTTCAACTCTTCTCGTTTCCTCTTAGACTCACTTACACTCATGATATATGGAGCTGTATCTAGCATAAATAAATCATTATGCAATGTTCCTCTTGTGATGATCTTATCATCTAATATTATTGAACAACCATTGTCCTCAAAATCTAATTTATATCCACTAACTGTCAAATATGAAGTGGAAATAATATTTTTGATAATAGAAGGAACATAATAGCATGCATCTAATGCAATAATAGCTCCACCAGGCAGATGTAATGTGAACTTCCCAACAGCCACTATAGTAACCTTTGCTCTATTGCCCATCTTAAGGTCCATCTTGCCTTTATTCAATCTCCTAGGTCCTGCCAAAACCTGTAACGAATTGCAGATATGATAAGCACTCCCGGTATCAAATACCAATGTGTTATTATAAGATTATGACAAATAGAGATTGATCATGAATGTATCTGAAGCTTCTGCAAGCTTCTGTTTCACCCTCTCTGCAAGGTACTCTTTGTAGTTCCTCTTCCAATGCCCATCTTTACCGCAGTAGAAGCACTAGCCTTTGTCCTTTGTTGGGTCTTTCTTGGCAACCTTTGCCTTACCCATTTTGCCGTTGCCCTTGCCTTTTTTAAGGGACTTCTCAACCTTCTTTTTCTTTCAGGTCTCACTAGCATAGAGAACTCGCTTCTTTTTCTTAATGGTGCTCTCTGCTTCTCTCAACATATTGAGGAGCTCTGGGAGGGTCACCTCAAGTTTATTCCTATTAAAATTCAATATGAACAGAGAAAAGGAATCTAGTAGGGATTGAAGCACAAGATCCACACACTGATTATCCTCCAGGACCATTCCTAGACCTGTGAGTTTCTCAATCCACTCAATCATCTTAAGGACATGGTTCTGAACCGGTGTCTCCTCAGTCATCTTGGCACGGAAAAGACTCTTTGATATCTCATATCGTTGAGTTCTTTTTTATTCCTCAAATAGTTTACGGAGATGCAGGAGTATAAAATTAGCATCCATATTTTCATGCTGTCTTTATAACTCAGTAGTCATAGAGGCCAACATATAACACTGAGCAAGAGTCGAATCATCTATATACTTCACATAACGAGCGATCTCATCCTCGCTTGCTCCTTCGTCGGGCGTAGGGATCACTGTATTAAGGACGTACGCAATTTTCTCCGTCGTAAGAATGATTCTGAGATTGTAAAGTCAATCTATATAATTTGGACCAGTGAGGCGGTTGGCATCAAGTATGCCACGTAAAGGATTTGAAAGTGACATTTTTCTAAAATTAAAGATGTAGCAGAAATAAATAACATGCAGACTTTGCAAAAATTAAACAATTAAGATAAGGATTTCTATCTTAATGTATTCCCACTAAATTTTCGTGAGACATACAACACCCTCCAATATGTGAATCGGAGACCCCCGATAGATCTCTAGTGGGGATCGCGATTCAATCGGCATCTTAACGTAACCTCAAGGGACTCGACCAAACACGTTAAGCCTGTAAAGGTAGGAAACTCTTGCCAATCACAACTCCTTTTGATTCCCGTCTTGTTCGACCTCCAAACCACCATGGCCTCAAAGGACTCGACCAACCATGATGTTCGGTTAAGTCATCACCATTGTTACAAGATGAGTCTGATTCGATGATATACTCTTGAGAGACTCGACCAAGCATACCATAACCTCAGGTTACTGGTGACATCTCTATGTCATAGATAAGATAGTGAAACGCGATATAGGTGAGTCTCGAGGGACTCGACTAACTCAACCTACATCGGGAATTGGTTCCTACCTATAACGATGGAAGGCCACGTGGGTCAATCTAATTGTCTCACGTTTACCGACTTAATATTATTAATAGAGGAGATTTTTTTATTTGGTCTCCTAACATAATGTGTCATACACATACATATTTAATATATATATCTACATCGCATATAAATATATATACATATCTAGTAGGTGTATAACTAATCACATATCACATGAGCAATAACACCAGATGATCATAGATCACATCCTAATATGATCAGGCCCAAGCCAATGGGCCCAAACACTCACATCAAGATCTATGTGTGCTTCGGCGCATCTCCATGCCCTGTGATCATCCATCTCGCTTTGTCGGTTCCGTTAGTATCTCAACGCATCTTCATGCGTCGGATTGTCCGTCTCGACCTCGTGGGTCCCACTATCACTTCCACACTTTCGTTGTGCCTCCTCATATAATTATAATATAATTACAGGAACGTAGGCTCGATAATAAATGAGAAAAATAGAGACTCGCAAACCCCAATAATAATAATCACATATAAATAGAAATTTACAAGAATGAAATACAATCCTCTATCTTTTCGATTCTTCAATAAATCTATGCTTGTCAAGTATGAATTTATTGAATGTGATTTTTGAGGATGATTTCAGATTTGAAAAATGCTTGATTTGTATTTATGACATAAAATACATTTTAAATATGAATCATGCTCTATCTCCCTTAATTCATTTTGTTCTCTTATAATTCCTTTTTACTTACTAAAAAGGAGAACCTTCCAAATGAATCATGCTTGATAATTTGTGTTATGAGATTTAGCCTTTATGTCTTGAACATTTATGCTTACTTTTATTCGACATAAAAAGGACAAAGGCATGTTCATATGAAATCAATGTAAATCACTAAAAGAGAAATGTATGTTTCTTGAATATCTTTCTATCTCTAAAGTTTTCAATTTTTCATAAAAGACAAGTGATGAATTCATTATGATATTTTGTGAATCACTTTAATTATGAATAAGATTTTGATGAAGTGTTAAAGTTTCAATCTAATCAAAGATTAATGAACTCATTTATGTGAATCTCTTGATCTCTTGAAATCATGACTTTGAATTCTTGACTTGAGATATCTTTACAAATCAAAATATTTTCCTCTATGATTGCTTCATTTTACCTTTATCTAAAGAGGAATACAATCCAAGTCTTGATATCTCGATAATTGATACTTGAATGAATTCGTGTACTTGATATTTGATACTTGAAATTTCTCATGAAATGTAATCTTGATGAGAATTCCTATGCATGAATCAAGTTGCTCTTTGTGCTATATCTTTTCAAATGAATCATGAGCCTTGACATCATATCTTGTATGATATTAAAATGATAAGAATTCTTTAGCTTATATGCCTTATGTGGCAATTGAAGAATTGATATAAAAGAAATTTGCCTTATGATGAATCAATGAATCATGATTTGATCCTTAATATTGATGTGCTTTTATATATCATGATTCTTGGTTGTATGACATTTATCTTGAATGAAAAATTGATAAATATGAATTTTGATCTTGCTAAAAAGAAAGTTATGAATCATGAATGATATCTTTTGGTTTTGATCCTTGTTGAATTTACATATTGATATCCTTCATGACATGATTTCTTTGCATTGTTGTCTTATTTACATCATGTGATGATTGAACAATTGATGTATATTTTTATTGATGCAAATTTATAATTGATATGAAAAATGGCTTGTATAATGATTGAAATTTTTAGCCATTTAGTCCTCTCTTCTTTTTGACAAAGACAAAGGGGGAGAAAAATTGCTACCTTACAATTTCACAAGAAGTTAAGGATTACTATCTCAATGGATGCAAATATTGCTATCTTGACTATCTCAAAAGAAGCAAAATGCAAAACTTCAAAAATTTGAAATGTTACACTTGTCATGCCTTTATATTTGTATGTTTTAATGAAAAGTTAGCATATATGTTTAAAGTGATTATACATAATTGTTAGCTCATTGCAAACAAAAAGTTAATAGCTTGCAAAGGTGAAACTTAGTTACAAAAGAGAAGAATTGAAAGAAAGCTAACTTGTGTGTCGCAAAGTATATTAGCTTGCTTATCATTATTGATTGCTTGCTTATCATCTTTTTCTCTCATGTCATGATTTTTGACTCCCTTTAATTCATGACTTAATATGCTAAAAATTCATGTTGTAAATTTGTTATTTTGTCATGATCAAAGCATTGACTATTTGTACTCCACTTTTTTGACAAAAACAAAGGGGGAGAAGATTTATTGCTAGCTTATGTATCACAAAGAAAAATTTTGCTAGCTAGAACATGCAAATGAAGCAAAGAAAGTGCAACTTGCACATCTCAAGAAGCAAGTGAAAAAAAATTACCATCATTGCCCATTCTTAAAAACTTGCTATGATTGAATGGTATGATTAGATATTGTATTGCAAAGCTATGCTTAAATGTTGTATGATGTATATCTAGATTGATAGCTAGTATGTTATAAAATTTGCATATCTTTTAAACTAGCTATGATGCAACTTCTCCTTTTTGTTGATGACATAGGGGGAGAAGTAGATTGATGACTTCATGCATTGAATTAAATATTTTATATATTTGCATGATGGTTTTGTTGTTTTCTCTTAACATTGTAATAAATATTGCTTGGATTTAGGAAATCCAAGGTTTCTATCAATGGCATATTGATAGGGAGAGTTTGGTTAAACTCCAGGGAGTTATTGTTAACTCCGTTAGTCATCAATTAGTTGTCATCATCAAAAAGGGGGAGATTGTTGAATCTCGGATTTTGATGATGAAACTAATTGATTGTGATTTATTGTTTAACTGTGTTTTGAGTTACGCAGGTCTACTATTGATCAGGATTAGACAGTTGACGCTGGAGGAATTGACGTTATGCCGGATGATCACATCTGGATATTGGATGTCGAGCTAGAGGTTCGGTCAACAATCGGTGGAAGGCTTTATACGTCGGGCATTGGGCCTAGAAGAGTGTGTTGTGCTAAGGATATCGGGGTTGTAGAGGTTAACCGTCAATTGGGCAACGGACCGCAAAAGAGGACGATGTGTCAAAGGATCGGATGAAGCGCTGACCAATGACGTGCCAGGCAACTGAATATCAATTCGCTTTGTAATAACTGTCTAGATCGAAGTAGAGTGTTTGTTTGTTTGTGTGCAAGATTAACTACGATGACGATAAAGACGTAAAGCAAAACAAAGTGCTGGAAGTCAAGTATGATGAATAATTGAGAGTTCGAGAGTTCGACTGGAGTCCGAAGATTCGTTTGGAGTGTTGCCGGAACCGACCGAGAACTAGTAGGGAGCTTGACGAAGGGTTTTCGAAAGTTCACCGGAAGGTTTATTGAAAGTTCACGGAGCTTGCCAAGAAAGATCAAAGCTTACCAATGAAGCTCGTTAGAACTCGTCAAGATCATCATGAAGTCCGGGAGCTTGCCGGGAGTCCGCTGAATGATTTCCGAGAGTTCGTCGGAAGACCGTCGGAAGTTCGCTGGAAGCACGCCGGAAGAAGTCTTGACTTATTGGACTTTATAATAGCTTAGGAAATATCTTTAATTTCATAGTTAGCACGTTAATTTGGGTTAGGATTAGGTGTTAATCCTTTAACCCAAGTTGGGGCCCATTGGGCCTTGTTTGGGACCGGTTTGGGCCAAGTTTTCGGCCCAAACCAGTAATCTGATTTATGCTGGGTAGTGGCACCGCCCAATAGCCAAAAGGCTAGGCGGTGGAACCGCCCACTAGCCGAGTGCTGGGCGGTAGTATCGCCCAACTCTAGAAGGCAACGGCGGTAGTACCGCTGCCTTGGGTGGTGGTACCGCCTGTGCACTGTCAGTCTGACGACTAATAGGCGGGCACTTTGCCGACAGTGGTGGCACCGCCAGTTCAAATTTGGAGCTCAATTTGAATCCTCTTTGAATCTACAAATACCCCTTTCTCCTTAGAGAGTTAGAAATTGAGCAAAAGGCTTGGAAAAGTTTAGTTTTCAATAGCTTGTGTTCACCTCCTTCTTTCTCTTTGAAAAATCTGTAAGAGTGTAAAATTCTTGTAAAAGGGTTGTAAGAGGAGTGTTTGGTCCTTCCCCTTCAAAAGGATTTGCTAGTGGAAGTTGGGAGCCTTGTTGGAGAAGACTTCGGAAGTAGATGTAGGTCGGATGACCAATCCACTATAAATCGATTTGCATTTACTTTCTCGCAACTTACTTTGCTACAAACCATCTTTATCTTCATCTTCATCTTCTTACATATGCTTTAAAGTTAAAACACAATCTTTCCGGGTTCAAACGAAATATTGCATTCATTCGTACGAAGTTTCCAAACTTGTTTTAATCGCTAAAAAATCTATCGTTGTTTACCATTGCACTAATTCACCCCCCTCCCCCCTCTTATTGTCGCTCGATTCCTAACAACCTCGATAATGGATTCTCATGATCAAGCTCACTAGCTAAATAAGGAAAAACCATTTGAATGATTGCTTAACGATTGAAACATGTTGAGTATTGTTATGATAAAAGTTTTTATTGTTTGTGCATTAACTTTTGGTCCCAAATGATAATACATAATAGAATACTAGAGCATACTAGTATTAAAGCTAAAGGTCACTAATTTTTAATCTAATAAGAAACTAACTATATTACCTATGATGGATCTCCTGAAATGTAATTTTGATGATGAATTTCTTTCACATGAGATAATATATCAGCATTTATAACCTAAGATGTATAGTATATAAAACAATCTTTTATAACTCTTGAAAAGTTTATCAAAACAATTCTTAAACTTTTTCACTTGATATTTAAATATTAAGAAAATTTTAAGTTTCTCTCCTATAATTCTTCTAGTTATTAACTAAGGAAAATATACATCCAAATATACTAAAATATGCTACTAAATTTCTTGATGTCTATAACTTGAACTTTACTATGTAATATTTCTTTATATTTCTCATGATGTGATTGAATCTTTGTTGTAAAAGGTAGAGAAATTTGATGAGTTATGCTTCTCGAAAGAAATGAAAAGCTTATTGTGATTCATATGCAAAAAATGACTTGAATGATATATATGATGTTTATCCGCTTGAATGATTGATTGATGATTGGTTTAAATATTAGCACCACTGGGACTAAAATTACAATCACAAATTAAATGATTAAAAATTGTAGCATCAAATTAGTTAAAGGTAGTGCACCAATGGTAGCACCGCCAGGGCACACTACCCATAGGTGGTAGTACCGCCCGAGACTCTACCCTATAAAAGGGCTCTTTAGGGCCGACGGTAGAACCACCCCCAACACATCCCACACTCCTCAAAACTCCTCTATACCTCTCATGCTTCTTGCTCCTCCTCTAGAAGCCTAAGAAATCCTTTCTCCTCTATAAATTTAAGGATCAATCTTAATCCTTTTGGAGATCACTACAAGGGTAATCCTTGAAACTTCTCCCTTGATTTATTGCTTGATTTTGCTCTTTTCATATGCATTTCTTTCATTGTAAATATATATAGACCTATGGCACCTAGAAGATCCTCAAGGGATAAAAGGGAAGAGGAGATTTAATGAAACTTATGACCCTACACTCTTTGATTTCAATGAGCATGCCCTTAAATTTTCAACCTTTGAATTTACAAGTATACATAGGGGAAAACATGTAGATCTAGAAGAGTTAGGGGACTTGAAACCAATTCAATGGTTTGCAAACCTAGATGTCCTTCCCATCTTATAAATTAGTGAACACATTTATCCTAGACTTGTCTTATTATTTTACAATAATTTGCCAAAACTAAAGAGAAGTACTAGCAAGAGTAGTGCTAGTATGCACATCTAAAAGCAAAAGTTGCTATCTTACAAAGATTTTGCTAGCTTGCTGAGTTAAAGAAATAAACATTACTATCACATAGTGTAAAACCATCTTACGTGTTTGGTGTAATGATGTCAAAATATTTGCACTTTTTTTTTGTTGATGACAAAGGGGGCAAAATTGATATATGCTTCATATCATAGCATGCTTAAATGTTTGAAATGGTGTTGTAATGAATGCTTGAAATGATAAATTTTAGTATCATACATGAAGTGATTGATTAGTTTCTAGTATCATATTATGCATGTTACACCTTGATAACTTGAAACTATAATGATGCATAATGCATGAAATTTTTTATTAAAATCAGTTAAAGCTTGAATTCAAAAATTGTGAATTCAAGTTTGTCTTTTCTCAAGTATGGCATATAGATAGGGGGAGTTACAGCTAACTCCGTCATCAATTGGTTGTCATCATAAAAAAGGGAGAGATTGTTGAGTCTCAGATTTTGATGATGAAATCAATTAATAAATTATTGATCTAATCTATATGTTGAGAAGAGTATTGTAAGATTAACTATGATAATGAATAAGGCATAAAGCATATGTTGTGCTAGAGTTAAAGATCGAACGATTCATTGGGAGTTTGAGAGTTCATCGGGAGTACGCCTAGAAGTTCATCGGGAGTATTACCGAAGCTCATCGAGAAGTTCGTCGAGAGCTCATCGAAAAGTTCGTCGAGAAGTTCATCAGGAGTTTATTGAAGCTTGCCGAGAAGTTCATCAGAGTTTACTGAGAAGATCGTCGAGAGTTCAAGAGCTTGCCTAGAGTCCGTCGGAAGATCGCCGAGAGTCCATCAGAGGTCCATCGAAAGATCGTCAAAAGCTTGTCGAGATTTCATCAGAAGAACATTTGATATACCAGATTTAATTTAATTTGCTAATATCTTAATTATCATAGTTAGGACTTAGTTTGGATTAGGATTGTGAGGTAATCCCACTAACTCAATTAGGGGTCAATTGAGCCCAAATTAGGACTGGTTTGGACTAGATTGATAGCCCAAATAGTAACCTAAATCCTATCTGGTGGTGACACCGCCAGGACTAGGCGGTGGAACCACCTAGAGCTCAGTCTCCTAAGAGGTCTGAGCGATAGTACTACCGGTAGTTAATGCTGCCAAGTGGTGATACCACTTGGGTCTAGTAGTCGAGACTCTGTTTAATAGTAGTACTGCTAGACTAGGCGATGGTACTACCCAGTGTTAGAAAGTATTGGTGGTGGTACCGCCAGTACTTCGAAAATCCAAGATGATACCTTTTTTTGCTCCATTTTTAAAGCTAATAGAGGCCTATAAATACCCCACACTTTTTTACTTGTGGAGCATAGAAAAGTGAATAAAAAATTGAGATCTTAGTGAAAATGCTCTTGTAATCCTTTGAGAGTTCACCTCCACCGTTTTTAGCTTAGAATTTTATATAAGAAGAAGTGAATGTATTGTAAAAAGGTTAACTCCTAAACCTCCTAAAAGGAGAAAAGATCTGTAAAAAGGGTGATTGATCTTCACCCATTGAAGAAAGATCAATAGTGAAAGTCGGTGACCTCGACGGAGGAGGAATCGGAAGTGAATGTAGGTCACAATGATCGAACTACTATAAATCTGGTGTGTTCTTTCCTTATTGCATACTTTCATTACTTAGCTGCTTTCTGTATTTTACACTTACTTCAAGTCGATATCTTCTCGATATAATTTCATCGATATATTTTTATTAACTCAAAGATTTCAAATTACAACCGTCTTTAACATACGCACTAATTCACCCCCCCCCTCGTAGTACCATCTTGATCCTAACAGCTATCTTACAGAAATTTTACTTAACTTCATTTTTCACTAGCTTGCCCATTTCAAGAAACAGAAGTTGCTATCTTGCAGAAATTTTTACTTAACTTTCTTTTTGCTAGCTTGCATAAAGTGGTGTAAAACTTACTTGCATGATTCAAATTCTTGTTGAATGTTTAGTATCATGGTATCAAAGTGCTTGCACATCTCCTTTTTGTTGATGACAAAGGGGGAGAAATGATGAATGTTTGGTATCATGCCCAAAATGATAATATAATGCATGAAGTGATGAATGGTTTAGTATCACATAGATTATGCCAAGTTGATTTGTTTTTTAGTATCATACATAAAATTATGCATGTTATACCTTGATAACTTAAAGCTATGATAACACACAATAATGTAATTTTTTATATAATCACTAAGATCAAAATTGACTAAGCTTGAATTCAATGGTTATGATTTCTTTTAAATTCAAGTTTGCCTTATCTCAGATATGCAATATAGATAGGGGGAGTTAAGGTTAACACCATCATCAATTGGTTATCATCATAAAAAAGATGGAGATTGTTGAATCTCGAATTTTGATAATGAAATCAATTGATAAATCAATGATCTAATCCATGTGTTGATAAAAGTGATATAGGATTAACTACGATCATGAATAAGGCATAAAGTAGATGTTGGGTCAGAGTCAAAGATTAGACAATTTGCCAAAGGTTCGGACGATAAGTCGAAAGCTCGTCGAGAGTTCATCGAAAGCTTGTTGAGAGTTCATTGGGAATTTGTCAAGAGTTAAATAGAAAATCACCGAGAGTTCGTCAAGAGCTTGTTAGGAGTCCACCAAAAGATCATCGGGAGTTCGCCGAGAAGTTCATTGGGAGCTTATCAAGAGTTTATCGAAAGATCACGAAGAGTTTGTCGGAAGCCCATCGGAAGTTTATCAGGATTTCATTGGAAGAACAATTGATATGCCGAACAAAAATTGCTTAGTTAATGCCTTAATTATCATAGTTAAAACTTAGATTGAGTTAGGATTATGAGATAATCCCATTAACTCACTTAGGAGCCGATTGGACCCAAATTAGGGCTAGTCTGGGCCGGAATAATAGCCTAAACAATGAATTGGAGCCATGTCAAGTGGTGGCACCGCTAGGACTGAGCGATGAAACCACCCAAGGCTCAGTCTCTCAAGAGATCTAGGCGGTGGTACTGCTAGAGTCCAATATCCAGACTTTGTCAAGCAGCAATATCACTAAATTTAGCGGTGGTATCATCTAATGTCAGAGAGTAATGGCATTAGTACCGCTCAAGACTGGCGGTGGTATTGCCAGTACCCCGAGAACCCGGGATGAGACACTTTTTAGCTTCATTCTTGAAGTCATTTGGGGTCTATAAATATCCCTCTTATCACATTTCAAAACATAGGATCTTGAGCAAAAACTTGTGAGAAAATTCTGTGTAAATCCTTGAAGAGTTCTATTTCTCTAGTTTCAAATCTTGATTTCAGTTTGAGAGAAGGGTTAGAAAACTATAAAGGTTGTCTCCTGAACCTGTGAAAAGGAGAAAAGGATTGTAACAAGGTAGGTAGTCTTCATCTATTGAAAGTAGACTGTTAGTGGACATTGGTGGCCTTGACAGAAGAGGAATCAGGAAGTGGAGATAGATCACAATGACTAAACCATTATAAATTTGGTGTACTCCTTTTTGTTCTGCTCTTTACAACTTTTGTTTTATGCTTTTCATCACTGTCCTCACTCACTTATGAATCTTTTTAAGTTAAAGCACACTCGATATTGATTTTCATTAAATGAAACTTTTTATTGAAATGAAGTTTTTCGAATCGAATCATTTTGTCGAAAGCACTAATTCACCCCCCCCCCTCTTTGTGTTGATTTCGGTCATAATAAAGCAAAGGTTGCTAAGGACTCAGCAAAGGATAAAGTTTAATACTTCCACTAGGACAAAGATGGGCACTAGAAGAGGAACTATAAAGAATACCTTACAGAGAATGAGAAATAGAAGCTTGGATAAGCTTTAGGGACATTCATAATTAGTCTCCATTTGTTAGATTTTTAAGATAACACAAGAGTATTGGATACCGGTAGTGCTTATCAAATCTGTAATTCATTGTAGGTTCTGGTAAGACCTAGGAGGTTGGCAAGAGGTAAGATGGATCTTAAGATAGGCAATGAAGCAAAAGTTGTTGTAATGGCTATTAGCGAGGTCATCCTACATCTACTTGGTAGAGCTACTATTGCATTGGATGCATGTTACTTTATTCCTTCTATTATCAAAAATATTATTTCTATTTCATGTTCGAGAATTAGTGGATATAAATTAGTTTTTAAGAACAATGGTTGTTTAGTAATATTGGATAATAAGATCATCACTAAAGAAACATTTTATAATGGTTTATTTATATTAGACACCACTCCATATATCATGAATATAAGTGTGTCTAAGAGAAAATGAGATGAGGTGAATAGTGTATACCTATAGCATTATAGGCTAGGTCATATCCATGAGAAAATGATTCAAAAGTTGCTGAAGGATGGATACCTAGATCCATTCGAAGTCATATACAACTTGCAAGCCTTGCCTTCATGGAAAACTGATCAACTCTCCATTTAGTGGAACTAGAGAGAGAGCCAGTGAGTTGCTAGAACTCATACATAGTGATGTATGTAGTCCCATGTCAACTCAGGCCATAAGAGGTTATTCTTACTTCATTTTATTCACTGATGACTTCTCTAGGTATGGACATATGTACTTGATGAAGTATAAGTCTGAGGCCTTCAAGAAATTCAGGAAATATAAGAATGAGATAGAGAACCAAACTTGAAAGAGTATCAAGACTCTTCGATCAAATCAAGGTGAGTAGTTGAGTACAAAGTTCACCCAGTTCCTCAAGGATGAGATTGTATCCCAATGGACACCTCCTTATATACTCTAACTCAATGATTATCCGAAAGGAGGAAATGCACACTGTTACATATGGTGCGGTCCATGATAAGTTTCACCGACCTGCCCATCTTATTTTACAAATACACCATAGAGTCCGCAACTTACCTTTTAAATAGAGTTCCAACTAAGTTGGTAGTGTCTACACTATATGACATATGGAAAGAAAAGAAGTATGATATTAAGTTTGTTAAGATTTGGGGCTGCCCTGCCCACGTTAAGAGACACAACCCCAATAAGTTAGAATCCATGACAAAATCGTACAAGTTCGTGGGATACCCCAAGGAAACTTTTTGGTATTATTTTTATCACCCTGTGGACCAAAAGGTCTTTATAGCTAAGAGAGTAGTATTCTTTAAGAAGGAATACATTCTTAGTGGAGACAGTGGGAGCATGATATAGTTGAGAGAGGTTAGAGAACCTAGCTCAAGCACCATTTCGTAGTCTAACTTTGTTTAGGTACCTAGTGTTGAATCTTGGATTTTAATGATGAAACTAATTGATTATGTTTTATGGTCTAACTGCGTTTTGAGTTACGCAAGTCTACTATCAATCAGGATTAGACAGTTGATGCTGGAGGAATTGATGTTGCGCCGAAAGTGATCATGTTAGAATATTGGATGTTAAGCCGGAGGTTCGGTCGATAATTGGCAGAAGGCTTCGGACGTTGGGCATCAGGCCAAGAAGAGCGGAGTTACGCCAAGGATATCGGGGTTGCGGAGGTCAACCGCCGATTAGGCAACAAGGTGTAAGAGGGGACGATGTGCCGAAGAATCGGATGAAGCGCTGACCAATGACGTGCCAGGCAACTGAATATCAATTCACATTGTAATAATTGTCTAGATCAAAGTAGAGTTTTATTTATGTGTGTGCAAGATTAACTACGATGACGATGAAGACTTAAAGTAAAATAAAGTGCCGAAAGACAAGTGTGATGGATCGTTGGGAGTTCGAGAATTTAACGAAAGTTGGAAGATTCGTTGGGAGTGCTGTCGGAACTAGCCGAGAACGAGTAGGGAGCTTGCCGAAGGGTTTTCGGAAGTGCACTGGAAGGTTCGTCGAAAGTTCATGGAGCTAGCCAAGAAAGATCAGAGCTTGCCAAAGAAGTTCGGTGGAACTCGCCAAGATCATCATGAAGTCTGGGAGCTTGCCGAGAGTCCATAGAATAGTTTCCGAGGGTTCGTCAGAAGACTGCCGGAAGTTTGCCGAAAGTTCACTGGAAGAAGTCATGACTTATCGGACTTTGTAATAGCTTAGAAAATATCTTTAAATTCATAGTTAGCATATTAATTTGGGTTAGGATTAGGTGTTAATCCTATAACCCACGTAGGGGCCAATTGGGCCTTGATTTGGGCTGGTTTGGGTCAAGTTTTAGGACCAAACTAGTGAGCTGAAATAGGCTGAGCGGTGGCACCATCCAGGCTGGGGTGGTGGCACCGTTCAGCACCCGAGAGCACTAACGATGGCATCGCTGGCTGGGCGATGGCACCGCCCAATATCACAAGAATACCGAAAACCAAGGTGATTCAAATTTGGGCTCCAAGTTTGAGCTCCAAATTTGAATCCTCTTGAGACCTATAAATACCCCTCTCATTCATGGATGAAGGGATGTCTAGAATTAAGATAAAAAGAGAGAAAACTCTGTTGAAAGTGTGTCAAAATCTTTCCTCTAAGTTTTAAGAGTATTCTAGTCCAAGAGAGGGGTGAGAGGCCTTGTAAGGGTTATCTCCTAAGCCCATCAAAAGGAGAGGTGTTGTAAGGGAGTTCATCCTCACCCATTGGAAGGAGGATAGCTAGTGGAAAAGTCGGTGGCCTCAAGTGAAGAGGAATCGGGAGTGGACATAGGTCGTATGACCAAACCACTATAAATCGATTTGTGTTTATCTTATTATCATTTACATTACTACAAACCATCTTCACTTTGATACTCTACTTCATTGTCTCCTTCTTATATATTTCTTCAAGTTTAAATGCAATCAAAATCATTTCAAATGAAATGTTGCTTTCAACGTATGAAGTTTCTAAAGTTGTTTTAAAATTGCCGAAGTTTATCGTATTTATCCGCTACACTAATTCACCCCCTCTTAGTGCCGCTCGGTCCCTAATAATTGGTATTAGAGCCACGTTATTTCTCATTCGGATTTACACCTATAAGAAATGACTCTTCATGGCTTTCAAGAGGGCTTTTCGGTTGTTCATCCACCGTTCTTTAACGGGTCGGACTACACCTATTGGAAAACTCGAATGAGAGTTTTCTTACTTTCAATGGATTTGGATTTGTGGAACGTTGTTGAAAATCATTTTCAACTTCCCTCTAAACCGACGAACGAATGGTCGGACTTAGAAAAAAAATCTTTTTCTTTGAATGCAAAGGCTATGAATGCCTTATTTTATGCTTTGGACAAAAATGAGTTCAATCGGATTTCTACGTGCGAAACGGCTTTTGATATTTAGCGGACACTTGAAATTACACACGAGGGAACTAGTAGAGTTAAAAACTTGAAAGTAAATCTCTTATTGTATGATTTTGAGCTCTTTCAAATGACACCAAGTGAATTTATCGATAACATGTACACCCGCTTCATGGATGTCATCAATAGCTTAAAAAATCTTAGTAAAAGTTTTTCAGATTTTGAACTCGTAAATAAGATTTTAAGATCCCTTCCAAAAAGTGGGAACCTAAAGTAATAATGATTCAAGAAACAAAAGATTTAAATGATTATTCTATTGAAGAACTCATTGGATCCTTAATGACATATGAAATAGTATTCTTAGAACATATTGAACATGATGAACACATGAACCACCTTCTAAAGAACAAGAAGGATTTGGAACTCCGAACTATGAAATGCCACTTGAGTGATGACTCAAGTGATGAGGACAATGATGAACTAGAGTTTTAAACACTAAATCTTAATAAGTTTATTAAACAAAAATCTAAAATAAACAAGGAACTTGAACGGAGAATAAGGCCACCAATGAAGAAGAAAAAGGCTCACCGAGAAGAATCAAGTAAAGAAGAGGCAAACTATTCTTTGATGGTTTTCGACAATGAGCTAAGAAACTCACCCAAGTTGTTTTTTCCTTATTATAAAATTACTTGAACTATTCATGAGTTGCTTAATATAGTTGGTAGGAATTTTTTTTATGATTTTTCTTTCTAGTAATTTTTGAAAATTAAAAATATAAATGATGATTGCTTAACTTGTGCTATTACAAGATCAATCTCATGTATGATTTTGAAATAACAACTCAATGTATGGTTTTTGACATAAAATAAATCATTATGATAATTGCATCTCATGCTTGTACACCTAACAAGATTAAATCCAATGAATATTTATCTTGATGAATTCCGTATCACTTTTCATAATAACATAATGAAAATATAAAATCATGTGTATCTTGTTGATCTATGTTACAAAATCTATTTTTTGGTTTTAAACTTGATAAATATCATTTATACAAAAGAATTGAGCATGCTTACATCTAATCAATGTACTTTACTCCTAACAAATTTTTGGAATGAAAGATTTTGATGATAATTTCAAATTTATATGATGCTTGGCTTTTGTGTGAAAATGTGAACATGCTTATATGAGATCAACCACATAAAATAAAACACATAAAAATTAAAAATGTGTTATCATGATGTTTTATTTTTGATGTGTTTGGTCTTGATGAGTTTATAACTAAACTTATATCTTGCTGATACATGTTTTCATAAAAAGATTTGAATATGCTCACATGAAAACAAATGCATAACATTTGAACATTCTTATGAAAGATCAAATCACTTAAATTAAAACTCATAAAGATGAGAAAATGCACTATCATGATGCTTTATGTGTAATGCTTTCGATCTTAATGGGTTTAATAACAAACTCATATTTTGGTTTCAAAATTTGATACTCATCTTTTGAAACATGAGCACACTTGTTTGAAACAAACAACTTAAAATGAAACACATTATCATGATAAATTGAATCTCATAATGTGTTATATTTTGTCTTGATGGTTTTGATGACAAAACGTATATTTTGGAATTTATACGATGATGGTTTGAACATGATTGTATGAAATCAATTGCATGAAATGGAAATGCATTTTCTATCCTATTGAAATTAATGAACTCATTTCATGAATCATATGAATCTCTTGAATCAATTTTGGAAATTGCCACTTAATGTGATTTGACTTAATGATCATTATGGCAAAATTTGCCTTTCCATCTTGAATGTTGACATTTTATTTCAAGGCAAAGGCATGCTTATAATAAGCAAATCATATGAATAGAAATTTATAAAAATGAAATGCAATCCTCTATTTTATCGATTCTTCAATAAATCTATGCTTGTCATGTATGAATTTATTGAATGTGATTTTTTAGGATGATTTTAGATTTAAAAATTGCTTGATTCATATTTATGACATAAGATACATTTTAAATATGAATCATGCTTCAATCATGTTAAATGCTTCAATCATGTTCTACTCCCTTAATTTACTTTATTCTCCTAAAATTTTTTTTAATTTACTAAAGAGGAGAACCTATCAAATGAATCATGAATTCAAATGAAATGATACAAATGAATCACTTATCGATATATCTTTTTGAAATATTTTTTTAATGTGATGTTGAAAACTTAAGATGTCCTTTGGAATTCATAACATGAGATTATTAAATCTTTAACTTACTCTTTTTATCATGGCTTGAAAATGAATATTTAAAATCATGCTTGACAATTTGCTTTATGAGATTTAGCCTTTATATCTTGAACATTCATGTTTGTCTCTATTCAACATAAAAGAAGACAAAGGCATGTTTATACGAAATCAATGCAAATCATAAATGTATGAATTTTTGAAATTTTCGATCTTTCATGAAATACAAGTGATGAATTCATTTATGATAGTTTGTGAATCACTTGAATTATGAATGAGATTTTGATGATGTGCTAAATAATTCATCTATATGAATCTATGAAAATTATTTTAATGATAAGTATGAAATAGTCAAATTGAACTTGAATGATTTTTCTTTTAGTGATTCTTGAATCTTTTGGAATTATGACTTGTTAAGATGTATTTAATGCTTGAATCAAGTTCTAAAAGATTTCACTTTACTATAAAGAAATTTTATTGAAATCATGATCTTGACAATTATAACTTAAAGTTCTTTATAAATCAAGATCGTTTACCATGCTCCTTCCGTTTTATCAAAAGAAAATTCTTTAAATGAAATATAATTTGTCTTTTGATTTCTCAGAATTCAATACTTGAATTTTTATGAATTCGTAATCTTGATATCTTGATATTTGATACTGAGAATTCCTATGTATGAATCAAGTTGCTCTTTGTGCTATATCTTTTCAAATGAATCATGAGCCTTGATGTCATAGCTTTCATGACTTAGAAATGACATGATTATTTTGTCTTGCATGCCTTATATGATGATATAAAAGAAAATTTGCTTTATGATGAATCCAAGAATTATGACTTGATCTATGAGAATGCTATGTTTTTATGTATTATGATTCTTGGTTGTATACCATTTATCTTGAATTGAAAATTGATACATATGAATCTTGATCTTGCTAAAAAGAAAGTTATGAATCATGAATGATATCTCTTGGTTTTGATTCTTGTTAAATTTATATATTGATATCCTTCATGACATAATTTCTTTGCATTGTTGTCTTGTATGCATCATGTGATGATTGATATATTGATTGATGCAAATTTATAATTGATCAATTGGTTCCTCCCTTCTTTTCAATAATGATAAAGGGAGAGTTAAATTGCTAGTTTGTGCATTAAAAGAGAAAAAAATTTCTAGCTTAAACATTGAGAAGCAAAAAGTTGCTATCTCAAGAGAGGCAAAAATCTTGCTCAACTTCACTTTTTCAACAAAATTGCTTGTATCTTTGTTATAAATTATTGGTGAATCTCATGCAAGATTATTTGAAGTATTAATCCTCCCCTTTTTTTGACATTGATAAAGGGGGAGAAGGCTTTTGCTAGCTTGCATATTACAAATGAATGCAAAAGTCCTAGCATACAAAGAATAGAAAAACTTGCAAGCTTGCTCTTCTCAAAAGAGAAGAAAGAAATTACAAAATTGCATGCATATCGGAAAGGAAGTTGAGAAAATGCACATCTTTGAATACTATTTCCTTGCACTTCTCAAAAGAGAATAGAAAGACTTGCAATCATGAATACCATCACAACAAGTTCTATCTTTCAACTTGCTATGATTGAATGGTGTGATTGGATGTTGTATGATGTATGTTGAATATCTTGATTAATAGCTAGTGTGTTATAAAATTTGCATATCTTTTAAACTAGCTATGATGCAACTTCTCCTTTTTGTTGATGACATAGGAGGAGAAGTAGATTGATGATTTCATGCATTGAATTGAATATTTTATATTTGCATGATGATTTGATTATTCTCATTACTTATGATGAATGTTGCTTGGATATGGAATAATCCAAGGTTTCTATCAATGGCATATTGATAGGGGGAATTTGGTTAAACTCCGGGGAGTTATGGTTAACACCGTTAGTCATCAATTAGTTGTCATCATCAAAAAGGGGAGAGATTGTTGAATCTTGAATTTTGATGATGAAACTAATTGATTGTGTTTTATGGTCTAACTGCGTTTTGAGTTACGCAAGTCTACTATCGATCAGGATTAGACAGTTGACACTGGAGGAAGTGATCACGTCAGGATATTGGATGTCGAGCCGGAGGTTCGGTCGACAATCGATAGAATGCTTCGGACGTCGGGCATCGGGCAAAGAAGAGCGGAGTTATGCCAAGGATATCGGGGTTGCGGAGGTCAACCACCAATTGGGCAACAAGCCACAACAGAGGACAATGTGCCAAAGATCGAATGAAGCACCGACCAATGACGTGCCGGGCAACTGAATGTCAACTCGCATTGTAATAATTGTCTAGATTGAAGTAGAGTTTTGTTTGTGTGTGCAAGATTAACTATGATGATGATGAAGACTTAAAGCGAAATAAAGTGCCGGAAGAAAAATATGATGGATCATTGGGAATTTGAGAATTTGATGAAAGTCCAAAGATTCATTGAGAGTGCTATCGGAACTGGCCGAGAATAAGTAGGGAGCTTACCGAAGGGTTTTCGGAAGTTCACCGGAAGGTTTGTCAGAAGTTCACGGAGCTAGCCAAGAAAGATCAGAGCTTGCCAAAGAAGCTCGGTGGAACTCGCCAAGATCATCGTGAAGTCTGGGAGCTTACCGAGAGTCTATAGAATGGTTTCCGAGGGTTCATCGAAAGACCGCCGGAAGTTCGCTGAAAGCTTGCCGGAAGAAGTCGTGACTTGTTGGACTTTGTAATAGCTTAGGAAATATCTTTAAATTCATAGTTAGAATGTTAATTTAAGTTAGGATTATGTGTTAATCCTATAATCCTATGTGTTAATTCAAGTTAGGACTTGTTGGGCCTTGATTTGGACCGGTTTGGATTGAGTTTTAGGCCCAAACTAGTGAGCTGAAATAGGCTGGGCGGTGGCACTACTCATGACCAAAAAGCTAGGTGGTGGCACCGCCCAGCACCTGAGAGCACTAGTAGTGGCACCGCTGGCTGGGCGGTGGCACTGCCTAGTACCGTCAGAATACCGAAAACCAAGATGATTCAAATTTGGGCTCCAAGTTTGGGCTCCAAATTTGAATTCTCTTAAGGCCTATAAATATCCCTCTCATTCATGGATGAAGGGATATCTAGAACTGAGATAAAAAGAGAAAAAACTCTGTTGAAAGTTTGCCAAATCTTCCCTCTAAGTTTTAAGAGTGTTCTAGTCCAAGAGAGGGGTGAGAGGCCTTGAAGGGTTATCTCCTATGCCCTTCAAAAGGAGAGGTGCTGTAAGGGAGTTCATCCTCACTTGTTGGAGGGAGGATAGCTAGCGGAAAAGCCGATGGCCTCAAGTGAAGAGGAATCGGGAGTGGACGTAGGTCGTATAACTGAACCACTATAAATCGGTCAACATTTATCTTATTGTCATTTACATTACTGCAAATCATCTTTACTTTGATGCTCTACTTCGTTGTCTCCTTCTTACGTATTCTTTCAAGTTAAAATGCAATCGAAACCATTTCAAACGAAATGTTGCTTTCAACGTATGAAGTTTTCGAAGTTATTTTAACAGCGCCGAAGTTTATCGTATTTATCCGCTGCACTAATTCACCCCCCTCTTAGTGTCGCTTGATCCCTAACACCTAGCACATAAGTTCTAACTTTATGTAGGTCCAATAGAGTATCCCATCCTCCTTAGAGATATATGGGACATATTAGAAGAGAGGATATTGAGGATATTAATTCTCAGACTTATAAAGAGACTATTATGAGTATAGATTCTAGGAAATGGTAAGAAGCCACAAATTCTGAGATTGAATTTCATCTACTCTAATAAGGTTTAGAACCTAGTTGATGCACTCGAGGGTATCGTATCCATTGGCTGCAAGTGGATTTTCAAAAAGAAGATCGAAGTAGATAGAAAGGTGAAGACCTTTAAAGCAAGCCTAGTAACCAAGGGGTATTGTCAAAGGTAAGAAGCTCACTATAACGAAACCTTCTCACCCATAGTCATGTTAAAATCTATTCAAATTCTGTTGGCTATTGCAATATACTATGATTATGAGATTTAGTAGATAGACGTAAAAATCACGTTCCTCAATGGCAACCTTGAGGAGGAGGTGTATATGGTATAGCTTGAGGGATTCGTATCTAAAGATAGTTCAGATAAGATGTGCAAGATGCTTAGCATATTCTGAGTATTGAGAAATCTAAGGTGACATCATAGGACACCTATGACTAGTATTGAGGAGGTTCCACCTTATCAGAGAGATCGTCGCCCGAGGAGATGTAGCAGTGGAATGAGTTCCATCCGAAGATAATATCACAAATCCAATAACAAAGCCATTGTCTCAAATTGTCTTTAAGCATCACAAAGGTCTGATATGGATTAGATACGTAGATGATTGGCTTTAAGTCAAGTGGGAGATTGCTAGTCATAGGTGCCCTACAAGCTAATCACATGAGTGATGGCACGTGTGACATAATATACACTCTTTTTGCTTATTATTTATTTAGATATTTTTCTCATTTTATATTGTTGAATATCAAATTTTGATAATGAAATTAATTTATAAATTATTGATCTAATCTATATGTTGAGAAAAGTATGTAAGATTAACTACAATAGCAAACAAGATATAAAGCAAATAGAGTGCTAGAGTCAAAGATCGAACAACTCGTTGGGAGTTCGAAAGTTCGTCGGGAGTGTTATCGAAATTTACCGAGAGTTCATCGGGAGCTTGCTGAAATGTACGTCAGAAGTTCATTGACAAGTTCGTCGGAAGTTCGTCGGAGTTCACCGAGAAGATCGAAGCTTGCCAAAGAAGCTCGTTGGAACTCGCCAAGAAGATTGTCGAGAGTTTATGAGCTTGTCGAGAGTCCATTGGAAGATTACTAAGAGTTCATTGGAAGTCTGCCAGAAGATCATCAAAAGCTCATCGGAAGAAATTTTGACCTATCGGACTTGCTTTAGTATTTACCTTAAATGTCATAGTTAGGGTGTAATTAAAGTTAGGTTTGGGAGGTAATCCCACTAATTCTATTAGGGGCCAACTAGGCCCATATTCGGACTGGTTTGGGTCAGACTTTATGGCCCAAATAGTATTGTTGAATCGTGTCTGGCGATAGAACCGCCTAGGGCTTAGCCTCCCAAGTGTCTGGGCGATGGTATCGCCCAAACTTGGCGATGGTACCACTGGCAGTTATTAACTGCCAAGTGGTGGTACCGCTAGATTGGGTAGTGATACCATCTAATTTTAGTACCTGAGACTCTATCTAGTGGTAGTACCACTAGTTTAGGCAGTGGTATTACCAATGTCAATGTTCGCTGGTGGTGATACCGCCAAGATAGGCGGTGGTACCTCCAATACCCTGAAAATCCAATATGAGACCTTTTTTAGCTCTATTTTTGAAGCCAATTAAGGCCTATAAATACCCCTTACTTCTCAGCTTATTGAACATAGAGAAATAAACATGACTATAGTGAAATTGCTTGTAAACTTTGAAAGTTCACCTCTACCGATTCTAAGTGTTAGAAGCTTGTATAAGGAGAGTGAGCAATTTTAAAGAGTTTTATAAATGGTTGATTATGTTAGAATCTAGAGCAACACTAAGAGGGGGGGGGGGTGGGTGAATTAGTGCAGTAGTTAAAAATGTTGATTTATGCGATTTCGAAAAACTTCGTTCGAGAAGAATCACGTTTCAATGAAAACCAACTTCGATTGCATTTTAACGTAAAGAGATTCATAAGTGAAAGAGAAGGATTCGAGTGATTGCAATAGGGTAAAGGATTTGTAGAAATGTAAATTGTAAGAAAAGAAATGTAAACCGATTTTATAATGGTTCGGTCCTCCGACCTACGTCCACTCTCGATTCCTCCTTTGTTGAGGTCACCGACTTTCACTAATGGTCATCTTTCAATGGGTGAAGATCAACCACCCTTTTACAACTCTTTCTCCTTTCAAAAGGTTTAGGAGATAACCTCTACAAGTCTCACACCTCCCTTAGACAAACTTTTAAACTTTTCAAGAGGAGGGAGAGAACACTCAAGACTTTTTCAAGATTACAACTTGATTCACTAGAGTTTTAGCTTACCTTTTCTTTTTGTAATCCTTGCAGGGATGAGTGGGGTATTTTTAGGCCCCAAATGGCTCTAAAAACAAAGCCAAAATTTAAATTTTTGGGTCTTCCGGGTATGGGTGATACTATCGCCTGCATTAGGCGGTGCAACCACCTACAGAACCTCAAAAACAGAGGTTCTGGCGGTGCTACCACTAGCTTGGAGTAGTACCACCATTGCAGCTTTATTACTAGGTGGTATCACCGCCCAAACTAGGCGGTGTCACCACCTGTAGCCTGGAAAAGTATGCTTTTTCACTTTTCCAGCTCATACACGGTTCTACCGCCAGTTTGGCAGTGCCACCACCTATAACAATATTTGGGCTACTGAATGGGCCTCTTAATGAGTCCAAATCAGTCTTAATTTAGGCCCAATTGGCCTCTAATTGAGTTGGTATGATTTCACCCAAAACCATCTTAATTTTGACATAACCTTCGACCATTAAGACATAAACAACTACAAGCTACGAATCTAAGTTATCCGGCATGTTATTGGTTCTCTTGGTGAACTTTTGGCAACCATCCGATGATCTTCCAGTGAACTTTCGGCGCATCGTCCGAACCTCCGGTGAAGTGCCCGATCCACCGACATGTTGACTCCTGTAAAATCTGTTCTTGGCGCATTGTCCGATTCTTCCGACCCGATGCCCAAACTTTGACTCCAGCCCATCACTTGATTCTTCTTACTTTAATTGTTTTGACTCTTTTGATCAAGGTTAGTTCTGCATCACTTATGTCAAAGCATAGATTAGATAACAAACTTATCAATTGATTTCATCATCAAAATCCGAGATTCAACAATCTCCCCCTTTTTGATGATGACAACCAATTGATGGTGTCAAACTCAACTCCCCCTATCTATATGCCATATCTAAATAAGGTAAACTATTAGGACTCTAGCTATGAGAGTCCTAATTTAGTTTCATTGATAAGGGCATTCATGTAAATCCTATCTAGCCGACCCCTATTAAAGAGGTGAAGAGGCCGGCTAGGTTAGGGTTAGGTTGCTTCTTAGGAAAGGAGTCCTATTATAAGTAGGAGTTCTATTAGGAAAAGAGTCCTATTAGAAGTAGAAGTCCTATTAGGAAAGGAGTCCTATTATAAGTAAGAGTTTTATTAGGAAAAGAGTCCTATTAGAAGTAGAAGTCCTATTAGGAAGAGAGTCCTATTAGAAGTAGAAGTCCTATTTGGAAGAGAGTCCTATTAGAAGTAGAAGTCCAACTAGAGAAGGAGTCCTAATTAGAAGTTGGTTAGAAGTAGGAGTCTTAAGTAAGAGTCCTATTAGGAGTTGGGGCTTAGAAGCCCTATAAATAGCCATGTATTCATCCTCTTTAATCAATGAATAGATCAATCTTTTAGCAGCCTTTGTGCAGCAACTTGGAGGAAGGAACCCCTATAGAGTTCCAAGGAGGCCGATCCCCTATAGAGATCAACCCCAAGCTTAGAATCCACGGAGGGTTCTAACACTTGGTATCAGAGCAGCGTTCTTGGCATCTCGCTGCCCTTCCACAGCCATCCACCAGCCCTCCACAACCGCGCAAAGCAATTCCCACAATTGCTTAGAAGATCATCGCTGAATTCCGCCGTCATCTCCACCACCATAGATCATCCTTGGATCTTCCCGTGAATTGCAACAGTTTTGGTTATCTACCCTACTGCTGCTGCAATTTAGTTATCCTTATTCAAAACTCCAAAAAATTCGTTCCTATAATTGCTGCATAAAACTTTCGTCGTAAAGTTTTCATCTCTACAACGAAAGTCGCACTGCAGAATTTCAGCCGCATAGCACTGCCTTTTTGATCTTGCCACTGCATTTTTTCTATCCAAATCTCTATGAAATTTTTACGACGGCTTTGACACTTCCTAATAGTGGTTTTCCCTTTGGTTTTGTCGAAAAATTCTCAATAAAAATCACTTATCTTTTACGTCCAATCTGCTGCACTTTAGACGTAAAAATCTGCTATAATACCTCTCCGTGATTCTCAATTTTGCCAAACCTCTTGTTGTCGTTTCTTCCTACGAAATTTTTTACAGTATTACCTCTTCCTTATCAGTAGATCCCCTTTGAGTTTTACTTGAATCTCTTTTGAAAATTTCTGGAAAAAATTACATCTTTACTGTTGGAATTTTTTCGGGGAAAAATCTGGTATTGCACCTTTGTCCTTTTTTCTTCTCCGTAACCTACCAAACCCTAGCCACCTTGCTGCCACAAACCAAGACATCTTTAGGGCATCCCGCTAGCCTCAAGATGCAGCCATCATAACCTAGTTTTATAACCCTAACAGCATAAAAAACCACAGCCCAAAATAGTAAACCATTACAATGAACCCTTCAATCACCGATCCATTGTCCGAACCTTCCACCACCCCATGCCATTAACCCGTCAACAGAAAAAAAGACAAGGGCATCTCTAATCTACAGACATATGCTATGGCTTCCCAAGATCCAATTGATTCCAAATTTGAAGCATGGGAATCTCGGATTGAATCACGGCTTGAATCGCGCTTGGAAGACAAATTATGCTTTGTTTGCAGAATTCAGAATTGGACAACCATCGAGTCCAACCAAACTACAGCAAGGAGAGAATTTAGAAAGGACCCCAGAGAAGGAGGGACAGCCCTCGGACATGCTACAGCCACGCATGAGGGTGGACTTCCCACGATGGGAAGAAGGAGACCCGGCGGGGGTGGATTTCGCAGCAGAACGTTACTTTCGCTACTACCGAACGTCGGATAATGCTATGGTGGAGATTGCTGTCATCCACCTTGAAGGAGATGCTATTCAATGGTACAATTGGCTGGAATATAACCAGGGGGCTCCGACATGGAATCAATTTAAGAATGCACTGCTGAACCATTTGGACCTACGGAGTATGAAAATATCGACGGCCAACTCACAAAGATTCGACAAACCTCTACATTCAAGAGTACCAAACCAGGTTTGAGAAGCTATCTTACCTTGCTCGTGATTGGACTGATCGTCAATTGTTAGGAACATTTATCGAAGGACTCAAGCCGTAGAGATAAAGGGGAAGTTAAGGCACGACATGACCCGTGCATCGTGATGGCTGCGATTTCTTTTGCCCGAATACAAGAAGAATGACTCAACCAAGATTTTCAAGGATGAGAACCACTCCTAGAACCTCAACATATAAACCCCTTCTGCTTCCAACCATCCTTCGCTGCCCAAAAATTGACAAGAGAAGAACTACGTGATCGATCGTGCAAAGGGTCTTTGTTGGCATTGTGACGAGCCGTGGAACCGCGATCATCGCTGCAAAAGGGGCCGCCTCCTATTGATTAAACCTCTTGAAGACAGGGAGGAGGAGGTCCAGGAGCATGAGGAAGAGGTCACGGATGAAGAACAGCAGCCAATTGATATTATGATGCATGCCCTTGCCGATTCGCAAACCCGCAAACAATGATAGTGGGAGGATTTCTAAAGCAACAACCAATCACCGTTCTTATTGACACCGGGAGCACTAATAATTTTATGAACAGCAAGGTTGCTGTCCGGATGGCCTTACCTATTGAGAATTGCAGCAGGTTCGATGTTAAAGTCGCAGATGGATGAATTTTGAAGTGTGATCGTAAATGCCCCCGGGTGAAATCATATCAGGACCAAGAGATAATTGCAGATTTTTTCCTTCTCTCTCTCGATGATTATGAGGCCGTGCTTGGCATCGAATGGTTGACGACATTAGGTGATGTTTCCTGGAATTTTTTGAAATTAATTATGAAATTTTACAGCAAGTGGAAACAGGTGATACTGTACGGGAAACGTGGGGGCGACGTAACAACAATTTGCACACAACGAATGGAGAAAGTTTTGCACAAAGCATGCAGCGGCTTTTTGGTACAACTTGAGCAGCAACCTAAGGGAGAGCCAACCAAATTTGAAGATCCAAACCTACTTCCCTTGCTTGCTGAATTTTCAGATATATTTGACGAACCACGCACCTACCTCCTAATCGCCAAGACGATCATCGTATACCGATTCTTCCAGGGAAACCTCCAGCAAATACTCGACCATATTGGTATCCACATCTCCAAAAGATGAAATAGAAAGGATTGTAAAAGAGATGCTTGAAATAGGAGTTATTCGGCCAAGTTGCAGCCCCTACTCTTCACCAAAGCTCCTCAGATGCGAAAGAAAGACGGAACATGGCGAATGTGCGTTGATTACCGAGCTCTCAATGACATAATCGTCAAGGACAAGTATCCTATTCCAGTAGTAGATGAATTGCTTGATGAATTAAAAGGAGCACGAGTCTTCACAAAGTTGGACCTTCGATCCGGGTATCATCAAATACGAGTGTGCGAAGAAGACATACCAAAACGCCTTTCGAACGCACAACGGTCACTATGAATTTCTGGTAATGCCCTTTGGTCTCACCAATGCTCCCTCCACCTTCAGAGCCTTATGAATGATATTTTCTGGAGTTATCTTCGAAAGTTTGTGCTAGTTTTCTTTGACGATATCCTTATTTACAGCCCTTCTCTTGAAAGTCATATTCAAAGACTTAAGACTTGTTTTGACAATTTTACGAGAACATGTTCTTTTGTCAAAAACGGTGTAGCTTTCTTCAACAAAAAGTGGAATATCTTGGGCATATCATATCAGAGGAAGGTGTGGCAAAGGGACCCCTCCAAAATTGAAGCAATGCAGAATCTGGCCAACCCCGAGGAACATAAAATCACTACGCGGCTTTCTTGGTTTAACAGGTTACTACCGTAAGTTCGTGAAAGACTATGGAAAGATCAGTGCACCCCTTACTTCCTTGCTAAAAAAAGATGCTTTCCAGTGGTCGGACAAAGCCACCACCGCCTTTGACGAACTTAAAGTCGCAATGATAACAACACCAGTACTAGCATTACCCGACTTCGATAAGACTTTTATTATTGAAGCTGATGCCTCCGGAGCAGGAATTGGTGCTGTACTAATGCAAGATGGCCGACCCCTCGCGTATACTAGTAAGGCGTTATCTCCTTCCCACCTCAAGATGACTATTTACGATAAGGAGATGCTCGCGATTGTGCATGCGGTGTCCAAATGGAGACCGTACTTAATTGGGCGACGCTTTCACATCAAGACCGACCATAAAAGCCTAAAATATTTCTTGGAGCAAAAAATATCTTCCCCTGAGCAGCAAAAATGGGTAACAAAGCTTCTTGGATATGATTATGAAATAACTTACAAAAAAGGGAAAGATAATGTTGTTGCAGATGCGCTTTCACGGCTACCCGAGCAAGTTGAATTTTCGGCTGTTTCACTTCCGACCAAAGAACTTCCTTGAGGATATTAGGAGGGAATGGCAAGATAATCTAGAAACAAGTAAAATCATAAAAAAATTAAAGGAAGCACCAAGCTCTATGGCTCATTACAGTTGGGACTCAAAGGACTTGCGATATAAAGGACGTATTGTGCTTGTGCCAAATTCTACTTGCATAAAGACCATCCTTCAAGAGATGCATTCCACACTGCGTCGGGCACTCCGGTTCCTTAGAACCTATAAAAGAATTAAGCAAAATTTTTATTGGATAGGGATGAAAAATATTATTGCTGAATTTGTAGCACAATGTGATATATGTCAACGACACAAAGGTGAGACAAGTGGCAAGTCCCTGAAAGTTACAACCTTACCCATCCCGAATCAATATGGACTGATATATCAATGGATTTCATCGAAGGGCTTCCCTCATCATAAGGAAAAGGTACAATTTTTGTCGTGGTTGATCGCCTTACAAAGTATGCTCACTTTTGTGCCATCCGTAATCCCTACACTGCTTCTAGTATTGCTCGAACCTTTATGGAGAATATTGTAAAATTACATGGGATGCCGAGATCTATTGTAAGTGATCGTGATAGGGTCTTCACGAGCAAATTTTGACAGAGTTATTCCGGATGCAAGGCACTAAATTAAAGATGAGTACGGCATATCACCCACAAACCGACGCCAAACCCAAAGCTGAAGTGGTGAACAGTGTTTGGAGACATACCTTAGATGCTTCACCAGTGACCGACCAAAAGAATGGACAAAGTGGCTTCCCTGGGCCGAGTGGTGGTATAATACAACTTATCATTCCTCCACAAAATGTACTCCCTATGAGGCCATGTATGGCCGACCCCCCCTGTAATTCCAAAATATGTGTTGGGCACCTCTAAAGTAGAACAAGTAGACAGGGAACTACAAGATAGAGACAAAATGCTGAAGTTGCTAAAAGATAATCTCACTGCAGCACAAGCAAGGATGAAACAGCAATATGATCAACACAAAGGCGAAAGAGAATTTTCAGTAGGAGATTGGGTCTTCCTACGGCTCCAGCCATACAAGCAAACATCAATCCAAACCAGAGCGTCTATGAAGCTTTCACCTCGGTTCTATGGACCCTACCAGATTTTGGAGCGCATCGGAGCAGTAGCATACAGATTGCTTACCCGCCAGCTCCCGAATCCATCCAGTCTTCCATGTATCATGTTTGAAGCTCAAGTTGGGACAACACGAGACAGCCCAAAGCCATCTACCAAATATAACTACCCAAGGAGAGCTCCAGACCCAACCAAGTGCCATTATTGATCGACGAATCGTGACTCGACGATGACGACCTGCCATCAAGTGTTAATACAAGGGCAAACCTACCAGCAGAAGATGCCACTTGGGAGAACTACGATGACTTGAAGATCAAATTCCCGAGATTCATGGGCGTCACCTCGAGGACAAGGCTGATTTGAAGAGGGCGGTCTGTTAGGACTCTAGCTATGAGAGTCCTAATTTAGTTTCATTGATAAGGGCATTCATGTAAATCCTATCTAGCCGACCCCTATTAAAGATGTGAAGAGGCCGGCTAGGTTAGGGTTAGGTTGCTTCTTAGGAAAGGAGTCCTATTATAAGTAGGAGTTCTATTAGGAAAAGAGTCCTATTAGAAGTAGAAGTCCTATTAGGAAAGGAGTCCTATTATAAGTAAGAGTTTTATTAGGAAAAGAGTCCTATTAGAAGTAGAAGTCCTATTAGGAAGAGAGTCCTATTAGAAGTAGAAGTCCTATTTGGAAGAGAGTCCTATTAGAAGTAGAAGTCCAACTAGAGAAGGAGTCCTAATTAGAAGTTGGTTAGAAGTAGGAGTCTTAAGTAAGAGTCCTATTGGGAGTTGGGGCTTAGAAGCCCTATAAATAGCCATGTATTCATCCTCTTTAATCAATGAATAGATCAATCTTTTAGCAGCCTTTGTGCAGCAACTTGGAGGAAGGAACCCCTATAGAGTTCCAAGGAGGCCGATCCCCTATAGAGATCAACCCCAAGCTTAGAATCCGCGGAGGGTTCTAACATAAACTTGAATTCAAAAGAAATAATAACCTTTGAATTCAAGTGAAACAATTTTGATCATATATAACATATTGTATCAAGATTTCATATATTATGCATCATAATTTCAAATCATCGAAGTATAATATGCACAATCACAACAAATCAATATCACTTTAGGTATAACATACATGATACCAAAACATTAAGATTTTCAATCATTCATCGTTACTTACTTCTCTCCCTTTGTCATCAATAAAAAGAAGGTGAATTAAAAAAAATGGTCATCATAAGGTATCATGATTCATATCATTTATCAAACATATCAAAAACATATGATACATGAGGCTAATAATTGCTTAGAAATCGAGTTGAACATAATGCAAAATATGTCATCCGAGACGGATAAATCTGAAAAAATGATTTGATCATTTTTATTTATGTCTGTGAAATATGGAAAATGATCAAGTTATGAAGGATTCATACATGAAAGAGGTTCAAGATACAATTTGAAAATTCAAACATAAAATTGTAAATGGGAAATATAGATCATTGAAGCCATTCATCAAACATTTAGTCATTCATCAAATATACTAATAAGAGCTCATGTAAAAAAAAATTCGTGAGAGAAAGATCATGATAAAGTTCATGAAAAAGTTCAACTTAGAATTTATGAAGTGCAGTGCAACAACATGAAAAGTTTCATAGGGAGAGATTCAACTTGGCATTCTCATGAGGTGGAGGAAAAGAAAAAACAATCAAGTCATAAAAGATCAAGGGTTAAGAATAAAGTCTAAAGAGAGTATAATAAACTCTTGAGAGCTTAATCATTATGTAAAAATTTCATGACAGTAAGCTTCAAATGATACGAAAATCATGAAATTCATTTAATCATTCCAATAGATATAGAAGGAGTATAAAACCAATTTTAATACTTCATCAAAAGGCATGATCTTCATCAATCGAAGGAGGAGAATCAAAATGTTACGATTGAAGGATAAAAATAAGAGCTTCATTCAAAATATGATATCGAAATGATGTCATCCAAAATCTGAAAATAATATCAAGTTGAGATTATGTAAACCGAGGTTGAAAATTTTTGGAAAAGGAACATACAACTTCTTGATGCATTAGGATAATTTAGCATGCCTAATTCTCTTCTAATGAAGTCAAATTATTCTTCATTTAGGGGTTTTATGAAGATGTCTACTAATTGGTGTTTTATATCAATAAATTCAAGAATGACATCATTATTATTGACATGATCTCGTATGAAGTGATGTCTAATGTCAATATGCTTAGTTCTAGAGTGTTGAATAAGATTTTTGTTTAGACAAATAGCACTAGTGTTATCACATTTTATGGGAATGTTCTTTAAATAAATTTCATAATCTTCTAATGTATTTTTCATCCAAATAACTTGTGCACAACATACACTTGTGGCTATGTATTTGGCTTCAACCGTAGATAGTACAACCGAGTTTTATTTCTTGAAAGACTAAGAAACAAGTGCATGTCCTAAAAATTGACATGTTCCGGATGTGCTTTTTCTATCTATTCTACATCTGCCAAAATTATCATCCGCATAAGCTATTAAATCAAAATTATCAGATTTTGAATACCATATTCCTAGATTAGGAGTTCCTTTAAGATATTTAAGGATTCTTTTAACGGTTTTAAGATGAGACAACTTAGGATTAGCTTGAAATCTAGCACAAAGTCCTACACTAAACATGATATTGAGTCTAGTTGCGATGAGGTAAAGTAAACTACCTATCATTCCCCTATATGTTTTTTGATCAAAAGTTTCTCCACTTTCATCCATGTCTAACTTAGTGGAGGTACTCATAGGAGTATTGATGGCTTTTGAACCATTCATATTAAACCGTTTTAACAATTCTAAAGCATATTTGGTTTGACTAAGAAATATACCATCACTAAGTTATTTAATTTATAATCCTAAAAAGAAGGTTAGTTTACCCATTAGACTCATTTCAAACTCTTGGCTCATACACTTGGTAAATGATTCACATAACGATTCATTTGTAGAACCAAAAATAATATCATCAACATAAATTTGAATAATAAAAAAATTATTTTTAAAATATTTAATAAACAATGTAGTATTGACCTTACCTTTAGTAAAATTATTTGAAATAAGAAAAGAACTAAGTCTCTCATACCAAGCCCTTGGGGCTTATTTTAACCCATAGAGAGCCTTAGTCAATTTAAACACATGATTAAGATAAAGAGAGTTTTCAAAACTGGGTGGTTGTTCAACAAACACTTCTTCAGAAATAAAATCATTTAAGAAAGCACTTTTGACATCCATTTGAAATAATTTAAAATTATTACTACTAGCATAAGCAAGGAGCATCCTAATGACTTCTAATCTTGCCACAAGAGCGAAGGTCTCTTCGTAATCAATACCTTTTTTTTTAGTTGAAACCTTTGGCCACTAATCTAGTCTTGTTTCTAACCACGATACCAAATTCATCTTGCTTGTTTCTAAATACCCATTTAGTACCTATAACTAAATGGTCACTTAGTCTAGGAATAAACTTTCACACCTCATTCCTCTCAAATTAGTTTAATTCCTCTTGCATTGTGATAATCCAAGAATCATTTTTTAAGGCTTCGTCAATGCACTTAGGTTCAATTTGAGAGAGGAAAGCGGCGTAGGCACATAAATTCTTAAAAGAGGAATGAGTTTGAACCCCTTTTGATGTGTCTCCTATAATTAGCTCCTTCGGATGGGTATCTACATACTTCTATTCCTTAGGCAAGGAAATTTGGGAAGAAGATGCATCCAAGTTGCTATTTTGAGGAGAGGGTTCATTCAAATTCAAACCATCAAAACCAAGATCATCATCAAAATTATTTTTCTTAAATTCAAAAAATTCATTAAAAACTACATGAATAGACTCTTCTATAACCAAGGTTCTTTTATTGAAAACATGAAAGACTTTAGAAATGGAAGAGTAACCAAGAAAGATGCCTTCATCGGATTTAGCATCGAATTTTCCTAAGACATCCTTTTCATTCAAGATAAAGCATTTGCAATCGAAAACTTTAAAATAAGAAATATTTAATTTTTTATTATTTCATAATTCATAAGAGGTTTTAGATAGAGATGGTCTTACTAGAACCTTATTCATGACATAGCAAGTCGTATTAACGACTTCGGCCCAAAAGTATTTGGGTAAGCTATGTTCATTTAATATGGTTCTTGTCATTTCATATAAATTTCTATTCTTTCTTTCTACTACTCTATTTTGTTGTGGATTTCTTAGAGTAGAGAAGTTGTGGTTATATCTATTAGATTCACAAAAGCTTTGAAAGTCATGGTTTTGGAATTCTCAACCATGATCACTCCTAATCGATGAAATCATGAAACCCTTTTCGTTTTGAGTAAGTTTATAAAATTTAGAAAAACATTTAAAGCAATCACTTTTGTGAGCTTTTGATGAGTCTTTCCGACGAACTTCTGATGAACCCTTCATCAAGCTCCCGACTCATTCTTGGCCAATTTTGGTAGCATTCCCAACGAATCTTCGAACTCCCGACAAAGTCTCGAACTCCCAACGATTCGATCGTACTTAACTCTAACATTTCATTTTATTTTATGCCTTCATTGCTATCATAGTTAATCCTACACACTTTTCTCAACATATAGATTAAATCAAATAACTTCTCAATTGACTTCATCATCAAAATTTGAGATTCAACATTTGGGCAGTGGTACTACCTAGACTTGGCGATGGTACCACCGGCAATTGTTAACTACCAAGCGATGGTACCACCTAGTTCTAGTACTTGAGACTTCGTCTAGTAGTAGTACTACTAGACCGGGTGGTGGTACTGCCTAGTGTCAGAGTCCACTATCGGTGGTACTATTAGGACAGGCGATGGTATTGCCAGTACCCCGAAAATTCAGGATGAGATCTTTTTGGCTTTATTTTTTAAGCCAATTAAGGCCTATAAATACCCCTTACTTCTCAGCTTGTTGAACATAGAGAAGTGAACAAAAAGAACTAAGACTATTGTGAAATCACTTGTAAATTTTGAAAGTTCACCTTCACCGATTCTAAGTGTTAGAAGCTTGTATAATGAGAGTGAGCAACTTGTAAAGAGTTCTATAAATGGGTGATTGATCTTTGCCATTAAAGAAATATCAATAGTGGAAGCTGATGATCTCATCAGAGGAGGTATCGGGAGTGGACGCAGGTCGGACACCGAACTACTATAAATTGGGGTGTTCAATTCTTGTTGTGCACTTTATTTTACTACTTATCTTCTTTACTTAACTGCAATTGCCCTACTTCTTTTTCTCTACTCACTTACGAACATATTCAAGTTAAACATCTTTTCTGAAATATGTTTTCGTTGAATGAAACATTTTCACCGAAATGATTTTTTCGAAATCAATGTCTTTAACCACTACACTAATTCAACCCCCCCCCTCTCAGTGCCAAATTTGATCCTAACATATATTACCTATTGCATGTATTGTGATGACTATGGATCTATGTAATGAGAATCAGATCATGATGAAATCGCGATAATAAGACCGATTCGTCTTTAAACAGACCCTAAAGAATTTCGATCAAAGGTTACTCAAGAGGGATATCGAGATAACCGAACAGACTAGTGTGTTGTATACCCATCCATATGATAGAGGTGGTTGGTCTCATAGACACTCATATGGGGACACTAGGGATACAATGCAGGTGCTCATTAGAGAATGAGTTCACTGATTGATCCGCTTATGGAATGTTGGATGGTTAATGATACCTTATTGTCAGACAGTAATTTCATAGTCCTAGTAGTATATCTGATCCTTAGACTTGACACACCAAGGATATCTTGTATGAGTACTCCACTCTTTGATACTGGACTTATAGGTCTGGAAGTTCTAGATCTAGCACAATTGATCATCGGGAGTAGTAGCCAACCTTACAAGGGCAATTGAATATCGATAAAGGATCATTCGCTCTCGGTGTCATGAGAGAAATATTTCATATATTCATGCTCAGGCAAATCCCTGGCTAGGGTCATTCGAATTGAGAGAGAAAAAGTTCTCCGGGAGAATTCGATTAGACGAAGATTCAAGTAGCAACCATATGGGCCAAACAACACCATGCTCGATATATGATCTCTAGGATATTAGATGGATGATGGATTATAGATGCAAAGTAACTGAGGATAGACAAGTCCAATGAATTTTATTCCTCTGTATTGTTTGGGGACCACGGCATAGTGGCCTAGTACATCCATAATCGATGAGTCAAGTAAATTATTATGGAGATAATAATTCACTAAGTCAGAAGAAGTTCTGATAGGTATCACTCACGACCAGCTCGATATTAGGCCTAGAGGGTCATACACATATGGTAGGTGTTGTGATGAGTAAATGTTTGGATATGAGATATCCACTAGAGCCCATATCTTATTGGATATCTAGTAAGGCCCTAAATTATTGGATTCTATGGATAAGATACAATAAAAGCCTATAAGAGATTATAGGGTAGAGATCTACTAATCTAAAAGACTTGGGTAATTAGATGGAGATCCAGTATCCAAAAGGGTAAGATCCATTCAGGTTAAGTTGACAAGGGACCTCTATAAACAGGATGGAACTAAAGGCTCATAGGCTTAGGCTCTTTTGGCTACCACCTCCTATTCTCCTCTCTCTCTCTCTCCTCCTTAGCCAGCAGCCCCTATTTGGGGCATGTGGATAGCAAGAAGGGCCAACCCCTTCTTGATTGCATGGTGTGCGTGAAGAGGAGATTGGTGTAGCAATTTGAGAAGCATCTTCACAGCCCTTGTTGTGTGAAACACCATTAGAGAGGACACTTGACTTTCTTCATCCTCTCCTGTAGATTTGTAGGATTTTAAGGATATATGATCTTCCGAGGTAACACATCTTTCATATATTTATAGTTTTTTAATTTTACGAGTTTTTACACACCAATCTTTTGGACGACAATAAGTAACTATTTTTCTGTAAAAATCTAGGATTTTTGCTTTCTGTTCTTTCACTACGCATGTCATGTCACCTCATATTTCCCAACAAAGTCATCTACTGAGCTAGCTGAGGTATGAGGTGTGCATTGGTCCACATCATCCCAACTAACGCTTGCATCTAGTGGGTGAGATTGAGGAACGCCTTGGTGTCGATGACTAGTTGCCCCCTGCCAGCCCTAGGAGGTGAAAGCTTGGGGTTGTGTTGAGTCTCAAATTTTGATAATGAAACTAATTGATTATGTTTAGTTGTCTAATCATGTTTTGAGTGACGTAGGTCTATTATCGATCAGGATTAGATAGTTGACACAGGATGAATCAGTGTTACACCAGAAGACATCACGTCAGTATATTGAACGTTATGCTGGAGGTCCAATTGACAATCGGCAGAAGGCTTCAGACATCGGGCATTGGCCAAGAAGTGTGGTGTTGCACCAAGGAGATCAGGGTTGTGGAGGTCAACCGTCGATTGGGTAAAAGGCCACAAGAGAGGATAGTGCACCGAAGAACTAGACGAAGCACTGACCAATGACGTGCCGGGCAGTAGGAGGTTGATTCGTGTAACTAACTAGATCGAAGTAGAGTTAAGGTTTATGTGTGTAGGATTAACTACAATAACAATGAAGACATAAAGCAAAATAAAGTGCTGGAGTCAAGTGCGATAAAATCGCTGAGAGTTCGAGAGTCCACCGGAAGTCCGAAGAATCATCGAAAGTGCTGCCAGAACCAACCAAGAATGAATCGAGGACTTGCTAAAGGTTTCAGAATTTCGCTAGAAAGATCGTTGGAGGTTCACGAAGCTCACTGAGAAGGTTCAGAAGCTTCCCAAAGATTCGTCAAACTCACCATCAAGTCTAGAAGCTTGTCGGGAGTCCATAGAATAGTGTTCGAGGGTTTATCGAAAGATCATCGAAAGTTCGCCAGAAGCTCACTGAAAGAGGTCTTGACTTTTTGGACTTTGTATTAGCTTAGGAAATGTCTTTAATTTCATAGTTAGTACGTAATTAGGGTTAGGATTAACTATTAATCCTATAACCCTGGTAGGGGCCATTTGGACCCGGTATTGGACTAATTTGGGCTAGGTTTAAGGCCCAACTAGGAGTGTTGGACTTGTCTGGTGGTGGTGCTTGTTATAGGTGCCCTACAAGCCAATCACGTGAGTAATAGAACCTGTAACATGCTACGTCAATCTCTTTGCTTATGATAATTGATATTTTCTCACATTATCTGGATGTATATTTTGATGTCCTTGGATCTGTGCAATGGGAATTGGATCGTGATGAGATCACGATAATGAGACTGATTCACCTTTAAACATAGACTCTAAATAATCCCAACTATAGGTTACTCGAGAGGGACATCGAGATAACCGAACATACTGGTGTACTATATACTTCTCCATATGATAGAGGTAGCTGGTCTCATAGCTCCTCATATGGGGACACTAAGGATACAGTGCAGGTGCTCATTGGAGAATGAGTTCACTAATTGATCCACTCACGGAGTGCTAGATGGTTATTGATACCTCATGTCAGACAACGATTCCGTAGTCCCAATAGTGTATCTGGTCCTTAGACTTGAGACACCAAGGATGTCCTGTATGAGTACTCCACTCTTTGATACCAGACTTATAGGTTTGGAAGTTCCAGATCTAGTATAGCCGATTATTAAGAGTGGCAACCAACTTTATGAGAGCAATTGAGTGTTAATAGAGGATCATCCACTCTCGATATCATGAGAGGAATATCCTATATGATCTTGCTTAGGCAAATCCCTGGCCAGGGTCATTTGGATTAAGAGAAAAAGAGTTCTCCGAGAGAATCCGATTAGAGCGAGACTCGATTGGAAATCGTATGGGCCTGACAGCACCATACGCGATATACAGTTTCTAGGATATTAGATAGATGAGGGACTATCGGTACATGGTAATAAAAGATAGATAGGTCCAAAGGATTGGATTCCCCTGTATCGTTTGGGGACTACGGTGTAGTGGCCTAGTACATCTGTAGTCGATGAATCGAGTGAATTATTATAGAGATAATAATTCACTAAGTCAGAAGGAGTTCTGACATGTATGACTCACGACCATCTCGATATTGGGCCTAGAGGATCACATACATATGGTAGGTGTTGCGATGATTAGAGGTTAGGATATGAGATATTTGATGGAGCCCCTCTCTTATTGGATATCGAATAAGCCCCTCTATTATTGGATCCCATGTATAAGATCTAATAAGAGCTAGATTATTGGGTAGAGACCCATTGATCTAAGAGGCTTAGGTAATTGGATAAAGATCCAATACCCAATAGGGCTAGATCCATTAGAGTTGACAAGGGGCCTCTATAAGTAGGAGGGAACCAAAGGCCCATAGGCTGGGGTTTTCTTGGTGGCCTCTTGTTCTCCTCTCCCTAGAGAGGAGCATCGTTGCAGTTCTTGTCATGTGGATACCGCTAGAGAGGAGGATGCTTGACCTCCTTCATCCTCCCCCATAGATCTACAGGAACTCAGGGATATATAATCTCCCTAGGTATTGTTCTTTTTACACACAGTTTTTACGGATTTATTTTTGATGCACCGATCTTCGCATGACGACGGAACCTTTTATGAAAATCTAAGGTGTTTTGTTTTCTATTCTTCCACTACATATGAGATGTCGCCCCCTTGGATTTCCCAACAAGTGGCACCACCTAGGTCTTGCTAGTCATATGTACCCTGCAAGCCAATCACATGAGTGATGACACTTGTGACTTGATATGTACTTTTTCTCTTTGCTTATTATTAGGTATTTTATCACTTTATCTTGCGTGTTGCATATATTGTGATGTCCTTGGATTTGTGCAATGGGAATCGGATCGTGATGAGATCACGATAATGAGACCGATTCACCTTCAAACACAGACCCTAAATAATCCTGATCATAGGTTACTCGAGAGGGACATCAAGATAACCAGATAGACTGATGTTCTATATACCCATCCATATGATGGAGGTGGCTGGTCTCATAGCTACTCATGTGGGGACACTAAGGGTACAGTGCAGGTGCTCATTGGGGAATGAGTTCACTGATTGATCTGCCTACGAAATGCTGGATGGTTATTGATACCTCATGTCAGACAACGATTCCGTAGTCCCAGTAGTGTATCTGGTCCTTAGACTTGAGACACCAAAGATATCCTATATGAGTACTCCACTCTTTGATACCATACTTATAGGTTTGGAAAGTTCCAGATCTAGTACAACCGGTTATTAGGAGTGGTAGCCAATCTTACGAGGGCTATTAAGTGTCAACAGATGATTCTTCGCTCTCGGTATCATAAGAGGAATATCCTATGTATTTTTGATCGAACAAATCCTTGGCCAAGGTTATTCGAATTGAGAGAGAAAGAGTTCTCCGGGAAAATCCGATAAGAGCAAGACTCGAGGAGAGACCATATGGGTTTGACAGCACCATGCTCGGTATAGGGTCTCTAGGATATTAGATGGATGAGGGACTATAGATACATGGTAATTGAGGACAGATAGGTCCAAAGGATTAGATTCCCTGTATCGTTTGGGGGCTACGGTGTAGTGGCCTAGTACGTCTATAGTCGATGAGTTGGGTGAATTATTATAGAGATAATAATTCACTAAGTTAGAAGGAGTTCTGATAAGTATGACTCACGGCTAGCTTGATATTGGGCCTAGAGGGTCACACACATATGGTAGGTGTTGTGATGAGTAGAGATTCAGATATGAGATATTCGTTGGAGCCCCTATCTTATTGGATATCCATTAAGCCCCTGAATTATTAGACCCTAAGATGAGATCTAATAATTACTAATAAGAGATTATTGGGTAAAGACCTACTAATCCAAGAGGCTTGGGTAATTGGATGTAGATCCAATACCCAATAGGGTAAGATCCATTAGGGTTTTACAGGGGGCCTCTATAAATCGGAGGCAACCAAAACTCTATATGCTGAGAGTTTCTTTTGGTAGCCATCTTCTGTTCATCTCTCCCTAAAGAGGTGCATCGTCGCAATCCCTGTCGTGTAAATAACGCTAGAGAGAAGGACGCTTGACGTCCTTCATCCTTTCTATAGATCTGTAGGGATTCAAGGATATACGATCTCTCTAGGTATTTTCTTTAACACATGCAGTTTTCACAGATTTGTTTTGACGAACTGATCTTTGGACGATGACGGAACCTTTCTATGGGAAATCTATGGTTTTGTTTTTGTTCTTCCGCTATGCATGAGATGTCACCCCATAGGATTTCCCAACAGTGGTATCAGAGCCAGGTTGTTCGTACGAAGATTGGATCTTAAACTGTATGTGTCATGATTTAGAATAGCTTTTGTCACCAAAATCATTAGCGTAAAAGGCGAGAAAGGGCAGCAACTGTTGCTGCCCTTGCTGCGCTCACACAACGGCCGTAAGGTTTCTTGTAGCCTTGCTACCTGCAACGGAAGCGGCGGTGGCTGCGGGCAAGGTGCTCGTATGCAGGCTGCAGGCGGTAGGTAGCCGGCGGCCTGCCCGCAAGGGCTAGCAGTGCTTGGCGTGGTGGCTTGCCCCAAGGGTGAGCAGCGCCTGGCGTATCGGCTTGCCCATATGGGGGGGCGGCATCATCGCCCGAAGGCGAGCCGCCCGTAGGGGAGGGCAGCGCCTGTAGCGACGCTCGCCTGCACAAGGGCGTCGAGCCACTACGAGCATTGCCCCGCAAGGGGCAGCGCCAGCAGGCGGGCACATCTACCCACAAGCGGTGCCTGGTTGCAGCGGCGCCGCTCGCAGGGCCGCGGGCATGGGCAACGCTTCCCCGTAGTGCTGTCGCCAGTGGGGTGGCAGCGACGGTAGCCGCAATGCAGCAGCAAGCAAAACATACGAATTAGGGCTTTCTGGGCAATAGATAGTTTTGCCCCTGAGAATTTATGAAATTTCAGTTTCATCCCCTTTGGCCGAATGACCAAAATACCCCTCAAAATTTAGAAAATTCTCTGAATATTCTTGTTTTCAGAAATATATATATATGTTAATTAAATAGTTTAATTAATTATTATTATTTATCTAGTAGTCCTATAAAATAATATATACATGTGATATATGATGTGGATAAATGATCATGAACCTTGTAATGTGATGTGTGTATGTGTGATTATTTTTATTAGGGCCAATGAGCCTCTATTTTTCTCGTTTGTTATTGGACCTGCATGCTTGTAATTATATTATAATTAAATGAAGAGGCATAATAGGAGTGTGGAAGCGATAGCGGGACCCACGAGGCCGAGACAGATGATCCGGCGCATGGAGATGCATTGAGATGCTGACGGAACCGACGAAACAAGAAGGACGATCACAGGGCATGAAGATACGTCGAAGCACACATAGATCTTGATGTGAGTGATTAGGCCCACTAGCTCGGGCCTGATCACATTAGGATATGGTCCATGATCATCTGGTGTGATTGCTCATATGATGTGTGATTGGTTATACACTTACTAGATATGTATATATATTTGCATGCGATGTAGATATATATATTAAATATGTATGTGTGTGACACATTATGTTAGGAGACCAAATAAAAAATCCTCTCTATTAATAATATTAAGTCGGTAAATGTGAGGCAATTAGATTGACCCACGTGGCCTTCCATCGTTATAGGTAGGGATCGATTCCCGGTGTAGGTTGAGTTGGTCAAGTCCCTTGAAACTCACCTATATCACATTTCACTATCTTATCTATGACATAGAGATGTCACCGGTGACCTGAGGACATGGTATGCTTAGTTGAGTCCCTCAAGATTATATCATTGAATCAAACTCATCTTGTAACGATGGTGATGACTTAACTGAATATCATGATTGGTCGAGTCCCTCGAGGCCATGATGGTTCGGAGGCTGAACAGGATGGGAATCACAAGGAGTTGTGACTAGCAATAGTTGCCTACCTTTACGAGCTTAACGTGATTGGTCAAGTCCCTCGAGGTTACGTTAAGACGTCGATTGGATCTCGATCCCCACTAGAGATCCGTTGAGGGTCTCCAATTCACAAACCGGAGGGTATTGTGTGTCTCATGAAAAATTAGTGGGAATATATTAAGATAGAAGTCCTTATCTTAATTGTTTAATTTTTTTAAAGTCTGCATCTTATTTATTTCTGCTACATCTTTAATTTCAGAAAAATATCGTTTTCAAATCCTTTACGTGGCATACTTAATGCCAACTGTCTCACTGGTCCAAATTATACGGATTGGCTTCGTAATCTAAGAATCATTCTCACGACGGAGAAAATCACGTACGTCCTTGATACAGTAATCCCTACGCCTGGCGAAGGGGCAAGCGAGGATGAGATCGCTAATTATGTAAAGTACATAGATGATTCCACTCTTGCTCAGTGTTATATGTTGGCCTCTATGACTACTGAGTTACAGAGACAACTTGAAAATATGGATGCTAATTCTATACTGCTGCATCTCCGCAAACTGTTTGAGGAACAAGGAAGAACTCAGCGATATAAAATATCAAAGAGTCTTTTCCATGCTAGGATGACTGAGGGGACACCGATTCAGAACCATATCCTTAAGATGATTGAATGGATCGAGAAACTCACAGGTCTAGGAATGGTCCTAGAGGATAACTTGTGTGTGGATCTTATGCTTCAGTCCCTACCAGATTCCTTTTCTCAGTTCATAATGAATTTTAATATGAACAAACTTGAGGTGACCGTCCCAAAGCTCCTCAATATGTTGAGAGAAGTAGATAGCACCATCAAGAAAGAGAAGCCAGTTCTCTATGTTACTGAGACCAAAAAGAAAATGAAGGCTGAAAAGTCCCTTAAGAAGGGCAAGGGCAAGGGCAAAATGGGTAAGGCAAAGGTTGCCAAGAAAAACCCAACAAAAGACAAAGGCCAATGCTTCCACTGTGGCAAAAATGGGCACTAGAAGAGGAACTACAAAGAATACCTTGCAGAGAGGATGAAACAGAAGCTTGGAGAAGCTTCAGGTACATTCATGATCAGTCTTCACTTGTCAGAATCTTATGATAACACATGGGTATTGGATACCGGGAGTGCTTATCATATCTGTAATTCGTTGCAGGTTCTAGTAGGACCTAGGAGATTGAATAGAGGCGAGATGGACCTTAAGATGGAAAATGGAGCAAAGGTTGCTGTAGTGGTTGTTGGCAAGGTCACCTTACATCTTCCTGGTGGAGCTATTATTGCATTAGATGCATGCTATTATGTTCCTTCTATTATCAAAAATATTATTTCCATTTCATGTTTAACAATTAGTAGATATAAATTAGTTTTTGAAAACAATGGTTGTTCAATAATATTAGATGATGAGATTATCACGAGAGGAACATTGCATAATGATTTATTTATGTTAGATATAGCTCCACATATCATGAGTGTAAGTGAGTCTAACAGGAAACGAGAAGAGGTGAACAATGCATATCTGTGGCATTGTAGGCTAGGTCATATCTATGAGGGAAGGATTCAAAAGTTGCTGAAGAATGGATATCTAGATCCATTTGACTGAGTCATATGTGACTTGTAAACCTTGCCTTCGGGGAAAGTTGACCAACTCTCCATTTAGTGGAACTGGAGAGAGAGCCACTGAGTTACTAGAACTCATACATAGTGATGTATGTGGTCCCATGTCAACTCATGCCATAGGTGGTTACTCCTACTTCATTACTTTCACTGATGATTTCTCAAGATACGGACATATGTACTTGATGAAGTATAAGTCTAAGGCTTTTGAGAAATTCAGGGAATATAAGAATGAAGTGTAGAACTAGACAGGAAAGAGTATTAAAACCCTTCAATCAGATCAAGGAGGTAAGTACTTGAGTACAAAGTTCACCTAGTTCCTCAAAGACCATGAGATTTTATCCTAATGGACACCTCCTTATACACCGCAACTTAATGGTGTATCAGAAAGGAGGAATCGCACATTATTAGACATGGTGCGTTCCATGATAAGTTTCGCTGACCTACCCATCTCATTCTGGGGATATATGCAAGAGACCGTAGCTTACCTTCTGAACAGAATTCTAACTAAGTTAGTAATGTCTAACTCTATATGAGATATGGAATGGGAAAAAGCTCGATCTTAATGTTATTAAGATTTGAGGCTACCTTACCTATATCAAGAGATACAAACCCGACAAGTTGGAATACGGGACGGAACGATGCAAGTTTGTGGGATACCCCAAGGAAACTTATGAATATTATTTCTATCACCCTGAGGACCAAAAGGTATTTGTAGCCAAGAGAGCAGTGTTCCTTGAGAAGGAATACATTCTTGGTGGAGACAATGGGAGCATGATAGAGTTGAGCGAGGTTAGAGAACCTAGCTCAAGCACCATTCCAGAATCTGTTCAGATATCTAACACACAAGTTCTAACTTTACATAGGTCCGATAGAGTATCCCATCCACTTAAGAGATATGTGGGACATATCAGAAGAGAGGATGTTGAGGATATTAATCCTTAGACGTACGAGGATGCTATTATGAGCATAGACTCCGGGAAATGACAAGAAGCTATGAATTCAGAGATAGATTCTATGTACTCCAACAAGGTTTGGAACCTAGTTGATGCACCCAAGGGTATTGTATCCATTGGCTACAAGTGGATCTTCAAAAAGAAGATTGGAGTAGATGGAAAGGTAGAGACCTATAAAATAAGGCTAGTGGCTAAGGGGTATCATCAAAGGCAAGGTGTTGACTATGATGAAACTTTCTCACCTATAGCCATGCTAAAATACATTTGAATTCTATTGGTTATTGTAGTACACTATGATTATGAGATCTGGTAGATAGATATTAAAACCATATTGCTCAATGGTAACCTCGAGGAGGAGGTGTATATGATATAGCCTAAGGGATTCATGTCCAGGGATAACACAAATAAGGTGTACAGGTTACTTAGGTCCATTTATGGACTGAAACAAGCTTTTCGAAGTTGGAACATAAGATTTGATGAGACGATCAGATCTTATGACTTCGTTAAGAATAAAGATGAGCCTTGTGTATACAGGAAGGTAAGTGGGAGCTCTATCACCTTTTTGGTATTATATGTGGATGACATCCTGATCATTGGGAATGATGCAAGAATGCTCTCCACAGTAAAGGCTTGGCTATCTAGGTACTTCTCCATGAAGGACTTAGAGGAAGCATCATATATATTGGGGATACGGATCTATAGAGATAGATCCAAGAGGATGCTTGGCTTGTCCCAGTCTAGGTACATAGTCACCATTGTCAAAAAGTTTAGCCTGAAAAATTCTAAGAGATGTCTCATACCAATGAGATATGGAATATCACTTTCTAGGAGTATGTCCCCAAAGACTCCTGAATAAATGGTACACATAGATATTATACCATATGCCTCAGCGATAGAATCTATCATGTATGCTATGCTATGCACCAGGTCTGATATAGCGCATGCTCTGAGTGTCACGAGCAGGTATCAGGCAGATCCAGGCTTGGAGCACTGGAAAATAGTAAAATATATCCTTAAGTACTTGAGAAGGACTAAGGATCTTTTACTGGTATATGGAGGCAGTAGCCTCAGGGTTGAGGGCTACACGGACTCGAGCTTCCAGTCCGATGTCGATGATAACGAGTCTAATTCAGGGTATATGTTCACCCTGAATGGAGGAGCAGTATGCTGGAAGAGTTCCAAGCAAGACGCTACTGCTGACTCGACTACAAAGGCAGAATACATTATTGTGGCAGAGGTAGCAAAGGAGGGAGTTTAGATGAAGAAGTTCATCACAGACCTAGGAGTCATCCCGAGCAGCGAGGAGCCGATTCCTTTATATTACGACAACTATGGGGTGATTACTCAAATAAAGGAACCCAGGTCTCATCAGAAGTGTTCTGAGGAGGTTTTAGCTTATTAGAGAAATCATGGCCCGAAGAGATGTAGCAGTGGAAAGAGTACCATTTGAAGATAACATTACAGGTCCACTAACAAAGCCTTTGACTCAAATTATTTTTAAGCGTCACAGAGGTCTGATGGGAATCAAACATATTGGTGATTGGCTTTAGGTCAAGTGTGAGATTGCTAGTTATAGGTGCCCTACAAGCCAATCACATGAGTGATTACACCTATAACACGCTACGTCAATCTCTTTGCTTATGATTATTGGCATTATCTCACATTATCGAGATGTATATTATGATGTCCTTGGATCTATGCAATGGGAATCGAATCATGATGAGATCAGGATAATGAGACCGATTCACATTTAAACACAAACCCTAAATTATCCTAGTTATAGGTTACTCGAGAAAGATATCGAGATAACCGGATATACTGGTGTGTTGTATACCCATCCATAGATGGAGGTGGTGCTAGTCATATGTGCCTTACAAGTCAATCACATGAGTGATAGCACTTGTGACTTAATATGTACTTTATCTCTTTGCTTATTATTAGGTATTTTATCACTTTATCTTGCATGTTGCATATACTGTGATGTCCTTGGATCTGTGCAATGGGAATCGAATCGTGATGAGATCATGATAATGAGACCGATTCACCTTTAAACATAGACTCTAAATTATCCTAGTCATAGGTTACTCAAGAAGGACATCGAGATAACCAGATAGACTGGTGTACTGTATACCCGTTCATATAATGGAGGTAGCTGGTCTCATAGCTACTCGTGTGGGGACACTAAGGTTACAGTGTAGGTGCTCATTAGAGAATGAGTTCACTGATTGATCCGCCTACGGAATGCTGGATGGTTATTGATACCTCACGTCAGACAGTAATTTTGTAGTCCTAGTAGTGTATCTAGTCCTTAGACTTGAGACTCCAAGGATGTCCTATACGAGTACTCCACTCTTTGATATCGGACTTATAGGTTTGGAAAGTTCCAGATCTAGTACAGCCGGTCATTGGGAGTAGTAGCCAACCTTACGAGGGCTATTGAGTGTTAATAGAGGATCATCCGCTCTCGGTATCATGAGAGGAATATCTCATGTGTTCTTGCTCGAACAAATCCTTAGCCAAGGTTATTCGGAGTGAGAGAGAAAGGGTTCTTAGAGAGAATCCGACAAGAGCAAGACTCGATGAGAGACCATATGGGCTTGATAGCATCATACCCGGTATAGGGTCTCTGGGACATTAGATGGATGAGAGATTATAGATACATGGTAACTGAGAATAGATAGGTCCAAAGGATTGGATTCCCCTATATCATTTGGGGGCCACGGCGTAGTGGCTTGGTACATCCGCAGTCGATGAGTTGGGTGAATTATTATAGAGAAAATAATTCACTAAGTCATAAGGAGTTTTGACAAGTATGACTCACGGCCAGCTCGATATTAGGCCTAGAGGGTCACACACATATGGTAGGTGTTGCAACGAGTAGAGGTTCGGATATGAGATATCCGTTGAACCCCCTATCTTATTGATATCCATTAAGCCCCTGAATTATTAGATCCTAAGATGAGATCCAATAATTGCTAATAAGAGATTATTGGATAAAGACCCACTAATCCAAGAGGCTTGGGTAATTGGATGGAGATCCAATACCCAATAGGGCAAAAGATCTATTAGGGTTTTCAAGGGGCCTCTATAAATAGGAGGGAACCAAAGCTCTATAGGCTGGAGGTTTTCTTTTGGTAGCCACCTCCTATTCTCCTCTCCCTAGAGAGAGAGGTGCATTGTTGCAATCCCTGCCATGTGGATACTGCTAGAGAGGAGGACGCTTGACCTCCTTCATCCTCTCCCACAGATCTACAGGAGTTCAGGGATATACGATCTCCCTAGGTATCTTCTTTTACACGTGTAGTTTTGCGAATTTGTTTTTGATGCACCGATCTTCGCACGATGACGAAAACTTTCTATAAGAAATCTAGGGTTTTGTTTTCTGTTCTTCCGCTGCGCATGTGATGTCGCTCCCCTGAAGGATTTCCCAACAATGGTATCAGAGCCAGGCTGTTTGTGCGAAGATCGGATCCTAAACTGCGTGTGTTGTGTTTTGGATCTGCTTTGGACGCCAAAATCATTGGCGCAAAAGGGCCAGGAAGGGCAACAACTGTTGCTGCCCTTGCTGCGCTCATGCAACAGCCGCAAGGCGATTACACCTTGCGCTTGCCAGCAACGGCAACAAATCGGCCCGACGACTCTTGGCCGATCGTAGGTAGGTTGCTGCGTCGGCGCTGCTGGCTTCCCTCGCAGGGGCATCGACGTTGGGTGCCCACGGGGTAGCAGCGGTGCCGCCGCCCTCCCCGCGCGCAAGGGGCTCCGCCGGCATGGTGGCGGCGACCGCAGGCGCAGTAAGGGTGAGGAGTTAGATTTTTAGGGCAAAAGATGATTTTGCCCCTCGAAATTTCAAAAATTCTAGATTCTGCCCCTTTTGATAGAATTATCAAAATACCCTTAGAAATTTCAGAAATTTCAAATTCTATCCTTTTTGATAAAATTACCAAAATATCCTTTTGGCCGAAGTACCAAAATACCCTTGGGAATTCACAAATTCCCTTTATGTTCCTGATTTCAGAAAATTAAATATGTTAATTAAATAGTTTAATTAACTATTATTTTTATTTAGTAGTCCTTAAAATAATATATACATGTGATGTATGATGTGGACAGATGATCATGGACCTGTGATGTGATGTGTGTACATGTGATTATTATTATTGGGGCCTGCGACCCTCTATTCTTTTCTTATTTATTGTCGAGTCTGCGTGCCTGTAATTAAGTTGTAATTACATAAGCAGGCGCAGCGATAGCGTGACTCACGAGGTCGAGATGGATGATCCGATGCATGGAGATGCGTTGAGATGCCAACGGATCCGACGAAGCGAGATAGACGATCACAAGGCATAGAGATGCGTTGAAGCACACATAGATCTTGATGTGAGTGATTGGGCCTACTGGCTCGGGCCTGATCATATTAAGATGTGGTCCATGATCATCTAGTGTGATTGCTCATGTGATATGTGATTAGATATACACCTACTAGATATGTATATATATATTTATATGCGATGTAGATATATATATTAAATATATATATATATATATGACACATTATGTTAGGAGACCAAATCAAAAATCCTCTTCATTAATAATATTAAGTCAGTAAACGTGAGGCAATTAGATTGACCCACGTGGTCTTCCATCGTTATAGCTAAGAACCGATTCTCGGTGTAGGTTGAGTTGGTCGAGTCCCTTAAGACTCACCTATATTATGTCTCGCTATCTTATCTACGACATAGAGATGTCACCGGTGACTTGAGGACATGATATGCTTGGTCGAGTCCCTCGAGAGTATATCACCAAATCAGACTCATCTTGTAACGATGGTGATGACTTAACCGAACATCATGGTTGGTCGAGTCCCTCGAGGCCATGGTGGTTCGGAGGCTGAACAGGACGGGAATCACAAGGAGTTGTGATTGGCAAGAGTTGCCTACCTTTACGAGCTTAACATGATTGGTTGAGTCCCTCGAGGTTACGTTAAGACGTCGATTGGATCCCGATCCCCACTAGAGATCTACTGGGGGACTCCGATTCACATACCGGAGGGTGTTGTGTGTCTCATGAAAAATTAGTGGGAGTACATTAAGATAGAAGTCCTTATCTTAACTATTTAATTTTTGCAAAGTCTGCATGTTATTTATTTTTGCTACATCTTTAATTTCAGAAAATGTCACTTTCAAATCCTTTACGTGGCATACTTGATGCCAACCGCCTCAATGGTCCAAATTATACGGATTGGCTTTGCAATCTGAGAATCATTCTCACGACGAAGAAAATCGTGTATGTCCTTGATACAGTGATCCCTACGCCCAACGAAGGGGGAAGCGAGGATGAGATCGCTCGTTATATGAAGTACATAGATGATTCCACTCTTGCTCAGTGTTATATGTTGGCCTCTATGACTACTAAGTTACAGAGATAGCATGAAAATATGGATGCTAATTCCATACTCCTGCATCTCTATAAACTATTTGAGGAACAAGGAAGAACTCAGTGATATGAGATATCAAAGAGTCTTTTCCGTACTAGGATGACTAATGGGACACCAGTTCAGAACCATATCCCTAATATGATTGAGTGGATCGAGAAACTCATAGGTCTGAGAATGGTCATAGAGGATAATCTATGTGTGGATCTTGTGCTTCAGTCCCTACCAGATTCCTTTTCTTAGAGGTGACCTCCCAGAGCTACTCAATATATTGAGAGAAGCAGAAAGCACCATCAAGAAAGAGAAGCCAATTCTCTACACTAGTGAGACCAGAAAGAAAAGGAAGGCTGAGAAGACCCTTAAGAAGGGCAAGGGCAAAATGGGTAAGGCAAAGGTTGCCAAGAAAGACCCAACAAAGGACAAAGGTCAGTGCTTCCATTACAGTAAAGATGGGCACTGGAAGAGGAACTGCAAAGAGTACCTTGCAGAGAGGGTGAAATAGAAGCTTGCAGAAGCTTCAGGTGCATTCATGATCAGTCTTCATTTGTAGAATCTTTTGATAACAAATAGGTATTGGATACCGGGAGTGCTTATCATATTTGTAATTCGTGGCAGGTTCTGACAGGACCTAGGAGATTGAACAGAGGCGAGATGGAATTTAAGATGGGCAATGGAGCAAAGGTTGCTGCAGTGGCTATTGGCAAGGTCACTTTACATCTTCCTGGTGGAGCTATTATTGCATTAGATGCATGTATTATGTTCCTTCTATTATCAAAAATATTATTTCCATTTCATATTTGACAGTTATTGAATATAAATTAGTTTTTGAGAATAATGGTTGTTCAATAATATTAGATGATCAGATCATCACGAGAGGAACATTGCATAATGGTTTATTTATGCTAGATACAGCTCCACATATCATGAGTGTAAGTGAGTCTAAGAGGAAACGAGAAGAGGTGAACAATGCATATCTTTGGCATTGTAGGCTAGGTCATATCCACGAGGGAAGAATTCAAAATTTGCTAAAAGATGGATATCTAGATTCATTTGACTATGAGTCATATGCGACATGTGAACCTTGCCTTGGGGAAAGATGACCAACTCTCCATTTAGTAGAACTGGAGAGTGAGCCACTGAGTTACTAGAACTCATACATAGTGATGTATGCGGTCCCATGTCGACTCATGCCATAGGTGGTTACTCCTACTTCATTACTTTCACTGATGATTTCTCAAGATACGGACATGTGTACTTGATGAAGAATAAGTCTGAAGCTTTTGAGAAATTCATGGAATATAAAAATGAAGTGGAGAACCAAATAGGAAAGAGTATTAAAACCCTTCGATCAGATCGAGGAGGTGAGTACTTGAGTACAGAGTTCACCCAGTTCCTCAAAGACTATGAGATCTTATCCCAATGGACACCTCCTTATACACCACAAATGGTGTATAAGAAAGGAGGAATTGAATAGTGTTAGATATGGTGCGTTCCATGATGTGTTTTGCCGACCTACCCATCTCATTCTGGGGATATGCACTAGAGACCGCAGCTTACCTTTTGAATAGAATTCCAACCAAGTTAGTGATGTCTACTCCATATGAGATATGGAATGAGAAGATGTCTGATCTTAAGATTGTTAAGATTTGGGGCTACCCTACCCACATTAAGAGACACAACCCTTACAAGTTGGAATCCAGAACGGAACGGTGCAAGTTCGTGGGATACCCCAAGGAAACTTGTGGGTATTATTTCTATCACCCTGAGGACCAAAAGGTCTTTGTAGCTAAGAGAGCAGTGTTCCTTGAGAAGGAACACATCCTTGGTGAAGAAAGTGGGAGCATGATAGAGTTGAGCGAGGTTGGAGAACCTAGCTCAAGCACCATTCCAGAATCTGTTCAGATACCTAACACACAAGTTTCAACTTTACGTAGGTCCGATAGAGTATCCCATCCTCTTGAGAGATATGTGGGACATATCAGAAGAGAGGATGTTGAGGATATTAATCCTCAGACCTACGAGGATGCTATTATGAGCATAGACTTTGGGAAATGGCAAGAAGCCATGAATTCAGAGATAGATTCTATGTACTCCAATAAGGTTTGGAACCTAGTTGATGCACCCGAGGGTATTGTATCCATTGGCTATAAGTGGATCTTCAAAAAGAAGATTGGAGTAGATGGAAAGGTAGAGACCTATAAAATAAGGCTAGTGGCTAAGGGGTATCATCAAAGGCAAGGTGTTGACTATGATAAAACTTTCTCACCTATAGCCTTGCTAAAATACATTCGAATTCTATTGGTTATTGCAGCATACTATGATTATGAGATCTGGCAGATAGATGTCAAAACCACATTGCTCAATGGCAACCTCGAGAAGGAGGTGTATATGATACAGCCTAAGGGATTCGTTTCCAGGGATAACCCAGATAATGTGTGCAAGTTACTTAGGTCCATTTATGGACCGAAACAAGCTTTTCAAAGTTGGAACATAAGATTTGATGAGGCGATCAGATCTTATGACTTCATTAAGAACAAAGATGACCCTTGTGTATACAGGAAGGTAAGTGGGAGCTCTATCACTTTTTTGGTATTATATATGGATGACATCCTGATCATTGGGAATGATGTAGGAATGCTCTCCACAGTAAAGGCTTGGCTATCTAGGCACTTCTCCATGAAGGACTTAGGGGAAACATCCTACATATTGGAGATACGGATCTATAGAGATAGATCAAAGAGGATGCTTGGCTTGTCCCAATCCAGGTACATAGACACCATTGTCAAAAGGTTTAGCATGAAAAATTCTAAGAGAGGTCTCATACCAATGAGATATGGAATATCACTTTCTATGAGTATGTCCCCAAACACTCCTGAATAAATGGCACACATAGATATGATACCATATGCCTCAGCGATAGGATCTATCATGCATGCTATGTTATGCACCAGGCCTGATATAGCGCATGCTCTGAGTGTCACGGGCAGGTATCAGGCAGATCTAGGCTTGGAGCACTGGAAAATAGTAAAAAGTATCCTTAAGTACTTTAGAATGACTAAGGATCTTTTACTGGTATATGGAGGTAGTAGCCTCAGGGTTGAGGGCTACACGGACTCGAGCTTCCAGTCCGATGTCGATGATAGCAAGTCTAATTCAATGTATGTGTTCACCCTGAATGGAGGAGCAGTATGCTAGAAGAATTCCAAGCAAGACACTACTGCTGACTCAACCACAAAGGCGGAATACATTGCTGCGGCAGAGGCAGCAAAGGAGGGAGTCTAGATGAAGAAGTTCATCACAGATTTGGAAGTCATGTCGAGCAACGAAAAGCTGATTCTCTTATATTATGATAATTATGGGGTGATTACTCAAATAAGGGAACCCGGGTCTCATCAGAAGTGTTTTGAGGAGGTTCTAGCTTATTAGAGAGATCGTGGCCCTAAAAAATGTAGCAATGAAAAGAGTTCCATCTAAAGATAACATTGCAGATCCATTGACAAAGCCATTGACACAGATTGTCTTTGAGCGTCACAGAGGTCTGATGGGGATGACATATTGGTGATTGGCTTTAGGTCAAGTGAGAGATTGCTAGTCATATGTGCCCTGCAAGCCAATCACATGAGTGATGGTACTTGTAACTAAATATGCACTTTATCTCTTTGCTAATTATTAGGCATTTTATCCCTTTATCTTGCATGTTGCATATACTGTGATATCCTTGGATCTATGTAATGGGAATCGGATCGTGATGAGATCATGATAATGAGACCGATTCACCTTTAAACACAGACCCTAAATTATCCTGGTCATAGGTTACTCAAGAAGGACATCGAGATAACAGGATAGACTGGTGTGCTATATACTCGTTCATATGATGGAGGTAGCTGGTCTCATAGGTACTAGTGTGGGGACACTAAGGTTACAGTGTAGGTACTCATTAGAGAATGAGTTCACTGATTGATCTGCCTACAGAATGTTGGATGGTTATTGAAACCTCACGTCAGACAGCGATTCCGTAGTCCCAATAGTGTATCTTGTCCTTAGACTTAAGACACCAAGGATATCCTGTATGAGTACTTCACTCTTTGATACCAGACTTATAGGTTTGGAAAGTTCCAAATCTAGTACACTCAGTCATTGGGAGTGGTAGCCAACCTTACGAGGGCTATTGAGTGTCAACAGAGGATCATCCGCTCTCGGTATCATGAGAGGAATATCTCATGTGTTCTTGCTCAAATAAATCCTTGGCCAAGGTTATTCGGATTGAAAGAGAAAGGGTTCTCCGAGAGAATCCGACAAGAGGAAACTCGAGGAGAGATCGTATGGGCCTGACAGCACCATGCCCGGTATAGGGTCTCTAGGACATTAGATGGATGAGAGATTATAGATACATGGTAACTGAGGATAGATAGGTCTAAAGGATTGGATTCACCTGTATCATCTGGGGGCCGCGGCGTAGTGGCCTGGTACGTCCGTAGACGATTAGTTGGGTGAATTATTATAGAGATAATAATTCACTAAGTCATAAGGAGTTATGACAAGTATGACTCATGGCTAGCTCGATATTGGGCCTAAAGAGTAACACACATATAGTAGGTGTTGCGACGAGTAGAGATTCGGATATGAGATATCCGCTGAACCCCCTATCTTATTGGATATCCATTATGTCCCTGAATTATTGGATCCTGAGATGAGATCCAATAATTGCTAATAAGAGATTATTGGGTAGAGACCCACTAATCCAAGAGGCTTGGGTAATTGGATGGAGATCCAATACCCAATAGATAAAAGAGATCCATTAGGGTTTTCAGGGGGCCTCTGTAAATAGGAGGGAACCAAAGCTCTATAGGCTGAGGGTTTTCTTTTGGTAGCCACCTCCTGTTCTCCTCTCCCCAAAGAGAGAGGTGCAGCATTGCAATCCCTACCATGTGGATACCGCTACAGAGGAGGATGCTTGACCTCCTTCATCCTCTCCCATAGATCTGCAGGAATTCATGGATATACGATCTCCATAGGTATCTTCTTTTACACATGTAGTTTTGCGAATTTATTTTTGATGCACCGATCTTTGCACGATGACGAAAACTTTCTACGGGAAATCTGGGGTTTTGTTTTCTGTTCTTTCACTGCGCATGTGATGTCGCTCCCCTAAAGGATTTCCCAACAGGTGGCTGGTCTCATAACTACTCGTATGGGGACACTAAGGGTACTGTGCAAGTGCTCATTGGGGAATGAGTTCACTAATTGATCCGCCTATGGAATGCTGGATGGTTATGAATACCTTACGTCAAACAGCGATTCCATAGATCTAGTAGTGTATCTGGTCCTTAAACTTGAGACACCAAGGATGTCCTGTATGAGTACTCCACTCTTTGATATCGGACTTATAGGTTTGGAAAGTTCCAGATCTAATATAGCCGGTTATTGAGAGTGGTAGCCAACCTTACGAAGACTATTGAGTGTCAATAGAGGATCATCCGCTCTTGGTATCATGAGAGGAATATCCTATGTGTTCTTGCTCGAACAAATCTTTGGCTAAGGTCATTCGGATTGAGAGACAAAGAGTTCTCTGGGAGAATCCGATAAGAGCAAGACTCGAGGAGAGACCGTATGGGCCTGACAACACCATGCCCGATATAGGGTCTTTGGGATATTAGATTGATGAGGGACTATATATATATGGTAACTGAGGACAGATAAGTCCAAAGGATTCGATTCCCCTGTATCGTCTAAGGGCTGCGGCGTAGTGGCCTAGTACATCTGCAGTCGATGAGTTGGGTGAATTATTATAAAGATAATAATTCACTAAGTCAGAAGGAGTTCTGACAAGTATGACTCACGGCCAGCTCGATATTGGGCCTAGAGGGACACACACCTATCGTAGGTGTTGTGACAAGTAGAGGTTCGGATATGAGATATCCGCTGGAGCCCCTAATTTATTGGATATCCATTAAGCCCCTGAATTATTGGATCCTAAGATTAGATCCAATAATTGCTAATAAGAGATTATTGGGTAGAGACCTACTAATCCAAGAGGCTTGGGTAATTGGATGGAGATCCAATACCCAACAGGGCAAGATCCATTAGGGTTTACAGGGGGCCTATATAAATAGGAGGGAACCAAAGCTCTATAGGCCGAGAGTTCTTTTGGTAGCCACTTCCTGTTCTCTTCTCCCCAGAGAAGTGCATCGTCGTAGTCCTTGCCATATGGATACCAGTAGAGAGGAGGACGCTTGACCTCCTTCATCCTCTCCTATAGATCTGCAGGGATTCAGGGATATACGATCTCCCTAAGTACTTTCTTTTACATATATAGTTTTCATAGATTTGTTTTGATACACCGATCTTCGCACGGCCACGAAAACTTTCTACGGGAAATCTAGGGGTTTTGTTTTTGTTCTTTCACTACGCATGAGATGTCGCTCCCCAGAAGGATTTTCCAATAGAAACGGCTTTCAATATTTGGCACACACTTAAAGTCACACATGAAGGAATGAGTAAAGTCAAAGACTCGAAAGTTAACATTTTGATGCATGATTTTGAGCTTTTTCGAATGGAACCAAGTGAGACTATTGATCACATATTCTCACATTTCTCATATGTCATCAATAGTCTAAGAGCACTTGGTAAATGTTTTTTGAATTTTGAACTCGTTAATAAGATTTTACATTTTCTTCCGAAAAATTAGGATTCTAAAGTAACTGCTATACAAGAAGCTAAAAATTTAAATGATTTGCCTATTGAAGAACTAATTGGGTCTTTGATGACCTATGAAATGACACTCTTGGAATATGTTGGACATGATGAACATATGAACCACCTTCCAAAGAATAGGAAGGATTTGAAATTTCGGACAAATGAATACCACTTGAGTGATGACTCAAGTGATGAGGATAATAATGAACTTGAACTTCAAACACCAAAATTTAATAAGTTCATTAAACAAAAATCTAAAATAAAAAATAAACTTGAACGAAGAAAGAAGCTAAAAAAGAGGAAGGCACCTAAGAGCGAATCAAGTGCATCTAAAAGTAAAATGGCAAATTGGGCTTTGATGGATTTCATCAACAAGGTAAGTATCTCACCCGAAATGCTTTTACCTTATTTTGAAATTACTTGATATCTATTTCATGAGTGCTTAATTTAGATAGTAGGAAATAAATAAATTATTTTAAAAAATTATATCATGTTTTTTTAACATTTTTGAAAAGTAAAAATTAAAATGATACTTGCATGATTTGTGATAATGTGTGCAAACCTAATAGGATTAATCCATGCATGTGTATCTTGATATTTTATATTATTTTTTGTCTCTAAACATGATGCTTAATGATTTTATATCATGCATGAATTTTTGAAGTGATATTGATTTGAAACTCTATGTTTTGGATAAACGTATTTTTGGTCGAATCATTATCATGACAAATTAAGATGACATATTGCATGTATACCTAAAAGGATAAAATCCATGTATGCTTGTCGTATCGATTTTCAATTTTAAACATGATATATATCTATGTATGAATCTCTTGAAAGTCTTTTGATAATAGATGTGTGTATCATGCTTATAATTTGAAAACTTCCAACTTGGATTAATAGGTCTTAATCATTTTTATGATGAAATTTATAAAATGATGCATCATTTTAGCAAAAAATTGAGCATTGATCATCTTGTTATAACTAATGAAAGAAAGAATTAAAATGATTTTGATTATGCTTTCATTTTTAAATATGATGCATGACATTTTCATATGAAAAATTTGAACATTCTTATGAAAGATCAAATCACTTAAATTGAAACTCATAAAAATAAGAAAATGCACTATCATGATGTTTTATATGTGATGCATTTGATCTTAATGGGTTTAATAACAAAACTTATATTTTGAATTTATACAATAATGGCTTTCATATGAAATATTTGAATATACTCGTATAAGATCAATCAAATGAAATAAAACATATAAAAATGAAAAATGTGCTATCATGATGTTTTTGAGTTTTATGTGTTTATTCTTGATGGCTTAGATGAAATCACCTTTTCGGTTTTAAACTTGATTCACAACTTTTATAGACAGTGGACTTGAGCATGCTTACATGTAATTAATCTATATTGTTCTAAATAAAATTTTCGAATGAAAGATTTTGATAATAATATCCAATTTGTATAATGATATATGGCTTTCAAATAAAAAATCTTGAACAAACCTTTTGAGATCATACTTGATGAATATCTTGATATTAAAAGGATGTTATCATGCTTGATGAATTATTTTATGATATTTGCCTTTAAACTCTTAAATGTTAATACTTATTTTTATTAAAGGCAAAGACTTGATTATAAAATGAAACATATTATCATAAATTGAATCTTATGTTTTGAAATAATGTGTTATATTTTGTCTTGACGATTTTTATGATGAAGCTTGTCTTTTGGTTTTGAATGTTATTACCTCTATTTGATTTAGTATATAAATACAAATGCATGCTTAGGCGAAATGAATTACTCAAAAAGAAAAAACTTTTCCTACCTTATCAAGATTAAAGAATTTATTTATTTTTTAATCTCGTGAATGATTTTGATGATTCATTTTGTAAAATTGAATGAGCTAAAAAAGATGAATATCTTAACAATGAAAGCTTGTATAATGCTTGATGAATTCACATTTTAAAGCTATGCATGATGAATCATATGTCTTGGACTAATATGTCATATATATTTTTGGTCTAAATTGTTTTTATGATGTTTTTGCCTTTAAGTCTTGAACTTTCATGCTTATTTTGATTTGACATAAAAAGACAAAGGCATGTTTATATAAAATCAATGCATGAATTGAAATCACTAAAAGAGAAATGCCTGTTTCTTGAACATCTCTCTTTCTCTAAAGTTTCTAATTTTTCAATAAAAGACAAGTAATAAATTCATTTATGATATCCTGTTTATCACTTGACTTATGAATGAGATTTTAATAGTGTGTTAAAGAATCCATTTAAATGAATCATGTTTGTCTTGATTTTTTTCTTGAGCCTTGATGACTTAGAAATGACATTATCACTTTGGTTTATATGCCTTATGTGTTGATTTAAAATTAATTTGCTTTATTATGAATCATCGAATTATGATATTGATACCTCCTAAAAGGAATATTTATGAACCATGAATGATATCTTTTCATCCTTATTGATTTTTCATATTGATATCTTTCATGATATGATATGATTGAATCATTGATTTATTCTTTTTATCATGGCCTAAAAAATACATGTAAAGAAAATATGCTAGCATTGGTATCCATGACTTGAATTTGATTGAAACATTGTATGCTTAAATCGATCTTTCTCTTATGTTTCAATACTACTTTGTATGCTTCATGACTTAATGATTGAATTATTGATGTAGACTTTTGATGTATCACTTGTTATGATTAATGCAAACTGCTAGCATTTTAAATCTCGAAAATGATTTTGATTTGATTATGGGTTTCAAGTTGTCAAATTGGTTTGAATGAGATTTTTGTTTCAAGCTTATCTTGAACTCTCTAATGAATTCTTGACTTGAGATATTTTTTATGCAAATTGAAATACTTTCCTCTATGATTACTTCTTTTTTCATTTACTAAAGAGGAAAACAATCCAAGTCTTGATATATCGATAAGTGATACTTGAAATTATTTTTATGATTCATGATGAATTTAGATCTATCATGCATAAATCAAGCTATTCCTTTTACTACCAAATGAATCATGACTTGATCGTTGATATTGATATTTCTTTTATCATGATCCTTATTTGTATAATTTTTTTGTTTTATTAAGAAGATTTGTCAAATGAATCATGTCCTTGATTTTTCTTGATATCATGACATGATTTCTTTATATGGCTTGTATAATGATAAGGGGGAGTTAGCTTGCTAGCTTGTATATCACAAGAGAAAGTAGCAAACATAGCTAACTAGAACTTGTAAAAAGGCAAAACTTGTACTTCTCAAAATGAGAAGAAAGAAACTGGAAAGTTGAAATATTTTTAAACTCATGAGCTTGCATGTTTAAAATATTATAAATTTTACAAAAATTACTAGCTCATTGCAAAAAAGGGAGGGGGAGGAGGAGGAGGGGGGTTTGGGGGAGGGGGTGGGTTGATAGCTTGCAAAGGCAAAACTTAGTTGTAAAAAGAGAAAAAGTGAAAGGGAGCTAGCTTGTGTATCGTAAAGTATGCTAGCTTGCTTATCATTATTGCTTGCTTGATTATCATCAATTTCCCTCATATCATGATTTATTTATGACTCCCTTGAACTCATGACTTGATATGTTAAAAATTCATGATATAAATTTATTATTTTATCATAATCAAAGCAGTGATGTAAAAGAATATTTGTACTCTTACACTTCTTTTTGACAAAAACAAAGGGAGAGAAAGTTTTTACTAGCTTACACACTTCAATGTAAAGAATTGCTATCTCAAAAGATGTAAAAATGCAAAACTTAGAAAATTTGTAATCTTACACTTGCTATGCTTTTATGCTTGTATGTTGTAATGAAAATTTAACTTGCATTTTTATAGTGATTGCATATTTCTAAGAGAAAGCAAAATGCTATCTTGCCTATCGTGAGAAACAAAGTGCAAACATGCACATCACAAGAAGTAAGTAAAACTTATCATTTTTTAACTTAAAATCTTGCTATGATGTATATCTTGATAGCTAGTGTGTTGTAAAACTTGCATATCCTTAAAAACTGGCTAAATGGTACTTCTCCTTTTTGTTAATGACAAAGGGGGAGAAGTAGATTAATGAGTTCATGCAATGTAATGTTGATTGAATATTTTATATATTTGTATGATATTTTTGATAACATGATTTTGATACATGTTGCTTGGATTTGGGATAATCCAAGTGTTCTATCAATGGCATATTAATAGGGGGAGTTTGGTTAACCTCTGAGAGTTACGGTTAACTCTGTCAGTTATCAATTAGTTGTCATCATAAAAAAGAGAGACTGTTGAGTCTCGAATTTTGATGATAAAACTAATTGATTATATTTAATTATCTAATTATGTTTTGAGTGACGCAAGTCTACTATCAATTAGGATTAGATAGTTGACACAAGATGAATCAGCATTGCATCGGAAGAGATCACATTAGTATATTGGACGTCGTGTCGAAGTTCCAGTTGACAATCGGTATAAGGCTTCAGACATCGGGCATTGGGCCAAGAAGTGTAGTGTTACACCAAGGAGATTGGGGTTGTAGAGGTCAACCATCGATTGGGTAACAAGCTACAAAAGAGGACGATGTGTGAAGAACTGGACAAAGCGCCAACCAATGACGTGCCAAGCAATAGAAGGCTGATTCGTGTAATTGACTAGATCAAAGTAGAGTTAAAGTTTATGTGTGCAAGATTAACTACGATAATGATGAAGACATAAAGTGAAACAAAGTGTTGGAGTCAAGTACGATGGAATCGCTGGGAGTTCGAAAGTTTGCCAGAAGTCCGAAGGATCATCAAAAGTGCTACTGGAACTAACCAAGAATGAATCGGGGACTTGCCGAAGGTTTCAGAAGTTCACCGGAAAGATCGTCGGAGGTTCGCGGAGCTCACTGAGAAGGTTCGAAAGCTTACCAAAGATTCATCGAACTCGCCATGAAGTCTAGGAGCTTGCCAGGAGTCCACAGAATGGTGTCCGAGGGTTCATCAGAAGGCCACTGAAAGTTCGTCGGAAGCTCGACAGAGGAAGTCTTGACTTTTCGAACTTTGTACTAGCTTAGGAAATGTGTTTAATTTCATAGTTCATACGTAATTAGGGTTAGAATTAAGTGTTAATCATATAACCCTGGTAGAGGCCATTTAGGCCTAGTATTTGACTGGTATAGGCCAGGTTTAAGGCCCAACCAGGAGTGCTGGACCTATCTGGTGGTGGCATTGCCAGACTGGGGCGATGGCACCACCAAGATCTAGCTCCCCAGGTTGTACTGGGCGGTGGTACCACCTAGTGACAAAGTACTTGGGCGATGGTACCGCCCAGTACACTAACAATGTCAGTGTGTCAAGCGATGGTACCACTAGTGTCAAGGCTCAAATTGGCGGTGGTACCGCCAGTGATAGATGGTGGTATCGCCAGTACTTGATAAACCTGGGATAGGAAGGTTTTGACTCCAAGTTTGAATTAGATTAGAGCCTATAAAAATCCCTTCCATCCCTGGGTTGAATATACAAGTACACAAACTTTAAAAGGAAGAAAACACTGTAAAATCCCTTTAGAATCTCTCCTCTAACTTTCATTCATTTTTAACAAAAAGAGAGGAGTGTGTGAGTGCTTGTAAGGGTTACCTCCTAAGCCCATCAAAAGGAGAGAGTGCCGTAAGGGACTTGTCTTTGCCCGTTGGAAGGAAGACAACTAGTGGAAAAGCTGGTGGCCTCAAGAGAAGAGGAATCAGGAGTGGACGTAGGTCGGATGACCGAACCACTATAAAAATCGGTTTGCATTTACTTATTGTTATTTACATTGCTGTAAACTATTTCATTTTACTGCAATCATCCAACTTCTTCTTTATCCTCTTACAATCACTCTCAAACTCAAGTATTTTTTATACGCTTTTCAATGAAATATCTTTTTATCATACGAAAGTTCTGAAAGCATTTTTAAATCATCGAAATTTATCGTTCTTAATAGCTGCACTAATTCACCCCCTCCCCCCCTCTTAGTGCCACTCTAGATCCCAACATATTGAACGAACGATAATAGCACCTCGAAGTCTGAGTCAAGGTGCTTCCATCCATATGCAGGAGAGTGGGGAGCCACCCTCCTAAGCTGAAGGTAGAGATGGTGGTAGGTGCCTCTTCACTAGGGCATTCACTAGGGTTGATTAGTGGTGAACAATCTTGTGACATCGAGCCCTCCTTCTAGCACCAAAAATGTTAGCAAACCTTTATGTCATGGCTAAGTTATCAGCATGACTCAGTCCAATCACAGATGTGCAAAGTTGCCCACACATATGCTTGGACAGAAGAAGTTGGCATCGGGTTGGATTGGGTTCAAGCCTTGCCTCTTGAGTGTAGTCTTTTCCCTCAGTGACTTGCTTGCTTCTTTGTCGTCGAGCTCCTACACACAGGTCAAGGTCAAGAGGGGGATTTCCCGACTTGATACCTCCGACATTCAAGTTAGTGTTGAGTAGAGTTAGAGGAGTCGAGCGCTCGAAATCCCCCTTAACCTTGATCAAGGGGTCACTTTTATACTTGCGAACAAAGGTCGATCATACAGGATTTGTTAATAGTAGTCGATTCCTTATATAGCTGGCTTGTACATTCCGAGAAAGCACCAATTGACCCATATGGGCCCGCATCGTGTAGTGCCGCTCTGAGCTTTCCAGAGTGGCTCTTGTTGAATATCGGATTTTGATGATGAAATCAATTGATGAAGCTATAATCTAATCAGCATTTGAATAACATAGGACTAGCTTCGATCATAGAAAAGCAAATTGATTAAAGTAGGAAGAATCATATATTGGGCCGGAGAGCATCATGTCAAAAGATTGGTCGACGTGTCGGTAAAAGGACTTCATGCTATAAGTTCATGCATCGGGCCAGAAGGATCGGACATTGCACTAAGGAGATCAAATGTTGCAGAAAGTCAACATGTTGATTGAGCAATACATCGAAGGAGTAAACGATGCATTGAAGGTTCGGACGAAGCATCGGATAAACCAATGACATGCCGGACAACATGTGATTCATGCTAGTAATCTTTTATGTCTTGATCGAAGTAGTTTAGGTTGTAACTAAGTTAATTTTTGGTGTAATCATGCTAACTCAATTAAGAGCCCATTGGGCTTGATCTAGGGCTGAGTTGGACTTATTAGGAGGCCACTTAGTAACCCAAAAGTTGGGTTAGGCAATGGCACCACCAGACCAGGCAGTGGAATCGCTAGAGGCTCGATCTCCAAGATAGTCTGGGCTTTTAGCTCCATTTTTAAAGCCACCTGGGATCTATAAATACCATAGCAATTCTTGCTTAGAACAACAAGAAGAAAATAGAAAGGGGGAAAGAATCCTTGAGGAAAAAGCATTGTAATCTCTTTTAAAGTTTAGAGTCTCTTCCTTCTAGAGTTAAAAGTTTTATAAGGGAGGAGTGAGGTCTTGTGTAAAAGAGAGGTGTGAAGGTTCTCTCCTGAGCCTGTGAAAAAGAGAAAGAGTTATAAGGGTAGTTGATCATTACTTATTGAAAGAAGATCGATAGTAGAAACTGGTAGCCTCGACGAAAGAGGAATCAAGAATGGATGTAGGTCACGACGGCTAAACCACTATAAATTCAGTGTGCAATTTTTATTCTATTTTTTCATTGTCATTGCTTATTGATTTCACTATCTACTACTCTTGCTTGCACTCTACATTCAAACATCTTTTCAATACAAGCTTTATCGAATGAAAGTTTTTCGAATCAACATAATTTTTCGAAAACACTATTTCACCCCTTCTCTCTTAATGCTGATATGGTCCTAGCAGTTGATATCATAATCAATTTTTTCTCATTTAGTTTAACATCCAAGAGAAATGGCTTTTTTCTGCAATCAAAAGGGTCATCACTCTATCACTCGTTCTCCTATGTTCAATGGGACGGACTATATGTATTAGAAAACATGAATGAGAGTTTTGTTGCTTTCTATGGATTTCAATTTATGGAATGTCTTTGAACTTGATTTTCAAACACCCTCTAAACTTATGAATGAATGGAATGATTTTGAGGAAAAATCATTTTCATTAAATGCTAAAGCTATAAATGCTTTGTTTTGTACTTTGGACAAAAATAAGTTTAATTATATTTCGACTTGTAAAACTACATATGACATTTGGCACTCACTCGAAGTTACACATGAAGGCACAAGTAGAGTTAAAAAGTCTAAAATCAATCTTTTGATACATAGTTGAGTTGTTTTAAATGAAACCAAGTAAAACTATTGGAGACATGTACACCTGTTTTACAGATGTCATCAATGGTTTGAAAGCACTTGGTAAAAGTTTTTCTAACCTTGAACTTGTTAATAAAATTTTATGTTATCTTTCTAAAAATGGGATCCAAAAGTAACTGTTATTCAAGAAGCAAAGGACTTAAACTATTTTCATCTTGAAAAACTCGTAGCGTCATTAATGACTTATGAAATGACTTGTATAGTACATGATAAACTTGAGAACAACCTTCTAAAGAATATGAAGGATATTGCACTAAGAATAAAAAAGGCCACTCGAGTGAAAGCTCAAGTGATGATGATGATGACTTAAAACTTTTGACAATAAAATTTAAAACATTTATAAAACAAGAATCTAAAAATAAAAATAAACTTAAAAAGGATACAATAACTTGTTATGAATGCAAAAGGCTGGGGCACCTCAAAAGCGAATGTCCACAACTGAAAAAAAATACTCACATAAAAGAAGAAGACACTTAAGGCGACTTGGGATGAATCAAGTGCATCAGAAGATGAAGAACAAACTAATGAAGGCAAGGTGGCAAACTACGCTTTGGTGGCTTTCGATAACGAGGTATATGACTCACCCAAAATGTCTTTACCTTACAATGAATTACTTGATACATTCAATGATTTGTATGATGAATTTAAGTTAGCAAAAAATATAAATTGCTAAAAAAGGATCATGCTGCTCTCTCCAATGAATTTGATAAATTAAAAAATGAGCATGATAATTGCATGTTAACCTCTTGTACTCGACGTGAAGAATTAGATATTAAATCTCGGATTTTGATGATGAAATAAATTGATTGTAATTAATGATCTAACTACATTTTGAGTGACATAAGACTATTTTTTATTAGGATTAGATAATTAAAGCAGGAAGAATTGGTGTTACGCTGAAGGAAAACATATTAGAAGATTGAATGTCGACTGGAGGACCAATCTACATATCGGCAGAAGGCTTCAGACAAAGGATTTGGGCATTGGACCAAGAAGAGCAAAGTTATGCCAAGTAGATCAGAGTTGCAGAGGATAACTACCGATTGGGCAACAAGTCGCAAGAGAGGACGATGTGTCGAAGAATCGGACAAAGCACCGATGGACCAATGACATGCCGGGCAACAAATTTGATTCGCTTTGTAATAATGATCTAGATCGGAGTAGGATTAGGTCTAATTGAGTTGAAATTGGGCCAACTCAATTAGAGGCCAACTAAGCCCGAATCAGGGCTGTGTTGGGCTAGATGAAAGACCCAGACAATGCTTTGGTACCACGTCAGGCGATGGCATGCAAGGGTTGGCGGTGGAACCACTTGAAGGCTCAGCCTCCAAGGCTGAGTCTAGGTGGTGTACTGCCCAATGTCAATGTGTCTGGGCGGTGGTATAGCCAGACTAGAGTGGTGGTGTTGAATCTCGAATTTTGATGATGAAGTCAATTGATAGGTTATTTGATCTAATCTATATTATTGAGATAAGTGTGTAGGATTAACTACAATAGCAATGAAGACATAAAGTATATTATTGGAGTCAAGTATGTTGGGAATTCGAGAGTCTGCCAGAAGTCCGAAGGATCGTCGGAAGTGCTGTCGGAACTAGCCGAGAATGAATCGGGGACTTGCCAAAGGTTTCGAAAGTTCGCCAGAAAGATTGTTGGAGGTTCACGAAGCTCACCGAGAAGGTTCGGAAGCTTGCTAAAGATTCGTTGAACTTGCCATTAAGTCCAGGAGCCTATTGGGAGTCCACCAAAAGAAATCCGAGGGTGTGTCAGAAGTACGCCGAAAGTTCGTCGGAAGCTCGCCGAAAGAAAACTTGATGTTGCCGGATTAAAATTTACTTAGAACATGTTTTCAATTTCATAGTTAGCATGTAATTAGGGTTAGGATTAGGTAATAATCCTGATTAACCCTAGTAGGGGCTAATTGGGTCTTAATTGGATTGAATTAGGTCGGATTCAAGGCCCATTCAATAGTACTAGACCAGGTCTAGCGGTGGCACTGCCCCGGGAACTAGTTCCTAGGTGATCTGAGCGGTGGTACCACCCTAGGTCAATGGTGGTACCACTGACAGTTATTACCTATCAGTGGTAGTATTGCCTGACAAGCGATGGTACCACCAGTCCATAGAGACCGAGGACCCTGTCAGGTGGTAGTACCGCTAGACTAGGCAATAGTACCACCCAATACACTAACAGAGCAAGGTCAACTGGCGATGGTACTGCCAGTACCTAAAAATCCGAGATGTGACTCTTTTTGGCTCTAATTCTAAAGCCAATTGAGTCTATAAATACCCCTCTCTTCTCAACTAGCTAAGTTCATTAAGAAGTGATAAAAAGTTAGTATAAGCTATAACAAAATCACATTCGATAGCTTGAGTGTTCACCTCCTACGTTTTACTTTGTCAAAATTCTATAAGAGTGTGAACCACTTGTAAAAGTTTGTAAGAGGGGTGCTTGGTCCTTCCCCTTCAAGAAGATTTGATAGTAAAAGTTGGGAACCTCATCGGAGGAGGTTTCGAAAGTGGAATTAGGTCATTTGACCAAACCACTATACATCGCTGCATACTTCTCATGATATGTGAGTTTTAACTTTCTGCACTTCATTATATACTTGTAATCTCTCGATTTCCTCCTCTCTACTTTCGATAGTACTCACTTGAATCACTTTGCCAAAATCTTTTTCGTTAGACAGAAATTTCTCTACAGACAACTCTTTCCGAAATCGATTTCAAAAGTATGATTTTTATCAGTTGCACTAATTCACCCCCCCCCCCTCTTAGTGCCGCTCTAATCTTAATAATTGGTATCAGAGCCCTGGTCATTCTAATTTGGTTTAAAATCCAAGAGAGATGGCTTATTCCGACATGTAAGAGGGTCATTCAATTACACATCCGCCTATGTTCAATGGGTCAGATTACACCTATTCGAAGACTCATATGAAGATTTTTCTTATTTCTATATTTTCTATGGATTTCGAACTTTGGAATATTATTAAAAATAGATTTCAAAAATCTTCTCTTCCGATGAATGAATGGAATGAATCAGAGAAGAAGGTTTTTGCTCTTAATGCAAAGGCTATGAATGTCTTGTTTTACGCACTTGATAAAAATGAGTTTAATCATGTTTCGATTTGATTTGTGAATCAGCTTTTGATATTTGGCATATTCTTGAAATCACTTATAAAGGTACTAGCTGAGTGAAAAAGTCCAAAATCAGCCTCTTGGTGCATTCTTACGAATTGTTTCGAATGAAACCAAGTGAGTCCATCGGTGACATGTACACTCGTTTCACAGATTTTGTCAATGGACTCAAAGTACTTGGTAAAGGTTTTTCTAATTTTGAACTTGTAACTAAAATTTTAAGATCCCTTTCAAAGAGTTGGGATCCAAAAGTTACGGCCATTTAAGAGGCCAAATACTTAAAAAAATTTTTTTTGAAAAACTCATTGGGTCTTTGATGACCTATGAAATGACATGTCATGCTCATGATGAGCTTGAGAACCCCCTTCCAAAGAATAAAAAGGATATGGCATTGAGAACATAAGAAGACAACTTGAAAGAATCTTCAAGTGATGAGGATCTTGATGATGAACTTGCACTCGACTTAGAAATTCAAAAAATTTATAAGAAGGAATAAATTTAAAAATGATACTAAAAATAAACTTGAACCAAAAAGGGAACAAATAATATATTACGAATGCAAGAAGCTAGGGTACTTCAAAAGTGAATGCCCCCAAGCCAAGAAGAAACAACCAAAAAGAAAAAAGGCTCTAAAAGCGATATGGGATGACTCAAGTGGCTCCGAAGATGAAGAAGCAAGAAACAAGGAGGAGGCTAACTTCGCTTTAATGGCTTTAGGAGAAGAGGTATGTGAGTTATTTAATGAAGATTTATCTTTCGACGAATTTTCAATTAGTTTTCATGAATTATTTGATGAGTGTAGAGCTATTAGTAAAAAAGTTTAATTTATTAAAAAAGGAGCATGCTTTATTACTAGATAAACTTGAAAGTCTTGAACATGATACTCCCTTTCTACCTTAATGCTCTAAGTGTAAACACTTAGAGGCAATCAAAAAAGAGAACTTGCTACTAAAAGAGACCCTAAATAAGTTTAAGATCAGTAGCAAGGGCTTGGACTTGATCTTTGTAAACAAGGATCATGTCGGAAAAAGAAATGGAATTGGATTTGTGAGTGGATCTCACCAAACTCCAACTACCTTCATTAAAGGACCCACACTACATGTATTATCTCATTTGAAATGCAACTTTTGTTATAAATCCGGACATGTTGTTTACAAATGTCTATTTAAGAAACTTAGCCCACATAAGTTGATATGGGTTCCTAAAGGAACTATAAGAAACTCAATGAATAATGACAAGATTAGTAAGTCAATATTTAAGGCACCCAAATTCAAATGGGTACCTAAAAATCATCCTCTTTTGTAGACACATTCACCTACATAAGCTAGGAGTAAGAGATGGTACATTGATAATGGATGCTCAAGGCATATGACCGTAGATCCATCTCAATTCTCTAAGCTCACTAGCCAAGACGAAGGGTATGTCACCTTCAGAGACAACAACAAGGGTAAAATCATTGGCAAGGGAACTATAGGTAACAAATCAAGTTTTTCAATTGATAATGTGTTATTGGTATATGGTTTAAAGCATAATCTTTTGAACATTAGTCAATTATGTGATAAAGAATATATTATGAAATTTGAATCTAATGCTTGCATTTTTGAAAAATCACACAACAACACATCTATGATTACACTAAAATAAAATAATGTCTACATAATAAACATTGATGATCTTAGCAATGAAATGTGTTTTTCGATTTTGAATGAAGATGCTTGGCTTTGGCATAGGAGATTAGGTCATGTTAGCATGAAACTAATCTCTCAAATCACATCTAAAGAACTTGTAAGAGGCATTCCCAATGTAAGTTTATTATAGACAAAGTATGTGATGCTTGTCAAATAGAAAAATAAATAAAAAATAGCTTCAAATCAAATAAGCACCTCTAGACCATTGCAATTGATCCATATGGATTTATTTGGATCAATTGATACAATGAGCCTAGGAGGTAGCAAATATATGTTTGTAATTGTATATGACTATAGTAGATACACTTGGACCTATTTCTTGGCTCACAAAAGTGATTGCTTCAAAATATTTCTCTAAATTTTGTAAACTTGCTCAAAACGAAAAGGGTTTCATGATTTTACTGATTTGGAGTGATCAACGGTGGTGAATTTCAAAACCTTGACCTCTAAAATTTTTATGAATCTAATGGTTATAACCACAACTTCTCTACACCGAGGAATCCTCAACAAAATGGAGTAGTAGAAAGAAAGAATATGAATTTATAAGAAATGGTAAGAACCATGTTACTTGAACATAGTTTATCCAAATACTTTTAGGCCGAAGCCGTTAATACGGCTTGCTATGTCATGAATAGGGTTCTAATAAGACCATCTCTATCCAAAACTCCTTATGAATTATGGAATAACAAAAAACCAAACGTTTCTTTTTTAAAAGTTTTTGGTTGCAAATGCTTTATCTTAAATGAAAAGGATGCCTTAGGAAAATTTGATACAAAATCCGATGAAGGTATTTTTCTTGGTTACTCTTCCATTTCTAAAGCTTTTTGTATTTTTAATAAAAAAACCTTGGTTATAGAAGAGTTTATTCATATAGTTTTCAATAAAGTTTCTGAATTTAAGAAAAATGATTTTGATGATGATCTTGGGTTTGATGGTTTGAATTTGAATGAACCTTCTCCTCAAAATAGCAATTTGGATGCATCTTCTTCCCAAATTTCCTTACCTAAGGAATGGAAGTATCTAGATGCCCATCCTAAGGAGCTAATTATAGGAGACACATCAAAAGGGGTTCAAACTCGTTCCTCTTTTAAGAATTTTTGTGCCAACATCACTTTTCTTTCTCAAATTGAACGTAAATGAACTGACAAAGCCTTGAAAGATGATTCTTGGGTTATCGCAATGCAAGAAGAATTAAACCAATCTGAGAGGAATGAGGTGTGGAAACTTATTCCTAGTCCTTGTTACCATTTAGTTATAAGTACTAAATGGGTCTTTAGAAACAAGCAAGATGAATTCGGTATCGTGGTTAGAAACAAGGCTAGATTAGTGGCCAAAGGTTTCAACCAAGAAGAAGGTATCGATTACGAAGAGACCTTTGCTCCTATGGCAAGATTAAAAGTCATTAGGATGCTCCTTGCCTATGATAGTAGTAATAATTTTAAGTTGTTTCAAATGGATATTAAAAGTATTTTCTTAAATGATTTTATTTCTGAAGAAGTGTTTGTTGAACAATCACCCGATTTTGAAAACTTTTTTTTTCTAATCATATATTAAATTAACTAAGGCTCTCTGTGGGTTAAAACAAGCCCCAAGGGCTTGGTATGAGAGACTTAGCTCATTTCTAATTTCAAATAATTTTACTAAAGGTAAGGTCGATACTATATTATTTGTTAAATATTTTAAAAATAATTTTTTTATTATTCAAGTTTATGTTGATGATACTATCTTTGGTTCTACTAACAAATCACTATGTAAATCATTTGCCTAGTGTATAAGTCATTAATTTGAAATAAGTCTAATTGGTGAACTAACCTTCTTTTTAGGATTACAAATTAAACAACTTAGAGATAGTATATTTCTTAATCAAACTAAATATACATTAGAATTGTTAAAATGATTTAACATGAATAATTCAAAAGTCATAAACACTCATATGAGTACTTCCACTAAGTTAGACATGGATAAAAGTAAAGAAAATTTTGATCAAAAAACATATAGGGGAATGATATGTAGTTTACTCTACCTCACCGCAACTAGACCGACTATCATGTTTAGTGTAGGACTTTACGCAAGATTTCAAGCTAATCCTAAGTTATCTACCTAAAAGTCATTAAAAGAATCCTTAGATATCTTAAAGGAACTCCTAACTTAGGATTATGGTATCCAAAATCCGATGACTTTGATTTAAAAGCCTATGTAGATGCGAATTTTGGTGGATATATAACAGATAGAAAAAGCACATCCGGAACATATCAATTTTTATGATATGCACTTGTTTCTTGGACTTCCAAGAAACAAAACTCGGTTGCACTATCTACGGCCGAAGCTGAATACATAGCCGCAAGTGCATATTATACACAAGTTGTTTAGATGAAAAATACTTTAGAAAACTATGGAATTCATTTAAAGAATATTTCTATAAAATGTGATAAGACAAGTGCTATTTGCTTAACCAAAAATCTCATTCAACACTCTAGAATTAAGCACATTGACATTAGGCATCACTTTATATGATATCATGTAAATAATAATGATGTTATTCTAGAATTTATTGATACAAAACATCAATTAGTAGATATCTTCACAAAACCTTTAAATGAAGAATAATTTGACTTCATTAGAAGAGAATTAGGTATGTTAAATTGTCCTAATACATGAAGAAGTTGTGTGGTTTATTTTAAAAAAATTTTAGCTTCGGTTTTCATGAACTCATCTTGATATTATCTTTTCAGATTTTGGATGACATCTTTACAATATCATATTTTGAATGGAGCTCTCATTTTTATCTTACTTCGATCGTAATATTTTGATACTCCTTCAATTGATGAGTTTTAAGCAATATCATGCTCCTTTAATGACATGGAAAGATTGGTTTTATACTTCCTCTACCTCTATTGGGATGATTAAATGGATTTCATGTTTTTCAATATTTTTGTATCAATTGAAGTTTGTTAATATGACATATGCAACTATACATATATTAATATCATGAATTTTGCATAAAGATTAAGCTCTTAAGTGTTTATTATACTCTCTTCAGACTTTATTCTTAACTCTTGCGTTAATCTCTAAATCTTGAGCTTTGATTCTTTATCTTCCATCTCATGAATTCTTATGAGAATGCCAAGTTAAATCTTTCTCTATGAAACTTTTGATGTTGATATGCTCCACTTCATGAATTTGTAATTCCAAGTTGAACCATTTTCATGAATTTTGAACCAAAATGATCTCTCTCTCTCTCACAAATTTTTTCCTTGAATAAATGACATGAAGCTCTGGATGCTATGTTTGATAAATGACTTGGCTTCAATGATGTATCTTTCTGCTTTACAATTTTATGCTTGAATTTTCAATCAAAATTGAGTCTTGAATTTTCTCGTGTATGAATCTTTCATGAGCACTTAGAAATTCTTATGCATTTTAGCCTCAACAATCTATCTTATAATTTCATAGACATGAATTTTAAATAAGAATAATCAAATCACTTTTCGGGTTTATCCATCTCTTTTTGCCATCTTTTTTTTAAATCAAGATTCACTTCCTTTTTGTTGATGACAAAGGGGGAGAAGAATATGGTAAAATAAATTGATGATTTGATAAATGCCTTGCATGTATCATATTGAGAAGAATATAGCAAAATGAATTGACAAACGACTTATATATATCATATCAAATCGCAATGACTTAATGGAATGATAATTGTCTTATATGTTTTGTATTGCAATATGATCGCTTTAGCCATGCTTTGTAATCAAAAATTGGTTGCTATCTTTAAAAGCATTGCAATATAATTTGTAGTGTATCACATGTATCGCAAATTGTTCATACATACTTAACATATAAATTTTTGAAAGATCATTATCATATTTGGTATCTTTCATTGATATGATAAGTTATCATTTCATTTGATAATGTATCACAAAATGATATCATGCCTTGCATTTGTGCATTTTATATTGATATCATTTGATCCTTATTTATATCTCAAATTATAATTGGTATCATTTGTTGAAGTGATAAATGTCTATCATCATTCAACTTGAAAATAGGTGTCATGTCTTGACATTGTGAAAAATATAAAGTTTTATATTTATGGATAAAAAATCATACTTGTTAAGCATGATGATAAGTTCAACGGATGCAACTTATCAGTTTCGGCTTGAATTCAAGGAGATTGAATTCAAGTATTTCCCATCTCGTAATATGGCATATAGATAGAGGGAGTTAAAGTTAACTCCGCCATCAATTGATTGTCATCATCAAAAAGGGGGAGATTATTGAATCTCGAATTTTGATGATAAAGTCAATTGATAGATTATTTGATCTAATCCATATTATTGAGATAAGTGTGCAGGATTAACTATGATAGCAATGAAGACATAAAGCAATTTATTAGAGTCAAGTACGTTGGGAGTTCGAGAGTCTGCCAGAAGTCCGAAGGATTGTCGAAAGTTCTGTCAGAACTAGCCAAGAATGAATCGGGGACTTGTTGAAGGTTTCATAAGTTCACCGAAAAGATCGTCAGAGGTTCGTAAAGCTCATCGAGAAGGTTTGGAAGCTTGCCACAGATTTGTTGAATTCGCCATTAAGTCCGGGAGCCTATTGAGAGTCCGGTGGAAGAAATTCGAGGGTGTGTTAGAAGTTCGCCGGAAGAAAACTCGACATTGCTGGATTAGAATTTGCTTAGAACATATTTTCAATTTCATAGTTAGCACATAATTAGGATTAGGATTAGGTAATAATCTTAATTAACCCTACTAGAGGCCAATTGGGCCTTAATTGGACTGAATTGGGCTAGATTCAGGACCCATTCAGTAATACTAGACCTGGTCTGGTGGTGGCACCGATAAACTGGGGTGGTGGCACCACCCTGGGAACTAGTTCCCAGGTGATCTGGGTGATGGTACCACCTCAGATCAACAGTGGTACCCGTTGGGATATCGGGAGATTTGGCATCTCATGCATAGCGAAAAATAAAAACAAGACCGGATTTCTCATAGTTACGTACTTGGACATCGTGCGATGATTGGTGTGCAAAAATCATAAATTTGAAAAATCCGTATGTATCATGTTAGAAGTGTTACTTGGGGAGATCGTATATCCCCGAAAATTTCAGATCCGATGAAGATGATGAAGGAGCACTAGTGTACTCCTCTCTAGTAATAATCCACATAGTAGACATAGTAACGATGCTCCTTAGATCACCGCGAGATCTCTCTCCACGTGTACAACAAGGCTGCCAAAGCCAAGGAGGAGGAGAGGAGACTGAGGAGAATAGGAGGATGACTACCAAGAACTCTCAGACTATGAACTAGGAGGTTTCTCCTATTTATAGAGGTGGAGGAAGCTTATCCTTAACAGATCCTATCCACACTGGATTTCTAACCAGTTGGATCTCATTAGATCTTATCCACAGGATCCAATTTGATCTCATCTAATTGGATCTTATCCAATCATTTAATTGGATCTCATCTAATTACCCAATTAGATCTCATCCACAGGATCTAAACTAGGGGCTTCGTAGATATCTCATATCTGCACCTCTACTCATCGCAACATCCACCTTATGTGTATGACCCTCTAGGCCCGATACTGAGCTGGCTGTGAGTCGCTCCCATCAGAACTCCTTCTAACTCAGAACACCTTTTGATATAGTGAATTATTATCTCTATAATAATTTGACTATGGATGTATTAGGCCACTACGCCATAGTCCCCAAACGATACAAGGGGATCTAATCTATCTGTCCTCAGTTACCATGTATCTATAGTCCCTCATCCATCTAATATCTCAGAGATCGTATATTGGGCATGGTAAAGTCAGGCCCATACGGAATCCTATTTGAGTCTCGCTCTAATTGGATTCTCCCGGAGAACTCTTTCTCTCTCAATCCGAATGACCTTGGCTAAGGATTTTGCCTGAGCAAGTACACGCAGGATATATCTCTTACGATACCAAGAGTGGGTGATCCTCTATTGATATGCAATTACCTTCGTAAGGTTGGCTACCATTCCCGAGAACCAGCTATACTAGATCTGGAGTTCTCCAAACCTGTAAGTCCGGCGTTAAAGAATGGAGTACTCAAACAAGACATCTTTGGTGCCTCAAGTTTAAGGACTAGACACACTATTGGGACTACGGAATCGTTGTCTGATATTAGGTATCATTAACTATACAATATTCTGTAAGTGGATCAATCAGTGAACTCATTTTCTAATGAGCACCTGCACTATACCTCTAGTGTCCCTACACAAGCAATTATGAGACCAGTCGCCTCCATCGTATAGATGAGTATACAGCGTATCAATCTATCTGGTTATCTCGATGTCCTCATCGAGTAACCTATGACCAGGATGATTTAGGATCTGTATTTAAAGGTATATCGGTCTCATTATCATAATCTCATCATGATCCGATTCCTATTGCATAGATCCATAGACATCACAATATTCATCCAGATAATGTGAGAAAATGTCAATAATAATATGCGAAGAGATCGATGTAACATGTCACAGGTGCCATCACTCACGTGATTAGCTTGTAGGGCACCTACAACCAACAGTATCGCTAATAGTTATTACTTGTCAACAGTGGTACCTCTTGACAAGCGATGGTACCGTCAGTCTACAAAGACCGAGAACCCTGTCAGGCGGTAGTACCGCCAGACTGGGTGATGGTACCGCCTAGTACACTGACAGGGTAGAGTCAACGGGTGGTGGTACCATCAATGCCAAGCGATGGTACCGCCAGTACCTAAAAATCTAGGATGTGACTCTTTTTGGCTCTAATTTTAAAGCCAATTGAGTCTATAAATACCCCTCTCTTCTCATCTAGCTAAGTACATTGAGAAGTGATAAAAATTGAGTCTAAGCTATAGCAAAATCATATTTGATTGCTTGAGTGTTCACCTCCCACATTTTACTTTGTTAAAATTCTATAAGAGTGTGAACCACTTGTAAAAGTTTGTAAGAGGGGTGCTTGGTCCTTCCCCTTCAAGAAGATTTGATGGTGAAAGTTGGGAACCTCATCAGAGGAGGTTTCGGAAGTGGACGTAGGTCATTTAACTGAACCACTATACATCGCTACGTACTTCTCTTGATGTGTGAGTTTTAACTTTCTACACTTTATTCAATACTTGTTGTTATCTCTCAATTTCCTCCTCTCTACTTTCGATAGCACTCACTTGAATCACTTTATCGAAATCTTTTTCATCGGATCAAAATTTCTCTACGGACAGCTCTTTCCAAAATCGATTTCAAAAGTATGATTTTTATCTACTGTACTAATTCACCCCCCCCTTCTCTTAGTGCCGCTCAGATCCTAATAGGTGGTACCACCCAGTACACTATCAGCCCAATGTGCCAAGTGATAAGATGAAAAGTAATTGTAAAAGTATATCTTGATCAATACAATAAGAGGTTTATTTATACAGATTAAGAGGGAGGATTTCCCTCAACAACTAGAGAGATTAGGGAGGATTTCCCTCAACAACATCAGTATAAATAATTTCAAAAGGTTTAGAACAAGATATAGAAGATGTGCCAAAAGGTAGTCTGACTTTTATTACTACGACAAGCATCACAATAAGTTAAAATGTTGCTAGTAGAGATAGGAAGTGAATAATGAGAAAGTAACTTTTGCTGAATAAGAGACGAGGGATGACCAAGACGTCGATGCCACACATCAACTGGAGCAGCAACTAAGGAGTGAATAGTGGGGTGGGTTGTTTGCGAAGCGGATGGCCACTCATAAATGTTGTCTTTGTTCTGGCCTTAGACTAAGGATGCCCCCGTGCTCAAATCCTTGACAAGAAAGGAGTCAGGAAAAAAATTCAATGGAGGTATTATTTTGCTTGCAGAATTGAGAGACAGAAATAAGGTTTCTTTTGATGTGGGGTGCACACAAAACATCATCAATTGTGAATGTTGTGGTGAGTGAATTAAGCATTGTGGAACCAATATGAGTGATAGGAAGTCCTTTACCATTACCGATGATGACATCCTCATCGCCACCAAAGTTATTGTGGACAGACAAGTTCTGAAGATCGGAGGTGATGTGATGTGATGCACTAGAGTCCACAATCCAATTGGGTTGACTAGTCGTCGGAGTAGTTGTGAGATTGGCTTAAGGCCACTGTGTTGGAGCAGGAAGTCGAGGTCGAGAGTGACAGACTTTCACGGAGTGTCCAATCTTATCACACAACTGACAGATGATTCGGCGATAACCGCTGAGGTCAGGACGCAAGTGCTGATGATTATAGGGGATATCACCTTGACAATGAGGATAAAAGTGTTGATAATGTGGATGAGAGGGGTTTGGTGTGGAACCCATAGGGTCAGGAGGCAGCTTTGTCGGACCGTGATTGACGTGCTTATTGTATTGGTTGCTCTTCCTCTTGGATTTATGACTGACTTGAGTTGTGATAGTTGGTCCGGGCAGCCTATCGTCGCGCTTCAAATATGTCTCGTAGTTGGTCAACTTATCATAAAGTTCTTCAAATGATATTGGAGAGTCACGTGCTCGAATTGCGGCTGCCAATTCTTTGTATTCATCCCTTAGGCCATTAAGTGTATGAACGAGGACTTCTTCTTCACTGAGGGAATGACCTATCAAAGTTAAGTCATCGATGATCACTTTGATATTTTGTAAGTAATCAGCAATAGTACTTCCCTCTTGGTTCACTTTCATCAGATTGGATAAGAGTCCGAGCATGCGAGTACGCGAGCGATTTGCCAATATCATTTGCAACTTGGACCATGCTTCTGCAGCAGTCATACATGAAGATATTAGTGGGGCGACGGACCCAGCGACGGAGGCTTGAATGGCTTGGAGGACGTGATGGTCTTGACGTAACCACAGTTTGTGAGCTGGATTTGGTATTGGACTAGATCCTCCTGGGCTGTTGAGTACTGCAGGCGGACAATGGAGAGAGCCGTCGATGTAACCTATAAGGTCATATCCAAATAGAAGATTAGAAAATTGGGCACGCTAAGATGTATAATTTCTGCTTTTGGATAACTTGAAAGGAATGAGTGCCGCAGCATTGATAGTGATGAGGCTTTGAGGTTGAGAACTACTATTGTTTCTTGCAGGGACAATGACTGGAGTATTGGAAGTAGATGATGAAGCCATTTGATGATACGATGCGTCGAAGACTCAATCGGTGCAGATCGCACCATTCGGTGGAGTTCGGCGGGAGAGAGCATTCTCGTCAGAAGAGAGCGCCGAGGCGGAGATCAGTGGCACTGTCCTGTTTGCGTCACACCGCACGCTCGCTGCGGCGGTTTGAAGAAGCGACAGCGTCAATGGTCACTAGTAGCGGCAGCGGTGGAGAGGGGGAAGGAGGCCGCAGATCCTCCAGATGTTGGACAGCCGCCTGCCTATGCTGCCCCTTCACCTGCTGGTGGAAGCTGTTGGGGCGGTGTTGGCGAGGCTATCTGTGGCTATCGAGGCAGAGAGTGCTCTGCTTCTGCCGAGAAAAGGGGCTAGCAACGATAGTGGACGATGCCGCCGAGGGCTTGCTGCGGTCGCTGGGTGGCGATCTCGCAGATGTAGCAGATGCGGATCCGCACGAAGGTCTACGGTCGTTGGGTGGCGATCTCACAGATGCGGCGGATGCGAATCTGCATGAAGGTAGGGCTGGCGGTCGGGGCCGTCCTGCTCTCTATCGGGGTGGGGACGGTGGTGCTCACCTGCTGGAGAATCTCGACTGGATGAACGCCGTGTACCTGTCGGTGACGACGATGGGATACGGAGATCGGTCGTTCAACACGATGCGCGGGCGGATCTTCATGTCTGCTACGATGGGCAAGGCGTTCCTCTACTTGGTGGAGGCTCGGATCGACAAGAGGCACCGGAGGAGGAGGCGGAGGAGTGAGAGGATGTCCTGCCGCAGCAGCGAGAGGAGGAGGCGGCCAGGAGTGTCGACGCTGTCATTTGGGCAAATGAAAGAAAAAACTCTTGCTTAATGCAAGTTCTCTGATACCATGATAAGATGAAAAGTAATTGTAAAAGTATATCTTGATCAATACAATAGGAGGTCTATTTATACAGATTAAGAGGGAGGATTTCCCTCAACAACTAGAGAGATTTCCTCATATAGTTAGAGGAAATCTTATCTACTATCACCAAGTAGTGGTATCGCTAGACTAGGTGGTGGTACCACCTAGTGACAAAAACCCTAGGCGATGGTATCGCCCAGCACTGGTGGTGGTACCGCCAATACTCGGAAGACCGAGGATAAGATTATTTTTAGCTCCAAATTTGAATCCATTTGGAGCCTATAAATATTCCTCTCATCCTGGTTAGAATACACAAGCACAAAAAGTTTAAAAGTGAGAAAACGCTATAGAAATCACTTGAGAAATCCTCTCCTCTAGTCTTTACTTGCTTTTGGTTTAAAAGAGAGAAGTGAGTGCTTGTAAAGGTTCTCTCTTGAGCCTATCAAAAGGAGAAAGTGTTGTAAGGGTGTTTGATCTTCGCCCATTGGAAAGAAGATCATTAGTGGAAGCCGGTGGCCTCGAGTAAAGAGGAATCGGGAGTGGACATAGGTCGGATGACCGAACCATTATAAAATCTAATTTGCATTTGCTTCTTGCTATTTATCCTTGCTGCAAACCTTTTTACTTTACTTGCTCCACTTCCTCATCACTTTCATACAATCACTTTCAAGTTAAACATATTTCCGTTACGCTTTCGTCAAAACAAATCTTTCATCATATGAAGTTTCCTAAAATCATATAAATCATCGTTTATAACTGCTTCACTAATTCACCACCCCCCCCCCTCTCCTCTTAGTGCCAGACTCGATCCTAATAATTAGTATCAGAGCTCGTTATTTCTCATTTAGATTAACACTCGAGAGAAATGACTCTTTTCGGCTTTCAAGAGGGTTTTTCTATCATTCGTCCTCCCATGTTCAATGGGACGGACTACACCTATTGAAAAACTCAAATGAGAGTTTTCTTGCTTTTTTTGGATTTGATTTATGAAACATTATTGAAATTGGTTTTCAAACACCCTCTAAACCCATGAATGAATGGAATAACATTGAGAAAAAAATTATTTTTGTTAAATGCAATGACTATCAATGCCTTGTTTTGTGCCTTGGACAAAAATGAGTTTAATCAGATTTCTACTTGTGAAATGGCTTTTGACATTTAGCACCCTTCAAGTCACACACGAAGGCACTAGTAAAGTTAAAGACTCAAAGATAAATCTTTTGATGTATGATTTTGAACTTTTTCGAATGGCACCAAGAGAAACTATTCGTGATATGTATACTTATTTTACGGATATAGTCAATAGTTTAAAAGTTCTTGGTAAATCTTTTTCGAGTTTTGAACTTGTAAACAAGATTTTATGATCCCTTCCAAAAAGTTGGGATCTGAAAGTAATTGCTATACAAGAGACTAAAGATTTAAATAATTTTCCTATTGAAGAACTTATCAGGTCATTAATGACCTATGAGATGACATGCATAGAACTTGATGAACATGAGAACCACCTTCCAAAGAACAGGAAGGTAATTGCACTTAGAACGGAAGAAGACCACTTAAGTGATACTCAAGTGCTGATGATAAGAACCTTGAACTTTTGACGAAAAAACTTAAAAGGTTCATAAAACAAGAAACTAAGAAGAAAAATGAACTTAAAAAGAAGAAGATGCCAAAGAAGAAGAAAGCACTCCAAGAAAAATCCAAGTGCCTCCAAAGACGAAGTTGCAATTGTGCTTTGACGGCTTTCGACAATAAGGTAAGTAACTCACCCGAAATGTTTTTACATTATTAAGAAATTTTTTGATCTTTTCATGAGTTGCTTAATTTAGTTTGTAGGATATAAAAAAATTTACAAAAATATATCATGTTTTTCTTTTTAGTAATTTTTAAATATATTGAACATGACAATTGCAAGCTTTATGATAAAGAAATAAAATGTTGAAATTAAATATAATGCTTATACACCAACCAAGACTAATCTTATGTATGTCTTAAGAAGCATTAATGTTATCATGGTTACTTTAAATTAATTTTTGATTTTAAACATGATGCTTGACGATTTTCTATCATGCATGAGTATTTGAAGTAATGATGACTTGAACTCCTATGTTTTAGAATAATGTGTTTTTGGTCTTGATGATGAAACTTGTATTTCGAATTTATACGATGATGGTTTTCGTATGAAAAACTTGAATATGCTTGTATGAAACAAACAACTTAAAATGAAACACATAAAAAAGAAAGTGTATGATCATGATGAATCCATGTTTTGTGAATCTTGATGATTTTGTATTGCTTTCGGTTCTAAATATGATGCTTGAACTTTGTATGAAATATTTGAACATGCTTATATGAAATCAATTGCATGAAATGAAACACATAAAAAAAATATATTATCATGATAAATCAAATTTTTATTTGAAGATGACGTCTGTTTGATGTGTTATATTTTTAACCTTGATAATCCTTTTGACAAATCTTTCGGTTTTGAACGTTGTTGCTTATTTTTAGGCATGCTTATAAGAAGTAAATCACTTAAATTGAAACATATAAAACGAGGAATGCATTCTTTTTCCATAAAATGCTCTCTAAGCCTTTTGATTTTTGAATAAAAGATTAATGAATCCATGTAGATTATCTTTTGTGAATATCTTGAATTATGAAAGAGATTTTGATGATGTAACGCTAAATTTTATCCAAAATCTATTTATCATTTTGAATCTTTAAAAAGTTGATGATGTGACAATTGTTGAATCTCGGATTTTGATAATGAAGTCAATTGATGGGTTATTTGATCTAATCCATATTATTGAGATAAGTGTGTAGGATTAACTATGATAGCTTGAAGACATAAAGCAAATTACTGGAGTCAAGTTGTTGGGAGTTTGAGAGTCCACCGGAAGTCTGAAGGATCATCGGAAGTGTTGCCGGAACCAACCGAGAAAGAATCGAGGACTTACCGAAGGTTTCGGAAGTTCATTAGAATGATCATCGGATGTTCACGAAGCTCACCAAGAAGGTTCGGAAGTTTGCCAAAGACTCATCGAACTCAGCACAAAGTCCGAGAGTCTGCTAGGAGTCCATCGAAAGAAATCCAAGGGAGTGTCGGAAGTCCACCGGAAGTTCACCGGAAAGCTCACCGGAAGAAGACTTGGCATTGCCGGTTTAAAATTGCTTAGAATTATGTTTTAATTTCATAGTTAGCATGTAATTAGGATAAGGATTAGGTAATAATCCTGTTTAACCCTGCTTGGGTCCAACTGGGCCTTATTTAGGCTGATTTGGGTTGAAGTTAGGGCCCGTTCAGCCTTACTGGAACAGTCAGGCGGAGGCACTGCCAAACCCAGGCGGTGGCACCACCCGAGGAACAACTTCCCAAGTGTTTTGGGCGGTGGTACCACCCCAGGTCAGCGATGGTACCGTTGATTTTAATGCCTGGCATGTAATGGTACAGTCGTAGGTCAACGGTAGTACTGTTGGCAATTATTACCTGCCAGCGGTAGTATCGCTTGGCAAGCGATGGTACCACCAGACCACAGAGCCCAAGGACTCTATCAAGCGGTGGTACTATCGGTACCCGGTAAACCCAAAATGGGACTCTTTTTTGCTCCATTTTTGAAAGCCAATTGAGTCTATAAATATCCCTCTTTTCTCAACTTAGAAAGCACCTTTTGAGAAGTTGAAAACTAAGTCAAAGTTATAGCAAAGTCTTGTTTCAATAGCTTAAGTGTTCACCTCCCTCTTTCTTTGTGAAAAATTTGTAAGAGAGTGAACCACTTATAAAAGTTTGTAAGAGGGGTATTTGGTTCTTCCCCTTCAAGAGATTTGATAGTGGAAGTTGGGAGTCTCGTCGGAGGAGGCTTTAGAAGTGGACGTAGGTCTTTTGATCAAACCACTATACATCGCTGCGTACTTTGGTTGTGAGTTTTTAAATATTCTATATCTTATCGTTACTTAGCTGTAAATCACTCGATTTTCTTCTCCCTACTCTCAATTACATTCACTCGAACTATTTTAGCTAAATCTAAATTTCGTCATATCAAAATTTCCATACGAATCACTATCTCCGAAATCGATTTCAAGTTTGAGTTTTAATCCGCTACACTAATTCACCTCCCCCCCCTCTTAGTGTAGCTCGGTCCTAACAATTGGTATCAGAGCCTGGTCACTCTCATCTGGTTTAAAACTCAAGAGAGATGGCTTATTCCGGCATGCAAGAGGGTCATTCAATTACATATCCACCCATGTTTAATGAGTTGGATTACACATATTGAAAGACACGTATGAGGATCTTTCTTATTTCCATGTACTTCGAACTTTAGAATATCATTAAAAATGGATTTCAAAAATCTTCTCTTCCAATGAGCGAATGGTATGAATTAGAGAAGAAGGTTTTTGCTTTAAATTCAAAGGCTATGAATGTCTTACTTTGTGCACTTGATAAAAATGAGTTTAATCATATTTCGATTTGTGAATCGGCTTTTGATATTTGATGTACTCTTCTGATCACTCATGAAGGCACTAGCCGAGTGAAAGAGTCCAAAATCAATATTCTTGTGCATTTTTACAAACTTTTTCGAATGAAAATAAGTGAGTCCATCGGAGATATGTACACCCACTTCATGGATGTCATTATTGGACTCAAAGCACTTGGTAAAGGTTTTTTTATTTTTGAACTTATAACTAAAATTTTAAGATCCCTTCCAAAGAGTTGGGATCCAAAAGTTACGGTCATTCAAGAGGCCAAGGACCTTAAAACCTTTCCTCTCGAAGAACTCATGGGTCTCTAATGACCTACAAAATGACATGCCATGCTCATGAAGAGCTTGAGAATCTCCTTCCAAAAAATAAGAAGGATATGGCATTAAGAACACAAGAAGACCACTTGAAAGGAACATCAAGTGATGAGGACAGTGACGATGACATTGCACTCTTGACTCGAAAATTTAAAAAATTCATAAGAAGGAATAAATTTAAAAATGACACTAAAAATAAACTCGAACAAAAAAAGGACCAAGTCATATGTTATGAATGCAAGAAGCCAGGGCACTTCAAAAATGAATACCCTCAAGCCAAGTAGAAGCAACCGAAGAGGAAGAAAGCTCTAAAGGTGACGTGGGATGACTCAAGTGGCTCTGAAGATGAAGAACCAAGCAACAAAGAGGAGGCCAACTTCGCGCTAATGACTTTAGGCAATGAGGTATGTGAGTTTATTAATGAAGATTTATCTTTTGACAAACTTTCAATAGCTTTTCATGAATTATTTGATGAGTGTAGAACTATTAGTAAGAAGTTTAATTTATTAAAGAAGGAGCATGCTTTATTACTAGATAAACTTGATATTCTTCAAACTCCCTCTTCACCTCCATGCTCTAAGTGTGAACACTTAGAAGTAATAAAAAATGAGAACTTGCTACTTAAAGAGACCCTAAACAAGTTTAAGGTCGGTAGCAAGGGCTTGGATATGATCCTTGCAAACAAGGGTCACGTCGCAAATAGAAGTGGAATTGGATTTATGGGTGGATCTCACCAAAATCCTACCACCTTCAATAAAGGACTCACATTACATGTATCACCTCATTTGAAATGTAATTTTTGTTGTAAATCTGGACATATTGTTTACAAATGTCTGTTTAAGAAAATTAGTCTACATAAATTGATATGGGTTCCTAAAGGAACCATAAATAATTCAATGCTAAATGACAAAGTTAGTAGATCAATTTTTAAAGCACTCAAAATCAAATACCTAAAAATCATCCTTTTTTGTAAACACACTCACCATCACAAGCTAGGAGCAAGAGATAGTATCTTAATAGTGGATGTTCAAGGCATATGACTAGAGATTCATCTCAATTCTCTATGCTCACTAGCAAAGAAGAAGAGTATGTCACCTTCAGAGACAACAATAAAGGTAAAATCATTGACAAGGGAACCATAGATAACAAATCAAGTTTTTCAATTGATGATGTGTTACTAGTTGATGGATTAAAACATAATCTTTTGAGCATTAGTCAATTATGCGATAAAGGTTACATCGTTAGATTTGAATCTAATGCTTGCATCATTGAAAAATAAAACAACAACATATCCATGATTGCGTTAAAACAAAATAATGTCTACACTATTAACATTGATGAACTTAGTAATGAAATATGTTTTTTCATTTTAAATGATGATGCTTGGCTTTGGCATAGGAGATTTGGTCATGCAAGCAAGAAACTAATATCTAAAATTTCATCTATAGAACTAGTATGAGGAATTCCTAATATCAAGTTTGTCAAGGACAAAGTGTGTGATGTGTTAGGGATCGAGCGGCACTAAGAGGGGGTGAATTAGTGCAGCGGATAAAACGATAGATTTTCAGCGATTTAAAACAAGCTTTGGAAACTTCAGCGAATGAATGCAACGTTTCGTTTGAACCCGAGAAAGATTGCGTTTTAACTTTAAAGCATACGTAATAAGATGATAAGGAAGTTGAGTAAGTAAAGTAAAGGCTTGCAGCAAAGTAAAACAGAAATTTAACCACTCACATAATCAAGACGCAGCGATGTATAGTGGTTCGGTCAAAGTGACCTACATCCACTTCAAGCCTTCTCCGATGAGGCTCCTTCTTCCACTACCAAATCCTTTGAAAGGAAGGATCAAATACCCCTCTTACAACCCTTTACAAGTGGTTCACACTCTTACAAGATTTCACAAGAAGAATAGGTGAACACTTAAGCAAATGAAGAACAAGACTTTCCCAAGACTTATTTTCAAACTCTAACTCTCTAAGGATTTTTCTTTCAGTGAGAAAGAAGGGTATTTATAAACCTCAAAGTGATTCAAATTTGGAGCCTAAACTTGGAGCCAAAATTTGAATCTCTTTGAATTTTTTCTTTGTCGGTCTTGTTGGCAATCGACACACTCAGCAGTACTACCGCCTCGGCCAGCAGTGCTACACGTCAAGCTTTGGCTCGCACCAGCGGTACTACCGCTTTGCTTTAAGATCGCGGCGGTACTACCGAGGCGGTGCATGCTACCGCTTTGCTACGATGAGCAAACTAAGAGTTTCAAGACTCTGATAGCATGCACATAGCATGCATGCACGTAGCTAGTTCGGTTTGGGCCAAAATTTTGGCCCAAACTCATCTAATCAAGGGCCAATGGGCCCCACTTTGGGTTATCTAATCCTAACCCAAAATACGTGCTAACTACGAATTTTAAAGACGTTTCCTAAGCTATTACAAAGTCCACATGACAACTTCTTCCACATGAGCTTCCGGTCAACTTCCGACGGTCTTCCGACAAACCTTCTAAACCATTCCGCGGACTCACGACAAGCTTTGGACTTCACGATGATCTTGGCGAGTTCCCCGAGCTTCTTTGGCAAGCTCCGATCTTTCTTGGCAAGCTCAAACTTCCGACGAACCTCCCGGTGAACTTCCGAAAACCCTTGGCAAGCTCCTACTCGTTCTCGGCGGTTCGAGTAACGCTCCCAACGAATCTTCGACTTCCGTTGAACACTCGAACTCCCAACGATTCATCACACTTGTCTTCGGCCCTTTGTTTCACTTTACGTCTTCATCCCTATCGTAGTCACTCCTACACAAACAAACACCAAAAACTCTACTTGATCTAGACAGTTATTACAACGCGAATTGACATTCGATTTCGGCACATCATTGGTGGCGCTTGTCCGATCCTTCGACATCGCCCTCTCTAGCGGCTTGTTGCCCAATCGGCGGTTGACCTCCGCAATCCCGATATCCTTGGCGCAACACACTCTTCTTGGCCCGATGCCCGACGCACGAAGCCTCCTGCCGATAGTCGACCGAACCTCCGGCTCGACATCCAATATCCTGACGTGATCACCTCCGGCGCAATGTCAATTCCTCCAGCATCAACTGTCTAATCCTGATCGATAGTAGACCTGCGTAACTCAAAACGTAGTTAGACCACAAATCACACTCAATTAGTTTCATCATCAAAATCCGAGATTCAACAATCTCCCCCTTTTTGATGATGACAACTAATTGATGACCGACGAGTTAACCATAACTCCCTGAGTTTAACACAAACTCCCCCTATCAATATGCAATTGATAGAACCCTTGGATTATCCCAAATCCAAGTAACATTCATCACAATGTTAAGAGAATCCATTTAAACCATCATGCAAATATGTAAAATATTCAAGCATCATTACATTGCATGAAGTCATCAATCTTCTTCTCCCCCTATGTCATCAACAAAAGGAGAAGTAGCATTATAGTTAGTTTAAAAGATATGTAGATTTTTACAACAAACTAGCTTACACTTTGCAAGATATGCAGATTTTTACAACAAACTAGCTTGCACTTTGCAAGATATGCAGATTTTTACAACATCATACAACATTTTGCAATACAACATTAAGTTATACCATTCAATCATAGCAAGTTTCAAAGATGGGCAATGATGGTAATTTTCACTTACTGTTGAGATGTGCAAGATGCACTTTCTTTGCTTCCTTTGCATGTTTCTAGCTAGCAAAATTTTTCTTTACGATACACAAGCTAGCAATTAATCTTCTCCCCTTTGTTTTGTCAAAAGTGGAGTACAAATAGCCAATGCTTTGATCATGACAAAATAACAAATTTACAATATGAATTTTTAGCATATTAAGTCATGAATTCATGGGAATCAAAAATCAAGATATGAGATAAAAGATGATAAGCAAGCAATCAATAATGATAAGCAAGCTAACATACTTTGCGACACTGAAGTTAGCTTCCTTTCAATTCTTCTCTTTTGTAACTAAGTTTCACCTTTGCAAGCTATTAACTTTTGTTTACAATGAGCTAGCAATTATGTATGATCACTTTAAACATATATGCTAACTTTTCATACAAATATAAAGGCATGGCAAGTGTAACATTCCAAATTTTCGAAGTTTTACATTTTGCTTCTTTCAAGATAGCAATATTTGCATCCTTTGAAATAACAATCCTTCTTCTTCTTGTGAAATTGCAAGGTAGCAATTTTTCTCCCCCTTTGTCTTTATCAAAAAGAAGGGAGGACTAAATGGCTAAAAATTTCAATCATTATATAAGCCATTTTTCATATCAATTATAAATTTGCATCAATAAAAATATACATCAATTATTCAATCATTACATGATGCAAATAAGACAACAATGCAAAGAAATCATGTCATGATGGATATCAATATATAAATTCAATAAGGATCACAACCAAAAGATATCATTCATGATTCATAATTTTCTTTTAGCAAGATCAAAATTCATATTTATCAATTTTTAATTCAAGATAAATATCATACAACCAAGAATCATGATATATAAAAGTATATCAATCTCATAGATCAAGTCATGATTCATAATTTATCATAAAGAAAATTAATTTTCAATCATTGTACAAGGCAAAGAAATCATATCACTTCTAGGATCATGAAATATATGACATAAGGCTCATGATCCATTTGAAAAGATATAGCATAAAAAGTAACTTGATTCATGTATAAGATTTTTCATCAAGATCACATTTCATAAGAATCAAGATATCAAGATCACAAATTCATAAAAATTCAAGTATTGAATTCCGAGAAATCAAAAGACAAGATACAAACGATCTTGATTTATAAAGAACTTCAAGTTATAATTTGCAAGATCATAATTTCACTAAAGTATTTTCATTAGCAAAGAATCACATGAGCACTTGATTGTTGCATAAATAATTTTATTGCATCATGATTTATAAAATTTTATAACGTGAATCATAGGAGGTAAAATAGCAATAATATCAATCATGATTCATTGGATAGCAAATTGCAAAGAGAACAATTTGTTTCATGCATCTTGATTCACACAAGTCAAGTTATGATTCCAAGAGATTAAGAGATGAATCAAGAATCTTTAACAAGTCTTATTCAAATTCATAAAAGATATCAAGAAGAGCAACATTTCTTGTACATCGATATTCAAACCATGACAAGTGATATATCAAACATTTGCATTTATATTTCAATCATCAAGTCATGTGTATTGAAATATAGGAGAAAAATCAAATTGTGCATGTACAATGTTTCAATCATCAAAACATATTTTCTCAAATTGAGTATCAATAAGTTAAGAGAAAATAATTTTTTTTTTTTAACAACATGGGAGAAAGACTCAAGATCACAATGTAGTTTAAGCTCATTCAAATCAAATTATTAACTTGGAACTCATAATCGAATCATCAAAATTGAGATTCACAAAATATCATGAAATCATTAATCTCGATAAGATTGGAAAAGTATCTTCTTTTTAAGTTGTTTGTTTCATACAAGTATGCTCATCTTTCTAAAATGAGTATTAAATTTAAGACCAAAACATAAGTTTGTCATCAAGATATAATATCTTTAAATACTCATGATATCATAAAATCATTAAGCATGACAACCAACTATCATTATCAATGATGATTACATAAGGTATGTCCAATTATATATATGAAAATCATCATTGTATTACTTTGAAATACAAGTTGTCATGTAGTCCATTAAGATCAAAAGCATTACACGTAAAGCATCATGATAGTGCAATTTCTCATTTTTGTGTTCCATTTCAAGTGATTTGACGTTCATATGAGTATACTCATGTTTTTCATATAGGTCCAAAGAGCATGTTTCAAGAGAAATCATTAAGACCGAAAATATGAGGCACATTTTTAAAATATTCATCATGTTTATTTTTATGAGATTCACAAGACTCATAACATGAATTCATTCATCTCAATAGAATAAAAAGGATATTTTCATTTTAAGCAATTTGATGTGAGCATATTCAAAATTTTTATGAAAACATGTATCAAAATAAAACACAAGCTTAGTCATTAAATCGTCAAGACCAAATATGTAAAAATGATAGCACACTTTCAATTTTTATGTTAAAAGGCCATGTTTAAATTTTTGCCAAAATCATGCATCTATTTATAAATTCGAAAAATATGTTTCATCATCACAATATGACACTTTATTACTTCAAAAGCTCATGCATGATATAAAATCATCAAGCATCATATTTGGAGACAATGTAAACCATCAAGATACACATGCATGGATTAATCCTAAGCATTATCACAAATCTTGCATCATTCATATGTTTACTTTTCAAAAATACTATAAAGAAAAGCATAGTATAATTTCAAATTTTTTTAATTTCTAAAAACACAAGAAAAGCATAAAAAAATACTAACTACTAACTAAGTTAAGCATTCATGGAAATCATCAAGTAATTTCAAAATAATTCAAGGAAGTTAAGTTACTTACCTCATTGTCGAAGCCCATTAAAGCGTAGTTTGCTTCTTCTTTTCTTGATTCTTCTTTCCAAGCCTTCTTCTTCTTCTTTGGCCTCTTTCTCCATTCAAGTTCATTTGTGTTTTTTAATTTTTGTTTAATGAACTTGTTAACATTCATTGTTATGTGTTCAATGTCCTCATTGTTCTCATCACTTGAGTCATTACTCAAGTGGCATTTCATAGTTCGGAGTTCAAAAACCTTCTTGTTCTTTAGAAGGTTGTTCATGTGTTCATCATGTTTATCATATTCATCATGTTCCATTTCATAGGTCTTTAAGGACCCAATGAGTTCATCAATAGAATAATTATTTAGATCCTTTGATTCTTGAATCGCCATTATTTTAGGATCCCACCATTTTGAAAGGGATCTTAAGATCTTGTTAGTGAGTTCAAAATCTGAAAAACTTTTACCAAGACTTTTCAAGCTATTAACGACATCCGTGAAGCGGGTGTACATGTCGTCGATAGATTCGCTCGGTGTCATTTGGAAGAGCTCAAACTCATGCAACAAGAGGTTTACTTTCGAGTCTTTAACTCTACTAGTTCCCTCATGCGTGATTTCAAGAGTTCGCCAAATGTCAAAAGCCGTTTCGCACATAGAAATCCGATTGAACTCGTTCTTGTTCAAAGCGCAAAATAAGGCATTCATAGGCTTTGCGTTTAAAGAAAATGACCTTTTCTCCAAAACCGACCATTCGTTCGTCGGTTTAGAGGAAGGTTGAAAACCATTTTCGATGATGTTCCACAAATCCAAATCCATTGAAAGCATGAAAACTCTCATTCGAGTTTTCCAATATGTGTAGTCCGAACCGTTAAAGAACGGTGGACAAAAACCGAAAAGCCCTCTTGAAAACCATTTAGAGCCATTTCTCACGGGTGTAAATCCGAAGAGAAAGAACGTGGCTCGATACCAATTGTTAGGGATCGAAGGCACTAAGAGGGGGTGAATTAGTGCAGCGGATAAAACGATAGATTTTCAGCGATTTAAAACAAGCTTTGGAAACTTCATGCGAATGAATGCAACGTTCGTTTGAACCCGAGAAAGATTGCGTTTTAACTTTAAAGCATACGTAATAAGATGATAAGGAAGTTGAGTAAGTAAAGTAAAGGCTTGCAGCAAAGTAAAACAGAAATTTAACCACTCACATAATCAAGACGCAGCGATGTATAGTGGTTCGGTCAAAGTGACCTACATCCACTTCCTCAAGCCTTCTCCAATGAGGCTCCCTTCTTCCACTACCAAATCCTTTGAAGGGAAGGATCAAATACCCCTCTTACAACCCTTTACAAGTGGTTCACACTCTTACAAGATTTCACAAGAAGAATGAGGTGAACACTTAAGCAAATGAAGAACAAGACTTTCCCAAGACTTATTTTCAAACTCTAACTCTCTAAGGGTTATTCTTTCAGCTGAGAAAGAAGGGGTATTTATAAACCTCAAAGTGATTCAAATTTGGAGCCTAAACTTGGAGCCAAAAATTTGAATCTCTTTGAATTTTTTGTCTTTGTCTTGGCAGAACACACTCAAAGCAGTACTACCGCCTCGGCCCGGCGGTGCTACCGCTGGCTTTCACGCACCAGCGGTACTACCGCAGCTACATGAGCCGGGTGGTACTACGCCCAGAGCAAAGCGATGCTACTGCTGCTACAAGATGCCGACTCAAGAATGGCCATCTGATACCCCAGGCTACAATAGCATGCACATAGCATGCATGCACGTAGCTGTTCGGTTTGGGCCAAAATTTTGGCCCAAACTCATCCTAATCAAGGGCCAATGGGCCCCACTTTGGGTTATCTAATCCTAACCCAAAATACGTGCTAACTACGAATTTTAAAGACGTTTCCTAAGCTATTACAAAGTCCACATGACAACTTCTTCCGCGAGCTTCCGGTCAACTTCCGACGGTCTTCCGACAAACCTTCTAAACCATTCCGCGGACTCACGACAAGCTTTCGGACTTCACGATGATCTTGGCGAGTTCCCCCGAGCTTCTTTGGCAAGCTCCGATCTTTCTTGGTAAGCTCCGCGAACTTCCGACGAACCTCCCGGCGAACTTCCGAAAACCCTTCGGCAAGCTCCCTACTCGTTCTCGGCCGGTTCAAGCAACGCTCCCAACGAATCTTCGGACTTCCGTTGAACACTCGAACTCCCAACGATTCATCACACTTGTCTTCGGCCCTTTGTTTCACTTTACGTCTTCATCCCTATCGTAGTCACTCCTACACAAACAAACACCAAAAACTCTACTTCGATCTAGACAGTTATTACAACGCGAATTGACATTCAGTTGCCAGACACATCATTGGTCGGTGCTTCGTCCGATCCTTCGGCACATCGCCCTCTCTAGCGGCTTGTTGCCCAATCAACGGTTGACCTCCGCAATCCCGATATCCTTGGCGCAACACACTCTTCTTGGCCCGATGCCCGACGTACGAAGCCTCCTGCCGATAGTCGACCGAACCTCCGGCTCAACATCCAATATCCTGACGTGATCACCTCCGGCGCAATGTCAATTCCTCCAGCATCAACTGTCTAATCCTGATCGATAGTAGACCTGCGTAACTCAAAACGCAGTTAGACCACAAATCACACTCAATTAGTTTCATCATCAAAATTCGAGATTCAACATGATGCTTGTCAACTAGGAAAACAAATAAAAAGTAGTTTCAAATCAAAAAAATCAAATTAGCATCTCTAGACCATTGTAATTGATCCATATAGACTTATTTGGACCAATTGACACAACAAGCCTAGGAGGTAGCAAATATACCTTTGTAATTGTAGATGACTATAGTAGATATACTTGGACCTATTTTTTGGCTCACAAAAGTGATTGTTTCAAATGTTTCTCTAAATTTTGTAAACTTACTCAAAATAAAAAGGGTTTCATGATTTCATCAATTTAGAGTGATCACGGTAGTGATTTCCAAAATCGTGACTTCTAAAATTTTTGTGAATCTAATGGATATAACCACAACTCCTCTACTCTAAAGAATCCTTAACAAAATGGAGTAGTGAAAAGAAAAAATAAAAATTTACAAGAAATGACAAGAACCATGTTAAATGAACATAGTTTACCCAAATACTTTTGGGCCAAAGCTGTTAATACAGCTTGCTATGTCATGAATAGGGTTCTAGTAAGACCATCTCTATCCAAGACTCTATATGAATTATGGAATAACAAAAAACCTAATGTTTCTTACTTTAAAGTTTTTGGTTGCAAATGCTTTATCTTGAATGAAAAGAATGCCTTAGGAAAATTTGATGCCAAATCCGATGAAGGCATCTTTCTTAGTTACTCTTCCGTTTCTAAAGCTTTTTGTGTTTTTAATAAAAGAACTTTAGTTATAGAAAAGTCTATTCATGTAGTTTTTAATGAAGTTTTCAAATTTAAGAAAAATGATTTTGATGATGATCTTGGTTTTGATGGTTTAAATTTGAATGAACCCTCTCCTCAAAATGGCAATTTGGATGTATCTTCTTCCCAAATTTCCTTACCTAAGGAATGGAAGTATATAGATGCTCGTCCAAAGGAGCTAATTATAAGAGATACATCAAAAGGGGTTCAAACTTGTTCTTCTTTTAAGAATATTTATGTCCATACCGTTTTTCTCTCTCAAATTGAATCTAAATGCATTAATGATGCCTTCAAAGATAATTCTTGGGTTATCACAATGCAAGAAGAATTGAGTCAATTTAAAAGGAATGAGGTATGGAAGCTTGTTCCTAGACCTAGTGACCATTTAGTTATTGGTACTAAATGGGTCTTTAGAAACAAGCAAGATGAATGTGGTATTGTGGTTAGAAACAAGGCTAGATTAGTAGCCAAAGGTTTCAACCAAGAAAAAGGTATCGATTACAAAGAAACCTTCGCTTCTATGGCAAGATTAGAAGCCATTAGGATACACCTTGCCTATACTAGTAGTAATAACTTTAAGTTTTTTCAAATGGATGTCAAAAGTGCTTTCTTAAATGGCTTTATTTCCAAAGAAGTGTATGTTGAACAACCACCCGGATTTGAAAACTCTCTTTTTCCTAATCATGTGTTTAAATTAATTAAGGCTCTCTATGGGTTAAAACAAGCCCCTAGAGCTTGGTTTGAGAGGCTTAGTTCCTTTCTTATTTTAAATAATTTTACTAAACACAAGGTTGATACTATATTATTTTTTAAATATTTTAAAAATAAATTTCTTATTGTTCAAATCTATGTTGATGATATTATTTTTGGTTCTTCGAATGAATCACTATGTGAATCATTTGCCAAGTGTATGAGTCATGAATTTGAAATGAGTCTAATGGGTGAATTAACCTTCTTTTTAGGATTATAAATTAAACAACTTAGTGATGGTATATTTATTAATCAAATAAAGTATACATTAGAATTGTTAAAACAATTTAACATGGATGGTTCAAAAGCTATAAGCGCTCCTATGAGCACTTCCACTAAGTTAGATTTGGATAAAAGTGGCGAAAATTTTGATCAAAAAATATATAGGGGAATGATAGGTAGCTCACTTTACCTCACCGAAATTAGACTGGATATCATGTTTAATGTAGGTCTATGTGCAAGATTACAAGCTAATCCTAAGCTATCTCACTTTAAAGTCGTTAAAAGAATCCTTAGATATCTTAAAGGAACTCCTAACCTAAGATTATGGTATCCAAAATTCGATTATTTTGATTTAAAAGCCTATGCGGATGTGAATTTTGGCAGATGTAGAATAGATAGAAAAAGCACATCTAGAACATGCCAATATTTAGGATATGCACTTGTTTCTTGGACTTTCAAGAAATAAAATTCGGTTGTATTATCCACGGTGGAAGCCGAATATATAACCGCAAGTGCATGTTGTGCATAAGTTGTTTAGATGAAAAATACTTTAGAAGGCTATGGAATTCATTTAAAAAATATTCCCATAAAATGTGATAACACAAGTGCTATTTGTCTAATTAAAAATCTCATTCAACACTATAGAACTAAGCATATTGACATTAGACATCACTTTATACGAGATCATGTAAATAATAACAATGTCATTCTAGAATTTATTGATATAAAACATCAATTAGCGGATATTTTCACAAAACCCTTAAATGAAGAATAATTTGACTTTATTAGAAGGGAATTAGGCATGTTGAATTGTCCTCGTGAATGAGTTTATTTTATGCCTTTTTCAGAAATTTTTCATCATCTTTTCAGTTTTCGTGGATTTGAATTCATCCTTTTTGATTTCGTATTATCTTATGACATCTTAAAGAGTGATACAAGACATTATTCTATTTTAATCAAATACATTAAACTTCTATAAAACAGAGGATAAAAAATAAAAAAAACTAAGCAATTGATCAAAAAAGAGTTGTTGCATCTCTCTTAAAATCGTCTAAGGGTGCTAGCGGTGGCACCGCTAGGACTGGCGGTAGCACCGTCTAGGCATTCTGTTCCCAGGCGGTGGCACCACTCGGTTGGCGGTGGCACCGCCCGAGAGCCCCTTTTATATAAAGGGGATTAGGGTCGGCGGTGGAACCGCCCCCAACCTCTGGAACCACTCCCAAACTCTCTTCCCATCCTCTCTAAACCTTATTTTCTCCCTTTAGAAGACTAAGAGAGGGTTCCATCTTGGATCAAGACCTCTACCTCCTAAGAAATCTTATATAAGGTAACATTTGAAATATTTTTTTTCTTCTTCTCAATACATAGCCTATTCTTTAAAATTTTTCATGCTCTATCATCATGATTAGATATGTCTTCTAGGAGATCATCAAGGGATAAAGGGGAAAGGATGGTAGGAGATTCATATGACCTATCCCTTTTTAGATCTATTGAAGTAGCCCTTAGGTACCCTAGTTTTGAAGCAAGAACTGTACATAAGGGAAAACATGTTGATTTAGGTGAATTAGGAAACCTAGAACCCATTAGGTGGTTTGTCGATTTGGATATCTTGCCCATCTTACAAATCGATGAACCAATTTACCCTAGGTTAGTTAGGTTGTTTTACATAAATTTAAGCTTGGATGATGATAACATGACAACCTACCTTTTAGGAACTCGAATTCAAATTTTTGATAGCACAATATGTGAGCTAATTAGAATCTCCAAAAAGGATAGAGGTTATTATTTTAGAGGACAGTGGGATATGGATGCAATCGAAGTAACCTACTCCGAGGCTTTAGGGACTATTTTTGCAAATCCTAACTTAAGCATAGTCCCTAAAAGCTGTGAGCATTTGTTATCTTTCAGTTCTAAAATTCTTCATCACATCATCATAAGCATCCTTATTCCTAAACAATATCACCATGATGAGATTAGTCAAATAGAGTTAGGTACCATGTATTGAATAATGACCGGACAAAAAACTATTTTGGATACCTAATCCGACAACATATGATAAAAATAATATCTAAAGAATTGATGTTACCATATGGGAGTTAATCACTAGATTACTACAAGCACATAATATTAGAATATCACCCGATGAAGTGATAAAAATATACAGATATAATACTATTAACAGAAACCTGCTCAAGAGAGTCAAGTGCATTTTTAGAAATGGAATATGGACTAGGCAGCTTAGAAGGATCGATCCAGCTCCCCCTCTAGTAGAACAACCTGAAACACCAGTCTTTTGGGGAAGTGAATCTCCTCCTCCTAGTCACTTTGGTGCAGCACTATCAGAACCAACTCTTGCTCCATCCTCTGAAGATCCAATCATGATAGAAATAAATCAAATCAAATCATAGGAAGCTAAAATTTTGAGTGAAGTACGACAGATCAACCGGAAACTAGATCACTTGTATAGGCATTTTGGTATTCCACCCAAGGAATAGCTGTTATATTGAACCTTTTGACTCTTGTAAACCTCTATGCTACTTTGACATACTTTTGAAATTATCCTAATATATGATGTTGTATGTTTCTTTCCGAAATTTTTCAACTTTGAGTATCTTCATGATATCATCTATTCAGATTTTGAATGACATCTTTTAAATGGAGATCCCTTTTTTTTATCCTTCGATCGTAATATTTTTAATCTTGATGACGCTTTCATGATGTTGTAATATTTTGAATGATTTGGCATCTTCTTCAAATAATGGATCTTAATGATATAGTAAAATTGATTTTATACTCCCTCCACCTCCTTTAAGCATGTTTCATTTCATAAATTCATAAATACCAAGTTGAAGCTTTATGAATTTTGATATCTCATTTTCACGTATTGATCATTTTCATGTCTAAATCCTTTCATCCTCTTTCATGTATGAATCTGTCATACCTTGATAAATAAAGATTGATCATTTTTTGGATTTCATAAACATGATTAAAAATGATCAAATCACTTTTTGGGCTTATCCATCCTCCATGACATATGATAGCCTCATTCTTATTTTGATATATTATAAATGACCAACATCATGACACTATATGTGACTACTTTTATCATGTTATTACGATTCACCTCCTTTTTGTTGATGACAAAGGGGGAGAAGAATATAGCAAATGAATTGATGACTTGATCGCATTGAGAAGAATAATGTCAAAATAAATTAACATTTTTTTATGATTGCTTGTGCCATGCTTTGTAATCAAAAATTGATTACTATCCTTAAAAGCATCACAATGTATCGCAATATATCTCAAATACTTAAAATATAAATTTTTAAGAGATTACTATCATGTCATGTTTAATAATTGATATCTTTCATTGATATGATAAGTTATCATTTGATGATGTATTGCTTAATGATATCATGCCTTGCATTTATGATTTTTACATCGATATTATTTGATACATATTGTATTTCAAACTATAATTGGTATCTATTATCAAACTGATGAATGTCTATCATTCGAATTAAAAATAGGTGTTATGATATTGTGAAAAATATAAAGTTTCGTATTTATGGATGAAAGAATATGCTTGTTAAGCATGATGATAATTTCAACGGATGAAACTGATAAGGCTTTGATACCAAATGATAAGGCTCTGATACCAAATGATAGGGTTTTATCATGGAAAAGGTGAAAGAAGCAGAGGAAAAGCAGAAAAAATGGAAGAAAAGGGGATAATGATCACTTCAAGGGGATCGGCCTCCTTGATCACTTCGAGAGGATCGGCCTCCTTTGATCGCTTCAAGGGGATCGACCTCCTTAGTTTAGCCAAAAGACTAAATAATTCTTCATTGCCTTTCTCCTTGTCTAAAAGAAATAGTTACATCTCTATTTATAGAGTCCTACATAGAGTCCCCCAAGACTTGGACTCTTATTAACCAACTCCGTAACCGACTCCCAACCGAATTAGTAACTGACTCCCTACTAGACAACTCCATAACATTATCTAAAACATTATCCAAAGCTTAGAAAATAAAAGGTTCATAACAGTTGCGCCCTCGTCAAATCAGCCTTGTCCTCAAGGCTGAGCGGCATCAAATTCAGCATAAGGTATCTATGGCGCATTACAACTCATTGATCAAGTAAGTACGACCTCCATTTGATGGTGTGAGCAACAGGTCGACCTTTTAGTGTAGTAGTCTTTAAAGTCTTTTGGAGAACCCTCTTCATCCAATGGCTAATAGCAGTTGTGGCCTTACTTCTTTGTCTTCCATTTAGGATCATCATTTCGAAGTCTTCTAAGGGTAGCAAAAAAAAAATCCCACAATAATTTTTGACCTTGTATAAACAATGTTATCTTTGAACATTTGCTGTCACAAGTCCAAGGTCGTCTATCAGCGATCTTTACTTCGAATTTGTCATAGTCTTTAATATGATAAGCTAATCGGTTAGCAACCTTACTGTCCATGAAATTATTAGTGCTACCGATATCAATCAGGACTGTAATAGGTTGATATTCCAAAATTCCTTCAGCTTTCATAGTTTGTGGGTTAGAATAGTCAGCTAATGTATGCACTGTATGTGTAATAGGTTCAACATCTTTATCAAAATTCATACCTTCATTATCAAAGTCAACTTTGTTAGCTTCTAGTTCCTCTCTAATTGGTTCAATCACTAGAGGTTGCTCTTGTTTACATTGGTACTCCTTACTAGGTGGCTCATTGATCATTTGTTTATAGTCACTTTTGTGTCGATAATTTTCTTAGTTGATTTTTTTCTCATGTAGACATGCAAATGAAATTGCAACCATCATAGTGCGGGGCTATCGAGCCTTAACTTCATATCTGATATCTGGACTAAGCCCTTGAATAAAGGTATCCACTAGTTATCATTCATACCAATTTGTGACTTGATTTGATAATCGTTGGAATCTGTCTTGATATTCTAACACTATAGAAGTCTGACGAATTTTAGCAGCTATCTATTTTGTTGAAACTTACTAAAGTTCTCCAGTAGACTTCTTTTGAATTTATTAAGGGTCTCTTATAGTTGATTTTCAATTCTGATTTCAAATGCTTCAATTTGGGCCTTAACTGAGTTATCGGTAGCTATTGTGTAAGATTGTAAATTTATAATTCAGTATTATCGGCGTGAAGCTGTCAAGGAAGTGGATGCTGAAGGCTGCATAAAGGCTTGCTGCGATCACAGCAATGAGGAAAAGTTGCTGCCCTGTTTCTGTCGCTGCGTGGGGTGAGAGCATCGGGGGCTAGATGGCAGCGACACCGTGGGGAGTCACCGCGAGGAGGGGAAGTGGCGGCATTCTGTGGTAGAGGATGCAAAGAAAGAGTGGTTGGAAGGCAGCGCTAGGGTGCGACTGCGATGGTTGCAGCGGACATCGATTGCGGCTGCGACGGTTGCTGCAGACGTCGATTGTGGTTGCAACCCAAGGAGAGGTAGCAAGGAAGAAGAGCACCGAAGCTGGAAGGCACCCGGGCAGCTCTGTTTCTGTCACACCGTATGCTGGCAATGGTGGTTGAGGAAGCAGCGACGACGATAGTCGCTGGCAGCAACGACGGTGGAGAGGGGTAGTGGCTGCGGGCGGATGCCAAGGTCTTCTGCCCTTTTTCTCTCTTCTTTCTTTTCTTCTTTTTCTCTTTTTTTTTTATGAAGATGATGGCTGCGATGAAGATAATGCGAAGTTGCAGTGAGAACGCTAAGGATCACTGCTCTAATACCAAATGATAAGACTCTGATACCAAATGATAAGACCCCTTAGGGTTTTATCATGGAAGAAGTGGAAGAAGTGGAGGAGAAGCAGAAGAAGTGGAAGAAAAGTGGATAAATGATCGCTTCGAGGGGATCGGCCTCCTTTGATCACTTCGAGGGGATCGACCTCCTTAGTTTAGCCAAAAGACTAAATGATTCTTCCTTCCTTTCTCGTTTTTTTTTTTACGAAGATGATGGCTGCGATGAAGATGATGCGAAGTTGCAGTGAGAACGCCAAGGATCGCTGCTCTGATACCAAATGATAAGGCTCTGATACCAAATGATAAGGCCCCTTAGGGTTTTATCATGGAAAAGGTGAAAGAAGCGGAGGAGAAGCGAAAGAAATGGAAGAAAATGGGATAATAATTGCTTCGAGGGGATTGGCCTCCTTGATCGCTTCGAGGGGATCGGCCTCCTTTGATCGCTTCGAGGGGATCGATCTCCTTAGTTTAGCCAAAAGACTAAATAATTCTTCATTGTCTTTCTCCTTGTTTGAAAGAAATAGTTACATCCCTATTTATAGAGTCCCACATAGAGTCCCCCAAGACTTGGACTCTTATTAACTGACTCCATAACCGACTCCCAACCGAATCAGTAACTAACTCCCTACTAGACAACTCCATAACATTATCCAAAATATTATCCAAAGCTTAGAAAATAAAAGATTCGTAACAGAAACTTATCGGTTTCGGTTTGAATTCAAAGAGATTGAATTCAAGCATTTTCTTTCTCATAATATGGCATAGAGATAGGAGTTAAGATTAACTCCATCATCAATTGATTGTCATCATTAAAAAGGGGGAGATTGTTGAATCTCGGATTTTGATGAAGTCAATTGATGGGTTATTTGATTTAATCCATTTTATTGAGATAAGCGTGTAAGATTAACTATGATAGCTCAAATACACAAAGTAAATTACCGGAGTCAAGTTGTTGGGAGTTCGAGAGTCCATCGGAAGTCCGAAGGATCATCGGAAGTGTTGCCAGAACCAACCAAGAAAGAATCTGAGACTTGCCGAAGGTTTCGGAAGTTCGTCGGAAAGATCGTCAGAGGTTTACGGAGCTCACCGAGATGGTTCAGAAACTTGCCAAAGACTCATCGAACTCGACACAGAGTCTGGGAGCCTGTTGGGAGTCTGTCGGAAGAAATCTGAGGGAGTATCGAAAGTTCACTGGAAAGCTCATCGGAAGAAGACTTGATGTTGCTGGTTTAAAATTGCTTAGAATTATATTTCAATTTCATAGTTAGCTTGTAATTAGGGTAAGGATTAGGTAATAATCATGTTTTACCCTGGTAGGGGCCAATTGGGCCTTATTTGGGCCAAAGTTAGGGCCCATTCAGCCTTGCTGGAATAGTCTGGTGGTGGCACTGCCCTGGGAACAACTCCCCGAGTGTTCTGGGTGATGGTACCACCCTAGGTCAGCAGTGGTACCGCCGACATTAATGCCTGGCAAGCGGTGGTACCGCCCTAGGTCAGCGGTAGTACCATTGGCAGTTATTACCTACTAGTGGTGGTATCGCTTGGCAGGTGGTGGCACCGCCAGACCACAGAGCCTAAAGACTCTATCAGGCGATGGTACCGCCAGTGCCAAGCAATGGTACCGCCAGTACCCGGTAAACCCGGGATGAGACTCTTTTTGGCTCCATTTTTGAAAGTCAATTGAGTCTATAAATACCCCTCTTTTCTCAACTGAGAAAGCACCTTTTGAGAAGTTGAAAACTAAGTCAAAGCTATAACAAAGTCTTGTTTCAATAGCTTAAGTGTTCACCTCCCTTTTTCTTTGTGAAAAATCTATAAGAGAGTGAATCACTTGTAAAAGTTTATAAGAGGGGTATTTGGTCCTTCCCCTTTAAGAGATTTGATAGTAAAAGTTGGCAGTCTCATCGAAGGAGGCTTTGGAAGTGGACGTAGGTCTTTCGATCGAACCACTATACATCGCTACGTACTTTGGTTGTGAGTTTTAAAATATTCTGCATCTTATCTTTACTTAGCTGCAAATCATTCGGTTTTCTTCTCCCATCTTATCTTTACTTAGCTGCATCTTATCTTTGATAGTAAAAGTTGGGAGTCTCAATTGCATTCACTCGAACTATTTTAGCTAAATCCAAATTTTGTCGGATTGAAATTTCCATACGAATCAACTATCTCCGAAATCGATTTTAAGTTTGAGAGTTTTAATCTGCTACACTAATTCAAACCCCCCCCCTGCCACTCAAATCCTAATAATAATAACTTCTATTCATGAAAGTAATTTTAATGAAGAGCTTGGAGTTGACGAATTGAATTTGAATGAGATTTTTAAATGATTTGTGACTCTTCTCTTGATCTCTCGAAATTATGATCTTTATTTCTTGATACTTAATACTTATGATTCTTTTTTATCTTTGATCTTCTAAGATTTCCTTTTATTATTTGCTAAAAAGGAGATTTGTCAAAATGATTCATGGACTTTTAGATTTATGACGATTGGTATTCATGACTTGACTATGATGATTGAAATATTATATGCTTAAAATAATTTTTCTCATATGTTTCTTCTTGTCATTTACTAAAAAGGAGAACTTTATAAATGAATTATGATCTTGATACTTCTAAAAAGAAGATTTATGAATCTTGATCTTGATCTTACTAAAAAGAATATTTATAAACCATGAATGATATCTTTGGTATTCATGAATTAATCTTTATATCTTTCATGACATGACTCCCTTGTATTGATGATTGTATACCTTATGTGATATTTGAAACATTGATTTTTCTTTCATGAATGAGATATCTCATCAAGAAATTAGTCTTACTTGATATGTTTTATGATGAATCATTATTATAAAGAGAAAAATTATTTCAATGTATTCTTGATTTCTTTTTGACAATTATAAAAGGGGAGTTAGCTTACTAGCTTGTGTATAACAAGAGAAAGAAATATTGCTAGTTAGAATATTGCAAGGGAACCAAAATTGCTAACTTACAAAGAAAGGCAAAGCTTACACTTCCCAGAGAGAAGAAAAAAATTACAAAGTTACACTTTTTTTTTTAACTTGTTAGCTTACATGTTTAGAGTGATATAAATATTACAAAATTACCAGCTCTATGCAAATAAAAATTTGCTAGCTTGTAAAAGCAAAACTTAATGGCACTTCTCAAGAGAGAAGAAACAAAAGGTACTAGCTTGAAATATCACAAACAGAAGCAAAGTGTTATCTTGCCTATAGTAAGAAGCAAAAGTACAAACTTGCACATCTCAAGAAACAAGTGATAAATTACAAACTTGCACATCTTTAAAACTTGCTATGCTTGAATGTTGTAAAGGTGATTGCTAGCTTGATGTTGTAAAATTTGTATATGTTAAACAATTGCTAGATGTAACTTCTCCTTTTTATTGATGACAAAGGGGGAGAAGTATATTGATGATAATGATGATGATCATTCATTGTATGTTGAATTGAAAATTTTTAATTTTGCATGATTTATTCAAAATTTTTGAATTATGAATTTTCTATCAATATAGCATAATGATAGGGGGAGTTAAGGTTAACACCGTCATCAATTGGTTGTCATCATCAAAAAGGGAGAGATTGTTGAATCTCATATTTTGATGATGAAACCAATTGATTATGATTAATGATCAAATTATATTTTGAGTGATGCAAGACTACTTTCGATTAGGATTAGACAATTGACTTAGGAAGAATTGATGTTATGCTGGAGGAAAACATGTCAGAAGATTGGACGTCGACCGAAGGATCGATCGACGTATCTGCAAAAGGCTTTGGACAAAGGAATCAAGCCAAGAAGAGCGGAGTTGCGCTAAGGAGATTAGAGTTATGGAGGACAATTACCGATTAGGCAACAAGATGCAAGAGAGAACGATGCACTAAAGAATCGGACGAAGTGCTGATGGACCAATGACATACCAAGCAACAAATTTGATTTACTTTGTAATAATTATCTAGATTGAAATAGGATTAAGTCTAATTGAGTTGGAATTGGACCAACTTAATTAGGGGCCAACTAGGCCCAAATCAGGGCTATGTTGGACCGGATGAAAGTCCCAAACAGTGCCTTGGTGCCACATCAGGCGGTGGCACTGCCAGGGTTAGCGGTGGAACCGCCTAAAGGCTCAGCCTCCAAGGATGAGTCTGGGCGGTGGTACCGCCTAGTGTCAATGTATCTGAGTGATGGTACCGCTAGATTGGGATGGTGGTGCTAGTAATATAAGCCCTGCAAGCCAATCATATGAGTGATAGCACTTGTGACTTGATATGTACTATTTCTTTTGCTTATTATTATTAGGTATTTTATCACTTTATCTTTCGTGTTGCATACATTATGATGTCCTTGGATCTGTGCAATGGGAATCGGATCGTGATGAGATCACGATAATGAGACCGATTCACCTTTAAACACAGACCCTAAATAATTCTGGTCATAGGTTACTCGAGAGGGATATCGAGATAACTAAATAGAATAGTGTGCTGTATATCCCTCCATATAATGAAGATGGCTGGTATCATAGCTACTCGTGTGAGGACACTAAGGGTACAATATAGATGCTCATTGGAGAATGAGTTCATTGATGCCTACAGAATGTTAGATGGTTATTGATACCTCACGTTAGATAGCGATTCCATAGTCCCAGTAGTGTATCTGGTCCTTAGACTTAAGATACCAAGGATGTCCTGTATGAGTACTCCATTCTTTGATACCGGACTTAGAGGTTTGGAAAGTTTCAGATCTAGTACAATCGATTATTGAGAGTGGTAGCTAACCTTACAAGGGTTATTGAGTGTCAATAGAGGATCATCCACTCTCGGTATCATGAGAGGAATATCCCATGTATTCTTGCTTGAACAAATCCTTGGCTAAGGTTATTCGGATTGAGAGAGAAAGAGTTCTCCGGGAGAATCCGATAATAGCAAGACTCAAGGAGAGACCATATGGGCCTGACAGCACCATGCCCGGTATAGGGTATTTGGGATATTAGTTGGATGAGGGACTATAGATACATGGTAACTGAGGAAAGATAGGTCCAAAGGATTGGATTCCCTTGTATCATTGGGGGCTACGGCATAGTGGCCTAATACATCCATAGTCAATGAGTTTAGTGAATTATTATAGAGATAATAATTCACTAAGTCAGAAGGAGTTCTAGCAAGTATGACTCACGGCCAGCTCGATATTGGATCTAGAAGATCACACACATATGGTAAGTATTACGACGAGTAGAGGTTCGAATATGAGATATCCACTGGAGCCCCTATTTTATTGGATATCCATTAAGCTTCTGAATTATTAGATCCTAAGATGAGATCCAATAATTGCTAATAAGAGATTATTAGGTAGAGACCTACAAATCCAAGAGGCTTGGGTAATTGGATGGAGATCCAATACCGAATAGGGCAAGATCCATTAGGGTTTATAGGGGACCTCTATAAATAGGAGGGAACCAAAGCTCTATAGGCTAGGGGTTCTTTTTGGTGGCCACCTTCTATTCTCCTCTCCCAAGAGAGGAGCATCGTTGTAGTCTCTACCGTGTGGATACCGCAAGAGAGGAGGACACTTAACCTTCATCATCCTCTCCTACAAATCTACAAGGATTTAGGGATATACGATCTCCCTAGGTCTTTCTTGTATACATATAGTTTTCGCGGATTTATTTTTGATGCACCGATCTTCGCATGACGACAGAACCTTTCGTGAAAATCTAAGGTTTTTGTTTTTCTGTTCTTCCGCTGCACATGAGATGTTGCACCCCATAGGATTTCCCAATAGGTGGTACTACCCAATATACTGTCAGCCTAGTGTACCAAACAATGGTACCATCCAATGATAGAAAGCCTGGGCATTGATACCGCCAGTACTTGGAAGACCCAGGATGGTATTGGTTTTGGCTCCAAATTTGAATCTATTTAGAGCCTATAAATACCCCTCTCATCCTTGGTTAGAATACACAAGCATAGAAAGTTTAAAAGTGAGAAAACATTATAGAAATCACTTGAGAAATCCCCTCCTCTAGTCTTTACTTGCTTTCGATTTAAAAGAGAGGAGTGAGTGCTTGTAAAGGTTCTCTCTTGAGCCTATTAAAAGGAGAAAGTATTGTAAGGGTGTTTAATCTTCGTCCATTGGAAAGAAGATCGTTAGTGGAAGCCGATAGCCTTGAGTGAAGAGGAATCGGGAGTGGACGTAAGTCGGATGACCAAACCACTATAAAATAAAGTTTGCATTTACTTTTTGCTATTTATCCTGCTGCAAACCATTTTACTTTTCTTGCTCCACTTTCTCATCACTTTCTTACAATCGCTTTCATGTTAAACATATTTTCAATATGCTTATATCGAAATGAATCTTTCATCATACGAAGTTTTCCGAAATCATAGAAATCATCATTTTAAACTGCTGCACTAATTCACCCTCTCTCTTAGTGTTAGACTTGATCCTAACATTAGATTCATACAAAAAGGAAATTTTGATATTACAACAAATATTAGAAAATTTTAAAATTGGTAATAAAATATTAAATATGATTCTTGCCAATAAGGGTCATATTGGTAAAAAGGAAGGGATCGGCTTTGTGAGTAACACTCAACAAAAGCCAACTACTTTAGTTAAAGGACCCACGTTACATGTTACCCCTAAAATTAAGTGTAATTTTTGTGATAGATGTGGTCACTCTACTTATAAATGCTTATTTAAAAAATATGTATCATATAAATTAGTTTGGGTTCCTAAAGGAACCATGAATGACTTAATGCCAAAAATCAAAATAGATAGATCTAATCATGAGGGACCCAAAGCTACATAGGTACCTAGAACAAACCACCCTTCTTGTAGACATCTCTAAAATCAAAAGCGAGGAGCAAAAGATGATATTTTGATTATGGATGCTTAAGGCTTATGATCGGAGTGTTAGGATCAGTTCAGCACTAAGAGGGGGGTGAATTAGTGCAATGGTAAGATTATGATAAATTTTGGTGATTTAAATGATTTTAAAAACTTCATGTGATAAAAACATGTTTCGATGAAAAGTGTATTGGAAATACTTGAGCTTGAGAATGATTGTAAGAGGATATAGAAGAAGCCGAATGATTGTAGTAAAATGAAATGGTTTGTAGCAATATAAATGATAATAAATAAATGCAAATCGATTTTTATAGTGGTTCAGTCATCCGACCTATGTCCACTCCCGATTCCTCTTCCCTCCAACGGGCGAAGATAAATTCCCTTACAGCACTCTCTTCTTTTGACGGGCTTAGGAGCTAACCCTTACAAGCACTTACTCCTCATTTGAAACTAAAAATAATATAAGTCTAGAGGAGGATTTTCTCAAGTAATTTTTATAGAGTTTTCTCACTTTTAAAGTATGTGTGCTTATATATTTAACCCAAGGATGAGAGGGGTATTTATAGGCTCCAATTGAATTCAAACTTGGAGCCAAAAACTATCCCATCTTGGATCTACCAGGTTGTGGCGGTACCACCGCTAGTGCTGAGCGGTACCATCGCCCAATACACCCTGGCACTAGGTGGAACCACCACTTAGGCACACTGCTCTATCATGTATAAGGTGGTACCACCACCCAGGTACACTGACACTAGGCGATACCACCCCCCAGACTTAGTCTAGAAGACTGAGCCTTCTAGCGGTACCATAGCTTGACATGGCACTTGGGCACTGTGTTGGGCCTTTCATTCGGCCCAACACAACCCTTAGCAGGCCTAGTTGGCCTCTAACTAGGTTGGCCCTATTACAACCCAATTAGACCTAATCATGCTTCGATCTAGATAATTATTATCATAACGCGAATCAAAATATCACTTGACACGTCATTGGCCCATCGACGCTTCGTCTGACACTTCGGTGCATCATCCTCTCTTGCGACTTATTGCCCAATCAGTAGTTAACCTCAGCAGCCTCGATCTACTTGGCGCAACTCCGCTCTGCTTGGCCCGATACCCGATTTCATTGTCCAAAGCCTTTTGCTAATTGTCGACCAGTCCTCTAGCTCAACATTCAATCTTCTGAGGTGTTCTCCTTCGGCGCAATGTTGATTCATCCTATGTCAATTATCTAATCTTGATCGAGAGTAGACCTGCATGACTCAAAACATAGTTAGATCACTAAAAATATAATCAATTAGTTTCATCATCAAAATCCGAGATTTAACAATCTCCCTTTTTTTTATGATGATAACTAATTGATGACGGAGTTAACCTTAACTCCCCGGAGTTTAAACAAACTTCTCCTATCAATATGTCATATTGATAGGATCCTTGGATTTCAAAAAATCTAAGTAACATGTTATCAAAAACATCATGCAATATTTCAAAAGATATTCAATCATCATTATAATGCATAAAATCTAATCTACTTCTTCCCCTTTGTCATCAACAAAAAGGAGAAGTTGCATCATAGCTAGTTTTAGAATATGCAAATTTCACAACACACTAGTTATTAATCTAGATGTTCAACATACGTCTCTTTAAAATATTCAATCATAGCAAGTTTTTAAGGATATGCAATCATGGCAATTCAACACTTGCTTCTTGTGCAAGTTTGTACTTTGCTTCTCTTGAGATTGCAAGGTAGCAATTTTTGTGATGTTCGAGATAGCAAGTTCTGTTTTTTTTTTTTTTTGCAACTTGAGAGATAGCAACTTTTTGCTTCTCTTTACAATATTTATGCTAGCAATTTTGTTTGCAATGAGCTAGTAATTTTGTAAACTTTACATCACTATAAACATGCAAGCTAACAAGTTAAAAATATGCAACTTTGCAATTTCTTTCTTCTCTTTTGAGAAGTGCAAGCTTACAAGTTTTGCTTCCTTTGCATGCTAGCAATTTGCTTTCATTTGCATGCGCAAGCTAGCAAATCCTTCTCCCTCTTTGTCAATGTCAAAAAGAAAGGAAGGATTAATATTTCAATCAAATAATTTTGCATGAGATTCAACTATTGGTAATAAAAATGCTAGCAATTTTGTTGAAAAAGGTGAAGTTGAGCAAAATTTTTGTCTCTCTTGAGATAGCAACTTTTGCTTCTCAATGTTCAAGCTAGCATACTTTTTTCCCCCTTTGTCTTTGTCAAAAAGAAGAGAGGAAAGAATACAATGATACAAAAATTTTCTTTACATCCTCTTTTCATATCAATCATCAACTTGCATCAATAAAAAATAAATCAATCTTTCAATCATCATATGAAGCATACAAGCTATAGATGCAAAGAATTCATGTCATGAAAGATATCAATATGAAAAATCAACAAGGATCAATACCAAAAGATATAATTCATGATTCATAAATGTTCTTTTTAGCAAGTTCAAGATCAAGATTCATACATATTCTTTTTTAGAAGTATCAAGATCATGATTCATTTGGTAATATATAGCAAAAAGAGCAATTTGATTCATGTATATGAATTATCATTAAGATCACATTTCATAAGAAATTTCAAGTATCAAATATCAAGTAATAATCACATTTCATGAAATTTCTCAAGTCAAGAAATCAAAAAAAAAGTTCATGATTTGGTTGGAACAAAGTCTCATTCATAATTCAAGAGATTCACAAAATATACATGGATTCACCATTTGTCTTTTATCGAAAAATCAAAAGCTTTAGAGATAGATAAATTCCAAAAATCATGCACTTCCTTTTTATGATTTATTTCATATAAGCATGCCTTTGTCTTTTAATAAAAACAAGTTTCAAGAGAAATCATTAAGACCGAAAGCATGATATACACATTTATTTTTAAAACATTCATCATGATTATTTTTATAATATTCAAGAAATGAATTCAAAAATACATTTTCATTTCATGCAATTTGATCTCACATAGGAATGTTCAAATTTTTACGAAAATCATGTACCATCCAAAAAGCAAGTTTTGTCCTAAAAATAAAAAAAATCAAGTTCAAATATATCACAAAGCATCTTCAAACGAAAGATCATGATAGTACATTTTTTATTTTTATATATTTCATTTCATACGAATTATTTTTGTATAAAAGATGTGCATTATGTTTAAAACCAAAAACCGATACAAAATCATCAAGATACACATACATTTTCATTTATATCGTTATCGACCATGATTTCTTAAAACATCATCAAAATCATTTTAATTTTAATGTTCTTTCTTTCATTATTGTTAGCTACAACAAGATATTTACCATCTTACTGTTAGGATCTCCACTTTGTTAGTACATTAGATAAAAATCATAATTTTGAAAGCGATTTCAAAAAGAGTTGTTTGTAGAGAAATTTTAGTTCGACGAAAAAGATTTCAGCAAAGTGATTAAGTGATTCGAGTGAATGTAATAGAAAGTCAAGAGGAGGAGATCGAGAGATTGCAACTAAGTAAAGTTTGAAATGTCACAAGTAAACTCACACATCAAGAGAAGTACGTAACGATGTATAGTGGTTCGATCAAATGACTTACGTCCACTTCTGAAACCTCCTCCGACGAGGTTCCCAACTTCCACTATCAATTCTTCTTGAAGGGAAAGGATCAAGCACTCCTCTTACAAACTTTTACAAGTGGTTCACACTCTTATAAAACTTTGACAAAGTAAAACTTGGGAGGTGAACACTCAAGTTATCAAATGCAATTTTGCTATAGCTTTGACTCAGTTTTTATCACTTCTCAATGTACTTAGCCAACTGAGAAGTAAGGTGTATTGATAAACTCTATTGGCTTCAGGTTTAGAGCCAAAAAGAGTCACATTCCAGATTTCCAGATACTGGCAATACTACCGCCTAGCACTAGCGATACCATCGCCGATTGACCCTATTCTATCAATGTACTATCGCCTGATAGGGTCCTCGGACTCTATGGAGGGGCGGTATCACTGCTTGTCAAGTGGTACCACCGTTGATAGGTAATAACTTCGCCAGCAACCTAGGGCGGTACCACTATCTTAGACCACCCAGCACCACTTGAGAACATATTCCCGTATGGCTTCCTTTACCGCCGACATGGTCTAGCACTACTGAATGGGCCTTGAATCCGGTCCAATTCAGTTCAATTAAGGCCAATTGGCCCCTACTAGGGTTAATTAGGATTATCACCTAATTCTAACCCTAATTATATGCTAACTATGAAATTAAAAATATATTCTAAGCAAATTAAAAACTGGCAATGTCGAGTCTTCTTCTAGCGAGCTTTCAAGTTAAAACACCCTGGATATCTTCCAAAGGGACTTCAACTTTATGGTGAGTCCAACGAATCTTTTACCACCTTCCGAACTTTCTCGATGAGCTCTGCAAACCTCCGACGAACCTTTTGACGAACTTCTGAAACCTTCGGTAAGTCCCTAATTCATTCTCGGCCAGTTCCAGTAGCACTTCCGATGATCCTTTGACTTCCAATTTGCATACTTCTCGGTAATTTGCTTTATGTCTTCATTGCTTTCATAGTCAATCCTGAACACTTATCTCAATAATATGGATTAGATCAAATAACCTATCAATTGACTTCATCATCAAAATCCGAGATTCAACAATCTCTTCCTTTTTAATAATGACAATCAATTGATGACGGAGTTAATCTTAACTCCCCTATCTATATACCATATTATAATTTTACTTGAATTCAACTATTGAATTCAAGTTGAAATCGATAAATTCATTGAACTTATCGCTTAGCAAATATGATCTTTTCATCCATAAATATGAAACTTCGTATTTTTCACATTTTGAAAATGATGTCAAGACATGACACCCTTTTTTTCAAGTTCAATAATGATAGACATTTATCACTTCAACAAATGATACCAATTTTAATTTTGAAAAGAAACAAGGATCAAATGATATCAAAATACAATTGCACAAATGCAAGGCATGATACCATTTTATGATACATCATCAATTGAGATGAAAACTTATCATATCAATGAAAGATACCAAATTTAAACATGATATGATAACGTTTTTATAAAATTAACATGTAAAGCATGTATGAACCATTTGTGATGCATGTAATACATTCCAATTATGATACATTTCATATTACGATATATTATGATGTTTTTAAGGATAGCAATCAATTTTTGATACAAAGTAATTGTGATACTTTATGATACATCATTCAATATGATACATACAAGGCATTTATTATTCCATCAAGTCATCAATTCATCTTGCCATATTCTTCTACCCCTTTGTCATCAACAAAAAGGGAATAAGCCTTGATAATAATGGTAAAAAAAAATAATACCAGAAAGCAATTCGATCATTCTTTTGGAAAATTGGTGCCAATGAAATTGTAAGATGGATCATTAGAGCTAAAGTTCATAAAGATTTCTAAGATCTCATAAAAAATTAAATATTAAGAGTTAATTTTGCATAATAATTCTTGAATTGAATCATTCATGTTAATAAAGATTTATTCAAGAATTGTTTCTACCAAATGAAATTAGAAAAGAGATGAAATCGATAAAACTCATAATAAGAACTATACGAGTTCATTCAAGAAGAATTGAAATGAAAGGTTCAAGAGCCAATTTGAAAATTCAAGTCAAAAAATTGTAAAGTGAAAAAGATACATCATTGAAGCCAAGACATTCATCAAATATTTCATCTAAGAGCTCATGAAATTTAAAAAAATTCATGAAGAAGAGAGATGATGATCGAGATTCATGCAAGAGTCATGATGATGTTTTCATACTTTAAAGGTTCAACTTGCTATTTCCATTACAAATTTATGAAGTGGAGTACATTATCATAAAATTTTCATAAAAGGTTCAACTTGGCACTCTCATAAGAATTCATGAGATGGAAGATAAACAATCAAGTCATAAGGGCTCAAGACGTAGAAATTAGCACAAGAGTTAAGAGTTTATCAAATTTGCATGAATGAAGTCCGAAGAGAATATAAAAACTTGACAGCTTCTTCTTTATGTAAAGAACATGATATTGATATATGTATTGTTGCATATGAAATGAAGACCATTGTTGTATGTGTCATGAAGATGAGATTATTAAACTTCAAATGATACGAAGGTGTAGACAAAATAAATCAAGAAACTCATTTATTCATGTCACTAGAGGTAGGAGTATAAAATCGATTGAATCAATTTTATCAAGTCAGTAAAAGGGTATGATATTACTTAAAACTCATCAATCAAAAAATCATATAATCAAAGAAAGAGATGTATCAATTGCACGATCGAAGGAAGATAAAAACAAGAGCTCCGTTCAAAATATGATATTATAAAGATGTCATCCAAAATCCGAAAAGATAATATCAAGATGAGTTCATGAAAATGGAAGTTGAAATATTTCAAAAAGGAAAAAAAATACCAACAATCTTCATGTATTAGGACAATTTGGCATCCCTAATTCTCTTCTAATGAAGTCAAATTATTTTTCATTTAAAGGTTTTGTGAAGATGTCTACTAATTGGTGCTTTGTATCAATAAATTCTGGAATAACATCATTATTATTGACATGATCTCATATAAAGTGATGCCTAATGTCAATATGCTTAGTTCTAGAGTGTTGAATGGGATTTTTGGTTAAACAAATTACACTTGTGTTATCACATTTTATGAGAATATTTTTTAATTGAATTCCATAGTCTTCAAAGTATTTTTCATCCAAATAACTTGTGCACAACATGCACTTGCGGCTATATATTCGGCTTTGACCGTAGATAGTACAACCAAGTTTTGTTTCTTAGATATGCTTTTTCTATCTATTCTACATCCACCAAAATCGGCATCCACATAGGTTTTTAAATCAAAGTTATTAGACTTTGGATACCATAATCCAAGATTGGGAGTTCCTTTAAGATATCTAAGGATTCTTTTAATGGCTTTAAGGTTAGATAACTAGGATTAACTTGAAATCTTGCACAAAGTCCTACACTAAACATGATATCCAGTCCAGTTGTGGTGAGACAAAGTAAACTACCTATCATTCCCCTATATGTTTTCAGATCAAAATTTTCTCTACTTTCATCTATGTCTAACTTAGTGGAAGTACTCATAGGAGTGTTTATGACTTTTGAACTATCCATGTTAAATCATTTTAACAATTATAATGTATATTTAGATTGATTAAGAAATATATCATCACTAAGTTATTTAATTTGTAATCCTAAAAAGAAAATTAGTTCACCCATTAGACTCATTTCAAATTCATGACTCATATACTTGACAAATGATTCACATAGTGATTCGTTAGTAGAACCAAAGATAATGTAATCAATATAAATTTGAATAATAAAAAAATTATTTTCAAGATGTTTAACAAATAATGTAGTATCGATCTTACATTTAGTAAAATTATTTAAAATTAAAAATGAGCTAAGTTTCTCATACCAAGCCCTTGGGGTTTGTTTTAGCCCATAGAGAGCCTTAGTCAATTTAAACACATAATTAGGAAAAAAAAATTTCAAAACTAGGTGGTTGTTCAACAAACACTTCTTCGAAAATAAAACCATTTAAGAAAGCACTTTTGACATCCATTTGAAATAACTTAAAATTATTACTACTAGCATAGGTAAGGAGCATCCTAATAGCTTCTAATCTTGCCACAAGAGCGAATGTCTCTTCATAAGCAATATCTTCTTCTTGGTTGAAACCCTTGGCCACTAATCTAGCCTTGTTTCTAACCACGATACCGAATTCATCTTGCTTGTTTCTAAAAACCCATTTAATACCTATAACTAAATGGTCACTAGGTCAAGGAACAAGCTTTCACACATCATTCCTCTCAAATTGGTTCAATTCCTCTTGCATTACGATAACCCAAGAATTATCTCTCAAAGCTTTATCAATGTACTTAGGTTCAATTTGAGAAAGAAAAGCAGCATTAGCACAAAAATTCTTAAAAAAAGAATGAGTTTGAACTCCTTTTGATGTGTCTCCTATAATTGGCTCTTTTGGATGGGCATCTATATACTTTCATTCCTTAAGTAAAGAAATTTGGGAAGATGCATCCAAGTTGCTAATTTGAGGAGAGGTTTCATTCAAATTTAAACCATTAAAATCAAGATCATCATCAAAATCATTTTTCTTAAATTCGAAAACTTCATTAAAAACAACATAAATAGACTCTTCTATAACTAAGGTTCTTTTGTTAATAACATGAAAAGCTTTAAAAATGGAAGAGTAACTAAGAAAGATGCCTTCATCGGATTTTGCATCGAACTTTTCTAAGACATCCTTTTCATTCAAGATAAAGCATTTGCAATCGAAAACTTTAAAGTAAGAAACGTTTGGTTTTTTGTTCTTCTGGTCTTATTAGAACCCTATTCATGATATAGCAAGCTGCATTAATAGCTTCGGCCTAAAAGCATTTTGGTAAGCTATGTTCATTTAACATGATTTTTGTCATTTCTTATAAATTCTTATTCTTTCTTTCTACTGCTCCATTTTGTTGAGGATTCCTAAGAGTAGAGAAATTATGGTTATATTCATTAAATTCACAAAAATTTTAGAAGTCACGGTTTTGAAATTCACCACTGTGATCACTCCAAATTGATGAAATCATAAAACCCTTTTCGTTTTAAGCAAGTTTACAAAATTTAGATAAATATTTAAAATAATCACTTTTGTGAGCCAAGAAATAGGTCCAAGTGTATATATTATAGTCATCTATAATTACAAATAAATATTTGCTACCTCCTAGACTTGTTGTTTCAATTGGTCCAAATAAATCCATATGGATCAATTGAAATGGTCTAGAGGTGCTTATTTGATTCTTTGGTTTAAAGCTACTTTTTATTTGTTTTCCTATTTGGCAAGCATCACACACTTTTTCTTTAATGAATTTAATATTGGAAATGTCTCTTACAAGTTCTTTAGATGTGATTTGAGAAATTAGTTTCATGCTAGCATGACCTAATCTCCTATACCAAAGTCAAGCATCATCATTCAAAATCGAAAAATATATTTCATTGCTAAGATCATCAATGTTGATAGTGTAGATATTATTTTATTTTAATGCAATCATAGATGTATTGTTGTGTGATTTTTCAATAATACAAGCATTAGATTCAAATTTCATAATGTATTCATCTCCGAAGGTGACATACCCTTCGGCTTCGCTAGTGAGCTTAGAGAATTGAGATAGATCTCCGGTCATATGCCTTAAGCATCCACTATCAAGGTATCATCTCTTGCTCTATCTTGTGTGGGTGAATGTGTCTACAAAAGTGAATAGTTTTTAGGTACCCATTTGAACTTAGGTGCCTCAAATATTGATCTACTAATCTTGTCATTGTTTATTGAGTTCCTTATAGTTCCTTTAGGGACTCATATCAGCTTATGTGGGCTAAGTTTCTTATACAGACATTTGTAAATAACGTGTGGATTTGTACCAAAAGGTGCATTTCAAATGAGATGATACATGTAGCGTAGGTCCTTTAATGAAGGTGGTTGGAGTATGGTGAGATCCACTTATAAATCCAATTCTACTTCTTTTTCTGACATGACCCTTGTTTGCAAGGATCAAATCCAAGCCCTTACTACTGATCTTAAACTTATTTAAGGTCTCTTTAAGTAGCAAGTTCTATTTTTTGATTGCCTCTAAGTGTTCACATTTAGAGCATAAAGGTAGAGAGGGAGTATCAAGTTTAAGACTTTCAAGTTTATCTAGTAAGAAAGCATGCTTCTTTTTTAATAAATTAAACTTTTTACTAATAGCTCTACACTTATCAAATAATTCATGAAAGCAATTGAAAGTTCGTCAAAGGATAAATTTCATTAAATAACTCACATACCTCTTCTCCGAAAGCCATCAATGTGAAGTTGGCCTCCTGCTTGTTGTTTGCTTCTTTATCTTCGGAGCCACTTGAGTCATCCCATGTTGCCTTAAGAGCCTTCTTCCTCTTTAGTTGCTTCTTCTTAGCTTGGGGACATTCACTTTTGAAGTGTTCCGGCTTCTTGCATTCATAACATATTACTTATTCCTTTTTAGGTTCAAGTTTATTTTTAGTGTTATTGTTAAATTTATTCCTTCTTATAAATTTTTTAAATTTTCAAGTCAAGAGTGCAAGTTCATCATCAAGGTCCTCATCACTTGATGATTCTTTCAAGTGGTCTTCTTGTGTTCTTAATATCATATCTTTCCTGTTCTTTGGAAGGGGATTCTCGAGCTCATCATGAGCATGACATGTCATTTCATAGGTCATCAAAGACCCAATGAGTTCTTCAAGAGGAAAAATTTTTAGGTCATTGGCCTCTTGAATGGCCATAACTTTAGGATCCCAACTATTTGGAAGGGGTCTTAAAATTTTAGTTACAAGTTCGAAATTAGAAAAACCTTTTTCTAAGTGTTTTGAGTCCATTAACGACATCCATGAAATGAGTGTACATGTCTCTGATGGACTCACTTAGTTTCATCCGAAATAATTCATAAAAGTGCACCAAGAGGTTGATTTTGGACTCGTTCACTCGGCTAGTGCCTTCATGATGATTTCAAGAGTATGCCAAATATCAAAAGTTGATTCACAAATTGAAACATAATTAAACTCATTTTTATCAAGTGACAAAATAAGGTATTCATAGCTTTTGCATTTAGAGCAAAAACATTCTTCTCCAATTCATTCCATTCGTTCATCGAAAGAGAAGATTTTTAAAATCCATTTTTAACAATATTCTAAAGTTCAAAATCCATGAAAATAAGAAAAATCTTTATACGAGTCTTCCAATAGGTGTAATCTGACCCATTAAACATAGGCGAACGTGTAATTAAATGACCCTCTTGCATGCCCGAATACGCTATCTCTCTTAGGTTTTAAACCAAATGAGAGTGACCGAGCTCTGATACCAATTGTTAGGATCTGAGCGGCACTAAGAGGGGGGGTGAATTAGTGCAGTAGATAAAAATAATAATTTTGAAAGCGATTTCAAAAAGTGTTGTCCGTAGAGAAATTTCGATTCGACAAAAAAGATTTCAGCAAAGTGATTCGAGTGAATGCAATAGAAAGTTGAGAGGAGGAGATCGAGAGATTGCAGCTAAGTAAAGTTTGAAATGTAGTAAGTTAAAACTTACACATCAAGAGAAGTACGCAGCGATGTATAGTGGTTTGGTCAAATGACCTACGTCCACTTTCGAAACCTACTCCGACGAGGTTTCCAACTTCCACTATCAATTCTTCTTGAAGGGGAAGGACTAAGCACCCCTCTTACAAACTTTTACAAGTGGTTCACACTCTTACAGAACTTTGATAAAGTAAAACTTGGGAGGTGAACACTCAAGCTATCAAATGCAATTTTGCTATAGCTTTGACTCGATTTTTATCACTTCTCGATGTACTTAGCTAGCTGAGAAGTAAGGGATATTTATAGACTCTATTGGCTTCACGCTTGGAGCCAAAAAGAGTCACATCCCAAATTTTCAGGTACTGGCTGTACCACCGCTTGGCACTAGCAGTACCATCGCCTGACACTGGCGGTACCACCACATGTTGACCTTACTCTTGTTGAATCTCGGATTTTGATTATGGTTTATTGTCTAATTGTGTTTTGAGTGATGTAGGTCTACTATCGATCAGGATTAGATAGTTGACGCTGGAGGAATTGATGTTGCGTCGGAGAAAATCATGTTAGAATATTGGACAATTGGCAAGATGCTTTGGACGTCAGGCATCAGGCCAAGAAGAGCGGAGTTACACCAAGGATATCAGGGTTACGGAGGTCAACCACCGATTGGGTAACAAAATGCAAGAGAGGATGATGCGCCGAAGAATCGAACGAAGCACCGACCAATGACGTGCCGGGTAACAGAATATCAATTCGCGTTGTAATAATTGTCTAAATCGAAGTAGAGTTTTAGTTTATATGTGTAGGATTAACTACGATTACGATGAAGACGTAAAGCGAAACAAAGTGCCAGAAGATAAGTGTGATGGATCGTTGGGAGTTTGAGAGTTCGACAGAAGTCCGAAGATTCATTGGGAGTGCTGCCGGAACTAGCCGAGAACAAGTAGAGAGCTTGCCGAAGGGTTTTCGAAAGTTCACCGAAAGGTTCGTCGGAAGTTTGCAGAGCTTGCCAAGAAAGATCGGAGCTTGCCAAAGAAGCTCGTTGGAACTCGCCAAGATCATCGTGAAGTCCAGGAGCTTGCCGAGAGTCCACAGAATGGTTTCCGAGGGTTCGTCGGAAGACCGCCAGAAGTTCGCCGGAAGCTCGCCGGAAGAAGTCTTAACTTGTCGGACTTTGTAATAGCTTGGGAAATATCTTTAATTTCATAGTTAGCACATTAATTTGGGTTAGGATTAGGTGTTAATCCTATAACCCAAGTATGGGCCAAATGGGCCTTGTTTTGGACTGGTTTGGGTCGAGTTTAAGGCCCAACCAGTGAAGCTGGAAGTGTCTGACGGTGGCACTACCTAGCACCCGAGGGCCCAGGCGGTGGCACCGCTGGCTGGACGATGGCACCGCCCAGTACACTATAAGTGATAGACTGACAGGCAATGGCATCGCCACTGACAGGCGATGGCACCGCCAGCACTAGGAAAATCGAAAGTGATTCAAATTTGGCCTACAAATTTGAATCCTCTTGAGGCCTATAAATACCCCTATCATTCATGGATCAAAGATACACAAAAACTGAGAAAGAAAAAGAAAAAACTTTGTTAAAATTGTGTCAAAACCTTCCTTCTTATTCTAAAGTGTGATCTAGCCTTAGAGAGGGGTGAGAGGCCTTATAAGAGTTACCTCCTAAGCTTGTCAAAAGGAGAGAGCTGTAAGGGAGTTGATCCTCGCCCGTTGGAAGGAGGATAGCTAGTGAAAAAGCTAATGGCCTCAAGTGAAGAGGAATCGGGAGTAGACGTAGGTCGTATGACTGAACCACTATAAATCGATTTACGTTTATATTCTTGTAATTTACTTTACTGCAAACCATCTTCACTTTGATGCTCTACCTTCTCATCTCCTTCTTACGAATCAATTTACTTCCAAAGCATCTTTCGCTGCAGATTGAATCGAAGTATAATTTTCAACGTACGAAGTTTCCAAAAGTTATTTTTGTTAGGGATCGAGCGGCACTAAGAGGGGGGGTGAATTAGTGCAGCGGATAAAATGATAGATTTTCAGCGATTTAAAACAAGCTTTGGAAACTTTGTACGAATGAATGCAACATTTCGTTTGAACCCGGAAAGATTGTGTTTTAACTTTAAAGCATACGTAATAAGATGATAAGGAAGTTGAGTAAATAAGGCAGCAAGTAAAAATGGTTTGCAGCAAAGTAAATAGCAAGAACGTATATGCAAACCAGATTTTTATAGTGGTTCGGTCATCCGACCTACATCCACTTCCGATTCCTCTTCGCTTGAGGACACCGGCTTTCCACTAGCTTTCCTCCTTCCAATGGGCGAGGAAGAACTCCCTTGCAACACCTCTTCTTTTGATGGGCTTAGAAGATAACCCTTACAAAGCTCTCACCCCTCTCTTGAATAAGAAAACACTTAAGAGTAAGAGGAAGTTTTTGACACTATTTGAGCAGAGTTTTCCTCAAGATTTTCACTCTTCTTGCTGCACTTTGAACCTGCAAAAGAGGAGAATTTATAGAGCTCAAGACGACTCAAATTTGGAGCCAAAACTTGGAGCCAAAATTTGAGTTTCTCGGTGCTGTCAGTCCTGGCAGACTGACACACCCAGGCGGTGCTACCACCTAGTTTTCAGTACTGGCGGTAGCACGGTGCTACTACACCCCACCAGGCGGTGCTTCCGCAGCTCATGCCAGATTCTGATGCAGGCCACTCTGATCGGGCTACAACAAAGATGCACGTAGCATGCATGCATGCATCTTCTGGTCTTCTTTGGCGGTGCTACCACCCGGCCGATGGCTGGCTGGCGGTGCTCTTGCCCGACCACAATTGTTGGTTCTCTTGGCGGTGGTACCGCCTAGCATGCATGCACGTGCGTAAAGACGCATCTTCTTTGGCGGTCTGTCGCCCAAAGATGCATGCACGTAGCCCAGCATGCATGCATGCATGCACACATGCTGCTGGGCATATTGGCTGCTGGGCTCCACCGCCCAGCACAAATCTACATTTGGTTTGGGCTGAAAACTTGGCCCAAATCGGTTCCGAACAAGGCCCAATGGGCCCATACTTGGGTTAAAGGATTAACCCCTAATCCTAACCCAAATTGATGTGCTAACTATGAAATTAAAGACATTCCTAAGCTATTACAAAGTCCGCAAGTCAAGTCTTCTTCCGGCGAGCTTCCGGCGGTCTTCCGACGATCCCTCGGAAACCATCCTGCGGACTCCCGGCAAGCTCTCGGACTCCACGATGATTTTGGCGAGTTCCCCCGAGCTTCTTTGGCAAGCTCTGATCTTTCTTGGCAAGCTCCGCGAACTTCCAACGAACCTCCCGGTGAACTTCCGAAAACTCTTCGGCAAGCTCCCTACTCATTTTCGGCCAGTTCCGGCAGCACTCCTAACAAATCTTCAGACTTCCATCGAACACTCGAACTCCCAATGATCCATTACACTTGACTTCGACCCTTTGTTTCGCTTTATGTCTTCATCCTTATCGTAGTTACTCCTACACAGAGAAACACCAAAAACTCTACTTCGATCTAGACAGTTATTACAACGCGAATTGACATTCAGTTGCCCGGCACATCATTGGTCGGCGCTTCGTCCGATCCTTCGGTACATCGCCCTCTCTAGCGGCTTGTTGCCCAATCGATGATTGACCTCCACAACCTCGATATCCATGACGCAACTCCGCACTTCTTGGCCCGATGCCCGACGTACGAAGCCTCCTGCCGATAGTCGATCGAATCTCCGGCTCGACATCCAATATCCTGACGTGATCACCTCCGGCGCAACATCAATTCCTCCAGCGTCAATTGTCTAATCCTGATCAATAGTAGACCTGCATAACTCAAAACGCAGTTAGACCATAAATCACACTCAATTAGTTTCATCATCAAAATCTGAGATTCAATAATCTCCCCCTTTTTGATGATGACAACTAATTGATGACTGACGGAGTTAACCAAAACTCCCCAGAGTTTAACACAAATTTCCCCTATCAATATGTCATTGATAGAACACTTGGATTATCCCATATCCAAGCAACATTCATCACAATTAAGAGAATAAATCAAACCATCATGCAAATATATAAAATATTCAATCAATGCATGAAGTCATCAATCTACTTCTCCCCCTATGTCATCAACAAAAAGGAGAAGTAACATTATAGCTAGTTTTCAAGGATATGCAAATATTATAATATACTAGCTATCATATCATACAATACAACATCAAATAATACCATTCAATCATAGCAAGTTTCAAAGATGGGCAATGATGGTAATTTTCACTTGCTTGTTGAGATGTGCAAGTTGCACTTTCTTTGCTTTCTTTGCATGTTCTAGCTAGCAAAATTTTTCTTTGCAATATATAAGCTAGCAATAATTCTTCTCCCCCTTTGTTTTACCAAAAAGTGGAGTACAAATAGCCAATGCTTTGATCATGACAAGATAACAAATTTACAATTAGAATTTTTAGCATATTAAGTCATGAATTCAAAGGAGTCAAAAATCAAGATATGAGATAAAAAGATGATAAGCAAGCAATCAATAATGATAAGCAAGCTAACATATTTTACGACACGCAAGTTAGCTTCCTTTCAATTCTTCTCTTTTGTAACTAAGTTTCACCTTTGCAAGCTATTAACTTTTGTTTGCAATGAGCTAGCAATTATGTATGATCACTTTAAACATATATGCTAACTTTTCATTTAAACATACAAACATAAAGGCATGTAACATTTCAAATTTTTGAAGTTTTGCATTTTGCTTCTTTTGGTATAGTCAAGATAGCAATATTTGCATCCTTTGAAATAGCAATCCTTCTTCTTGTTGTGAAATTGCAAGGTAGCAATTTTTCTCCCCCTTTGTCTTTGTCAAAAAGAAGGGAGGACTAAATGGCTAAAAATTTCAATCATTATACAAGCCATTTTTCATATCAATTAAAAGTTTGCATCAATAAAAATATACATCAATTGTTCAATCATTACATGATGCAAATAAGACAACAATGCAAAGAAATCATGTCATGATGAATATCAATATATAAATTCAACAAGGATCACAACCAAAAGATATCATTCATGATTCATAATTTTCTTTTTAGCAAGATTCAAATTCATATTTATTAATTTTTTAATTCAAGATAAATATCATACAACCAAGAATCATGATATATAAAAGCATATCAATCTCATAGATCAAGTCATGATTCATAATTTATCATAAAGAAAATCAAATATTCAATTTACCACACAAGGCAAAGAAATCATATCACTTCTAGGATCATGAAATATATGACATCAAGGCTCATGATCCATTTAAAAAAATATAGCACAAAGAGTAACTAGATTCATGTATAAGAATTCTAAGTATCAAATATCAAAATATCAAGACTTGGATTATGACAAAGCTCATTCAAGTTCGAATCATCAAAATCATTACCATAGATTGTGAGATTCACAAATGATATAAACTTGAATTATTTTTCTCTTTAGTAAATGATAAAAAGAAGTAATTATTTTCGAGATTCAAAATGCTAGCCATCATGACAAGTGATGTATCAAAAGTCTACATCATTATTTCAATCAACAAGTCATGAAGCATACAAAGTAGTATTGAAACATGAGAGAAAAGTTCAAATTATCAAATCATAATCAATTCATCGAAATCACTTCTATAATTTATGAGATTCTTAAGATATCATGAAATCATTAATCTCGATAAGATAGTAAATATAATTTCTTTATGTTTCATATAAGTATGTCTTTTGCCTTTTATATGCCAAATCAAAATATTCAAAACTGGAAGACAAACTTCATTATAAAAATTGTCAAAACAACACATTGTTTCAAGACATGAGATTTAACTTATCATGATAATGTGTTTCATTTTGTTTCAAACAAGTGTGCTCATATTTCAAAAGATGAGTATCAAATTTAAGACCAAAACATGAGTTTGTCATCAAGATATGATATCATAAAGTCATTAAGAATGATAACAAACTTTTAGTATTTTCATTTCAATGATGATTTTATAATGTATGTTCAAACATTTATATGGAACCCATCATTGTAGAAATTCAAAACATAAGTTTGTCATTAAATCCATCAAGATCATATGCATCAAACATCATGATAATACATTTTCTCATCTTTATGAGTTTCAATTTAAGTGATTTAATCTTTCATAAGAATGTTCAAATTTTTCATATGAAAATGTCATGCATCATATTCAAAAACGAAAATATCATCAAAATTATTTTAATTCTTTCTTACATTAGTTATAACAAGATGATCGATGCTCAAATTTTTGGTAAAATCATGCATCATTTTATAAATCTGAAAAATAATTTTCGTCATGAAAATCATCAAGTCCAAATGTAATACACGACAACATTAAAATCACATTCCTTTCATTTGGAAAAATTTATGGTTAGGTCTTTATAATTGATTTCATGAAGATATGTATCATTTAAAAATTTCATCATAAAAAAAAGGTTAAGACCCATTAATTCAAGATAGAAGTTTTTAGATTAACATCACTTCAACAATTCATGCATGATATAAAATCATCAAGCATCATGTTTAGAGATAATGTAAACCATCAAGATACTCAAGCATGGTTTAATCCTAACCATTATCACAAATCTTACAATCGTCATTCATATTTTTACTTTTCAAAAATACTATAAAGAAAAGCATAGTATAATTTCGATTTTTTTTTAATTTCTAAAAACACAAGAAAAGCAAAAAAAAATTCCTACTAACTAAGTTAAGCATTCATGGAAATCATCAAGTAATTTCAAAATAATTCAAGGAAATTAAGTTACTTACCTCATTGTCGAAGCCCATTAAAGCGTAGTTTGCTTCTTCTTTCCTTGATTCTTCTTGGTGAGTCTTCTTCTTCTTCATTGGTCTCTTCCTCCGTTCAAGTTCATTATTGATTTTAGATTTTTATTTAATGAACTTATTAAGATCGATTAAAGGTTCAAAGTCCTCTTCAATGTCCTCATCACTTGAGTCATCACTCAAGTGGCATATCATAGTTCGGAGTTCAAAAACCTTCTTGTTCTTTAGAAGGTGGTTCATGTGTTCATCATGTTCATCATATTCATCATGTTCCATTTCATAGGTCTTTAAAGACCCAATGAGTTCATCAATAGAATAATTATTTAGATCCTTTGATTCTTGAATCGTCATTATTTTAGGATCCCACCATTTTGAAAGGGATCTTAAGATCTTGTTAGTGAGTTCAAAATCCGAAAAACTTTTACCAAGACTTTTCAAGCTATTGATGACATTCGTGAAGCGGGTGTACATGTCGTCGATAGATTCGCTTGGTGTCATTTGGAAGAGCTCAAAATCATGCAACAAGAGATTTACTTTCGAGTCTTTAACTCTACTAGTTCCCTCATGCGTGATTTCAAGTGTTCGCCAACTATCGAAAGCCGTTTCGCACATTGAAATCCGATTGAACTCGTTCTTGTCTAAAGCGCAAAATAAGACATTCATAGCCTTTGCGTTTATAGAAAAAGACCTTTTCTCCAAATCCGACCATTCGTTCATCGGTTTAGAGGAAGGTTGAAAGCTATTTTCGATGATGTTCCACAAATCCAAATTCATTGAAAGCATGAAAACTCTCATTTGAGTTTTCCAATATGTGTAGTCCGAACCATTAAAGAACGGTGGACAAAAAACCGAAAAGCCCTCTTGAAAACCATTTAGAGCCATTTCTCACGGGTGTAAATCCAAAAGAGAAAAAAAACGTGGCTCTGATACCAATTGTTAGGGATCGAGCGGCACTAAGAGGGGGGGTGAATTAGTGCAGCGGATAAAACGATAGATTTTCAGTAATTTAAAACAAGCTTTGGAAACTTCGTACGAATGAATGCAACGTTTCGTTTGAACCCAGAAAGATTACGTTTTAACTTTAAAGCATACGTAATAAGATGATAAGGAAGTTGAGTAAATAATGCAGCAAGTAAAAATGGTGCAGCAAAGTAAATAGCAAGAACGTAAATGAAAACCAGATTTTTATAGTGGTTCGGTCATCCGACCTATATCCACTTCCGATTCCTCTTCACTTGAGGACACCGGCTTTCCACTAGCTTTCCTCCTTCTAATGGGCGAGGAAGAACTCCCATGCAACACCTCTTCTTTTGATGGGCTTAGAAGATAACCCTTACAAAGCTCTCACCCCTCTCTTGAACAAGAAAACACTTAAGAGTAAGAGGGAAGTTTTTGACACTATTTGAGCAGAGTTTTCCCTCAAGATTTTCACTCTTCTTGCTGCACTTTGAACCTGCAAAAGAGGGAAATTTATAGAGCTCAAGAGGACTCAAATTTAGAGCCAAAACTTGGAGCCAAAATTTGAGTTTCTCGGTGCTATCAGTCCTGGCAGACTAACACACCCAGGCGGTGCCACCGCCCCAGCGGTGCTACCGCTGGCTACAATCTGATCTCGACTCAGTGATGCGGGTTACAGATGCCGAGCTACAAGATGCAGGGCTCAAAGCGACATGCACGCGTAGCATGCATGCATGCTTCTTGGTCTTCTTTGGCGGTGCTATCGCCCGACCAACAATTTTGGTTCTGGCTTTGGCGGTGCTCTTGCCCGACATGCATGCACGTAGCAAAGACGCATGCTCGGCGGTGCAACCGCCCAACATGCATGCATGTAGCCCAGCATGCATGCATGCATGCACACATGCTGCTGGGCACATTGGCTGCTGGGCTTCACCGCCCAACACAAATCTACATTTGGTTTGGGCTGAAAACTTGGCCCAAATCAGTTCCGAACAAGGCCCAATGGGCCCATACTTGGGTTAAAGGATTAACCCCTAATCCTAACCCAAATTGATGTGCTAACTATGAAATTAAAGACATTCCTAAGCTATTACAAAGTCCGCAAGTCAAGTCTTCTTTCGGCGAGCTTCCGAAGATCCCTCGGAAACCATCCTGCGGACTCCCGACAAGCTCTCAGACTCCACGATGATTTTGGCGAGTTCCACCGAGCTTCTTTGGCAAGCTCCGATCTTTCTTGGCAAGCTCCGTGAACTTCCGACGAACCTCCCGACGAACTTCCGAAAACTCTTTGGCAAGCTCCCTACTCGTTCTCGGCCAGTTCCGGCAGCACTCCCAACGAATCTTCAGACTTCCATCGAATACTCGAACTCCCAATGATCCATCACACTTGACTTCGACCCTTTGTTTCACTTTACGTCTTCATCCTTATCGTAGTTACTCCTGCATAGACAAACACCAAAAACTCTACTTCGATCTAGATAGTTATTACAACGCGAATTGACATTCAGTTACCCGGCACATCATTGGTCGTGCTTCGTCCGATCCTTCGACACATCGCCCTCTCTAGCAGCTTGTTGCCCAATCGACGATTGACCTCCGCAACCTCGATATCCATGGCGCAACTCCGCACTTCTTGGCCCGATGCCCGACGTACGAAGCCTCCTGCCGATAGTCGACCGAATCTTCGACTTGACATCCAATATCCTGACGTGATCACCTCCGGTGCAACGTCAATTCCTCCAACGTCAATTGTCTAATCCTGATCGATAGTAGACCTGCGTAACTCTAAACGTAGTTAGACCACAAATCACACTCAATTAGTTTCATCATCAAAATCCGAGATTCAACAGTTTTAAATCGCCGAATTTATCATTCTTAACCGTTGCACTAATTCACCTCCCTCGCCCCCCTTTTAGTGCCACTCGATCCCTAACAGCTCTGTCAGTGTATTGGGTAGTGCCACCATCTAGTCTAACAATACTATCACCTAATAGAGTCCTCGAACTTTGTGGAGGGGTGGTACCACTGCTTGTTAGGTGATACCATCTTTGATAGGTAGTAACTATCAGTGGTATCACCACTCAGACCACTTAAGAACCTGTTCCCGGGGTGGTGCCACCACTAGACATGGTCCAGCACTACTGAATTCAGTTTAATTAAGGCCCAATTGGCCCCTACTAGGATTAATTAGGATTATCACCTAATCTAACCCTAATTATATTCTAACTACGAAATTGAAAACATATTCTAAGTAAATTAAAAATTGACAACATCGAGTCTTCTTCTGGTGAGCTTTTCAGCGAACTTCCAACGGACTTCTGACACACCCTTGGATATCTTTCGGCGGACTTCCAACAGCTTCCCAGACTTTATGGTGAGTTCGATGAATCTTTTGGCCACCTTCTGAACTTTCTCAGTGAGCTCCGCGAACCTCCGATGAACCTTTCGATAATATTCTGAAACCTTCGACAAGTCCCCGATTCATTCTCAGTCAGTTCCGACTACACTTCCGATGATCCTTCGGACTTTTGATGGACTCTCGAACTCCCAACGTACTTGACTCCAGTAATTTGCTTTATGTCTTCATTGCTATCATAGTCAATCCTGCACACTTATTTCAATAATATTGATTAGATCAAATAATCTATCAATTGACTTCATCATCAAAATCTGAGATTCGATACTTACATGATTCTAGCTTAATGTGAGAACTCTCTAGTCATGCATCACATTTAGAATTGAAAGCATCATCATATAATTCCAAAAAAATCTTTTATTCAGGAATTTTATTAAGAGAAACATAGATAGATTGCATGTAAGCATGCTCATTTCTTTTGTATAAATGATGTGTATCAAGTTTAAGATCGATTTTGTCATAAAGATCATCAAGATAAACATATTATTTCAAGATGTGTGATTTCAAGTCATCGTTATTTTAAATCCTCATGCATCATCAAGCATGATACCATAAAGCATGTTCAAATATTCACACAAAAGCCAAGCATCATGTTGACAATCAAAAAATAATTCAAAATCATCAATATACTTGCTTCATTCTTTTAATCCTATATGGTGTGCAAATATTTATTTAAAATATGCAATTATCATGATAATTAATTTTTGTGTCAAAAACCATACATCTTGTTTTAAAATGAAGTCAATACAAAATCATCAAGATTCATGAATTCATAATGATCATATTCTTTTCTTTTTTTATGTGTTTCATTTTAAGTTGAGCATGTTCAAATATTTCATTTAAAGGATGAGCATCATGTTAAGAACAAAAAGGCATCATCACAACCACTTTTCTTTCATTCGGAAAGTTTATTGATAGCAATGTGGGTTAGGACTTTTAGTTTTACAATTGATTTCATAAAGACATGCATCATCGTATAAATCCGAAAAAGAATTTCATCATAATCAATGTCAAAAGTATAATACGTGATCTTAATTCGTCTTGAAAACGATTAAGACCAAAAACACATTATTCTAAAACATAGAATTTCAAATTGTAAAAACAAGTATGATACAAACATTTTTATTAAATCATCAAACTTATCAAGCATGATTTCATAAAGCATCATCAAAATCATTTTAAAAATCCAAAAAATAAGTTTCGTTATCACATATAATACCTTATAAGATCATTTCTTCAAAAACTCATGCATGATATAAACTTGTCAAGTATCATGATTAGAACCGAAAACCAATATAAAACATCAAGATACACATGCATGGATTAATCCTATTAGGTGTATAAACATTATCACAAATCATACAATCATCATTCATATTTTTAATTTTAAAAAATTACTAAAAAGAAAAGCATGATATAATTTTTGAAAATAATTTTTTTATTTTCTACTAACTAAATCAAGTAACTTATAAAAAGATCATGTAATTTCAAAATAACGTAACAACATTTTGGGTGAGTTACTTACCATATAGTCGAAGCCCGTCAAAGCGTAATTTGTCATTTCACCTTCGAATGTTCTCGATTCGTCCTTGGGGGTCTTCTTCTTCTTTGGTCATTTCTTCCGTTCAAGTTCATCTTTAGTTTTAGATTCTTGTTTTATAAACATATTGAATGTTAATGTCAAAAGTTTAAGGTCCTCAACATTGTCCTCATCACTTGAGTCATCATTCAAGTGGAATTCTCTTGTTCGAAGTGACATTACCTTCTTGTTTTTTGGAAGGTGATTTTCATGTTCGTTGTATTCAAGGAAGCTCATTTCATATGTCATCAATGAGCCAATGAGTTTTTCTAATGAAAAATTATTTAAATTTTTAGATTCTTATATCGCTGTTATTTTTGTATCTCACCTTTTTGGAAAGGATCTTAGAATCTTATTTACAAGATCAAAACTCGAAAAACTTTTGCCAAGGCTTTTTAAACAATTGACGACATCCGTAAAATGGGTGTATATGTCACAAATAGTTTCGCTTGGTACCATTCAGAAAAGCTTAAAATCGTGCATTAAGAGGTTTACTTTCGAATCTTTGACTCTACTAGTTCCCTCGTGCATGATTTCAAGTATATACCAAATATCAAAAACCATTTCACAAGTTGAAATCTAATTAAACTCATTTTTATCTAAAGAGCAAAATAAGGCATTCATAGCCTTTGTATTTAAAAAAAAATGATCTTTTTTCATTTTCATTCCATTCGGACATAGGTTTAGAAGGAGTTTGAAAATCATTTTCGACAATGTTCTACAAATCCAAATTCAAAGAAAGTAAGAAAACTCTCATTTGAGTTTTCTAATAAGTGTAGTCTGACCCATTAAACAATGGAGGACGAACAATCGAAAAACCCTCTTGAAAGCTATGAAGAGCCATTTCTCGTGGGTGTGAATCTAAAAGAGAAATAAAGTAGCTCTGATACCACTTGTTAGGATCAGTTTGGCACTAAGAGGGGAGATGAATTAGTGTAGCGGTAAGATTACGATAAATTTTGGCGATTTAAACGATTTCAAATATTTCATACGATAAAAATACATTTTGATGAAAAGTGTATTAGAAATACTTAAGCTTGAGAATGATTGTAAGAGGGTATACAAGAAGCCGAATGATTGCAGTTAAATGAAATGGTTTGCAGCAATATAAATGATAATAAGTAAACGCAAACCGATTTTTATAGTGGTTCGGTCATCCGACCTACGTCCACTCTTGATTCCTCTTGTCTTGAGATCACTAGTTTTCCACTAGTTGTCTTCCTTCTAACACGTGAATACAAACTCCCTTACAGCGCTCTCTCCTTTTGACGGGCTTAGGAGGTAACCCTTATAAGCACTCACTCCACACTTGAAGCTGAAAATAATCTAAGTCTAGAGGAGGGTTTTCTCAAGTGATTTTTACAGAATTTTCTCACTTTCAAAGTATGTGTGCTTGTATATTCAACCCAGGGATGAGAGGAGTATTTATAGACTCCAATTGGATTCACACTTGGAGCCAAAAACCATCCCATCCCGGGTCTATCGGGTTTTGGCGATACCATCGCTAGTGCTGGGTGGTACCACCGCTTGGGCACACTACTCTGTTAGTGTACTAGGCGGTACCACCGCCCAAACTCAGTCTAGAAGACTGAGCCTTCTAGCGGTGCCATCGCTTGATGTGGCACTTGGGCAATGTGTTGAGCCTTTCATTCAGCCCAATACAGCCCTAATGCAGGCCTAGTTGGCCCCTAACTGGGTTGACCTAATTACAACCCAATTAGACCTAATCATACTTTGATCTAGACAATTATTATTATAATACAAATCAAAATATCGCCCGGAACGTCATTGGCCCATCGGCGCTTCGTCCGACACTTCGACGCATCGTCCTCTCTTATGGCTTATTGCTCAATCAGCAACTAACCTCGGTAGCCCTGATCTCCTTGGCATAACTCCGCTCTTCTTGGCCCGATGCCCAATTTCATTGTCCATAGCCTTTTGCCAATCGTCAACCAATCCTCCAACTCGACGTCCAATCTCATAATGTGTTCTCCTCCGGCGTAACGCTGATTCATCTTGCGTCAATTGTCTAATCCTGATCAAGAGTAGACCTGTGTGACTTAAAATGTAATTAGATCACCAAAAATATAATAAATTAATTTCATCATCAAAATCCGATATTCAACACAGAGATCCAAAACACTTCATAAAGCTCATTGGCCAAAATAACAATAATAAAGGAAAGATCATTATAATTAGAATTAAGGAGAGAACGATACGTCGGAGGTTCGGACGAAGCGCCGGATGAACTAATAACATACTGAACAATATGTGATTCACACTTGTAATCGTTTATCTTTATCAAAGTAGTTTAGGTTGTAATTGAGTTTGTTTTTGGTGTAACCATGCTAACTTAATTAGGGGCCCATTGGGCCTGATCTAAGGTTGAGTTTGGTTCATTGGGAGGCCCAGCACCGCTAGAGGCTCAATCTCCAAGACACATTTTCTCAAACTATATCGTGTGGTGATATCGCTAAACTTGGTGATGGTACTGTCCAATGTTAGTCTGCAGGTGGTTGTACTGCCTAGACTGGGTAGTGGTACCACCAGCAGTTAATGTTATAGGCAATGGTACTGCCCAGTGCAGAGGTTGTTCTGTCAAGACCCGGGAAACCAGAGATGAGACCTTTTTTGGCTCTATTTTTAAAGTCATTTGGGGTCTATAAATACCTCAATTATTCTTGCTTGGAACAGTAAGAAAAAAATAAAAAGGATGAAAGAATCCTTTAGAAAAAAGTATTGTAATCTCTTTTAAAGTTTAGAGTCTCTTCCTCCTAGAGTTAGAAGTTTTCTAAGGGATGAGTGAGGTCTTATGTAAAAGAGAGGTGTAAAGATTCTCTCTTGAGCCTATGTAAAAGAGAAAGAGTTGTAAGGATAGTTGATCTTTGCCTATTGAAAGAAGATTAGTAATAAAAGCCGATGGCCACAATGAAAGAGGAATCGAGAGTCGACGTAGATCACGACAACCGAACCACTATAAATTCAGTATGCAATTTTTGTTCTATATTTTCATTGTCATTACTTATTGATTTAACTATCTACTACTCTTACTTGCACTCTACGTTTAAGCATCTTTTCGATATGAGCTTTATCGAATAAAAGTTTTTTGAATCAACATAATTTTTCAAAAATAATAATTCACCAACCCCATTCCTCCCCCCGGAAGTGCTGACACGGTCCTAACAGCTCTGTGGTGTGCCAACTTGTACGGCACCGAACATGATCGAGGGCAAGCGACCATCCCGTTTGAGTCTGAGGTATTACGTCATGTTAGCTCGAAGCTCTTTAGTTGGCATTGACGTGATCGCTAATCGTTGTCGTGTGGACGGTGCTAGAATATGTCATATTAATAATGTTTGAAGAATAAATGAGAAAATAATGTGCTGTAAACATATCAACATATAAGTTAACAAGCAAACAAAATATATGTGTTATTAACATTTACGTTATTTGGTACTGGTAGTAAAAAAAAAGAAGGTGAGGTATTTACCAAGCTCGTCTCAGCAAATCAAGAAACCTGATTTCAGAATCTAAAAAGCATGGAAGTATCAGTGTTTAATATTATTCTCATTATATTTCAAATCTATTCAGATTTAAAATTTTCTCTCTCTTCTTCTTCCTCCTCTTCTTCTTCTTTTATTTGATACTATACAAAGGTTATTTACAAAATCATGTAAACATCATTTTGTTGCAATATATGCAAAATAAGCAACAAATGAGAAGTATATACGTCGATGCAAGGAATATATAGAGCTTCACAAGATTATGTGCCAAAAAAGAGTAAAAATTATGGACACTTATATTGATGATAGATCTATTCAAGAAACGTCAAAATCGTGATAGATGTATTCAAGAAGTAGATCCATCATATCATTCAGGCCCGGTATCGCAACATTCTTTTATCCCACAAAGGAGCATTTTTATTTCACTTTTAGCAACATTCTATGTCATTTTATCTTCATGAAACATCTGAAACTGCATAAAGGAACAATTTTATAGGATGAACGGTATGAGGCATGATCTTTTGATTCATATACGCAATACTGAGAGAGAGAGAGAGAGAGAGAGAGAGAGAGAGAGAGAGAGAGAGAGAGAGAGAGAGAGAGAGAGTTATTGGAGCTCCCCTCACTCCACACGAGAGAGGAAGATGGTGACGACCATCCTCACCTCCTCGCGTGGTGTGAGAGGAGCTCTGATACATAACTCGCTCTCGCTAAGACGGACCTGCCTTTTCTCGTTCTCTCCATTCCTCCATTCACCTGCATGTGTACATACCATCAACATGCAAAATACTACAAAGCAGATACAGAAAAATGGAATCCATGACAGCAACCATGGAAAGCTAAATCGTCACACGCCACAAAACCTCCTGACCGAATCGAAGGCTGCAAAGCAGATGATCTTCTACTTATCGTCTGCATCAGTCCACCAGGGAGGGAGCATATGGAAGTCATTTGTGATCAATTGCTGGGCACTGCGGTGAGCACACAACAGACAACCCCATTTTATAGGGTGCAACTAAAGAGGATTATGATTTAATGATTAGGGTTTCACGTAAGGAACTTAAATAAAGAGAAAACGAATAAGGTAAGATACCTTGATACATATTATAACTTGCTAAAAGGCATGGTTACGTCCATTCGTAGCCCGAGCATATCTTCTCCTCAATTAACGTAGGCAGCAGTTCCTCTACCGGGCTGAATCGGACGAAAGAATAATTGCTTGCGGTGGGAACAAGCAAACTCGGATTCCTGTTGAATCGTATGAAGGATCAAGTGTCGTTGGTGCTGTGCTCTTTGGACTGATAACTCATATCTTAGCTTGCGAGTCCGTTGTGGAGAGAGAAGCTTGTTTCTTGGCTTGCTTGATTGATAAGTAGAGAGCAGGTTGGTTCTTTGCTTTCCCTTCCTGTGCTTTCCCGAGTAGGAGAGTTCGGGCCGCTTTTGGCAAGCAAGTCGGTTGAGGAGGGTGCTCAAACAAAGTGCTTTTATTGAATGCAGGCATCAGTTCCTCTAGCCTCCAGAACTCGATGACTATCTGGCACATTAACAGAGGAACTGCTTCTTGCTAAAGCGGCAGCAGTTCACTTACAGCCGCCGCGATTTCACTCATAACTGCCGCTATTCTTTTTATTTCACATTGCTATAAGTGAAATAAAAATAATAGCGGCAGCTCACATTTTTATTTCACATGCTCCCGACATTGTCGTTGACAATGACATTTTCTTGCCACCACCTCCTGCTCATGCTAATGCTCATGGCCCCTACTGGTAATATACCTTCCATCTAAATTTCACATTAACTTACTAACATTAAAGTTAGAGCTTTTCTTTTGGATTTGTACTAGTTGGCGAAGACAAGTTGTAAACAGTCTTTTCTTATTGTTTCATTTTTCTTCCCAACCTGCTTCTGATGAATCTAGAAACTTGTTAGGATCCCTTTTGTTACTAATTGCTCAGGAGAGAATTATTGCATAGCATTAAATGACTTGATTTGATGCATAATCAATGGGAGATTTTACATGATTTTTCATAGGGTCATATCATCTAAGAGAACAAATGATTTATACCAATCGAAATGATACATCGTATCTTCGGTGCTGATTTTGAAAATCTGTTGGATTTTTATTTCACATTGCTATAAGTGAAATAAAAATGTGAGCTGCCGCTATTATTTTTATTTCACTTATAGCAATGTGAAATAAAAAGAATAGCGGCAACTATAAGTGAAATAGCGGCAGCTGTAAGTGAACTGTTGCCACTTTAGCAGCCAGCAGTTCCTCTGGAATGTGCCAGATAGTCATCGAGTTTTGGAGGCTGGAGGAACTGCCGCCTGCATTCAATAAAAGCACTTTGTTTGAGCACCCTCCTCAACCGACTTACTTGCATAAACCAGCCCGAACTCTCCTCCTCGGAAAGCACACAAAGGGAAAGCAAAGAACGAACCTGCTCTCTGCTTATCAATCAAGCAAGCCAAGAAAGAAGCTTCTCTCTCCACAACGGACTCGCAAGCTAAGATATGAGTAATCAGTCCAAAGAGCACAGCACCAACGACACTTGAACCTTCATACGACTCAACCGGAATCCGAGTTTGCCTGTTCCCACCGCAAGCATTTATTCGTTCCTCCGATTCAGCCCAGTAGAGGAACTGCTGCCTGCATTAATTGAGGAGAAGATATGCTCGGGCTACGAATGGACGTAACCATGCCTTTTGGCAAGTTATAATATGAATCAAGGCATCTTACCTTATTCGTTTTCCCTTTATTTAACTTCCTTACGTGAAACCCTAATCATTAAATCAGGGATCGGAATCCTCTTTAGTTGCACCCTATAAAATGGGGTTGTCTGTTGTGTGCTCACCGCAGTGCCCAGAAATTGATCACAAATGACTTCCATATGCTCCCTCCCTGGTGGACTGATGCAGACGAGAAGTAGAAGACCATCTACTTTGCAGCCTTCGATTCGGTCAGGAGCTTTTGTGGCGTGTGACGATTTAGCTCTCCATGGTTGCTGTCATGGATTCCATTTTACTGTATCTGCTTCGTAGTAGTTTGCATGTTGATGGTATGTACACATGCAGGTGAATGGAGGAATGGAGAGAACGAGAAAAGGCAGGTCCGTCTAGCGAGAGCGAGTTATGTATCGGAGCTCCTCTCACACCACGCGAGGAGGTGAGGATGGTCGTCACCATCTTCCTCTCTCGTGTGGAGTGAGGGGAGCTCCAATAACTCTCTCTCTCTCTCTCTCTCTCTCTCTCTCTCTCTCTCTCTCTCTCTCTCTCTCTCTCTCTCTCAGTATTGCGTATATGAATCAAAAGATCGTGCCTCATACCGTTCATCCTATAACATTGTTCCTTTTTGCAGTTTCAGATGTTTCATGAAGAAAAAATCACGTAGAATGTTGCTAAAAGTGAAATAAAAATGTTCCTTTGTGGGATAAGAGAATGTTGCGATACCGGGCTTGAATGGTATGATAGATCTACTTCTTGAACGCATCTATCACGATTTTGACGTTTCTTGAATAGATCTATCATCAATATAAGTGTCCATAATTTTGACTTTCTTTTGGCACATAATCTTGTGAAGCGTATATACTTCTCGTTTGTTGCTTATTTTGCATATATTGCCACAAAATGATGTTTACATGATTTTGTAAATAACCTTTGTATAGTATCAAATAAAGAAGAAGAAGGGGAAGAAGAAGAGAGAGAAAATTTTAAATCTTAATAGATTTGAAATATAATGAGAATAATATTAGACACCGATACTTCCATGCTTTTTATATACTGAAATCACGTTTTTTGACTTGCTGAGACGAGCTTGGTAAAAACCTCATCTTCTTTTTTCAGTACTTGTACCAATTAACGTAGATATTAATACCACATATATTTTGTATGCTTGTTAACTTATATGTTGATATGTTGACAGCCCATTGTTTTTTAACTCACTCTTCAAACAGTATACTTTCGGGGACATGGATGCGACATATAATACACGGTCTTACGACCATTCACTGCTAAATCTTTTATGTTTGATCCGTCTTAGAGCTTTCACGGACAGCATACCGACCAATGCGAAGCTTCTTTAAATTATTGTATATTCGACTCTTTTTTTATTATATATTCCTCGTGTCATGTTAATAAACTTGTTGATCGGACATGTCATGTGAATATTCGACCAAGTTGCATATACGTAGATACATGATGAATTTGATAGCACGTTTGTGAGGATCGAAAGAACAACTCTAGATAGCTAGTTTTTGTCTCACACGCAAGGGTTTCTTATATGCTTCCGGTCATCACAATACACAAACATTTGGAATCTTGTCTTTGGACCAGAGAGCATCATCTGCTTTGCAGTTTGTGATATTTTCACTGTACAGAAAGTTCTACAATGAAGTAGTGATGAAGAATTAAACATATGTTAGCTGCATTTTTCAGTGCTCTTACCGTATATGAATATTTCCCCCTCTTCTCTCTCTCTCTCTCTCTCTCTCTCTCTACACGTGTTGCCAAGGCTTATGGGGTCTGCGACCCTAATGTCCCGATTAGGCTTGACGAGGGTAACAGTGAAAATAAAGATTACCACTTCTATCAAATACTTGAAACGGTAATAGTTCGGTTAGATTCATATTTGAGTGAGTTCCGCAGATCCTGGAGGAATTCTGCAGCCAAGACAACATAGGAGAGCATTTCAATCTCCCTTTGCAAAGCATTTAGAAATCGGTTCTTGCAATTCAAAAGAATCAAAACAATGTGTTCTATCTTCCTTCAACGTAACAGCACATGTACGCATCAAGAATTCCAACGTCCACTGGATCGTGGAGCAATGTAAATATGCCACCAGCTCTACAATCCATTTATTGGGATCAATTTCCAAAATAGAGTATAATGCAGAATCTCCAAAACTGTAGGTTTCGTGACCAGAATCTCCAAATACAAATCCAGATAACAAATTTCAAAACAGAGCTAACGAGTTATTCACCGCTTTGTATTCCAAGATAATATACTTCTGCATAGAACCAGATGAACGAGCCATTGACCGATGGATGATGAGCCATCATTTATGGCCAAAACAAACGTTTCTTATTACCAACGATTGATCAAGCAACAACCTGGGCAAAAAGGAGCCTCCGGATCTGTAAAAAGTGAATTTTTGTTTCTCAGTTAGCCGAGGGCATGGATGATTGATAAAATTGGATCCAACAATAAGAGGCGAGAGTCTGTGTTTTCAGCAGAGGGTGCGTTACTAAGGTAACAGAGAAACAGTAAACAAGTAGTGAAGCCTAAATAAGCATGACTAATTCATAGCATAATCCAGGAGCAGGAATTGTCGGTCAAGGCCCATCTCTGATTAGATAAAGATGAAAAATGATCATTTCAAGCCCTCAGCAAATATTCTTCAAATGCTTCATGGTGAGAGACATAAATCCTAACAAGTGATGTCAAACCATGTCCTAGGATCTGTGTTCCATGGCAGTATAACCTAAAATATAGAAGGATGAGATGACTTGGCAAGACTGCTTCATATGGTTTTGGTTGAAAAAGACATACTTAAATGCCCCTATTTGTTAAATAAGTTCCTGGAATTGTATACCTCTGGTTTCTCAAAGATAGATCATATACATAGAGCAAGGATTTATAGAAAATATCATATGGAAATTGGGACAAGAATATTCACTATATTTAAGCATTTAAGTACCAAAATAAATGATAAAAAATTGTAATACTATAAGAAAAATGAGGAAGAATCATGAAAGTTAGAACCTCTGGAAGTTTCTTCCGGAAGACGACATCAAGTCTGGCATCAAGTGTGTTCTCACAAACAATTTCCCCATCTATAGATGCCAAAACAACACCTCCAGAGCTGAATTATCAAAACCAACCATCAGTAAAAACTTTTATTTGGTTGCTAGAGTTTTCAGAGAACAATCACTTTTTCACAAAACAGCCACTCATACCAAAGCACTAAGCATTGCTGTGGACAACTTCACGCTAGAAATCAAATAAGGCCATAAAAAATTTGCAGGATAATTGTAGGCTTTTGATTCTGTTACATACATACAGGCCAGCAAAGATTTAAGAAGTGGATTTAGGCATTTTATATGAGTTCAAAAAGTTTATAATTCACTAAATTTTTTCCCTCAGAAGTTAATTTCCTATTTATCTTAGGTTGATATTTTATGCATACATACATACGTGTGTGTGTCTATATATATACATATACATATATATATATATAAATATATATATATATACACATATACATATATATATATATACATATACATATACATATATATATATATATATATATACATATATATATCACGAATATCTTGTGGGACATTCTTTTTACCTTCTGTTCAAAATAATCTCCAAATATGTCCCAGAAAATTTTTAACTTTCCAATACAATGTATCTTTACAGCTAAATTAGTTGTATGTTATTCCTGCTTGTCATTAAAAATTTTGCTGCACAGTGAAAGGTGTAATTGGAGCTCAATTTGAGAAAAATAAGATCCATCAGGATAGATCATTGTCACAAAATGTCACAAGTAAGATGTAAGGACAAATGCTATGAATCCAACATGAACCACTGCAATGTAGACAAACAGAACCCAATAAGGTGTATGATTACAAACTAGTCAGATTAGTATGTACGAACCAACATTTGTCAATCTAATAAGCACCAGCAAGGATCATACAACATGATACCACTCATTAATCATTATACTTTTCTCTTTAAACAAGTGGTGAACGTGGGTTTCATTCCAGGACCTTACATTGATCTAACAAAATTTTTACAAGTAAAACTAGCTAACACCTTCCAAATTTGTTGGATGAGATCTCGATTCCTCATAAAAGTGAATTGGATACACCACCAGACTAATATTTTACCGTTCAATATACTGCTCAATTATTTATATATTTTAAACTAAAACCAAATGATTATGGTCAGTATATTACCCGGTATGTCAGTGCCATATTAATCCAACAGGTTGTCAAAATCAGCACCGAAGATAAGATGTATCATTTCGATTAGTATAAATCATTTGTTCTCTCAGATGATATGACCCTATGAAAAATCATGTAAAATCTCCCATTGATGACATATTTTTTGCATCAAATCAAGTCATTTTCATGCTATGCAATAATTCTGTCTTCTGAGCAATTAGTAACAAAAGGGATCCTAACAAGTTTCTAGATTCATCAAAAGCAGGTTGGGAAGAAAAATGAAACAATAAGAAAAGACTGTTTACAACTTGGCTTCCCTATGCCACCTAGTACAAATCCAAAAGAGAAGCTCTAACTTTAATGTTAGTAAGTTAATATGAAATTTCGATGAAAGATATATTACCAGTAGGGACCATGAGCATTAGCATGAACAGGAGGTGGTGGCAAGAAAATGTTATTGTCAACGACAATATCGGGAGCATGAGCATTTGCTTTCTTTGCATATTCTTCCTTTGCTGGATTCAAAACTGATTCAACAAGATGAAGATCGTCTTTGCGACAACGCAACAGAACAGCTGGCTCTTTCAATCTTAGCAAGCTCTGAAGGACAAGAATTAATCATTTCTGTGAAAAAAAATGACAGGTGGCAAAAGATAAATCAACAAATGAAGGAAGATAACATTATTGTCACACTGATCGGTAAAGTCAGTATCTAATGCCTCAAAAGTATGTGTTTGAGACATTGCTTTGCAATAAAATTAAGAAAGTGCAAAAAAGATTGAGATAGTGCCTAGATTGCATCAGAGTACATGAAGTATATGAAGCAGCATTTATCAATTATGAGAACCCCTTTCTGCAACATCCACTTTAGGAAACACAAAAACACTATTACGACATTATTTGAACCTGGACAATTAGGTCTTTCAGAAGCTTTTCGTAAGATTGATGATTATTGCTGACAAGCAGGAGCTCCTTTGCAGCAGCCTCTTTCATGGAGTTAACTAAGTCATCCTGTTCTTGAAGAACTTTTATACGAGAAGCATTCAGCTGCATGGAGTACTCACTGGCCAGAACAATATATTGCACTGTCAAAACATGAGTGATAACCAAATATAGAAAGTAGCAATGTACAACATGAGCTTTATCACAAATATCTGGACTGTGCTTGTGTACATGCATTCATAATCATGTGAAACATGTAGAGCCCATATTATCATTCACATGTTTATTGATCTGAGTCAATGAAACAGTCATTCTACAATTAAAGCTCCATAAATCTGCATTGGTAGGAATCTTGTGCACTAGGCTGTCCTTTCATACACATATTTAGATAGCCTGATATCTAACTTATGTATGACCTCAATACGTAGGCATCATGTGAAAGATAATTCATTTAGGCTCTCCACTAGAGCAGACTTTCCTCATTATTACGTATAGAAATGAGACATCAGCATGATGAAAGTAATAAAATTTCAAGTCAATTTGGAACTCTTAAATGGATAACAAGTTTGAGTTTCTTCAAAACAAATCCACAAGCTTCATTTTTAAGTTGGTCTCAAGTTAATTGATAAATTAGTACAGAATTTTATAAGTTCCCACATAGTCTCTGTATATATGAACTCAACAAAAATAGGACATTCAGAATAAGAGAAGAGTATGACTCCAGATCAATTCAAAACCAAAGACGAGGTAGGATGTTAGTATCATTGTTCAGATTTATGATATCAATTATTATGACTTTGGCTCTTCAAGGATGTAAAGTAATAATGTTAACTTACTGCTTTACTTGTTTTCATCTTTTAGTTCTATTTAAGTTCTCTGTTATATGCACCTCATATTTGAGTTAACTAAAGATGGATCATGAGCAAAAGCACTCCATCACAAGACAAAATGGTACCAGTCTGATATTATTTTTTTTATTTTTTTAATGATGACAAGCGGTACACCTTCTTGTATGCTGAACTGGTGGATTGGGAAAAGTAATACCGCACAATGAGTGTAAAATAACACAAATCAAAATGACAACTTATTCAGAGATCTTTATAGGCAGTTAATCACAAACAATAATTGCACATTAAAGGAGAAAGGTCAAACACATTACATTTTCTTTTGAATTTCTACTTGCTTCTCCTTCCTTTCATATTCTTGCCTAATCTTCTTCTTTTCAGCCACAAAAAGTTGCAATTTTTCAATATTGAATTCCTGCAAAACCCAAAATGCATGGAACAAAGTCTTGAACAACAAGAAACATTTCGAAGAGTGATGTACCCACAAAAAATAATACAAAGTGAGACCACAAATGCAGCTATGCAGGAAGGCCATAAGAACAGGCCACAAACATTAATAAGAAACTTTTCTGCATACAAAATCTAATGTATAGGACTCTTCTCTTCATGGAAAATCTCATTCAAAGAAGGAAGAACGACAGGGCATTACTCTAAAAATTAAAGGGAACCGTAACAAAATTGACGGTCTTCTGAAAGCGAGATCTTCTTGGCATAACAGGCAAATCAAACTTGTTCTCTATGCGACCTAAAGCCTGAGAATTGAATATAGAGTTATACACCTTCTGTGGAAGATCAATACAGACAACCAAATCAAAGTTAGAACCCGTAGAAACATGAAAACAGATATCATCTAGAAATCCGTGAAGCATTCCAAAATGCTTGAAAAGATGCCCCTTCAATAAGCACAAAGAGCTACCCAAACAAACATATCAGGAAGCAAAATTGACGAACGAGAAATCCCTCCACAGGATAGCAAATCCCTCGTACGACATCATGAATAATCTGTCGCTATGCGTATTTTGATTAACGACAACACAAAATTCAACCCCAAAGACGAGCCGAGGACAACATAAACAACACCTAAAGAGTCCGTAAAGGGTCAGCAAAGATGCCATGCTCAAGAATTCTCACCCAAACCCAAACCAAGAGCCGAAATTGGCACCGGCAAACAAGCAATTGGGAGAGGTCCGAGAAGATCTAGGACAAGGGATCGTGGGAGGCACCTCCTCAGCAGCGCCGGAGATCTCGTTGGCCTTCTCCTCGGCCTCCTGGTGGATGAACCGCAACATCTGCTGGATCTGCTTGGAGACATCGGCGTCGTTCATCTTCGGTTGGATGCAACAGCTCTCGATCGAGGGAGGAAGAGGAGAGGGACGACCATATCGGGGTGGACCAAGAAGAGGGAGGCAAGTAACATGAGCGGAGCTTGGTTCAATTATTACTTGGACCGAGCCAAGAAAACTACCGGGACCTAATACCGTTGCCTGCACCAGCCCTAGCTCTCCGTAGTTGAACGGTAGGAGAGGAATCCGAGAATCTCGCCGCACGTAGCGCTTCTCCCTCGCTCTGATTCATCTCTCTAGTTTCTTTTGGAGGATGGATTTCTTGTTCCTATCTGTTGTTTTGTTCTTGTAATTGATCTCTGCTTGTTGGGGCTTGTGGGGTTCAGGATCATGTCTTCCGCCATGGCTGCCAAGCGGATCCTCAAGGAGCTGAAGGATCTGCAGAAGGATCCCCCCACGTCTTGCAGCGCAGGTATCTGGGATTTCGACGCCTCCCGTGCCGCATCCTTCGCCTCCGTGTTTTTACCTTAATAGTATGAAGTCGATTTGGGTTATGGATCTCGATGTGGTTATTGCTAGCTTTCTATCCGAAAGCATATCGTCGATTCCAACTGCTCAAATTCCTTTTCTCCTCTATCTCCTTTCTTGGGCTTGAAGGCAATCGAGTGGACGTCTGGATATAGTAGGCTGAAACTGTGCCTATGCAATTTTTTTATTTTAGGAGCACATTGCAATCACAAATTGACGATTTAGGATGAAATGATTTGAAGAAGATTGCTTTTGTTTTAATACCTGAACGATGATTTCATCTCAAACTGTTGATTTGGTATTTGATTGGATTTGCATATGGAAAGGTACGACGTGAATTGTTTATTGGTGATTTCATCTCATCTAAATTCTTATTGCTCACCTTAAGTAGGGCAGATAAAATGTTCGAAAAATAAAGCAAAGATAGAGAAGAAATTTTGATGAGGATCCGAGATACCATGAGCTGTATACCATATCGTCGCAAGAGAACAGCATAGAGAATTAGGGCACCATATGGAATACTCGTCGAAGAAGGGACACAAAGAAAAAGTACTCCATCCTTATTAAGAATAACATTTTCCGAGAAGCTCAATTAAATATCTCCTTTCACAGAACGTGGGCTTCCGTGTGCAAATATGTACTAAAAGAACATAAAAATTCATTCACTTGAGGGAAGCACTCCGTTCAACACATCCAAGAAACCACACAGCATAAAAAAAGTCCATATTAGAGAATAGATGTTGTTCGTAAAATAAAAGGATTAAAGGAGTGGGATCTTGAGTTACAGGCCAATATCATAATGAACATAAACACTCTAAAAATTATTTTGAAAAAATAAGAGTCATCTACATTATGAAAAGACCTTTGAAGAATAACCCCTTCTACCTTTGAAGAATTAAGGGAAAAATATCTTTTCCTAGATTGACTTACCTGTAACTTTATCTTTGAGAGACCACTCATAACCAAGCAACTACTACTTTATGAAAAGACTACGCTAAAAAAAAATCTTAAGTTGCCAAATATTTAACGTTGTTCTCTATGTCTATTCACCTAGTGTAAGATTCCAAGATTACATTGGGGTAAATAACTACTATGATCTATGGATTTTAGATGAGTTTTATTTTGAATAATATAACAAGAAGGAATACCAAACTAACCAACTTATTATGGCCATCAAACAAAGCTCACTACTAAAGTACTTGACAGGCCAAAATACAGGTTGGGCAGAAAGTCTGGCACCCCCTTCCACAAAAAGAAAAATGTCCCCATTACTGCCATCACAAATTTGCCCAATTACAGTATATGCCGGCATGAAAACTTGCATGAAAGATTTCTGCGGTTAAAGTTTGACTCCAAAACCAATGACCTATTTGAGGAAAGAGTAATAACCACATTATACGGATGCATACTAAGAAGGCTTCAGCGGAAAAAGATGTATTGGACAAATTCAAAAAACATCAAGTTAATGTACAATGAAGAATTTGCACAAATCACTTATCATATGGAGGAAGCCAGAATCAAAGAAGCAGATAGCCACAATCAAAACACCTTCCAAAAATTACTGCAGGAAGGAGATGGATGTTTGGTAACCACAAACAATAAACAAATCGCATAAATAAATGTCACTACAAGACAATTTGGCGATAAGGCTGTAGAAGATTTACGCTTTATCGCACACATGCACCCTAATCAGTTAAAGCAGAGAAAAGGAACCCTTACTGCTTTAGAGTTCGCATACGTATCACTTAAAGCAGCTAAAGAAATAAAAACTCTTGAAAAATGTAAAGCAGCATTGACTAATAAGTTGCTCTTCAACAACACATGGAGGCCCATGGCTATAGGCCTTCTTGACCAACAAAACACGCAGAAAAGGGAGTGGTGGGAACCCCGTTAGAGCACCACTCCAGAGGAACAAATGAAATTAAAGACCCTGTATACTGCTTGGCCAATTCAACCGTACATCGAGAAGTTTTCAAAATCCATCGCTATGATGATAACTTACTCCACCGAGAAGAATTGGGAACCCAGTAAGTGGTTACAAAACAAACAGAACAACCAATTGAAAACCACTGAACAAAGCTATGATCAAGAAGATGAGCAAGACCCACAAAATGAACTCATAATAATAAAGTAAAAGATTAGGTTCCAAGTTGCTGGGGGTACTAATAATTTCAAAGATAAATCTAATGAACTGCCTGAAAGACTCAGAGTTTTGGGAGATGAAAGAAGATCCACCTGAACTGATCCTGATCCTAAAGATGGAGCCTGATCCTAATGACCAACTACACCTGACCCTGATGAACACCACCACCTGAAAACCTCAATGGTCTCCTAATGAGATGATCTCAAGGATGCCTGAAATTGCATTCTTCGAAGTACATGAGACACCCTTTTCGAGAGCTAATTCAAATGGTCTCTTGGGGAAAATTCGAACCAATGCCAGTCAATGGTCGCTTAATGCAAATTCCGACCATTACCAGGATTAGATCATATTGTGAATTATAGGGGCATTAAATGGCATTATACTCACTACATTGCTCACAAGCAAGGAAGTGAGAGACCCAAACCCCTTTCTAACAGACCAAGCTACAAGCAAGGAGAAGACATTTTCAGAGTAGTCTCCCCTTTTGGAGATACCCTCTCGAAAGGATATTTTGACAGATATATCAGAATTCAGGTACACTTACAAGCAACATAAACAACTCTTTTGGTACTTGTTGGTCTCTTGTCTCGAAAAGAAGATCAACAGATAACAATTCACTCATAGATCAATAATTATGATATGAAATCACGAGCAAAAATATCTAAAAGAAAGAATAAGAAACAGAAAGAATAAGTATTCACATAAATTGCATTTCCTCAATCGATACAAAAAGGTGATACGATAAGACATCTCAATGGTAGGGAATAGCACTTAAAATGTACAACAGCAAAGGAAAAAAAGGGCTTCTCAAGAACTGTGAAAAATACACCCATGAGAAAGCACACTCAAAAACAACTTTACTGCTAACATAAGCCTTTCTTGTTCTTACCAACAATTTAAACTGTTAAGAAATGAAAAAAAATAGGATCTAACAAAAGTGTAGTAAACAACAACGATAACAAAAACACCAAACAAAAATCCAATAAAAAAATCAATACTCATCTAAAGAAATTCTTATTGCTCACCTTAAGTAGAGCAGATCAAACGCTCGAGAGACAAAACATAGATAGAGAAGAAATTTTGATGAGGATCCAAAATACCATGAGTCGTACTACTATCATCATCGCAAGCGAACAGCATGGAGAATTAGGGTACCATCATTACCATGTTAAAACACTCATCAAAGAAGGGATACAAAGAAAAAGCACTCCATCCTTACTGAGAAAACATTTCCCGAGTTCAAAGGAGCTCAATTAAATATCTCTTTTCACGGAGCATGGGCTTCCATGTGCATATATGTGCTCAAAGAAAATAAAAATCCACTCACTTGGGAGAAGCATTCCATTCAACACATCCAAGAAACCATTAAAGCTCAAACATAACATAAAACGAGCCCACGGAGAGTAGATGTTCACAAAATAAAGTGGTTAAAGGAGTGGAAACACATATACGAAAATCTTGAGTAGCAAGCTAATCTCATAAGGAATATAAATGCTCTAAAAATTTTCTTTGAAGAAACGAGGGCCATCCTCATAAAGGAAAATATCATACAAAAGAGATTTGATGAGTACTTAAAAGTAATAATTACCTCTTCAAATATACTTTTGAGGAATTAGGGGAAAGATATTGTTGAATCTCGGATTTTGATGATGAAGTCAACTGATTTGTTATTTGATCTAATCCATATTATTGAGATAAGTGTACTATGATAGCAATGAAGACATAAAGCAAATTACTAGAGTCAAGTACGTTGGGAGTTCGAGAGTCTACCGGAAGTCCGAAGGATCATCAGAAGTGCTGCTAGAACTAGCCGAGAATAAATCGGGAACTTGCGGAAGGTTTCGGAAGTTCGCTAGAAGGATCGTTGGAGGTTCAAAAGGTGGCCAAAAGATTCATCGAACTCACCATAAAGTCCGGGAGGTTGCTAGAAGTCCGCCGGAAGATATCTGAGGGTATGTCGGAAGTCTGTCGGAAGAAGACTCGATGTTGCTGGTTTTTAATTTGCTTAGAATATATTTTTAATCTCATAATTAACATGTAATTAGGGTTAGGAATAGGTGATAATCCTAATTAATCTTAGTAGAGGCTAATTGGGCCTTAATTGAACTGAATTAGGTCGGATTCAGAGCCCATTCACTAGTGCTGACCATGTCTGGTGGTGGCATTACCTCGAAAATAGATTCCCAAGTAGTCTAGGGCAGTGGGACCATGTCTGGTGGTGGCATTACCCCGAAAATAGATTCCCAAATAGTTTGGGCAGTGGTACCGCCCTAGGTCAACGGTGGTACCGCTTGACAAGCGATGGTACCGCCCTTCTATAGAATCCGAGGACCCTGTGAGATGGTAGTACCACTAGACTGGGTCTTGGTATCACCCAATACACTAACAGAGTAGGGTCAACTGGCGGTGGTACCGCCAGTACCCTGAAATTTGGGATATGATTCTTTATAGCTTCAATTCTAAAGCCAATTGAGTCTATAAATACCCCTCTCTTTTCAGTTGGCTAAGCATATTGAGAAGTGATAAAAACTGAGTTAAAGCTATAGCAAAATTACATTCAATAAGCTTGAGTGTTCACCTCCCAAGTTTTATTTTGTCAAAATTCTATAAGAGTGTGAACCACTTGTAAAAGTTTTTAAGAAGGGTACTTGGTCCTTCCCCTTCAAGAAAAGTTGATAGTGGAAGTTGGGAACCTCGTCGGAGGAGGTTTCGAAAGTTGATGTAAGTCATTTGACCAAACCACTATATATCGCTGCGAACTTCTCTTGACATGTGAGTTTTAATTTATTGTATTTCAATCTTTACTTAGTTGCGATCTCTCGATCTCCTCCTCTCTACCTTCTATCGCATTCACTCAAATTACTTTGCTGAAATCTTTTTCGTCGGATCGAAATTCCTCTATGAATAACTCTTTCCGAAATCGATTTCAAAATTACGATTTTTATCCGTTGCACTAATTCACCCCCTCCCCCTCTTAGTGTCGCTTAGATCCTAACAATTGATATCAGAGCATGGTCACACTCATTTGGTTTAAAACCCAAAAGAGATGGCGTATTCTGGCATGTAAGAGGGTCATTCAATTACTCATCCACCCTTGTTTAATGGGGTCGGATTACACCTATTGGAAGACTCGTATGAAGATTTTTCTTATTTTCATGAATTTTAAACTTTAAAATATTAAAAATGGATTTCAAAGATCTTCTTTTCTGATGAATGAATAGAATAAATTGGAGAAGAAGATTTTTGCTCTTAATGCAAAGGCTATGAATGTCTTATTTTGCGGAATTGATAAAAATGAGTTTAATCATATTTTGATTTGTGAATCGACTTTTGATATTTGGCAGACTCTTGAAATCACACATGAAGACATTAGCCGAGTGAAAGAGTCCAAAATTAATCTTTTAGTTCATTCTTATGAATTATTTCAGATGAAACCAAGTGAGTCATCGGAGACATGTACACCCGTTTCACGAATGTCGTCAATGGACTCAAAGCACTTGGTAAATGTATTTTTAATTTCGAACTTGTCACTAAAATTTTAAGATCCTTTCCAAAAAGTTAAGATCCAAAAGTTATGACCATTTAAGAGGCTAAGGACCTAAAAAATTTTCCACTTGAAGAACTCACTGGGTCATTGATGACCTATAAAATGACATGTCATGCTCATGATGAGCTCGAGAACCCCTTTTTAAAGAACAAGAAGGATATGATATTGAGAACATAAGAAGACCATTTGAAAGAATCTTCAAGTGACAAGGACCTTGATGATGAACTTGCACTCTTGACTTGAAAATTTAAAATTTTTTTAAGAAAGAATAAATTTAAAAATGACACTAAAAATAAACTTAAACCTAAAAGAGAACAAGTGATATGTTACGAATGCAAGAAGTCGGGGCACTTCAAAAGTGAATGCCCCCAAGCCAAGAAGAAGTAACCAAGGAGGAAGAAGGCTCTAAAGGCAATATAAGATGACTCATGTGGCTCCGAAGATGAAGAAGCAAATAAGGAGGAGTCCAACTTCGCATTGATAGCTTTCGGAGAAGAGGTATACGAGTTATTTACTTTGACAAACTTTCAATTGCTTTTCATAAATTATTTAATGAGTGTAGAGCTATTAGTAAAAAGTTTAATTTATTAAAAAAGAAGCATGCTATCTTATTAGATAAACTTAAAAGTCTTGAACTTGGAACTCTCTCTTTACCTCCATGCTCTAAGTGTGAACACTTAGAGGCAATCAAAAAGGAGAACTTGCTACTTAAAGAGACCCTAAGTAAGTTTAAGGTCAGTAGCAAAGGCTTGAACTTAATCCTTACAAACAAGGGTCACATCGGAAAAAGAAGTAGAATTGGATTTGTGAGTGGATCTCACCATACTCCAACCACTTTCATTAAAGGACCCACACTACATATATCATCTCATTTAAAATGTAACTTTTGTTGCAAGCTTGGACATATTATTTACAAATGTCTATTTAAGAAAATTAGTCCACACAAATTGATGTGGATTCCTAAAGGAACTATAAGGAACTCAATGAACAATGACAAGATTAGTGGATCAATATTTGAGGCACCCAAGTTCAAATGGGTACCTAAAAACTATCCTCTTTTGTGGACACATTTATCCACATAAGCTTGGAGCAAGAGATGATACCTCGATAGTGGATGCTCAAGGCACATGACCGGAGATCCATCTCAATTCTCTAAACTCACTAACCAAGACGAAGGGTATATCACCTTCAGAGATAATAACAAAGGTAAAATCATTGGCAAGAGAACTATAGGTAATAAATCAAGCCTTTTAATTGATGATATATTGTTAGTAGATGAATTAAAGTATAATCTTTTGAGTATTAGTCAATTATGTGATAAAGGATATATTGTGAAATTTAAATCTAATGCTTGCATTATTGAAAAATCACACAACAATACATCTATGATTACACTAAAATAAAATAATATCTACACCATCAACATTGATGATCTTAGCAATGAAATATGTTTTTCAGTTTTGAATGATGATGCTTGGCTTTGGCATAGGAGATTAGGTCATGCTAGCATGAAACTAATTTCTTAAATCACATCTAAAGAACTTGTAAGAGGTATTTTCAATATTAAATTCATTAGAGACAAAGTGTGTGATGCTTGTCAACTAGAAAAATAAATAAAAAGTAGCTTTAAACCAAAGAATCAAATAAGCACCAAAGAATCAAATAAGCACCTATGGACCATTACAATTGATCCATATGGATTTATTTGGACCAATTGACACAATGAGCCTATGAGGTAGCGAATATGCGTTTATAATTATAGATGACTATAGTAGATATACTTGGACCTATTTCTTGGCTCACAAAAGTGTTTGGATCGAAAAAGGCACTAAGAGGGGGGGGGGAGGTGAATTAGTGCAGCGGATTAAAAACGTAACTTTGAAGCCGATTTCGCACAAAGACAAGTTCGTAGGAAGATTTCGATTCAATGAAAGAGAACTTATAAGAAGTTGCTTGAGTAAAGGAAATAGTAAGGAACTAAGCAATTTGCAGCTAAGTAATAAAATGATTCAGAAATATAAACACTCACACATTCATGAACACAATAATGTATAGTGGTTCGGTCAAATGACCTACATCCACTCTTGAAGCCTTCACGATGAGGCTCCGCACTTCCACTAGCAAATCCTTTGAAGGGGAAGGACCAAATACCCCTTTCAAAATGGTAGATCGAAAATCATATCAATGATGATAAATTTTAATCTCCCTCTTATCTATATGCCGCATAGATAATAAAACTTATCAACACTTATAAGTTTAATTTTATCATTCAACATACAACCCTTTACAAGAGGTTCACACTCTTACAAGATTTCTCAAGAAAAAGAAGGAAGTGAACACTTAGCAAGAGACAAGGCTTTTCAAGACTATTCAAAGACTTAAACTCAAGATTCTAACTCTCAAAAGGGTGCCCTTTTAGCTAAGAAGGGGGGGGGGTATTTATAGGCTCAAAGAGGTTTAAATTTGTGCTCCAAATTTGAACTTAATTTGAGTTTCCCGGTTTCAGCCTGTCAGAGGCGGTGGAACCGCCTATCAGAGGTGGTGGAACCGTTAGTCCAGGCAGATCGACACAATTTCTCCTCTAAGAGGGGCGATGCCACCGCCCCACCAGCGATGCTACTTCATCCCAAGTGGGCAATAGGGGTGGTGCTACCGCCCACCAAAGCAAAGGGTAAATGAATGCCACTGCTCCAGTGGGTGGTTCAAAAGAACCGCTGCCCATTCAACTAGGGCTGAATGGGCCCTGTTTAAGGCCCAATTTGGCCCAGTAGAAGCCCGGTTGGCCCCTACCAAATTTAGAAAGGATTATTTCTAAATTCTTGCTCTAATTATGTGCAAAATACGAAATTAAAACATAATTCTAAGTGATTTAACCCGACATTCTTCAAGTCAACCTCCGGTGAGCTTTACGGTGAGATTTCGGCGGACTTCCGACACTTCCCTCGGATTTCTTCCAGCGGACTCCCAGCATACTCCCAGATTGTATGGCAAGCTCAACGAGTCTTCACTAGCTTCCGAATCTTCCATCCATGTTAAATCCTTTGATTGATTTAGTAAGTTTCCAAAAGAAATTGAACCTTCGACGATCTTTGCAATGAACTTCCAAAAACTTCGGTAAGTCCTTGATTCGATCTTGGTTGGTTCTGGCAATACTTCCGATGATCTCTCGGACTTCCGATGAACTCTTGAACACCCGATAGACTTGACCACGGTAAATCGCTTTATGTTTTCATCCCATCGTAGTTATACCTGCACACTTATCTCGACAACATATATTAGTACAAATATTTCATCAATTGACTTCATCATCAAAATCCGAGATTCAATAAAAAGTGATTGTTTTAAATATTTCTCTAAATTTTATAAACTTGCTCAAAACGAAAAGGATTTTATAATTTCATTAATTCGAAGTGATCACAGTGGTAAATTTTAAAACCGTGACTTCCAAAATTTTTACAAATCTAATGGATATACCTATAATTTCTCTACTCTGAGGAATCCACAACAAAATGGAGTAATAGAAAAAAAGAATAGGTGTTTACAAGAAATGGTAAGAACCTGCTAGTCATATGTGCCCTGCAAGGCAATCACATGAGTAATAGTACTTGTGACTTGATATGCACTCTTTCTTTTTGCTTATTATTAGGTATTTTATCACTTTATCTTACATGTTGCATAAATTGTGATGTCCTTAGATCTGTGCAATGGGAATCGAGTCGTGATGAGATCACGATAATGAGACTGATTCACCTTTAAACATAGACGCTAAATAATCCTAGTCATAGGTTACTCGAGAAGGATATCAAGATAATCGGATAGATTGGTGTGTTGTATATCCGTCCATATGATGGAGGTGGCTGGTCTCATAGCTACTCATGTGGAGACACTAAGGGTACAATGCAGATGCTCATTGGGGAATGAGTTCACTGATTGATCCATCTACGGAATGCTGGATGGTTATTGATACCTCACGTCAGACAACGATTCTGTAGTCCCAGTAGTGTATCTAGTCCTTAGACTTGAGACACCAAGGATGTCCTGTATGAGTACTCTACTTTTTGATACCGGACTTATAGGTTTGAAAAGTTTCAGATCTAGTACAACTGATTATTGGGAGTAGTAGCCAACCTTACGAGAGCTATTGAGTGTCAATAGAGGATCATCCGCTCTCGGTATCAGAGAGGAATATCCCATGTATTCTTGCTCGAACAAATCCTTGGCCAAGGTTATTCGGATTAAGAGAGAAAGAGGTCTCTGGGAGAATCCAACAAGAGCAAGACTCGATGAGAGACCGTATAGGCCTGACAGCACCATACCCGATATAGGATCTCTAGGATATTAGTTGGATGAGGGACTATAGATACATAATAATCGAGGATAGATAGGTCCAAAGGATTGAATTCCCTTGTATCGTCTAGGGGCTGTGGCGTAGTGGCCTGGTACATTTGCAATCGATGAGTTGGGTGAATTATTATAGAAATAATAATTCACTAAGTCAGAAGGAGTTCTGACAAGTATGACTCACGGCCAGCTCGATATTGGGCCCAGAGGGTCACATACATATGGTAGATATTGCGATGAGTAGAGGTTCGGATATGAGATATCCGTTGGAGCCCCTATCTTATTGGATATCCATTAAGCCCCTGAATTATTGGATCCTAAGATGAGATCCAATAATTACTAATAAGAGATTATTGGGTAGAGACCTACTAATTCAAGAGGCTTGGGTATTTCAATGGGAATCGAGTTGTGATGAGATCACGATAATGCGACTTCAATTGGATGGAAGATCCAATACCCAACAGGGCAAGATCCATTAGGGTTTACAAGAGGCCTCTATAAATAGGAGGGAACCAAAGCTCTATAGGCTAAGAGTTCTTTTTGGTGACCACCTCCTATTCTCCTCTCCCTAGAGAGGTGCATCATCGCAATCTCTGCCGTGTGAATACCGCTAGAGAGAAGGACGCTTGACCTCCTTCATCCTTCCTATAGATCTATAGGGATTCAAGGATATATGATCTTTTTACGTATTTTCTTTTACACATTCAGTTTTCGCGGATTTATTTTGATGCACCGATCTCCGCAGGATGATGGAATCTTTCTACAGGAAATATGTGATTTTATTTTTTGTTCTTCTGCTATGCATGAGATGCCGCCCGATAGGATTTCCCAACAGAACCATGTTAAATGAACATAGTTTACCCAAATACTTTTAGGTCGAAGCCGTTAATATGGCTTGCTATATTATGAATAGGGTTCTAATAAGATCATCTCTATCTAAAACTCCTTATGAATTATAGAATAACAAAAATCAAATGTTTCTTACTTTAAAGTTTTTGATTGCAAATGCTTTATCTTGAATGAAAAGGATACCTTAGGAAAGTTCGATGCAAAATCCGATGAAGGTATCTTTCTTAGTTACTCTTCTAATTCTAAAGCTTTTCATATTTTTAATAAAAGAACCTTAGTTATAGAAGAGTCTATTCATATTGTTTTTAATGAAATTTTTGAATTTAAGAAAAATAATTTTGATGATGATCTTTATTTTGATGGTTTAAATTTGAATGAAATCTCTCCTCAAAATAACAACTTGGATGCATCTTTTTCCCAAATTTTCTTACCTAAGGAATGAAAGTATGTAGATGCTCATCCAAAAGAGCTACTTATAGGAGACACATAAAACGGAGTTCAAACTCGTTCTTCCTTTAAGAATTTTTGTGCCAACGTCACTTTTCTTTCTCAATAAGTGCATTAACGAAGCCTTGAAAGATGATTCTTGGGTTATTGCAATGCAAGAAGAATTGAACCAATTTGAGAGGAATGAGGTATAGAAGCTGATTCCTAAACCTAGTGACCATTTAGTTATAGGTACTAAATAGGCTTTTAGAAACAAGCAAGATGAATTTGGTATCATGGTTAGAAACAAGGCTAGATTAGTGGCCAAGAGTTTCAACCGAGAAAAAGATATCGATTACAAAGAGACTTTCGCTCCTGTGGCAAAATTAGAAGCCATTAGGATACTCCTTGCCTATGCTAGTAGTAATAATTTTAAGTTGTTTCAAATAGATGTCAAAAGTGCTTCCTTAAATGATTTTATTTCCGAAGAAGTGTTTGTTGAACAACCACTTGGTTTTGAAAACTCTCTTTTTCCTAATCATGTGTTTAAATTAACTAAGGTTCTCTATGAATTAAAATAAGCCCCAAGGGCTTGGTATAAGAGACTTAGCTCATTTCTAATTTCAAATAATTTTACTAAAGACAAGGTTGATACTACATTGTTTGTTAAGCATTTTGAAATTAATTTTCTTATTGTTCAAATTTATGTTGATGACATTATCTTTGGTTCAACTAACGAATCACTATGTAAATCATTTGCCAAATATATGAGTCATGAATTTAAAATGAGTCTAATGGGTGAACTAACCTTCTTTTTAGGATTGTAAATTAAATAACTTAGTAATGATATATTTCTTAATCAAATTAAATATATATTAGAATTGTTAAAATGATTTAACATGGATAGTTCAAAAGCCATAAACACTCCTATGAGTACTTCCACTAAGTTAGACATGGATGAAAGTAGAGAAAATTTTGATAAAAAAATATATAGGAGAATAATAGGTAGTTTACTTTACCTATCGCAACTAGACTGGATATCATATTTAGTGTAAGACTTTGTGTAAGATTTCAAGCTAATCCTAAGTTATCTCACCTTAAAGCCATTAAAAGAATCATTAGATATCTTAAAGGAACTCCTAATCTAGGATTATGATATCCAAAATATGATGACTTTGATTTAAAAGCTTAAGCGGATGCGGATTTTGGCAGATGTAGAATAGATAGAAAAAAACTCATCCGGAATATGCCAATTTTTAAGACATGCAATTGTCTCTTGGACTTCCAAAAATCAAAACTCGGTTGTACTATCTACGGCCGAAGCCGAGTATATAGCTGCAAGTGCATGTTGTGCATAAGTTGTTTGGATGAAAAATACTTTAGAAGACTATGGAATTCAATTAAAGAATATTTTCATAAAATATGATAACACAAGTGCTATTTGTTTAACCAAAAATCTCATTCAACACTCTAGAACTAAGCATATTGACATTAGGCAATATTTTATACGAGATCATGTCAATAATAATAATGTTATTCTATAATTCATTGGTACAAAACACCAATTAGCAGACATCTTCATAAAACTTTTAAATAAAGAATAATTGGACTTCATTTGAAGAGAATTAGACATGCTAAATTGTCCTAATGCATGAAGAGGTTGTATGTATTTTTTCCGAAGCTTTTCAACTTCCGTTGATATTATCTTTTCGGATTTCAAATGATATCTTTACAATATCTTATTTTTGAATGAAAGTCTCAGTTTTATCCTTCTCCGATCTTGCATTGATACTCCTCTTTCATCGTTTAATGTTTCTCCGTTGATGATTTTTTAAATTAAAATCATGCTCTTTTAATGACTTGGTAAAATTGGTTTTATACTCCCTCTACCTCTATTGGGATAAATAAATAGTTCTCTTGATTTATTTTATCCACTCTTACGTATCATTTGAAGTTTGATGATTTTGTCTTCTTGACTCATGCAACTATACATACATTAATATCATGAACTTTGAAGAAGCTTTCAAGTTTGTATACTCTTTTCGGACTCCATTCATGCAAATTTGATAAACTCTTAACTCTTATGTTAATTTCTACATCTTGAGCCTTTATGATTTGATTGTTTATCTTCTATCTCATGAATTATAATGAGAATGCCAAGTTGAACCTTTTATGAAATTTTAATGATAATGTGCTCTACTTCATAAATTTGTAATGGAAATGCCAAACTAAACCTTTAAAGTATGAAAACTTCATCATGACTCTTTCATGAATTTTGAGCTTAGTATGAAAACTTCATCTCTCTTCTTTATGAATTTTTTTAAAAATTTCATGAGCTCTTGATGAAATATTTGATGAATGTCTTGGCTTCAATGATGTATCTTTTTCACTTTACAATTTTTCAGCTTAAATTTTCAAATTGGCTCTTGAACCTTTCATTTCAATCCTTCTTGAATGAACTCTTATAGTTCTTATTATGAGTTTTATTGATTTCATCTCTTTTCTAGTCTCATTTGGTAGAAACAATTCTTGAATAAATTTTTATTGACTTGAATGATTCAATTCAAGAATTATTATGTAAAATTAACTCTTAATACTGAATTTTTCATGAGATCTTAGAAAATTTTATGAACTTTGGCTTTAATGATCTATCTTACGATTTCATTGGCACTAATTTTCAAAAAGAATGATCAAATTGCTCTTTGGTATTCTTTTCTTTTTGTCATTTTTATCAAGGCCTATTCCCTTTTTGTTGATGACAAAGGGGGAGAAGAATATGACAAGATAAATTGATGACTTGATTGATGGAATAATAAATGCCTTGTATGTATCATATTGAATGATGTATCGTAATGTATTGCAATTGCTTTGTATCGAAAATTGATTGATATCCTTAAAAGCCTTGTAATATATCGCAATATGAAGCGTATCGTAATTGGAATGTATTACATGCACCGAAAATGGTTCATACATGCTTTACATGTTAATTTTGTAAAATCGTTATCATATCATGTTTAAATTTGATATCTTTCATTGATATGATAAGTTTTCATCTCATGATGTATCGTAAAATGATATCATGTCTTGCATTTGTGTAATTTTATTTTGATATCATTTGATCCTTGTTTCACTTCAAAATTAAAATTGGACTCATTTGTCAATGTAATAAATGTTTATCATCATTGAACTTAAAAAAATGGGTGTCATGTCTTGACATCGTGAAAAATATGAAGTTCATATTTATGGATGAAAAGATCATGCTTGCTAAGCATGATGATGAGTTTAACGAATGCAACTTATCGGTTTCGGCTTGAATTCAAGGAGATTGAATTCAAGTGTTTCCCTTCTCATAATATGGCATATAGATAGGGGGAGTTAAGGTTAACTCCGTCATCAATTGATTGTCATCATAAAAAAGAGGAAGATTGTTGAATCTCGGATTTTGATGATGAAGTCAATTGATTGGTTATTTGATCTAATCCATATTATTAAAATAAGTATGCAGAATTGACTACGATAGTAATGAAGACATAAAGCAAATTACCGGAATCAAGTACGTTGGGAGTTCGAGAGTCCACCAGAAGTCCGAAGGATCATCGAAAATATTGCCGGAACTAGTCGAGAATGAATCGAGGACTTGCTGAAGGTTTTGAAAGTTCACCGAAAGGATCATCGGAGGTTTACGGAGTTCATCGAGAAAGTTCGGAAGGTGGCCAAAAGATTCGTCGAACTCACTATAAAGTCCGGGAGGCTACTGGAAGTCCGCCGAAAGATATCTGAGGGTGTGTCGGAAGTTCACCGGAAAACTCACCGAAAGAAGAATTGACGTTGTCAATTTTTAATTTGCTTAGAATATATTTTTAATTCCATAGTTAGCATATAATTAGGGTTAGGATTAGGTGATAATCCTAATTAACCCTAGTAGAGGCCAACTTGACCTTAATTGAACTGAATTGGGCCGGATTAAGGGCCCATTCACTAGTGTTGACCATATCTGACGGTGGCACCGCCCTGGGAATAAATTCCTAGGTAGTCTGGGCGATGGTACCATTCTAGATCAACGATGGTACTATCTGACAAGCGATGGTACCACCCTTCCATAGAGTCCGAGAACCCTATCAGACGATAGTACCACCAGACTAGGCAATGATACCGCCCAGTATACTAATAGAGCAGGGTCAACTGGCAGTGGTATTGCCAGTGCCAGGCGATGGTACCGCCATTAATAAAAAATCCAAGATGTGACTCTTTTTGGCTCCAATTCTGAAGCTAATTGAGTCTATAAATACCCCTCTCTTCTCAGTTGGCTAAGCATATTGAGAAGTGACAAAAATTGAGTTAAAACTATATCAAAACTACATTTGATAAGCTTGAGTGTTCACCTCTCAAGTTTTACTTTGTCAAAATTCTGTAAGAGTGTGAACCACTTGTAAAAGTTTATAAGAGGGGTGCTTGATCTTTCTCCTTCAAGAAAAGTTGATAGTAGAAGTTGGGAACCTCGTCGGAGGAGATTTCGAAAGTAAACATAGGTCATTTGATCGAACCACTATACAACGCTATGTACTTCTCTTGATGTGTGAGGTTTAACTTACTGTATTTTAATCTTTACTTAGCTGCGATCTCTTGATCTCCTCCTCTCTACCTTCTATCGCATTCACTAGAATTACTTAGTTGAAATCTTTTTCGTCGGATCGAAATTTCTTTACGAATAACTCTTTCTGAAATTGATTTTTAAATTATGATTTTTATCCGCTATACTAATTCACTCTTCTCTCTCCTCTCCTCTATTTTAGTGCCACTCGAATCCTAAAAGATATCTCTTATTAGATTGGCTAGTCTGTAACCTTATTTTTTTTTAGAGACCATTCATGACCAAACAACTATTACTTTATGGAAAGATTGTGATGCCAAATGCTTTGCGTTGTTCTCTACATTTATTCACCTAGTGCAAGATTCCAAGATTTCGATGAGGCGAATAACTATTATGATGTATGGATTTTGGATGGGTTTTATTTTGAAGAAGATACCAAGAAGGAATACCAAACTAACCAACTTACTATGGTTGTCAAACAAAGCTTACTACTTAAAGTACTTGGTGGGCAAAAATGCAGGTTGGATAGAAGGATGGCACCCACTTCTATAAAAGGAAATATGTTCCCACTATTGCCATTACCAATTTGCTCGGTTATAGTATACGCCGACATGGGAACTTTCATGAATGATTTCTATGGTTAAGGTTTGACTCTAAAACCATTGACCTAGTTGAGGAAAGGAAAATAGCCACCTTATACGGATGCATACTAAGAAGGCTTCAGCAGAAAAAGGTATATTGGACAAATTCAAAAAACATCAAGTTAATGTACAATGAAGAATTTGCACAAATCACTTATCATATAGATGAAGCCAGAATCAAAGAAGCAGATAGCCGCAATCAAAACACCATCCAAAAGCTACTGCACGAAGGAGATGGATGCTTGGTAACCACAAATAGGAAACAAATCGCACAAATAAATGTCACTACAAAGACGATTTACTGATAAGGCTATAGAAGATCTACGCTTTATCACACACATGCACCCAAATTAGTTAAACAAAAATGAGCTGGGAAAGGGAACTCTTATTGCTTTAGAGTTCGCATACGTACCACTTAAAGCTGCAGAAGAAATAAGAACTCTTGAAAAAAAAATTTGTAAAGTAGCGGGGGCTAATAATGTCATATCCAGAATTTTTTTTTATCGTATCTTTGCACGTACTGAATCAAATAGATAAATATCACTTTATTTATAATTATAAATATTTATTATAATTTATTTATTCATCAAATCATAAGTAGAAAGATAAATATAATGATGTTAACTAAAAAAATCATCAAAGTGGCTCTATCTAATAGTAGAGGAAGATCTACTATTCACTAGAATCTGATTTAGTACTAATAGGAGGTTGTTCTGAAAATCAAAAATAAAGAAATTCAGTAACGCTAAGTAGGAATCCTAAAAGTCAACTCAAAATAAATGCATGATCAAAAATACATCATCCTATTAGTATATATTAAATACTCGAAGGAGCACTCCCCCAATAGCGGATGGAGAGACTTTATCCTGTGAGATGAGTCTGTGTTCTCCTAACAACGGATGAAGACAAACTTATATCGCACTCCCAACAATGGATGGAGTGGTGTCCCTCACCCGCAAAAGTGGGGACACATTCCTCCTAACAGTGGATGGAGGAACCATCCAACCGTCACATCTGACGGCCCGCTAATCCCTGAAGGGAATTGCCCTACCTGCCCTTGGTAGGGAAATAACATAATCTCACACTAGTTATATCTATATTGGGATGAAATAACACATTTAAAACATCTCTTTCCAACATCATCAATATCAATAATACCAATTAACCCTCAATTGACTTGAACCCTAGTTAAGTCGGTCTAATCCAACTCGATTCACTTGAACCTAACTGAACCGATCTCTAATCCTTATTTAACTGGTCTAGAACTACTCTAGATTAGCATAATTTGGATTGGATTAGGTTTAATTTAGGTTAAACTAACTTGAAAAGTCAAACCAATTCGGAACTACCCTGAATTGATCTAGACTAATCAAGTCTGGTTTAGTTCAATCAATGTTTGGGCTCAAACCCAACAATCACATAATATTGAAATAGGTTGAGCCGACCCAAATACCGATAATGTGCACTATACATGACTGTGCATGCATCACACCAGGCTGGGTCAACCCTGGCCCATGACAGCCAATGTTGGGCTGGGCCAGGTTAGCTTGTGGGCTAGGGCCCAACCCATAGTTGGGCAGGCTAGGCCAACCCTGGCCCATGACAGCCCATGTTGGGCTGGGCTAGGTTAGCTTGTGGGCTAGGGCCTGACCCATGGATTGGGCCTGGCCTTTGTGTTATTTTAACCCAATCTTATCAAATTTCATAAATTTTAAATTATAATAACCTATATCCACTAATAATAATATATTAAAATATAATAACAGATTAAATAAATAATAAGATTAAAATATAAACTTCAATACAAGAAAATAATATTCTTGATTCAATAAGAATTAGAAATCATACTTTTAATACATGTACATGAATAATTTTAACATGATCAAATCAAATAATAACATTCTAAATCTCAAAAAGGATAAAAATTTTTAGATAACATATTCTAAACAATAATAAAAAATTTAACATCTAAAGGATTAAGAATTATTTTTGAATTACTCATGGTATATTTTAATCTAAATAAGATTAGAAGATAATTGCAATATAATGAAATAACATTCTTAATAAAAAATTCAATATCATAAAACATATACAATTTTAGTATGTTTAAAAATGAAAACCTTTAAAGGGTATCAAAGGATAAAATATTTTAATTCAATAATAACTAATATCAATCTAAAAATTTCAATATGGAATCCAAATAAAAACTTTTAATTTCAAGAAAGATAGAGAGAACCTACCTCTTTTTAGTAGGATGAAACTCCTTATTCCTCATACTATTGAGTTCTGTTTGGTGAGGAACGGAGGAGAGAAATCCCTCCCCTTAAATAGGAGGAGGTGAGACTCTAGTAAATAATTTTTTTAAAAAATTTTTATATTTATTTAATATAAATTATTTTTATTTAATATATTAACAAATATGATATTACCATATTTGGAATGCATAATTATTTCTTAATTTGTAATGACAAATAAGAAAGTAGGATTAACATTTCCTAAATTATACTAGTATGTAAGGAAATAATATTTGATTCATAAATTAAATATTTGATTTGATTATATTTCTTCCCACCTACAGGAAATTTGGTCCCCAAATTTTACTTACCTCAAGAGAATAGATAAGGATACTACTATGGTATATCTTCTTCTCTTTCCCACGTTACCTCTAGGTCTGAATGGTGTTGCCAATAAATCTTTACCAAAGGTATAATTTTATTCCTTAGAACATGTTCTTTCCTCTCCAAGATCTGGATTAGTTGTTTTACAAAAGTAGGATTGTCTCTTAGTTATAAAGGTTGGTAAGATATGATATGTGATGGATTCTTGATATATCTTCAAAGCATAGACCTGTGGAATACATCATGGATGTTAGTCAAAGCCGAGGGCAATGCCAATTTGTATGCCACAAGCCCGATCTTTTGTAAGATCTCAAATAGGCCAATAAATCTAGGAGCTAACTTCCCTTTTTGACCAAACCTCATAACTCCCTTAGTTGGCGACATTTTCAAGAAGACATGCTCACCAACTTTAAACTCTAGATCTCTTCGTCTTCGATCTGTATAACTTTTCTAGCAACTTTGAGCTATTAACAATCTTTGACATATAATTTGAATATTATCAGCATCTTTTTGAATTAATTGAGGTCCCAAAAGTTTTTGTTCTCCTACCTCATCCCAATATACAGGTGATATGCACTTTCTCCCATAAAGAGCTTCAAAAGAGGCCATTTGTATACTATAGTAGTAACTATTATTATAAGAAAATTCAATTAGGTGCAAGTGCATATCCCAACTTCCACCTAAGTCCAAAGCACATGCTCTTAGAGGTCTTCAAGAGTTTGTATTGTCCTTTTAGATTGACCATCAGTTTAGAGGTGAAAAGCTGTACTAAACTTTAATTGTGTGCCCAAAGATTTTTGTAGACTTTCCCAAAACTTAGAGGTGAATCTTGGATCTCTATCCGAAATTATGCTAACTAGCACCCCATGATGTCGAATAACCTCTTTAATATACAAGCATGCTAATTTATCCAATGAATATTTCTTGTTAACAGGGAGGAAGTGAGTCGATTTGGTAAGCCTATCTACTACTACCCAAATTCTGTCACAAAATTCATAGTGACTTGCTTCCACTTCCATTCAGGAATTGAAATCCTTTATAATTTTTCGGTAGGTACTCGATGTTCTGCCTTCACCTACTGACATATCAGACATTTAGAAATAAACTCTACTATATCTCTCTTTATACCACGCCACCAGTAGTTTTGGCATAAATCCTGATACATCTTGATAGTCCTAAGATGGATATTAAATTTTGATCTGTGTGCCTCCTCCAATAATTACATTAGATGGCTTTTAGCTATTTTCTTAACTATCATATGGAGATATGGATCTTCCTTCTAACCTTTTTTAACCCTTTCTACTAAATATGATTGTGTTATTAGACATGTAAGAAAACCTTTATTTGTCTTCGATAAAAATCTAAGTTTTAAGTCTACCAATTTTATCATCATAGAATTTCTTTGAATATTTATATAGGCTACAAGATTAAAAGTATTTCTGCTTAAGGCATCAGCAACCACATTATCTTTCCTAGGATGATAGTTGATATTAAAATCATAATCCTTTAGAAAGTTCAACCATTTTCTTTGTCTCATATTTAAATCTTTCTGTGTGAAAATGTACTTGAGACTCCTATGATCTGTGAAGATTTCAAAAGTTTATCCATAGAGATAATGCCTCTAAATTTTCAGTGCAAAAATGATAGCTGTTAGCTCTAAATCATGAGTAGGATAGTTTTTCTCAAGAAGTTTCAATTGCCTAGACGCATAAGTAGTTAAATCTCAGATTTTGATAATGAAGTCAATTGATAGGTTATTTGATCTAATCCATATTATTGAGATAAGTTTGTAAGATTGACTACAATAGTAATGACAACATAAAGTAAATTACCGAAGTCAAGTACATTGGGAGTTCGAGAGTCCGCCAGAAGCCCAAAGGATCATCGGAAGTGCTGTCGGAACTGGTTAAGAATGAATCAGAGACTTGTCGAAGGTTTCGGAAGTTCGCCAGAAGGATCGTCGGAGGTTCGTGGAGTTCACCGAGAAAGTTTGAAAGGTGGCCAAAAGATTTGTCGAATTCATCATAAAGTCCGGGAGATATCCGAGGGTATGTCGGAAGTCCGCCGGAAGTTCACCGGAAAGCTTGCCGGAAGAAGACTCGACATTGTCGATTTTTAATTTACTTAGAATATATTTTTAATTTCATAGTTAGCATGTAATTAGAGTTAGGATTAGGTGATAATCCTAAATAACCCTAATAGGGGCCAACTAGGCCTTTAATTGGATTGAATTGGGTCGGATTCAGCGCCTATTCACTAGCACTAACCATGTTTGGCGGTGGCTCCACCCCGGGAACTAGTTCCTAGGTGGTCTAGGCAGTGGTACCGCCCCAAGTCAGTGGTGGTATCATTGAAAGTTATTACCTATCAACGGTGGTACCACTTGACAGGCGGTGGTACCACTTGACAAGCGGTGGTATTGCCCCACCATAGAGCCCGGACCTTGTTAGGTGATAGTACCATCATACTGGGTAGTGGTACTGCCTAGTACACTGATAGAATAGATTCAACAGGCGGTGGTACCACTAGTGCTAGGCGGTGGTACCGCTAGTGCTAGGCGGTGGTACTGCCAATGCCATGTCAGGTGGTGGTACCACCAGTACCTGAAAATCTGAGATGTGACTCTTTTTGGCTCCAATTCTGAAGCCAATTGAGTCTACAAATACCTCTCTCTTTTCAACTAGCTAAGCAACAATTGAGAAGTGAAAAAACTAAGTCAAAGCTATAGCAAATTGCATTCGATAAGCTTAAGTGTTCACCTCCCAAGTTTTACTCTGTAAAAATTCTATAAGAGTGTGAACCACTTGTAAAAGTTTGTAAGAGGAGTGCTTGGTCCTTTCCCTTCAAGAAAAGTTGATAGTGGAAGTTGAGAACCTCATCGGAGGAGGTTTCGGAAGTGGATGTTGGTCATTTAACCGAACTATTATACATCGCTGCGTACTTCTCTTGATGTGTGAGTTTTTAACTTATTGTATTTCAATCTTTACTTAGCTGCGATCTCTCGATCTTCTTCTCGCTACTTTTTATAGCATTCACTTGAATCACTTTACTGAAATCATTTTCGTTGGACCGAAATTTCTCGACGAACAACTTTTTTCAAAATCACTTTGAATTTTTGGTTTTTATCTGCTACATTAATTCACACCCCCGACCCTCCCTTTTAGTGCCGCTTAGATCTTAACAATTGTTATCAAAGCAAGGTCACTCTTATTTGATTTAAAACCCAAGAGAGATGGTATATTCCAATATACAAGAGGGTCATTTAATTACATGTCCGCCCATGTTTAATGGGTCAGATTACACTTATTGGAAGACTTGTATGAAGATTTTTCTTATTTTTATGGATTTTGAACTTTGAAATATTATTGAAAATGGATTTTAAAGATCTTCTCTTCCGATGAATGAATGGAATGTATCGAAGAAGAAGATTTTTGCTCTTAATGTAAAGGCTATGAATGTCTTATTTTTCGCACTTGATAAAAATGAGTTTAATCGTATTTCAATTTATGAATCAATTTTTGATATTTGGCACACTCTTGAAATCACTCATGAAGGTACTAGCCGATTGAAAGAGTCCAAAATCAATCTTTTGGTCCATTCTTATGAATTATTTCGGATGAAACCAAGTGAGTCCATCGGAGATATGTACACCAGTTTCACGGATGTCATCAATGGACTCAAAGCACTTGGTAAAGGTTTTTCTAATTTTGAACTTGTCACTAAAATTTTAAGATCCCTTCCAAAAAGTTGGGATCCAAAAGTTACGACCATTCAAGAGGCTAAGGACCTAAAAAATTTTTCGCTCAAAGAACTCATTAGGTCATTGATGACCTACGAAATGATATTCCATGCTTATGATGAGCTCGAGAACCCTCTTCAAAAGATCAGGAAGAATATGAAATTGAGAATACAAGAAGACCACTTAAAATAATCTTCAAGTGATGAGGACCTTGATGATAAACTTACACTCTTGACTCGAAAATTCAAAAAATTTATAAGAAAGAATAAATTTAAAAATGACACTAAAAATAAACTTGAACTTAAAAGAGAACAAGTGATATGTTATGAATACAAGAAGCTGGGGCACTTCAAAAGTGAATGTCCCTAAGCCAAGAAGAAGCAATCAAGGAGGAAGAAGGCTCTAAAGGTAATATGGGACGACTCAAGTGACTCCGAAGATGAAGCAAACAATAAGGAGGAGGCCAACTTCGCATTGATGGCTTTTGGAGAAGAGGTAAGCAAGTTATTTAATAAAGATTTATCCTTCGATAAACTTTCAATTACTTTTCATGAATTATTTGATGAGTGTAGAGCTATTAGTAAAAAGTTCAATTTATTAAAAAAGGAGCATACTATCTTATTAGATAAACTTGAAAGTCTTGAACTTGGAACTCTCTCTTTACCTCCATGCTCTAAGTGTGAACACTTAGAGGCAAACCAAAAGGAGAACTTGCTACTTAAAGAGACCCTAAATAAGTTTCAGGTCAGTAGCAAGGGCTTGGACTTGATCCTTGCAAAAAAGGGTCATGTCGGAAAAAGAAGTGAAATTGGATTTGTGAGTGGATCTCACAAAAATCCTACTACCTTCATTAAAGGACACATACTACATGTATCATCTCATTTGAAATGCAACTTTTGTTGTAAGTCTGGACATGTTGTTTACAAATGTCCGTATAAGAAACTTAACCTACGTAAGTTGATATGGGTTCCTAAAGGAACTATAAGAAACTCAATGAACAATAATAAGATTAGTAAATCAATATTTAAAGCACCTAAGTTCAAATAGATACCTAAAAACCATCCTCTTTTGTAGACACATTCACTCACATAAGCTAGGAGCAAGAGATAGTACCTTGATAGTGCAATCACATCAAAAGGAGTTCAAACTCATTCTTCTTTTAAGAATTTTTATACCAACATCGCTTTTCTTTCTCAAATTGAACCTAAGTACATTGACGAAGCTTTGAAAGATGATTCTTGGGTTATCGCAATGCAAAAAGAATTGAACCAATTTGTGAGGAATGAGGTGTGGAAGCTTGTTCCTAGATCTAGTGACCATTTAGTTACAGGTACTAAATGAGTTTTTAGAAACAAGCAAAATGAATTCGATATTGTGGTTAGAAACAATGCTAGATCAGTGGCCAAAAGTTTCAACCAAGAAGAAGGTATCAATTATGAAGAGACCTTCATTCCTGTGGTAAGATTAAAAGCCATTAGGATGTTTCTTGTATATGCTAGTAGTAATAATTTTAAGTTGTTTCAAATGGGTGTCAAAAGTACTTTCTTAAATGATTTTATTTTCGAAGAAGTGTTTGTTGAGCAATCACCCAATTTTGAAAACTCTCTTTTTTTTAATCATGTGTTTAAATTGACTAAGGCTCTCTATGGGTTAAAATAAGCCCCAAGGGCTTGGTTTGAGAGACTTAGCTCATTTCTAATTTTAAATAATTTTACTAAAGGAAAGGTTGATACTACATTGTTTGTTAAATATTTTAAAAATAATTTTCTTATTATTCAAATTTTTACTAATGACATTATATTTGGTTCTACCAAAGAATCCCTTTGTGAACAATTGCTAAGTGTATGAGTCATGAATTTGAAATGAGTCTAATGGGTGAACTAACCTTCTTTTTAGAATTACAAATTAAATAACTTAGTGATCGTATATTTCTTAATCAATCTAAATATATATTAGAATTGTTAAAATGATTTAACATGGATGGTTCAAAAGCCATAAATACTCCTATGAGTACTTCCACTAAGTTAGTCATAGATGAAAGTAGAGAAAATTTTGATCAAAAAACATATAGGGGAATAATAGGTAGTTTACTGTACCTCACCACAACTAGACCAGATATCATATTTAGTGTATGACTTTATGCAAGATTTTAAGCTAATCCTAAGCTATCTCACCTTACAGTCATTAAAAGAATCTTTAGATATCTTAAAGGAACTCCTAATATAGGATTATGGTATCCAAAATCTGATGACTTTGATTTAAAAGCCTATGCAGATGCGGATTTTAGCAGATGTAGAATAGATAGAAAAAGCACATTTGAAACATGCCAATTTTTAGGACATGCACTTATCTCTTATGTTGGGAAATCTAGGGGGGCAACATGTCATGCGCAGTGGAAGAATAGAAAACAAAACATCTTAGATTTCCTCGAAAGGTTCCGTCGTCATGCAAAGATCGGTGCATCAAAAATATATCCATGAATCCAAAAACTGCGTATGTAAAATGAAAGTACCTAGGGAGATCGTATATCCCTAAGATTCTTTCAAATCCATAGGGTGGATGAAAGAGGTCAAGCATCCTTCTCTCTAATGGTATCCACATGATAGGGAGTATGATGATGCTCCTCTCTAGGGAGAGGAGAACAAGAGGTGGCCACCAAGAAAAAACCCTAGCCTATGGGTCTTTAGTTCCCTCCTATTTATAGAGGCCCCCTGTAAACCCTAATGGATCCTGCCCTATTGGGTATTAGATCCCCATTCAATTACCCAAGCCTCTTAGATTAATGGGTCTCTACCTAATAATCTAGCTCTTATTGGATATCATCCATGGGTTCCAATAAAACATGGGCTTATTGGATATCTAATAAGATAGGGGCTCCAATGGATATCTCATATCTGAACCACTACTCGTTGTAACACCTACCATATGTGTGTGACTCCCTAGGCCCAATATCAAGCTAGCCATGAGTCATACATGTTAGAACTTCTTCTGACTCAGTGAATTATTATCTCTATAAAAATTCACTCGACTTATCGACTACGGACGTACTAGGCTACTACGCCGCAGTCCCTAGACGATATAGGGGAATATAATCCTTTGGACCTATCTGCCCTCAGTTACCATGTACCTATAATCCCTCATCCATCTAATATCCCAAAGACTGTATATCGAGCATGGTGCTGTAAGGCCCATACGGTTTCTACTAGAGTCTCGCTCTAATTGGATTCTCCCGGAGAACTCTTTCTCTCTCAATCCGAATGACCCTGGCCAGAGATTTGCCTAAGCAACAACATATGAGATATTCCTCTCATGATACCGAGAGTGGATGATCCTCTATTGACACTCAATAGCCCTTGTAAGGTTAGTTACCACTCCCAATAACTGGCTGTACTAGATCTGGAACTTCCAAACCTGTAATTCCGGTATCAAAGAGTGGAGTACTCATACATGATTTCCTTGGTGTCTCAAGTCTAAGGACAAGATACACTACTGAGACTACGGAATCACTATCTGACGTGAGGTATCAATAACCATCCAGCATTCTGTAAGCGAATCAATCAGTGAACTTATTCTCCAATGAGCACCTGTATTATATCCTTAGTGTCCCCACACGAGTAGCTATAAGACCAATCACCTTCATCATATGGATGGGTATATAGTATACCAATCTATCCGGTTATTTTAATGTCCCTCTCAAGTAACCTATAATCATGATTATTTAGGGTATATGTTTAAAGGTGAATCGGTCTCATTATTTTGATCTCATCATGATCCGATTCCCATTGCACAGATCCAAGGACATCACAATATACATCAAAATAATATGAGAAAATATCAATAATCATAAGCTAAGAGATTGACATAGTGTGTTACAAGTGCCATAACTTACGTGATTGGCTTGTAAGGCACTCATAACTAGCAATCTCCCACTTGACCTAAAATCAATCACCTACATGTCTGATCCCCATCAGACCTCTGTGATACTCAAAGTCAATATGAGTCAATGACTTTGTTAGTGGATCTGCAATGTTATCTTCAGATGGAACTCTTTCCACTACTATATTTCTTCGGGCCACGATCTCTTTAATAAGTTGGAACCTCCTCAGAACACTTCTGATGAGACCTAGGTTCCCTTATTTGAGTAATCGTCTCATAGTTATCACAATATAAGGGAATCAACTCCTCGTTACTTGGTATGACTCCCAAATCTGTGATGAATTACTTTATCTAGACTCCCTCCTTTACTGCCTCTACCGTAGCAATGTACTCCGCCTCTCTATGGTCGAGTCAATAGTAGTATCTTGCTTGGAACTCTTCTAACATACTGCTCCTCTATTCAGGGTGGACACATACCCTGAATTAGACTTGCCATTATTAATATCAGATTGGAAGTTCGAGTCCGTATAGTCCTCAATCCTAAGGCTAATTTCTCTATATACTAGTAAAAGATCCTTAGTCCTTCTCAAGTACTTAAGGATACACTTTACTGCTTTCCAGTACTCCAAAACTAGATCTACCTGATACTTGCTTATGACACTTAGAGCATGCGCTATATCAGGCCTGGTACATAGCATAGCATACATGATAGACCCTATCGCTAAGGCATAAGGTATCCTATCCATGTGTGTCCTTTCTGGGAGTCTTTGGGGACATACTCTTGGAAAGTGATATTCCATGTCTCATTGGTATGAGACCTCTCTTGGAATTTTTCATGTCAAACTTTTTGACAATGGTATCTATGTACCTGGACTGGGACAAGCTAAACATCTACTTGGATCTATCTCTATAGATCTGAATCCCCAATATATAGTATGCTTCCCCTAAGTCCTTCATGGAGAAGTGTCTATATGGCCAAACCTTTATCGTGGAGAGCATTCCTACATCATTCTCAATGATTATGATGTCATCCACATACAATACCAAAAAGTGATAGTGCTCGCACTTACCTTTCTGTACACACAAGGCTCATCTTCGTTCTTAACGAAATCATAAGATCTGATCACCTCAACAAATCTTATGTTCCAACTTCAGGAAGCTTGCTTCAGTCCATAGATGGACCTAAGCAACCTACAACCTTATCTGAGTTATCTTTGGACATGAATCCCTCAGGCTATATCATATACACCTCCTCCTCAAGGTTGTCATTAAGAAATACGATTTTTATATCCATCTGCCAGATCTCATAGTGTGCTACAAAAGCCAATAGAATTCGGATGGATTTTAGCATGACTATAGTTAGGATGGTTTCGTCATAGTTAACACCTTGGTTTTGACGATACCCCTTAGCCATTAGCCTTGCTTTATAGGTCTCTACTTTTTTATCTACTCCGATCTTCTTCTTGAAGATCCACTTGCAGCCAATGGGTATGATGCCCTTGGGTGCATTAACTAGGTTCCAAACCTTGTTGGAATATATGAAATCCATCTTTGAATAAATAGCTTCTTGTCACTTCCCAAAGTCTATACTCGTAATAGCCTCCTCATAGGTCTAAGGATTAATATCCTCAACATCTTCTCCTCTAATATATCCCACATATCTCTCAGGAAGATGGGACACACTTTCAAACTTACGTAAAGTTGGAACTTGTGTGCTAGGTACCTTAATAGACTCTGGCTGTAGAATGATGCTTGAGCTAGGTTCTCCAACCTCGCTCAACTCTATCATGCTCCCACTGTCTCTACCAAGAATGTGTTTCTTCTCAACGAACACTACTCTCTTAGCTACAAAGACCTTTTGGTCCTTGGGGTGATAGAAATAATACCCAAAAGTTTCCTTGGGGTATCCCACAAACCTGTACCGTTCCATTCTGGATTCTAACTTATTGGGTATGTATCACTTAACGTAGGCAAGGCAGCCCCAAATCTTAACAACTTTAAGATTGGGCTTCTCTTTCTATATCTCATATGGTGTAGACACTATCGACTTAGTTGGAACTCTGTTCAGAAGGTAAGTTACGGAATCTAGGGCATATCCCCAGAATGAGATAGGTAGGTAGGTCAACGAAACTCATCATGGACTACACCATGTCTAATAGTGTGCGATTCCTCCTTTCGAATGCACCATTGAGCTAGGGTGTATAAGGAGGTGTCTATTGGGATATAATCCCCTAGTCCTTGAGGAACTGGGTGAACTCTGTACTCAAGTACTCACCTCTTCGATATGATCAAAGAGTCTTGATACTCTTTTCAGTCTGAACCTCTACTTCATTCTTATACTCCCTGAATTTCTCGAAGGCTTCAGACTTATACTTCATCAAGTACACATGTCCGTACCTAGAGAAATCATCAGTGAAAATAATGAAGCAAGAATAACCACCGATGGCCTGAGTTGACATGGGACTATATACATCACTATGTATAAGTACCAACAACTCAGTGGCTCTCTCTCCAGTTCCAATAAATGGAGAGTTGGTCATCTTTCCACGAAAGCAAGGTTCGCAAATCACATATGACTCATAGTCAAATGGATCTAGGTATTCATCTATCAATAACTTTTGAATCATTCCCTCATGGATATAACCTAGCCTACAATGCCATAGGTTTACATTGTTCACCTCATCTCATTTTCTCTTGGACATATTTACATTCATGATACATGGAGTAATGTCTAGCAAAATCAAACCATTATGCAATGTTCCTCTCGTGATGATCTCATCATCCTTAATAATTTAAGGACTATTGTTTAGAAAAACTACTTTATAACTATTTAATGTCAACCACAAAATGAAAATAAGGTTTTTGATAATAAAGGAAATAAAATAGCATGCATCTAATGTAATAGTAGCTCCACCAAATAGATGTAGGGTGACCTCACTAATAGCAATAGTAGCAACTCTTACTTCTTTGCCCATCTTGAGGTCCATCTTACCTCTCATCAATCTCTTAAGTCCTGCCAGAACCTATAACGAATTACAGATATGATAAATACTATTGGTATACAATACCTATGTGTTATTATATAAGTCTGACACATAGAGACTAATCATAAATGCATATCTAAAGCTTCTCTTGTTGAATCTCAGATTTTGATGATGAAACTAATTGAGTATGATTTCTTTGCCTTGTGTGGTAAATTGAATATTTGATTTGCTTTATGATGAAGAATCATTGAATCATGACTTGATCTATGAGAATGCTATGCTCTTATGCATCATGATTCTAGGTTGCATATCTTTTATCATAGCTTGAAAGTGAATGAAAAGAAAATATGTTAGCACTTGTAATCATGATTTGATCCTTGATATTGATATGCTTTTATATATCATGATTCTTGGTTGTATGATATTTATCTTGAATTAAAAAATTGATAAATATGAATTTTGATCTTGCTAAAAAGAAAATTATGAATCATGAATGATATCTTTTGGTTGTGATCCTTGTTGAATTTATATATTGATATCCATCATGACATGATTTCTTTGCATTATTGTCTTATTTGCATCATGTAATGATTGAACAATTGATGTATATTTTTATTGATGCAAACTTTTAATTGATATGAAAAATGGCTTGTATAATGATTGAAATTTTTAGCCATTTAGTCCTCCCTTCTTTTTGACAAAGACAAATGGGGAGAAAAATTGCTACCTTACAATTTCACAAGAAGAATGATTGCTATTTCAAAGGATGCAAATATTGCTATCTTGACTATATCAAAAGAAGCAAAATGCAAAACTTCAAAAATTTGAAATGTTGCATGCCTTTATGTTTGTATGTTTAAATGAAAAGTTAGCATATATGTTTAAAGTGATCATACATAATTGCTAGCTCATTGCAAACAAAAGTTGATAGCTTGCAAAGGTGAAACTTAGTTACAAAAGAGAAGAATTGAAAGGAAGCTAACTTGCGTGTCGCAAAGTATGTTAGCTTGCTTATCATTATTGATTGCTTGCTTATCATCTTTTTATCTCATATCTTGATTTTTGACTCCCTTGAATTCATGACTTAATATGCTAAAAATTTATATTGTAAATTTGTTATCTTGTCATGATCAAGCATTGGCTATTTGTACTCTACTTTTTGACAAAACAAAGGGGGAGAAGAATTATTGCTAGCTTATGTATTGCAAAGAAAAATTTTGCTAGCTAGAACATGCAAAGGAAGTAAAGAAAGTACAACTTGCACATCTCAACAAGCAAGTGAAAATTACCATCATTGCCCATCTTTGAAACTTGCTATGATTGAATGGTATTATTTGATGTTGTATTGTATGATGTGATAGCTAGTATGTTGTAATATTTGCATATCCTTGAAAACTAGCTATAATATTACTTCTCCTTTTTGTTGATGACATAGGGGGAGAAGTAGATTGATGACTTCATGCTTTGATTGAATATTTTATATATTTGCATGATGGTTTGATTTATTCTCTTAATTGTGATGAATGTTACTTGGATTTGGGATAATCCAAGTGTTCTATCAATGGCATATTGATAGGGGGAGTTTGTGTTAAACTCCGGGGAGTTTTGGTTAACTCCGTCGGTCATCAATTAGTTGTCATCATCAAAAAGGGGGAGATTGTTGAATCTTGGATTTTGATGATGAGTGTGATTTGTGGTCTAACTGCGTTTTGAGTTACGCAGGTCTACTATCGATCAGGATTAAACAGTTGACGCTGGAGGAATTGACGTTGCGCCGGAGGTGATCACATCAGGATATTGGATGTCGAGCCAGAGATTCGGTCGATTATCGGTAGGAGGCTTCGTACGTCGGGTATCGGGCCAAGAAGTGCAGAGTTGCGCCATGGATATCGAGGTTGCGGAGGTCAACCGTCGATTGGGCAACAAGCCGCTAGAGAGGGCGATGTGCCGAAGGATCGGACGAAGCGCTGACCAATGATGTGCCGGGCAACTAAATATATTCGTGTTGTAATAACTGTCTAGATCGAAGTAGAGTTTTTGGTGTTTGTCTATGCAGGAGTAATTACGATAAGGATGAAGATGTAAAGCGAAACAAAGGGTCGAAGTCAAGTGTGATGGATCATTGGGAGTTCGAGTGTTCGATGGAAGTCTGAAGATTCGTTGGGAGTGCTACCGGAACTGGCCAAGAATGAGTAGGGAGCTTGCCGAAGAGTTTTCGGAAGTTCGCCAGGTGGTTCATCGGAAGTTCGCGGAGCTTGCCAAGAAAGATCGGAGCTTGCCAAAGAAGCTCGGGGAAACTCGCCAAAATCATCGTGGAGTCCGAGAGCTTGCCGGGAGTCCGCAGGATGGTTTCCGAGGGATCGTCGGAAGACCGCCGGAAGCTCGCCGGAAGCTCGCCGGAAGAAGACTTGACTTGCGGACTTTGTAATAGCTTAGGAATGTCTTTAATTTCGTAGTTAGCACATCAATTTGGGTTAGGACTAGGGGTTAATCATTTAACCCAAATATGGGCCCATTGGGCCTTGTTCGGAACTAGTTTGGGCCAAGTTTTCGGCCTAAACCAAATGTAGATTTGTGCTGGGCGGTGGAGCCCAACAGCCAATGTGCCCAGCAGCATGTGTGCATGCATGCATGCATGCTTTGGGCTACGTGCATGCATCTTTGGCGGTTGCATGCATGCATGCATGCTACGTGCATGCACGCATGCTACGCATGCATGCATCTTTGGCGTAGCACCGCCATGAAACCGATAGCTCTTGGTGGGGTGGTAGCACCGCCAAGCTCAGCCAAAGAAGACTAGCATGCATGCATGCTACGTGCATGCTCTCAGTGCATGCATGCTAACGTGCATGCATCAGAGCGCGTAGCACCACCTGGTTGGGGTGGTAGCACCGTGCCTGCTACCGCTTACAGCTTGAAAACTAGGCGTAGCACCACCGCTAGGCGATGGCACCGCTTGGGTGTGTCATCTGCGAGCTCTCAAATTTTGGCTCAAGTTTTGGCTCCAAATTTGAGTCCTCTTGAGCATAAATTCTCCTTTTGCAGGTTCAAAGGGTAGCTCTTGAGGAAAACTTTGCTTAAATAGCAAAACTTCCCTCTTACTCTTAAGTGTTTTCTTGTTCAAGAGAGGGTGCATGCATGCCCGTCAAAAGAAGAGGTGTTGTAAGGGAGTTCTTCCTTGCCCATTGGAAGGAGGAAAGCTAGTAGAAAGCCGGTGTCCTCAAGAGAAGAGGAATCGAACGATGACCGAACCACTATAAAAATCTGGTTTGCATTTACGTTCTTGCTATTTACTTTGCTGCAAACCATTTTTAGCCTTATTTACTCAACTTCCTTATCATCTTATTACGTATAACCCGAAAGTTAAAACGCAATCTTTCCGTTCAAACGAAGCGTTGCATTCATTCGCATCGAAGTTTCCAAAGCTTGTTTTAAATCATTGAAAATCTATCGTTTTATCCATGCACTAATTCACCCCCTCTTAGTGCACCATCATCTCTTGTTGAATCTCGGATTTTGATGATGAAACTGGTGTGATTTGTGGTCTAACTGCGTTTTGAGTTATGCAGTCTACTATCGCCGGCGCATTGACTTGATAGGGAACAAAGGGCAAGACAAGTGTGAGCACCACAGTGTTCAAAGGAAGTCCAAGATTCGGGGAGCGATGGCACTTGCTGGGTGTGTCAGGGTCGGAAGTTCGCGAGCTTGCCAAAAAGATCGGAGCTTGCCAGCTCGGGAACTCGAAGATCATCGTGAAGACTTGAAATGGTCAAATTTTGGCTCCAAGTTTTGGCTCCAAATTTGAGTCCTCTTGAAACTCTATAAATTCCCCTCTTTTTGCAGTTAGTTCAAATCAGGTAGCAAGAAGATGAGTTTGAAAATCTTGAGGGAAAACTTTGCTTAAATAGTGTCAAAACTTCCCTCTTACTGCTTCACCGTGGTGTTTTCTTGTTCAAGAGAGGGGTGAGAGCTTTGTAAGGGTTATCTTCTAAGCCCGTCAAAAGAGCAGAGTTTGTGTTGCAGAGTTTGAGTTCTTCCACCTTCTTCCTTCTGGAAGGAGGAAAGCTAGTAAAGAAAGCCGTGTGTCCTCAAGAGAGTGGAGAGGAATCGAAAGTGGATGTAGGTCATTTGACCGAACCACTATACATCATTGTGTCCTAAAATATGTGAGTTTTATATTTCGTCATTTCTTTCTTGCTATTTAGTTAGTTCTTTTCACAAGCAATTAATTTCAAGTTCTCTTTAAACCATTTTTACTTGTGTTTCTTTGCTCGCAAGAATTATTTAATCTCACTACTTCCTTATCATCTTATCCTTACAATTGTATGAGCCACTTTAAAGTTAAAATGGCTCTAAATCTTTCCAGAGTTCAAACGAACGCGTCGGACTACATTCGTTGGAAAACTCGAATGAGTTTCCAAAGCTTGTTTTAAATTTTGAAAATCTTGATCGTTTTATCCATCTAAACCGACACTAATTCACTTAGAGAGAAAATCTTTTCTTTGAATGCAAAGGCTATGAATGCCTTATTTTGTGCTTTGAACAAAAATGAGTTCAATCGAATTTCTTCTTGCGAACGGCTATCATCTCTGAAGGAACTAGTAGAGTTAAAGACTCAAAGTAAACCTCTTGTTGCATGATTTTGAGCTCTTCTGACACCACAATCTATCGATACAATATACGGATCTTTGTAGTTCCTCTTCCAATGTCCATCTTTGCTATAGTGGAAGCACTAAATAATTACTTTTGTCCTATTGGGTCCTTAAAGAGTCTTCTTATATGATAAACCTTTGCTTTACCTTCTAAAGAACAAGAAGGTTTTGAACTCCTATGTCCACTTGAGTAATGACTCTCAATGGGACTTATAACTATCTTAACTTTTCTTTAAACAAAATTAAAAACACAAATGAACTTGAGAGAAAGAGGCTAAAGAAAAGAAGAAGGCTTGAAAGTAGGAAAAGAAGAAGCACAAGATCCATACACAAGTCATCCTTTTAGGACTATTCCTAAATGCTTTAGTTAGTAGGATTTTTTTTTATGTCTCTATCCACTTTTCTTTATATCAAAGTCTTATGAATGACATTTGTGTTCTAAATCCATGCATGTCCTCTCAATCATCCTAGATGGAAGAGATGAGCTCTTGATATCTCATATTGTGATAAGTTTTTTTGTTCTTCAAAATAATTGATTTTGGCAGATGAACATGGCCTTTTAGTATAGAGTGTGCTATCATTCTTGTATGTTGTCTTGATTTAATGACTAAGCTTGTGTTTTAGTCATGAAAAAATTTTGTATGCCAACACATGTAATAATGAGCATTCTAGAGAATGAATTCATCTTACTTATGAATCTTCATGAAAATAAACATGATGAATATTTTATCTCATGTTTTCTCTTAATGATTTCTCTTGAAACTTCCTCTTTTCTATATGAAAAACATGGGCTCATATGAACGCAAATCACTATTTGGAACAAAAATGAGACATATCATGATTTTCTAATGCTTTTGATCTTAATGAGACAACTGATTCTAATACAATGATGATTTTCATATATATAATTGCATACAAATCCATATAATTTTGGACATGCAATGAGGATATCTTATGGATTTTGATGATATCAATTATGCATGACATTTTCATATGAAAAAGTTTGAGTCATCTTGTTATAACAAATAAAGAAAGAAGTGATGATTTCAAAAAATAAAAATATGTGATGCATGTTTAAATATAATAACATTGATCATTCTTATTTCACGTAAATTGAAACTATAAATAATCACTATCATATGAACTTTTATCTTGATGTATTGATACCTCACATGTAATCAATTTATGTAGCTCTTATTAAATTTTTGAATGAAAGATTTTGATGCATTTAATCTTAATGGGTTTAATGACAAATTTGTATTTTGACCCTCAATGATGGCTTCCGTGAAAATATTTGAACATCTCATCATTGAAATGAAAATGTTTTTGTTATCATGCTTAATGACTTTGTGAGATCAATCTTGATGACAAACTCATGTTTCGGTTTAAAATTTGATACTCATCTTTTGAAACATGAAACATATTATCATGATAATTTGAATCTCATGTCTTGGAATAATACTATAAACTTTGTATTTTCATTTTCAATTTTTGATGAAGGCAAGTGATAAATTCATTTATGATATTTTATAAATCATTAGAATTACGAATGAATTTTGATGATACGGTAATGACTTTATTCATGTTATTAATCTCAAAAATAATAATTTAATTATGAGTCATAAGTTGATAAATTGGTTGAATGATTTTTCTTTTAATGATTCTTGAATCTTCTAGAATTATGATTTGTTAAGACATATTTAATGCTTGAATCACAAAAGATTTCTTTTGCTATAAAGAAATTTTATTGAAATCATGATCTTGACAAATATGACTTGAAACCTTTATAAATCAAGATCTTTTACCATGCATCCAAAGAAAATTCCTTAAATGAAATGTAACTTGTCTTTTGATTTCTCGAATTCAATCCTTGAATTTTTATGAATTTGTGATCTTGATTCTTATGAAATATCTTGATGAAAAATCTTATACTTGTCATCACTATATCTTTTAAATTCATGAGTCTTATTATCAATATTTCATAATATAGAAATGACAAAGATTCTTTGATTCTTATGTGGCAATTGAAAAATAGATAATACCATGATGAATCAATGAATCATGACTTGATCTATGAGAATGATATGTTTTTATGCATCATGATTCAAGATAGTATACCTTTATCATGAATTGATATCTGCCATGATTTTACGATGAAAATTTGATGAAAAAGAATTGTGCTTAATATTTGAATCATTGATTTATTCTTTTATCATGGCTTAAAATGAATGAAAAGAAAATATGTTAGCACTTGTAATCATGATTTGATCCTTAATATCGATATGCTTTCATATATCATGATTCTTGGTTGTATGACATTTATCTTGAATTAAAAATTGATAAATATGAATCTAGATCTTGCTAAAATGAAAAGTTATGAATCATGGATGATATCTTTTGGTTTTGATTCTTGTTGAATTTACATATTGATATCCTTCATGACATGATTTCTCATATTTCAATATCATCTCGTATGCATCATGTGATGATTGATATATTGATTGATGCAAAATTATTTGATTGAGATAATATTCATCCCTTCTCTTTGACAAAAACAAAGGGGGAGAAGATTTATTGCTTGCTTGTGCTTCAAAAGAGAAAATTCTGCTAGCTTGAACATTGAGAAGCAAAGAGTTGCTATCTCAAGAGAGGCAAAAATCTTGCTCAATTTCACTTCTTCAAAATTGCTTGCATTTTTGTTACAAATTATTGTTGAATCTTATGCAAGATTATTTGAAGTATTTTATCCTCCCTTTCTTTTGATGCTAACAAAGGGGAGAAAGTTTTAGCTCGACATTGCAAAAATTTGCCATCTTGATTCCTACTTTGCAACTTCATGAGAAGCTAAGAATTGTTATATCAAATGATGCAAATATTGCTATCGTGAGAAACAAGGTGCAAACTTGCACATCTCAAGAAGCAAGTGAAAATTACCATCATTGCCCATCTTTGAAACTTGCTATGATTGAATGGTATAACTTAATGTTGTATTGCAAAATGTTGTATGATATTGTAAAATCTGCATATCTTACAAAGTGCAAGCTAGTTTGTTGTAAAAATCTGCATATCTTTTAAACTAGCATAATAATACTTCTCCTTTTTGTTGATGACATAGGGGAGAAGTAGATTGATGACTTCATGCATTGATTGAATATTTTATATTTGCATGATGGTTTGTTCTTATTTCACTACATGAATGATACATGTTACTTGGATTTGGGATAATCCAGGGTTCTATCAATTGCATATTGATAGGGGAGTTTGAAACTCGGGAGTTATGGTTAACTCACAGTTGGTGTTAGTTGTCATCATCAAAAGGGGAGATTGTTGAATCTCGGATTTTGATGATGAAACTAATTGAGTGTGATTTGTGGTCTAATCAAGCGCTTTGAGTTATGCAGGTCTACTATCGATAAGGATTGAAGATGGGATGAAGAGCGCGAAACAAAGGGCCAAGACAAGTGTGATGAATCGTTGGGAGTTCGAGTGTTGGAAGTCCGAAGATTCGAATGCGTTCGGAACGACCGAGAACGCAGTGGAAGCTTGCCGAAGGGTTTTCGGAAGTTCGCCGAGGGTTCGCTTGAAGTTCGCATGAAGCTTGCCAAAAAAGATCGGAGCTTGCCAAAGAAGCTCGGGGAACTCGAAGATCATCGTGAAGTCCGAGAGCTTGCCGTGAGTCTCAAGGGTGGTTTCCAAGGTTCGGAAGACTTCGGAGTTGACCGGAAGCTCGAAGAAGTTGTTCTTTGTAATAGCTTAGGAAGCGTCTTTAAAATTCGTAGTTAGCTTTTGGGTTAGGATTAGATAATCCAAAGTGGGGCCCATTGGGCCTTGATTAGATGAGTTTGGGCCAAAATTTTGGCCCAAACTCGAGCATGCATGCATGCTACGTGCATGCCAAAATCATCGTGGAGTCCGATATCAGAGCTGCTCACCGTAGCGAGCCCTGATATCGTGATCATGCGTCTCAGTAGGCTCGCATGGTTTGCGGTAGCATCGCTTGGAAGACCGCTGACTACTTTAGCCAGCGGTAGCACCGCTTGGGTGCGTTTGCACCGCTTGGAAAGCCAGCGGTAGCACCGCCGGCTAGGGCGGTAAACCGCGGGTGTGTCGATCTGCCAAGACTTGATCAACGAAAAACTCAAAGGATTCAAATTTTGGCTCCAAGTTTGGGCTCCAAATTTGAATCACTTTGAGGCTTATAAATACCCCTTCCTTTTCAGCTGAAAAAAACAACCCTTTTGAGCAAGAAAAAGTTTGAGTCTTGAGCTTTTGAAGAGTTTGAAAAGTGTTGTTTTCTTTACTAAGTGTTCACCTTCTTCTTCTTCTTGAGAGATCTTGTACAAGTGTGAACATCTTGTAAAGGGTTAAAAAGGGTGTTTGATCCTTCCCTTCAAAGGACTTGCTAGTGGAAGAGCGGAGCCTCATCGCAAAGGCTTCAAGAGTGGATGTAGGTCATTTGACCGAACCACTATACATCATTGTGTCCTTAAATATGTGAGTGTTTATATTTCTGAATCATTTCATTTCTTGGCTGCAAGTTCATAGTTAGTTCCTTTTCACAAGCAATTAATTTCAAGTTCTCTTTCGTTTGAATCTTCCTACTGAACTTGTGTTTCTTTGCGAAATCGGTTTCAAGAATACGAGTTTAATCCGCTGCACTAATTCACCCCCCCTCTTAGTGCCTTTTGATCCTTACATCTCTAAGCTTCTGTTTCGTCTTCTCTACAATATACTCTTTGTAGTTCCTCTTCCAATGTCCATCTTTGCTATAGTGGAAGCACTAGCTTTTGTCCTATTCGAGTCTTCTTAGCAACCTTTGCTTTACCCGATCTGCCCTTGTCCTTTGCCCTTCTCAAGGGACTTATCTATCTTTTCTTTTTGGTCTTACCAGCATAGAGAACTATGAAAAAGAATTGAGTAGGGACTGAAGCACAAGATCCATACACAAGTCATCCTTTAGGACTATTCCTAAACTTGTGAGTGTCTCTATCCACTCAATCATCTTAAGGACATGGTTCTGAACCAGTGTCCTCTCAATCATCCTGGCATGGAAGAGACTCTTCGATATCTCATATTGTTAAGTTTTTCCTTGTTCTTCAAATAATTTACGGAGATGCAGGAGTATAGATCTGCCATCCATTCTTGTATGTTGTCTATATAACTTGGGAGTCATGAAGTCCAACATGTAATACTGAGCAAGAGTGGAGTCATCTACATACTTCACGTAGCGAGCGATCTCCTCCTCACTTCCCCTTTCCTTGGGCATAGGCATCACTATTTCAAGGACATATGTGATTTTCTCTATCATGAGAATGATTCTCAGCTTGCGAAGCCAATCCATATAATTTGGACCAATGAGGTGGTTGGCATCAAGTATGCCACATAGAGAGTCTAATAGCGATATTTTCAAAAAATAAAAATGTAGCATAAATAAATAACATGCAGATTTTGTAGAAATATAAATAATCAAGATATGAACTTCTATCTTGATGTATTCCCACTATTTTTCTAGCGAGTCACACGACACCCTCAATACGTGAAATAGAAGTCTCCGACAGACTTTTAGTGGGGATTGAGATCCAATCAGCATCTTAATGTAACCATGAGGAACTCGACCAATCACACTAAGCCCAAAAGGTGGGCAACTCTTGCTGATCACAACTCTTTATGATTCTCGTCCAATTCGACCTCCAAACCACCATGGTCTTGAGGGACTCGACCAACCATGATATTCGATTAAGTCATCACCATTGTTACAAGATGAGTCTGATTCGATGATATACCATCGAGGGACTCGAATAAGCATACCATATCCTTGTTGAATCTCAGATTTTGATGATGAAACTAATTGAGTGTGTTTTGTTGTTTAACTACGTGTTGAGTTACGTAGGTCTACTATCGATCAGGATTAGATAGTTGACGCTAGAGGAATTGACGTTAGTCTGATCATTTTTATTTGCTTAAGTGTTCACGTCGGGCATTTCCAAGAAGTGCGGAGTTCTCTATCGGGGTTGGAGGTCAACCGTGAAACAAGCTTGATGTGAAGGATCGGATGAAGCGCCGACCAATGACGCGTCTTAGGCAAAATGTCAATTCGTGTTGTAGTAATTGTCTAGATCGAAGTAGGGTGTTTGGTGTTTGTTTGTGCAGGAGTAACTACGATAAGGATGAAGATGTAAAGCGAAACAAAGAGCCGAAGTCAAGTACGTTGGATCGTTGGGAGTTCGAGTGCTCGATGGAAGTCCGACGATTCGTTGGGAGTGCCGAACCGGCTAGGAGCTTGCCAAGGGTTTTCGGAAGTTCGCCGGAAGGTTCATCGGAAGTTCACGGAGCTTGCCAAGAAAGATCGGAGCTTGCCAAAGAAGCTCGAGGTAACTCGCCAAAATCATCGTGGAGTCCGAGAGCTTGCTGGGAGTCTGTAGGATGGTTTCTGAGGGATCGTTGGAAGACCGCCGGAAGTTTGCCGGAAGCTCTCCGGAAGCTCGCCGGAAGAAGACTTGACTTGCGAACTTCGTAATAGCTTAGGAATGTCTTTAATTTCGTAGTTAGCACATTAATTTGGGTTAGGATTAGGTGTTAATCCTCTAACCCAAGTATGGGCCCATTGGGCCTTGTTTGGAACCGGTTTGGGCCGAGTTTTCGCCCTAAACCAGAAGTTGATATGTGCTGGGCGGTGGCACCACCACTGACCAGCTAACCAGCTGTGGTAGCACCGCTTTGGTGAAGGCGCTGGGCAACACCGCTTAGGCTAGGTGGTAGCACTGCTCGTCTTAGTACCGCTCTATCATCTCTAGAGGCGGTAGTACCGCCCCTACTGTGTCTGGCTAGGGCAGTAGTACCACCCCTGTTGTGTTAGTCAACTAGACTGACAAGCGGTAGCACCGCCTCTGATAGGCGGTAGCACCGCTTCTCTTCCCCACGATAGGCGATAGCACGCTTTTATTTCAAATTTGGAGCTCAAATTTGAATCCATTTGGATCTATAAATACCCTCCTTTCTCAACCGAAAGGAGAACCCTTGAGAGTTAGATTTTGAAAATAAGTCTTGGGAAAGTCTTATTTTTATTTGCTAAGTGTTCACCTCATTTCCTTCTCTTTGTGAAAACTTGTAAGAGTTCAAAAGGGTTTTAAGAGGGGTATTTGGTCCTTCCCCTACAAAAGGATTTGCTAGTGGAAGTTGGGAGCCTCATCGGAGAAGGCTTTGGAAGTGGATGTAGGTCAGATGACCGAACCACTATAAATCGATTTGCATTTACTTTCTCGTAACGTACTTTGCTGCAAATCATTTTCATATGCTGTCTTATTTACTCAACTTCATCTTCATCTTCTTTCGTATGTTTTAAAGTTAAAACGCAATCTTTCTGGGTTCAAACGAAACGTTGCATTCATTCGTACGAAGTTTCTGAACTTGTGTTAATCGCTGAAAAATTTATCGTTCTTTACTGCTGCACTAATTCACCCCCTCCCTCTTAGTGCCACTCGATCTCTAACAATTGGTATCAGAGCCACATTCTTTCTCTTTCGGATTTACACCCATGAGAAATGGCTCTAAATGGTTTTCAAGAGGGCTTTTCGATTTTTCATCCACCGTTCTTTAATGGTTCGGACTACATATATTGGAAAACTCGAATGAGAGTTTTCATGCTTCCAATGAATTTGGATTTGTGGAACATCATCGAAAATGGCTTTCAACCTTCCTCTAAACCGACGAACGAATGGTCGGATTTGGAAAAAAGGTCTTTTTCTTTAAACGCAAAGGCTATGAATGCCTTATTTTGCGCTTTAGACAAGAACGAGTTCAATCGAATTTCAATGTGCGAAACGGCTTTCGATATTTGGCGAACACTTGAAATCACGCATGAGAGAACTAGTAGAGTTAAAGAGTCGAAAGTAAACCTCTTATTGCATGATTTTGAACTATTCCGAATGACACCAAGTGAAACTATCGG